>CM056719.1:31087756-32335999 GCA_029844215.1 Przewalskia tangutica | reverse complement strand
GGCTGATTTAAGTGACTGTCGGCGATAACCCGTATAGAATCATGTCTCTCTGCGAGTCGCGAGGTAATCTGTGATGAAGTCCATGTTGATTACCTCCACTTCCAGGTCGGGATCTCTATCGCCTGTAACAAACCACGGGCCTGCGGTGCTCTGCCTTCACTGCGACAACTGCGGGCGAGCTACGAACTCTGCGCGTCCCTCTTCGAGCCGTCCACCGATACACCGATCTAAGGTCGTGGTACGTCTTAGTCGACCACGGATGGATAGAGTAGCTGTGTGTGCTTCCCAAGAACCTGCTGCCGAAGCCTGAAACATCGGACACCTGACACGCCCTCGAAACCTTAGCACCCGTCAGGTGCTGCCTCAAAAGGACCGCGCCTCACGAAGGCTGTATCAAATATCGAACCAAGGCTGGATCCTCGGTGTTGCCTCTTCACCTCCTCGGCGATGGAAGACTCGGCAACCTCGCGAACTCTAACCCCACTGCTATCGGAATAAATCAAGCGGACACGAAGGCTCGCTTCGATGCAAATCCGCGAACCATGTCCCTCCTCTCTAGTTGCGCATCGATAGGCTCCCCGTGACTACGACTAAGGCATCTGCACAACATTGGCCTTCCCGGGTGGTACGGGATATCAACGTCGTAATCCTTAAGCAACTCTAACCACCGTCTGTCGTAAGTTCGGCTCTGCGGTGAAGATATCTTGGAGGCTCTTGTGGTGCGTAAAAATATCCACGTGAACCACATACAAATAGTGCCTCAGGATCTTGGCGTGAATCACGGTATGACTCCAAATCATGGGTGGGAGTAGTTCCTCTCGTGTTTCTTGGTGTCGGGATGCATATGCAATAACCCTGCCATGCTGCATCAACACTGCATCCCGACCGATGCGGCGCGTCCTGATACCACGACATAACCATCGGACCTGCGGAAAAGTAAGAGCGAGGCGGTCGTCGATCTCTCTTTCGTATTTGGAAACCACGCTCCGCGCATCAGTCCACTGAAACTTGGCGCCACGAGTCGGCCTAGTCAATGGTGCGAGAGATAAGCAAACTTCTCCACGAGCGCCCGATAATATCTGCAAGGCCCGAGCTGCGAACCTGCGCCGGAGTAGTAGGTCTAAACCAACTCGGCGCTTCGATCTTGGCGTATCTACGAATACCATCGGCCTGAACAATGTGCCGAGAAAAGCCATGAAGTTAACCAAAACTCACATTTGGAAAACTTGGCGTACATTTCTTAGTCGGGCGGCGTTTCGATCCTCAGTGCTCGCGCTCTGCTCTGGCGAGAATAAGCCAAGATATCATCGATGAACACTATCACAAAGCGTGTCAAAAATGGTTTGAACACTCGGTTCATCAAATCCATGAATACCGCGAGCGTTGGTCAGCCAAAAGACGCGACCACGAACTCATAATGCGTGCTGGTCGGAATGCGATCTAGGGACATCCACCTCTCGACCACGAACGATGATAGCGGCAGATCGATCTTGGAGAAACATCTCGCGCCACGCTGGCCGGTCGAACAAATCGCCAATCACGGGAGGGGTATACATTCTTAATGGTCACCTTGTTGGTGCTGTAATCAACACACATGCCGGCGTCGTCGCTTCTTCACGAACAATACTGGCGCTCCCGGGGAGAAACACTAGGCACGATGAAGCCGCTTCTCCGGCAAATCCCTAAGTGATCCTTCAACTCTCTCAACTCGGCGGTGCCGTTACGTATGGCGGAATGGAAATAGGCGGAGTGTGCGGCAATATGTCAATACAAAACTCAATCTCCTCTCGGGGAGGATACGGGAGTGCGTGGAAATAAATGCGGGAACTCTCGACCGTGGGTGGCGGAAAATCTGAGCGACTTGATTATCAAACACGAGCGAGATGGTAGATATACCCATGCACCATCTTCTAGCCTTGAGGTGGAAATAAACCTACCATGGCGATCTGTGCTCTCCTCGCTCGACAACGGCTCGCCGAGCGGAACGTACTACTCTCTCTGCGGTCTACATTGGCGTAGCAGAAGCTAGCCAATCCGTCCCGTGATCACGTCGAAGTCAATCATCTCAACTCTATCAAGTCGGCTGGGGGTCCGACGACCGTAAATAGTCGCGGGACAAGCTCTATGCCGTAGAGCTGCAGAGATCACCTTGGCGTAGCTACCTCGAAAGGTCTATGGACTGGGCTCTATCCCTATCCTACTAGCAACAAGGGAGATATATAGGGCGAGTGGAACCGGATCTATCAAAGCATACCGTCAAACCCGAAGCGATAAGGTACGCGTGGCGACATCCCCGGGTGAGGCCTCACGATCTGTCGTTGGACAAAGCATAAATGCGGTTACGAGGACCGCTAGGCTGGGACCGCGCCACGACCTCTGCGCGACCAGCTGGTCATGAGTACCTTGCCTCGGGGCGAGTGGCTGTCGGGGATGAAGGCGACAGCAGACCACATGGCCCAGGCCCTACTGCAGTGCGCCCCGGTCGGACAAACTCTCGAAATGACCTGCGGGCCACAAGTATAGCGGGCTCGAGTCTGACTCGGAATGGTATCTACCACAGCGCACTGAGCGGACCTCGAGCAGTTAACTTGTACCCTGCGCTGAAATCGAAGTCTGGGGCCACGACACGCTTGCTTGCTCAGTTGTACAGAAAATGAGGTAGGGCGCTCTGCCCTGGTACGTGGTGCAAATCACGGACCTGGCGATGCGCCACCACGAGAACCACCAAGAACCGGTAAGTCTTGGCCTTATTCTGCTAGCGATGTCGCTCTGCCGGCGGTCTCTACGCTCACGCATCTAGTCGTGAGCACTGCATCTGGGTTATGTCCGTACTGGTGAAGGGACACACCCGCGCAAGACTTCGGCCATGTAATCATCTAGCCACGTGACATAGCGATGCGGTCCTCCATCTCTGCTACGGTGCGAGGACATATCGAGCAAAGAATCAAACTCGACATTGTACTCCCCGTTATGCGTCCTCCTGTCAATCAACAAGAATCTGTCGGCTCGTGCCCTCGCCATCTGCGGAGCAGAAGTGTGTGAGAAAAGCCTCGAAAACTCATCCCATCTGCTGGAGTGCATGCTCTCCCGGAAAGCTCCCGTGAATCAAACCGATCATTGCGGTATCGCGCGGCCGTCTGAGCCGAATGTCACAGACTTCGATCTCTGAAGCCACGATCACCGCATAATCCTCTGCGGTGGCGGATGAACTCTGCGGATCATCCTCCGGCCTCGACCGTAAAACTCTGGCGGGCTCTGACTAAGAAATCCGTAGTCTCAAACTATACGCCTCGGGTGCTCTGGTGCTGGCTGGGCTGGAGGCTGCGCATCTAGCCTCTCGTATCGGGCCTGACTCTAGCCAATAGTGGCCGTCTCTTGTACCCTAACTCCTCCGCCCGGTGTGGGACGGGAGGTGTGGAGTGCGGTCTCTTTGGGGCAGCGGCGTCATAGAACTCGCCGTCTGCGTATGGGCGGCACGAGCCCTCGTGACTCTGGGTGTCTGCTGCGACTCCTCGGCTGCCTTGCCCATACAGGCCGGGTTGCCTTACGTGGAGGCATAAGCATTCGAAAGGAATATGTTAGAGGTCGAACCTATAACACAACTCTAAAAGCACGATCTCAGAATGAGAAGAATGAAACCAATCCTAAATATCCTATAGCCTCGATTATTGGTGTGGTGCACTGACACACGATAATCAAGACTACTAGATACGATGCAGAGCACTTTCAGAGGATTAAGCGCTCACGATACCACTTTTGTCACGACCCGTTCGGGGCGTGGCGGTATGCTCTTAGGGGCACCCAGTAGTCATACATCGAGTAACGGCGGAAATATAAAACAAGACGAGAAGCGATTTATAAAATAAGACACGATTTATGTGAAGCGTCGCCTTTGGCATATATAAATAAACATGGTTCATGATTACATCAGCGTACAACATGACTCAGACCTCTGAGAAAAAATACAACTATGGCGGGATGAGGCCCGCCATACCTGTATACAAAACTATCTACAACGGGAGATCATACCCAAAGTAGAGCCTCGGAGAAGATGGAGCTCTGACAACGCAAAGATCCTGGGATGCGGATCTAGCACACCTTGCCTTTACTGTGGCGTGAGCGCGGCCCCGAAGGAGGTCGATCTGAGTACCAAGTATGTGAAACTATAAAGCGAAATGAAATCAAAGTATTTAAAACCTTTTCACAAATACAATCAGTTCAATTGCACATAGTGCCGCATCACAAACAACAACAGTAATAGGAAAGCAGCAGTGTCTATTCTAGGCGCGAATGATCAAGCAGGCCAATCGCCCATAGTATCATTACTGCGTGCCTAGTCTGGACTCCGCGATCCATCGATCACACAGACCCGTGAGGTATTCCTGCGCGCCGGGGCAGCCAACCCCGGCATCCGCCTGAGCTCCGCGGCATAGCCTCAAACCGCGTAGTCTCAGCGGACCGCATAGGAATCCCGCGTCAGGCTAAACACCGGAATGATCAATCACGGAGCATACGGCTCCGCATAGTCTCGCGGACCGCATAGGCCGTATAGACGCGTCGAGAAGCCGCCGGATATAGCGATTAAGGGTAGGTGATACAATATGATGCAGCGGACTTACGGTTGCAGCGTAAATGCAGCAAGAATGACCCCTTACACATCGTTTCAAGACACTAACGGTAGCATCATAATATGTCTACTTATCACACAAATCTTACTACACTTAGCAATCAATACAAGGCTTTTATAAACAAACAAGTAATGATTCCTTTTTATCTTTCTTAAGTTGTTATACCTAACTTCCCATAAAGCTAGTATAACTCTTAAGCTTTTGTTTTAAAAACCAAATATTTATCTTCTGTTAAAAAAATGATTCGGTATTCTTTTGAAATGCTTTGATTCTTTGTTATTGAGCTTAAGCGTGAGGCATTCAGTAAGTATTATCGAGCTTAAGCGTGAGGCATTGCCATAAGTATTATTAGGCTTAAGTCAAAGACATTGCGTAGTTATTATTCGATTAACCATGCTACATCTACCGTACTATATATTGTAAAAATATCATGCTTTAGGAAGAATCACATACATACCGTGAAAACCACCGCCAGTTGAATATGTCGCGCGGAGAGTCGACTATAATAGTCACAGACATCTATCAAGGACTACTCTGAAGGTCATTCTAAGCAGAGGTTCACGATTCTACGGAAAGTCAGGCAGCACTTCCCACCCGGTGAGCTATATAAGTCGTGAAAGCAGTCATATAAGCATAGTTTAATTATTCTTCTTTTAAACCCGCCTGCTTTGTGATATGATTCAATTCTATTCTGCAATATTCTTCTAAGTATTTATACTTATTCTTATACTACTACAGTAAGTATTCTCTAATTCAAAGAGGTTAGGATTAGTTACCTCGGTAAGCCCAATAATATCCTAGATAAAGTCGCTGAGCAAGGTTTAGCTCAAGTTATGCGCCGGTAGCTCGAAACCTTAGAAGTTCTTCACAACTTCTACAAAGGACTAAGGGATTTGGGCTAGGGTATTTTGGGCATTATAACAATACTAGAAGACAACTTTTCTACCAAGGGAGGGGGGGTAGATTTCGGCTAGGCTAGGGGGTAGGCCGTGGCCAAACTCACTCGAAGGGAGGTGTTGGGCCAGAAGGCTTAAGGGAGAGGAGAGGATTTTCAAGACTTGGAAGATAACTTTGTGGATGAAGAACTCTTCATCTAAAGGGAGTATTTATAGCTCGAGCCTTGGCCAACCAATGGCGAAGATGAAGACAAGTGCAAAGCAAGTGTAGGGTGAGGATTAACTATACACAAATATCCTGCCAACTCCTTGACTTGTGCGCAAGGCACAAAGCGTGCCATGGTTCTCCAATTCGTCCAAATGGGCGATTCAAGTCCACCAATTGGAGGGTGCGAGTGTCGCCTCCGTTGGTCCAAAATGTTTCGTCTCTAGGATACATCCCCAAAAATACTAAATGACATAGAAGGAATTTTCACTAAAAAAGATGTGGAAAAGTTTAGTCGACGATTCTTTTAGTGAGTTGTGCACAAAAAGCGTCAGGCTAACTTTAAGGCCAAACTTTTTATGCGTATTCCATACGTACATACTGAAATCTGAAATTATAACCTGTCCATCAAAGTTATTCTTAGAGTGCATGAGTCACATTGTGGATTGGGTTGTAAAGAAAAAATGTCTTGTTTTATTTGTATAGTTTACGGAAGGTGGCCTTATCGGCTAGCTGTTGTTATTTTATGCTAAGCATTTTATCGATTGTGTATGTTCATTTGCTATTCTCGATGTATCGAAGGGTGCCCAGTAGGGCACGATCGAGCTTGAGGGTCAGTGTGACAAAGCTGGTATCGAGCGGTTAGTCTCGGAAAGTGTCTGCAGGTAGTGTGCAGTAAGTCTTGATTATTGGTGTGTTGTGTACCACATCTATAATCGAGGAAAGTGCGAGATATTTAGGATTGGTTTCCATTCTTCTCACTCTAAGATCGTGCGATGAGGCATGTGATTAGGTCGTCTCTCCCTAACAGGTTATGTTGTTTGCAGCTACGAGAAAGACAATAGTGACCCAGGAAAGATGATGTGGATTACGTATCCAGGTAGGTAATATTTGTAGTATAGTTGGTATTGTAACATACAGCTATACATATTTATGCATGAGGGTCAGACGCGTGTTGCCTAGAATGGTTTTAGATTACCAGGATTCGGTAAGGACTAAATAAATACCGGGAAGGTATGAAACAGTTTAATGAATTCTCATCGAGTTTCACGTACTAATTTGAGATAATTAGGAAATGATGAGTCATCAGGAAGGAAATGGACCATAAGAAGTTATTATTAAGAGAGTTAATGGAAGACTATGTTAATAGATTGAGCTCACGTAGTATGATTTCGAGAATGAGTGCGGGTGAGATCAGGTATGGAGTAAGTATGGTTGTTGTGGACAAGAGCAACACGATTATAGTTTATTGAGAAGTTTTGTACCGTTCTGAGGGGTGATAAGTTAGGCTTGGAGCATGGAAATTGTGAGCCTAGGAATGTTGATAACCACCGAGACCTTAGATATATAAGGCCTTCTCGGGTAGTAAAATAGTTAAATACGGCCTTGAGTGGGTTGGGGACCTATTAAAGGGTCGCCCGTAGCTTGAAATGGAATGGGATCGGTTGGTAGTAGTCATTCGTGGCGAGTCACGCAGTGCAAGGCCCAAGTCTAGTTAATCATTTTACGGGTTCGTGGGCGTGTTCCACGAGTCGAGTGTGAGCGGAAATGGCCTTATGTTGTTTAGAATAGTAACTCGAAAGATTGGAGGCCGAATCGATATGAAGGCTATGCGTCTGCGTGAAATTAGTTTGGAAATGCGGAAGAAATGCGACCGAAGAAAGAGAGCAACCAAGTGTAAAGAAATGGAGCTGAATCCATGAGGACCTTTCATGGTGACTACACCGTGAGTGTTGGGTGGTAGTGGCGGGTAGATAATAATTACAGAGTAACGATCGATCGTTGGACCACTAGCAGACCTAGCGAGCTTTTATGCCAGACGTTGAGGTCATGATGCGAACTAGTTGGCCTCTTGTTATGCCAACGTGGACTCTGAAGAGAGATTGATTTACGGTTCGATAAGCCGGTTATCAAGTGGAAAGGAAGAGAAGTAGTGGTAACGGTGAATTATCCTTCCTTCTTTGACATTGTTGATTTTAATAAGTACGTGTGACTTGTTCATTTGAGAGTAAATTGGTGAAAGTAAGTAATAATTGAATTTGAAGGAATTTATGTTAAGTGCCCTTGGAGTACTTGGAGTTGGTTTGGTGTGGCAGTCGGGGCCACGACCTCGGATAATTTCGGGAAAGTGTGCAAGGCATGAATAAAATAAATGCAGTGTTGCGAGAAAGTGAGGGCATGCTTTGGTAGGTTTTGAAAATCTACATGACTTTAAGAGCGATGCGTGATGATTAGATATTCTTTGGACATGAGAGGACCTGTGATTAGGGTTGTGAGTCCAAGGAAAGTTTATAAGAGGGAGATAAGTTCTCTCCCCCACGTAAAAGGACAGTTTTACGTATTATGGGGTTGCGTGTACCCATGTTGTTAGACAAAGGATATGAGACTGGTAAGGTTTTCGGTATCGTCATGCCATAGGTTACAGTTATGGATAACCGTGGGAAAAGTGTTGTGTTGGGGTAATTAAGAATGACGTACGAATTGGTCGCGGAAGTATCATAAAGATATAAATGCAGGTGGTACGTGTCACGACCCTACCCCGGGCCGCGACTGGTGCCCTACCTGGGCACCCTGTTCAGGTAGACATCAGAGAATAGCAGCGGAACATACACAACATAAACACAGGTGTAAACAATATAACAACACAGGCTAGCCGTCGGCGCTTCCATAATATAAACAAAGTCAAAAGTACAACTTTACAACTCGGTTTCTGTGACCAACCATATGTGAATACGGACCTCAGGAATAACAAGCGTGGCGGGGCCCGCCATACCCCGAATGTACATAATCTACAACATCGGGAAAAGCGTACCAAAGAAAGACAAGCCTCGGAGAATGGAGCTTAGGCGTCGATAAGTGATCCTAAGAGTGTGGATCCGCAACTGCTTACCACTTTCTGTGGCGTGAGCAGCCCAGGAAGAGGGGGTTACAAAATATGTACCAAGTATGTAAAATCGGAAAATCTTGTAATTACAACATAAGTTTAAAAGAAAGCGGGAGACATGTATGATAACAAAATTACGACACGATGCCTTACTAACAATGAGAGTAAAAATAGGTGTATACTTACGAAAAATAGGATTGGAATCCTACTCTCGGGACTATTTCACGCGTAGGTCGGTGGACTGCGTGAGGTATTCCTCGCGTGAGACTATTTCACCCGCATAAGCACTTACGGACTCGCGTGAGGTATTCCTCGCATAGGTGGACGCCCGCGTGGGACTATTTCACCCGCATAAGCCCTTACGGACTCGCATGAGGTATTCCTCGCATCGTGGTTAGCAAATCCACGGAAATATACAATGCCACAATCCCGGGGAATGACCCCGCAACGAATAATATATCACTAGCCCAAATCTGGCTATCACACATAACATAAGCTCTATCGGCTTATCATACTATATATAAGCAAGTTAAGAAATCCCCTAACTTCTTATTATTCTTGTTCATATACACTCTCATTTTAGTTTACTTAAGGCACTAACATGTCTTTTATAAAAATCCGGGAATTTAACCCAAGTACTACGTACTTCTATTCTTTTAAAATGACTCATTTCATTATAAAACTTCCAAGATACTAATAACCGTAGTATCAAGTTACAAATTACATTTCAAGGTAAGTCACAACACCCTTAGAAATAAAGTTAGGTTTCTAAATCAAGTGACTCATTTTCTTATAAAACCTTAGGCAATTGATACCTTAAAATCAAATTGCCTTCCACTAAATCAAGCCATTTATCTTTCCATAAAGTCAATACAACCAACTCCCCATAAAGTCGTCATATTCACTTTATCCTTAGTTAAGTACAATTTCCTATCCAAGGGACTTATATGTTCGAAACGAAACAAGTATCACATACTTTAAAATTCTTCAAGTCCCTTATCTTTAACAAGACTTAAGACATCTTTAATATACTCGAAAAGTGAGTTAATCTCTAACTCACCCGACTTGGCCTTCGTAAAACAAGTAAAGAATGTCAAAGTCTTGTCGTCTAAGTACTATATACGTGAAACTAGTCATGCTCAAAGGATAGGAAAAGTTCTACATACCTCGTCGGGTCAAACCACTTGCCAAGTACAAAGTCCCGCCCGTAGTATATCAACCTATAATATTCACAATACATCTATTAACGCCTTGCTTCAATCGTAGAATATTATAAGTGTAAAGTCTCCATTTTCTACGGAAAATCGGACAACACCTCCTTTGCTTTTACTCACTTGCCACCTTTTTCAAGGCCGAAAATACAATAACCAAACAGCCCCAATTGGCTCACAATTATATAGAAGGTAGTCCAATACAAATTAATAACTAAACAGCCCCAATTGGCTCACAATTATAGAAGGTAGTCCAATACAAATGACTAACTAACTAATACAAACTACAAGTCCAAAATCGGCCACCTTGAGTTCAACAAAACCAATTCTTATCCAACTTCCATTTCAATCCATATTGGTAGCATAACATGATATCAAGTCGCATTTGATTATAATAACCATAATCTTTAAGTAAGTAACATGCGACGATTCTAACAACGATTAAATTGTAATTCAACTTAGTCATGGCTTACATTACATTTCGGATTTCCAAGGCTATAATCAATCCATAATCCTTATAACCTCAATATAACAACTCCATGCTTGCAACATACAAAGCTAACAACAACAATATAAATAATCTTGTAATACTTTCAAAGAACAAGATTATACCTCAATGATTCTTAATCCAACTCCAATCCGAAGTCGCTCCTTAGTAGTTTATAGCCTCTCCAAGACACTTCAATCCACTTGTTGAGACCCTTAGAACAACACCAACAATTATCCTTCAAAACTCCAAACAAAACCTAGAAAGACCCTTAGGTTTTCGTTTTGCGACTAACCCGTAAACTACCTTTTTCCAAGACTTTTCTATTGAGATGTGTTTACAATACACCTAAGAACCTTGGTTTAAAGTGTGGGATCAAAAGGACAAGAAACGAAAATTTTTCTTTCTTCTTTTTCTTGAACCCGAGAGCAAGGCTCAAAGTTCATCCAATTTTTTGTGAAATTTCTAAGTGTTAGCTCACTCTAGCACTACTAGTAGTAATATAAAGGGGCATGGAGGGACAAGATGTAACCATATGGGTGGCTAGGATGAAGTCTTACATAAAAATCAAGACTAATTGACCTTGACTTAGTCAACCTTCTCATGCTACACAAGTTGCAAGACTTGTCTTGCAACAAAGGTCCAATGACCCTCTTGCCCTTGCACATTTCGACCAAGGCATAACATAAGGGGGGGTGACACGTGTCGCCCTCCCATTCGTTACAATAATACATTTTCCGACAATTCCATAATTTCCGATAACTTTTTACAAGTCTCAAATCTTAACATTTGTGAGTTCTTACTTACGTTCTTAGAACATGTCCTGAAATTACGGGGTGTAACAGTACGCATGTATGAAACTGTACGATTATGAACCATGATAGAAATACTTTTGCTAATATTAAGCCTAAGGTAAGGTTATGACCAAAATGATATAGGAGAATACGATTATGGTTATGTAAGTTGCACGAGATATGATTACCCCAGACTAGTGTAAAGACCATTAGTAAATAATGGGAAGTAAGAACATTTCGAGGAAATGTGGTAACACCTAGCTATAGGCTCTACAACTGGGAAAGGAAAAATCGGGTTACTACTTGATGAGATCAAGGAAATATCCCCCCCTTAAATTGTGATTGATAGGAAGTCTTAGCTAGGAGGCAAGCAAAAGGATCAAATCTAAGTTAGTGACCAAGTTTGGTTGCAGAGAAAGGAAGCAGGAACCATAAGTGAGATTAAGGATACGAATATTTCGCGAGATTGAGAAAGGCTTTGATTATTGGAAGATAAGTTGACCACGACTCTGATTCTAACCTCTCCTGAGAGACTAGAGGGTTAGGTTATTATTGTAACACGATGGGTGTTGGGCTAGGTTGTGTGCTGATGCAACACGATAAGGTTAGAGCCTATGTTTCCCGGCAGTTAGGGAAGCATGAAAGGAAATGCATACTTCATGATTTAGAGTCGGCGGCGATTATTGTATCTTGAAGATTGGAGGCATTCCTTATAGAGATTTCATGTGGATATATGTGCAGACCATAAAAGCCTTCGGTATACCTTCAGACAGAGGTAGTAGAATTTGTGACAGCGACGGTAGTTAGAGTTATTCAAGGATTGTGATATCGATATCCTATACCATAGGGAAAGCGAAGCGATTCTGAGATACTCTTAGTCGTGGATCTATGGGTAGTCTGTTAGATGGGCAGCGGTAGGCGGGGCGTGGTCGTGAGATTCATTAGCTAACGAGTCGAGGTTCGATTATTTGTTTCAAGGTTAATGAAGTTTAGATCAGAGATGTTCGAGTCTTCCATCGTTGAGGAGGTAAAGAGGCGAAATTATGAGGATCGGTTATGATCGGTATCGAGATACGGCTCTCGAAGAGAAGAGCTGTTTGAGTAGCCGGATGAGTCTTTGTGATATGAGGATGGTGTGTCTACCGGTGTTGCGGGGCTAGTCGGAGTTTTAGGGAGACGCGCAGTGCTTATTGCGCTAATTGTTCGGGGTCGACTAAGTTGTGTCGTGACCTCAGATGTAGGTATGGGTAAGATGACCGGAAAAGGGACATAGCAGAGCTTACTGCTTAGTGTCCGAATTAGTAGCAGGTCAAGGTTGAACACCAGAGGCCCAGTGGGCTATTACAGGCGATTTAGATCCCGACTTAGATATGAGAGGTGATTAATGTGGATCTTGTTCGCCACGACCGAACCGGGCGTGATCGTGCCTTACGGGCACCAAGTAGTCATACATCGAGTGTCGCGGAATATAAAATAAGACATGAAGCGATTATAAAATGAAAGCGGTTTATCGAAAAATATCGCCTTTGGCGTGTATATATAATAAAACTTTGAACGATTCATCCCGTTTACAAACCTGCCCACTGGCATTACCTACGGACCTCTAAGAATGTAACAATACCTATGACGGGCGGGCCGCCATACCACAGAATGTACAAGAACCTACAACTCGAAACATGCAAAAGATAAGCCTCAGGAGAAACGGAGCTTCCAATCTGTTGGCTGTGATCCATGGCGAGGATCAACAACCGGTGTACCTCACTGCGACATGTACGCGGCCCGAAGGAGGTCGATGCAAGTACCAAGTATGTGGCGAAAAATCGTAAATGAAATCATATGATCTAAAATAAAGCAGGAGACATGTATGATAACAAAACTACGATTCGCGACATAAGCAGTATGTCAGTCAGGGACTCACGCCCTTAAAGTCATCCCTCATACCCGTGGAACTTCTTCCTCACTGCCGGCAGTCTAGGTATAAGTTAGGTGATACGTGTAACATGTCTCGGCCCATCTCATGGACTCGAGGTGGAATCGTGTGGAATACATCGCACATGTCTCGGCCCATCTCATGGGACTCGATAGAAATCGCACATGTCTCGGCCCATCTCATGGGACTCGATAGAAATCGCACATGTCTCGGCCCATCTCATGGGACTCGATATAAATCGGATGGAATACATTCCCGGTTCATCCCATGAACGCGGTGTCGCATGAAATACATTCTCGGTCCATCTCATGGACTCGGTATCGAATCAGGTGAAATACATTCCCGGTTCATCCCATGAACGCGGTGTCGTGTGGCCCTAACATCTAAACACTCTTTTAAGATAGATTAAGATAATACCATATGTTCCTTTTAAAACAACTAAGGTAACATTATGCCATTCTTTTTAAACCAAAACACTTTCCTTCTTGAAGTCAAGTAACAACATTCTTTTCCAAAAGTTCAAGTTTGCCTTATGTGTGAGTAGGTTATTCTTGTTTATAACAATCTTATTAAAGCAGCCATGATCTAGGAAATGTAATATCATTTTGTCTCATCTTAGCTTCTATGCAGATGGAGGTTTCTACTGGTTTTAATATAATAACTTATTTGTCAATACATTTTCCTTTATTAATGCTGCAGTGGTTCGTTCGATACTTATTCTCATTTCCGAATCAGTAAAACATTATTCTTTTAAAAACCAAGTACTCATTACTCACGAATGAGGTTTCACACTTTTTAACAAAATTCATATCAATTCAATTAAGTCAGGCCTCTTATCTTTTGAGATCAAGTCTCTTATCTTCTAAAATCAATAAACCATTCTTTTTATTACTCTTAAGTCGTTATACCTAACTTCCCATAAAGCTAGTATAACTCTTAAACTTTTAAAACCAAGTATTACTCTTCTTTCAAAACGATTCTTAATTCTTTTTGAAATACTTCAAGATTCTTATTATTTAAAACTCAAGTCAGAAGACGTCAAGTAAAACCATGTTCAGTTAACACACGTACGTCTACCGTACTATATAAACTTTAAAATATCATGCTCAAGAGGATAGGAAGAATCACATACCTCGCGACGATTATCGACTATTAGCAAATAGCTCCAAATCGTAATCCTGCTAGCCTTTTCCACCTTCGAGTAGAATCGCTACTTGCGATCTTGACCTATAACGGTCATACAAGTCTATCAGCGTCTAGACTACTACGTAGAATAATTCTAGATCTGATTCCTTATTCTATGGAAAATTGGGCGCACTTCCTACGTCAAACTATCCAATTCTCGTAAATCTGATCGTATGTAAATCTGATTGGTCTTCTTCTTTAATATTCTTACGATGTGATTTGATTCAATTCTTTTACGTAATATCCTTCTATTACAGTTCTATTCTCTTCTGTAATACCCTTCTATGAATCTAATATTCATTTCTATACTACTACAGTATGTAATTCCCAATTACAATAGAAGGACAAGAGTATTTACCTCGATAAGCCCAAAATTATCCAAGTTTTAATGTCGATCCTGAGCAACGTTTAGCTCCTATTCGAGCGCTCAACCGCTCCAAACAACCCTTAGAAGTTCTACGCAACTTCTTCTTAATACTTCAACCAAGCTGTGAAGATTTTCCTTAGGGTTTCGTTTTTGTAGTGAAGGAAGTATAATAGTATTTACGGGCTTTTAGTATAGGTGTAACCTTGGAATACTATAAGGTATATGGGCCAAGGTATTTTGGAATAATAACAATACTTGGAGTATTTTTCTACAAAGGGGGTGTATTTCTGAAAACAACTAGGCAGGGGGTATACTCTCGGCCAAGGGCCTCTCAAGGGGGAGGGGTGATTTGGACGAGAGGTTAAGAGGGAGGGAGAGGGATTTTTGCCTTGGATTTTTACAAGTGTGGATGAAGAAATGTCTTGCATTAGAGGGGTATTTATAGGCCAACCAATGGCCAAGATCAAGACAAGTGGTGTGCAAGTGTAGGGTGAGGATTTATCCATGTGTCCTTATCCATCTACTACACAAAATATCCTACCTAACCCTTGACCAAAAGAAAGGCACAAAAAATGTGCCAAGAGCCTCAATTTGCCGTCCAAAATATTTTATCTCTCGTTGGTCCAAAATATTTTATCTCTCGGAAAAATCCGCTAAAATAATAAATGACATAGCCGTATTTTTCCCTTCGCAAAGTTTGGAAAACGTTTCGTCGGAAAACAATTCTTTTTGGTAGCTGTGTACAAATTTCGTCTCTAATGCCTACTTAAGGCTAAAAACTTTGTCGTGCGCCTGCGTACATACTCTGGAAATACGAGTATAATGATTCTGAGGTGGCATCATACTCGGAGGAAGTCACGACTCCAGGTCATGGTAAATAGGCTGGCGAAACCATCCGTGTTCTTTCGGATTGGGACCACTTACTCGGCTGAGGTTTATGCTAGCTTGTATAGCAGGGGGATTGTGAGACTGCACGGGGTTCCTACGTTGTGATGACAGACAGATGAGCTTGGTTACGGATAACTTCTGGAGGTTTTTCAGAAGGGATTTAGGGACACAAGTGAGTCTCAGTGTTGCATTACACCCTCAGACCGACGGACAGGCAGAGCATACTATCCAGGTACTTGAAGATAGGTGGCGGGCTTGTGTTCTTGAGTTCAGAGATAGTTGGGAGGGTTAACTGCCTCTTGATTGAGTTGCGTACGATAAAAGATACCCTTCCAGTATTCAGATGGCCCTGTATGAGGCCTTGTATGTAAGAAAGTGTAGATCGCCGGTTGGTTGGTTCGACGTAGGCGAGGTTCAGTTATTTGGTCCAGACTTGATTCAGCGGGCTGCGGATAAGGCGAAGCTTATCCAGGAAAGATTATGAGTAAGCTCAGAGTCAGCAGAAGCTTTATGCAGATAACCGACATGGACACATGGGGGTTCAGGTTGACATTTTAGTATGAGCATTGTTATGTGGCCACGTGTGGCATTATTGGTATGTAGGGGTTGTAAGGAGACTATGACGCTATCTTTAAGTTTGACTCTCGAAAGAACATTCGGGGACAAATGTTTCTAAGGGGGGAAGAATGTTACGCTCTAATTGTTCGGGGTCGACTAAGTTGTGTCGTGACCTCAGATATATGTATTGGTAAGATGACCTGGAAAGGGATGTAGCAGAGTTGTTGCTTAATGTCCGAATTAGTAGCAGGTCAAGGTTGGACACCAGAAGCCCAGTGGGCTATTGTAGGAGATTTAGATCCCGACTTAGATATGGGAGCTGATTAATGTGGATCTTGTTACAGGGTGGCATCGTACTCAGAGGAAGTGCGACTCCCTGGGGGTCATAGTAAACAGGCTGACGAAACCAGCCGTGTTCTTCCGGTTAGGACCATTTACTCGGCTGAGGAATATGCTAGCTTATATAGCAGGGAGATTGTGAGACTGCACGGGGTTCCTACATTTATGATGTCAGACAGATGAGCTCAGTTTATGGCTGACTTTTGAGGTTTTCCAGAAGGTATTAGGGACACATGTGAGTCTCAGTATGGCATTTCACCTCGGACCAGCGGACGAGTGAGCATACTAACCGCTTGAGGATATCTTTGCTGTGTATTTGATTTTAGGGGTAGCTAGGAGGATCATTTGCCTCTTGTTGAGGTTGCTTATAATAACAGCTACCATTCTTGCATTCAGATGACGCCATAGGAGGTTTTATATGGGCGGAAGTGTAGGTCTTCGATTGGTTGGTTCGACGTGGGCGAGGTATAGTTAGTTGGCCCAGACTTGATTCAGCAGGTTGTGGATAAGGTGAAGCTTATCCAGGAGAGTCTGTTAGCAGCTCAGAGTCGGCATCGGCCTTATGCAGAGTATTGGCGTCGACGCTTGGAGTTCAGGTTGACGTTTTAGTATAAGTGTTGTTATGTGGCCACGTGTGGCATTATTGGTATATAGGGGTTGTAAAAGGAGACTATGTCGCTATTTATAAGATTGACTCCGAAAGAACATTCGGGGACAAATGTTTCTAAGGGGGGAAGAATGTTACACCCCGTAAATTACAGGACATGTTTATAATAACGTACGTAAGAACTAAAAAATGTTAAGATTTGAGAATAGTAAAAAATTATCGGAATTTTAGAATTTGTCGGAAAATGAAATATTGCGACGAATGGGAGGGAGACACGTGTCACCCCCTTAGTGGTCTTGGACGAAATGGACATGGATAGAATGGTCATTTGACCTATATTAAGATGATCAAGTCTTGCAAAGACTTAAGCTTGATATTGTTGACTTAGTCAAGAGCCACTTGGCTTGATCCTTGTGAAATGCTTCCAAGCCACCCATTTGTTTTAATTTTGACCCTCCATGTTTCTATATAATAACACTACTAGCAAGACAAGCTCCCACACTTAGCCAAATTTTCAAGAAACTTGTTCTTGCCATTGTCAAGCTCTCGGGTTCATAGGGTTTAAAAAGGAAAAAAAATCGTTTGTTGATCATTAAGCTCCACACTTTAAACCAAGGTTCCTAAGAGTGTTGTAAGGGTATATCAATAGAAATATCCCGGAAAAGTGGCGTTTTCGTATTAGTCGCAAGGTGAAAACCTAGTCACTTTCCAAGGTTTGGATTTGGGAATTAAAGGAAAGTTATTCGTGATCTTCTAAGGGCTTCAAGTGGCGGATTGGAGTGTCAAGGAGAGGCTCTAAGTTGCTAGGGAGCGACTTCGGATCTTGAAGTGGATTAAGGCTTACTAAGGTAACAATCTTGTTCTCTTAAGTGTTATAAGATTACATATTGTTGTAGCCTTACTTTTTGACTAGCATGAAGTAAATGTATTAAAGATTGATAAGTGTTATGGATATCTGAAGCTTAAAATCCGAAATGACATGTTGAGCCATTTGAAATTGAAATACAATTTGGTCGATAATTAGAATCGTCGCATGTTATCTACTTGAAGATTATAGTTGTTATAATCAATTGCGGCTTTATAACATGTTGTACTAAACAACTTGGATTGAAAAGGAATTGGAAAGAAGACTTTGTGTTGTTATACCCCATTGCCGAAATGACATAGTATGTTGGATTAGTTTGATATCAATTGTGGGGCAGAATTTTACGTCCTGTTAAGGCATGTAATCCCCTTTGTATTGCTGAATTGTTGGGCCTTAAATGTGGCATTTGGTTATTGATTTTCGGACCTTGAAAAAGGTGGAAAAGTATGTAGAAACAAAGGAAGTGTTGTCCGATTTTCCGTAGAATTTAGTGACTTTGCACTTGGAATATTCTACGTTTGAAGCTAGAAGTTAATAGACGTATTATGGTCATTCTAGGTTGACATACTACGTACGGCGTATTGGACTTAGCAAGTGGATTGAACCGAAGAGGTATGTGGATTTTCTTATCTCTTGAGCATGAATAGTTGTAAATATATAGTACGGTAGACGTACGAGATTTTGACAATCTAATCCATTTGATATCATTGGCTTATTTTAAGAATGTCCAAGTTGGTTGAGTTAGGGACTTAACTAACTTGTTTAAGATTATTAAGGATATCTTAGTTTCTAAAAGTTAAGAGACTTAAAGTATTTTGAAAGTATATGATACTTGTTTTGTTTGGAAAGTTTAAGTCTCTTGGTTATAAAGAAGAATGTAAGTATGTTACACCCCGTAAGTCCAGGACATGTATAAGAGAATGTACGTAAGGAAACAAGACTTGGACATTAGTACGAAAGGAAGAATTGTTCTTCCGACGGAAAATCTTCCGGACGTCGGAAAGGAAAAATGTTCGTTATTGAGAATTGGATTCTCAAAATGCATTATTTGAAGAGTATGGAACTTATAAATATTATGGAAATTTATTTTTACGGATTTGGTCACGTGGGGCCCACCCGAGGAATTTTACGTTTTGTGGGGCCCACGAGGGTTACGGAATTTTATGGACGAATGAGAGGGCGACACGTGGCACCCCCATAAGTGGTCTTGGTCGAATTAGAGGAGGGGTAATTTGGTCATTGAACCTCTTGGAAGATAAGTCTTCAAAGCTTGACATAATTGACTAGTCAACTTGCCACTTAGGCTTGATCCGTGTGATTTTAATCCTAGCCTCACATTTGTTTAAGTCTAAGCCCTCGATATGTGTTATATACTAACTAGTAGCAAGACTTGGCATTTCTACACTTAGAAAAATTAGAGAGCCGCGTGCTTGAGAGAAGAGCTCTCGGGTTTGCATCCGTGTCCACACAAAAAATTTAGTTTTGATCCATTAGCCACAAGACTTAAACCCAATGTCCCTAAGGGTTTTGTAAGGATATCTCAATAGAAAGATTTGGAAAAACGCATTTTTACGTTAGTGTAATCACGGAAACTAATGGAGTTCTTGACTTTGAAGTTGGAACTTGAAGAGGGTTCTTCATAGGCTTCAGGAGTGCTTGGGCGGGTTGGAACCTAAGGAAATGAGCTAAGAATTGCTAAGGCACGACTTTGGAATCTTGAAAATTTTAAGGGCTTATAAAGGTATAAATTTTGTCGTTTTAGTAGTTAAGACTTACTTATTGTTGTAGCTATGGATTTTAGCAAGCATGTGTTATATAGTATGAAGTTTGATATGTTTATTGGCAATTGGAACCCTAATCCGAAAACTAGCATGTTTAGCCTTAAGATTACAATTCAAGTCGACTATTGGTCTAAGCGTCGCATGTGGTATAAAGAAGAAATTGTAGTTGTTGAAGTAGTTTATAACTATATAACATGTTAGACCTTGGAACTTGGAATTTGAAAAGGGTTGGAAAAGACTTAGTGTTGCTTTATGTAAGTTGGCGAGAATTGACTAGTGTCGTTAAACTACGCCATTATGAATTGTGGGCGGAATTTTACGTATTGTAAGGCGTGTAATCCCCTTTGTTTGGTTGTTGTTTGGAGCCTTAAATGTGGCTTGTTGGTTATTGTATTCGGCCTTGAGAAAGGTGGCAAAGTGAGTAGAAACAAAGGAAGTGCTGCCCGATTTTCCGTAGAATTAGAGACCAAATACTTAGTATTATTCTACGTTAGAGACTAGAAGTTGATAGTCTTGTTGTGACCATTATAGGTTGACACTTCTACGTACGGCGTATTCGTCTTAGCTTGTGGATTTAGCCGAAAAGGTATGTGAACTATCTCCTCTTCTAGCATGATTCCTTAGAATAAAGAAAGTAAGTTTTACTCCTTAAATGATCCATCCCTTGGTTGTACTTGGATTGCCTAGAATAGAATATGTTCTATGTACTTCCTTGATTGTACTTTGATGTTTAGATTGTAAGTTGTATAATCCATTTTCTTGATGAAGTTTGGATTCTTAAAAGTGAAGGTATTTTACTTAAAGTACATGGAGTCTTAAAAAGGAAGTGGTTTCCAAATCTTTGGCTAGTGCCTTAATTCTAAAACCTAAAGGTCATTATAATGACTTTAGAAGTCAAAGGAGTGATTTACTTATTTGATTTAACACAGGAGACATGACATGTTTTAAGAGAAGTAACTTGTGTTAAGGGTGAAGTTACTTGAGGTTTAAAAGGTAGAAGAAAACTTGTTTTCTAACTATTAAGAGACTTGGAGTATTTTGAAAGTTAAGAACTTGATTTGTAAGTATGTGATACTTGGTTTTAATAGTATAAGTCTCTTGGTTATTGAAGGAATGGATATGTCTAAAACCATAAAGGGTTATAACGGCTTTATGGGAAGTTGGTTATAACGGCTTTATGGAAGGTTTAGAAAGTTGTCTATTTCGATTAATCGGCATAAGTTGCCTAGATTGTGAAAAATTGGAGTTACTTGATTTCAAGCTTTGAAATGAGTTTTCTAAAAGTGTAGTAACTTACTTTAAAAAATAGACACGCCTTGATACTACGGGTGTTAGTATCTTGGGGCTTTACATAGAAAGAGTCTTTTATAAAAGAATGTACGTACGTAGTACTTTGGCTTGATAAATTGAGGATTTGTCTAAGTGTGCCTTGATAAGTACTTTGGCTTGTTAAAAGAGAATTATTCTATGTATGCCTTGATTAGTACTTTGGCTCGATAAATTGAGAATTTGTCTAAGTGGGCCTTGATAAGTACTTTGGCTTGTTAAAAGAGAATTATTCTATGTATGCCTTGATTAGTACTTTGGCTCGATAAATTGAGAATTTGTCTAAGTGTGCCTTGATAAGTACTTTGGCTTGTTAAAGAGAATTATTCTATGTATGCCTTGATTAGTACTTTGGCTCGATAAATTGAGAATTTGTCTAAGTGTGCCTTGATAAGTACTTTGGCTTGTTAAAAGAGAATTATTCTATGTATGCCTTGATTAGTACTTTGGCTCGATAAATTGAGAATTTGTCTAAGTGTGCCTTGATAAGTACTTTGGCTTGTTAAAAGAGAATTATTCTATGTATGTCTTGATTAGTACTTTGGCTCGATAAATTGAGAATTTGTCTAAGTGTGCCTTGATAAGTACTTTGGCTTGTTAAAAGAGAATTATTCTATGTATGCCTTGATTAGTACTTTGGCTCGATAAATTGAGAATTTGTCTAAGTGTGCCTTGATAAGTACTTTGACTTGTTAAAAGAGAATTATTCTATGTATGCCTTGATTAGTACTTTGGCTCGATAAATTGAGAATTTGTCTAAGTGTGCCTTGATAAGTACTTTGACTTGTTAAAAGAGAATTATTCTATGTATGCCTTGATTAGTACTTTGGCTCGATAAATTGAGAATTTGTCTAAGTGTGCCTTGATAAGTACTTTGGCTTGTTAATTGAGAATTGCCTATGTGTCTTTGGAAATAGCGGTTGTGTGCTATTGGTATATCGGTCGTTTGAGGTCATTCCGGGTTTGTGGCATTTGCATAATTCCGTGGATTTGCTACCCACGATCACGAGGAATACCTCGTGCGAGTCAGTAGGGCTTATGCGGGTGAAATAGTCCCGTGCGGCGGTCCGACCTATGCGAGGAATACCTCAATGCGAGTCGTAAAGGCTTATCGCGGGTGAAATAGTCCTATCGAGAATACCTTATGCGGGTGCAGAAAGGGCTTATGCGGGTGAAATAGTCCCGTGCGGGCGGGTCCGACCTATGCGAGAATACCTCACGCGGGTCCACGCGACCTATGCGGGTGAAATAGTCCCGGGAATAGGATTCTTTGAATAATCTGCGGAGGATGGTCTGCTTTGATCATGAGCTTCCTATTTTATATTGTAAGGATACTACTGTTTACTCTCATTGTAGTAAGGCACAAGGTGTTGTATTTTGAGTATCATATATGTCCCTGGATTTGTTTGTGTTACCCTATGGTCATGCTTTACAGGTAGGATTAGGGCATGAGACCACGAGGTATTTAGGACACAGGTGGGACTTGGTGTTCATGTATCCTTATGGGTGTTGTTACATCATGGACTGCCGGCAGTGAGGAAGGATTCCACGGGCATGATTGATATTGTCACGACCGATCCGGGCGTGGTAGTGCCTACCGGGCACCCTAGTGATACAACATCAGAGAAAATCAGCGGAAATAAAAAAAACTAAAACATGAGACAAGTCATAAAGCATGAACTAGGCTAACCAAAACGGTCACCTTCCTGAAATATATACATATATATATCAACACGAGCAGTTAAATCCTTTTACAACCACGCGCAGCGATTACTACAGACCTCTAGAATGTAACCATAACTATGACGGACAGGCCCATTGTCACACCCAATCGGGCGTGGCGGTGCCTTACCGGGCACCCTAGCGATCAACATCGAGAGAAAACCGGCGAAATAAAAACTTTAAACATGAAATAAGAGACATGATAAATAAGCAGGCCAACCAGCGATTTGCCGGTATATATACATAAAACCGAGCAGTTATCCTTTTTACAAACCACGCCTGCACGATTACTCTGCACTTAAGATTTACAACAACTATGGCGGGCGAGGCCGCCATACCACGAATGTACAAGAACCTACAACTCGAGAAACATACCAAAGATAAGCCTCAGAAGGAACGGGCTTTCGACGCTGAAATGAGATCTAAGGCGAGGATCCACGAGCGATGTACCTCTACTGCGGCATGACGCGGCCCGAAGGAGAGTCGATCTGCCAGTGCAGTATGTGGCCCGAAATCGTAAATGAAATCATAGTAGTCTATAAAGCAGGAGACATGTATGATAACCAAACTACAGTTCACCATAAATAAGCAGTCATATCAAGTCAGGGACTCACGCCCTCAAAGTCACCACTCAAATATAACTATGGGTCTCACGCCCACAACATCCATCGTATGTTCGCGTCATGGCGCGTGCCCGGAATCTGCATCGGTGTAGACATGTCCATGATGCAACAATAATAACAAGGCGCGTGGCCACGTACCGAATCTGCGCCGGTGTAGACATGCCCGTGTAACCTCAATAACAATATCTTGGGTGGTCAACCTGCTCGTAGCCACATGCCCCCGGAATTCTGCATCGGTGTAGACATGTCCATGTAACATTAATCAATCAAGAAATCCAAAGGGAGCATACCCGTGCGCTACGCATCGTGTCAGTATGTCCAAAGGGAAACAATAAGCCAGCATTCCAAATGGAAACATACGTGCGCTACGCATCGTGTCGATATGCCCGAGGAAACAATAAAGCGGCATTCCAAATGGGAACATACGATGCGCTACGCGTCGTGTCGATATGCCCAAAGGAAACGATAGCGATATCAAAATGGAAGCATACGTGCGCTCGCGTCGTGTCGGTATGTCCAAAGCGATTAGCAAAAGTAACACAATCAGCGAGGCGTGCGTGGAATTTCTCGTCGCTGTAGACGCGTCAAGTAAGTTCTCAACAAGTCAACCGACCCTCCATCGAGAGACGCGGTAACACAGAAATACAACACTTGCACAACAAAGGCTATCATCACAAGCATAGGCAAGTTTCACAACAATAAGCATAGGCAAGTTTCACAACAACAAGCATAGGCAAGTTATACCTGACTCAAAGTACTTTCATTTTATGCCAGCGTCCGGGTTTTAACCTAAAGTACTACGTAAGTTAAGTTCCTTAAAAGAGATCCATTACTTTTATCAAAGTCACCGATACGTAGTATTAGAATGGCCGACCACATTCCTTTTCAAAATCAAGTAACAACATTCTTTTCCTAAGTTCAGTTTGCCTAGTTTGATTACTCAAGCTTCTCATTTTCAAATGGTTTCATAGTTCATAAACTTAATCACTTGATTCCTTTTAGAACAATTGAGTAATATATGTCTCACGTGAGAGTAGGTTATTCTTGTTTACAACATTAATTCTTATTGACCATGATCTAGAAAATGTAATATCATTTTGTCTCATCTTAGTTTCTATGCGGATGGAGGTTTCTACTTGGTTTTAATACGATCTGACATTATTCAATACATTTTCCTTTATTAACTGCGGTGATGCTGCCGATACACATTCTGATTTCCGAAATCAGTAAAACCTTATCCCTTTAAATAACACCAAGTACTCATTACTCACGAATGAGGTTTCACACAAACATCCACATTAAAACAAATAAGTTAAGTCTCTTATCTCATAAGATCAAGTCTCTTAACTTCTAACATCAGTAAACCATTTTCTTTACCTCTCTTAAGACATTATACCTAACTCCCCATAAAGCTAGTATAACTCTTTTTAAAACCTTTAAAACCAAGTGTTACTTTCCTTCAAAGCGATTTATAAATCTTTTGAAATACATCAAGTTCTTTATTATAACAAGCGATTATAATTCACATGATTACCTTTTAAAACCACAAAGTATTTTCTTACCTACATAAAGTATTATAACTTGACTTCCCAAAGCGTTATAACACTTTATGTTTCAAACCAATCAAATACTTTAAACACGTATGCGTCTACCGTACTACATAGTTACACATATCATGCTAGAAGAGATAGGAAGAGGTTCACATACCTCGCGACGATTTATCGACAATAAGCAAAATGCTCAAGTACTACAACGCGCTAGCCCTTTCCACTCGCCGAGTAGAATACGCTACTCTTAGTACTTTCACCTATAAAGGTCACAAACGTCTATTAACCCCAAAACACAAGTTTCTATCTTTCTATAGAAAATTCGGCACCTCACACAGCAGCGTAAATCTCTCCTCTATCGGTCGGCTGGCTTGACCAGGGGGTTAACACGTCTAACGGACGCGTACAATTCTACACAAGTCTCATCGCAATACGATCCTATGTAAATCTGATTCGATTCGGTTCTTTATTCTTGAGCTTAAGTCAAAAGACATTGCGAATACTAAGTATAGTCCCATATATAGTATACTTCAACTATATATCCTAACAAACATGTAATTTCCAATTACAATAGAGGGATAAGATAATTACCTCGATAAGCCCAAAAATTATCCGAGTTTAATGTCGCTCCTGAGCAAGGTTTAGCTCCACTCTGTGCGCTCCAAACCACCCCCAAACAACCCTTAGAAGTTCTAACCAACTTCTACTCACATACTTGACCAACGATGAAGATTTCCTTAGGGTTTCGGTTTGAGACTAAAAGGACGAAAGGTAGTATTTCGGACTCTACGTAAGAGGTATCTTTGGAATACTACAAGGCACAAGGCTAAGGTATTTTGGGCATTATAACAATACTAGGGAGTATTTCTATACCTGACAAAGGGTATTATACGAAAACAACTAGGCTAGGGGTACCCGCGGCCAAGCCTCGCTCTGGGAGACCTCTCGGCAAGCTCCACAAAGGGGAGGGCTTGGACAATTTCAACTCACAAAGGGAGAGATTTCAAGACTTGGAAATGATTTTTGGATGAAGAAAGTTCATCAACTAAGGGGTATTTATAGCAAACCCAAATGCCAACCAATGGCGAGATCAAGCCATGTGCAAGGCAAGGGTAAGGCCTTGATCAAGCCAAGTGCACCCTAACTCCTACTCCACAAAACATGGCACAAGACAAGCCACACAACACGGCCAAAACAAGGCACCAAACAAGGACCCAATAGGGCCAAACGTGAGCCACAAAGATCAAGCCATTCGTGAACCACCTCTTCCACTTGGGCGCCACTTGCTTCCAATGTGAGGTGACACATGTCACCCTCCGTTGGTCCAAAATGTTTCGTCTCTCGGAAAAATCCGCAAAAATTAAAAGGACATAGCGAATTTTCCTACGAAAGCGTGGAAACGTTTAGTCGGAAAGCGACTCTAGTCGGCACTTGTGCCCAAAGGTAAATTTGGCCAAGCCACCTAGGCGGGGGTGACACGTGTCCCCCTCCTAATGGGCCTAAAAAACGTCTTTCGAAAAATATCCACAATGGCCAAAATCTCGAAAACAAAGTTGGCCCAAAGCAGTAAATTTCTCCGTGGGCCCACGTGACCATTTCAGAAAATAAAATTCCATAATTCTAATATAATCTATGAAGTCCAAATACCAAATCGGGAATCAATTCCCGTTAACGAACCTTTTTCTTCACAAATAGCAGGAAACTTTTCCGTGAAAACTCACATCTTTCTTTCTTTTCAAAATTTACTGCGTACTCTGCGTCGTGCGTCCTCTAAACATACCACTGCAACTACGGGTATAACATTCTCCCCTCGCGAAACATTCGTCCCGAATGTTCCTTCTCAATCGGATAACGATAAAGTTCCTCACAACAAGTTGCGATGCCAGCCGCGAAATAACGCGCGTCCTCTTCTTTCCTTACTCGTCGTGCCCTTCTCGAACACTTGAACTCTCGGTCGTACCATACTTGATCGTTACTTCCGTTCGAAAATCTCGAGTCACTACCTCGAACTTGGTCATCTTACTAACCTCGAACTTCCTTAAGGCCATTCCGGCCTTTACGAACCGCTTCTGGTCGAACGCGTCCACGAACTCATACGATGATCATACACACTTGGGCCGAGCATCCTCGTGACCCTACCACCTGGCGGGACCACCCAGAACTGACCCCACCTCAATTCGGGCTACGGGTTGACCCGTATCACATCATCAACCGACCCGCGATCGCGTCAAGCCCTTGTTCCCGACACGGAACAATCACGCTAAATCACATCATGAAAGCTACCACTTCCATCTCACATTACCGTGGACTGATCACTCAAATAAACCCCACGTATACTCGCGACTCGATAAAGGTCAAACATAAAGCGAATCTTTTACTCAAGGCGACCTTACCTCTAAGGTCTCAATCTTGACAGTCTAAGGTTCACACTTAACATTTCCCCATACTTATCCTCCCAACTAAGCATGGTTACTAACTCAAAATAAACACAACGCTATCAGATCAACACTTAAGGTATACCCACCTTAACACGTATACAAAACTGCTTTGGGGCTAGTGGCGTCGCAGAACTCCCCGAATGAAGCACTACCCTAGGTAATGATTGGGCCCGTGCCCTCGTGACCCTCTGTACTCAACTCGCAGCTCCCTCGGCTGCCTTGCCCTCCTGGGCCCGGGTTGCCCTACGCGGAGGCATAACGATAAGGAAAAGAATTTCGTCAGAGGGTCCAACTTACAACACAGCTCTAAGGCACGATCTCAGAATGAGAAGAATGGAAACCAATCCTAAATGTCCTATAGCCTCCTGATTATAGATGTGGTGCACAACACACCGATAATCAAGACTCTACTAGACACGATGCTGAGACACTTTCCGAGGATTAAGCGCTCGATACCACTATGTCACACCCCAAAAATCGGGCCCGTGACTGGTGCCTTACCCCGGGCACCCTAGCGATCCAACATCAGAGAAAACCAGCGGAAATAAAAACTTTAAACATGAAATAAGAGACATGATAAATAAACAGGCCAACCAAAACAGTTGCCTTCAGTATATATACATAAAACCCGAGCAGTTATCCTTTTACAAACCACACTTGCGATTACTCTGAGACCTCACAAGATTTACAACAACTATGGCGGGACGGCCCGCCATACCACGAATGTACAAGAACCTACAACTCGAGAAACATACCAAAGATAAGCCTCAGAAGGAACGGAGCTTTCAACACGCGAAATGAGATCCTAAGGCGAGGATCCACGAGCGATGTACCTCTACTGCGGCGTGAGCGGCCCCGAAGAGGTCGATCTGGCAGTGCAAGTATGTGGCCGAAATCTGTAAATGAAATCATAGTAGTCTATAAAGCAGGAGACATGTATGATAACCAAACTACAGTTCACCATAAATAAGCAGTCATATCAAGTCAGGGACTCACGCCCTCAAAGTCACCACTCAAATATAACTATGGGTCTCACGCCCACAACATCCATCATGTTCGCGTCATGGCGCGTGCCGGAATCTTGCATCGGTGTAGACATGTCCATGATGCAACAATAATAACAAGGCCGCGTGGCCACGTACCGGAATCTTGCGCCGGTGTAGACATGCCCATGTAACCTCAATAACAATATCTTGGGTGGTCGACCTGCTACGTAGCCATGCCCCGGACTCTGCATCGGTGTAGACATGTCCATGTAACATTAATCAATCAAGAAATCCAAGGAGCATACGTGCGCTACGCGTCGTGTCGATATGTCAAAGGAAACAATAAGCGGCATTCCAAATGGAAACATGCGTGCGCGCTACGCATCGTGTCGATATGCCCAGGAAACAATAAGCGGCATTCCAAATGGGAACATACGTGCGCTACGCGTCGTGTCGATATGCCCAAAGGGAAAGCGATAAAGCGATATCAAAATGGAAGCATACGTGCGCCACGCGTCGTGTCGGTATGTCCAAAGCGATTAGCAAAAGTAACACAATCAGCGAGGCGTGCGTGGAATTTCTCGTCACTGCCGGCGCGTCGAGTAAGTTCTCAACAAGTCAACCGACCCTCCATCGAGAGGCGGTAATACGAAATACAACACTTGCACAACAAAGGCTATCATCACAAGCATAGGCAAGTTTCACAACAACAAGCATAGGCAAGTTTCACAACAACAAGCATAGGCAAGTTATACCTGACTCAAAGTACTTTCATTTTATGCCAACGTCAGGGTTTTAACCTAAAGTACTACGTAAGTTAAGTTCCTTAAAGAGATCCATTACTTTTATCAAAGTCACCCGATACGTAGTATTAGAATGACCGACCCACATTCCTTTTCAAAATCAAGTAACAACATTCTTTTCCTAAGTTCGGTTGCCTAGTTTGATTACTCGAAAGCACCGTTTTCAAATGGTTTCATAGTTCATAAACTTAATCACTTGATTCCTTTTTAGAACAATTGAGTAATATATGTCTCACGTGAGAGTAGGTTATTCTTGTTTACAACATTCTTATTACAGCAGCCATGATCTAGAAAATGTAATATCATTTTGTCTCATCTTAGTTTCTATGCGGATGGAGGTTTCTACTGGTTTTAATACGATACAACATTATTCAATACATTTTCCTTTATTAGCATTTGCGGTGATGCAGCCGATACACATTCTGATTTCCGAAATCAGTAAAACCTTATCCCTTTAAATAACACCAAGTACTCATTACTCACGAATGAGGTTTCACACAAACATCCACATTAAAACAAATAAGTTAAGTCTCTTATCTCATAAGATCAAGTCTCTTAACTTCTAACATGATAAACCATTTTCTTTACCTCTCTTAAGACATTATACCTAACTCCCGTAAAGCTAGTATAACTCTTTTTAAAACCTTTAAAACCAAGTGTTACTTTCCCTTCAAAACGATTTATAAATCTTTTGAAATACATCAAGTTCTTTATTATAACAAGCCAGTTATAATTCACATCAGTTACCTTTTAAAACCACAAAGTATTTTCTTACCTACATAAAAAGTTATAACTTGACTTCCCGTAAAGCCGTTATAACACTTTATGTTTCAAACCAATCAAATACTTTAAACACGTATGCGTCTACCGTACTACATAGTTACACATATCATGCTAGAAGAGATAGGAAGAGGTTCACATACCTCGCGACGATTTATCGACAATAAGCAAAATGCTCCAAGTACTACAACTTGCTAGCAGCCACTTTCCACTCGAGTAAAATACGCTACTCTTAGTACTTTCACCTATAAAGGTCACAAACGTCTATTAACCCCAAAACACAAGTTTCTATCTTTCTATAGAAAATTCGGCAGCACCTCCCCCCCCCGCAACAGCGTAAATATGCTCCTCTCTCCAGGTCGGCTACCAAACGACCGGGGGTTAACACGTCTAACGGACGCGTACAATTCTACACAAGTCTCTTGCTGATACAATCCTATGTAAATACTGATTGATTCGATTCTTTATTCTTGAGCTTAAGTCAAAAGACATTGCGAATACTAAGTATAGTCCCGTATATAGTATACTTCAACTATATATCCTAACAAACATGTAATTTCCAATTACAATAGAGGATAAGATAATTACCTCGATAAGCCCAAAATTATCCGAGTTTAATGTCGGCTCTGAGCAAGGTTTAGCTCCACTGTGCGCTCCAAACCACCCCAAACAACCCTTAGAAGTTCTAACCAACTTCTACTCACATCTTCACCAACGATGAAGATTTCCTTAGGGTTTCGGTTAGAGTCTAAAAGGACGAAAGGTAGTCTTTCCGGACTCTACGTAAAGAGGTATCTTTGGAATACTACAAGGCACAAGGCTAAGGTATTTTGGGCATTATAACAATACTAGGGGAGTATTTCTATACCACAACAAGGGGTATTATACGAAAACAACTAGGCTAGGGGGGGGGGGGTACCCCACGGCCAAGCCTCACTCTAAGGGGGGGGAGGGCTTGGACGAATTTCAACTCACAAAGGGGGAGAGATTTCAAGACTTGGAAATGATTTTTGGATGAAGAAAGTTCATCAACTAAGGGGGTATTTATAGCAAACCCAAATGCCAACCAATGGCCAAGATCAAGCCATGTGCAAGGCAAGTGTAAGGCCTTGATCAAGCCAAGTGCACCCTAACCCCTACTCCACAAAACATGGCACAAGACAAGCCACAAAACAAGGCCAAAACAAGGCACAAAACAAGGAACCAATAGGGCCAAAACGTGAGCCACAAAGATCAAGCCAATTCGTGAACCACCTCTTCCACTTGGACGCCCACTTGCTTCCAATGTGAGGGTGACACATGTCACCCTCCCGTTGGTCCAAAATGTTTCGTCTCTCGGAAAAATCCGCAAAAATTAAAAAGGACATAGCCGGAATTTTCCCTACGAAAGCTGTGGAAACGTTTCGTCGGAAAACGACTCTAGTCGGCACTTGTGCCCAAAGGTAAATTTGGCCAAGCCACCTAGGCGGGGGTGACACGTGTCACCCTCCTAATGGCCCTAAAAAAACGTCTTTCGAAAAATATCCACAATGGCCAAAATCTCGAAAACAAAGTGGGCCCCACAAAACCGTAAATTTCTCCCGTGGGCCCCACGTGACCATTTCCGAAAATAAAATTCCATAATTCTAATATAATCTATGAAGTCCAAATACCAAATCTGGGAATCCAATTCCCATTAACGAACCTTTTTCTTCACAAATAACCGGAAACTTTTCCGTCGAAAACTCACATCTTTCTTTCTTTTCAAAATTTACGTAGTACTCAAATGCGTGCGTCCTCACAAACATACCGCAACTACGGGTATAACACCCGCCATACCACGAATGTACAAGTAACTACACCGAGGACTATACCAAAGACAAGCCTCGAGAAAGCGAGCTTCCTAGTGACTGTGATCCTAAGGCGCGGATCCACACCGATGTACCTCACACGCGGCATGAGCGCACCCCGGAGAGGTCAGTACAACAGGTACCAAGTATGTGAAACTTGTAAAAATACTGTAAATGAAATCATAATAGTCTATATAAAGCAGGAGATATGTATGATAACCAAACTACAGTCCACAATACATAAATAGTCATGTTAAGTCAGGGACTCATGCCCTCAAAGTCATTACTCAAATATAACAATGGGTCTCACGCCCACAACATCACTCATGCCCGTGGAATACCTTCCTCACTGCCGGCAGTCCATGATATAAAACATTCAAGGAGTACACATGAACACCAGGTCCCACCTGTGTCATAATAAAACCGTACAGGGTAAGTACGAAGGCATAGCCGACTACTAAAACCCATATTACTAACAAGGTCATAAAGCGTATCATGAGATATGTCTAGACCGTCACATGATCAAAGCGGTCACACGCCCGCAATATCGATGTGCGCGTCTAGCCTGGAACTCTCGCAGACTCGCATAGGCCAACCTCGTAGGCGCGTGAGGTATAACCCGCGTCGGTAGCTACTCCCCGGCATCCGCCTGGACTCGCAGTCCGCATGGCCACATAGACCGCATGACCATAAAGGTCGCACACTAACCTGGAACTCTCGTAGCTCCGCATAGGTCCCCTGGACCCGCATGAGGTATTCTCGAATCATGGTCCCAGACCGCCTGAGTCTACCCGCGTGGAGGCGGCTTAACCTCGGAAACATGTCAAGGTGAAGCGGTACAATACCAACATAACGGTGATAGTTAAACAACTTAAGCGCGATCGAGGAAACCCTTTACACAAACATCACAAGATACTAACACACGTAGCATCCTAGCATGTTTACTTAACAAATCAACAAGAAAGTATTACAAGGCTATCACAAACCAACACAATCAAGTTATACACACAAGGTACTTTCTACTATATGATTAACAAGATCGGGTTTTTATCCCCAAAGTACTTTATACATTAACTCTTTAAAAGATACGTTACTTTCACAAAAGTCACACAATACCCGTAGTATAAGAAAATAAAGTGACTAATATTTTAATTAAACCAAAACAACGTCGGACTTTCCTTTTTAAACCAAATTAAGACAATAACATGCCTTATTTTTAGACCAAAACACTTCTCCCTTTAAAGTCAAATTACCATTTTAAAACCAATGATAAAACCATTCCTTTGTTTTCATAAAGTCGTTATAACTAACTTCCCATAAAGTGTTATAACACTTTATGTTCTAAACAAAAACTCTTCAATTCTACAAGTCTCTTTCCTTTTAAAACAACCATAAGTATTCTTTTAAAACCCAAATAATGTACTCTTTTCAAAATAAGTAACCTATACTTAAAATCAAGTTACTTCTCTTTTAGAAAACAAGTCGTTATAAGTCAAGTCTCTTATCTTTGAAGATCAAGTCTCTTAACTTTCAAAATCAAGTCGTCTATAAGTCAAGTCTCTTATCTTTGAAGATCAAGTCTCTTAACTTTCGAATCAATAAACCATTCTTTTACCTACATAAAGTCGTTATAACTAACTTCCCATAAAGCTATTATAACACCCTATGTTTAAACCAACCAAAACACTTAGCACGTATGACGTCTACCGTACTACATAGTTTACAAAACATCATGCTAGAAAGGATAGGAAGAGGTTCACATACCTCGCGACGATTATCGACAATAAGCAAAACGCCCACGATCAGTAACCTGCTAGCCTTTTCCACTCATCAAGTAGAATACGCTACTCGTAGTACTTCCACCTATATAGGCCACAAACGCCTATTAACTTCTAAACACACGGTTCCATTTTCTCTACGAAAATTCGGCACCTCCCGAAATCACATAAATCTCCTCACTAACAAGGCCCGCTACTGTGCCAATAACTCCCGAGGATTACACGTCTAACGGGCGTGTTCAAATCGCTTCACAATAATACAACGATCTCTGTAAATACACCCTATGTAAATCTGATTCAATACTCATTCTAAATATAGTATACTCAACTATACATTACTACAACATGTAATATCCAATTACAATAGGAAGCATAAATCATTACCTCGATAAGCCCAAAATTATCCAAGATTAAATGTCGATCCCGAGCAACGTTTAGCTCCAAGTCCTTACGCTCCAACCCGCTCCAGCGACCCTTAGAAGTTTCTAAACAACTTCTCTAAACACTTCAACCAAGCTATGAAGGTTTTCTAGGGTTTCATTTGCGACTTTCTAATAAAGTAGGATTTCCTGCTCCTAGTATTTAAACAACTTTGGAATACTACTAGGGATACTAGGCTAGTGTATTTGGAATTATACCACAATACACCAAGTATTCTACACAAGGGGAGGGTGGGGCGAAACCAATACAAAGGGAGGAAGTATTTTGCTCTTGGAAGCTTTGAGTGAGATGAACTTATTCATCAACCAAAGTCTATTTATAGAACAATGGAGGTCAAGATCCATCTAAGTGTATGGCCAAGATTGGGCCATGTGTGTGTGGGTCCCACCACACCACATGGCCAACAAATGGGTGCCAAGTGTAAGGCCATTTCGGCCAGGTGAGTAGGTGACAGTGGCTGGCCACTTGTCACACCATTCGACCCACATGGCCACACAAGGGGTGACACGTGTCGCCCGATTAAATCAAATATTACGTCTTGAAAATATCCAAAAAGCGGAAACCTCAAAACAAAGCGGGCCCCACAAAACCGTAAATTTCTCGTGGGCCCACGTGGCCATTTCAGAAAATAAAATCTCAAAATTCTAATATAATCGAGAAGTTCAAATACCAAATCTGGGAATCCAATTCCCATTAACGAACCTTTTTCTTCACAAAACCGAAACTTTTCCGTGAAAAAATCACATCTTCCTTTCTTTCCAATATTTCTTTCGTATTCTCGTACGTATGTACTCGCATACATACCCTGGAACTACGGTGTATAACATTCTTCCTTAGAAACATTCGTCGAATGTTCCTTCTAAGTCTCTAAACATACATATGCGGTGTAGTCTCACTACTACACTTACAAACCGATCATGCCACCATGGCGAGAATATAACATGTCAAAACTCCATTTCATGCTAACGAGGAATGACCTCAATCATCTCAAAAAGCTCTCACCCAGGATCAAACGATACTCCGGTCGCATCTTCACAACATAATGACCACTTCCGTTCTCATAACTGGTGTTCACTTCTTCCCTTACTCGGCGTACCTCCTGGTAACTCGACCTCCTCCTAATAAACGTGCCACGTTTACGCTGACTCGAGCTGCTAACAATTTCCTCTGGATAAGCTTCACCTATCCACATCACGGTGAAACAAGTAGGGACCAACTATCCGAACCTTGCCAACCTTGAACCAATCGATCGGACTCACACTTCCGCCTATACAAGGCTTCGTAAGGCGACATCCGAATACAGTAAAGTTAGCTATCATAAAACTCACGTACCCAAGAGGCACACAATCCTCACGGCTACCCCTGAAATCAAAACATCGGCCCGCAACCTATTCTTAACTATCTGGGTAAAACGCCGTTTGTTCTTACGGCCCGGGGTGAATGCAATCGAGACTCACTGAGTTCCAACCCCGCTGGTAACACCTTGGACACAAAAGACATAGCCAGAAAAATTGGGCTCCACCGTCGTAAAAAGTAGGAATCCCGTGCAGCCTTACAACCTTCCCGATATATAACATATCGCCACCCTCCGCCGAGTAAATAGTCCTGCCTGAAAGATGAGATGGGCTGACCTCATCACCGACCATCGTCGAACGCATCCTCGAACTCGTCGATGGTTAACTAACCTTGGACCTAACACCTCGTAATCCTATCACAAAGCGGGACCACCACAAATTGACCACATCTCCTTTCGGGCGGGTTGACCCGCGAACGGTCCTCAACCCGACCCATAATCGCACCAAACTCTTGTTCCCCGATCCGGAACAATCTTACCTATCCAAGTCATGAAAGCTACCACTTTCACCTTACACATCCCAAGGAAAATATCCCTCAAAACATTTCATGCATACCAAGTGTTTCGACAAAGATTAACCGTAAAATCCTTTTCTCAAGACGGCCTTACATCTAAGGTCTCAACGTGTACTATTCTAAGGTTCACACCTTCCATGACCCCATACTTATCCTTTCAACTAACCATGTTTTCTAATTCACACTTAACACAATGCTATCCGTACATAGCACCTAACATGTACCCACCATAATATCATAAACAAAATCTCCTAAGGGCTAAACATATCTCTGCAACTACTGCCTCACTTTCCCTTTGCCGTTCTAATCATAATCCTGCCCTGCAGGGCGCCTAGCTATATAAGGTGTTGAACCAGCCATCGATCCCGAAGGCTGAGGCTCTACATCTGTGCTACCTCTGGTCAGACAAACTCTCACCAAATTGCCCTATTGGCCGCAAACACAAAAGTATCGAAGCGATGCGACACTCTCATAATGGAGTCTACTACTATGGCGAAAGCAGGTAGGGGTGACCTCATCCGACTAACACCCCTTCTCCCGAACAATCGAACCCGCGACCCGGCGGTGAGTCATCCTCCGTAACCCTCCTGCTGGACATCCTCCCATCACATGGCCCTGACGGCCACAGGTATAACAATCTCCCAACAAGTACGACACCCTGAGGATCATCCTCAGATCTCTATCCATAGAATTACGCGGCGCAACTCAAGAAATCCTAAGTCTCGGATCATCGGATCTAGGGGAATCATCGTCACGCCGGAACCACCGGCTCCCGTCCGTCCTCATTCCCAGCCACTAGCCTAGCTAGTAACTGGGCTATCACCTTGAATTCATATCCTCGGCTCCTGGCCGTGGAACTGGAGGCTCAGGTATCGTGGCCTCAATAGAAACTGTTGTCGCTCTAACTCTGCTGGGCTAGCGGCATCATAAAAACTCGTCGTCTGAAGTACTATCTCAGGTAAGAACCAGGCCTGTGCCCTCGTAACCCTATGTGTTCAACTCGTAGCTCCCTCTGCTGCCTTGCTCATCTGGGCCCTGGTTGCCTTGCGCGGAGGCATAACGGGTACATAAGAATACGTCAGAGGGAGTCCAACTTACAACACGGCTCTAAGGCACGATCTCGAATGAGAAGAATGAAACCAATCCTAAATGTCCTGCGACCTCGATTATAGATGTGGTGCACAACACACCGATAATCAAGACTCTACTAGACACTGCTGTAGACACTTTCCGAGGACTAATCGCTGCGATACCACTTTTGTCACGACGATCCGGGCGTGGATCGTGCCTTACCGGGCACCCTAGTGATACAACATCGAGAAAATCAGCGGAAATAAAAAAACTAAAACATGAGACAAGTCATAAAGCATGAACTAGGCTAACCAAAGCGGTCACCTTCCGAAATATATACATATATATATCAGCACGAGCAGTTAAATCCTTTTACAACCACCTTGCAGCAGTACTCTGGACCTCTAAGAATGTAACCATAACTATGACGGGAGGCCCCGCCATACCACAGAATGTACAAGTAACTACACCGGGGACTATACCAAAGACAAGCCTCGGAGAAAGCGGAGCTTCCCAAGTGACTGTGATCCTAAGAGCGCGGATCCACAACCGATGTACCTCTACTGCGGCATGAACGCGGCCCCGAAGGAGTCGAGACAACGGTACCAAGTATGTGAAACTTGTAAAAATCGTAAATGAAATCATAATAGTCTATATAAAGCGGGAGACATGTATGATAACCAAACTACGATCCCACAATACATAAATAGTCATGTTAAGTCGAGGACTCATGCCTCAAAGTCATTACTCAAATATAACAATGGGTCTCACGCCACAACATCACTCATGCCCGTGGAATACCTTCGCCAGCTGCTGATCCATGATATAAAACATTCAAGGAGTACACATGAACACGGGTCCCACCTGTGTCATAATAAAACCGTCTGAGGTAATCACGAAGGCATAGCCGACTACTAACACCCATAGTACTAACAAGGTCATAAAGCGTATCATGAGATATGTCTAGACCGTCACATGATCAAAGCCGGTCACACGCCCGCGATATCAATGTGCGCGTCTAGCCTGGAACTCCTCGCGACTCGCATAGGCCAACCTCATAGGCCCGCATGAGGTATAACCCCGCGTCGGTAGCTACTCCGGCATCCGCTGGACTCGCGATCCGCATGGCCACATGGCCGCGTGACCATAAAGGTCGCGCTAACACGGAACTCTCGTAGCTCGCGTAGGTCCCTGGACCCGCGTAGAGGTATTCTCGAATCATGGTCCTGCACCGCTGAGTCTACCAGCGTCGGAGGCGACTTAACCTCGGAAACATGTCAAGGTGAGCGGTACAATACCAACATAACGGTGATAGTTAAACAACTTAAAGCGCGATCGAGAAACCCTTTACACAAACATCACAAGATACTAACACACGTAGCATCCTAGCATGTTTACTTAACAAATCAACAAGAAAGTATTACAAGGCTATCACAAACCAACACAATCAAGTTATACACACAAGGTACTTTCTACTATATGATTAACAAGATCGGGTTTTATCCCCAAAGTACTTTATACATTAACTCTTTAAAGATCGTTACTTTCACAAAAGTCACACAATACGTAGTATAAGAAAATAAAGTGACTAATATTTTAATTAAACCAAAACAACGTCGGACTTTCCTTTTAAACCAAATTAAGACAATAACATGCCTTCCTTTTAGACCAAAACACTTCTCCCTTTAAAGTCAAATTACCATTTTAAAACCAATGATAAAACCATTCCTTTGTTTTCATAAAGTCGTTATAACTAACTTCCCATAAAGCATTTGTTATAACACTTTATGTTCTAAACAAAAACTCTTGATTCTACAAGTCTCTTTCCTTTTAAAACAACCATAAGTATTCTTTTAAAACCCAAATAATGTACTCTTTTCAAAATAAGTAACCTATACTTAAAATCAAGTTACTTCTCTTTTCCGAAAACAAGTCGTTATAAGTCAAGTCTCTTATCTTTGAAGATCAAGTCTCTTAACTTTCAAAATCAAGTCGTCTATAAGTCAAGTCTCTTATCTTTGAAGATCAAGTCTCTTAACTTTGAATCAATAAACCATTCTTTTACCTACATAAAGTCGTTATAACTAACTTCCCATAAAGCTATTATAACACCATGTTTAAACCAACCAAAACACTTAGCACATGACGTCTACCGTACTACATAGTTTACAAAACATCATGCTAGAAAGGATAGGAAGAGGTTCACATACCTCGCGACGATTATCGACAATAAGCAAAAGCGCTCGCGATCTTGTAACCTGCTGGCCTTTTCCACTCGTAGTAGAATACTGGCTACTCGTAGTACTTCCACCTATATAGGCCACAAACGTCTATTAACTTCTAAACACACGGTTCCATTTTCTCTGAGAAAATTCGGCGGCACCTCCCGAAATCACATAAATCTCCTCCTAACAAGGCCCGCTACTGGGCGATAACTCAGGGATTACACGTCTAACCGGACGTGTTCAAATCTGCTTCACAATAATACAACGATCTCGTAAATACACCCTATGTAAATACTGATTCAATACTCATTCTAAATATAGTATACTCGACTATACATTACTCTGACATGTAATATCCAATTACAATAGGGGCGTAAATCATTACCTCGATAAGCCCAAAATTATCCAAGATTAAATGTCGATCTGAGCAACGTTTAGCTCCAAGTCCTTACACTCCAACCCGCTCCAAGCGACCCTTAGAAGTTTCTAAACAACTTCTCTAAACACTTCAACCAAGCTATGAAGGTTTTCTAGGGTTTCATTTTGCGACTTTTGAATAAAGTAGGATTTCAGGGCTCTAGTATTTAAACAACTTTGGAATACTACTAGGGATACTAGGCTAGTGTATTTGGAATTATACCACAATACACCAAGTATTCTACACAAGGGGAGGGTGGGGCGAAACCAATACAAAGGGAGGAAGTATTTTGCTCTTGGAAGCTTTAGTGAGATGAACTTATTCATCAACCAAGGGTCTATTTATAGAACAATGGAGGTCAAGATCCATCTAAGTGTATGGCCAAGATTGGGCCATGTGTGTGTGGGTCCCACCACACCAGCGAAATGGGTGCCAAGTGTAAGGCCATTTCGGCCGGTGAGTAGGTGACAAGTGGCTAGCCACTTGTCACACCATTCGACCCACGTGGCCACACAAGGGGTGACACGTGTCGCCCGATTAGATCAAAATATTACGTCTTGAAAATATCCAAAAAGCGGAAACCTCAAAAACAAAGCGGGCCCCACAAAACCGTAAATTTCTCCGTGGGCCCACGTGGCCATTTCGAAAATAAAATCTCAAAATTCTAATATAATCAGAAGTTCAAATACAAATCTGGGAATCAATTCCCATTAACGAACCTTTTTCTTCACAAAAACCGGAAACTTTTCCGTCGAAAAAAATCACATCTTCCTTTCTTTCCAATATTTCTGTCGTATTCTCGTACGTATGTCCTCGCATACATACCCTGGAACTACGGGGTATAACAGATATTATGAGCGTGAGACCCATGGTTATATTTGAGTAATGACTTTGAGGGCCTGCGTCCCTGACTTGATATATAACATGTGTTATGTCTTCAGAGTTGAATATCATACATGTCTCTTTATTTATTTAGACTGTTATGATTTTATTACAGATTTCACTGTGTACATACTTGGTACATTCTTCAGATCGACCTCCTTGGCTGCGTTCATGCCTGTGAGTTTAGGTAGTGATTTGGTGATCGGCAGTGTAGGACCTGCTCGAGAGTTTTGGATAGCTCCTTTGTTCAGAGTTTATCATTTTGGTATAGTTCCTTCAAGATGGGCTTTTGTACATTTATGGAGTGCAGCGGGGCCTTGTCGTCATAGTTGATTTAACTCCAGAAGTGCTGTATTCATATGTGGGATTGGACTCATGTACAATGTAGTGTCTTTTGTTTATGTATATTATATGGCAGCCTAGTCGGCTTTACCTTGTACGTACGTTGGTTTTAAAAAAAAAAAAGAGATGTTATTAATTTCCGCAATGTACTTAGTTGTTAAGGTAGAAGGGTGCCCAGGTAGGGCACCGATCACCAGGGGGGTTCGTGTGTGAAGTATCGAGCGATCGATCCAATAGGCATCAGGTGTCTAGTAAGTCTTGATTATCGGTGTGTTGCGCGCCACACCCATAAGCGAGGCTACAGGACATTTAGGAGTTAGTTGGTTTCTATTCTTCTCACTAAGATCGTACCATGTTTGTGTTAGTAAGAAAATTCCTCTCTGACGTATTGTTGTGTTCTGTTATTATGCCTCGAGGAGGCAAACGGCCTGTGAGGGGCAAAGGAGTAGCAGGAGCTACTAGTCGGACTCGAGAGTTGATAGGGCTTATGCCGGGTATATCGAGATGTTGTTCGATCGGCGAGTTAACTCTCGCCGAGTTTGAGGCCCGGCACGAGCCTCCAGTTTCGGTTAGGAGACTATAGGGTCATGAGGAAGAGCGATTATGTTATTGACCAAGATAATGGTGCTGTGATTGTAGTGATAGTACCCAGGTAGGATACTTTTATTAGTAAAGTGAGAAGTAGGAATGTTGACAAGAATGATAGGTGAACCGAGACTATAGTTGTATAAAGTTCACAAGTTGTAATTACCCAGTATAAGTGTAAGGCCAGATAGGGAAGATTGTCTGATAGAAATACTTTGGCTTATGTGGAACCTCACAGTGAATAGGGGATAGGGTAAGAAGTACCTTGAGATAAGAGAGATGTATTTGGACTAAGAAGAAGTTAAGGGTGACGATGAGTCGGGTTGTGGACTCATTTCGGGTCAGCCGATAGTATGGAATGGGGTGATGTCAGTTAGAAATGGTCCCGTTATGTGATAGGGTCCCGAGGATGCAAGACCCAAGTTTAGTAAATTGTTGTACGAGTTTGTGGATGCGTTCCACCGGAACTAGGTCGTAAGGACCGAGGAGAGCCTTAGCAGGAAATTCAAGTAGCATAATGGCCAGGTTCGATTAGTAACTCCAAGGATTGGAGAACAGAAACAATATTTGAGAATTTGTACGTGTACTAGATAAGTTTGAAAGTACGAGAAAGTATGACAAGTAAGGAAAGAAAGGAACCTCTAAGGATCCCGTGTTTGGGAAGACTGTAACCTTCGAGTTTTGTGAGAAGGAATCGCGAACGGAGGTCCATTGATATGTTTATGTATGTTATTGTCACGACCGAACCGGGCGTGGATGGTGCCTACAGGCACCCTAGTGATACAACATCGGAGAAAATCAGCGGAAATAAAAACATGAACATGAATTAAGAGAAAAGATAAATAAGCAGTCAACCACAGTTGCCCATCGTATATATAAAAATACCCGAACAGTTATCCTTTTTACAGACTCTGCCCACAACTACAGGACCTCTAAGATTTTTACAGAATTTATGGCCAGGGGACGGGGCCGCCATACCACGAATGTATAAGAATCTCTACGGACTGGTAACATACCAAAAGATAAGCCTCAGAAGGAACGGAGCTTCCAAGCCCGAAATGTGATCCTAATAGCGGGGATCGGCGATCGATGTACCTTTTACTGCGGCATGACGGCCCGAAGGAGTCGATTACAACCAAGTATGTGAAGCGTAAAATCAGTAAATGAAATCATAATAGTCTATAAAGCAGAGACATATATGATAACCAAACTACGATTCACAACATAAGAGCGATCGTCAAGTCGTGGACTCGCGCCTAAAAGTCATCCTCATGCCCGTGGAACTCCTTCCCTAGGCGATCTAGGTACAAATCATGTGATACGTATAACGGTCTCGGCCCATCTTATGGACCCAATATAGAAAAGGTGGAATCGTTCCGGATGAACCGTAGTCGAAGTGAAATACATTCGGATGAACCGGTCCTCAAGTGAAATACATTCGGATGAACCGGTCCTCAAGTGAAATACATTCCCGATGACGGTCCTCAAGTGAAATACATTCGGATGAACCGGTCCTCAAGTAAAATACATTCGGATGAGCCGGTAATCAAGTGAAACATTCGGATGAGCCGGAGTCGAGTGAAATACATTCGGATGAGCCGTAATCAAGTGATATACATTCGGATGAACGGTAGTCGAGTAGAACATTACTTACACAACAAGGCTATCACACGTAACATGGTCAAGTTTCATAACAACAAGTATAAGCAAGTTACACACGACTCGAGGTACTTTCATTTTATATCAAAGTCGGATTTTAACCTTAAAGTACTACGTCCGTTAAATTCCTTTTAAGATCCATTTCTTTTACAAAGGTCACCCGATACACGTAGTATAAAATTAGAGTGACTAACATTGTTAAGTAAACCAAAATGCTTTCCTTTGTAAAAATCAAGTAACAACCTTATTTTCCAAGCGTTCAAGTTTGCCTAATTTCGAATGCTCAAGTTTCTCATTTTAGAAAAAGGTTTAGTAGCTCATAGTTTTAGTCCTTTAAAACATAATTCTCCTTTAAGCGTTTTGAGAAACATATGTCTTATATGTGAGTAGGTTATTCTTGTTTATAATCAATCTTATTAAGCGACCATGATCTAGGAAATGTAATATCATTTTGTCTCATCTTAGCTTCATGCGGATGGAGGTTTCTCGGTTTTAATAATACTTCATTAGTCAATACATTTTCCTTTTATTAACGCTGCGGTGGTTTGTCGATACATTCGATTTAGAAATCGTAAAACATTCTTAAGCCGTTATACCTAACTTCCCATAAAGCTAGTATAACTCTTAAGCTTTCAAAACCAAGTACTATTCATTCTTTCAAGCGATTCATAAATCTTTTGAAATACTTCAAGTTCTTTATTAACACATATCAAGCGGTTATTATTCAAATCGATTACCTTTTAGAAACCACAAAGTATTTGCTTATCCACATAAAGGTTATAACGACTTCCCATAAAGCCTTTATAACACTTTATGTTTTAAACCAATCAAATACATTTAGCACATGTCGTCTCTGTACTACATAGTTCACACATATCATGCTAGAAGAGATAGGAAGAGGTTCACATACCTCGCGACGATTGTCGACTAATAGCAAAACGCTCCAAGTACCTCAAACCGGCTACTCCTTAAGCCAAGTGGATCACTCCACCGTAGTACTACCGCTATAGAGGCCACAAAGCGCCTATTAATACCTTTAGATCGGCGTAGAATATTCTACGAGAAAATTAAAGACTCCCCCATGACAGCGTAAATCTCCTCTCTATCGGTAGGCTACCAAGCCAACCGAGGGGGTTAACACGTCTGACCGGACGTGTACAATTCTACTACAGCAATGCTACACAAGTCTCTTGTAATACAATCTATGTAATTCTGATTCGATTCTCTTATTTAAATTAGAGCTTAAGTCGCAAGACATTGCGTAAGTAAGTATTGAGCTTAAGTCAAAAGACATTGCCGCACAATTATAATGTTGAGTTCTATATATAGTATACTTCAACTATATATTCCTACAACATGTAATTTCCAATTACAACGAAGGTCAAGAATGTTTACCTCGATAAGCCCAAAATTATCCGAGTTTAATGTCGCTCTGAGCAAGGTTTAGCTCTACTGCGAGTGCTCGATCCGCTCAAACAACCCTTAGAAGTTCTAACCAACTTCTCTTAAGTACTTCAAACAACTATGAAGATTTCCTTAGGGTTTAGTTTAGTGGCTAAAGGAAAGTATAATCGTATTTTACAGGCTTTTATAAGTGTAACCTTGGGAATACTACAAGGTATTTGGGCCAAGGTATTTGGACATAACAACAATACTTTGGAGAGTATTTCTATACCACAAAGGGGTATTTATACGAGACAACTAGGCTAGGGGTACCCGGCAAAACACCACGAGGAGGGGTGGCTCTCGGCCAGGGGAAAGGAGGGCTAGGACGAGAATTCTCAAGAGGGAGGAGAGGGTTTTCAAGACTTAGGCAATTTGTGGATGAAAGAACTCATCAACTAATGGGGTATTTATAGGTCAAGCCAAAGCCAACCAATGGCCAAGATCAATCCATGTGTTAGGCAAGTGTAGGGCTAGGATTTACCAAACACAAATATCTACCTAACCTTGACTTTGTCAAGGCAACAAAAACGTGCCAACCTTGTTCATTTCGTCCAAATGGGCGTTGAAGTCCACCAATGGGAGGGTGCCAAGTGTCGCCCTCCGTTGGTCAAAATGTTTCGTCTCTCGGAAAAATCCGCATAAAAATTATAAATGACATGGCGAATTTTCCCAACAAAAGTGTGGAAGCGTTTAGTCGAAAACGACTCTAATCGGGTGTTGTGTACAAATTTGAAACTTGCCTAACTTAAGGCTCAAATTTTCACGTCGTCCTCACGTACATACTCACGAAAAATACGGGTATAACATTCTCCTCGTAGAAACATTCGTCCCGAATGTTCCTTCTCAAGCGGATAACGCTAAAGTTCTTCTAATAAGTTGCCAACGCCACAAGCGCGAAACAACATATGCGCAAATACTTATATCCAAGTCCACGAGAAAACACCTCTAACATCACAAACTTTTGTCACTTTGCGCGAGGTTCTAGTGTCACTCGTGACCCAACAAATGATGCCGGACTGCGTCACGATTCACGAGGTCTAAAATATACATCCTTCGCACCTCTCCCTTTACAAGAAATGATCGTATCTATGCTCGCAATACATGCTCGTCTCTACCCTTACTCGTCGTACTCTTCTCGAACTCTTGAACTCTTTTATCATACGTACCACACATTAGTTTCCGAAACTTGGAGTCACTACCTCCCAACTTGGTCATCCTATTAGCCTCGATCTTCCTTAAGGCTATTCCCGGCCTTCACGATCTACTTCTGGTCGAACGTATCCACGAACTCATACGAGGGTCATCAAAACTTGGGCCTAGCACCCTGGTGACCCTACCACCTGGCGGGACCACCCAGAGCTGACCCCACCTCATTTCGGGCGACGGGTTGACACGCAACACGCCCTCAACCCGACCCTCCGTCACGCCAACTCTCTTGTTCCTCGATCCGGAACAACCTTGCTAAATCACATCAATATTTTCTAGGCATAAAATGCACTCTGACAAGGATCACTCGCAGAATCTTGTACTCAAGACGGCCTTACATCTAAGGTCTCAACTGTAATATTCTAAGGTTCATCATTTTCTCACCCTGTGCTTACCCTTTTTCCCCACCCAGGTTCCTAAATCACATTTTAGCACAAAGCTATCCGAACATAACACTTAACACATTAACATAACATCAAAACATACAAGCCTCTAGATGGTTAAGGATATACACAAGCTACCGCTCCTCTAATCATAAGTGCGCCTGCGAGTATGCTTATAGAAAGCGATGCACGCCTTGATCCGGCAGTCGCGCCAAGCTGCGGTACCTCTCCTATAAGCACGATCTCGTCACATGGCCACGGCCGCAGTGAAACAAGCACCGATAAAGACGACATTCCCGGATGATGTTTGCCACATCGCGCACACCGAGGACATGAATCCGTGGCTAGCACTCACGTATACATGAACGAAGCCTGAGCTCGACCAGCTCGAATACTGAACGTCCGGGCGGGGACCACTCTGTCTTGGTGGAGGTACATAACTAGGCTTCTTGGCGGCGGTCGCCTCGAAAGTTACCAAAGGACCTGCATTACGGCCTCTCTGTGATCTCGGTCATTCCGTCGACCTCTCCGTGCCTCGCATCCTAGTCGTGAGCTTGCATGCGGGCAATGTCCATGCGGTGAAGAGCTACACCGTACAAGCCTCGCCAAGTCGTCCAGCCCGGTGGCGTGGCGGTGTACTGGTCCTCCATATCCGCTACTCTGACGGGAACATACCGAGCTAATGAGTCGAACTCCACATTGTACTCTCTAACGTCGCGATCCGCCTCAGCGTCAAAAACTGCCGGCCCGAGCCCTCTCATGCGTGGAGGCAAGAAATGTGCAAGAAATGCCCTCGAGAACTCGTCCCAAAGCTGGAAGTGCATGCTCTTCCGGGACAGCTCGCGAATCAAACGGTCAAGCTGCGGATCACGCGGTGATGCGAACCAATACCACCGACTACGCCTCGAGGCTCGATCACTCATGATCGGCTGTGGTTGTCGGATAAACTCACGAGGGTCGTCCTCGGCTCTCGATCCATAGAACCTTTGGAGGCTACAACTCGGGAAGTCACGTAGCCTCAAATGCGCTCGGGGTGTACTACGGGTGCTCTGGAGGCTGCTGCATCCGGCCTATCCTCATATCGGCCACGACCACGGCGATGGCGCCATCTCCTTGTACCCCGTCTCATCGGCTCCGGTGGGGTGGAGGCTCAGTCTTGTAGTCTCAGCCCGGCTGCTGCTGCGACTCTAAACTCTTTGGTCTTTGGCGGCGTCGCGAAACCCGCCGTCGGAATCTTGTCTCAGTCTTGGCCAGGGCTGCGCCTCGTACTCCTCTGTATCTCACTAACAGCTCCTCATTGCCTTGCCCATCCGGGCTGGGTTGCCTTACGGAGGCATAGCGGTAAAGGAAAGGAATACGTCGGAGGGTCGATTTATCACTGACTCTAAGGCACGATCTCGAGAATGAGAAGGATGGAAACCAATCTAAATGTCCTGCTGACCTCGATTATAGATGTGGTGCACAACACCGATAATCAAGACTACACTAGACACGATGCAGACACTTTCGAGGACTAAGCGCTCTGATACCACTTTTGTCACGAACGGGCGTGATGGTGCCTACTGGCACCCTAGTGATACAACATCGAGAGAAAATCGTGAAATAAAAACATGAACATGAATTAAGAAAAGATAAATAAGCGAGTCAACCAAAGCGATTTGCCTTCATCATATATACATAAAAATACCCGACATTTATCCTTTTTACAAACCACCGCCAGCGATTACAGACCTCTAAGATTTTACAATGGCTATGACGGACAGGGCCGCCATACCACGAATGTATAAGAATCTACTGACTCGAGTAACATACCAAAAGATAAGCCTCAGAAAGGCAGCTTCCAACACGCTGAAATGTGATCCTAATAGCGGGGATCGACAGTCGATTTACCTTTTACCTGCGGCATGAACGCGGCCCGAAGGAGTCGGATAACAGTACCAAGTATGTGAAAGCTGTAAAATCAGTAAATGAAATCATAATAGTCTATAAAGCGGAGACATATATGATAACCAAACTACGATTCACAACATAAGAAGCGATCGTATGTCAAGTCGGGGACTCACGCCTAAAAGTCATCCTCATGCGTGGAACTCCTTCCTCACTGGCCGATCTAGGTACAAATCATGTGATACGTATACGAGTCTCGGCCCATCTTATGGACCCAATATAGAAAAGGGTGGAATACATTCGGATGAACCGGTAGTCAAGTGAAATACATTCCGGATGAACCGGTCCTCAAGTGAAATACATTCCGGATGAACCGGTCCTCAAGTGAAATACATTCCGGATGAACCGGTCCTCAAGTGAAATACATTCCGGATGAACCGGTCCTCAAGTAAAATACATTCGGATGAACCGGTAATCAAGTGAAACACATTCGGATGAGCCGTAGTCGAGTGAAATACATTCGGATGAACCGGTAATCAAGTGATATACATTCGGATGAACCGAGTCGAGTAGAACCACGACTTACACAACAAGGCTATCACACGTAACATGGTCAAGTTTCATAACAACAAGTATAAGCAAGTTACACACGACTCAAGTACTTTCATTTTATATCAAAGTCGGATTTTTAACCTTAAAGTACTACGTCAGTTAAATTCCTTTTAAGATCCATTTCTTTTACAAAGGTCACCCGATACCGTAGTATAAAATTTGAGTGACTAACATTGTTAAGTAAACCAAAATGCTTTCCTTTGTAAAAATCAAGTAACAACCTTATTTTCCAAGCGTTCAAGTTTGCCTAATTTGAATGCTCAAGTTTCTCATTTTAGAAAAAGGTTTCGTAGCTCATAGTTTTAGTCCTTTAAAACATAATTCTCCTTTAAGCGTTTTGAGAAACATATGTCTTATATGTGAGTAGGTTATTCTTGTTTATAATCAATCTTATTAAGCGACCATGATCTAGGAAATGTAATATCATTTTGTCTCATCTTAGCTTCTATGCGGATGGAGGTTTCTCTTGGTTTTAATAATACTTCATTAGTCAATACATTTTCCTTTTATTAACTGCGATGGTTTGTCGATACACATTCGATTTCGAAATCGATAAAACATTCTTAAGCCGTTATACCTAACTTCCCATAAAGCTAGTATAACTCTTAAGCTTTCAAAACCAAGTACTATTCATTCTTTCAAAGCGATTCATAAATCTTTTGAAATACTTCAAGTTCTTTATTAACACATATCAAGCCGTTATTATTCAAATCGATTACCTTTTAGAAACCACAAAGTATTTGCTTATCCACATAAAGTTGTTATAACGACTTCCCATAAAGCCGTTATAACACTTTATGTTTTAAATCAATCAAATACATTTAGCACATGTACGTCTACCGTACTACATAGTTCACACGTATCATGCTAGAAGAGATAGGAAGAGGTTCACATACCTCGCGACGATTGTCGACTAATAGCAAAACGCTCCAAGTACCTCAAACCGCCGGCTACTCCTTAAGCCAAGTGGATCACTCCACACGTAGTACTACCACCTATAGAGGCCACAAAGGGCCTATTAATACATTTATATCCCGACGTATAATATTCTCTGAAAATTCGGCACCTCCCCAGCGGCGTAAATCTCCTCCTCTATCGGCGGCTACAAGCCAACCGAGGGGTTAACACGTCGACGGCGTGTACAATTCTACTACGGCAATGCTACACAAGTCTCATGTAATACAATCCTATGTAATTACGATTCGATTCTCTTATTTAAATTGGGCTTAAGTCGCGAAGACATTCTGTAAGTATTATTCGAGCTTAAGTCAAAAGACATTGCCGCACAATTATAATGTTCAGTTCTATATATAGTATACTTCAACTATATATTCCTACAACATGTAATTTCCAATTACAACGAAGGTCAAGAATGTTTACCTCGATAAGCCCAAAATTATCCGAGTTTAATGTAAGCTCACGAGCAAGGTTTAGCTCTACTGCGAGTGCTCCAATCCGCTCAAACAACCCTTAGAAGTTCTAACCAACTTCTCTTAAGTACTTCAAACAACTATGAAGATTTCCTTAGGGTTTAGTTTAGTGGCTAAAGGAAAGTATAATCGTATTTTAGGCTTTTATAAGTGTAACCTTGGGAATACTACAAGGTATTTGGGCGAAGGTATTTGGACATAACAACAATACTTTGGAGAGTATTTCTATACCACAAAGGGGGTATTTATACGAGACAACTAGGCTAGGGGGTACCCACGGCAAAAACACCACCAGGGAGGGGGTGGCTCTCGACGAGGGGAAAGGGAGGGCTAGGGCGAGAATTCTCAAGAGGGAGGGAGAGGGGTTTTCAAGACTTAGGCAATTTGTGGATGAAAGAACTCATCAACTAATGGGGTATTTATAGGTCAAGCCAAAGCCAACCAATGGCCAAGATCAATCCATGTGTTAGGCAAGTGTAGGGCTAGGATTTACCAAACACAAATATCCTACCTAACCTTGACTTTGTCAAGGCAACAAAAACGTGCCAACCTTGTTCATTTTCGTCCAAATGGACGTTCAAGTCCACCAATGGGAGGGTGCCAAGTGTCGCCCTCCCGTTGGTCCAAAATGTTTCGTCTCTCGGAAAAATCCGCAAAAATTATAAATGACATAGCCGGAATTTTCCCAACAAAAGCTGTGGAAACGTTTCGTCGAAAAACGACTCTAATCGGGTGTTGTGTACAAATTTCGAAACTTGCCTAACTTAAGGCTCAAATTTTCTACGTACGTCCTCACGTACATACTCTGAAAAAATACGGGGTATAACAGTTATGTGGTGGCCATGTGTGGCATCGTTGGTCTTGTGCATTTGATTGATAGGCATAGTATAGAGATTGTGCCGGAGTGTGTATAGCTTGGCAACCGACTAAGAACATTCGGGGACGAATGTTTCTAAGGGGGGAAGAATGTTACACCCCGTAAGTCCAGGACATGTATAAGAGAATGTACGTAAGGAAACAAGACTTGGACATTAGTACGAAAGGAAGAATTGTTCTTCCGACGGAAAATCTTCCGGACGTCGGAAAGGAAAAATGTTCGTTATTGAGAATTGGATTCTCAAAATGCATTATTTGAAGAGTATGGAACTTATAAATATTATGGAAATTTATTTTTACGGATTTGGTCACGTGGGGCCCACAGGAAATTTTACGTTTTGTGGGGCTCCACGAGGGTTCTGAATTTTATGGGCGAATGAGAGAGGCGACACGTGGCACCCCATAAGTGGTCTTGGTCGAATTAGAGGAGGGTAATTTGGTCATTGAACCTCTTGGAAGATAAGTCTTCAAAGCTTGACATAATTGACTAGTCAACTTGCCACTAGGCGATCCGTGTGATTTTAATCCTAGCCTCGCATTTGTTTAAGTCTAAGCCCTCCAATATGTGTTATATACTAACTAGTAGCAAGACTTGGCATTTCTACACTTAGAAAAATTAGAGAGCCCTTGTGCTTGAGAGAAGAGCTCGGGTTTGCATCCATGTCCACACAAAAATTTAGTTTTTGATCCATTAGCCACAAGACTTAAACCCAATGTCCTAAGGGTTTTGTAAGGATATCTCAATAGAAAGATTTGGAAAACAGCATTTTTACGTTAGTCATGATCACGGAAACTAATGGAGTTCTTGACTTTGAAGTTGGAACTTGAAGATGGGTTCTTCATAGGCTTCTAAGGAGTGCTTGGAGCGGGTTGGAACCTAAGGAAAGGAGCTAAGAATTGCTAAGGCGCGACTTTGGAATCTTGGAAATTTTAAGGGCTTATAAAGGTATAAATTTTGTCGTTTTAGTAGTTAAGACTTACTTATTGTTGTAGCTATGGATTTTAGCAAGCATGTGTTATATAGTATGAAGTTTGATATGTTTATTGGCAATTGGAACCCTAATCCGAAAACTAGCATGTTTAGCCTTAAGATTACAATTCAAGTCGACTATTGGTCTAAGCGTCGCATGTGGTATAAAGAAGGAAATTGTAGTTGTTGAAGTAGTTTATAACTATATAACATGTTAGACCTTGGAACTTGGAATTTGAAAAGGGTTGGAAAAGACTTAGTGTTGCTATGTAAGTTGGCCGAGAATTGACTAGTGTGCATTAAACTACTTCGTATGAATTGTGGGGCGGAATTTTACACGTATTGTAAGGCGTGTAATCCCCTTTGTTTGGTTGTTGTTTGGAGCCTTAAATGTGGCTTGTTGGTTATTGTATTCGGCCTTGAAAAAGGTGGCAAAGTGAGTAGAAACAAAGGAAGTGCTGCCCGATTTTCCGTAGAATTAGAGACCAAATACTTAGTATTATTCTACGTTAGAGACTAGAAGTTGATAGTCTTGTTGTGACCATTATAGGTTGACACTTCTACGTACGGCGTATTCGGCTTAGCTTGTGGATTTAGCCGAAAAGGTATGTGAACTATCTCCTCTTCTAGCATGATTCCTTAGAATAAAGAAAGTAAGTTTTACTCCTTAAATGATCCATCCCTTGGTTGTACTTGGATTGCCTAGAATAGAATATGTTCTATGTACTTCCTTAATTGTACTTTGATGTTTAGATTGTAAGTTGTATAATCCATTTTCTTGATGAAGTTTGGATTCTTAAAAGTGAAGGTATTTTACTTAAAGTACATGGAGTCTTAAAAAGGAAGTGGTTTCCAAATCTTTTGGCTAGTGCCTTAATTCTAAAACCTAAAGGTCATTATAATGACTTTAGGGGAGTCAAAGGAGTGATTTACTTATTTGATTTAAAAGAGGAGAAATGACATGTTTTAAGAGAAGTAACTTGTGTTAAGGGTGAAGTTACTTGAGGTTTAAAAGGTAGAAGAAAACTTGTTTTCTAACTATTAAGAGACTTGGAGTATTTTGAAAGTTAAGAACTTGATTTGTAAGTATGTGATACTTGGTTTTAATAGTATAAGTCTCTTGGTTATTGAAGGAATGGATATGTCTAAAACCATAAAGGGTTATAACGGCTTTATGGGAAGTTGGTTATAACGGCTTTATGGAAGGTTTAGAAAGTTGTCTATTTCGATTAATCGGCATAAGTTGCCTAGATTGTGAAAAATTGGAGTTACTTGATTTCAAGCTTTGAAATGAGTTTTCTAAAAGTGTAGTAACTTACTTTAAAAAATAGACACGCCTTGATACTACGGGTGTTAGTATCTTGGGGCTTTACATAGAAAGGAGTCTTTTATAAAAGAATGTACGTACGTAGTACTTTGGCTTGATAAATTGAGGATTTGTCTAAGTGTGCCTTGATAAGTACTTTGGCTTGTTAAAAGAGAATTATTCTATGTATGCCTTGATTAGTACTTTGGCTCGATAAATTGAGAATTTGTCTAAGTGGGCCTTGATAAGTACTTTGGCTTGTTAAAAGAGAATTATTCTATGTATGCCTTGATTAGTACTTTGGCTCGATAAATTGAGAATTTGTCTAAGTGTGCCTTGATAAGTACTTTGGCTTGTTAAAAGAGAATTATTCTATGTATGCCTTGATTAGTACTTTGGCTCGATAAATTGAGAATTTGTCTAAGTGTGCCTTGATAAGTACTTTGGCTTGTTAAAAGAGAATTATTCTATGTATGCCTTGATTAGTACTTTGGCTCGATAAATTGAGAATTTGTCTAAGTGTGCCTTGATAAGTACTTTGGCTTGTTAAAAGAGAATTATTCTATGTATGCCTTGATTAGTACTTTGGCTCGATAAATTGAGAATTTGTCTAAGTGTGCCTTGATAAGTACTTTGGCTTGTTAAAAGAGAATTATTCTATGTATGCCTTGATTAGTACTTTGGCTCGATAAATTGAGAATTTGTCTAAGTGTGCCTTGATAAGTACTTTGGCTTGTTAATAGAGAATTATTCTATGTATGCCTTGATTAGTACTTTGGCTCGATAAATTGAGAATTTGTCTAAGTGTGCCTTGATAAGTACTTTGGCTTGTTAAAAGAGAATTATTCTATGTATGCCTTGATTAGTACTTTGGCTCGATAAATTGAGAATTTGTCTAAGTGTGCCTTGATAAGTACTTTGGCTTGTTAATTGAGAATTGCCTATGTGTGCTGGAAATAGCCGGTTGTGTGCTATTGGTATATCAGTCGTTTCGGGGTCATTCCCCGGGTTTGTGGCATTTGCATAATTCCGTGGATTTGCTACCCACCATGCGAGGAATACCTCATGCGAGTCCGTAGGGCTTATGCGGGTGAAATAGTCCCATGCGGGCGGGTCCAGCCTATGCGAGGAATACCTCACGCGAGTAGTTAGGTCTTATGCGGGTGAAATAGTCCTATGCGAGAATACCTTACGCGGTCGAAAGGGCTTATGCGGGTGAAATAGTCCCATGCGGGCGGGTCCAGCCTATGCGAGGAATACCTCACGCGGGTCCACGCGACCTATGCGGGTGAAATAGTCCCAGGAATAGGATTGCTGAATAATACTGCGGGCGGATGGTCCTGCTTTGATCATGAGCTTCCTATTTTATATTGTAAGGATACTACTGTTTACTCTCATTGTAGTAAGGCACAAGGTGTTGTATTTTGAGTATCATATATGTCCCCGGATTTGTTTGTGTTACCCTATGGTCATGCTTTTACGAGGTAGGATTCCGGGGCATGAGACCACGAGGTATTTAGGACACAGGTGGGACTTGGTGTTCATGTATCCTTATGGGTGTTGTTACATCATGGACTGCCGGCAGTGAGGAAGGATTCCACGGGCATGATTGATATTATGGGCGTGAGACCCATGGTTATATTTGAGTAATGACTTTGAGGGCCTGCGTCCCTGACTTGATATGACTGCTTATGTGTTATGTACTGTAGGTTGGATATCATACATGTCTCCTGTTTTATTTAGACTGTTATGATTTTATTACATGATTTCATCGTACATACTTGGTACATTCTTCGTACTGACCTCCTTCGGGGGGCTGCGTTCATGCCGCAGGTTTAGGTACGCAGTTTGGTGATCGGCAGGTGTAGGACCCTGCTCAGAGTTTTTGGATAGCTCCCTTTGTTCAGGAGTTTATCATTTTGGTATAGTTCCTTCAGTACATGCTTTTGTACATTTATGGGTACGGCGGGGCCTTGTCCCGTCATAGTTCAGTTTAACTCCTAGAGGTCTGTATTCATATGTGGGATTGGACTCATGTACAGTGTAGTGTCTTTTGTTTATGTATATTATATGGCAGCCTAGTCGGCTTTGCCTTGTACGTACGTTGGTTTTAAAAAAAAAAAGAGCTGTTATTAATTTCCGAAATGTACTTAGTTGTTAAGGTAGAAGGGTGCCCAGGTAGGGCACCAGTCACGGGCCCGGGGTTCGGGGCGTGACAAAGTATCTAAGGTATAAAGCTAGTATAACGGCTTTATAGGAAGTTGGTTATAATAGCTTTATGGAAAGTTAAAAATAGTGGTTTACTCTAAGTAATGTAAGTATGATAAATGACTTGAAATAATGAAAGACAAGTTGATTTTAAGGCATCAATTGCTTAAGGTTTTAAAAGAAAGAAGTCACTTGATTTAGAAGCCTATAAATGTATTTCTAAAAGGTATTGTGACTAGTCTTGAAAAGTAGATATGACTTGATACTACGGTTATTAGTATCTTGGAAGTTTTATATGAAAAAGAGTCATTTTAAAAGAAGAGAAGTACGTAGTACTTTGGGTTAAATTCCTGGATTTTTATAATGACATGTTAATGCCTTAAGTAAACTAAAATGAGAGTGTATATGAATAAGGCTAATAAGAAGTTAGGGGGATTTCGTAAGTTGCTTATGTTATGTATGATAAGCCGGTAGTGCTTATGTTATGTATGATAGCCAGTTGTGCTAGTTTATTTTATTCTTACGGGGTAAAGCCCCGGGTTACTACTAATTCCATGGATGTGCTACCCATGATGCGAGTGCGGCGTTTGTACTCATTGCGGGCCCACCGGGCCTAAGCGGGTGAAATAGTCCTGTGCGGGTGAAATAGTCCTATGCGAGGAATACCTCATGAGGGTCCACATGACCTATGCGGGCGGATACAGTCTATGCGAGGAAGTTACCTCATGCGGGTCCATACGACCCTTGCGGGTGAAATAGTCCTAGGAGTAGGATTGCTTAATGATACTACGGGCGGGTGGCCCTACTTTGATCATGAGCCTCTTATTTTTATGCAGTAAAGTATACTCTTGTTTACTCTCATTGTTAGTAAGGCACAGTGTACTGTTATTTGAGTTATCATACATGTCTCCAGCTTTATTTTAGACTTATGATTTCACTACAGTACTTTCAGTTCCACATATTTGGTACATGTTGTACTGACCTCCTTCGGGGGGCTGCGTTTATGCCGCAGGTAGAGTATACAGGTTGTTGATCCTCATTTTTAGGATCACTGATTCAGCTGTTGAGAAGCTCCATTACTTTGGAGGCTTATCCCTGGTATTTTCGGTTGTTGTACATTCAGGGGTATAGCGGGGCCCTGTCCCGTCACAGTTGTTATTCTTAGAGGTCTGTAGTCATATCTTGTGGATTTGGGTTATAAATGAAAAAAGAGTTGTACCGTTTTATTTATGGATTTTATATATTTTACGGAAGGTGGCCTCATCGGCTAGCCTGTTGTTATTTAATGTCTTAGTATTATGTGAGTTGTGTATGTTCCGCTGCTATTCTCTGATGTATACCTGAAAGGAGTGCCCAGGTAGGACACCAGTCGCGGGCCCGGGGTCGGGTCGTGACAAGGACCATTCGCGAGTATAGCCTTGAGTTTGATTCATTGGATAGATATGTGCCTATGATTGTGGCTGATATGGCCGATAGAGTTCATAGCTATGTGATGGGACTCGATCGTGTTATACCCCGTATTCCCAGAGTATGTACGTGAGCGCGTACGTATTATAATTTGAGCCTTAAAGTTAGGCAAGTTTCAAATTTGTGCATAACTACCTAAAGGAGTCGTTTTTCGACGAAACGTTTCCACAGCTTTCGTAAGGAAAATTCCGGCTATGTCATTAATAATTTTTGCGGATTTTTCCGAGAGACGAAACATTTTGGACCAACGAGAGGGCGACACTTGTCACCCTCTAATTGGAAGGAGTGGACGGACGAAATGGGCATAGTTGGCACGTTTTTTGTGCCTTCTCCTTAGTCAAGGAGTTGGTAGGATATTTTGTGTGGAAGATGAGAAAGTGGGACCCACAAACACATGGCTTAATCTTTACCCTACACTTGCATGGCACTTGTCTTCATCTTGGCCATTGGTTGGCCTTCACTTGACCTATAAATACCCCTCTAAGTTGAAGACTTTCTTCATCCTCACTTGAGCAATCTACCTAAGTCTCAAACACTCCCTCCCTCTTGTTCTCTCGTCCACCACACCCCCCTCCCCCTTTGAGGCCCTGTTGCCGAGAGCTTCCTTTCCCACTTTGTGGTGCCTAAGCAGTGGTACCCCTAGCCTAGTTGTCTCGTATAAATACCCCTTGTTGTGGTATAGAAATACCCTCCTAGTATTGTTATAATGTCCAAATACCTTGGCCCAAATACCTTGTAGTATTCCCAAGGTTACAATTATACAAGCCCAGAAAATACCATTATACTTCCCCACCCTCACTACAAGAAACCCTAAGGTAATCTTCATTGATAGTTTAAGTATTTGAGTAGAAGTTGGTTAGAACTTCTAAGGGTTGTTTGGAGCGGGTTGGAGCACTGAGTAGAGCTAAACCTTGCTCAGGATCGACATATAAACTCGGATAATTTTGGGCTTATCGAGGTAAACACTCTTGACCTTCTATTGTAATTGGAAATTACATGTTGTAGGAATATATAGTTGAAGTATACTATATATAGAACTGAACATTATAATTGTGCGGCAATGTCTTTTGACTTAAGCCTGAATAATACTTACGGCAATGTCTTGCGACTTAAGCCTGAATTTTAAGAATCGAATCAATGTAATTACATAGACGTATTACGAGACTTGTGTAGCATTACTGTGTAGTAGAATTGTACACGTCCGGTTAGACGTGTTAACCCCCCCCTGGTTGGCTTGGTAGCCGACCTCGATAGAGGAGGAGATTTACGCTGTTCCGGGGAGGTGTCTTGAATTTTCTGTAGAATATTCTACGTCGGGATCTAAAGATATTAATAGGCGCCTTGTGGCCTCTATAGGTTGAAATACTACGTGTGGCGCGATCTACTCGGCTTAAGGTGCAGCCGACGGTTTGAGGTACTTGGAGCGTTTTGCTATTAGTCGATAATCGTCGCGAGGTATGTGAACCTCTTCCTATCTTTCCTAGCATGATATGTGTGAGCTATGTAGTACGGTAGACGTACATGTGTTAACTGTATTTGGTTGTTTTAAAAACATAAGTGTTATACTAGCTTTATGGGGAGTTAGGTATAACGTCTTAAGGGTGGTAAAATGAATGGTTTATTAATTTCAAAAGTTAAGAGATTGGATCTTATAAGATAAGAGACTTAACTTAAATGAATTAATATGGATTTTGTGTGAAACCTCATTCGTGAGTAATGAGTACTTGGTTTTTAAAAGGAATAACGTTTTACTGATTTTGGAAATCAGAATGTGTATCAATAAACCACTGCAGCATTAATAAAGGAAAATGTATTGAATAACTACGTATTATTAAAACCAAAGAGAAACCTCCATCTGCATAGAAGCTAAGATGAGACAAAATGATATTACATTTTCTAGATCATGGTCGCTTAATAAAATTGATTATGAACAAGATTAACCTACTCACCCATGGCGTATGTTACTCTATTATTGTTTTAAAAAGAGGTTAAGACATTGAACTATGAAACTTTTCTAAAAAGAGACTTGCGAATTGAAATTAGGCAACCGAACTCTTAGGGAAAAGAAAGGCATTGTGTTGTCTTAAAATGGTTTAAAACATAAAGTGTTATAACAGCTTTAGGGGAAGTTGGTTATAACGACTTTATGAAAACAAAAGAAGGGTTTATCATTTGTTTTAATGCGGTAACTTGACTTTTAAAAGAGAAGTATTTTGGTCCAAAGGAAGGCATGGTATTGCCTTAATTTGGTCTTAAAAAGGAAAGTATGAAAGTTGTTGTGGTTTACTTAAAAGATATAAGTCACACATTTTTATATACTACGGTTATCGGGTGACTTTTAGAAAAGGAATGAATCTCTTAAAAGGAATTTACGACGTAGTACTTTAGGTTAAAATCCGACTTTGACATAAAATGAAAGTACCTTGAGTTGTGTGTAACTTGCTTATGCTTGTTGTTATGAAACTTGACCATGTTACGTGTGATAGCCTTGTTGTGCAAGTATTGTGTTCTACTCGATCACCGCTCATCCGGAATGTATTTCACTTGATTACCGGTTCATCCGGGAATGTATTTCACTTGATGACCGGTTCATCCGGGAATGTATTTCACTTGACTACCGGTTCATCCGGGAATGTATTCCACTTGATTACCGGTTCATCCGGGAATGTATTTCACTTGATGACCGGTTCATCCGGGAATGTATTTCACTTGACTCTGGCTCATCCGGAATGTATTCCACTCGACTCAGGTTCACGGATGAACCGGAATGTATTCCACACGCTTTCTATATCGGGTCCATAAGATGGGCCGAGACCGCTATACGTATCACGATTTGTACCTAGATCGCAATGAGGAAGAAGTTCCACGCATGAGGATGACTTTGAGGCGTGAGTCCTCGACTTGACATGAATGCTTTATGTTGGAATCGTAGTTTGGTTATCATACATGTCTCGCTTTATATAGACTATTATGATTTCATTTATGATTTTACGCTTTCATACTGTACTGTTATCGACCTCCGCGAATTTGCGCTCATGCCGCAGTAAAAGGTACATCGATCGCCGATCTCGCTTATAGATCACATTTCAGCGTGTTGGAAGCTCGTTCTTCGAGGCTTATCTTTTGGTATGTTACCTCAGTCAGATTCTTATACATTCGTGGTATGGCGGCCCCGTCCCGCCATAGTTGTAAAAATCTTAGAGGTCTGTAGCATCGCGCGGTGGTTTGTAAAAAGGATAATCGTCGGTATTTATGTATATATGATGAAGGCAAATCGCTTTGGTTGGCCTGCTTATTTATCTTTTCTCTTAATTCATGTTCATGTTTTTATTTCACGATTTTCTCGATGTTGTATCACTAGGTGCCGGTAGGCACTACCGCCACGCCCGGTTCGGGTCGTGACAGATCGCTATTTGACTGATGGTTGTATGGCAATGGCTCTTCAGCTAGGTATGGATATTGCCCGGATACAGGCATATGCGTAGGGGTGGAGGAGCGACATAGAGGACGTCAGCCAAACAAAGAGCACGACGAGTCCAGCATAAGAGGGCTAGATCGGCTGGATATTTTGGTGAGTTTCGAGATGGGCAGTGTCACGACCCGACCTCGGGCCCGCGACTGGTGCCTTACCCCGGGCACCCTAGTGATACAACATCAGAGAAAATCAGCGGAAATAAAAACTAAAACATGAGACAAGACATAAAGTATGAAACAGGCTAACCAAAACGGTCACCTTCCTGAATATATACATATATATATCAAATCGCTTAAATCCTTTTACAAAACCCCGCCACAACAAGATTACTGCACTTCTAAGAATGTAATTATAACTATGACGGACAGGGCCCCGCCATACCCCGAATGTACAAGTAACTACACCGACAGTGGACTATACCAAAGATAAGCCTCCGAGAAACGAGCTTCCTAAAATGCTGAATCGTGATCTCATGAGCGAGATCCACAACCGATGCACTCTACCGCGGCATGAACGCAGCTTCAAGGGCGAGGTCGATAACAGTACTAAGTATGTGAAATCGAAAATACTGCAAATGAAATCATACGCTTATATAAAACGGAGACATGTATGATAACCAAACTACACCCACAAAGTATAAGCCATATGTCAAGTCAGGGACTCACGCCCTCAAAGTCGTCACTCAAATATAACTATGGGTCCCACGCCCACAACATCAATCATGCCCGTGGAATACCTTCCTCACTGCCGGCAGTCTATGATATAATCACACCAAGAAGTACACATGAACACTAGGTCCCACCTGTGTCATAACAACCGTGACGGCAAGTACGGCTAACTACCAGATACCAAAGCCGCATCATCAACTGACCGGGGCAAGTACGAAAGCCAACTACTAGATACCAAGGCCGTACTAACAATACTATACAACCAAACCACGAAGCTGACACGGGGCAAGTACGAAAGCCGACTACCAGGTACCAAGGCCGTGTCACGAAATGACCGGCAAGTACGAAGGCTAACTACTGTGTACCAAGCGTCGGTCACGAGACTTCGCCACTAAACCGAACGGCAAGTGCAAGGCTAACTACTGTGTACCAAGGCCGAATCACCACGAGACGGCAAGTACGAAAGCCAACCACCGATACCAAGGCCGAATCAAGAAACCTCATGGAGAGCTAGTCCATGGAATAACACTATCAACGCGAGCGCACCGTGGAATCCTCCGCCACCGCCAGACGCCCAAGTAAGATCATAACAAATCAACCGCCTCCATCGAGAGACGCGTGGTATAGAAATACAATACTAGCACGACAAGGCTATCACACACAAACATAGGCAAGTTACACACAACTCAAGGTACTTTCATTTTATGTCAACAATACGGGTTTCAAATCCCAAAAATATTACCTACTTTCATTCTTTCTAAAAGACCTCTTTTTACGTAAAAGATACTAATACTCGTAGTATCAAAATCACATTTCCTTTTCAAACCAAATTACTTTACTTTCGTAAAAACCTTTACAAGACTTTTAAAATCAAGTACTCTATACTTTTTAAACCAAGTGCCTTTCTTTTAAAACAATATCAAGTATACTCTTTAAAACTCAAATACTTACTCTTTTCAAAACAAGTAACCTATACTTAAATCAAGTTACCATTTTAAAACCAATGATAAAACCATTCTTTTGCTTTCATAAAGTCGTTATAACTAACTTCCCATAAAGCTGTTATAACACTTTATGTTTTAAACCAATTTAAGACAAAACCATGTCTCTTTTAAACCAAAACTCTTCAATTCCTCAAGTCTCTTTTCTTTTAGAAATCAAGTTCCTTTTAAAGACCAAATACTCATTACTCGCGAATGAGGTTTCACAACTTTCTACACAATTCGAGTTCTTCATATATCATATCAAGTCAAATATAAGTCAAGTCCTTTATTTTTTTAAATCAGTAAACCAACCAAATTCACTTAGAATACGACGCTCACCGTACTACATAGTTCACAACAATCATGCTAGAAAAGATAGGAAGAGGTTCACATACCTCACGACGATTATCGACAATTAGCAAAATGCTCCAAGTACTACAACCTTGCTAGCCTTTTCCACCATTCAAGTAGAATACGCTACTCGTAGTACTTCCACCTATACTGGCCATAAAAACGTCTATCAACTTCTAGATCTCTTCGTAGAATATTCTAAATACCAGATTCCTTTATTCTACGTAAAATTCGGCAAAGACCTCCCCTTTAGTAACCACATAAATCTCCTCCTCTACTCAGGACCGCTACCAGGCCAACAACTCCCAGGGGATTACACGTCTAACCGGACGTGTTCAATTCTACTACACAGATAAACTACAAAAGTTCATCAGAATACACCCATTGTAAATACATCAATCCTTTATAATATTCATTCTACATATAGTATACTCAACTATACATTACTACCACATGTAATATCCAATTACACAGTGGGGTAAAGATCATTACCGATAAGCCCAAAATTATCCAAGATTATAAGTCGATCCTGAGCAACGTTTAGCTCCAATTCCATACGCTCCAACCCGCTCCAAGCGACCCTTAGAAGTTTCTAAACAACTTCTCTTAACACTTCAACCACGCTAGGAAGATTTTTCTAGGGTTTCACTTTGCGACTATTGGAATAAAGTAGTATTCCCGGGCTCCTAGTATTGAAATAACTTTGGAATACTACTAGGGATACTAGGCTAAGGTATTTGGGATTTATACAACAATACAAGAAGTATTTTCTACACAAGAGGGGGGGAGGGGGACGAAAACTACAAAGGAGGGAGTATTTTTTGCCTTGAAAGCTCTTAAGTGTGGATGAAATTATGCTTCAAGCTAAGGGGGTATTTATAGAAGAATCAAGGGCCAAGATCAATGTAAGTGTATGGTCAAGATTGGGCCATGTGTGTGTGGGTCCCACCATACCACATGGCCAACGATTTGGGCTTCCAAGTGGACAGCTGCCAGCCACTGTTCTTCCAATTCGCCAAGGTGACACATGGGGTGACACGTGTCGCTCGACTCCCAAAATATTTCGTCTTCAAAATATCCAAAATACCAAAAATCTCAAAACAAAGTGGCTCTACAAAATCAGAATTTCTCCCGTGGGCCCCACGTGACCATTTCCGAAAATAAAATCTCAAAATTCTAATATAATCCAAGAAGCCCAAATACCAAATCTGGGAAACCAATTCCCATTAACGAACCTTTTTCCTTCACAAAAACCGGAAACTTTTCCGTCGAAAAAAATCACATCTTTCTTTCTTTCCAAAATTTCTGTCGTATTCTCGTACGTACATCCTCACATACATACCCTGGAACTACGGGGTATAACATTCTTCCCCCCTTAGAAACATTCGGCCCGAATGTTCCTTCTAAGTCTCAAACATACCTGCGCCGGTATAGTCTTCACTAATATACTTACCAAACCAATCATGCCACCAATGGCCATAGTATAACATACGCTCAAAAACTCAAATCCAAGCCAATGAGGAATCACCTCTAACATGCATAACAACACAAAACTTCCACCCATGGTCCAAAGGATACTTTCTCCCCCTCTTCACTTATAAAAAGGACACTTCCATCATCTTAACACATCTTAGCCTCTTTCCTTACTCGTCGTATCTTCCTCGTACACTCGAAATCTTCCTACAATACGTACCATATTTCTGTCATTGCTTCAGTTTCCAAAACCTTTGGAGCCACTGCCTCCAAACTTGGTCATCTTACTAGCCTCAAATTCCTTTAAGGCCTTTCCCGGCCTTCACGATCCGATTCTGGTCGAACACATCCACGAACTCATACGATGGTTACCTAAACTTGGGCCTAGCACCCTCGTGATCCTGCCACCTAGCGGGACCACCCCAAACTGACCCCACCTCATTCCGGGCTGCGGGTTGACCCGCGACCAGGCCTCAACCCGACCCATTATCGCGCCAACTCTCTCGTTCCCGATCCGGAACAATCTTACTAATTCACGTCATGGAAGCTACCACTTCTATCTCACACTACCCATGGAATTATCCCACAATAAATTTCACGCATACCAAGTACTTCGACAAAGACCAACCGTAAAATCATCCACTCAAGACGACCTTGCATCCGAGGTCCTAACTGTTATACATTCTAAGGCTCACAATTGTCTCGTCCTCAGACTTACCCTTTTTAACTACCCATGTTTTCTAATTCACACTTAACACAATGCTATCCGTACATAACACTTAACATGTATCCACCATAACAACATAAACCAGTCTCTTAAGGGCTGATGATATCTCTGCAACTACTACCTCACTTTCCCTTTGTCGCTCTAATCATAATCCCACCGCAGGCGCCTAGCTATATAGTGGCGATGAACCACCACCGATCCCGGCGTGAGTCTCTACATCTGTGCTACCTGCCTGACAAACTCTCACCAAATGGCCCTATTGGTCGCAAGTATACAAGTTGTCAAGTACGACACTCCCCATAATCGAGTCTATTACAACGCCACAACGAGGTGGGTGACCTCATCCGACTAACACCCTTCTCACGAACAATCGAACCCAAGAATCGACCTGAGGTCGAGTCATCCCTCTTGTTGTCACACCCCGAACCCCGGGCCCGTGACTGGTGCCCTACCTGGGCACCCTTCTACCTTAACAATACAAGTAAACTGCGGAAATTAAATAACACCTTTTTTTTTTTGAAAGCAACCGTACATGCAAGGGCAAAGCCGACAAGGCCGCCATATATACATAAACAAAAGACACTACACCGTACATGAGTCCAATCCCACATATGAATACAGACCTCTAGGAGTTTAACTGAAATATGACGGGACAAGGCCCCGCACTCCAAAACTGCATAAAAGCACATCGAAAGAACTTATACCAAAAAGATAACTCCCGAACAGAAGGAGCTATCCAAAAACTCTGAGCAGGGTCCTACACCTGCCGATCATCAAACAGCGTACCTAAACCTGCGGCATGAACGCAGCCCCCCGAAGGAGGTCAGTACGAAGAATGTACCAAGTATGTGAACAGTAAGTACTGTAATAAAATCATAACAGTCTAAACAAAACAGGAGACATGTATGATAGCCAACCTACAGTACATAACACATAAGCAGTCATATCAAGTCAGGGACGCAGGCCCTCAAAGTCACTACTCAAATATAACTATGGGTCTCACGCCCATAATATCAATCATGCCCGTGGAATCCTTCCTCACTGCCGGCAGTCCATGATATAATAACACCAATAAGGATACATGAACACCAAGTCCCACCTGTGTCCTAAATACCTCGTGGTCTCATGCCCCGGAATCCCACATCGTAAAAGCATGACCATAGGGTGACACAAACAAATCCGGGGACATATATGATAATCAAATTACAACACACTGTGCCTTACTAACAATGAGAGTAAACAGTAGTATCCTTACAATATAAAATAGGAAGCTCACGATCAAAGCAGGACCACCCGCCCGCAGTATCATTTAGCAATCCTTCTCCTGGGACTATTTCACCCACATAGGTCACGTGGACCCGCGTGAGGTATTCCTCGCATGGGACTATTTCACCCGCATAAGCCCTTACGGACTCGCATGAGGTATTCCTCGCATAGGTCGGACTCGCCGCACGGGACTATTTCACCCGCATAAGTCATTACGGACCGCATGAGGTATTCCTCGCATCGTGGGTAGCCATTCCACTAATCAGAATGCCACAAACCCGGGGAATGACCCCGAAACGACTGATATACCAATAGCACACAACCGGCTATTTCCAGCACACATAGGCAATTCTCAACTAATCAGGCCAAGTACTTATCAAGGCACACATGGAATAATTCTCAATTTATCAGGCCAAAGTACTTATCAGGGCACAAATAGAAAAATTCTCATTTAACAAGCCAAAGTACTTATCAGGGCACAAATAGAATAATTCTCATTTAACAAGCCAAAGTACTTATCAGGGCACAAATAGAATAATTTCATTTAACAAGCCAAAGTACTTATCAGGGCACAAATAGAATAATTCTCATTTAACAAGCCAAAGTACTTATCAGGGCACAAATAGAATAATCCTCATTTAACAAGCCAAAGTACTTATCAGGGCATCACATAGAATTATTCTCAATTAAACAGGCCAAAGTACTACATACGTTCATTCTTTTCAAAAGACTCCTTTTTATGTAAAATCCCAAGATACTAACACCCGTAGTATCAAGGCATGTCTATTTTCCAAAGTAAGTTACTATACGTTTTGAAACTCATTTCAAAGCTTGAAACCAAGTAACTTCAAATTTTCACAAACTAGGCAACTTATGCCGATTAATCAAAATAGACAACTTTCTAAACCTTCCATAAAGCCGTTATAACCAACTTCCCATAAAGCCGTTATAACCCTTTATGGTTTTAGACATATCCATACCTTTTATAACCAATAGACTTATACTATTAAAACCAAGTATCACGTACTTACAAATCAAGTTCTTAACCTTCAAAACACTTCAAGTCTCTTATTATATAGAAAACAAGTTTCTTCTACTTTTAAACCTCAAGTAACTCACTCCTTTAAAACAAGTTACTTCTCTTAAATCATGTCATTTCTCCTCTTTTAAAACAATTAAGTAATTCACTCCTTTGACTTCTAAAGTCATTATAATGACCTTTAGGATTTTGGGACTAAGGCACTAGCCCAAAAGATTTGGAAACCACTTCCTTTTCAAGACTCTATGTACTTTAAGTAAAATACTTTCACTTTTAAGAATCCAAACTTCACTAAGAAAATGGATTTTACAACTTACAATTTAAACATCAAAGTACAATCAAGTACATAGAACAAATTATATTCTAGGCAATCCAATTACAACCAAGGAATGGATCATTTACGAGTAACATACTTTCTTAATCTTAAGGAATCATGCTAGAAGAGAGATAGTTCACATACCTTTTCGGCTAAATCCACAAGCTGCCGAATACGCTGCACGTAAAGTGTCAACCTATAATGGTCACAACAAGACTATCAACTTCTAGCCTCTAACGTAGAATAATACTAAGTATACGGTCTCTAATTCTACAGAAAATCGGGCAACACTTCCTTTGTTTCTACTCACTTTGCCACCTTTTTCAAGGTCGAATACAATAACCAAACATGCCACATTTAAGGCTCCAAACAACAACCAACCAAAAGGGGATTACACGCCTTACAATACGTGTAAAATTCCGCCCCACAATTCATACCAAGTAGTTTAAAACTCCAAGCCATTCTCGGCCAACTACAACTAACAATTCAAAGTCTTTTCCAATCCTTTTCCAATTCCAAGTTCTAGGGTCTAACATGTTATATAGTCATAAACAACTTCAACAACTACAATTTCCTTCCTACACAACATGCATTTACTTAAACGAATAATCGACTTGAATTGAAATCTTAAGGCTAAACATGCTAGTTTTCGGATTAGGGTTCCAATAGCCAATATAATAATCAAACTTCGTAATATATAACTAATGCTTGCTAATAACCATAGCTACAATCAATAAGTAAACTTAATTGCTAAAACGACAAAATTAATACCTTTCCAAGCCCTTAAAATTTCCAAGATTCAAAGTCGCGCCTTAGCAATTCTTAGCTCCTTTCCTTAGGTTCCAATCCGCTCCAAGCACTCCTTAGAGGCCTATGAAGAACCCATCTTCAAGTTCCAACTTCAAAGTTGAAGAACTCCTCAAGTTTCCGCCTTGCGACTAATACGAAAAAGCCATTTTTCCGAAATCTTTCTATTGAGATATCCTTACAACACCCTTAGGGACATTGGGTTAAAGTCTTGTGGCTAATGGATCAAAACTACAAAATTTTCTAGTGGGAAAATGGTGTAACCCGAGAGCACTCTAAGAGAGACAACAATGAGTGATTTTTTTCTAAGTGTTCAAGACCTTGTCTTGCACTAGTAGCAAGCTTATATAACACATTGGAGGGCTTAGATTACAACAAATGTGTGGTTTGGATGTGTTTCACTAGGATCAAGCCCATGTGGGCAAGTTGACCTTGGTCAACATTATCAAGCTTAGAAGACTTATCATCTACTTAGGTCAAATGACCATCCAACCCTTACTAATTTCGTCCAACACCACATGTGGGAGTGCCACGTGTCGCCCTCTCATTCGTCCATAAAATTCAGAACCTCATGGCCCCACAAAAATGTAAAATTCCCCGGGTGGGCCCCACGTGACCAAATCCGTAAAAATAAATTTCCATAGTGATAATAAGTTCCATACTTTACAAATATTGTCTTTTGAGAATCCAATTCTCAACAACGAGCATTTTCCTTTCCGTCGTCCGGAAGATTTTCCGTCGGAAAAACAATTCTTCCTTTCGTACTAATTTCCAAGTCTTGTTTCCTTACGTACATTCTCTTATACATGTCCTGGACTTACGGGGTGTAACACTTGTATCCCTCCTACTTGGAGATCCTCCCATCACATGGCCCTGACGGCCGCAAGAATAACAATCTCCCAAATTAGCACGACACCCTGAGGATCATCCTCAGCTCTCTATCCATAGAACTCTGGCGAACTGCAACTCAAGAAATCCCGAAGTCTCAGACTATCGGATCTAGGGTAAATCACTGGTACTGCCGGAACTACCGGCTCCCGTCCGTCCTCATTCCCAGCCACCAGCCTAGCTAGTAACTGGGCCATCTCCTTGAACTCATATCCTCGGCTCCTGGCCGTGGGACTAGAGGCTCAGGTATCGTGGTCTCAGTAGCTACTGCTACTGCTCTAAACTCTCCTGGGGCTAGCGGCGTCGCAGAACTCCCCGAATGAAGCGCTGTCTCAGATAATGATCGCCTGCGTGCCTCGTAACCCTCTCAGGTTTCTACTCACGCCTCCTCTCGCCGCCGCCTTCTAGGCTCGTTGCTTTCAGAGAGGCATAATCGTACATACGAGTACGTCCGAGGAGTCCAACTTATAACATTCTCTAAGGCACGATCTCGTGAGTGAGAAGAATGGAAACCAATCCTAAATATCTCAGAGCCTCACGATTATAGATGTGGTGCACAACACACCCATAATCAAGACTCTACTAGACACGGTCTGTAGACACTTTTCGAGGATTAACTGCTCTGATACCACTTTTGTCACGACCGACTGCCCGCGATCGTGCCTTAACCCGGTCACACTAGTGATACAACATCAGAGAAAATCAGCGGAAATAAAAACTAAAACATGAGACAAGACATAAAGTATGAAACATGCTAACCAAAACGGTCACCTTCCTGAATATATACATATATATATCAAACTGAACAATTAAATCGTTTTACAAAACCCTCACCACAACAGTACTACAGACCTCTAAGAATGTAACCATAACTATGACGGGACAGGGCCCCGCCATACCCGAATGTACAAGTAACTACACCGACAGGGACTATACCAAAGATAAGCCTCGAGAAACGGAGCTTCCCAAAATGCCGAATCGTGATCCATGCAGGAGGATCTACAACCGATGCATTCTACCGCAGATAAACGCAGCCTCAAGGAGGTCGATAACAGTACCAAGTATGTGAAATCGAAAATACGCAAATGAAATCATAACGATCTATATAAAACGGGAGACATGTATGATAACCAAACTACAGTCCACAAAGTATAAGCAGTCATGTCAAGTCAGGGACTCACGCCCTCAGAGTCGTCACTCAAATATAACTATGGGTCCCACGCCCACAACATCAATCATGCCCGTGGAATACCTTCCTCACTGCCAGCAGTCTATGATATAATCACACCAAGAAGTAAACATGAACACTCAGTCCCACCGTGTCATAACAACCATACGGCAAGTACGGGCTAACTACCGATACCAAAGCCGCGATCATCAATCGATCGGCAAGTACGAAAGCCAACTACTAGATACCAAGGCCGCACTAACAATACTATACAACCAAACCACGGCCGACACGGCAAGTACGAAAGCCGACTACTGTGTACTGGCCGTGGTCACGAGTCGATCGGCAAGTACGGCTAACTACTGGTACGTCGCGGTCACGAGACTTCGCCACTAAACCGAACGGGCAAGTGCGAAGGCTAACTACTGTACCAAGGCCGAATCAGCCACGAGACGGGCAAGTACGAAAGCCAACCACCGATACCAAGGCCGACCAAGAAAAACCTCACGGAGAGCTAGTCCATGGAATAACGCTATCAACGCGAGCGCACGCGGAATCCTCCACACCGCCAGACGCCCAAGTAAGATCATAACAAATCAACCGCCTCCATCGAGACGCGTGGTATAGAAATACAATACTAGCACGACAAGGCTATCACACGCAAACATAGGCAAGTTACACACAACTCAAGGTACTTTCATTTTATGTCAACAATACGGGTTTCAAATCCCAAAAATATTACCTACTTTCATTCTTTCTAAAAGACCTCTTTTTACGTAAAAGATACTAATACTCGTAGTATCAAAAACACATTTCCTTTTCAAACCAAATTACTTTACTTTCGTAAAAACCTTTACAAGACTTTTAAAATCAAGTACTCTATACTTTTTAAACCAAGTGCCTTTCTTTTAAAACAACATCAAGTATACTCTTTAAAACTCAAATACTTACTCTTTTCAAAATAAGTAACCTATACTTAAATCAAGTTACCATTTTAAAACCAATGATAAAACCATTCTTTTGCTTTCATAAAGTCGTTATAACTAACTTCCCATAAAGTCATATAACACTTTATGTTTTAAACCAATTTAAGACAAAACCATGTCTCTCTTTTAAACCAAAAACTCTTCAATTCCTCAAGTCTCTTTTCTTTTAGAAATCAAGTTCCTTTTAAAGACCAAATACTCATTACTCGCGAATGAGGTTTCACAACTTTCTACACAATTCGAGTTCTTCATATATCATATCAAGTCAAATATAAGTCAAGTCCTTTATCTTTTAAAATCAGTAAACCAACCAAATTCACTTAGAACACGTACGCTCACCGCATACTACATAGCTCACAACAATCATGCTAGAAAAGATAGGAAGAGGTTCACATACCTCACGACGATTATCGACAATTAGCAAAATGCTCCAAGTACTACAACCTTGCTAGCCTTTTCCACCCTTCAAGTAGAATACGCTACTCGTAGTACTTCCACCTATACTGGCCATAAAAACGTCTATCAACTTCTAGATCTCTTCGTAGAATATTCTAAATACCAGATTCCTTTATTCTACAGAAAATTCGGCAGCACCTCCCCCCCCCGTAACCACATAAATCTCCTCCTCTACTCAGGACCGCTACCAGGCCAACAACTCCCAGGGGATTACACGTCTAACCGGACGTGTTCAATTCTACTACACAGATAAACTACACAAGTCTCATCAGAATACACCATTGTAAATACATTCAATCCTTTTTAATATTCATTCTACATATAGTATACTCAACTATACATTACTACCACATGTAATATCCAATTACAATAGGGGGGGGGGGTAAAGATCATTACCTCGATAAGCCCAAAATTATCCAAGATTATAAGTCGATCCTGAGCAACGTTTAGCTCCAATTCCATACGCTCCAACCCGCTCCAAGCGACCCTTAGAAGTTTCTAAACAACTTCTCTTAACACTTCAACCACGCTAGGAAGATTTTTCTAGGGTTTCACTTTGCGACTATTGGAATAAAGTAGTATTCCCGGGCTCCTAGTATTGAAATAACTTTGGAATACTACTAGGGATACTAGGCTAAGGTATTTGGGATTTATACAACAATACAAGAAGTATTTTCTACACAAGAGGGGGGGAGGGGGACGAAAACTACAAAGGAGGGAGTATTTTTTTGCCTTGAAAGCTCTTAAGTGTGGATGAAATTATGCTTCAAGCTAAGGGGGTATTTATAGAAGAATCAAGGGCCAAGATCAATGTAAGTGTATGGTCAAGATTGGGCCATGTGTGTGTGGGTCCCACCATACCACATGGCCAACGATTTGGGCTTCCAAGTGTAGTGGCCATTTCGGCCAAGGGGACAAGTGGCTAGCCACTTGTCCCTCCAATTCGGCCAAGGTGACACATTGGGGTGACACGTGTCGCCCCCCGACTCGTCCAAAATATTTCGTCTTCCGAAAATATCCAAAATACCGAAAATCTCAAAAACAAAGTGGCTCCACAAAATCAGAATTTCTCCGTGGGCCCCACGTGACCATTTCCGAAAATAAAATCTCAAAATTCTAATATAATCCAAGAAGCCCAAATACCAAATCTGGGAAACCAATTCCCATTAACGAACCTTTTTCCTTCACAAAAACCGGAAACTTTTCCGTCGAAAAAAATCACATCTTTCTTTCTTTCCAAAATTTCTGTCGTATTCTCGTACGTACGTCCTCACATACATACCCTGGAACTACGGGGTATAACATTCTTCCCCCCTTAGAAACATTCGTCCCGAATGTTCCTTCTAAGTCTCAAAACATACCGCGCTAAAGATAGTCTTCACTAATATACTTACCAAACCAATCATGCCACCAATGGCCATAGTATAACATACGCTCAAAAACTCAAATCCAAGCCAACGAGGAATCACCTCTAACATGCATAACAACACAAAACTTCCACCCATGGTCCAAATGATACTTTCTCCCCCTCTTCACTTATAAAAAAGACACTTCCATCATCTTAACACATCTTAGCCTCTTTCCTTACTCGTCGTATCTTCCTCGTACACTCGAAATCTTCCTACAATACGTACCATATTTCTGTCATTGCTTCAGTATCCAAAACCTTTGGAGCCACTGCCTCCAAACTTGGTCATCTTACTAGCCTCAAATTCCTTTAGGGCCTTTCCCGGCCTTCACGATCCGATTCTGGTCAAACACATCCACGAACTCATACGATGGTTACCTAAACTTGGGCCTAGCACCCTCGTGATCCTGCCACCTGGCGGGACCACCCCAAACTGGCCCCACCTCATTCCGGGCTGCGGGTTGACCCGCGACCTGGCCTCAACCCGACCCATTATCGCGCCAACTCTCTCGTTCCCCGATCCGGAACAATCTTACTAATTCACGTCATGGAAGCTATCACTTCTATCTCACACTACCCATGGAATTATCCCACAATAAATTTCACGCATACCAAGTACTTCGACAAAGACCAACCGTAAAATCATCCACTCAAGACGACCTTGCATCCGAGGTCCTAACTGTTATAAATTCTAAGGCTCACAATTGTATCGTCCTCAGACTTACCCTTTTTAACTACCCATGTTTTCCAATTCACACTTAACACAATGATATCCGTACATAGCACTTAACATGTATCCACCATAACAACATAAACCAGTCTCTTAAGGGCTGATGATATCTCTGCAACTACTACCTCACTTTCCCTTTGTCGCTCTAATCATAATCCTCGCCGCAGGCGCCTAGCTATATAGTATGATGAACCACCACCGATCCCGGGCGTCGAGTCTCTACATCCGTACCTCCTGGCCTGGACAAACTCTCACCAAATGGCCTGTTGGTCGCAAGTATACAAGTCGTCAAAGTAGTACGACACTCCCCATAATGGAGTCTATTACAACGGCCACAACGAGGTAGGGGTGACCTCATCTGACTAACACCCCCTTCTCCCGAACAATCAACTCAAGAATCGACCCAGAGCCGAGTCATCCTCTTGTATCCTCCTACTGACATCCTCCCATCACATGGCCCTCGACGCCGCAAGAATAACAATCTCCCAAATTAGCACGACACCCTCGTGATCATCCTCGCCTCTATCCATAGAACTCGCGAATCGCAACTCAAGAAATCCAAGTCTCGGACTATCGGATCTAGTGGTAAATCATCGTATCGCCGGAACCACCGGCCCCATCCGTTCTCATTCCCACCACCACTAGCTAGTAATCGGGCCATCTCCTTGAACTCATATCCTCGGCTCCCGGTCGGGACAGAGGCTCAGTATCGTGGTCTCGAGCTACCGCCATCGCTCTAAACTCTCACAGGGCTAGCGGCCGCAGTAACTCCCCGAATGAAGCGCTGCTCGGATAATGATCGCCTGCGCTCGTAACCCTCTCAGGCTCTACTCGCAGCCTCCTCTCGCCGCCTCGCTCTTCGGCTCGTTGCACTGCGAGGCATAATCGTACATACGAGTACGCCCAGGAGTCCAACTTATAACACAGCTCTAAGGCACGATCTCAGAGTGAGAAGAATGGAAACCAATCCTAAATATCCTGTAGCCTCCTGATTATAGATGTGGTGCACAACACACCCATAATCAAGACTCTACTAGACACGGTCTGTAGACACTTTCCGAGGATTAACTGCTCTGATACCACTTTTGTCACGACCCGACCTCGGGCCCGCGACTGGTGCCTTACCCCGGGCACCCTAGTGATACAACATCAGAGAAAATCAGCGGAAATAAAAACTAAAACATGAGACAAGACATAAAGTATGAAACAGGCTAACCAAAACGGTCACCTTCCTGAATATATACATATATATATCAAACTGAACAGTTAAATCCTTTTACAAAACCCTGCCCACAACAGTACTACAGACCTCTAAGAATGTAACCATAACTATGACGGGACAGGGCCCCGCCATACCCCTGAATGTACAAGTAACTACACTGACAGGGGACTATACCAAAGATAAGCCTCCGGAGAAACGGAGCTTCCCAAAATGCTGAACTGTGATCCTATGAGCGAGGATCCACAACCGATGTACCCCTACCGCAGATGAACGCACTTCCGGGCGAGGTCGATAACAGGTACCAAGTATGTGAAACTGGAAAATACTGCAAATGAAATCATAACAGTCTATATAAAAACGGGAGACATGTATGATAACCAAACTACAGTCCACAAAGTATAAGCAGTCATGTCAAGTCAGGGACTCACGCCCTCAAAGTCGTCACTCAAATATAACTATGGGTCCCACGCCCACAACATCAATCATGCCCGTGGAATACCTTCCTCACTGCCGGCAGTCTATGATATAATCACACCAAGAAGTACACATGAACACTAGGTCCCACCTGTGTCATAACAACCGTACGGGGCAAGTACGAATGCTAACTACCAGATACCAAAGCCGCATCATCAACTGACCGGGGCAAGTACGAAAGGCAACTACTAGATACCAAGGCCGTACTAACAATACTATACAACCAAACCACGGTCGACACGGGCAAGTACGAAGCCGACTACCAGTACCAAGGCCGTGGTCACGCCGAATGACGGCAAGTACGGCTAACTACTGTGTACTGCGCCGTGTCACGACTTCGCCACTAAACCGAACGGGCAATCGCGGCTAACTACCAGGTACCAAGGCCGAATCAGCCACGAGACGGGGCAAGTACGAAAGTCAACCACCAGATACCAAGGCCGAATCAGTAAAACCTCATGGAGAGCTTGTCCATGGAATAACGCTATCAACAGGAGCGCACCCGTGGAATCCTCCACCACCGCAGACGCCCAAGTAAGATCATAACAAATCAACCGGCCCTCCATCGAGACGCGGTGGTATAGAAATACAATACTAGCACGACAAGGCTATCACACGCAAACATAGGCAAGTTACACACAACTCAAGGTACTTTCATTTTATGTCAACAATACGGGTTTCAAATCCCAAAAATATTACCTACTTTCATTCTTTCTAAAAGACCTCTTTTTACGTAAAAGATACTAATACTCGTAGTATCAAAAACACATTTCCTTTTCAAACCAAATTACTTTACTTTCGTAAAAACCTTTACAAGACTTTTAAAATCAAGTACTCTATACTTTTTAAACCAAGTGCCTTTCTTTTAAAACAACATCAAGTATACTCTTTAAAACTCAAATACTTACTCTTTTCAAAACAAGTAACCTATACTTAAATCAAGTTACCATTTTAAAACCAATGATAAAACCATTCTTTTGCTTTCATAAAGTCGTTATAACTAACTTCCCATAAAGCTGTTATAACACTTTATGTTTTAAACCAATTTAAGACAAAACCATGTCTCTCTTTTAAACCAAAAACTCTTCAATTCCTCTAGTCTCTTTCTTTTAGAATTCAAGTTCCTTTTAAAGACCAAATACTCATTACTCGCGAATGAGGTTTCACAACTTTCTACACAATTCGAGTTCTTCATATATCATATCAAGTCAAATATAAGTCAAGTCCTTTATCTTTTAAAATCAGTAAACCAACCAAATTCACTTAGAACATGTACGTCTACCGTACTACATAGTTCACAACAATCATGCTAGAAAAGATAGGAAGAGGTTCACATACCTCGCGACGATTATCGACAATTAGCAAAATGCTCCAAGTACTACAACCTTGCTAGCCTTTTCCACCCTTCAAGTAGAATACGCTACTCGTAGTACTTCCACCTATACTGGCCATAAAAACGTCTATCAACTTCTAGATCTCTTCGTAGAATATTCTAAATACCAGATTCCTTTATTCTACAGAAAATTCGACAACACCTCCCCCCCCCGTAACCACATAAATCTCCTCCTCTACTCAGGCCCGCTACCAGGCCAACAACTCCCAGGGGATTACACGTCTAACCGGACGTGTTCAATTCTACTACACAGATAAACTACACAAGTCTACTGTAAATACAGTCCATTATAAATACAGTTCAATCCTTTATAATATTCATTCTACATATATTATACTCAACTATACATTACTACCACATGTAATATCCAATTACAATAGGACTGTATTTACAGTAGACTTGTGTAGTATGACGGGTAGGGAAGTACTGCCCAATTTTCCGTAGAATTAAGAACCCTCTGCTTAGAATATTCTACAGAATAGTCTAGACGTTGATAGACGTATTTGACTATTATAGGTCGATACTCTGCGCGCGACATATTCGACTTGGCAGGTGGATTTCGCCGAGGAGGTATGTGATTCTTCCTATCCTCTTGAGCATGATATTTTAAAAATATATATAGTACGGTAGACGTACGTGTGTTAACTGAACATGGTTTTACTTGACGTCTTTTGACTTGAGTCTAAATAATAAGAATCTTGAAGTATTTCAAAAGAATTATGAATCATTTTTGAAAGAAGAGTAATACTTGGTTTTTAAACAAAAAGCTTAAGAGTTATACTAACTTTATGGGAAATTTGGTATAACGACTTAAGAAAGATAAAAGGAACGGTTTACTTATTTGTTTATAAAAGTCTTGTATTGATTTCTGAAAAGTGTAGTAAGATGGTTTGATAAGTAAACATGTTATGATGCTACGCGTGTTAGTGTCTTGTGATGTTGTGTAAGGGGGTTATTCTTGTTGTGCTTACGTTGTTAAACGTTAATCCCGTTGTACTGTTATTATATCACATACCCCCTTGACTTGTTATACCGAGGGCTTGCCACCCTTGATGCGGGTCTATATGGCCTATGCGGTCTGTGTGACTATGTGGAGCTGCGGAAGTTCCAGGATTGATCATTCCGGGTGTATTATCCCGATGCGAGGAATGTCTTATGCGGTCTGTGTGACTATGCGGTCTATGTGACTATGCGGACTGCGGGAGTCCAGGAGGATACCGCGGGCTAGCTACCCCCGATGTGAGAATACCACGCGGTGCGCAGGTGACCCATGCGATCGCGAGAGTTCCAGGATTAGGCTCGCATAATGATACTATGGGCGATTGGCCTTGCTTCGATCATTAGCGGCCTAGAAAAGACCAGTTATGTTATATCTATTCTGCTTTTGGTTATGCTGTGGCACTATGTGCGGTTACATTGGTTGTTTCGTACATATTTGTAAAATTGCTTTTAAAATGGTATGATTTAATTTAAAGTACTTTACAGTTTCACATACTTGGTACCTGTTGTACTGACCTCCTTCGGGGGGCTGCGTTCATGCCGCAGGTAAAGGGAAGTAGGTTGCGGATCCTCAGTTTTAGGATCTTTACTCTGGTGTCAGGAGCTCCATTTCTCCGGAGGCTCGACTTTTGGGTATGATCTCCCTGTGTTGTAGATATTTTTTGTACATTCAGGGTATGGCGGGGCCCTGTCCCGCCATAGTTGTTTACTTCCTTAGAGGTCTGTAGTCCTATTGTAAAGTTGGGATGTAACTGCCAGACTTGGTACATATATATATGCCGAAAGGCAACTTTTCCTCAGATAAACTGTGTTACATTTTACATTTGTTTCATGTCTTGTTTTTATAATCCGCTGATTACTCTGATGTATGACTACTTGGGTGCCCGGGTAAGGCACCAGTCACAGGCCCCGGAACGGGTCGTGACAAAAGTGGTATCAGAGAAGTTAAATCCTCGGAAAGTGTCTACAGACCGTATCTAGTAGAGTCTTGATTATCGGTGTGTTGTGCACCACACCAATAATCAGGAGGCTATAGGATATTTAGGATTGGTTTCCATTCTTCTCACTCTGAGATCGTGCCTTAGAGCTGTGTTATAAATTGGACCCTTCTAACGTATTTCCTTTCTTTAACAGTTATGCCTCCACGCAAGGCAACCCGCCCAGGGCAAGGCAGCGGCGGAGTCGCTAGTAGGACACGAGGGCCACGAGGCCTGTGCCCGATCTATACCCGAGAGATACCTCGACGGCGAGTTCCACGACGCCGCCACCCAAAGAGGTTTAGAGCCGCAAAGTGGTCGATGAGACCACAAGACTGCGCCTCCGGTCCCACACCGGAGTAGAGAGATGGGTTACTGAGATATGGCGATTCGCCATCGCCGTGATCGTGGCCAGACATGAGGATAGGCTGGACGCAGCAGTTCCAGTAGCACCCGTGGTTCACCCGAGATCGGATAGTTTGAGGCTACGGGATTTTCTGAGTTGTAGCCCGCCAGAGTTCTACGGGTCGAGGCCTGAGGATGATCCGCAGGAGTTCATCCGACAGCTACAGCGAATCATGTGAGTGATCAAGGCTTCGAAGACCGAGTCCGTGATCTTCGGTTCGCATCGGCTGCGTGATACCGCAGTCGACTGGTTTGATTCATGGGAGCTATCCCGGGGAGCACGCGCCCAGCGATGGGACGAGTTCTCGGAGGCTTTTCTCAGCCACTTCTTGCCTCCGCAGATGAGGAGGGCACGGGCCGACAGATTTTTGATGCTGAGACAGAGAGGGCGCACAGTTCGGGAGTACAACGTTGAGTTCGATTCGTTGGCTCGATATGTCCCTGCGTTAGTAGCAGATATGGAGGACCGAGTGCACCGCTACGTTACGAGACTAGATGACTACTTGGCAGAGTCTTGCTCAGGTGTGGCTCTTCAGCCGGGCATGGACATTGCCCGCATGCAGGCTCATGCACTTGGATGCGAGGAGCGTAGAGGCCGACGGGTCGACAGATATCAGCAGCAGAAGAAGGCCAGGACGGCAGGATCTTTTGGTAGCTCTCGGGGTGGACGGACTCAGCAACAGTCTAGATTTGCACCACAGCCAGCTCAGAGCACTCCTACTGTTATACCCCGTATTTCCAGAGTATGTACGTGAGAGCGTACGTACAAAAGTTTTTAGCCTTAAGTAGGCAAGGGTCGAAATATTTGTGCACAACTACCAAAAAAAATTGTTTTCCGACGAAACATTTTCCAAACTTTGCGAAGGGAAAAATACGGCTATGTCATTTATTATTTTTGCGGATTTTTTCGAGAGATAAAATATTTTGGACCAACGAGAGGGTGACACTTGTCACCCTCAAGTGGACGGCAAATTGAGGCTCTTGGCACGTTTTTTGTGCCTTTCTTTTGGTCAAGGGTTAGGTAGGATATTTTGTGTATTAGATGGATAAGGACACATGGATAAATCCTCACCCTACACTTGCACACCACTTGTCTTGATCTTGGCCATTGGTTGACCTATAAATACCCCTCTAATGCAAGACATTTCTTCATCCACACTTGTAAAAATCCAAGGCAAAAATCCCTCTCCCTCCCTCTTAAACCTCTCGTCCAACTCACCCTCCTTGAGAGGCCCTTGGCCGAGAAGTACCCCCCCTACCTTGAAGCTCTCGTAAAATACCCCCACCCCCCTTGGTAGAAAAATACTCTCCAAGTATTGTTATTATTCCAAAATACCTTGGCCCATATACCTTATAGTATTCCAAGGTTAAACCTATACTAAAAGCCCAGAAATACTATTATACTTCCCTTCAGTCACAAAAACGAAACCCTAAGGAAAATCTTCACAGTTGGTTGAAGTATTAAGAAGAAGTTGCGTAGAACTTCTAAGGGTTGTTTGGAGTGGGTTGGAGCGTTCAGATTAGGAGCTAAACGTTGCTCAGGATCGACATTAAAACTTGGATAATTTTGGGCTTATCGAGGTAAATACTCTTGTCCTTCTATTGTAATTAGGAATTACATACTGTAGTAGTATATAATGAGTATAAGATACATAGAAGGATATTACAGAAGAGAATTCAACTGTAATAGAAGGATATTACAGAAAAGAATTTAACTGAAATCACATCAGAAGAATATTAAAGAAGAAGACTGAATCAGATTTACATACGATCGTATTTACGTGAGAATTTTGTAGTTTGTGGTGGAGGTGCTGCCCAATTTTCCGTAGAATAAGGAATCAGTATCTAGAATTATTCTCTGAGTAGTCTAGACGTTGATAGACTTGTATGACCGTTATAGGTTGAAAATCGCAAGTAGCGTATTCTACTCGGGGTGGAAAGGGCTAGCCGGATTCTGATTTGGAGCTATTTGGTAATAGTCGATAATCGTCGCGAGGTATGTGATTCTTCCTATCCTCTTGAGCATGATATTTTAAAGTATATATAGTACGGTAGACGTACGTGTGTTAACTGAACATGGTTTTACTTGACGTCTTCTGACTTGTGTTTTAAATAATAAGAATCTTGAAGTATTTCAAAAAGAATTAAGAATCGTTTTGAAAGAAGAGTAATACTTGGTTTTAAATGTTTAAGAGTTATACTAGCTTTATGGGAAGTTAGGTATAACGACTTAAGAGTAATAAAAAGAATGGTTTATTGATTTTAGAAGTTAAGAGACTTGATAAGAGGCTTGACTTAATTGAATTGATATGAATTTTGTTAAAAAGTGTGAAACCTCATTCGTGAGTAATGAGTACTTGGTTTTTAAAAGAATAATGTTTCTTGATTCGAAATGAGAATAAGTATCGAACGAACCACTGCAGAGTTAATAAAGGAAAACGTATTGACAAATAAGTAATTATATTAAAACCAGTAGAAACCTCCATCTGCATAGAAGCTAAGATAAGACAAAATTGTATTACATTTCCTAGATCATGGCTGCTCTAATAAGATTGTTATAAACAAGAATAACCTACTCACACATAAGGCATATATTACTCAACTGTTTTTAAAAAGATAATTATGTTATTAAATGATTAAGACTATGAACTATGAAACCTTTCGAAAATAAGAAACGTGAATATTTGAAATTAGGCAAACTTGAACTTTTGGAAAAGAATGTTGTTACTTGACTTTAAGAAGGAAAGTGTGTTGGTTTAAAAAGGAGGGCATAATATTTCCTTAGTTGATTTAAAAGGAAAACATGGTATTATCTTAATCTATCTTAAAAAAGCGTTTAGATGTTAGGGCCACACGACACCGCGTTCATGGGATGAACCGGGAATGTATTTCATGCGACACCGCGTTCATGGGATGAACCGGGAATGTATTCCATCCGATTTCTATCGAGTCCCATGAGATGGGCCGAGACATGTGCGATTTCTATCGAGTCCCATGAGATGGGCCGAGACATGTGCGATTTCTATCGAGTCCCATGACGGCGAGACATGTATTCCATACGATTCCTATCGAGTCCCACGATGGGCCGAGACATGTATTCCACACGATTCCACCTCGAGTCCATGAGATGGGCCGAGACATGTTACACGTATCACCTAACTTATACCTAGACTGCCGGCAGTGAGGAAGAAGTTCCACGGGCATGAGGGATGACTTTAAGGGCGTGAGTCCCTGACTTGACATGACTGTTTTTATGAAGCGAACTGTAGTTTGGTTATCATACATGTCTCCTGTTTTATTTTAGACTGTTATGATTTCATTTACTGATTTTTCAAAGGTCACATACTTGGTGCTGTTATCGACCTCCTTCGGGGCCGCGTTCATGCCGCAGTAGAGGTACACCGTTGTTGATCCTCACCATAGGATCACGCAACAGATTAGGAAGCTCCGTTTCTCCGTAGGCTTATCTTTTGGTATGTTTCCCTGAGTTGTAGGTTCTTGTACATTCAGGGGTATGGCGGGGCCCTGTCCCGTCATAGGTATTGTTACATTCTTAGAGGTCTGTAGTACTGTTGTGGGCAGGTTTGTAAATGGGGATGTAACTGTTCAAAGTTTTATTATATATACATGCCGAAAGGCGATATTTTCATGGATAAACTGTTTTCATTTTATAATCGTTTCATGTCTTATTTTATATTCCGCTGATCACTCTGATGTATGACTACTTGGGTGCCCGGGTAAGGCACGACCACGCTGCCCGTTCGGTCGTGACAAAAGTGGTATCGAGTAGTTAATCCTCGGAAAGTGTCTACGCATCGTCTAGTAGAGTAGTCTTGATTATCGGTGTGTTGTGCACCACATCTATAATCAGGAGGCTGCAGGACATTTAGGATTGGTTTCCATTCTTCTCATTCTGAGATCGTGCCTTAGAGCTGTGTTATAAGTTGGACCCCTCTGACGTATTTCGTTTTTACCAGTTATGCCTCCGCGCAAGGCAACCCGGGCCCAAATGAGGCAGTCGAGGGGGCTTCTAGTAGGATACAGAGGAGTACGGGGCGCAGCCCGCCATTACCGAGATAGTGCTTGAGACGGCGAGTTTTGCGACGCCGCCAAATCAAAGCGAGTTTAGGGTCGCAGCGGTGGTCTGCTGAGACCACAAGACTGAGCCTCCACCCACAGCCGGAGCAGAGGAGATGGGTTACAAGGAGATGGCCCGCCATCGCCGTGATCGTGGCGCATGAGGATAGGCCGATGCGCAGCCTGGCCCGAAGAGTACCCATGGTTCACTCTAGATCGGATAGTTTGAGGCTACGGACTTTACGAGTTGTAGCCCGCCGAGTTCTACGTCGAGGCACGAGGATGATCCGCAGGAGTTCATTCGGCGATTCTGGATCATGAGAGTGATCAAGGCTTCGAGACCGAGTCGGTGGTCTTAGGTTCGCATCGGCCGCGTGATCCGTGATCGGTTTGATTCGTGAGCTGTCCCGGGAGAGTATGCACTTCCACCGTATGGAGCGAAGTTCTCGGGGGCATTTCTTGCACATTTCTTGCCTCCACAGATGAGAAGGGTTCACGCCGACAGATTTTTGACGTTGAGGCAGACCGGGCGTACGGTTCGGGAGTACAATGTGGATTTTGACTCATTAGCTCGGTACGTCCCCGCATTGGTAGCCAACATGGAGGACAGAGTGCACCGCTTCGTCACCGGGCTCGATGACTACTTGGCAGAGACTTGTTCGGGTGTAGCTCTTCAGCCGGGCATGGACATTGCCCACATACAGGCTTATGCACTTGTATGTGAGGAGCGGAGAGGTCGACGGAATGACCGAGATCAGCAGAAGAGGGCCAGGACAGCAGGGTCCTTTGGTAACTTTCGAGGCGGACCGCCTCAGCGGCAGGCTAGTTATGCACCTTCGCCAGTACAGAGTGGTCCTCCGCGCCTTCGTGACGCCCGGGTATTCGAGCCGGTCGAGCTCCAGGCTTCCGCTCACGGTATACATGGGTTCCAACACGGTTCATGCTTTCTCGGTACACGATGCGCGCAAACGTCATCCCGGAGTGTCGTCTTCATCGGGTGCTTGTTTCACTGCACCGCCGTGGCCATGGACGAGGATCGCCCTAAAAGAAGGGATACAGGTAGAATGACACAGCCTACCGGGTCAGTGGCAGGATCATCGCCTTCTACAGCTATGCGCCCTGCAGGGCAGGCCTATGATTAGAGTGGAGAAGATGGTACAGGTATATTCTTACCCCTCTAGAGACTAGTATGCGTAGATGATATGATGAAGTGCTAAGTATTATGTTCAGATAGCATTATGTTAAAATTGTGTTTAGAAAACATGGTTAAGGGTAAGTTTGGGGACAGGGAAATTGTGAACCTTAGAATATTACACGTAGAGACCTTAGATGCGAGGCCATTTTGAGTAAAAGATTTATGTTTGTGTTGACCTTTATCAGAGTGCATAGTATACGTGGGATATATTTGTGTGATAAGTCCCTGAGTGGTATGAAATGAAAGAGGGTAGTTGAGCTAAGAATACCACTAGGTTTTCCTGACTTGATTAGTGATATTGTTCCGGATCGGGGGAACAAGTGTTTAGCGACGAGGGTCGCCGAGGACGTGTGCGGTCAACTCGTAGGCGGATTTAGGCGGGCTCGGGTGGTCCCGCCAGTGGTAGGGTCACGAGGGTGCTAGGCCCAGGTTTAGGTAACCATCGTATGAGTTCGTGGATATGTTCGACCAAGAATCGGATCGTAAAGGCCGGGAATGGCCTTAAAGGAAATTGAGGCTGGTAGGATGACCAAGTTTGGAGGTAGTGACTCCGGAGATTTTGGAAACAGAAGCGATGACTGAGGTATGGTACGTATATTAGAAAGAGTTCAAGTGTTCGAGAAGAGTACGACGAGTGAGGAAAGAAGAGAACGTGTGTTAGCAGAATAAAGGAGATCATTTTGTTGTGGAGTGAAGATGCGAAGGGAGTATCCTCTAGACCAGGGTGGAAGCTTTTGTGATGTAGAAATGATTTCTCGTGGACTTGGGTTTAGTATTTTTCGCGTGTGTTATTTTGTGGCCAGGCGTGGCATTGGCAACTTGTTTAAGTTAAGAAGAACTTTATCGTTATCCGTCTTGAGAAGGAACATTCGGGACGAATGTTTCTAAGGAGGGGAGAATGTTATACCCCGTATTTCCAGAGTATGTACGTGAGCGCACGCATAAAAGTTTTTAGCCTTAAGTAGGCAAGGGTCGAAATATTTGTGCACAGCTACCAAAAAGAATTGTTTTCCGACGAAACGTTTTCCAAACTTTGCGAAGGGAAAAATACGGCTATGTCATTTATTATTTTTGCGGATTTTTTCGAGAGATAAAATATTTTGGACCAACGAGAGGGTGACACTTGTCACCTCAGTGGACGCAAATTGAGGCTCTTGGCACGCTTTTTGTGCCTTTCTTTGGTCAAGGGTTAGGTAGGATATTTTGTGTAGTAGATGGATAAGGACACGTGGATAAATCCTCACCCTACACTTGCACACCACTTGTCTTGATCTTGGCCATTGGTTGGCCTATAAATACCCTCTAATGCAAGACATTTTTTCATCCACACTTGTAAAAATCCAAGGCAAAAATCCCTCTCCTCCTCTTAAACCTCTCGTCCAAATCACCCTCCTCGAGAGGCCCTTGGCCGAGAAGTACCCCTACCTTGAAGCTCTCGTAAAATACCCCTCTTGGTAGAAAAATACTCCAAGTATTGTTATTATTCCAAAATACCTTGCCCATATACCTTATAGTATTCCAAGGTTACACCTATACTAAAAGCCCGAAATACTATTATACTTCCCTTGATACAAAAAACGAAACCCTAAGGAAAATCTTCACAGTTGGTTGAAGTATTAAGAAGAAGTTGCGTAGAACTTCTAAAGGTTGTTTGGAGCGGGTTGGAGCGTTCAGATTAGGAGCTAAATGTTGCTCAGGATCGACATTAAAACTTGGATAATTTTGGGCTTATCGAGGTAAATACTCTTGTCCTTCTATTGTAATTGGGAATTACATACTGTAGTAGTATATAATGAGTATAAGATACATAGAAGGATATTACAGAAGAGAATTGAACTGTAATAAAAGGATATTCTGTAAAAGAATTTAAGCGAAATCACATCGAAGAATATTAAAGAAGAAGAGAATCAGATTTACATAGGATTTGTATTCTGATGAGAATTTTGTAGTTTGATGGGTAGGGAGGTGCTGCCCAATTTTCTGTAGAATAAGGAATCTGTATCTAGAATTATTCTACATAGTATTCTAGACGTTGATAGACTTGTATGACCGTTATAGGTTGAAGTACTGCAAGTAGCGTATTCTACTCGAAGGGTGGAAAGGGCTAGCCGGATTCTGATGCTTTGGAGCTATTTGCTAATAGTCGATACTCGTCGCGAGGTATGTGATTCTTCCTATCCTCTTGAGCATGATATTTTAAAGTATATATAGTACGGTAGACGTACGTGTGTTAACTGAACATGGTTTTACTTGACGTCTTCTGACTTGAGTTTTAAATAATAAGAATCTTGAAGTATTTCAAAAAGAATTAAGAATCGTTTTGAAAGAAGAGTAATACTTGGTTTTAAAAGTTTAAGAGTTATACTAGCTTTATGGGAAGTTAGGTATAACGACTTAAGAGTAATAAAAAGAATGAGTTATTGATTTTAGAAGTTAAGAGACTTGATAAGAGGCTTGACTTAATTGAATTGATATGAATTTTGTTAAAAAGTGTGAAACCTCATTCGTGAGTAATGAGTACTTGGTTTTTAAAAGAATAATGTTTTACTGATTCGGAAGTGAGAATAAGTATCGAACGAACCACTGCAGAGTTAATAAAGGAAAATGTATTGACAAATAAGTAATTATATTAAAACCAGTAGAAACCTCCATATGCATAGAAGCTAAGATAAAACAAAATTGTATTACATTTCCTAGATCATGACTGCTCTAATAAGATTGTTATAAACAAGAATAACCTACTCACACATAAGGCATATATTACTCAACTGTTTTTAAAAAGAGAATTATGTTATTAAATGATTAAGACTATGAACTATGAAACCTTTCGAAAATAAGAAACATGAATATTTGAAATTAGGCAAACTTGAACTTTTGGAAAAGAATGTTGTTACTTGACTTTAAGAAGGAAAGTGTGTTGGTTTAAAAAGGAGGGCATAATATTGCCTTAGTTGATTTAAAAGGAAAACATGGTATTATCTTAATCTATCTTAAAAGAGCGTTTAGATGTTAGGGCCACACGACACCGCGTTCATGGGATGAACCGGGAATGTATTTCATGCGACACCGCGTTCATGGGATGAACCGGGAATGTATTCCATCCGATTTCTATCGAGTCCCATGAGATGGGCCGAGACATGTGCGATTTCTATCGAGTCCCGAGATGGGCCGAGACATGTGCGATTTCTATCGAGTCCCGTGAGATGGGCGAGACATGTATTCCATACGATTCCTATCGAGTCCCGTGAGATGGGCGAAACATGTATTCCACACGATTCCACCTCGAGTCCATGAGATGGGCCGAGACATGTTACACGTATCACCTAACTTATACCTAGATCGCGATGCGGAAGGAGTTCCACGCATGAGGATGAATTTAAGGCGTGAGTCCCTGACTTGACATGACTGTTTTTATGTTGCGAACTGTAGTTTGGTTATCATACATGTCTCTGCTTTATTTTAATCGTTATGATTTCATTTACGATTTTTCGTTTCACATACTTAGTAATGTTGTCTTGACCTCCTTCGGGGCTGCGTTCATGTCGCGGTAGAGGTACATCGGTTGTTGATCCTCGCTCATAGGATCACAGTTCAGCGTATTGGGAAGCTCCGTTTCTCCGGAGGCTTATCTTTTGGTATGTTTCCCTGAGTTGTAGGTTCTTATACATTCAGGGGTATGGCGGGGCCCTGTCCCGTCATAGGTATTGTTACATTCTTAGAGTGCATGAATCTTGTTGTGGGCGAGTTTGTAAATGGGATATAGCTGTTCAAAGGTTTATTATATATACGCAGAAAGGCGATATTTTCATGGATAAACTGTTTTCATTTTATAATCGTTTCATGTCTTATTTTATATTCCGCTGATCACTCTGATGTATGACTACTTGGGTGCCCGGGTAAGGCACCAGTCACGGGCCCGGGTTCGGGTCGTGACACCTACACCGTCTTCGGGACATCCAGGGTATTCGGGGGCAGGTCAGGGCCCCAGGACTTCGGATTTCCAGGGTAGCAGGGGTGCTAACCGATCGAGGTCCTCTCAGTGTGTCCGATGTGGTAGATTCCATTCTGGGAGTTGTGATACTACCTCGGGAGTTTGCTACACTTGCGGCGCCAGGTCACTATGCGAGTCTGTCAGGCGAGGCGGTGCGATTGGTGGTCGACTACGGTCTTTTCTTGGCCCGTCCCTACGATTACTCACCCCGAGGGCGGTGGTACTCATGGACCAGCAGGTCGCGGTAGAGGTCGTGGCACGGGTCCCAGTTCTAGCGGTCCTCAGAACCGCATTTATGCCTTGTCCAGCCGGCAGGACCAGGAGGCGTCACCTGATGTCGTCACAGGTACTTTATCAGTTTCATGTTGTGACGTGTATGCCTTGATAGATCCGGGTTCTACTGCCCCTATATATCTCCCTTATTGCTAGTAGGATAGGGATAGAGCCTGAGTCCATAGACCCTTTCGAGGTAGCTACGCCAGTGGGTGATTCGGTGGTAGCTCGGCGGGTATATAGGGCTTGCCCAGTGACTTTATGCAGTCGTCAGACCCTAGCCGACTTGATAGAGTTGGATATGACCGATTTCGATGTGATTATGGGTATGGATTGGCTAGCTTCGCTACGCCAATGTGGTGCAGGCGAGGTTAGTGCGGTTCAAGTTTCTGAGGCGAGGTTATTGAGTGGGAGGAACACCGTGTCGCCGAGGTAGGTTTATTTCTTACCTCAATGCCGGAAGATGGTGCGAGAAGGGTATATCTACCATCTCATTCGGTGTTTGATCACGAGGTGCGGTACGATTTTGATCGATTCGGTAGTCGAGAGTTCCCGATGTGTTTCAGACGACCTCCGGTATCCTCCCGAGAGGAGATAGAGTTTTGTAACGATGTCTTGCGGACACTCGGCTATTTCCATTCCGCCATACGAATGGCACTGCCGAGTTGAGAGAGTGAAGGACCGGTGAGAGATTTCTTTGGAGAAGCGGCTTCATCAGCCTAGTGGTTCTCCCCGGGAGCACCGTATTGTTCGTGAAGAAGAAGAAGCGGGGACGCATGTGTTGATTAGCGGTGAACAAGGTGACTATTAAGAACAGATACCCCCTTCCCAGGATTGATGATTTGTTCGACCAGTTGCAGGGTGCGAGATGTTTCTCCAAGATTGATCTGCAATCGGGCTATCATCAGGTGCGAGTTAGAGAGGCGGATGTCCCTAGGACTGCATTCCGGACCCGGTACGGGCACTATGAGTTCAGGGTTATGTCTTTCGGTTTGACCAATGCTCCGGCGATTTTTATGGATTTGATGAACCTAGTGTTCAAGCCATTTTTGGATACGTTTGTGATAGTATTCATTGATGACATCTTGGTTTATTCTCGCTCAGAGAAGGAGCATGTGGAGCATTTGAGGACTGTGCTGAGAGTTCTCCAGGACCAATAGTTATACGCCAAGTTTTCCAAATGTGAGTTTTGGTTGGCTTCGGTGGCATTTCTTGGGCATATTGTAGGGGCTGATGGTATTCGGGTGGATACAGCCAAGATCGAGGCAGTCAGGAGTTGGCCTAGACCTACTACTCCGACAGAGGTGCGCAACTTTCTGGGCCTTGCAGGTTATTATCGGAGGTTCGTGGAGAAGTTTGTGTCTATTTCGACACCTTTGACCAAGTTGACTCAGAAGGGAGCTAAGTTTCAGTGGACTGATGCTTGTGGCGAGGTTTCGATTCTTGAAGGAGAGGCGACGACGCCCGATTCTTACTCTTCCAGAGGGTCTAGACGGCTATGTGGTGTATTGTGATGCGTCAGGCATCGGGCTTGGATGTGTGTTGATGCAGCAGGGCAAGGTTATAGCGTACGCATCCCGGCAGCTTAAGAAGCATGAGAGGAACTACCCCACCCATGATTTGGAGTTGGCAGCGGTGATTCACGCCTTGAAGATCTGGAGGCACTATTTGTATGGGGTTCATGTGGATATTTATACAGACCACAAGAGCCTCCAGTATATCTTGACCAGGAGCTGAACTTACGACAGAGACGGTGGTTAGAGTTACTCAAGGATTATGATGTCGATATCCTGTACCACCCGGGGAAGGCCAATGTTGTGGCAGATGCTCTTAGTCGTAGGTCGATGGGGAGTCTATCAGATGTGCAGCCAGAGAGGAGGGGCATGGTCCGCGAGTTACATCAGTTAGCGAGCCTTGGAGTCCGATTGATTGGTTCTGATAGCAGTGGGGTTCGAGTTCGAGAGGTTGCCGAGTCTTCCATCGTCGAGGAGGTGAAGAGGCAACAGTTTGAGGATCCAGTTTTAGCGCGGAATCGTGATACGGCCCTTCGTGAGAGGAAGGGTACTTTTGAGGTAGCACCTGATGGGGTGCTAAGGTTTGAGGGCAGGTTGTGTGTTCCACATATTGCAGGACTTCGGCGAGTTCTAGGAAGCACACAAGACGTTACTACATCCATCCGGGTCGACCAAGATGTACCACGACCTCGACCGTATTGGTGGGATGGATTGAAGAGGGCGTTGCGAGTTTGTGGCTCGGTGCGTGTTGTCGGCGGTGAAGGTAGAGCATCGGAGGCTGGTGGATTATTGCAGACGATAGAGATCCCGACCTGGAAGTGGGAGGTGATCAACATGGACTTTATCACAGGATTACCTCGCACTCAGAGGAAGCATGATTCTATCTGGGTTATCGTCGACAGGCTGACGAAATCAGCCCACTTTCTTCCGTCGGGCGACTTTTGGATCGAGGATTATGCGGACTTTACATCCGAGAGATCGTGAGACTGCATGGGGTCCCTATTTCTATCATATCTGACCGAGGAGCCCAGTTTACGGCTAACTTCTGGAGGTCTTTCCAGAAGGGTTTAGGGACGCAGGTGAGCCTGAGTACTGCATTCCATCCACAGACAGACGGACAGGCTGAGCGCACTATCCAGACTCTTGAGGATATGCTGCGAGCCTGTGTTATTGACTTCAGGGGTAGCTGGGAGGATCATTGTCTCTAGTTGAGTTTGCGTATAATAATAGCTACCACTCCAGTATTCAGATGACGCCTTATGAGGCCTTGTATGAGAGGAAGTGCAGATCGCCGATAGGCTGGTTTGATGTGGGCGAGGTGCGATTAGTGGGACGGACACTGGTTCATCGAGCGATGGATAAGGTGAAGCTTATCCAGAGCGCTATTGATGACTGAGTCGGCGAAAGTCGTATGCAGATCATCGTCGTCGGCATCTGGAGTTTGAGGTTGATGATTGGGTTTTCCTGAAGGTGTCACCCATGAAGGGTGTGATGAGATTTGGCAGGAAAGGGAAGCTCAGCCCAAGGTACATTGGGCCTTATCAGATTGTCCGCATGGTAGGCAAGGTTGCCTACGAGTTGGATCTGTCGTCCGATCTGGAGGCAGTGCATCCGGTTTTCCATGTTTCTATACTGAGGAGATGTATCGGGGATCTATCTAGAGTGCACCCGCTTGACGACGTCCAGGTGACCGAGGGGTTATCGTATGAGAAGATTCCCACAACGATACTTGATCGTCAGGTTAGGCGTCTGCGGACGAAGGATGTGGCTTCCGTCAAGGTCTTATGGCGAAACGAGCACAGAGAGGAGATGACGTGGGAAGCGGAGGAGGACATGAGGCAGAGGTATCCTCACTTATTCCCCACACCTCCAGGTAACTCACTTTCCTACTTGTAAATTTTCATTGACATATATGCTTAAGTGTTGTATTGTGGCCATGTGTGGCATTTGCAAATTGTTTACGTTATGAGGAACTTTATCGTTATCTGTCTTAAGAAGGAACATTCGGGACGAATGTTTCTAAGGAAGGGAGAATGTTATACCCTGTACTTCCAGAGTAGGTATGCGAGGACGTACGTACGATTATTCAAGCCCTAATTAGGTTAAGAATGAACTTGTGAACTTTCGACGGAAAAGATTCCGAACATTGTGAAGGAAATTCTACGTTTTTAATATTTTAACCGATTACGGATTTTTTCCGAGAGACGAAATATTTGGACCAATAGGAGGGAGACATGTGTCACCCTTAGTTGGCATGGGTTGGACGAAAATGTGGCCAAGTGGACAAGGTCAAATGGTCAAGTCTTGCAAAGATATTTTTGGGTAGTGGGGGTAGGTAGGTTGGACGGTTTCCTTGAGATAGTGGAGGCCACATGGCTCATTGTTGTGGGGGGCATATGTCCCAATGTTGTGGTGGACATATGTCCCAACATTGTGGTGGACACTTGGTTGGAAGACCTCACTCTTCACATGGATCCTAATCCCCACCCTCCATTTGTTTTAATCTTGGCCATTGAGGGCTCTATAAATACCCCCCTATTGTGCAAGACTTCTTCATCCACAAACACAATTTCCAAGTCTCATAAACTCCTCTCCTTGTAGTGTTCTCGTCCAAGCCCTCTTTCCCCTTGCCTAGTGGTTCCACAAACACCCTCCCCTTCCTAGTTGTTCGGCCGAAATACCCCCCCCCCTCTTGGTAGAAAATATTCTCCCAGTATTGTTACTATCCCCAAAATACCCGAGCCATATACCTTGTAGTATTCCAAAGTCACCTCTATACTAAAAGCCCAGAAATAATACCTTATATCCTTTAGTCACAAAACGAAACCCTAGGAGAAACTTCATAGTTGGTTGAAGTAGTAAGTAGAAGTTGTGTAGAACTTCTAAGGGTTTCTTGGAGCTATCGGAGCGCGTGAATAGGAGCTAAACCTTGCTCAGGATCGACATTTAAACTTGGATAATTTTGGGCTTACCGAGGTAAATATCCTATCCTTCTATTGTAATTGGAGATTACATACTGTAGTAGTATAGAGATAAGTATAAGATACATAGAAGGATATTACATAAGAGAATTGAACTGAAATCACATCAGAAGAATATTAAAGAAGATTGAACTGTACTTACATGGATCAGATTTACTGAGACTTGTAGTATAACGGTAGGGAAGTCTTGCCCAATTTTAGTAGAATTAAGAACCCTCTGCTTAGAATATTCTACCGAATAGTCTAGACGTTGATAGACGTATTTGACTATTATAGGTCGATACTCTGCGCGCGACATATTCGACTTGGCAGGTGGATTTCGCCGATGAGGTATGTGATTCTTCCTATCCTCTTGAGCATGATATTTTAAAAATATATATATAGTGCGGTGAGCGTCGTATGTTAGCGAACATGGTTTTACTTGGCGTCTTTTGACTTGAGTCTAAATAATAAGAATCTTGAAGTATTTCAAAAGAATTATGAATCATTTTGAAAGAAGAGTAATACTTGGTTTTTAAACAAAAAGCTTAAGAGTTATACTAACTTTATGGGAAGTTAGGTATAACGACTTAAGAAAGATAAAAGGAACGGTTTACTTATTTGTTTATGAAAGTCTTGTATTGATTTCTGAAAAGTGTAGTAAGATGGTTTGATAAGTAAACATGTTATGATGCTACGCGTGTTAGTGTCTTGTGATGTTGTGTAAGGGGTTATTCTTGTTGTGCTTACGTTGTTAAGCGTTAAGCCCGTTATCTTGTTATTATATCACATACCTTGACTTGTTATACAGGGCTTGCCACCGCGATGCGGTCTATACGGCCTATGCGATGTGTGACTATGCGAGTGCGGAGTTCGAGGATTAATCATTAGGTGTATTATCCGTCGCGAGGAATGCCTTATGCGATCTGTGTGACTATGCGGTCTATGTGACTATGCGGTGCGAAGTCGGGGAGGATACTGCGGGCTAGCTACCCCGATGCGCGGAATACCTCATGCGGTGTGTGTGACCTATGCGGTGCGGGAGTTCGAGTTAGGCTCATAATGATACTATAGGCGATTGGCCTTGCTTCGATCATTAGCGGCCTAGAAAAGTCGGTTATGTTATATATATTACGCTTTTGGTTATCTTTGGCACTATGTGCGTTACATTGTTGTTTCGTACATATTTGTAAAATTGCTTTTAAAATGGTATGATTTCATTTAAAGTACTACTGATTTCACATACTTAGTACTGTTATCGACCTCCCGGAATTTGCGTTCATGCCGCAGTAAAGGAAGCGGTAGCGGATTATCACGACCGAACGGGCCGTGGTAGTGCCTTACCCCGGGCACCCTAGTAATACAACATCAGAGAAAACCAGCGGAAATAAAACTTTACACATGAAATGAGAGACATAATAAATAAGCAGCCAACCCAACATTGCCTTCGCGATATATACATAAAACCCGACAGTTATCCTTTTACAAACCCCGCCCACAACAAAGGCTACACTTAAGATTTACAACAACTATGACGGACGGGGCCTCGCCATACCCGAATGTACAAGAACCTACAACTCAGGAACACATACCAAAAGATAAGCCTCGGAGAAGCGGAGCTTCCAATCTGTTGGCGAGATCTAAGGCGAGGATCCACGGCCGATGTACCTCTACTGCGGCATGAACGCGGCCCCGAAGGAGGTCGATAACAGTACCAAGTATGTGAAATCAGAAAATCGTAAATGAAATCATAGCGATATAAGCGGGAGACATGAATGATAACGAACTACGAGACACACATATATCGATTATATCAAGTCGTGGTCTCACGCCTCCACATCATTCATGCGTGGAATGCCTTCCTCACCGCCAGCCTATGATATGATAACACGAAGTACACCAGACACCAAGTCCTACGATGCCAAAGGCGTATTAACAATTCAAATGGAAGCATACCCGATGCGCTACGATCGTGGTCGATATGTCCAAAAAGGGAACCACAAGACAGCAATCAAAATGGAAGCATACCCGTGCGCTACGCATCGTGTCAGTATGTCCAAAAGGGAACCATAAGACAGCATTCCAAATGGAAACATACCCGTGCGCTACGCATCGTGTCAGTATGCCCAAAGGGAAACAATAAAGCAGTATCAACATGGAAGCATACCCGTGCGCTACGCATCGTGTCAGTATGTCCATCACTGCCGGCATGTCCAAGTAAGTTCTCAACCAGTCAACCGACCCTCTATCGAGAGACGCGGTAACACAGAAATACAACACTTGTACAACAAAGGCTATCATCACAAGCATAGGCAAGTTTCACACAACTCAAAGTACTTTCACATAAGCCACACAATACCCGTAGTATAAAAATCGTGACTATCTTTTTAAGTAAACAAGACAATTCCCCTTTTGTAAAATCAAGTAACAACATTATTTTCCAAACGTTCAAATTTGCCTAATTTCAAATGCTCAAGTCACTTATTTTAGAAAGGTTTCATAACTCATAGTCTTAATCTCTTTTAAAACAATTGAGTAACATATGTCATATATGTGAGTAGTTTATTCTTGTTTATAACGATCTTATTACAGCAGCCATGATCTAGAAAATGTAATATCATTTTGTCTCATCTTAGCTTCATGCGGATGGAGGTTTCTCTTGGTTTTAATACAACACATCATTATTCAATACATTTTCCTTTATTAACGCTTGTAGTGGTGCTGTCGATACACATTACGATTTAGAAATCAAGAAACATTATCCCTTTAAAACCAAGTACTCATTACTCACGAATGAGGTTTCACACAACATCCACGTTAACAAATAAGTTAAGTCTCTTATCTTATAAGATCAAGTCTCTTAACTTCAACATCAAGAAACCATTTTCACCTACATAAGGTCGTTATAACTAACTTCCCATAAAGCTATTATAACACCCTATGTTTTAAACCAACCAAATCACTTAGCACACGTGACGCTCACCGTACTACATAGTTCACAACAATCATGCTAGAAAAGATAGGAAGAGGTTCACATACCTCGCGGCGATTATCGACAAGCAAAACGCCCACAAGATCAGTAACTGGCTAGCCTTTTCCACTCTTGAAGTAGAATACGCTACTCGTAGTACTTCCACCTATAAGGCCACAAACGTCTATTAAATCTTAAACACAAGTTTCCATCTTTCTATAGAAAATTGGCGACTTCCCGCCACAGCGTAAATCTCTCCTCTATCGAGGCCGGCTACCAAGCCAACGAGGGGTTTACACGCCTAACGGGCGTGTACAATTCTACTACACAATAATGCTACACAAGTCATCTTAATACAGTCCTATGTAATTACTGATTCTCTTCTTTAAATTCAGGCTTAAGTCAAAAGACATCGCAAGCTATGTTGATTCTATATATAGTATACTTCAACTATATAATCCTACAACATGTAAACTCCAATTACAATAAGGACAAGAATATTTACCTCGACAAGCCCAAAATTATCCAAGTTATAATGTCGATCACGAGCAAGGTTTAGCTCCATCCGTGCGCTCCAAACCACTCCAAACAACCCTTAGAAGTTCTAACCAACTTCTACTCAAATACTTCAACCAATGAAGATTTCCTTAGGGTTTCGGTTTGAGACTAAAAGGACAAAAGGTAGTATTTCCGGGCTCTACGTATAGAGGTAACTTTTGAAATACTACTAGGTAAAGGCTAAGGTATTTTGGGCATTATAACAATACTAGGAGAGTATTTCTATACCACAAAAGGGGGGTATTATACGAAAACAACTAGGCTAGGGGTACCCGTGGCTAGCACTTCCAGGGGAGGGAGGCTCTCGCCACAAGGCCACTCAAAGGGGAGGGGAAGGCGTAGGACGAGAACACTCAAGAGGGGAGGGAGAGTTTTCAAGGCTTAGACAAAGTGAGGAGTGGATGAATAAGTTCATCACTAAGGGGGGGTATTTATAGCACAAGCCAAGGCCAACCAATGGCCAAGATCATGCCAAGTGCAAGGCAAGTGTAGGGCCAAGATTAAGCCAAGTGCACCCTAATCCCTACTCCACAAAACATGCCACAAAACAATGCACCAAACAAGGCCAAAACAAGGCACAAAACAAGGGAGAAGGCGTCCCTCGCTTACCTAAACCGCTACTGAGGGTGACAAGTGTCACCTCTCGTTGGCCCAAAGATGTTAGTCGCTCGAAAAATCCGCAAAAATACAAAGCGACATAGTCGGAATTTTCCCTCGCAAGTTATGCAAAGCGTTTTAAAAACGACTTAATCGGGTGTTGTGCACAAAGGTAAATTCGCCAAGGTGCCACGTGGGGTGACACGTGTCGCCCCGATTCGCCTGCAGAATATTTCGTCTTAGAAAATATCCAAAATACCGGAAATCTCAAAACAAGGCGGCCCTACAAAATCAGTAAATTTCTCCGTGGGCCCCACGTGACCATTCAGAAAATAAAATCTCAAAATTCTAATATAATTTAAGAAGCCCATATACCAAACTGGGAATCCAATTCTCATTAACGAACCTTTTCTTCACAAATTACCGGAAACTTTTCCGTGAAAACTCACATCTTTCTTTTTTTCAAAATTTCGCGCAGTACTCGCACGCACGTCCTCACATACATACCACTGCAACTACGGGTATAACATTATCCCCTCCTTAGAAACATTCGTCCCGAATGTTCCTTCTCAAGTCGGATAACGATAAAGTTCCTCTAACAAGTTGCCGACGCCACAGCTTGGCCACGAACTAACACACGTTCTCTTCTCCCCTAACTCGTAGTACCCTTCTCGAACACTCGAACTCTTTCTAGTATCCGTACCACACTTCCGTCAATGCTTCTGTTTCCAACCTTTGGAGTTACTACCTCCAAACTTGGTCATCTTACTAACTTCAATCTCCCTTAAGGCCATTCCCGGCCTTCACGAACCGATTCTGGTAGAACGTATCCACGAACTCATCGATGGTCACCTAAGCGGGGCCTAGCATCCTCGTGACCCTACCACCGGCGAACCACCTCGAACTGACCCCACCACAAACCGGGCCGCGGGTTGACCCTCAAATGGTCCTCAACCCGACCCCACAACCGCGCCACATTCTTGTTCCCCGATACGGAACAATCTAACCAACACACGTCATGAAAGCTAACACTTCCATCTCGCACTACCCATGGACTTATCACACAAATAAATCCCACGTATACTACGCACTCTGATAAAGGTCAAACATAAAATAAATCTTTTACTCATGACGACCCTACCTCTAAGGTCTCAATCGTGAAATAGTCTAAGGTTCACACTTCCATGCCCCCCAGGCTTACCCTTCTACACTCACCAGGTTTCTCAATCACATATTAGCACAAAGCTATCCGAACATAACACTTAACACATTATCATAACATCAATACATACAAGTCTCTAGAGGGTTAAGGATATACCTGAAAATAGGCGGTTCAAAGGACCGCTAAGACTGGGAACTTCCACCGCGACCTCTACCGTGGCCCGCCGGTGTATGAACATCCTGCCTAGCGTGGAAGGTGAAGAACCCGCAATCGATCTCAGAGCTTTGTGCTATCCTACCGGTGCTACCCACGGTCGGACAGTTTCTCCCAAAATGGCCTGCTGCCGCATGTAAAACAAACTCCCGACTAGCACGACACTCCCACCGTGGAGTCTACCACGGCCACAACGAGAGTGAGGTGGCTTGGTTAGCTAACACCCGCTCTCCAAAATCTGAACCTGGAGCCCGACTGCCTCGAATACTCTGGATGCCTTGAAGATTGTGGAGGACCACTATGCATCTGGCGGGCGCATAACTAGTCTGGCCGAGGCGATCGCCTCGAAAGTCACCAAAGGACCTGCTGTTGCCCTTTTGGCCGACTCGGTCATTCCGTCGATCTCTCCGTGCCTCACATCCCGCATGAGCTGCATGCGGGCAATGTCCATGCCCGGTGAAGAGCTACACGAACAAGCCTCTGTCAAGTAATCATCTAGCCGGTGGCGTAGCGGTGCACTCTATCCTCCATGGTTGCCACTAAAGCGGGACATACCGAGCCAACGAGTCAAACTCCACGTTGTACTCAATCAGACGCCCGCTCGCCAAGATCATAAACTGTCAGCCCGCGTGCTCCTCATCCGCGGAGGCAAGAAGTGAGTGAGAATGCCTGCGAGAACTCGTCCATCGCTGGAAGCGCATGCTCTCCGGACAACTCCTACGATCAAACGGGCCGATTGCGGTATCACGCGGCCGACGCGAACCTAAGACCACCGACTCGGTCTCCGAAGCCTTGATCACTTATGACCAGAATCGCCGGATGAACTCCTGCGATCATCCTCGTGCCTCGACCCATAAAACTCGGGCTACAACTCGAAAGTCCGTAGCCTCAAACTATTCGCCGGGGTGAGCCATCGTGCTCTTTGAACTGAATCGCCAGATCCAAATTTATCTCATGCTCGCCACGACTTCGCCAAGAATCGCCATCTCCGTATACCGTCTCATCCGCTTCCAGCCGTGACCGAGGCTCAGTCTTGTGGTCTCGGCAGCCCATCGCTGCGACTCTAAACTCGCTGTTGGCGGCGTCGCAAAACTCGCCGCAAAGCACAATCTCGTGTAGGCCGGGCTGCGCCTCGTACTCCTCAGTATCTCACTAGCGGCTCCTCCGGCTTTGCCCTTCTGGGCTCTGGTTGCCTGCGGAGGCATAATCGTAAAAACGAGATACGTCGAGGGTCCAACTTACAACATGACTCAAAGGCACGATCTCGTAATGAGAAGAATGGAAACCAATCCTAAATGTCCTATAGCCTCACGATTATAGATGTGGTGCACAACACACCGATAATCAAGACTCTACTAGACACGGTGCAGACACTTTCCGAGGATTAATCGCTCGATACCACTTTTGTCACGACCGAATCGGGCCCGTGATCGTGCCTACCGGGCACCTAGTGATACAACATCGAGAAAACCAGTGGAAATAAAAACTTTACACATGAAATGAGAGACATAATAAATAAGCAGCAACCCAGCGATTGCCTTCGTGATATATACATAAAACCCAACGATTATCCTTTTTACAAACCACGCCACAACAAAGCTGCACTTAAGATTTATAACAACTATGACGGACAGGCTCCCGCCATACCCCGAATGCAAGAACCTACAACTCAGGAACACATACCAAAAGATAAGCCTCGGAGAAACGGAGCTTCCAATCTGTTGAATCGAGATCCTAAGGCGAGGATCCACGACCGATGTACTCTACTGCGCAGATGAACGCACCCGGGCGAGGTCGATAACAGTACAGTATGTGAAATCAGAAAATATCAGAAATGAAATCATAGCGCTTATATAAGCGGAGACATGAATGATAACCGAACTACGATACACATATATCGCTTATATCAAGTCGTGGTCTCACGCCCACATCATTCATGCGTGGAATGCCTTCTCACCGCTGCCTATGATATGATAACACCAAGAAGTACACCTGACACCAAGTCTACCTGATGCCAAAGTCGTATTAACAATTCAAATGGAAGCATACGTGCGCGCTACGATCGTGTCGATGTCCAAAAAGGGAACCACAAGACAACAATCAAAATGGAAGCATACCCGCGCGCTACGATCGTGTCGTGATGTCCAAAAGGGAACCATAAGACAAGATTCCAAATGGAAACATACCCGCGCGCTTCGCATCGTGTCAGGATGCCCAAAGGGAAACAATAAGGAAGTATCAACATGGAAGCATACCCGTGCGCTACGCATCGTGTCAGTATGTCCAAAGCGATTAGCAAAAGTAACACAATCAGCGAACGCACTGCGGAATTTCTCCATCATCGCTGGCATGTCCAAGTAAGTTCTCAACTACCAACCGACCTCATCGAGACGCCAGAACACGAAATACAACACTTGTACAACAAAGGCTATCATCACAAGCATAGGCAAGTTTCACACAACTCAAAGTACTTTCACATAAGCCACACAATACGTAGTATAAAAATCGTGACTATCTTTTTAAGTAAACAAGACACTTCCCTTTGTAAAATCAAGTAACAACATTATTTTCCAAGCGTTCAAATTTGCCTAATTTCAAATGCTCAAGTCACTTATTTTAGAAAGGTTTCATAACTCATAGCCTTAATCTCTTTTAAAACAATTGAGTAACATATGTCATATATGTGAGTAGTTTATTCTTGTTTATAACGATCTTATTACAAAGAAATGGTGATCTAGAAAATGTAATATCATTTTGTCTCATCTTAGCTTCTATGCGGATGGAGGTTTCTACCGGTTTTAATACAACACATCATTATTCAATACATTTTCCTTTATTAACGCCGCAGTTGGTGCTGCCGATACACGTTCCGATTTCGAAATCAAGAAACATTATCCCTTTAAAACCAAGTACTCATTACTCACGAATGAGGTTTCACACAACATCCACATTAACAAATAAGTTAAGTCTCTTATCTTATAAGATCAAGTCTCTTAACTTCTAACATCAGTAAACCATTTTCACCTACATAAGGTCGTTATAACTAACTTCCCATAAAGTTATTATAACACCCTATGTTTTAAACCAACCAAATCACTTAGCACATGACGTCTACCGTACTACATAGTTCACAACAATCATGCTAGAAAAGATAGAGGTTCACATACCTCGCGACGATTATCGACAAGCAAAACGCTCCACAAGATCAGAATCCCGACTAGCCTTTTCCACTCTTCAAGTAGAATACGCTACTCGTAGTACTTCCACCTATAAGGCCACAAACGTCTATTAAATCTTAAACACAAGTTTCCATCTTTCTACGTAAAATTGGCAAAGACCTCCCCCCCCGCCACAGCTTAAATCTCCTCCTCTATCGAGGTCGGCTACCAAGCCAACCAGGGGGGGGGGGGTTTACACGTCTAACCGGACGTGTACAATTCTACTACACGAATGCTACACAAGTTCATCTGAATACCCCATGTAATTACGATTCAGTTCTCTTCTTTAAATTCAGCTTAAGTCAAAAGACATTGCAAGCTATGTTGATTCTATATATAGTATACTTCAACTATATAATCCTACAACATGTAAACTCCAATTACAATAAGGACAAAAATATTTACCTCGACAAGCCCAAAATTATCCAAGTTATAATGTCGATCTGAGCAAGGTTTAGCTCCACTTGCGCCCAAACCACTCCAAACAACCCTTAGAAGTTCTAACCAACTTCTACTCAAATACTTGAACCAACTATGAAGATTTCCTTAGGGTTTCGGTTTGAGACTAAAGGACAAAAGGTAGTATTTCCTGCTCTACGTATAGAGGTAACTTTTGAAATACTACTAGGTAAAGGCTAAGGTATTTTGGGCATTATAACAATACTAGAGAGTATTTCTATACCACAAAGGGGTATTATACGAAACAACTAGGCTGTGGGGTACCCCACTGCTAGCACTTCCCGAGGAGGAGGCTCGCCACAAGGCCACTCAAAGGGGAGGGGAAGGCTTGGGACGAGAACACTCAAGAGGAGGGAGAGTTTTCAAGGCTTAGACAAAGTGAGGTGGATGAATAAGTTCATCACTAAGGGGGTATTTATAGACAAGCCAAGGCCAACCAATGGCCAAGATCATGCCAAGTGCAAGGCAAGTGTAGGCCAAGATTAAGCCAAGTGCACCCTAACCCCTACTCCACAAAACATGCCACAAAACAATGCACCAAACAAGGCCAAAACAAGGCACAAAACAAGGAGGAAGACGCCCCCTCGCCTACCCAAACCGTCACTGAGGTGACAAGTGTCACCTCTCGTTGGCCCAAAGATGTTAGTCGCTCGGAAAAATCCGCAAAAATACAAAACGCCATAGTCGGAATTTTCCCCTCGCAAGTTATGAAAAACGTTTTAAAAACGACTCTAATCGGGTGTTGTGCACAAAGGTAAATTCGGCGAGGTGCCATGGGGTGACACGGTCGCCCCGATTCGCCAGAATATTTCGTCTTCCAAAATATCCAAAATACCGGAAATCTCAAAAACAAGGCCCTACAAAATCAGAATTTCTCCGTGGGCCCACGTGACCATTCCGAAAATAAAATCTCAAAATTCTAATATAATTTAAGAAGCCCATATACCAAATCTGGGAATCCAATTCTCATTAACGAACCTTTTTCTTCACAAATTACCGGAAACTTTTCCGTCGAAAACTCACATCTTTCTTTTTTTTCAAAATTTCTGCCGTACTCTCGTACGTACGTCCTCACATACATACCCTGCAACTACGGGGTATAACACGGATCCTCAGTTTTAGGATCTTTACTCTGGTGTCAGGAGCTCCATTTCTCCGGAGGCTCGACTTTTGGGTATGATCCCCCTGTGTTGTAGATATTTTTTGTACATTCAGGGTATGGTGGGGCCCTGTCCCGCCATAGTTTTTTACTTCCTTAGAGGTCTGTAGTCCTATTGTAAAGTTGGGATGTAACTGCCAGACTTGGTACATATATATATGCCGAAAGACAACTTTTCCTCAGATAAATTGTGTTACATTTTACATTTGTTTCATGTCTTGTTTTTATAATCCGCTGATTACTCTGATGTATGACTACTTGGGTTCCCGGGTAAGGCACCAGTCACAGGCCCCGGAACGGGTCGTGACATGTCCCCTCTTATTGCGGGTAGAATCGGGATAGAGCTGGAGTCGATAGAGCCTTTTGAGGTAGCTACGCCAGTGGGTGATTCGGTGTTAGCTGAGCGGGTGTACAGAGGTTGTCCGGTATTCATTTACAGTCGTCAGACCCTTGCAGACTTGATAGAGTTGGAGATGACAGATTTTGATGTCATTATGGGCATGGACTGGTTGGCTTCTTGTTATGCCAACGTTGAAGTAGGACAAGTTGGTTCGATTTCTGGCGAGCCGCTTATCGAGTGGAAGCGGCAACACAAATGGCCGCCGGCGGTAGGTTTATTTCTTACCTCAAGGCTAGGAAGATGGTGCAGAAAGGGTACATCTATCATCTGGTTCGGGTATTTGATAAAGAGGCTGAGGTGCCGTTCTTGATCGATGCCGATGGTTAGGGAGTTTCGGATGTGTTCCCGCACGATCTTCCGGTATCCTCCCGAGAGGAGATTGAGTTTTGTATTGACACGTTGCCGCACACTCGACCTATTTCCATTCCGCCATACAGATGGCATGGCCGAGTTGAGGAGTCAAGGACCACCAAAGATTTCTTTGGAAAAAGGTTTCATCAGGCCTAGTGTATCTCCCTGGGGAGCTTCAGTTTTGTTTGTGAAGAAGAAGGATGAGACGTTGCGTATGTGTTGATTACGCATACCAATAAGGTAACCATCAAGAATAGGTACCCTCCCGTGATTGATGATTTGTTTGACGATTGCAGTGCGAGTGTTTCTCAAGATAGACTGCGGTCCGGTTATCATCGTTCGAGTTCGAGAGGCGACATCCCAAAGATCGCATTCGTGACCCTTATGGGCACTATGAGTTCGTGGTTATGTCTTTCGGTTTGACCAACGCCTAGCGGTATTTATGGATTTGATGAACCGTGTTCAAGCCATTTTGGATACATTTGTGATAGTGTTCATTGATGACATCTGGTTTATTCGCGACAGAGCGAGCATGCCGATCACTGGAGGATGATTGGGTTCTCCGAGCCGCAGCTATTCGCCAAGTTCTCAGTGTGAGTTTTGGTTGGCCTCGGTGGCATTCCCGGGCATATTATCGGGCTGATGGTGTTGGTGGATACGACAAAGATTGAGGCGCTAAGTCTTCGCCGAGACCTACTACTCCGACCGAGGTGCGCAGATTTCTTGGGTGGCGAGTTATTATCGCAGTTTGTGGAGCGCTTGCTTCGATTTCAGCACCGCTGACTAGGTCGACTCGAGGCGCCAAGTTCCAGTGGACGAGGCTTGCGAAAGGTTTCGATTCTTGAAGGAAAGGTTGACAACGGCCCGCTTCTTACTCTCCGAGGGTCGACGGCACGTGATCTATTGTGATGCCTCGCATCGGGTTAGGGTGTGTTTGATGCAAAGACAAAGGTTATAGCCTATGCTTCCCGGCAGTTACGGAAGCATGAGAGGAATTACCCTACCCACGACTTAGAGTTGGCCGCAGTTATTCATGCCTTGAAGATTTTGAGACATTATTTGTATGGGGTTCATGTGGATATTTATACAGACCACAAGAGCCTCCGATATCTTCAGCAGAGGAGTGAACTCGGCGAGAGCGATGGTTAGAGTTGCTGAAATATTATGATGTTGATATTCTATACCATCCAGGGGAAGGCCAACGTAAGCCGATGCCTCGAGTCATAGATCGATGGGAGCACATCGAGGTATACCAGAGAGACAGATACGGTCCGTCGATCCACGATTAGCGAGCCTTGAGTTCGATTGATTGATACCGCGATAGTGGGTACGGTTCGTGAGGTTGCCGAGTCTTCCATCGTTGATGAGGTGAAGAGGCGACGCTTGAGGACCCGGTGTTAGTACGATATCGAGACGGCTCTTCGAGGAGAAGAGTCTATTCGAGGTAGCGCTGATAAGCCGAGATTTGAGGGCTTGGCTGTGTTCCCGATGTGGCAGACTTCACCGCCAGATTCTCGGGAGGCACACGGCTCGTTATTCTATTCATCCGGGGTCGACCAAGATGTACCATGACCTCAAATGTTTGTATTGGTGGGATGGCCTGAAGAGGGACGTGGCAGGTTTTGTTGCACAGTGTCCTAATTGCCAGCAGGTCAAGGTCGAGCACCAGAGGCCCAGTGGATTATTGCAGGCTATTGAGATTCCGACTTGGAAGTGGGAGGTGATCAACATGGACTTTGTTACAGGGTTACCTCGTACTCAGAGGAAGTACGACTCCATTTGGGTTATTGTTGATAGGCTGACGAAATCAGCCCATTTCCTTCCGATGGCGATGTTTTCTACCGGCGACTATGTCAGGTTGTACATCAGAGAGATTGTGAGGCTGCACGGTGTCGATTATATCTGATAGGGGAGCCCAGTTTACGGCTAACTTCTGGAGGTCTTTCCAGAAGGGCTTAGGGACACAGGTGAGTCTTAGTACAACATTTCATCCTCAGACTGACGGGCAGGCAGAGCATACTATCCAGACACTTGAGGATATGCTGCGAGCCTGCGTGATTGATTTCAGGGGTAGCTGGGAGGATCATTTGCCTCTTGTAGATTTTGCTTATAACAACAGCTACCATTCTAGTATACAGATGGCGCCATACGAGGCTTTATATGGGCGGAAATATAGGTCACCGATTGGTTGGTTCGACGTGGGCGAGGTGCAGTTAGTTGGCCCAGACTTGGTTCAGCAGGCTGTGGATAAGGTGAAACTTATCCAGGAGAGACTGTGTCACGACCCGAACCCGGGCCCATGACTGGTGCCTTACCCCGGGCACCCAAGTAGCCATACATCAGAGTAATCAGCGGAATATAAAACAAGACATGAATAAAGTGAAGTGAAAACGCTTATTCGAGAAAACTTGCCTTGCGGCATATATAAATATCAACTAGACGATTACATACTTTTTACAATTCCGCCCACAACGATTACTGCACCTCTAAGAGTGATATGACAACAATGGCGGACAGGGCCCCGCCATACCCCGAATGTAAGCACCTACAACGGCAGGACTATACCATCGATAAGCCTCCTAAGAAACGGAGCTTCCCAAACGCTGAATCGTGACCACGAGAGCTAGGATCAACGATCGGTGTACCTCTACTGCGCAGATGAACGCGGCCGGGCGAGGTCGATAACAGTACCAAGTATGTGAAATCAAAATATCGTAAATGAAATCATAGTAGTCTATAAAAAGGTGGAGACATGTATGATAACCAAACTACGATTCACAATAAATAAGGCGGTCATGTCAAGTCGTGGACTCACGCTCAAAGTCATCACTTAATTATAACTATGGGTCTTACGCCACAACATAAACAAGAGTGAAATAGATATACTGTAACTGGTCTTTTCTAGGCCGCTAATGATCGAAGCAAGGCCGATCGCCCATAGTATCATTATGCGTGCCTAATCCTGGACTTCCCGCAGCCCGCATAGGTCACACATAGACCCGCATAGGTCGTATAGACCCGCATCGGGGGTAGCTAACCCCGGTACCCTCATGGACTCCCGCAATCCGCATAGTCTCAATAGACCGCATAGTCACACAGACCGCATAGGGCATCCCCCGCATCGGGATAAAACACCCGGAATGATCAATCCTGGAGCATACCGCTGCTCCGCATAGTCACATAGACCGCATAGGCCGTATAGACCCGCATCAAGGGTGGCAAGCCCTCGGTATAATAAGTCAAGGGGGTATGTGATATAATAACAGTACAACGGGCTTAAAGTTCAACAACGTAAGCACAACAATAATATCACAAGATACTAACACACGCAGCATCCTAACATGTTTACTTACCAAATCAACAAGAAAGTATTACAAGGCTATCACAGACCAATACAATCAAGTTCTTCACACAAGGTACTTTCTTCTTTATGTTAACAAGTTCGGGAATTTATCCCCAAAGTACTTCATACACTAACTCTTTAAAAGATCCGTTTCTTTCACAAAAGTCACACAATACCCGTAGTATAAAATAGAGTGACTATCTTTTTAAGTAAACCAAAACACTTCCCTTTGTAAAATCAAGTAACAACATTATTTTCCAAACGTTCAAGTTTGCCTAATTTCAAATGCTCAAGTTTCTCATTTTCGAAAGTTTTCGTAGTTCATAGTTTTAATCACTTAATGATATAATTCTCCTTTAAAACAATTTGAGATACATATGCCTTATATGTGAGTAGGTTATTCTTGTTCATAATCAATCTTATTTAAGCAACCATGATCTAGGAAATGTAATATCATTTTGTCTCATCTTAGCTTCATGCAGATGGAGGTTTCTCTTGGTTTTAATAATACTTTATTAGTCAATACATTTCCCTTTATTAGTAGCTGTGGTTTGTTCGATACTCATTCTCATTTCGAAATCAAGAAACATTATTCCTTTTAAAAACCAAGTACTCATTACTCACGAATGAGGTTTCACACAAAACTCATATTAATTTATTTAAGTCAAGTCTCTTATCTTTTAAGATCAATTCTCTTAACTTCTAAAATTAATAAACCATTCTTTTTATCTCTCTTAAGCCGTTATACCTAACTTCCCATAAAGTTAGTATAACTCTTAAGCTTTTAAAACCAAGCATTACTCTTCTGTTAAAGAATGATTCAGTATTCTTTTGAAATGCTTCAAGATCGTTATTATTCAGGCTTAAGTCACAAGACATTGCCGTAAGTATTATTCAGTTCACACACGTACGTCTACCGTACTATATATATATTTAAAATATCATGCTCAAGAGTATAGGAAGAATCACATACCTCGCGACGATTATCGACTATTAGCAAAACGCTCCACGACTATAACCCGGCTAGCCTTGTCCACCTTTCAAGTAGTACATGCTACTCGCAGAACATTCAACCTATAAAGGTTATACAAGTCAATCAATGACTAGACTACTCTGTAGATTATTCTTCTGATGTGATTTCAGTTCAAGTCTTTTCTGTAATATCCTTCTATTACAGTTCAATTCTCTTCTATGAATCTTATATTCATTTCTATACAACTACAATATGTAATTTCCAATTACAATAGAAGGTCAAGAGTATTTACCTCAATAAGCCCAAAATTATCCAAGTTATAATGTCGATCCTGAGCAACGTTTAGCTCCCACTCCGGGTGCTCCAACCCGCTCCAAACAACCCTTAGAAGTTCTACGAAACTTCTTCCTAATACTTCAACCAACCGTGAAGATTTTCCTTAGGGTTTCGTTTAGTGACTAAAGGGAAGTATAATAGTATTTCTGGGCTTTTCGTATAAGTGTAACCTTGGAATACTACAAGGTATTTGGGCCAAGGTATTTTGGGAATAGTAACAATACTTGGAGAGTATTTCTACCAAGAGGGGGGGCTAGTATTTTACGAGACCAACTAGGCAAGTGGGGGTACTCTCGGCCAAGGCTACTAGGAGGGTGCACTTCACCAAAGGCCTACTCAAAGGGGGAGGGGGGAGGTTTGGACGAACCACTACAAGAGAGGGGGAAAGGTTTTCAAGACTTGGAACAATTTTTGGATGAAGAAGTCTTCAAAGGGGAGGGGTATTTATAGGTCAAGCAATGGCCAAACAATGACCAAGATCATGCCAAGTGCAAGGCAAGTGTAGGTCAAGATTCATCCACGTGTACCTTATCCATCTACCACACCAACTATCACAAAATATCCTACCAACTACAAGCCCTCCAAATCGTCCCAATGCTACAAGTCCACCAATTAGAGGTGACAAGTGTCGCCTCTTGTTGGTCCAAAGTATTTCGTCTCTAAAAATCCAAAAAAATATAAATGACATAGCCGGAATTTTCCTTCACAAGTCTTGCTAAGCGTTTCGTCGGAAACGATTCTTTCGGTACTTGTGCACAAAATTTCGCCCTGCCTAATCTTTAAGGCTCAAATTTTTACGTATGTCCTCACGTACATACCGGAAATACGGGGTATAACAGGGGTCGTTAGCAGTCTCTCGACAGTCATACGCGGATAATCGGCGTCGGCATTTGGAGTTTCGTAGACGATTGGGTCTTCGAAGGTGTCACCCATGAATGGTGTGATGAGATTCGAAGAAGAAACTCACCAAGGTACATTGGGCCCTACCAGATCATTCGCCGAGTAGGCAAGGTTGCTATGAGTTGGATCCGCCATCGAGTTAGAGGCGGTGCATCCGGTCTTCCATGTTTCTATGTTGCGGAAGTGTATGAAATCCATCGAGAGTTTTCCTACTAGTGAGGTCCAGTGAGAGGGTTATCGTATGAGGAGAGTCCCATAGCGATACTCGATCGCTGAGTCGCGACTGCGGACCGGAGGTGGCTTCCACAAAGTCTTGTGGAGGAATGATAACCGAGGAGATGACTTGGGAAGCGCAGGAGGACATGTTGAGGAAGTATCCTCACTTATTCCCTACACCTTCGTGTAATTCGTTTTCCCTTACTTGTCAAGTTTTAATCAAGCATTTGTTTTGTGTAAATGCTATTATTGGCCATGTGTGGCAGTATTGGTATGTCGGGGTTGTGAAAGGAAACTATGTCGCTAATTATAAGTTTGACTCCGAAAGAACATTCGGATAAATGTTTCTAAGGGGAAGAATTACTTTATCACGACCACTCGGAGCCGCGATCGTGCCCTACCCGGGCACCCTGCCTGTGCATACATCGTGAGAATAAATGAACATACACAACATAGACACGTTGTAAACAATAAACATCACAAATTGCCGATAAGGCCGCATTCCATAATATAAACATAATCAAAAGTACAATCAGATAACTCGATTCTTCTGACCCAACCACATACGTGAATACGCACTCTAAGAATAACAATCAGGCGTAGCGGACAGGCCTCGCCATATCACCGAATGTACATAAATCTACAACATCGTGGAAAGATCAGACTAAAAGAGACAAGCCTCCGGAGAAATGGAGCTTCTGACGTCTGATAAGTGATCCTAAGAATGCGGATCCACCACCTGCTTACCCTTTCCTGCGGCATGAACGCAGCCCCCGAGGAAGGGGGTCAGTACACAATATGTACTAAGTATGTAAAACTGGAAAAATACTGTAAATTACATCATCAGTTTAAAACAAAGCCGGAGTCATGTATGATAATAAAATTACAGTACACAGTGCCTTACTAACAATGAGAGTAAATGAGAGTATACTTACAACATAACAATAGGAGACTCACTATCAAATCATGGGTAGCAAATCCATGGAAACAGGTGGTATAACGTCTTGGGGGTTTACCCCTCATTTATACTCTTACCCTGAGGCAGGTGGTATAACGTCTTGGGGGTTTACCCCTCATTTATACTCTTATCCTGGAGAAGGTGGTAAAGCAGGTGGTATAACGTCTTGGGGGTTTACCCCTCATTTATACTCTTACCCTGGAGAAGGTGGTATAACGTCTTGGGGGTTTACCCCTCACTCATACTCTTACCCTATCTCAACCGGCCGTCATACAATAAATTAGCAAGTTAGAAATCCCCCTAACTTCTTATTAGTCTTATTCATCTACACTCTCATTTTAGTTTACTTAAGACACTAATATGTTATGATAAATCCGGGAGTTTAACCCAAAGTACTACGTACTTCTAATATTTTAACATGACTCATTTTCATATAAAACTTCCAAGATACTATTAACCGTAATATCAAGTCAAAATTTCCTTTCAAGACAAGTCACAATACCTTTAGAAATAAAGTTAGGTTTCTAAATCAAGTGACTCCTTTTATATAAAACCTTAGGCAATTGATGCCTTAAAATCAAATTGCCTTTTCATTAAAAACAAGTCATTTATCTTTCCATAAAGCAAATATAACCAACTTCCCATAAAGTCGTTATATTCACTTTATACCTTAGCCATATACAATTTCCTATCCAAGTGGACTCATACGCTTAAAACGAACAAGTATCACATACTTCAAAACTCTTCAAGTCCCTTAACTTTAATAAAACATTAGACATCCTTAATACTTTCAAAGAAGTGAGTTATTCTCCTAACTCACCCGACTTGGCTATTCATAAAACTAGTAAAGGATATCAAGGTCTCAGACGCTCACCGCACTCATGTACGCGCAACTAGTCATACTCAAAATATAGGGAAAGTTCTACATACATCTTCGGTCAAACCACTTGCCAAGTATAAAATCACGCGTAGAATGTCAACCTATAATATTCACAATACGCCTATTAACGCCTTACTTCAAACGTAGAATATTATAAGTGTAAAGTCTCTAAATTCTACGGAAAATCAGACAGCACCTCCTTTGTTTCTACTTACTTTGCCACCTTTTTCAAGGCCGAAAACAATAACCAAACACGCCACATTTATGGCACAATCAAAGCAATTAATCAATAGGGATTAATACAATAGATATCAAATTAATACAACTTACTAGGCCAATTCGGCTAACTTGAAGTACTACAACATCAATTCTTATCCAATTTCCATTTCAATCCAAGTTATTAGCCTAACATGATATCAAGTCTCAATCGATAATAACTACTATAATCTCCAAGTAATTAACACGCACGATTCTAATAAACGACCAATTGTAATCCAACTTCCCATGGATTACATTACATTTCGGATTTATAAGGCTACAAGCAATCCATAACACTTATAAACTTCAACACATACACTTCATGCTAGCAACATGTAAAGCTAACAACAATATAAATAATCTTGTAACACTTTTAAGGGACAAGATTATACCTCAACGAATCTTAATCCAAATCCAACCAAGTCGCCTTAGTAACTTAGTGTTATACCCGTATTTCGGAGTATGTACGTGAGGACGCACGAGAAAAGTTGAAGCTTAAAGTATGCAAGGGCCGAAATTTTTTGTGCACAAGTACCGAAAAGAATCGTTTTCCGACGAAACGTTTTACAAAACTCGCGTAGGGTAAATTACGGCTATGTCATTTCTAATTTTTGCGGATTTTTCCGAGAGACGAAACATTTTGGACCAACGAGAGGGCGACACTTGTCACCCTCCAATTGCGTGGGACGTATGGGCGGAAATGGGACGAATTGGATGGCCTTTTTTGTCAAGGAGTTGGTAGGATATTTTTGTGTAGTAGATAGAATGGACACTTGCCTAAATCCTCACCCTACACTTGCCTTGCACTTGGCATGATCTTGGCCATTGGTTGGCCATTGGTTGACCTATAAATACCCCTCCCCTTCGAAGACTTCTTCATCCAAAAATCATTTTCCAAGTTTTGAAATCCTCCCTTGAGAGTTGTTCTCGCCTAAGTCCCCTCTCTAAAGAGCTAGCGAAACCAACCTCCCTTAGTAGAAAATACTCTTCAAGTATTGTTGCTATGGCAAAATACTTTAGCCCTTACACTTTGTAGTATTTCCAAAGTCCCCTCTATACTAAAAGCCCAAATACTATCTATACTTCCTTAGTCACAAACGAAACCCTAAGAGAAACTTCATTGTTGATTGAAGTAGTAAGTAGAAGCTGTGTAGCAACTTCTAAGGGTTCTTGAGCGCATTGAGCGCATGAGTAGAGCTAAACCTCGCCAGATCGACGTTTATACTTGGATAATATTGGGCTTATCGAGGTAAATAATCTTATCCTCCTTTTGTAATTAGAATTTACATACTGTAGAAGTATAGGAATAAGTATTAAATACTTAGAAGATATTACAGAATAGAATTGAATTGTTATCACTATAGAAGGGTATACAAGATGAATAATTGAACTGTACTTACATAGGACTGTATTTACAGAGATCGTATAGTACTGCAGGGTAAAAGTCGCCCAAATTTCCATAGAATAGAGAACCCTCCGCTAGAGCTTTGTACAAGATGCCTAGACGTTGATAGACGTATTTGATCGTTATAGGTCGATTCTCTGCGCACATATTCGACTTGGCGTGGATTTCGCGAGTATGGTATGCGATTCTTCCTATACTCTTGAACATGATATTTTAAATATATATATAGTACGGTACACGTACGAGTGTTAACTGAATAATAATTACGGCAATGTCTTTTGACTTAAGCCTAAATAATAACTACGACAATGTCTTCTGACTTAAGCCTGAATAATAAAGATCTTGAAGTATTTCAAAAGAGATAAGAAACCTTTTTGAAAGAAGAGTAATGCTTGGTTTTAAAAAGTTATACTGACTTTATGGGAAGTTAGGTATAACGACGTAAGAGAGATAAAAAGAATGGTTATTGATTTTAGAAGTTAAGAGACTTGATCTCATAAGACAATAGACTTAACTTAATTGAATTAACATGAAGTTTGTTAAAAGTGTGATACCTCATTCGTGAGTAATGAGTACTTGGTTTTTAAAGGAATAATCTTTACCGATTTGAGATCGACTAAGTATCGAACAAACCATCATAAATACTAATAAAAGGAAATGTCATCAATAATGAAGTATTATTAAAACCAAGAGAAACCTCCATCCGCATAGAAGCTAAGATGAGACAAAATGATATTTCCTAGATCATGGTCGCTTTAATAAGATCAATAACCTACTCACATATAAGGCATATGTTTCTCAAATCTTTTAAAGGAGAATTATATCATTATGTGATTAAAACTATGAACTACTTAAACCTTTCAAAATGAGAAGCTTGAGCATCCGAAATTAGGCAAACTTGAACGTTTAGAAAAGAATGTTGTTACTTGATTTATAAAAAGGAAAGTGTTTTCGTTTACTTAAAAATGTTAGTCACTCTATTACTACGGGTATCGGGTGACCTTTATAAAAGAAATGAATCTCTTAAAGAATTAATGTATGTAGTACTTTGGAGTTAGAACTTGGTCTTGTTAACATAAACATTAAAGTACCTCGTGTGGTTAGCTTGTCTATGTTTACGGTAATAGCCTTGTGATACCTTCCCGGGTTTGATAAGTGCCCATGTTATGATACTACGCTTGTTAGTGTCTTGTGATGTTATTCTTGTTATGCTTACGTTGTTAAACGTTAAGTCAGATCGTTATTATATCACATACCCTCGACTTATTATACGCGGCTTGCCACCCTTGACGCGTCTCTACGGCCTACGCGACCTGTGTGACTACGCGAGCGGCGGTATGCTCCAGTGATTGATCATTCCGGTGTATTAGCCCGATGCGGGGATGCCCTATGCGGTCTGGTGACTATGCGGTCTATTGAGACTATGCGATCGGGAGTCCAGGAGGTACGGGTGGGCTACCCCGACGCGATAATACCTCACGCGTCTACGTGTGACCATGCGATCTGCGGGAGTCCAGGGTTTGGCATGCATAATGATACTATGGGCGATTGGCCTTGCTTCGATCATTCGCGGCCTAGGAAAGACCTGTTACAGTTTACCTATTATTGCTCTTGTTTGTGATATGACACTATGTGCAAATTGAACTAATTGTATTTACAAATGGTTTTAAATACTTCGATTTCATTTAAAGTACTTTACAGTTTCACATACTTGGTACATGTTGTACTGACCTCCTTCGGGGGGCTGCGTTCATGCCGCAGGTAAAGGTACTCATGTTGTTGATCCCCGTTCTTAGGATCACCGCTTTGGCTGGAAAAGCCCGCTTTCTCCGAGGCTTAGCATTTCGTACGGTCCACCGTCGTTGTAGGTATTTACATTCAGGGTATGGCGGCCCCATCCCGCCATTGTTGTTTTAAACTCTGAGGTCTGTAGTCCCTGTAAAGTTGGGATGTAACTGCTCATTTTGGGTATTTATATATATATATGCCGAAAAGACAACTTTTCCCGTAAACCGTGGTCTTATTTATACCGTTTCATATTCGTTGTTTTATATTCACGATTACTCGATGTATGGCTACTTGGGTGCCTGTAGGCACTACCACGCCCCGGAACGGGTCGTGACAAAGTGGTATCAGAGCAGTTAATCCTAAGGTGCTCTGCACTGCATCTAGTAGAAGTCTTGATTATCGGTATGCCGTGCACCATACCATTAATTAGGAGGCTATAGGATATTTAGGATTGGTTTCATTCTTCTCACTCGAGATCGTGCTTTAGAGTGTTATAAGTCAGGCCCTCTAACGTATTCCTTTCCTTTACGCTTATGCCTCCGCGCCAGTAACTGGCCTGTGGGCAAGGCAAATGGCGAGCTACGAGTAGAGTACAGATAGTTAGAAGGGCACAGGCCCAATCATCACCTGGGGTGATGCTTCATTCGGGGAGTTCTGAGACGTCGCCAGCCCCAGCTGAGTTTGGCACAGCGGCAGCATTTCATCGCGCCATGACATCCGGACCTTCAGCCCACGACAGAGCAGAAAATATGGATTGCAAGGAGACTACCGTTACTAGCAATGGATTTGGCAACCGTAGAGTATTTTATGCACTGCTATATCAAGGGTATTGATGATTATCTAAAGAAGGTTGTGAAGAAGTAGCTCTTCACCAGAATGAGCTTGGCTGCGTCAAAGCACGTGCAGCAGTCGAGAGACATAAAGATCGACAACTTAACCAAGATCAGCAGAAGAGGGGCCGATTGGCAGGATCATTTTGGTAACTCTCGAGGCGAACCGCCTCAGCAGCAGATTAGACATGCGCCTCCGCCAAGAGTGTCCTCCACTGTGGTTCGCTTTTTCCTCGTTGTTCACGATGCGGGCGTGCGCCATCCCGGGAATGTCGCTTTTTTATGGTTCTTGTTTTACTCGCGCCGTGGCCACGTGACAAGGGAATGTTCTATGAGAAGGATGCAGCAGAGGACTCACCTTATCGATCAGTTGCAAATCTGGTTCGAGAGGAAGCGGGCGTTATCCAGAGAGGCCACCCCACATCGCGTGGCCGTGGTAGGTGTCATTCGAAGTGTCGTGCTTCTTCGACAGCTTTGTTTTTTGGCAGCAGGCCATTTTATGAGGAATTGTCCACCAAGGGTGGTGCAGATGGAGACTCACCTTCGATCGCTGGCTAGTTCATCACCTTCCCAAATCATACCAAAGCAGGCGTTTGATTAGAACGACAAAGCGAGAGTGAAGCAGGAGACACAAGTATATCCTTAACCCTCTAGAGATTTGTATGTATAGTAAGATGCGAATATATTAAGTATTATTTTCGGATAGCATTGTGTTAATTGTGATTAGAAATCATGGTTAGTAACCGGGAAAGATTGGGGGATAGGAAAAGTGTGAGCCTTAGAGCTTTATACGTGGAGACCTTAGAGGCAAGGTAATCTTGAGTAAAAGATTACATTTGTGTTTGACCCTTATCGGAGTGCATAGTGCAAGTGAGATATAGTTGTATAATAAGTCCCTGAGTATTGTGGAGTGGAAGAGGGTAGTTGAGCTAAGAAGACCGCTAGGTTTTCGTAACATGATTAGTGAGATTGTTCCGGATCGGGGAGCTAGTGTTTTGCGCGTTGCCGGGTCGGGTTGAGGCCATATTGTGGGTCGACCCATGACCTGTATGGTGGTGGGGTCAATTTGTGGTGGTCCCTCTTTGTGTTAGGGTCACGAGGGTGTTAGGCCCAGGTTTAGTTAACCATCAGACGTAGTTCGTGGACGCGTTCGACCAGAGTCGGGGCCGACGAGGTCACCATCTTATCTTTTAGTCAAACCGTACTCGGTAGTAAGTTGCGAGATGATTATTTCGAAGGTTGTAAGGTCGCACGAGGTGCCTACCTTCACCTTATGATGCAGTGGAGCCCAAGTTACTACTGCTTTCTTTTCGAGGTTTTACTGTGCAAGGTTAGGAACTCAGTAGTCTCAAGACGCATTCACCTCTGCCGTGTTTGGATTTCAGAGGTATGTAAGGACTATTCACCTCTTGTTGAGGGCCTCTTGTTGAGTGTGTATTATAATAGCTACCGCTTCAGATTCGGATGTCGCCGCATGGCCTTGTTATAAGCGCCAGTGTAAGATTGCGGCCGATTGATTCGACGTGCAAGGTTCGATAGTTGGTTCATACTTGTTCAAGGATGTGGATAGGGTGAAGCTTATCCGTAAGAGGTTATTGGCAGCTCGTAGTCAACGTGGTTGTGCGGATAATCGGCGACGATGTTGGGAGTTCAGCCGACGGTGGTCTTCGAAGGTACCACCCGGCGGTGTGACGAGATTCTGAAAGCAGGAAACGAGTCCGAGTTACTTGGCCTTTTCAGATCATGTGAAGAATAGGCCAAAGTTGCCTATAGTTAGCATTGTCGTCCGACGTAGGAGGCGTGACGTCCGATCTTTCTTATTGCTATGTCAAGAGTATCTGAGATCCATCCGCAGTATTCCCGCCAACGATGACCAAGTGGAGGTAGTAACCCGCAGTTTTGAAATCAAGCAGCATCGTAAACATGGTAAGTTATGAGAAAGAGTTCGAGTGTACAAGAAGGGTACGACGAGTAAGGAAAGAGGCGAGCATGTGTAAGGACATAAATGTGATCATTTCGTTGCGCAGAAGGGCGAGTATCTTTTAGACCGTGGGAGATTTTGTGATGTTAGAGGTGATTCCTCGTGGACTTGATGTAAGTATTTGCGCAGTGTTTCGCGGCCAAAGCGTGTGGCAGGATTGTTCTCGTATGTATAGTAGTGAAGACTATATCGGCGCATGTTTGTTTTGAGGTTAGAAGGAACATTCGGACGAATGTTTCTAAGGAGGAGAATGTTATACCCGTATTTGCAGTATGTACGCGAGGACGACGTAGAAAAGTTGAAGCTTAAAGCATGCAAGGGAAATTTTTTGTGCACAAGTACCGAAAAGAATCGCTTTCCGACGAAATGTTTTACAAAACTCGTAGGGTAAATTACTGCTATGTCATTTCTAATTTTTGTGGATTTTTCCGAGAGACGAAACATTTTGGACCAACGAGAGGCGACACTTGTCACCTCCAATTGAGTGGACCTATGGGCGGAAATGGGACGAATTGGATGGCCTTTTTGTCAAGGAGTTGGTAGGATATTTTGTAGTAGATAGAATGGACACTTGCCTAAATCCTCACCCTACACTTGCCTTGCACTTGGCATGATCTTGGCCATTGGTTGGCCATTGCTTGACCTATAAATACCCTCTCCCTTTGAAGACTTCTTCATCCAAAAATCATTTTCCAAGTCTTGAAATCCTCCCCTTCGAGAGTTGTTCTCGCCTAAGTCCCCTCTCTAAAGAGCTAGCCTAAACCAACCCCTCCCTTAGTAGAAAATACTCTTCAAGTATTGTTATGGCAAAATACTTTAGCCCTTACACTTTGTAGTATTTCCAAAGTCCCTCTATACTAAAAGCCCAAATACTATCTATACTTCCTTAGTCACAAACGAAACCCTAAGAGAAACTTCATTGTTGATCAAGTAGTAAGTAGAAGTTGTGTAGCAACTTCTATGGGTTCTTGAGCGCATTGAGCGCACGAGTAGAGCTAAACCTCGCCAGGATCGACGCTATACTTAGATAATATTGGGCTTATCGAGGTAAATAATCGTATCCTCCTTTGTAATTAGAATTTACATAATGTAGAAGTATAGAATAAGTATTAAATACTTAGAAGGTATTACGTAATAGAATTGAATTGTTATCACCGTAGGCGGTATAAAGATGAATAATTGAACTGCATTTACATAGACTGTATTTACGTGAGATCGTATAGTACCGGTATGGAAGTTGCCGCCAAAATTTCCATGTATAGAGAACCTCGCTAGAGCTTTGTACAAAGATACCTAGACGTTGATAGACGATTTGATCGTTATAGGTCGCATTTCGCGACATATTCGACTTGGCGTGGATTTCAGAAGGTATGTGATTCTTCCTATACTCTTGAGCATGATATTTTAACTATATATATAGTACGGTAGACGTACGAGTGTTAACTGAATAATAATTACGGCAATGTCTTTTGACTTAAGCCTGAATAATAACTACGGCAATGTCTTCTGACTTAAGCCTGAATAATAAAGATCTTGAAGTATTTCAAAAGAGATAAGAAACCTTTTTGAAAGAAGAGTAATGCTTGGTTTTAAAAAGTTATACTGACTTTATGGGAAGTTAGGTATAACGACGTAAGAGAGATAAAAATAATGGTTATTGATTTTAGAAGTTAAGAGACTTGATCTCATAAGACAATAGACTTGACTTAATTGAATTAACATGAAGTTTGTTAAAAGTGTGATACCTCATTCGTGAGTAATGAGTACTTGGTTTTAAAGGAATAATCTTACCGATTTCGAGATCGACTAAGTATCGAACAAACCATCGCAGTCGCTAATAAAAGGAAATGTATTGAATAATGAAGTATTATTAAAACCAGTAGAAACCTCCATCCGCATGAAGCTAAGATTTAGACAAAATGATATTTCATGATCATGGTCGCTTTAATAAGATTTAATAACCTACTCACATATAAGGCATATGTTTCTCAAATCTTTTAAAGGAGAATTATATCATTATGTGATTAAAACTATGAACTACTTAAACCTTTCAAAATGAGAAGCTTGAGCATCCAAATTAGGCAAACTTGAACATTTAGAAAAGAATGTTGTTACTTGATTTATAAAAAGGAAAGTGTTCTGTTTACTTAAAAATGTTAGTCACTCTATTACTACGGTATCGTGACCTTTATAAAAGAAATGGATCTCTTAAAGAATTAATGTATGTAGTACTTTGGAGTTAGAACTTGGTTTTGTTAACGTAAACATTAAAGTACCTCGTGTGGTTAGCTTGTCTATATTGGTCGGTAATAGCCTCGCGATACCTTCCCCGGGTTTGATGTGCCCATGTTATGATACTACGTGTGTTAGTGTCTTGTGATGTTATTCTTGTTGTGCTTACGTTGTTAAACGTTAAGCCGCCATCGCTATTATATCACATACCCCTTGACTTATTATACCAAGGGCTTGCCACCCTTGATGCGGTCTCTACGGCCACGCGGTCCGTGCGATTACGCGAGCGCGGTATGCTCCGTGATTGATCATTCCGGTGTATTAGCCCGACGCGGACGCCTATGCGGTTCGCGTGACTATGCGGTCTATTGAGACTATGCGACCGCGGAGTCCGTGGCGGTACGCGGGCTACCCCGACGCGAGGAATACCTCACGCGTCTATGTGTGACCCATGCGATCCGGGAGTCCGTGGTTTGGCATGCATAATGATACTATGGGCGATTGGCCTTGCTTCGATCATTCGCGCCTAGGAAAGACTCACACGCTTACCTATTATTGCTCTTGTTTGTGATATGACACTATGTGCAAATTGAACTAATTGTATTTACAAATGGTTTTAAATACTTCGATTTCATTTAAAGTACTTTACGCCACATACTTGGTACATGCCAGACCGACCTTCGGGCCGCGTCACGCCGCAGTAAAGGTACTCCCGTTGTTGATCCCCGCTCTAGGATCACCGTTTCGCTGAAAAGCTCCGCTTTCTCCGAGGCTTAGCATTTTGTACGGTCCTCGTCAGTAGGTATTTGCATTCAGGTACGGCGGGCCCCGTCCCGCCATTGTTGTTTTAAACTCTTAGAGGTCTGTAGTCCGCTGTAAAGTTGGGATGTAATCGCTCATTTTGGGTATTTATATATATATGCCGAAAGACAACTTTTCCTCGTAAACTGTCTTATTTATACTGCTTCATATCTTGGTTGTTTTATATTCCGCCGATTACTGATGTATGGCTACTGGGTGCCCTTAAGGCACTACCACGGCCCCTAACGGGTCATGACACTTAGAGCCTCTCCAAGACACTTCAATCCGCTTGTCGAGACCCTTAGAACAACACCAACAAATTTCCTTCAAATCTCCAAACAAAACCTAGAAGACAACTAGGTTTTCGCCATGACTAATCCAAAACTATCTTTTCCAAGATTTTTCTATTGAGATATGCTTACAATACACTCAAGAACCTTGGTTTAAAGTGTGTAGCTAAATGGATTACAAACAAATTTTTTGTTGTTGGTAAGCAAACCCGAGAGCTAGCTCTTGAGTTCTTCAAATTTTTGTGAAATTTTGGCAAGTTGTTGCTTGTCTTGCACTACTAGTATTATATAGTGTAAAAGAGGGTCAAGATATGAACAAATGGGTGGTTTGGATGAGGTCTTAACAAATATCAAGACCATTGTGGACCCATTGACTAAGTCAATAATGTCAAGCTCACTACTTGCAAGACTTGCCATCCTAGACTATGGTCAATGACCATCTCGCCATGCCTATTTCGTCCAAGGCATCCAAAAAGGGGGTGACACGTGTTTCCCTCCCATTCGCCACAATAATACGTTTTCCGACAATTTCATATTTCCGATAAATTTTTACACGTCTCAAATCTTAACACTTGTGAGTTCTTACGTGACGTTATTAAAACATGTCCCGTAAATACGGGTGTAACAGATCAGGTGTTAGAAGCTCCATTTCTCCGGAGGCTTGTCTTTTTGGTACGGTTTTCCCTGATGTTGTAGATATTATGTACATTCAGGGGTATGGCGGGGCCCTGTCCCGCCACAGTTGTTATTCCTGACGCCTATAGTCACATTTATGGTTCAATGTAAGAACAGAGTTGTACCGCTTTACTTTGGTTATGTATATTTTTGAAAGCGCCTTTATCGCTAGCCCGTGATGTTTATTGTCTAAACATGTTTATGTGTTGTGTATTTTTCGCGCTATTCTCTCGATGTATATCAACAGTGTGCCCAGCAGGGCACAGCCGCCCCGGCCTGGGTCGTGACAAAAGTGGTAACAGAGCGCTTAGTCCTGGAAAGTGTCTACAGCCGTGGTCAGTAGAGTCTTGATTATCGGTGTCAGGCACCACATCTATAATCGTGAGGTCGCAGGACATTTAAGATTGGTTTCATTCTTCTCTACGAGATCGCATTGAGTCGCCCCATTAGGTTGAATCCTCTCTCGACCTATTCTTATGTATCGCTTATGCCACCACGAAGACGCCATGTGGCCCGGGAGGCAAGGCAGAAGAGGAGTCGCTAGCACGCAGAGGTTACTAGGACTCGTGCACGCACTATGCCCGAGGTCAGATGGTCGGCGAGTTTAGCCACGCCGCAAAGACAGAGAGCCGAGAGCGCAGAGCACCGCAGGTTCCTGCACCGAGCCTCAGCCCACGCCTGGGGCCGAGTATAGAGATTACGGGAGCAGATCCGGTTATTGACCAAAGATAGTAGCAGGGTCACGATGGTGAGCGTAGCTAACCCAGAGTCGATTTGCCATGGATTCGGGATTTTCTCGGGTCATCCACCCGAGTTCTATGGTTCAAGGTCCGAGGAGGATCCTCATGAGTTTATTCGCATTTACAAATGGACTATGCAGTGCTTAGGGCCTCGTGAGACAGAGTCGGGCATGCTAGCCTCTACCGTTACGATATTGCGTTGAACTGTTTGAGTCACTGAGCCGCTCAGAGGTGAGGTGCTCTTCCACCGCCGGGAGGAGTTCATAGAGGCCTTCCCGATCACTTTTTGCCTCCCGAGACGAGGAGAGCCCGTGTGGATAGATTCTGACCTTGAGGCGAACGGGAGGACTATCATAGAGTACACCGAGTTTGACTCATTGGCTGTGTATGCGCCACCATTGTAGAATGACATGGTGGACAGAGTTCATCGCATGTGACGGGCTAGATCGCCATATGATTATCGTGATGCTTGGGGACGGCCCTTCACCTGTGTATGGATATTTCCGTGATGCAGACGATGCGCAGGGATAGAGGATGCAGAGAGGAGGATCAACTAGACGCAGCCACCAAGAGATCCAGATGCCAGGTCTCGTGGCGCTTCAGGCTGACAAATTTCAACAGCAGACTAGGTCCACATTTCAGCCGGCACAGAGTGCCCCTTCTCGGTTTTCTGGCAGGAGGGTTGATCAGCCGGGTCATTCAGGAGCAGGTCAGGGCTCCAGGACTTCGGGGTTTCAGGGAGGCAGAGACCGTCACCGATCGAGACCACCCACATCTCGGTGTGTTCGATGCGGTAGATCTCACCCGGGCGAGTGTCGTATGGCTTCGGGAGCTTGTTTCTCTTGTGGCCAGCAGGGCCATATGAAGAGGGATTGTCCGAACAGAGGCGTCAGGAGTGTCATGGTTCACCGACGGTCCGCTATCGGATCTTCTTCTTCAGGTTACGCGCCCGAGGCGTGTTCACGGACCGGCAGCCGCGCAGGGTCGTGGTGCGGGGTCCTAATTCTAGCGTCCACGTAATCGCATATATTCCTTAGCCACCGCCAGATCGTGAGGCTTCCTGCACGCCGCCACAGTACATTATTGATTTCGTGTTGCGACGCTTATGCTTTGATAGATCCGTGTTCTACCTTGTCCTATGTGTCCCCTCTTTGAGGTAGCTACGCCGAGTGATTCTGCGAATTAGCCGGGTGTACAAAGGTTGCCGTGTTTATTTACATCGCCGACTTCAGCAGACTTGATAGGGTTGGAAATGATGATTTTGACGCCATTATGGTAATGGACTACTGGCTTGTTGTTATGCCAACGCTGATCAGAGAGATGTTGGTCCGATTCCGCCTTCGGGAGCCGCTTATCGAGTGGAAGCGGCAATACAACGCCGCCGAGGGGTAGGTTTATTTCTTACCTCAAGGCTAGGAAGATGGTGCGTAGCGGTACATCTATCATCCGGTTCTATTCGATACGCAGGCCGAGTGCCGCTTCTTGTCGCCGTGATTAGGAGTTTCCGATATGTTCCTGCACGATCTCCCGTATTCCTCCCGAGAGGAGATTGAGTTTTGTATTGATATGCTGCCAGGCACTCGACCTATATATATTCCGCCGTACAGTGACGACACCTGCCGAGTGAGGAGTCAAGGACCACCAAAGATTTGCCGAAAAGGGCTTTATCAGACTAGTGTTTCTCGGGAGCGCCGTTTTGTTTGTGAAGAAGAAAGATGGACGCCGCAGATGTGTTGATTACAAAAATCAATAAAGTAACCATCAAGAATGATACCCCTCCCTGTGATTGATGATTTGTTTGACCCAGCAGCGCGAGGTGTTTTCCAAGATAGACTCGCGTCCGTTATCATCAAAGTAGTTCGAGAGACAGATATCCCAAAGATCGCTTCAGACCCGGCATGGGCACTATGAGTTCAAGGTAATGTCTTTTGTTTGACCAACGCCCACCAGATTTATGGATCCACGAACCGTGTTCGCCATTTTGGATATGTTCGTTATAGTATTCATTGACGACATCCTGGTTTATTCGCGCACAGAGCATGAGCATGCAGATCACTTGAGGACGGTACTTGGGGTCCTCCGGAGCCGGCAGTTGTTGTTATACCCCGTAAGTCCAGGACATGTATAAAAGAAAGTACGTAAGGAATCAAGACTTGGAAATCGGGTACGAAGGAAGAATTGTTTTTCCGACGGAAAATCTTCCGAAAGGCCGAAAAGGAAAAAATGTTCGCTGATGAGAATATGGAACTATTAACATTTTGGAAATTTATTTTACTGATTTACGCTGGGCCCACCCGAGGAATTTTATATTTTTGTGGCCCACGAGGTTACTAATTTTATGGACGAATGAGAGGGAGACACGTGGCACCCCACATACGGTCTCGACGTTTTATGTAAGGGTAAAATGGTCATTTACCATCAAGGAAGATCAAGTCTTCGCTGAGATTGTTGACCAAGTCAACTTGTCCACTTGGCTTTGCATTAATTGCTCTTCATCCTAGCCCACGTTGTATTAATCTAAGCCATCCAATGTGTTATATAAGCATGCTACTAGTGCAAGACAAGGTCTTCCAACACTTAGAAAAATTTCACACTTTGTTCTTCAAGCAAATAGCTCTTGGGTTCAAGGTCTTGTCCACACAAAAATTTTGTAGTTTTGATCCATTATTCACAAGACTTAAACCCAATGTCCCTAAGGGTATTGTAAGGATATCTCAATAGAAAGATTTCGGAAACTGCTTCGTATTAGTCGCAAGGCGAAACTTAAGGAGTTCTTCAACTTTGAAGTTGGAAATTGAAGATGGGTTCTTCATAGTTTCTAAGAGTGCTTGATCTGATTCGAACCTAAGGAAATGAGCTAAGAATTTGCTAAGGAGCGACTTTGAATCTTGGAATTTTTAAGGGCTTATAAAGGTATAATTCTTGTCGCTTTAGCAATTAAGGTTTACTTATCATCAGAGTTACTGATATTAGCAAGCATGAGATGTTTAGTATGAAGTTTGATAAGTATATCGCTATTGAACCCTAATCCAAAACTAGCATGTTAGCCTTAAGATTACAATTCAAGTTGATTATTAGTTTAAGTCGCATGTTGTATAAAGAAGGAAATTGTAGTTGTTGAAGTTGTTTAAGACTATATAACATGTTACACCTTAGAACTTGGAATTGGAAAAGGATTTGAAAAGACTTAGTGTTGTTGGTTATAAGTTGGCCGAGAATGGCTTGGATTTTAAACTACTTGGTATGTATTGTGGGGCGGAATTTTACACGTATTGTAAGGCGTGTAATCCCCTTTGTTTGGTTGTTGTTTTGAGCCTTAAATGTGGCGTGTTGGTTATTGTATTCTACCTTTAAAAAAGTGGCAAAGTGAGTAGAAACAAAGGAAGTGCTGCCCGATTTTCCGTAGAATTAGAGACCGTATACTTAGTATTATTCTACGTTAGAGATTAGAAGTTGATAGTCTTGTTGTGACCCATTATAGGTTGACACTTCTACGTACGGCGTATTCGGCTTAGCTTGTGGATTTAGCCGAAAAGGTATGTGAACTATCTCCTCTTCTAGCATGATTCCTTAAGATAAAGAAAGTATGTCCTACTCCTTAAATGATCCACCTTGTTTGTACTGATTGCCTAATATAGAAGTTGTTCTATATACTTGATGGTACTTTGATGTTTAAATTGTAAGTTGTATAATCCATTTCCTTAGTGAAGTTTGGATTCTTAAAGTGAAAGTATTTTACTTAAAGTACATAGAGTCTTGAAAGAAGTGGTTTCAAACCTTTGGCTAGTGCCTTAGTTCCAAAACCTAAGGGTTGTTGTAATGACTTTAGGGAGTTAAAGGAGTGATTTACTTAATTGGTTTAAAAGAGGAGAAATGACATGATTTAAGAGAAGCTTGTTTTCTAAATATTAAGAGACTTGAAGTATTTTGAAAGTTAAGAAACTTGATTTGTAAGATGTGATACTTGGTTTTAAGTATAAGTCTCTCGGTTATAAAAGGAATGAATATGTCTAAAACCATAGCGGTTATAACGGCTTTATGGGAAGTTGGTTAAAACGGCTTTATGGAAGGTTAAGAAAGTTGTCTATTTTGATTATTAGGCATAAGTTGCCTAGATTGTGAAAATTTGAAGTTACTTGATTTCAAGCTTTGAAATGAGTTTTCTAAAAGTGTAGTAACTTACTTTGAAAAATAGACACACCTCGATACTACGTGTTAGTATCTTGGGTTTTACATAAAAATGAGTCTTTGAAAAGAATGTACGAACGTAGTACTTTGGCTTGTTTAATTGAGAATTATTCTACGCGCCTTGATAAGTACTTTGGCTTGTTTAATTGAGAATTATTCTACGTGTGCCTTGATAAGTACTTTGGCTTGTTTAATTGAGAATTGCCAATGCAATGGCCGTGATAGCATTTGAGTACAAGCATTATGTTTTATTACGCTGTCGCGACTCTCGGTTGGAGGGTCTACCGTCATTGTAAGTTTATTCGACGCATCGACGTTGATGTGGGATTCCACGCATGCTTCCATTATTTGTGTTACTCGACATGCTTATACGATGTGGAATTCCGGCAGTGACCAGAGGCGGTTAGATTCCTGATTTATAATGTCATGTTAGTGCCTTAAATAAACCAAATGAGAGTGTATACGAATAAGACTAATAAGAAGTTAGGGGATTTCTTAACTTGCTTACTTATCGTGTGATAAGGTAGTGCTTATGTTATGTATGATGGCCAGTTGAGGTAGGGTAAGAGTATAAATGAGGGGTAAATCCCCAAAGATCGTTATACCACCTGCTTTACCACCTTCTTCAGGGTAAGAGTATAAATGAGGGGTAAATCTCCAAAGATCGTTATACCACCTGCTTTACCACCTTCTTCAGGGTAAGAATATAAATGAGGGGTAAATCCCCAAAGATCGTTATACCACCTGCTTTACCACCTTCTTCAGGGTAAGAGTATAAATGAGGGGTAAATCCACAAAGATCGTTATACCACCTGCTTTACCACCTTCTTCGTGTAAGAGTATAAATGAGGTAAATCCTCAAAGATCGCTATACCACCGCTTACCACCTTCTTCGTGGTAAGAGTATATCCGAGGCTAGATCCCCAAGATAGTTATACCACCGCCTGTGGTAAGAGTATAAATGAGGGGTAAATCCCCAAAGATCGTTATACCACCTGTTTCCGTGGATTTCTACCTATACTTTGATTACTCTCATTGTTAGTAAGGCACGTGGTAATCGTTAATCGAGTTATCATACCGCTCCGCTTTATTATAGATCGTTATGATTTCATTACGATTTTCGGGCCACATACTTGGTACATTCTTCAGACCGACCTCCTTCGGGGTGCGTGCTCATGTCGCAGTTTAGGTACGCTATTTGGTGATCGATGTGTAGGCCCCGCCGAGTTTTGGATAGCTCCTTCGTCGAGTTTATCTTTTGGTATAAGTTCTTTCGCATGTGCTTTTGTACGCATGGTACGGCGGGCCTTGTCCGTCATAGTTCAAGAAACTCTTAGAGGTTTGTATTCATATGTGGATTGGACTCATGTACGGTGTAGTGTCTTTGTTATGTATATTATATGGTAGCCTTGTCGGCTTTGCCCTTGCACGCATCGATTGGTTAAAAACGAGGTGTTATTTAATTTCCTAGCTTACTTAGTTGTATGCAGGTGCCTGTGCAGTAGGCATGTCACGACGACCTCGCCCGTGGATCGTGCCTTACCCTGCACTCTAGTGATACAACATCGAGAAAACCAGCGAAATAAAACTCATGAAAGAAAATAAATGAAATAAGAAAGCAAAGCTAACCCAAACGGTTACCTTTTTGTACATAAATGAAAACTTGATTAGTTACATCCTTACAAACTCGCCACAACAAAGGCTTACAAACCTCTAAGAATTTTAAAACCATAATGACGGACAAGGCCCCGCCATGACCTAATATACAAAAGTCTACAACTTCGTGGAACTGTACTCACGTGACAAGCTTTCAGAGATATGGAGCTTTCCGAGAACCGAACAACGATCCTAAGAGCGGATCGCCAGTTATGTACCTCAACTCGCGCAGATGAACGCACTTCAAGGAGGTCGATAACAGTACCAAGTATGTGAAATCAAAAATACCGTAAATGAAATCATAATAGTCTATATAAAGCGGAGACATGTATGATAACCAAACTACAAGACACAACATATAAGCAATCATGTCAAGTTAGGACTCATGCCCGTGAAATCATCACTCAAATACAACTCGAATTTAACTCGCACAATGGCCGCATGCCCCAAGATCTCACCTCAGATAAGCATGGCCCCGAACCGCCCTAGTGGGCCCATACTGCGGACCATCCAACGTGTCGGTATGCCCAAAGGAGATAACAAGATAACAATCCTCGTGGAAGATACCCGTGGGCCACCCAACGCGGTCGGTATGCCCAAACAACTAACAAGATAATACTCACCGTGGAAGCATACTGCGGCTACCCAACGTGTCAAGATGTCCAAACAAATAACAAAAGAATACTCACCGTGGAAGCATACCCGGGCTACCCAACGTGGTCAAGATGTCCAAACAAATAACAAAAGAATACTCATCAGGAAGCATACCCGTGGGCTACCCAACGTGTCAGTATGTCCAATCAAACAAACGGATAGCCGAATTCTCCATCGAGAGACTCAGAGCACAAATCACACCCTTGCACAACAAGACTATATCAACCAAGCATAGGCAAGTTACACACCACTCAAGGTACTTTACGCACTTCTTAACACAACGTCAAGTATACCATTAAAACCCAAGTATCTAACCCCTTTAAGATCAAGGTACTCCTACCTTTTATAACCAAGCCACTTATGTTTTTCCATCACAAAGAGTTCAATATTTGAAAACAAGTTACTTCTCTTTTTCCAAAAATCAAGTTACCATTCTAAATCCAATAATGAATCCATTTCTTTATTTTCCATAAAGTCGTTATAACTAACTTCCCATAAAGCTATTATAACACTTTATGTTTTAAAACAATACAAGACCAAAACCATGCCTTTCTTTTAAAACAAAACACTTCAAATTCTTAAGTCTCTTTTCTTTTAGAAATCGAGTTCCTTACTTTGGAATTTATAAGAAGATCAAAACTTGACTACAATAATTCTTATTCCCATTTCCGAAATTTATGTAACATTATTCTTTTAAAAACCAAGTACTCATTTCTCACGAATGAGGTTTCACCCTTTTCAACACCATTTAGGTCAATTATAAGTCAAGTCTCTTATCTTTTGAAATCAACAAACCATTCTTTTACCTACATAAAGTGGTTATAACAAACTTCCCATAAAGCCGTTATAACACATTATGTTTTAAACCAACCAATTACAACGATAAGCCCTTATGAGACCAAGAGGGCTTATTCTTTAACCACCGAGTACCCATTTCTAACGAATAAGATTTTTCCTACTTTTTCAAACAATCAAGACCTTTACGCTTCATATCAAGTCAAGGCACAACAAGGGAAATCAAATTCCTTTAACATACGTGCATCTACTGCACTATATATTTCACAAATAATCATGTCAAGAGGATAGGAAGAATCACATACCTCGCGACGATTGTCGCATAATAAGCAAAATGCTCCACAAGACTATCTCCTTAAGTAGAATATGCTACTCATAGTACTTCAATCATATAAGTGGTCATAAACGCCTATCAAACTCTAGTCGAACGTAGAATAAACTAAGTGCAAGGTCCCTACATTCTACGGAAATTTGACAAAGACTTTTGTTTCTACTCACTATGCCACCTTTTCAAGGCCGAATTCAATAACCAAACGCCACATTTAAGGCTCAATTAATTCAGCAAATACAAGGGATTACACGCTAACAATACGTGTAAAATTCCGCCCACAACAACACAAAATAAACCAATAATTTCCATGCCATTCTTGGCCAACAATAAACCAATCCTTATCCCCTTTCAACCCCCTTCCAATCCAAGTTCTTAGGTCTAACATGATATCTAGCCCTAGACATCTTCAACAACTACAATCCCCCTTTACAACATGTGACGACCAAATTAGTAACCAAATTGAAGTTATCATCTTAAGGTTAACATGCCCATTTCAGTTTTCAACAAGACAACAAGATTCAAATCTATACAACTTAAATATAACAGCCTCAGGCTCATTTCTAAACTACTATAACAAGTATTAACCCATATCCAAGAGAAGGGGAAACTTTTACCTTTTGGAATAGCCCACAAATGCCCTTTTCTTCCACTTCTTTACCGTCAAATTCGTCCCCCCGCGCTTCCACAAGTTCACCCACACTTTGCCTTCTTTCCGCTGCTCCAACAATTTCCTAAGGCTAGGTTTTCTTCAAGAAAAACTAGAGAGAAAAGGAGAGGATTTCCTTGGGAGGGTTTTGATATGAAATGGCTAAGTCTTCCAAGACTTGGCCCTAAACTAGGACCCTTTCCTGGTCAAAAGGATGGGAGGGACACTTGTCACCATCCCATAGGCTTTTAACAAAATATCCCCTGATTTTCGCCTTTTACCGTAGAAAAATCCCACCTTGGCGCCGCGGCGCTTCCACTTCAGAGAATAATTACCCGCATTCCGGCGCCACGGCCCTGCATTCCGGCGCTGCGGCGCTGCAACCTTAGCGAACCCCCAGTACAACCGCGCCATGCCCTCGCGATTCAGCCGCGCTGACTTCAACCGAAACCATCGCTTTGCTCGATCACAAGACCGAACTTGCAACTTCCATAACTTTCGACCCCGATGTCCTATTGACGAGCGGTTTGTTGCGTTGGGAACTATATTTAACGGACTACACACTAGGCTTTTTAAACACCTTGAAATTCTTAACAACTGGGGTACAACACTCCAAGGTAGACTCAAAATCCGTCCACACGCTTGTCCACTTATCTTTCCACTTTCAAATCTTATATTCCTTGGTATGTTCTTATCTTATCTTCTTGAATTTACGGGGTGTAACATTCTTCCCTCCTTAGAAACATTCGTCCCGAATGTTCCTTCTAAGTCTCCAAAACGCAGACGCCGGTATAGTTTTCACCACTGCACTTACAAAAGAATTCGTTATGCCACTCATGGACTTATCACCCGAATATACTCCCCGCATACTATGTACTCCGACAAAGATCACTGTAAAATCTCTTACCCAAGACGGTCTTACACCTAGGTTTCAATTGTTATAAATTCTAAGGTTCAAAATTTTCATCCCTGCATTTACCCTTTCACTAATCAAGCTTCTAAATCACATTTTTAACACAAAGTTATCCGAACATAACACTTAACACATCACCATAACATCAATGCATACTAGTCTCTGTAGGGTTAAGAATATACCAGAACTATTACTTCACTTCCCTTTTTGTCGCTCTACTCATGTTCCTTCCTCGCACGGCGCACAAAAGGAGGAGATGAATCACCCATCGATCCCGGCGTCGAGTCTCTACATCCGCGCTACCTCCGTCGACAATTTCTCGCAAATGGCCCGCCGGTCGCATGCAAAACAAACTCCCATTCCAAAGACGACAATCCCCATCATGGAGCCTACCACAACGCCACAACGAGGTAGGTGGTCCCATCTCGACTAACGCCCCTCGCCTCCCCAAAAACTCGAACTCGGAGCCCCGACTGCCTGCACTCCCGAACGCCCCAAGATCGGGGCGGAGCACTCCAGATCGGGCGGAGGCGCATAACTAGTCCGCCGCCGAGGCCGCCGCCTCGGGTCACCAGAGACCCCGCCCCCGCCCTCTTCTCGCGATCTCGTTAATCCGCCGACTCTACGCCTCACACCCAAGTGCATAAGTCGCATACGCGGCAATATACATGCCCTGGCCAAGAGCTACTCCGCAACTCTCGCTAAGTAGTCATCGAGTCCTATGACATAACTGAACTCTATCCTCCATGTCCGCCACCAAAGCGGGACATATCGCCAACGAGTCAAACTCTACATTGTACTCCCGAACTGCGGCGCCTCTTTGTCTCAAAGATTGCAAAATCTTTACCCGCGTCTCTCATCCGCGAGGCAAGAAATGGCCAAGGAAAGCCTCTGAGAACTCGCCCCAACCAGCTGGAGGTGCATGCTCCCCCCGGGACAGCTCCCACTGTTATACCCCGTATTTTCAGAGTATGTACGTAAGGACGTACGTAGAAAATTTGAACTTGAAGATTTGGCTTGGCCGATTTATTTTTGTGCACAACCCCTGGTTAGAGTCGTTTTTCGACGAAACGTTTTCACAGCTTTCGTAGGGAAAATTCGCCATGTCATTTATATTTTTTGGGATTTTTCCGAGAGACGAAACCTGTTGGCCCAACAAGAGGGAGCCCCTTGGCACCCTCTCATCGCGAGCGCATGAGTGTGGCCGAAGCGAGGCCATTGTGGTCGGGTTGGTAGGATATTTTGTGTGTTAGTTGGTTAGGTGCACTTGGCAAGATCTTGGCCCTACACTTGCCTTGCACTTGGCAAGATCTTGGCCATTGGTTGGCCTCGGCTTGTCCTATAAATACCCTCTCCCTTCAAGACTTCTTCATCCAAATAATTTCCTAAGTCTAAAAATTCCTCCTCCTCAGAGTATAGTTCTCGCCCTCCCCTCATGAGGCCTTGCCGAGCCCTTCTCCCCTTGGCCGAAAGTACCCTAGTGGGTAGGCCGAGGTATGTACCCACTCTCAGGGTGTTGTCTCGTATAAATACCCCTCTCGTAGAAATACTCAAAAGTATCATTGTAATGCCCAAATTACCTTAGCCATATACCTTGTAGTATTCTAAGATTATACCTATACTAAAAACCCAAATACTATTATACTTCCTTCACCACAAAACCAAAACCCTAAGGAAAATCTCCATAGTTAGTCGGAGTAGTATGTGTGGTTGGTTAGAACTTCTAAGGTGGTTTGGAGCGGTCGAGCGCCTGAGATCGAGATAAACGCTGCCCAGATCGACTTTATACTTGGATAATTATGGGCTTATCGAGGTAATTATCTTGTCTCTATTGTAATTGGAAATTACATGTTGTTAGAATATATAGTTGGATTATACTATATATGAAATCAACGTAGTCCGTCGCAATGTCTTTTGACTTAAGCTCAAGAATAAAGAATCGAATCGTAATTACATAGATCAGTACATGAGACTTGTGTAGCATTACCGTGAAGTAGAATTGTACACGCCCTGTTAGATGTATAAACCCCTGGTCAGCTTGATAGCCTACTCGATAGAGGAGAGATTTACGCGGGGGAGTGGCGCCAATTTTCGTAGAATGTTCTACGATAAGATCTAGATGTTAATAAGCGCTGTGGCCTTATAGGTTGAAGTACTACGTGTGGCGCGATCTACTGGCTTAAGGAGTAGCCGACATTGAGGTACTTGGAGCGTTTGCTATTAGTCGATACTGTCGCGAGGTATGTGAACCTCTTCCTATCTCTTCTAGCATGATATGTGTGTAACTATGTAAGACGGAGACGCATACGTGTTAAATGTATTTGGTTGGTCTAAAACATGTGTTATAACGGCTTTATGGGAAGTTGGTTATAATAAATTTATGTATGTAAGAAAATACTGTGGTTTTTAAAAGGTAACTTATTTGAACTATAACTGGTTGGTTATGTGATAATAAAGAACTTGAAGTATTTCAAAAGACTTTTGAATCATTTTAAAAGAAGAGTAATACTTGTTTTTTTTGAAAACTTAAGAGTTATACTAGCTTTATGGAAGTTAGGTATAACTACTTAAGAATGTTTTACTCGATTTCGAAATCGTAATGTATCGACAAACCATCGCAGCGTTAATAAAAGGAAATGTTTTGACAGAGTAAAATCAGTAGAAACTTCCATCTGCATAGAAGCTAAGATGAGACAAAATGATATTTCCTAGATCATGGTTGCTGTAATAAGATTGTTATAAACAAGAATATCCTACTCACATATAAGGCTTATGTTTCTCAGATGGTTTAAAAGAGAATTATATTCTTAAATGAATAAGACTATGAACTACGAAACCCTTCTAAAATAAGAAACGTGAACATTTGAAATTAGGCAAACTTAGACGTTTGGAAAATAATGTTGTTACTTGATTTTACAAGGGTAAGTGTTTGATTTACTTCAAAAGATAATCACTCTATTTTCATATACTACGGTATTGTGTGGTTTTGTGAAAGTAACGTATCTTTTAAAGAGTTAATGTATGAGGTACTTCGGAGATAAAACCCGATCTTGTTAATCATATAGTAGAAAGTACCTTGTGTATATAACTTGATTATGTTGGTTTGTGATTGCCTTGTAATACTTTCTTGTGATTTGTTAAGTAAACATGCTAGGATGCTACGTGTGTTAGGATCTTGTGATGTTAGTGTAAAGGGTTTCCTCGATTGCGCTTTAAATAGTTTCACCATCAGCCATGTTGGTATTGTACCACCACCCCCGTTCCGAGGTTAAGCCGCCTCCACGCTGGGTAGACTCAAAGCGTCTAGTGACCTATGATTCGAGAATACCTCGCGGTCCTGTGGGCCTACGCGAGCTACGAGTTCCGTGTTAGCGCCTTTATGGGCACGCGTCCTATACGCTACGCGGATCGCAAGTCCGTGTTTACGGGAGTAGCTACCGACGCGGGAATACCTCACGCGGGCATCGGTGGCCTACGCGAGTCATGAGGAGCCTGTGGCTAGACGCAAGACATTAGATACATCGCGGGCGAGTGGCCTTTGATCATGTGATCGCCTAGACAGATTTCATGATACATTTTATGACCTTGTTGGTACGGTGGGTTTTAGTAGCTCGGCTATGCCTTCATACTTACCCCGCACGATTTTATTATGACACGCGGGACTCGTGTTCATGTATCTCTTGGTGCTTTTATATCATGATCGCCAGTGAGGAAGGTATTCCACGCATGATTGATGTTGTGGGCGAGACCCATATTTGTATATTTGAGTGATGACTTTGGGCGCGAGTCCCCGACATACGACCGCTTATATTATCGAATCGTAGTTTGCTTATCATACATGTCTCCCGCTTTAAATGGACTACTATGATTTCATTTACGATTTATTTTCGCCACATACTGCACTGGCAGATCGACCTCTTCGGGGCCGCGTCACGCCGCAGTAAAGGTACTACCGTTGATCCTCGCTCTGTGGTCACAGTCAAGATTTGGGAAAGCTCCGCTTTCTCGAGGCTTGTCGCATAGTCCCCGTTGTTGTAAGCATTCGTGGGTATGACGGGCCCGCCTGGCCGTGGTTGTCGTATCATTCGTAGAGGTCCGTAGTAATCGCCGCGGGCAGTGGTTTGTAAAAAGGATTAAACCGCTCAATTGTAAGAGTTGTTATTTATATATACGCCGAAAGGCAAGTTTTTCTCGACATCGCTTCGCACTTATTTTCATGTATGTGTTTTATGTTCCGACACTGATTACTCGATATGGCTACTAGTGGTGCCCGGTAAGGCACCATTCACGCCCGGTTCGGTCGTGACAAAAGTGGTATCGTGAGCGCTTAATCCTGGAAAGTGTCTACGCATCAGATCCGCAGGAGTTCGATTATCGCAGCAGGCACCACACCAATAATCGAGGCTATAGGATATTTAGGATTGGTTTCTATTCTTCTCACTCGAGATCGTGTCTTAGCCGTCATCGTAAGTCGACCTCTCACGATTTCTTTCTTACCGCTATGCCTCCGCGTAGGCAAACCCGCCCAGAGGCAAGGCACCAGGAGTCGCGAGCAGAGTTGAGGATTACGAGGCACAGCCCAATCATCACCCGGGTGGTATTTCATTCGGGAGTTATGCTATGTCACCACCCAATAGAAGTTTAGCACGGCGCAGCTCCTACCGCGCCATGATATTTGAACCTTCGCCCACGACCGAACAGTGAATGTAGATTGCAAGAAGGCGACACGCATTAGCCATGGATTTGGCTACCAGAGTATACCGATGTACCGCGAGTCTCGAGGACTATCTAGCAGGGTCGCGAGAGTAATTCTTCACTGGGCTTCGAGCATGGCTCAGACGCTTATGCGCAGCAGCCGAGAAACGTAGAGATCAACGCGTTAACGGGCGACAAGCAGGGCGCAGCAAAGGCGTCCTTTGGTAACTTTTGAGGCGAGTCACCTCACCACGGATTAGATTTGCACATCCACCAAGATGCAGGTCCTCCACGAATTTCGTGACGCTCGGGTACGCAGAGTCGGGTCGAGCTCCGTGATCTTCCGGTTCATTACAGTGATGCACGCCATCCCGAATGTCGTCTTTGGTACTTTTGTACCTACGACCGCTGTGGTCCGATGTCGAAAGAGTGTCCTCAGGAGGACTTAGCCTTCATGATCGGTGGGTAGTTTGTCATCTTCCTTAGCTATGCGCCTACAGGTGTTTGTTTAGAACGACTAATGGAGTGAAGAAGAGATACAGCATATCTTTAACCCTCTGAGCTTTGTATACGTGATAAGGTGAGTATACCTTAAGTGCTATGTTCTGATAACATGAGTGTAAATTGTGATTAGAAATCTTGGTTAGTTAACCAAGTAAGATTTGGGGGATAGAAAAAGTGTGAGCCTTAGAGTTTTATACGCAGAGACCTTGCAGGTAAGGCCATCTCGAGTAAAGACGTATGTTTATGTTTGACCCTTATAAGAGTGCATAGTGCATGTGAACCTTGTTTGTGGGATAAGTCCCTGAGTTGTGTGGAATGAAAGAGGGTAGTTGAGCTAAGAAGACCGCTAGGTTTTCGTAACGTGATTAGTGAGAGCTTTCCTTCGGGGAGCTAGTGTTTTGGCGCGTTGCCGGCCGGGTTGAGGCCACGCCAAGGGTCAACCCGCGGCCCGTATGGTGGTGGGGTCAGTTTGTGGTGGTCCCGCTGGGTTAGGGTTATGAGGGTGTTTGGCCCAAGTTCGCTAACAAACAGACGAGTTCGTGGACGCTGCTCAACCAAGCAGTCGGCCATGGGGCAGCCCGTAGTGTTTTTCGGCCGTGACCGTACTCGGCAGGTTGTTTTATCGAAAGGTTGTAAGGCTGCACGGTGCCTACCTTCACCTTATGAATGCACAGTGGAGCCTGTGTTACTACTGCTTTTCGGAAGTTTTACTGCATGTGGTTAGGAACTCAGCAGTCTCCGACGCGTTTCGCCGCCGGCCGTTTGGATTTCGCGGTAGTTGTGAGGATTGTTATCTCCCGCTGGGAAGTGTTTTATAGCTACCATTTCGTTGTTCGGATATCGCCTTGTGACGCCAGGGCGGAAGTGTAAGTTGGCCGATCGGTTCGACGCCGCGCGTTCGATAGTTGGTTCATACGTTCAGCAGGATGTGGATAAAGCGGCTTATCCGTAAGAGGTTTTTGCAGCTCGGAGGAATCGTATGGATTATCGGCGACGACGCTAGAGTTCGTGTCGACGGTCGGTCTTCAAAGTACCACCCGGTCATGTGACGAGTTTTGGGAAAACATAGGAACTTAGCCCGAGTTACTTGGGCCTGAGTTCATGGCGGATAGGCCGGTTGCCTATATGTTAGCATTTGCCGTCCGACTTAGGAGGCAAGACGTCCTTTTTCGTGTTATGTTCGAGAAGGAGATCGAGATCCATCCAGAGTGTTCCCGCTAATGATGACCACGTTAGAGATAGTAACCCCAGTTTTGGAAATCAAGCAGACGTAAATGTGGTAAGAGTTCGAGTGTACAAGAAGTGTACGACATCCTCGTGGATCGATGTAGTCCGTACCATTTGTTGGGTCACGAGTGACACTAGAACCTCGCGCAAAGTGACAAAAGTGGTATCGGAAGAAGCAAGCATGTATGGCGAGCATTAATGTGATTATTTCTTTTGTAAAGCAGGCGTGCGGGAAGTATATTTTAGACGAGAGAGGTGTTGGTGGTGATGTTAGAGGTGTTTCCTCGGACTTGAATGTAAGTATTTTGGCGCAAGTTGTTTATGTGGGCTACGTGTGGCAAGGATTGTTTCGTAAGTATAGTAGTGAAGACTATACCGGGCGCACGTTGTTTTAGAGATTAGAAGGAACATTCGGGACGAATGTTTCTAAGGAGGGGAGAATGTTATACCCCGTATTTTCAGAGTATGTACGTAAGGACGTACGTAGAAAATTTGAACTTGAAGATTTGGCTTGGCCGATTTATTTTTGTGCACAACCCCCGGTTAGAGTCGTTTTTCGACGAAACGTTTTCACAGCTTCGTAGGGAAAATTCGCTATGTCATTTATATTTTTTATGGATTTTTCCGAGAGACGAAACGTGTTGGACCAACAAGAGGGCGCCACTTGGCACCCTCTCATTGGAGTGTGGCGGTAAAGGTGGCGAAAGTGAGGCCATTGTGGTCGGGTTGGTAGGATATTTTGTGTGTTAGTTGGTTAGGTGCACTTGGCAAGATTCGCCCTACACTTGCCTTGCACTTGGCAAGATCTTGGCCATTGGTTGGCCTTGGCTTGTCCTATAAATACCCTCTCCCTTTGAAGACTTCTTCATCCAAATAATTTCCTAAGTCTAACAATTCCCTCCTCAGTAGTATAGTTCTCGTCCCCTCCCCTGTGAGGCCTCGCCGAGAGCCCTTCTCCCTCGCGAAAGTACCCCCCAGTGGGTAGGCCGAGGGTATGACCCCTTGTGGTGTTGTCTCGTATAAATACCCCCTCTTGGTAGAAATACTCTCAAAAGTATCATTGTAATGCCCAAATTACCTTAGCCATATACCTTGTAGTATTCTAAGGTTATACCTATACTAAAAACCCGTAAATACTATTATACTTCCCTTCACCACAAAACCAAAACCACAAGGAAAATCTCCATAGTTAGTCGAGTAGTATGTAGAAGTTGGTTAGAACTTCTAAGGGTGGTTTGGAGCGGGTTGAGCGCCGAGATCGAGATAAACGTTGCCCAGATCGACTTTATACTTGGATAATTATGGGCTTATCGAGGTAATTATCTTGTCCCCATTGTAATTGGAAATTACATGTTGTTAGAATATATAGTCGAGTATACTATATATGTAATCGAACGTAGTTCGGCAATGTCTTTGACTTAAGCTCGAAGAATAAAGAATCGAATCAGAATTACATAGATCAGACATAAGAGACTTGTGTAGCATTACGTGAAGTAGAATTGTACACGTCAGGTTAGATGTATAACCCCTCAGTTGGCTTGATGGCCTCGATAGAGGAGAGATTTACGCCGGTGGGGGAGGAAGTCGAATTTTCGTAGAATGTTCTACGATAAGATCTAGATGTTAAAGCGCCTTGTGGCCTTATAGGTTGAAGTACTACGTGGCGCGATCTACTTGGCTTAAGGAGAGCCACGCGAGGTACTTGGAGCGTTTGCTATTAGTCGATACTGCCGCGAGGTATGTGAACCTCTTCCTATCTCTTCTAGCATGATATGTGTGTAACTATGTAGTACGAAAGCGTATACGTGTTAAATGTATTTGGTTGGTCTAAAACATAAAGTGTTATAACTGTTTTATGGGAAGTTGGTTATAACAGCTTTATGTATGTAAGAAAATACTTGTGGTTTTTAAAAGGTAACTTATTTGAACTATAACTGGTTGGTTATGTGATAATAAAGAACTTGAAGTATTTCAAAAGACTTTTGAATCATTTTAAAAGAAGAGTAATACTTGTTTTTTTTGAAAACTTAAGAGTTATACTAGCTTTATGGGAAGTTAGGTATAACGGCTTAAGAATGTTTTATCGATTTGAAATCGTAATGCATCGACAAACCACCGCAGTTAATAAAAGGAAATGTTTTGACAGAGTAAAATCAGTAGAAACTTCCATCTGCATAGAAGCTAAGATGAGACAAAATGATATTTCCTAGATCATGGTTGCTGTAATAAGATTGTTATAAACAAGAATATCCTACTCACATACAAGGCTTATGTTTCTCAGATGGTTTAAAAGAGAATTATATTCTTAAATGAATAAGACTATGAACTACGAAACCCTTCTAAAATAAGAAACGTGAACATTTGAAATTAGGCAAACTTAGACGCTTTGGAAAATAATGTTGTTACTTGATTTTACAAGTGGTAAGTGTTTTGATTTACTTCAAAAGATAATCACTCTATTTTCATATACTACGTATTGTGTGGTTTTTGTGAAAGTAACGTATCTTTTAAAGAGTTAATGTATGAAGTACTTTGGAGATAAAAACCCGATCTTGTTAATCATATAGTAGAAAGTACCTTGTGTATATAACTTGATTATGTTGGTTTGTGATTGCCTTGTAATACTTTCTTGTGATTTGTTAAGTAAACATGCTAGGATGCTACGTGTGTTAGTACTTGTGATGTTAGTGTAAAGGGGTTTCTCGATTGCGCTTTAAATAGTTTCACTATCACCGTTATGTTGGTATTGTACCACTACCCCGATCGCTCCGAGGTTAAGTCGCCTCCACGCGGGTAGACTCAGCGTCTAGTGACCTATGATTCGAGAATACCTCACGCGGTCCTGTGGGCCTACGCGGAGCTACGAGTTCCAGTTAGTTTGCGCGCCCTTACGGGCACGCGGTCTATATGGCCATGCGGATCGCGAAGTCGTGCGGTGCCGGGAGTAGCTACCGACGCGGGAATACCTCACGCGGGCCATCAGGGTGGCTATGCGAGTCGCGGAAGTTCGTGGCTAGACGCGCACATTAGATATTTGCGGCGAGTGGCGACTTTGATCATGTGGACCGTCAGCAGATTTCATGATACGCTTTATGACCTTGTTGGTACGGTGGTTTTAGTAGTCGGCTATGCCTTCATACTTACCCCGCACGATTTTATTATGACAGTGGACCGTGTTCATGTGTATCTCTTGGTGCTTTTATATCATAGATCGCCGCAGTGAGGAAGGTATTCCACGGCATGATTGATGTTGTGGGCGTGAGACCCATATTTGTATATTTGAGTGATGACTTTGAGGCGAGTCCTCGACTTGACACGATCGCTATATTATTGTGGAATCGTAGTTTGGTTATCATACATGTCTCTCGCTTTATATGGACTACTATGATTTCATTTACTGATTTATTTTCGCCACATACTGCACTGTCAGATCGACCTCCTTCGGGGCCGCGTCATGCCGCAGTAAAGGTACTCCGTTGATCCTCGCTCTAGGGTCACGCCAAAGATTTGGGAAAGCTCCGCTTTCTCGAGGCTTGTTCGTATAGTCCCCGTTGTTGTAGGTGCTACATTCGTGGTATGACGGCCCCGCCCCGCGTTGTCATATCATTCGTAGAGGTGCAGTAAATACAGTGTGGCAGGTTTGTAAAAAGGATTAAACTGTTCAATTGTAAGAGTTGTTATTTATATATACGCCGAAAGGCAAGTTTCTCGACATCGCTTTCGTACCTTATTGGTTTCATGTATGTGTTTTATGTTCCACGATTACTCGATGTTATATGGCTACTAGGTGCCCGGTAAGGCACGATCCACGGGCGAGGTTCGGTCGTGACACCCACGAATCAAACCGATCGATCGCAGATCACGCGGCTGACGCGAACCTAAGACCACCGACTTCGGCCTCCAAGCCTTAATCACTCTCACGATCCGTCAGAATCGCTTGATGAACTCCTCGGATCATCCTCGTGCCTCGACCGTAGAACTCGTGGCTGCAACTCGTAAAATCCCGTAGTCTCAAACTATCTCGACCTCGGGTGAACCATGGGTGCTCACGGCATCGGAATCGCTGCGTCAGATCTATCTCGTGCTCGCCACGATCCTGGCCAATAATCGCCATCTCCTTGTAACTCCATCTCCTCCGCTCCAGTGTGGACTGAGGCTCAGTGCCGTGGTCTCGGGAGACCGCCGCCGCTCTACTCGCAGCTCCGCCTCGCTGCCTTGCCGCTTGGGCTCGTTGCCTCGCATGGAGGCATCACCGGTATACAAAGAATACGTCAGAGGGAGTCTAACTTATAACACCGCTCTAAGGTACGATCTCAGAGTGAGAAGAATGGAAATCAATCCTAAATATCCTATAGCATCCTGATTATAGATGTGGTGCACAACACACCGATAATCAGGACTCTACTAGATACGGTCTGTAGACACTTTCCGAGGATTAACTGCTCTGATACAACTTTTGTCACGACAGACTCGCCTGGACTGTGCCTTACCCCGGGCACCCTAGTGATACAACATCAGAGAAAAACCAGCAGAAATAAAAACTCATGAAAGAAAATAGTGAAATAAGAAAACAGGCTAACCCAAACGGTTACCTTTTTGTACATAAATGAAAACTTGAACAGTTGCATCCCTTACAAATTCTGCCCACAACAGTGCTACAGACCTCTAAGAATTTTAAAACCATAATGACGGGACAGGGCCCCGCTATGCCCCTGAATATACAAAAGTCTACAACTTCAGGGAACCGTACCACAGGACAAGCTTCCAGAGATATGGAGCTTTCCGAGAACCGAACAGCGATCCTAAGAGTGCGGATCGCCAGTTATGTACCTCAACTCGCAGATGAACGCAGCCCCCCGAAGGAGGTCAGTACAACAGGTACCAAGTATGTGAAACTGAAAAATACTGTAAATGAAATCATAATAGTCTATATAAAGCAGGAGACATGAATGATAACCAAACTACAGTACACAACATATAAGCAGTCATATCAAGTTAGGGACTCATGCCCGTGAAATCATCACTCAAATACAACCCGGGAATTTAACCCGCACAATGGCCGCATGCCCCGGCATCTCACCTCGGTATAAGCATGGCCCTGGAACCGTCCTAGTGGGCCCATACTCGTGGACCATCCAACGTGTCGGTATGCCCAAATGAGATAACAAGATAACAATCCTCGTGGAAGATACCCGGGCCACCCAACGTGTCGGTATGTCCAAACAACTAACAAGATAATACTCACTGTGGAAGCATACCCGTGGGCTACCCAACGTGTCAGTATGTCCAAACAAATAACAAAAGAATACTCACTGTGGAAGCATACCCGTGGGCTACCCAACGTGTCAGTATGTCCAAACAAATAACAAAAGAATACTCACTGTGGAAGCATACCCGTGGGCTACCCAACGTGTCAGTATGTCCAATCAAACAAACAGATAGCCGGCCCTCCATCGAGAGACTCGGTAGCACAAATCACACCCTTGCACAACAAGACTATATCAACCAAGCATAGGCAAGTTACACACCACTCAAGGTACTTTACGCACTTCTTAACACAACGTCAAGTATACCATTAAAACCCAAGTATCTAACCCCTTTAAGATCAAGGTACTCCTACCTTTTATAACCAAGCCACTTATGTTTTTCCATCACAAAGAGTTCAATATTTGAAAACAAGTTACTTCTCTTTTTCCAAAAATCAAGTTACCATTCTAAATCCAATAATGAATCCATTTCTTTATTTTCCATAAAGTCGTTATAACTAACTTCCCATAAAGCTAGTATAACACTTTATGTTTTAAAACAATACAAGACCAAAACCATGCCTTTCTTTTAAAACAAAACACTTCAAATTCTTAAGTCTCTTTTCTTTTAGAAATCGAGTTCCTTACTTTGGAATTTATAAGAAGATCAAAACTTGATTACAATAATTCTTATTCCCATTTCCGAAATTTATGTAACATTATTCTTTTAAAAACCAAGTACTCATTTCTCACGAATGAGGTTTCACCCTTTTCAACACCATTTAGGTCAATTATAAGTCAAGTCTCTTATCTTTTGAAATCAACAAACCATTCTTTTACCTACATAAAGTGGTTATAACAAACTTCCCATAAAGCCGTTATAACACTTTATGTTTTAAACCAACCAATTACAACGATAAGCCCTTATGAGACCAAGAGGGCTTATTCTTTAACCATCGAGTACCCATTTCTAACGAATAAGATTTTTCCTACTTTTTCAAACAATCAAGACCTTTACGCTTCATATCAAGTCAAGGCACAACAAGGGAAATCAAATTCCTTTAACATACGTGCATCTACTGCACTATATATTTCACAAATAATCATGCTGAAGAGGATAGGAAGAATCACATACCTCGCGAGGATTGTCGACAATAAGCAAAATGCTCCACAGTACTATCTCCCTTAAGTAGAATATGCTACTCGTAGTACTTCAATCCTATAAGGGTCATAAAACGTCTATCAAACTCTAGCTTCGAACGTAGAATAAACTAAGTGCAAGGTCCCTACATTCTACGGAAATTTGGACAGCACTCCCTTTGTTTCTACTCACTATGCCACCTTTTTCAAGGCCGAATTCAATAACCAAACGCCACATTTAAGGCTCAATTAATTCAGCAAATACAAGGAGATTACACGCCTAACAATACGTGTAAAATTCCGCCCCACAACAACACAAAATAAACCAATAATTTCCATGCCATTCTTGGCCAACAATAAACCAATCCTAAACCCCTTTCAACCCCCTTCCAATCCAAGTTCTTAGGTCTAACATGATATCTAGCCCTAGACATCTTCAACAACTACAATCCCCCTTTACAACATGTGACGACCAAATTAGTAACCAAATTGAAGTTATCATCTTAAGGTTAACATGCCCATTTCAGTTTTCAACAAGACAACAAGATCCAAATCTATACAACTTAAATATAATGTACCTGGGCTCATTTCTAAACTACTATAACAAGTATTAACCCATATCCAAGAGAAGGGGAAACTTTTACCTTTTGGAATAGCCCACAAATGCCCTTTTCTTCCACTTCTTTACCGTCAAATTCGTCCCCCCGTGCTTCCACAAGTTCACCTACACTTTGCCTTCTTCTCGCCGTTCCAACAATTTCCTAAGGCTAGGTTTTCTTCAATAAAAACTAGAGAGAAAGGGAGAGGATTTCCTTGGGAGGGTTTTGAGATGAAATGGCCAAGTATTCCAAGACTTGGCCCTAAAATAGGCCCCTTTCTGGTCAAAAGGATGGGAGGGACACTTGTCACCCTCCCATAGGCTTTTAACAAAATATCCCTAATTTCGCTTTTCTGTGAAAAATCCCGCCTTGTCGCCCTCGCTCAGCCGCGCTTCCACTTCAGAGAATAATTACCCGCATTCCGGCGCCGCGGCGCTGCAACCTCAGCGAACCCCCCGCACAACCGGCGCCATGCCCTCGCATTCAGCGCCGCGGCCTGCACTTCGAACCGAAACCACCGATTTGCTCGATCACAAGACCGAACTTGCAACTTCCATCACTTTCGACCCCGATGTCCTATTGACGAGCGGTTTGTTGCGTTGGGAACTAGATTTAACGGACTACACACTAGGCTTTTTAAACACTTTGAAATTCTTAACAACTGGGGTACAACACTCCAAGGTAGACTCCAAATCCGTCTGACACATGTTTGTCCACTTATCTTTCCACTTTCAAATCTTATATTCCTTGGTATGTTCTTATCTTATCTTCGAATTTACTGGTGTAACAGGCACCACCACGCCCGGTTCGGGCGTGATGTTGTTCGCCAAGTTCTCCAAGTGTGAGTTTTGATTGGCATCGGGCATTCCTCAATGACGGTGTTCAGGTGGATACGACAAAGATTGAGGCGGTCAAGTCTTGGCCGAGACCTACTACTCCGACCGAGGTGCGCAGTTTCTTAGGACTGGTAGGTTATTATCGTAGGTTTGTCGAGCAATTTGCTTCGATATCAGAACCGTTGACTAGCCGACTCGTAGCGGCTAAGTTCCAGTGGGCGAAGTCAGGAGAAGGGCTTCCGCCATCGAAAGAAAAGTTGACGACGCTCAGCTTCTACTCTTCCGAGGGTTAGAGTACGTGATTTATTGTGATGCCTCGGATATCGGGCTAGGGTGCATATTGATGCAGCATGACAAGGTAATAGCCTATGCTTCCCGATACCACTAAGCATGAGAGGAATTACCCTACTCACGACTTAGAGTTGGCCGTAGTTATCCACGCCTTGAAGATTTGGAGACATTATTTATATGGGGTTCATGTGGATATTTATACAGACCACAAGAGCCTCTTGTATATCTTCAGGCAGAGGGAGCTGAACTTGCGGCAGAGGCGGTGGTTAGAGTTGTAGAAGGATTATGATGTTGATATTCTATACCATCAGGGGAAAGCCAACGTGGTTGCAGATGCTTTGAGTCGTAGATCGATGGGGAGTTTGTCAGAGGTACATCCAGAGAGACATGACATGGTCCGTCAGATCCACCAAAGCGAGCCTCGAGTTCGGTTGGTCGATACCGATGATAGTGGGGTACGGGTTCGTGAGGTTGCCGAGTCTTCCATCGTTGATGAGGTGAAGAGGCGACAGTATGAGGACCCAGTGATGGTTCGGTATCGAGATGCAGCTCTTAGGTAGGAGAAGAGTCTATTCGAGGTAGCGTCTGATGGGGTGCTAAGATTTGAGGGCCGGTTGTGTATTCCCGATGTTGCAGGACTTCGTCAGCAGATTCTGGGGGAGGCACACAGTGCTATTTATTCTATTCATCCGGGGTCGACTAAGATGTACCATGACCTAAGATGTACCATGACCTAAGATGTATGTATTGGTGGGATGGCCTGAAGAGGGACGTGGCAGATTTTGTTGCACAGTGTCCTAATTGTCAGCAGGTCAAGGTAGAGCACCAGAAGCCCGGTGGGCTATTGCAGGCTATTGATATTCCGGCACGGAAGTGGAGGTGATCAACATGGACTTTGTTCTGTGGTTACCTCATACTCAGGAAGTATGATTCCATCCGGTTATTGTTGACAGTGGCATGAAATCAACCCACTTTCTTCCATCAGACTACGATTCGATCGAGGATTATGCCGATTGTATATCGTGAGATTGTGAGATCGCACGAGTCCCTATATCGATTATATCGATAGAGAGCGATTTACGGCTAACTGGAGGTCTTTCCGAAGGACTAGGGACACAAGTGAGTCTCGATCGCGCTTCATCCTCAGATCGACGGCAGCAGAGGCGTCATCCGCATACACTCGAGGATATATCGCGAGCCCGTGATTGATTTCAGGGTAGCTGGAGGATCATTTGCCCCTTGTGGAGTTTGCTTATAACAACAACTACCATTCTAGTATACAGATGGCGCCATATGAGGCTTTGTATGGGCGGAAATGTAGGTCGCCAATTGGTTGGTTCGACGAGGGCGAGGTGCAGTTAGTTGGCCCAGACTTGATTCAGCAGGCCGTGGATAAGGTGAAGCTTATCCAGGAGAGACTGTTAGCAGCTTAGAGTCGGCAGAAGTCTTATGCAGACAATCAGCGTCGACATTTGGAGTTTCAGGTAGACGATTGGGTCTTCTTGAAGGTATCGCCCATGAAGGGTGTGATGAGGTTCGGAAAGAAGGGGAAACTTAGCCTAAGGTACATTGGGCCCTACCAGATCATCCGTAGAGTAGGCAAGGTTGCCTATGAGTTGGATCTGCCATCAGAGTTAGAGGCGGTACATCCGGTCTTCCATGTTTCTATGTTGTGGAAGTGTATCAGAGATCCATAGAGAGATTTCCCAGCTAGCGAGGTCCAGGTGACAGAGGGGTTATCTTATGAGGAGAGTCCCATAGCGATACTCGATCGCCAGGTCAGGCGACTGCGGACCAAGGATGTAGCCTCCGGCAAGGTCTTGTGGCGGAATGAAAACTGAGAGGAGATGACGTGGGAAACGGAGGAGGACATGTTGTGAAAGTATCCTCACTTGTTCCCTACACCTTCAGGTAATTCATTTTCCCATACTTGTCAAGTTTTAATTGAAGTATTTTTCTTAATTGCTATTATGTGGCCACGTGTGGCATTATTGGTATGTCGGGGTTGTAAAAAGGAAACTATGTCGCTATTTATAAGTTAACTCCGAAAGAACATTCGGGGACGAATGTTTCTAAGGGGGGAAGAATGTTACACCCCGTAAATTCAAGAAGAATAAGATAAGAACGTACGAAAGGAATTAAGATTTGAAAGTGGAAAGATAAGTTGACAAACATGTTTTGGGCAGATTTTGAGTCAACTTTGAAGTACTATATACCCCAAGTATTAAGAGTTTTTAAGGTGTTTAAAAATCCTAGCATAAAGTTTGTTGAGTCTAGTTTCCAACGCAACAAACCGTTCGTCGGTAAGACATCGGGGCAGAAAGGTATGGGCGTTAGAAGTTCAGTGGGCAGACGCAGAGGAAAGATATTCCAACAAAGCGTCGCAGCACGCGCGCCACAGGCCGCGCGCCAGAATCCTAAAATCCTCTGAAGTTACAGCGCCGCAGCGCTATCACGACCCGTTCCCGGGCCCGTGACTGGTGCCTTACCCGGGCACCCAAGTAGACATACATCAGAGTAACCAGCGGAATATAAACTTGCAAACATGAAACAGTGTAGAATAAGAAAAGTCTACCCAAGAAAAAGGTTGCCTTTCGGCATGTATATAAATACCAAAAGTGAACAGTTACATCCCAAATTTACAACAGGACTACAAACCTCTAAGAGTTTACATAACACTGTGACGGGATAGGGCCCCACCATACCCCTTAATGTACAAAAGTCTACAACTTCAGGGAACCGTACCAAAAGACAAAGCCTCCGGAGAAATGGAGCTTTCCAAGAACTGAACAGTGATCCTAAGAGTGCGGATCGCCAGTTACGACTCAACTCGCGACATGAACGCAGCCCCCCGAAGGAGGTCAGTACAACAGGTACCAAGTATGTGAAACTGAAAATACTGTAATGAAATCATAATAGTCTATATAAAACAGGAGACATGTATGATAACCAAAATACGGTACACAAAGCCTGATTAACAACAAGAGTAATGAGAATCAACATCGTCTTTTAAAAGACCATTTCACAATCTATGAACAACCATGTCAAGTCAGGGACGCATGCCCTCCAAGTCATTACCCAAATATAACCACGGGTCTCATGCCCAACAATGTCAACCGTGCCCGTGGAATTCCTTCCTCACTGCCGACAGTCTATGATATAACAACACCAAGGAGTACATGTGAACACCAGGTCCCACCTGTGTCATAAGAACCGTACGGGGCAAGTACGAAGGCCGACTACCAGATACCTCCTGCGTCACTCCGCTGACCGGGGCAAGTACGAAAGCCAACTACCAGATACCTACCGTACCAACAATATCAGATATCGTACCACGTCGACCGGAAAGTACGAAGCTACTACAGATACCACTGCACACGTCGCGATCGGCAGGTACGAAAGCTAACTACCAGATACCTCCTGCATCACAAGACTTCGCCATAATGCCGACCGGGGCAAGTACGAAAGCCAACTACCAGATACCGCCTGCATCAGCCACGACCGGGGCAGGTACGAAAGCTAACTACTAGATACCGCCTGCGTCCCTAAACCTCATGGAGAGCTAATCCATGGAACAACACTATCAACAGGGAAACGAACCCTCATCATGGCTGCATACCCGTGGACCCTCCATCGAGTCAGTATGCCCAGGATGATCCAGAACAACATGACCGGCCCTCCATCGAGAGACGCGGTAACATAAGGATACCACACTTGCACAACAAGGCTATCACAAGCAAACATAGGCAGGTTACTCACACTCAAGGTACTTTTATCTTATGCCAAAAATCCGGGTTTTAACCCCAAAGTACTACATGCTTTAACTCTTTCACAAAAGTCACATGATACTAATACTCGTAATATCAAAAATATAGTAACTATTATATTAAGTAAACCAAACAATTTCCATACTTTCTTTTTTAAATAAAAATCAAGACAATACCATGACTTCCTTTTCTATGTCAAATCACTTCTCGAACTAGTTTAAGTTTCAAAACTTCAAATTCTCAAGTCTCTTACTTTTAAACCAAATCCCATGACGGGGAACGATCAAGTCTCACATCTTTTTAAAACAACTGTCAAGTTACCATTTTAAAACTAATACTAAAACCATTTCTTCATTTTCATAAAGTCGTTATAACTAACTTCCCATAAAGCTATTATAACATTTTATGTTTTAAACCATCCAAGGACAACTACTCTCATTTCCGAATTCAAGATAACTTATTCTTTTTAAAGACCAAGTACTCATTACTCATGAATGAGGTTGTACAACTTTTTAACATAATTCAATTCCTTAACATATTATAACAAGTCACTTAACTAGAATCAAGTCAAGGACATAAAAGGGAAATCAACTCCTTCAACACACGTGCGTCTACCGCACTATATATATATATTTCACAAATATCATGCTCAAGAGAATAGGAAGAATCACATACCTCCTCGGCTAAATCCACTTGCCAAGTCGGATATATCGCGCGCAGAGTGTCAACCTATAATAGTCAAAACACGCCTATCAACTTCTAGTTTTTCGTGGGATTCTTCTAAGTAAGATTTCTCTTAGTCTACGAAAAATTGGGCAGCACCTCCCCCGTTTCTACTCAATTCTCCACCTTTTTCAAGGCCCAATAATAGTAACCAACATGCCATAAATAAGGCGCATTAATTCCGAAATTTAAAGAAGGGGATAACACGCCCAAACGAAACGCGATTAACAATCTCTCCTTCATAACAACAATAATTAAAGAAGGGGATAACACGCCCAAACGGAACGCGATTAACAATCTCTCCTTCATAATAACAATAATTAAATAAGGGGATAACACGCCCAAACGGAACACGATTAACAATCTCTCCTTCATAACAACAATAATTAAAGAAGGGGATCACACGCCCAAACGGAACGCGATTTAACAATCTTCCCCTTAACAACAATGTAAATACAGTCCAAAGTAAATATGGTCCAAAGTAAATACGGTCCAAAGTAAATACGGTCCTTAAGTTGGGGTCCTTGGCCAACTTTTACAATTTTACTTATCCAATTACTTCATTAGTCCTTCAACTTATATTCCAATCTTTATATAAGTTATAGTTTCTTTGTTGTTAACTTCTTAGTAAGTAATGGATACATTTTTACCATTTTAATGGCTAATATGCCAATTCTCCTTTTAACATCTTAACATGATCCAAATCTTTCCTTATGTCTCATACTTTATAATGTACTTCCAGTATGTGTATAATATCCATATATACATAATAATCAACTTCACAAAGAGGTTAAGGTTCATTACCTCAAAATAGCCCAAAAATATCCAAGAACTTAAAGTCGTTCCAAAGCAAGTCTTAGCTCCAAATCTTTGAGTTTTAGCTCCAAATATTTGTGTTCCAAACCACCACAAGTCACCCTTAGAAGTTCCTAACCAACTTCTATTCAAGAATTAACTCCAAAAAGTGAAGAACACTAAAGTTCCAAATCTGTCCACTCTCGGCTTTGTGAGGCTAGGGGTGTGAAATCTTGTCTAACTCTTGGTTAATAATCTTCCTAATACATTAAGGAAGAACACTTATAAGTTTAAGAATTTTTGGACAACATTTGCTCAAGGAAGAGGGGCTTTGGACGAGAGCAACAAGGAAAGGGAGAGAAAATATTTTCAAGTCTTGAAATATTCTAAGTGTGGAAGATTTTCATCAACTAGAGGGGTTTATATAGTACAACCAAGGGTTAGGATTAAAACATATGTATGGTATAGATTGTTTGTGTAGGTTCCTTTCTCCACTTGTCCCACAAATGCCATGCAAGACTTTGACCATTTGACTTGCCCACTAATTCTAAAAAAAAAAGTCCCAAGCCATGCAATGCCATGCAGGACTTTTGGTCACTTGTCTTGCTGAAAAAAATCGTCCAACATGGCTCTGGGGTGACACATGTCGCCCTCCCATTGGTCCAAAATATTTATCTCTCGGAAAAATTTCATAATCGGTTAAAATATTGAAAACGTAAAATTTCCTTCACAAGGTTCGGAATACTTTCTGTCGGAAAAAAATTCTTTCATTCTTACCCTAATTAGGGCTTAAACATTCGTACGTACGTCCTCACATACATACTCCGGAACTACGGGTATAACATTCTCCCCCCCTTAGAAACATTCGTCCCGTATGTTCCTTCAAGATTCAATTAACTCATATAACGGCATAGTCCCCCAAAACTTGAACAATTTGCAAAATTTCCACATATGGCCACAATAGAACACGTCTATCTTCTTAAAACATCTTCGCCTCTTCTCTTACTCGTCGTACCCTCCTCGTATACTCGAACTCTTTCTAGTATACGTACCATACTTCACCATCGCCGCTTTTTCAAAACTTTGGAGTTACTACCTCCCAACTTGGTCATTTTACTAGCCTTTCATTCCTCTAAGGCCATTCCCGGCCTTCACGATCCGATTCTGGTCGAACACATCCGCGAACTCGTACGATGGTTACCTAAACTTAGGCCTCACACCCTCATGACCCTATCATCTGGCGGGACCACCCCAAACTGACCCTACCTCATTTCGGGCTGCGGGTTGACCCGCGATCTAGCTTCAACCCGACCCATTATCGCTCTAAACTTTTGTTCCCGTCCGGGACAATCTTACTATTCTCGTCATGAAAATTACCACTTTTATCTTGCTCGACCTATGGAATTATCCCACAATACATTTCACGCATACCAAGTACTTCGACAAGGACTAACTGTAAAATCTTTTACTCAAGACGGCCTTACATCTAAGGTCTCAACTGTTATAAGATTCTAAGGCTCACAATTTCCCTGCCCCTAAACTTACCTTTTCAACTAACCATGTTTTCTAAATCACAATTTTACACAGTGCTATCCAAACATAACACTTTAACATAAAATCATCATATCACGCATACAAATCTCTAGAGGGTTAAGGATATACCAGAACTATTGCTTCACTTTTCCCTTGTCGCTCTAATCATGATCCCGCCTGCATGGCGCAGCAAAGAAGGCGATGAACGCCACCGATCCCGGCGTCGAGTCTCTACATCCGCGCTACCTGCGGTTGGACAATTTCGCAAAATGGCCTGCTGGCCGCATGTATAACAACCTCCGAACCAAAGACGACACCCCCATGGATTTTACCACAACGGCCACACTGAGGTAAGGGTGGCCTCATCCGGCTAGTACCCCCACTCCCCCGGAAACCTGAAACCTTGGAGCCCTGACCTGCTCCTGAATATCCCCGGCGATCAAACCTCCTGCCAGAAGACCGGGAAGGAGCACTCTGTGTCGGCTGAAATGTAGACCTAGCCTGCTGCTGAGGTTGTCCGCCTCGAAAGTTACCTCAAACCTGCCCCGACCCTCTTGTGTTGGCTGGTCGGTGATCCTCTCTCTCTGCCCCGATCCTCGCATAAGCTCGCATCTCCGACAATATCCATACCTGGCTGAAGGGCCACTCTCAGGCATGCAGTAATCATATAATGGTCTAGCCCCATCACATAGCGGTGAACTCCGTCCGCCATGTCAGCCACAATAGTGATCGCATATCTGACCAACGAGTCAAACTCCAGGTTGTACTCTCTGATAGTTCTCCCATTCTGTCTCAATGTCAAGAACCTATCCACGCGGGCTCTCCTCATCTCAGGAGGCAAAAAGTGATTAAGAATGGCCTCTATGAACTCATCCCAAACTGCTGGAAGAGCACTCACACCTCTAGACAATTCCCATGACTCAAACTAGTTCAACGCAATATCGCGTAACCGATAAGAAGCTAACACAACTGACTCTGTCTCCGAGGCCCTAAGCACCTGCATAGTCCGCTGTAACTGCCGAATAAACTCCTGAGGATCCTCCTCCGATCTCGCACCATAGAACTCGGGTGGATTGCAACCCAGAAAATCCCGAATCCTCAAGCTGTCGGCTCTAGGGTTAGCTACCTGCTCCTGTCGGCGCTGCTCTGCCACTATGCTAGTCAATAACCTGATTTGCTCTCCATAATCTCTAAATTCTGCCTCTGGCCGCAGAACTACATGCTCGGGTATCGGAACCTCTGGAGCTGCGGCTGTTCTCGGCTCCTCTAATACGGTCGGCGTAACTGAACTCGCCGCCTGAGCCACAACCTCGTGCATAACTGGCTCGAGCATCGTAACCTCAGGACTACTAGCGCCTCCTCGCTGCGCCTTGCCCTCTCCGGGCCTGTCGTCTTCCGTGGAGGCATAACTGATACATAAGAATAGGTCAGAGAGGATTCAACCTACTATGACAGCTCTACTGCACGATCTCAGAGATATAAGAATGGAAACCAATCCTAAATGTCCTGCAGCCTCCTGATTATAGATATGGTACACAACACACCGATAATCAAGACTCTACTAGACACGGTCTGTAGACACTTTCCGAGGACTAACTGCTCTGATACCACTTTTGTCACGACCGACTGCGCGACTAGTGCCCTACTCCGGGCACTTACAGGTATACATCAGAGATAATCAGTGGAACATACATAAACTTAACAAGAAATAAATAATAGGTTAGCCGATAAGGCTACCTTCCTGGATACATATAACTATGTAAAACCAAAAGCAGTTACCTCTTTTTTTTTTTACAAAGCGACCCACAAGATATGACTACAGACCTCTAAGAGTTTTGACATAACAACTGTGACGGGACAGGGCCCCGCCATACCCCTGAATGTACATAAACCTACAACCTCAGGGAACCGTACCAAAAGACAAAGCCTCCGGAGAAATGGAGTTTTCCAAGAACTGAACAGTGATCCTAAGAGTGCGGATCAGCAAGCTATGTACCTCAACCTGCGGCATGAACGCAGCCCCCCGAAGGAGGTCAGTACGAAATATGTACCAAGTATGTGAAACTGAAAATACTGTAATGAAATCATAACAGTCTATAATAAAGCTGGAGACATGTATGATAACCAAAATAACAGTACACTGTACCTTGCCGAAGTGAAAGTAATGAAAGTCAATTTTTTTTTTACCTTGAACAAACTATTTCAACACATGAACAATAGTCACACCAGGGCTATGGACACAAGCTCTCAAATATCATTACACAATTCAGTAAGGGTCTCAAGCCCACAATTATCAAAACGTTCCCGTGGAATCCCCCATCACTGCCGACAGCTGTAAGTGTAAAATATAACCATGTGACACGCCCGTGGCATCCTACCTCACCGCTTGCACACACATACAATACATATATATATATCCTCGCCTGGAATCCCATCACCGCCGACCGTAAGTGTAAAATATAACCATGTGACGCGCCTGGCATCCTACCTCATCGCTTGCATATACATACAATACATATATATATATCGCCTTCCCGTGGAATCCCCCATCACTGCCGATAGCCGTAAGTGTAAAATATAACCATGTGACGCACCCGTGGCATCCTACCTCACTGTCGGCGTACACACATATGCAATATATATATATCTCTCATGCCCGTGGAATCCCTTATCTCGGGTACATGACTTCATGGAGAGCTAATCCATGGGGTAATAATCGTATATAACATGCCCGTGGAATCCCTCATCTCGGGTACATGACTTCATGGAGAGCTAGTCCATGGAGTAATAATCGTATATAACATGATCGCATGCCCCAGAATCCTTCATCGTATAAGCATGGCCATGGGGTAATAAAACAAATCCGGGAATCTAACCCGCCTCCAGTCGATGCCTAATCCCACATCGTATAAGCATGTCCAAGGAGTAATAAAAACAATCCGGGAATCTAACCCGCATCCGGGTCGCATTCCCAGGAATCCCACATCGTATAAGCATGTCCAAGGATCAATCACAATGGAAGCATACCCGTGGAAGCCTCAGTCACTGTCGGTACGTCCAAGTAGATTCACAACAAGACAGCCTGCCCTCCAACTGAGAGTCACGGCAGCGTAAACATATAATACTTGCACTCAAGGCTATCACAAGCAAGCATAGGCAAGTTCATAAAATCTTTAGACTTTTATTTTATATACTCAAGGCACTTTTCGTTTCACATAAAAATCCGGGAATTTAACCCAAAGTACTACGTACTTCCATTCTTTTCAAAAGACTCATTTTCTTATAAAACCCCAAGATACTAACACCCGTAGTATCAAGGCATGTCTATTTTTCAAATTAAGTTACTAGACCTTTAGAAATTCATTTCAAGACTTTGAAACCAAGTAACTTCCAATTTCTCAACCTAGGTAACTCATGCCTATTAATCAAAATAGACAACTCTTTTAACCTTCCATAAAGTCGTTATAACTAACTTCCCATAAAGCCGTTATAACTCCTTATGGTTTAGACAAATTCATTCTTTTTATAACCAATTGACTTATATTTTCAAATCAAGTTGCTTAACTTTCAAAATACTTCAAGTCTCTTATCTTTATAAATCAAGTTTCTTAATTTAGAAATCAAGTCTCATAACTTGACAAATAGTCTCTTAACCTTTTAAGAGTTTAAGGTTCATAGTCTTAAAACTTCATAACGTAAACTCTTTAAATTAAGTAACATATACTTTTGTGCGTTTTGAATAGGTTATACTTGTTTATAATCACACGACCCGACCCAAGGCATCGTGCCCTACCTGGGCACCCTTCTAATCATACAACATAATAAAACTGCGGAAGATAAATAACACTCTTTTTTTTTTTTAAAAACCAAGGCCAAGCCGATAAGGCTGCCATAATATAAATCACCCAAAAAGGTCTTACACTATCCAAAAATGTAATTACCACTCTAACCAGTCCAGCCCACATGTGAATACAAACCTCTAAGATTTGAACAAATACTATTACGGGACAAGACCCCGCCGTACCCCTGAATAGACATAGCCATGACAACTCCGGAACATTGGATCCATCTCATAATGCTGAACCAGGATCCTAAGCTCGCGGATCCACAACTGTGTACCTAAACCTGCGGACATGAACGCAGCCCCCGAAATTCGCATAACAAAAAAGAATATGGAACAAAAATAAAGTAAGAAATGATCATAATCAGTACAAAAGAATGACAGAGGCAAGTATAAAAGTACATACGGATCCTCGTGTCATTACCACTCATGAACTTAATTGCACATCATTATCTTTTCCATTCCATTAAGAGTTTTAGCCATATCTTACGTACATACTTAGGAGAAGTCATTAAGTTCATTACCATATAACTTACTTATCTTTCATAACATAATTCGGCCCTTTATGGAGGGACGCATATACTACCCGGCCCAATCTGGGACGCGATCAAGTCACACAAATATCAAAGCGTGCCCGTGGAATCCCCATCACCGCCGATGACCATAAGTGTAAAATATGACCATGTGATGCGCCCGTGGAATCCCACCTCACTGTCGGCGTACACATACACAATACATATATATATCTCCTGCCCGTGGAATCCCACATCACTGCCGACAGCCGTAGGTGTAACATATAACCATGTGACGCGCCCGTGGCATCCCACCTCACCGCTTTGCATATATACAACACACACACACATATATATATATATATATATATATATATATATATATATATAACGTGGCCGCATGCCCCAGAATCCCTCATCGTATAAGCATGGCCATAACGTGCCCTCGGCATCCCTCATCGTAGGTGCAGGTCTTCATGGGGAGCTAGCCCATGGAGTAATAATATAACATGCCACCGGAATCCCTCATCATGAGTACATGTCTTCATGGGGAGCTAGCCCATGGAGTAATAGTCATACATAACATGGTCGCATGCCCCGGAATCCCTCATCGTATAAGCATGGCCATGGGTAATAAAACAAATCCGGGAATCTAACCCGCCTCCTGGTCACATGCCCCGGAATCCCACATCGTATAAGCATGTCCAAGGATCAATCATAATGGAAGCATACCCGTGGAATCCCACATCATCGATGCGTCCAAGTAAACTTACAACAAGACAATGCCTCCAACCGAGTCACGACAACGTAAACATATAATACTTGCACTCCAAGCTATCACAAGCAAACATAGGCAAGTTCATTAAACCTTTAGACTTCCATTTTTATAAACCCATGGCACTTTCGTTTCACATATAAAAATTCGGGAATTTAACCCAAAGTACTACGTGCTTACATTCTTTTCAAAAGACTCATTTTTCATATAAAACCCCAAGATACTAACACCCGTAGTATCAAGGCTTGTTTACATTTTACCTAAGTCACTACACTTTTAGAAATACATTTTTCGGCTTCTAAATCAAGTGACTTCTTTCCTTAACACTTAAGCAATTGATGCTTTTAAATCCATTTTCCTTTCTTTATTTCAAAACATTTATCATTACTTAGAGTAAACCACTCTTTTAACTTTCCATAAAGCTATTATAACCCACTTCCCATAAAGTCGTTATACTAACTTTATACTTAGGCAAATACATTCTTTTTATAACCAAGAGACTTATACTTTCGAAAACCAAGTATCGTATACTTTCAAAATACTTCAAGTCTCTTATCTTTTAGAATCAAGTTTCGTAGTTCATAGTCTTAACACTTCATAACGTAAACTCTTTAAATTAAGCAACATATGCCTTATGTGTGTGAATACGTTATACTTGTTTATACTGATCTCATTAAAGCAGCCATGATCTAGAAAATGTAATACAATTTTGTCTTATCTTAGCTTCTATGCAGATGGAGAATTCTACTTGTTTTAATATAATTTATGGTCATTACATTTTCATTTATTAACGCTGCAATGGCTTGTTCGATACTTATTCTCATTCGTGCCTTAAATTAGCCAAGTCCACTTGGCTCCAAATACCTCCTAACGACTCTTGCCAACATCCCCCATAAGACTTGGTAAGAACTTAGGATAACTTAGACATAACCCTTACGTAGAGTAAATCAACATACATACTTCTTAACTTCTAAGAGTAGAAGGAATCATGAAATAATACCACATGTATATTCCATACATAGAATCATGTCTAAAGAAGGAATAGGTTCACATACCTCGCGACGATTATCGACAAATAGCAAAAATGCTCCAAAGTACTTCAACCTTGATAGCTATTCCATCCTTCAAGTAGAATACGCTATACTTAGTACTTCAACCTATAATGGCCATAATACGTCCATTAACGTCTAGCTTCAAACGTAGAATATGCTAAGTGCAAAGTCACTAAATTCTACGGAAAATCGGGCAGCACTTCCTTTGTTTCTACATACTTTGCCACCTTTTTCAAGGCCGAATTCAATAACCAAACACGCCACATTTAAGGCCCAACAATTCAGCTAACCAAAGGGTATTACACGTCTTAACAGGACGTGTAAAATTCCGCCCCACAAATTAATACGAAACTAGTTCCATATTTAAAGCCATTCTTGACTAATCATATACAACAACACAAAGTCCTTTTCCAATTCTTTTTCAATCCAACTTCTTAGGTCTAACATGTTATATTGTCATAACCAACTTAACAATTATAATTCCTTCCTTATATAACATGTGACGATTAAACTAATAATCCAATTGAATTGAAATCTCAAGGCTAAACATACTAGTTTTCGGATTAGGATTCCAATATCCATAACACTTATCAAATTCATAATATATATATATCTCATACTTGCTAATATCCATAGCTACAACAATAAGTAATCTCAATTACTAAAACGACAAGAATTTTACCTTTACAAGCCCTTATAATTTCCAAGATTCAATGTCGCTCCTTAGCAATTCTTAGCTCCTTTCCTTTACGCTCCAATCCGCTATTTGAAGCCTTTAGAAGCTCACAACCAACTTCTCTTCCATTTCCAATCAAAACCTATGAAAATGCCTTAGGTTTTCGCCTTGCGACTAACGTGAAAACGCCGTTTTTCCGAAATCTTTCTATTGAGATATCCTTACAATACCCTTAGGGACCTTGGGTTAAAGTCTTGTGAATAATGATCCACAATTGCAAAAATTTTCTCTCCTAAAAACCTCTTGGCCGAGAGCCTATTTTAAGAACAACAAGTTCTCTCAAATTTTTTCTAAGTTTTGTGAGCTAAGTCTTGCTACTTAGGATGATATATAACACATTGGAGGCTCAGGATTACAACACATGTAAAATTTGGATGAAAGGGATCAAGCCAAGTGGCTCTTGACTTAGTCAACAATGTCAAGCTCAAGCTTAGCAAGACTTTCTCATCTTTACAATGGTCAAATGACCCTTTTGCCCTTGCATCAATTCGTCCAAGACCAATGTGGGGGGGTGCCATGTGTCGCCCTCTCATTCGTCCGTAAAATTCCGTAACCCTCGTGGGCCCCACAAAACGTAAAATTCCTCGGGTGGGCCCCACGTGACCAAATCCATAAAAATAAATTTCCATAAGGATAATAAGTTCCATACTCTACAAATAATGCATTTTGAGAATCTAATTCTCCTCAACGAACATTTTTCCTTTCCGACGTTCGGAAGATTTTCCGTCGGAAAAACAATTCTTCCTTTCGTACCCTTTTCAAGTCTTGTGTTCCTTACATACATTCTCTTAAGGAAAAACAATTCTTCCTTTCGTACCCTTTTCAAGTCTTGTGTTCCTTACATACATTCTCTTAAACATGTCCTTGAACTACGGGGTGTAACAATAACGATCTTATTGAAGCAGCCATGATCTAGAAAATGTAATACAATTTTGTCTTATCTTAGCTTCTATGCAGATGGAGATTCTACTCATTTTAATTTAATTGATTGTCGATACATTTTCTTTTATTAACGCTGCGATGGATTGTTCGATACTTATTCTCATTCATGCAGTATATTAGCAAAGTCAACTCGAGTCCAAATACTTCCTAACGACTCTTACCAACATCCCCCATAATACTTGGTAAGAACTTAGGATAACTTAGACATAACCTTCACATAGAGTAAATAAACATACATGCCTCTTAACTTCTAAGAATAGAAGTAATCATGAAATAATACCACATGTATATTCCATACATAGAATCATGCCAAAATAAGGAAGAGGTTCACATACCTCGCGACGATTATCGACAAGTAGCAAAATGCTCCAAAATACTTCAACCGTGATAGTTATTCCATCCCTTAAGTAGAATACACTATACGTAGTACTTCAATCCTATAATGGCCATAATACGTCTATTAACTTCTAGCTTCAAACGTAGAATATTCTAAGTGTAAAGTCACCAAATTCTACGGAAAATCGGATGACTTCCTTTGTTTATACATACTTTTCCACCTTTTTCAAGGCCCGAATTCAATAAACAAACATGCCACATTTAAGGCTCAACAATGTAACTAACCAAAGGGGATTACACGCCTAACAAGACGTGTAAAATTTTGCCTCACAATAATACAAAACAATCCAATAATTCCATGTCATTCTCGGCTAATAGGTGCAACAACATATCATCTTTTCCAATTCCTTTACAATCCAAGTTGTTTAGTATAACATGTTATAAAGCCGCAATCGATTATAACAACTACAATTCTTCAAGTAGATAACATGCGACGATTCTAATTATCGACCAAATTGTTTTTCAATTTCAAATGGCTAACAAGGTCATTTCGGATTTAGGCTTCCAATATCCATAAAACTTATCAATCTTCAATACATATACTTCATGCTAGTTAAAATGTAGGCTACAACAATATGTAATCTTATGACACTTAAGAGAACAAGATTGTTACCTAGACATACCTTAATCCAACTTGAATATCCGAAGTCGCTCCCTAGAAACTTAGCGCCTTTACTTGACACTTCAATCCGCCACTTAAAGCCCTTAGAAGCTCACAAACAACTTTCCTTCAATTTCCAATCCAAACCTATGAAAGTGACTTAGGTTTTCACCTTGCGACTAATGCAAAAATGACACTTTTCCGGGATCTTTCTATTGAGATACCCTTACAATACCCTTAGGAACCTTTGTTTAAAGTATGGAGATTATTGAACAACAAACGAAATTTTTTCTTGTTCCTAAGAACCCTAACCCGAGAGCTTTGCTAGCAAGAACAAAAGTTCTTCAAAATTTTCTAAGTGTAAATAGCCTTGTCTTGCTACTAGTATGTTTAAATAACACTATGGAGGGTCAAGATTAGCACATATGGGTGGCTTGGATACATTTCACTAAAAGATCAAGCCAAGTGGCCCTTTGACTTATTCAATATTATCAAGCTCTAGCCTAGCAAGACTTGCTCATCTTTACAATGGTCAAATGACCATTCTAACCTTGGTCCATTCGACCATGACCATCCAAGGGGGGGTGACACGTGTCACCCTCCCGTTCATCACAATATTTCATTTCCCGACATTTCCATAATTCCGATAAATTTTTACTAGTCTCAAATCTTAACATTTGAGTTCTTACGTACGTTCTTATAAACATGTCCTGGAATTACGGGGTGTAACAATATCTTAACATTTGATGTGATTATGGATATGGATTGATTAGCTTCCTGTTATGCTAACGTTGATTATAGAGAGAAGTTGGTTCGATTTCAGTTTCCAGGCGAACCAGTTATAGAATGTAAAGGGAATACCGCATCGCCGAGGGGTAAGTTTATTTCATACCTCAAGGCAAGGAAGATGGTCAGAAAAGACTATATTTATCACTTGGTTCGGGTGCATGATACGGAAGCTGAGGTACCGACTCTTCAGTCAGTTTCGGTAGTTAGTGAGTTCCCAGATGTATTCCCAGATGATCTTCCGGGTCTTCCTCCAGAATGGGAGATAGAGTTCACTAAAGATTCACTACCAGATACCCAACCCATATCTATCCTCTCTATAGAATGACACATGTAGAGCTGAAGGAGTTGAAAGAGCAGTTGAGAGACTTGTTGGAAAATGCTTCATTAAGCCTAGCACATCTCCTTGGGGAGCACCGGTATTATTTGTGAAGAAGAAAGATGGATCGCTGCGGATGTGTATTGATTATAAGCAGTTGAATAAGGTGACAATTAAGATCAGGTATCCTCCTGGGATTGATGATTTATTTGACCAATTGCAGGGTGTCAAGTGTTTTTCGAAGATAGACTTGCGGTCAGGTTATCATCAGGTGTGGATCAGGGAGGCAGATATTCCAAAGACAACATTCAGGACCCGATACGGGCATTATGAGTTTAGAGTGATGTCTTTTGGATTGACCAATGCTCCAGCGGTATTTATGGACTTGATGAACCGGGTGTTCAAGTCATTCTTGGATATGTTTGTTATCGTGTTCATTGATGATATTCTGGTCTATTCACGATCAGAAGAGGAGAATGCAGACCATTTGAGGATGGTACTTAAGATACTCCAGCACCAAAAGTTGTATGTTAAGTTTTCCAAGTGTGAATTCTGGTTGGCCTCAGTGGCATTCTTGGGGCATATTATTGGAGCTGATGGTGTTCAGGTGGATACACAGAAGATTGAGGAAGTTAAGACTTGGCCCACCTACGACACCTACTGAGGTACGCAATTTTCTGGGGCTAGCAGGGTATTACAGGAGGTTTGTGGAAAATTTTGCCTCGATCTCAGTGCCTTTGACTAGGCTAACTCAGAGGGCAACTGAGTTTCAATAGACGGATGCTTGTGAGCAAGGCTTCCAGTTGTTGAAGGATAAGTTGACTACGACTCAAGTTCTAACTCTTTCTGAGAGACTAGAGGGTTATGTTATTTATTGTGATACTTTGAGTATTGGGCTAGGTTGTGTGTTGATGCAGCATGGTAAGGTTATAGCTTATGCATCCCAACAGCTCAGGAAGCATGAGATGAATTACCCTACTCATGATTTGGAGTTAGCGACAGTGATACATGCTTTTGAAGATATGGAGACATTATTTATATGGAGTTCATGTTGATATTTATACGGATCACAAGAGTCTCCAATATATCTTCAAGAAGAAGGAGTTGAACTTACGGCAGAGACGGTGGTTAGAGTTACTTAAGGACTATGATGTTGATATCTTGTACCACCTAGTGAAAGCCAATGTGGTAGCAGATGCTCTTAGCCGTCGATCTATGGGTATCTTGACGGATGTGCAACCGGAAATGAAGGAGATGGTTCGTGAGTACACCAGCTAGCGAGCCTTAGAGTCCGGTTGGCCGATTTCAGAGGCAGTGGAGTTCTTATTCGAGGAGTTTCCGAGTCCTCTATCGTAGAATAGGTGAAGAGGCATCAGTATGAGGATCCTGTTCTGGCATGGTATAGATATACATCTCTTCGAAAGGAGAAGACTCTATTTGAGGTTGCACCTGATGAGGGTGCTATGGTATGAAGGCAGATTGTGTGTACCTGATGTTGATGGGCTACGACAGCAGGTTATGGAAGAGGCACACAATGTGCGATATTCTATTCATCTAGGGTAAACAAAGATGTATCACGACCTCAGATGCGTATATTGGTGGGATGGCATGAAAAGGGACATATCGGGGTTTGTTGCGCAGTTCCCGAATTGCCAACAGGTTAAAGTTGGACATCAGAAGTCTGGTGGACTATTGCAGGAGATAGAGATCCCAACTTGGAAGTGGGAAGTTATTAATATGGACTTCGTTACAGGCTTGCCTCGTACTCAGATGAAGTATGACTCCATATGGGTTATTGTGGATAGGCTGACGAAATCAGCCCATTTTCTTCCAGTCAGGACTACTTACTCAGTTGAGAACTATGCTAAGCTATACATCAGGGAGATTATGAGACTGCATGGGGTTTCCACATCTATTATATTAGACAGAGGATCTCAGTTTACAGTAAACTTTTAGAGATCGTTCCAGAAGGAATTGGGGACACAGGTGAGTCTTAGCACAACATTTCATTCTCAAACTGATGGGCAGGCAGAGCGTACTATTCAGACACTAGAGGATATGTTGAGAGTATGTAGTATTGATTTTAGAGGTAGCTGGGATGATCATTTACCACTCGTTAGTTTTCTTATAACAATAGCTATCATTCTAGTATTCTGATGGCCCCGTATGAGGCCTTATATGGGAGGAAGTGCAGGTCACCTATTGGTTGATTTGATGTGGGTGAGACTAAGTAACTTGGCCCAGACATGATTCAGCAAGTTGTGGATAAGGTGAAGCTTATCCATGAGAGATTATTAGCAGCCCAGAGTCGACAAAAGTCGTATGTAGATAATCGACGTCGACACTTAGAGTTTCAGCTTGATGATTGGGTATTCTTGAAGGTATCACCCATGAAGGGTGTTGTTATACCCCGTATTTCCAGAGTATGTACGTGAGGGAGTACGTACAAAAGTTTAGCCTTAGTTAGGCATTAGGGACGAAAATATTGTGCACAACACACGAAAAGAATCGTTTTCCGACGAAACGCTTTTCAAAACTTGCGTAGGGTAAATTACGGCTATGTCATTTATAATTTTTGCGGATTTTTCCGAGAGACGAAATATTTTGGACCAACGGGAGGGTGACACTTGTCACCCTCATATGGACGGCAACTTGGGCAAGGGTTGGACGATTTTGTGGCTTAGTTTTTGGTCAAGGAGTTGGTAGGATATTTGTGTAGTAGATGGATAAGGACACTTGCCTAAATCTCCACCTTACACTTGCCTACCACTTGGCTTCATCTTGGCCATTGGTTGGCCTATAAATACCCCCCTAACTTGAAGGTTTTCTTCATCCACAAATCAATTCTCCAAGTCTTGAAAAATCCCTCCCCTCTCTTATAGCTTTCCGTCCAAGCTCTTCTCCCCTTCCGAGTCCTAGCCAAACCTACCCCCTCCCTTGGTAGAAAAGTTGTCTTCCAAGTATAGTTACTATTCCTAAATACCCTAGCCCCAAATCCCTTATAGTATTTAAGTAGAAGTTGTTAGAAACTTCTAAGGGTTTCTTGGAGCTATCGGAGCGTACAAAGTAGAAGCTAAACCTTGCTCAGGATCGACTTTTAACTTGGATAATATTGGGCTTATCGAGGTAAATAATCTTATCCTTCTATTGTATTTGGAGAATACATAACGGAGAAGTATTGAAATAAGTATAAACCACATAGTAGGATATTAAAAAGAGAATTGAACTGTAATTACCTTTGAAGGATAATCTGAGAGTATTGAGCTGAAATCACATCAGTATAATAAAGAAGAATTGACTGTACTTACATAGAATTTGTATTTCTGATGAACTTGTGTAGCTTGACGGGTAGGGAAGTGCTGCCCAAATTTCCATAGAATAAAGAACCTCTCGCTTAGAATAGTCTACGAGTAGTCTAGACATTGATAGGCGTGCACGACTATTATAGGTTGATTCTCTGCGCGCGACATATTCGACTTGGCAGGTGGATTTCGCCGAGAAGGTATGTGATTCTTCCTATACTCTTGAGCATGATATTTTAAAATATATATATAGTACGGTAGACGTACGTGTGTTAACTGAACGTAGTTTTACTGCAATGTCTTTTGACTTAAGCCTGAATAATAAGAATCTTGAAGTCTTTCAAAAGAATTATAAATCATTTTTAAAAGAAGAAGAATATTTGTTTTTAAAACAAAAAGCTTAAAGAGTTATACTAGCTTTATGGGAAGTTAGGAATAACGACTTAAGGAAGATAAAAGGAACAGTTTACTTGTGTATTTATAAAAGACTTGTATTGATTTCTGGAAAGTACAGTAAGATGGTTTGTTGAGTAGACATATTGTGATGCTATGTGTGTTAGTATCTTGTAACATTTGTGTAAAGAGGTTATTCTTATTTGTGCTTATGTTGTTTAACGGTAAGCTGTTATATCACTCACCTCTTGACATGATACCGGGGGTTAAGCTGCCCTCCGATGAGGGGTAGACTCGGTGATGCAGGACCATGATTCGAGAATACCTCATGCGGGTCCAGGACCTATGCGGGCTACGAGTTCAGGTTAGTGTGCGGGGTTATACCTCATGCGGTGCATGTGGCCATGCGGACTACGAGTCGGGGCGATGTCGGGGAGTAGCTACCCTCGATGCGAGGAATACCTCATGCGGGCCTAGGTGGCCTATGCGGACTACGGGAGTCCAGGATTAGGCATGCATAATGATACTATGGGCGATTGGCCTTGCTTCGATCATTCGCAGCCTAGAAAGAGACCTGTCACAGTTTACCTTTTATTGCTCTTGTTTGTGATGTGGCACTATGTGCGGTTACCTTGTTTGTTTCGTACATATTTGTAAAACTGATTTTAAAATGATATGATTTCATTTAAGTACTTTACAGTTTCACATACTTGGTACCTGTTGTACTGACCTCCTTCGGGGGGCTGCGTTCATGCCGCAGGTAAGGGCAAGCAGGTGCTAGATCCGCATCCTTAGGATCTTTGCTTTGGTGTCAGGAGCTCCATCTTCTCCGGAGGCTCGACTTTTGGGTATGATCTCCCTGTTGATGTAGATAGTTTTGTACATTCAGGGTATGGCGGGGCCCTGTCCCGCCATAGTTGTTTACTTCCTTAGAGGTCTGTAGTCCTATTGTACAGTTGGGATGTAACTGCCAGATTTTGGTTATATATATATATGCCGAAAGGCGACCCTTTTTTTCCAGATAAACTGTGTCTCATTTACAATTGTTTCATGTCTTGTGTTTTTATATTCCGCTGATTACTCTGATGTATGACTACTTGGGTGCCCGGGTAAGGCACCAGTCACGGGCCCCGGAACGGGTCGTGACAAAAGTGGTATCAGAGCAGTTAATCCTCGGAAGGTGTCTACAGACCGTATCTAGTAGAGTCTTGATTATCGGTGTGTTGTGCACCACACCAATAATCAGGAGGCTATAGGATATTTAGGATTGGTTTCCATTCTTCTCACTCTGAGATCGTGCCTTAGAGCTTTGTTATAAGTTGGACCCCTCTAACGTATTCCTTTTACTGCTTGATTATGCCTCGCGTAAGGCAACCGGGCGAGAAGGGCAAAGCGTAGGAGGCGCTAGTAGGACACCGAAAGTCACGAGGCTCGGGCCCGATCTATACGAGGCGGCGAGTTCCATGGCGCCGCGGCCCCAGCGAACCACGATACCGCACCTCGGTCCCACGGCTGGAGCGAGGAGATGGATTCTGAGAGATGGCCCGATTCTTGGCGGGATCGTGGCGAACATGAGATAGGCTGGGCGCGGTAGTTCGATGGCACCGTAGTACATCCTAGATCGGACAGCTTGAGACTTCGGGATTTTCTGAGTTGTAGCCCGCCAGAGTTCTACGGGTCGAGGCCTGAGGATGATCCGCAGGAGTTCATCCGTCAGTTACAGAGGATCATGCGGGTGATCAAGGCTTCAGAGACCGAGTCCGTGATCTTCGGTTCGCATCGGCTGCGTGATACGCGATCGGCCCAGTTTGACTTCGTGGGAGCTTTCGGGAAACCGCGTCCCGGCTACTTGGGGCGAGTTCTCGGAGACCTTTCTCACTCACTTCTTGCCTCGCGGATGAGGAGGGCGCGGTAAGCGATTTTTATTCTTTGAGGCAGAGGATGCACAGCTAGGGAGTACAACATTGAGTTCGATTCGTTGGCTCGATATGTCCCTGCGTTGGTAACAGATATGGAGGACAGGGTGCATCGCTACGTCAGGATAGATGATTATATGGCGAGTCTTGTGCGGGTGTGGCTCTTGACCGGCATGGACATTACCGCGTCGAGCTCACGCACTTGGATGCGAGGCGTAGAGGCCGGCGGGTTGTGAGCGGCGAAGAAGACCGGGGCGGCGAGGTCTTTTGGTAGCTATCGGGGTGGGCGGCCTCGGGCGATCTAGATTTGCACCACAGCCCGATTGAGCACTCTGCTCCGTCTTGGCCACGAGTATTGAGGTAGGTCAGTCCCGGGACTTGAACTTCGGGGTAGCGAGGTGCTAACCGTCGAGACCACCCGCCGGTGTGGCCGTCACGGTAGTTCCCATCTCGGGAGTGGGGGTCCTACGTCAGGAGGTTGCTACACTTGTGGCCAGGCGGGCCACTTTGCGGCGTCAGGCTAGGAGGCGTGGCGGGTGGTAGGAGTGCCCTACAGGTTCTTCGCGGGTCTTCTTCGTCTCCTCGATTTACTAGCCCGGAGCAAGGTACTCATGGGCGGCCAGTCGCAGCGAGGTCGTGGCGCGGGTCCCGATTCTAGCGATCCTCGAGCGCATATATGCCTTGTCGGCCGGCGGGACCGGAGGCCTCACCTTATGTAAATCCACGGTACTTTATCGGTTTAGTGTTGTGGCGTGTATGCCTTGATAGATCCGGGTTCTACCTGTCCTATATATCTCCACTTGTTGCTAGTAGGATAGGGATGAGCACGAGTCCATAGACTTTCGAGGTAGCTACGCGATGGGTGATTCGGTGGTAGCTCGGCGGGTATATAGGGCTTGTCGGTGACCTTATGCGATCGTCGGACCACTAGCGGACTTGATAGAGTTGGGCATGACTGATTTCGATGTGATCATGGGCATGGATTGGTTAGCTTCTTGCTACGCCAATGTAGGCTGAGGAGAAAGTGAGTGCGGTTCCGGTTTCTGAGGCCGGTTATTGAGTGGGAGGAACATCAGACGCAGGGGTAGGTTTATTTCCTACCTCGAGGCTAGGAAGATAGTGCGAGAAGGGTACATCTACCATCTCATTCGGGTGTTTGATCTGAGGCTGCGATGCGATTTTGATCGATTCGATGTCGAGAGTTCCCAGGCGTGTTTCAGACGACCTCGGGTATCCCTCACGAGAGGAGATAGAGTTTTGTATCGATGTCTTTGCGGACACTCGGCTATTTCCATTCCGCCATCTGAATGGCACTGCCGAGTTGAGGAGAGTTGAAGGACCGGTGAGAGATTTCTTTGGAGAAGGGCTTCATCGCCTAGTGTTTCTCCCCGGGAACGCAGGTATTGTTCGTGAAGAAGAAGGATGGGGCGCTGCGCATGTGTGTTGATTACGAGCGGTGAACAAGGTGACTATTAAGACGAATACCCCCTTCCGGGATTGATGATTTGTTCGACCAGGTGCGAGTGCGAGATGTTTCTCAAGATTGATCTGCGATCGGGCTATCATCAGTGCACAGTCGAGGCGGATGTCCCTAGGATGCATTCGGACGTGCGGGCATTATGAGTTCGGTCATGTCTTTCGGGTTGACCAATGCTCGGCGGTATTCATGGATTTGATGAACCGAGTGTTCAAGCCATTTTGGACCGCGTTTGTGATAGTGTTCATTGATGATATCTTGGTTTATTCGCTCGGGCGGGAGCGTGCGGAGCGTTTGAGGCGTCTTGAGAGTTCTCCGGGACCAGTGATTATCGCCAAGTTTTGAAATGTGAGTTACGGTTGACTTGTGGCTTTTCTTGGGCATATAGTCGGGGCCGATGGTATTCAGGTGGATACGGCCAAGATCGAGGCAGTCAGGAGTTGGCCTAGACCTACTACTCCGACAGAGGTTCGCAGTTTTCTGGGCCTTGCAGGTTATTATCGGCGGTTCGTAGAGAAGTTTGCTTCTATCTCTGCACCATTGACTAGGCTGACTCAGAAGCGGCTAAGTTTGATGGACTGATGCGTGTGGCGGGGTTTCCGATTCTTGAAGGAGGCGGCAGCCCGTTCTTACTCTTCCGGAGGGTCGAGCGGCTATGTCGTGTATTGTGATCGTCGGGCATCGAGTTGGGATGTGTGTTGATCTGGCGGGGCAAGGTTATAAGCGTCACGCATCGGCGGCTTAAGAAGCATGAGAGGAACTACCCCACCCATGATTTGGAGTTAGCGGCGGTGATTCATGCCTTGAAGATCGGAGGCACTATTTGTATGGGGTTCGTGTGGATATTTATACAGACCACAAGAGCCTCGGTATATCTTCGGCCGATGGGAGCTGAACTTACGGCGAGGCGGTAGTTAGAGATGCTCGAGGATTACGATGTCGACATCTGTACCACCGAGGAAGGCCAATATTGTGGCGTATGCTCTTAGTCGTAGGTCGATGGGAGTCTATAAGATGTGCGAGCAGAGGAGGGCCATGGTCGCGAGTTACACCGATTAGCGAGCCTTGAGTCGGCGATTGATTACGATCACGGTGGGGTTCGAGTTCGTGAGGTTGCCGAGTCTTCCATCGTCGAGGAGGTGAAGAGGAAACAGTTTGAGGATCCAGTTTTGACACAGTACCGTGATACGGCTCTTCGTGAGAGGAAGGGTCCTTTTGAGGTAGCACGTGATGGGGTACTAAGGTTCGAGGCAGGTTGTGTGTTCGGATATTGCGGGACTTGGCAGGAGTTCTAGGGAAGCACACGGCGCGTTACTCTATCCATCGGGGTCGACCAAGATGTACCACGACCTTAGATCGTGTATTGGTGGGATGGCTTGAAGAGGGGCGTTGCGAGTTTGTAGCTCGATGCCGTGTTGTGTGGTGAAGATAGAGCACGAGGCACGGTGGTTTGTTGCGACGATAGAGATCCCGACACGGAAGTGGGAGGTGATCAGCATGGACTTTATCACGGGATTACCTCGCTTTCGGAGAAGCATGATTCTATCCGGGTTATCGTCGGCGGTGAAATCAGCCCACTTTCTTCCGTCGGGGCGACTTTTCGGTGAGGATTATGCGAACTTTACATCAGAGATCGTCGGTGCATGAGTCCCTATTTCTATCATATCGGCGAGAGCCGGTTTCGGCTAACTTCGGAGGTCTTTCGAAGGGTTTAGGGGCGAGTGAGCCCGAAGTCTTGCATTCCATCCATGAGCAGGCGGACGGTGGCGCCTTATCAGACTCTTGAGGATATCTTTGCGAGCACATGTTATTGACCGAGGTAGCTGGGAGGATCATTTGCCTCTAGTTGAGTTTGCGTATAATAATAGCTACCACTCCAGTATTCAGATGGCGACTTATGAGGCCTTGTATGGGAGGAAGTGCAGATCGCCGATATGCTGGTTTGATGTAGGCGAGTGTAGTTAGTAGGACGGACACAGTACGGCGATGGATAAGGTGAAGCTTATCCGAGGCGATTCGACAACTTCGAGTCGGCCAGTCATATCACGAATCATCGTCGCCGGCATCTAGAGTTTGAGGTTGATGATTGGGTTTTCTGAAGGTGTCACCCATGAAGGGTGTGATGAGGTTCGGGAAGAAGGGAAACTTCACCAGTACATTGGGCCTATCAGTTGTCCGCAGGTAGGCAAGGTTGCCTACGAGTTGAATCTGTCGTCCGATCTGGAGGCTGATGCATCAGGTGTTTCATGTTTCTATCTTTGAGGAGATGTATCGGGGATCCATCTAGAGTGCACCGATTGGCGATGTCCGGTGTGAGGGGTTATCGTATGAGGAGATTCCATAGCGATAATCGATCGTCGGAGTTAGGCGTCTGCGGACGGGGCGTGGCAGTCAAAGTCTTATGGCGAACGAGCTCGGGAGGAGATGACGTGGAAGCGAGAGGAGGACATGAGGCGAAGTATCCTCACCTATTCCACACCTCCAGGTAACTCACTTTCCTACTTGTAAATTTTTATTGTCATATATGCCTAAGTGTTGTTTTGTGGCCGTATGTGGCGTTTGCAAACTGTTTAGGTTATGAGGAACTTTATCGTTATCTGTTTTGGGAAGGAACATTCGGGACGAATGTTTCTAAGGAGAGAGAATGTTATACCGTATTTCCAGTATGTGCGTGAGAGTGCGTACAAAAGTTTAGCCTTAGTTAGGCATTAGGGACGAAAATATTGTGCACAACACACGAAAAGAATCGTTTCAGGTAAACGTTTTTCAAAACTGCGTAGGGTAAATTACGGCTATGTCATTTATAATTTTGCGGATTTTCCGAGAGGCGAAATATTTTGGACCAGCGGGAGGGTGACACTTGTCACCCTCATATGGGCAACAACTTGGGCAAGGGTTGGAAGATTTTGTGGCTTAGTTTTTGGTCAAGGAGTTGGTAGGATATTTGTGTAGTAGATGGATAAGGACACTTGCCTAAATCTCCACCTTACACTTGCCTACCACTTGGCTTCATCTTGGACATTGGTTGGCCTATAAATACCCCCCTAACTTGAAGGTTTTCTTCATCCACAAATCAATTCTCCAAGTCTAGAAAAATTCCTCCCCTCTCTTATAGCTTTTCGTCCAAGCTCTTCTCCCCCCTTCCTTGAGTCCTAGCCAAAACCTACCCCTCCCTTGGTAGAAAAGTTGTCTTCAAGTTGTCACGAACCGGGCGTGTTGATGCCTTACCGGGCACCCAAGTAGACATACGTGAGTGTCAGCGGAACATAAAACAAGACATGAAATATCAAGAAGTGTAAGCAGTTATCTGAGAAAATTTGCCTTCGGCGTAATATATAAAACTTAAATCGAGTTACATCCCTTTTACAACTCGCCTGGCGATTACTCTGGACCTCTAAGAGTGGCATGGCAACAATGGCGGGACGGGGCCGCCATACCTGAATGTAGCACCTACAACAACGAGGACTATACGGCGATAAGCCTCGAGAAAGCGGAGCTTCCAATGTTGTGACCACGAGAGCTAGGATCGATGGCGGTGTACCTGCACTGCGGCATGACGCAGACCCGAAGGAAGTCGATTACAGTACCAAGTATGTGAAACTGAAAAATCGTAAATGAAATCATAGTAGTCTATATAAAGCGGGAGACATGTATGATAACAAACTACGATTCCTGATAAATAGCGATCATGTCAAGTCGGGGACTCGCGCCTCAAAGTCATCACTCAAATATAACTATGGGTCTCACGCCCACAACATCAATCAAGAGTGAAATAGATATCAGAATTGGTCTTTTCTAGGCGCTAATGATCGAAGCAAGGCCGATCGCCCATAAGTATCATTATGCGTGCCTAATCCTGGACTTCCGCAGCCGCATAGGTCGCGCGTGGGCGCGTAGGTCGTATAGACCGCGTCGGGGTAGCTAACCGGTACCCTCACGGACTCCGCAATCCGCATAGTCTCGATAGACCGCATAGTCACCGCAGACCGCGTAGGGCATCCCGCGTCGGGATAAAACACCGGAATGATCAATCACGGAGCATACTGCATTTGCTCGCGTAGTCACATGAACGCGTAGGCCGTATAGACCGCATCAGGTGGCAAGCCCTCGGTATAATAAGTCAATGGGGTATGTGATATAATAACATAACGACTTATCGTTAAACAACATAGGCACAACAAGGAAACCCTTTACACAAACGTCACGGATACTAACACGTAGCGTCTAACATGTTTACTTATCAAATCAACAAGAAAGTATTACAAGGCTATCACAAACCAACACAATCAATTATTCACGCAAGGTACTTTCTACTTTATGTTAACACTTTGGGTTTTATCCCCAAGTACTTCATACATTAACTCTTTAAAGATCCGTTTCAAAAGTCACACCATACAGTAGTATTAAAATAGAGTGACTATCTTTTTAGTAAACCAAAACACTTCCTTTTGTAAAATCAATTAACAACATTATTTTCCAAGCGTTCAAGTTTGCCTAATTTCAAATGCTCAAGTTTCTCATTTTTGAAAGGTTTAGTAGTTCATAGTTTTAATCACTTAATGATATAATTCTCCTTTAAAACGATTTGAGAAACATATGCCTTATATGTGAGTAGGTTATTCTTGTTTATAACAATCTTATTAAAGCATGATCTAGGAAATGTAATATCATTTTGTCTCATCTTAGCTTCATGCGGATGGAGGTTTCTCTTTGGTTTTAATAATACTTAATTATTGAGTACATTTCCTTTTATTAAGCGGCTGCAATGGTTTGTTCGATACTTATTACGATTTCGAAATCGGTAAAACATTATCCCATTTTAAAACCACGTACTCATTACTCACGAATGAGGTTTCACGCTTATTAACAAAATTCATATTAATTCCTTTAAGTCAAGTCTCTTAACTTCTAAATTAATAAACCATCCTTTTATCTTTCTTAAGCCGTTATACCTAACTTCCCGTAAAGCTAGTATAACTCTTAAGTTTTAAAACCAAGTATTACTCTTGTTAAAAAATGATTGGTATTCTTTTGAAATGCTTGAAGATTCTTATTATTAGGGCTTAAGTCAAAAGACATTGCGCAATTATTATTCGGGCTTAAGTCAAAAGACATTGCCGTAATTATTATTCGATTAACAACGTCGTCTGCACTATATATATATTCTTTAAAATATCATGCTCGAGAGGATAGGAAGAATCACATACCTCGCGGCGATTATCGACTATTAGCAAAGCGCTTCACGGCTATAACGGCTAGCCTTGTCCACCTTTCAAGTAGTACATTACTCGCGAACATTCAACCTATAAAGGTTAAACAAGTCTATCAAAGCCTAGACTACTCTTGTAGAATATTCTTGATGTGATTCGATTCAAGTCTATTACGTAATATCATTATTACGATTCAAATCTCTTCTATGAATCTTATATTCATTTCTATGCTACAACGGTATGTAATTTCCAATTACAATATAAGGACAAGAGTATTTACCTCGATAAGCCCAAAATTATCCAAGTTTAATGTCGATCTGAGCAGCGTTTAGCTCACCTCGGTGCTCAACCGCTCCAAACAACCCTTAGAAGTTCTACGACTTCTTCTTAATACTCGACCAACTATGGAGATTTTCCTTAGGGTTCGTTTAGTAGTGAAGGGACGTATAATAGTATTTACGGGCTTTTAGTATAAGTGTAACCTTGGAATACTACAAGGTATTTGGGCGAGTATTTTGGGAATAGTAACAATACTTGGAGAGTATTTCTACGAAGGTAGGGGTGTATTTTATGAGAACAACTAGGCAAAGGGGTACCCTGGCTAGCACCATAGGAGGGGATACTTTCGGCCAAGGGGAGGGCTCTCGGCCAGAGGGCTTCCGAAGGGGAGGGTGTTTGGGCGAAACACTACCAAGAGAGGAAGGGATTTTCAAGACTTAGAAAATGGTTTGTGGATGAAGAAATGTCTTGACTAAGGGGGTATTAATAGGTCAAGCAATGGCCAACCAATAGCGAAGATCATGCCAAGTGCAAGGCAAGTGTAGGGTCGAGATTCATCCATGTGCACCTTATCCATCTACCACACAAATATCACAAAATATCCTACCTACTCCCGCTCTCCATTTCGTCAATTGCGCCCCAGAAGTCCATCGATTAGAGGTGCCAAGTGTCGCCTCTTGTTGGTCCAAAATATTTAAGTCTCTCGAAAAATCATAAAAATACTAAATGACATAGCGAATTTTCCCTTCGCAAGTTATGTAAAGCGTTTCGTCAAAACGATTCTAATCGGGGTTGTGAACAAAATTCGAACCTTGCCTAACTGGGCTTAAATTTTCCTCGTCGTCCTCGCGTACATACTGCAAATCACGGTATAACATTCTCCTCGCTTGAAACATTCGTCGAATGTTTCCTTCTAAAGACGGATAACGATGAAGTTCCTTATAGCTTAACAAGCTTGCAAATGCCACTGGCCACGAAACACCGGCGTAAATCTTGACATCAGTCCGAGGAATCACCTACAACATCATAAAAACTCCGTGAGGGCTAAAAGGTACTCATGCACCTTTACTTTACAAAAGAAAAGATCACCTCTATGTTCTTAACACATGCTCGCTTCTTCCCTTACTCGTCGTACCCTTCTCATACACTCGAACTCTTTCTCATAACTTACCACATTTACATTCTGCATCGATTTCAAAATCTACGGGTTACTACCTCGAACTGATCATCATAGCAGAATACTCTGGATGGATCTCCGATACTTTTCCGAACCTAACAACATGAAGGACCGGACATACTGCCTCCTAAGTCGGATGGCAAAAGCTAACATATAGGCAACCTGGCCTACTCTTCACATGATCTGAAAGGCCCAAAGTAACTCGGGCTAAGTTTCCTCCGTTTTCCGAAACTTCGCCACGCCCGCAGGGGTGGTATCTTGAAGACCCACCGTCCACACGAGCATGGCGTGCGTCGGATTATCCGTACGACTTACGTTGACTCGAGCGCGATAACCTCTTACGGATAAGCCACCTATCCGCATCTGTTGAACAAGTATGAACCAACTATCTGAACGCGCGACATCGAACCAATCGAGCGGCAACTTACATTTACGCCCTACATGGCGTCATAGCGACGTTCGAATACTGAAATGGTAGTTATTAAAACACTCCTCAGCAGGAGACAACAATCCTCACTACCACTAAAATCCAGCGCGGCGGCGAATGCGTCTTGAGACTTACGAGTTACAACCGCTGGTAAAACTTAGAAAAAAGCGAAATAGCCACAACATGGGCTTCATGCGTCATAAGGTGAAAGTAGGCGCCTCGTGCGGCCTTACAACCTTCACGATAAATAACATCTCGCATAACTGAAGGATGAGATGGGGTGACCTCGTCGGCCCGACTCTTTGGTCGAGCGTCCACGAACTCGTCTGTTGGTTTACTAAACTTGGGCCCTAACACCTCGTGACCCTACCATGGAGGACCACCCGAACGACCCCACCGCGAAAGCAGTCGCGGGTTGACGCGTCGATCCTTAACCCGACCAGCTATCAGCGCAAAAACTCTTGTTCCGTCCGAACGATCTCACTAATCAAGTCACGAAAACCTAGTGATCTTCTTAGTTCAACTACCCTCTTTCATTCCACACTACTCAGGGACTTATTATACAACTATATCTCACGTGCACTATGCACTCCGATAAGGGTCAAAACACAAAAAAAAAATACATCTTTTACTCGAGATGGCCTTACCTCTAAGGTCTCTACGTATAAAACTCTAAGGCTCACACTTTCTACGCTTGATCTTACGGTTAACTAACCATGATTTCTAATCACAATTAACACTTATGTTATCTGAACATAACACTTAAGATATGCTTATCTTATCACACCTACAATCTACAGAGGTTCGAGGATATACGTGTATCTACAGCTTCACTTCCCTTTGTCGTTCTAATAAATCATGCCAGTGAGTGTAGCTAGGAAGGTGATTAACTAGTATGATCTGAAGTGAGTCTACATCAGCGCGCTTTAGTCGGACAATTCCTATAAAATGGCCTGCTGTCGTAAGTATAACAAGCTCGACAAAAAGCGACATTCCCGGGATGGCGTCATCGCTAATGAACAGGGAAAAGCGAATCGGTGGCTAGAACCTATGTAAATCTGTGAACCAGAAACCCTGGAGTTCTGACCACTCCTAAATACTCTGAACGTCCTGCACCCTGTGGAGGACCACTCTGTTCTGGCGGAGGCGCATATCCAGTCTGCTGTTGAGGTGATTCGCCTCGAAAGTTACCAAGGACCTGCTGTTGCGGCCTCCTCTGCTGATTTTGGTTAACCGTTGATCCTACGTTTCTCGACCTCTGCGCGTAAGCCCGTACGAGGCCGTGCTCGAAGCTTTGAAGAGCTACTCTTGCATCCTTCCTTTAGATAGTCATCAAGACCGTGATATATCGGTAGATAATATACTCTCGGTTGCTAAATCCATAGCTAGTAACAGGGTCGTCTCTTTGAAATCTATATTCTCTGTTCCCGGTCGTGGAACTGAAGGTTCAACTATCATAGCGCGATGAGGCTGCTGCATTGCCTAAACTCTGTTTGGGTGGCGATGTCGCGAGAACTCCCGAATGAAGCACCATATCAGGTGATGATTGGGCTGTGCCTCGTAACCCTCTGTACTCAACTCGCGGCTCCTCATTTGCCTTGCCTCTTGGGCGGGTTGCCTTACGCGAGGCATAGCGGTGAGGAAAGAAATCGTTAGAGGTCCAACTTATAACGACTCTAAGGCACGATCTTTGAGTGAGAAGAATGGAAACCAATCCTAAATATCCTATAGCCTCGCTATTATTGGTATGGTGCACAACATACGATAATCAAGACTACTAGATCTGATGTAGAACTTTCAGAAGATTAAGCGCTCGATACCACTTTTGTCACGACCGAACGGGCCGTGGTGATGCCTACCGGGAACCAGTAGACATCATGAGTAATCGGAACATAAAACAAGACATGAAATATCAAGAAGTGTAAAACAGTTATCTGAGAAAATTTGCCTTTCGGCATAATATATAAAACTTAAATCTGTACAGTTACATCCCTTTTACAACTCTGCCCAGCGATTACTGAGACCTCACAGAGTGACATGACAACAATGGCGGGACGGGGCCGCCATACCTGAATGTAGAACCTACAACAATGAGGACTATACGCTGATAAGCCTCGAGAAATGGAGCTTCCCAAGCGACGTGACCACGAGCTAGGATCAATGGCGGTGTACCTCTACTGCGGCATGAGCGGCCCGAAGGAGAGTCGATTACAACGGTACCAAGTATGTGGCGAAAAATCGTAAATGAAATCATAGTAGTACATATAAAGCGGGAGACATGTATGATAACCAAACTACAGTTCACAATAAATAAGCAATCATGTCAAGTCAGGGACTCACGCCCTCAAAGTCATCACTCAAATATAACTAAGGGTCTCACGCCCACAACATCAATCAAGAGTGAAATAAATATACTGTAACTGGTCTTTTCTAGGCCGCTAATGATCGAAGCAAGGCGATCGCCCATGTATCATTATCGTGCTAATCCTGGACTTCCGCGACCGCATGGGTCGCATAGACCCGCATGCGGTCGTATAGACCGCGTCGGGGTAGCTAACCCGGTACCCTCACGGACTCCATAATCGCATTGTCTCAATAGACCGCATAGTCACACAGACCGCCTAGGGCATCCCCCGCATCGGGATAAAACACCGGAATGATCAATCACGGAGCATACCATTGCTCATATAGTCACATAGACCGCATAGGCCTTATAGACACGCATCAAGAGTTTCAAGCCCTCGGTATAATAATACACGTGGTTATGTGATATAATAACATAACACCTTATCTTTATACAACATAAGCTCAACAAGGGAAACCCCTTTACACAAACGTCACGAATCTAACCACGTAACATCCTAATATGTTTACTTATCAAATCAACAAGAAAGTATTACAAGGCTATCACAAACCAACACAATCAAGTTATTCCATGAGTACTTTCTACTTTATGTTAACACTTTCGGTTTTATCCCCCAAAGTACTTCATACATTAACTCTTTAAAAGATCTGTTTCAAAAGTCACACCATACGTAGTATTAAAATAGAGTGACTATCTTTTGAGTAAACCAAAACACTTCCTTTTGTAAAATCAATTAACCACATTATTTTCCAACCGTTCAAGTTTGCCTAATTTCAGATGCTCCAGTTTCTCATTTTCGAAAGGTTTCGTAGTTCATAGTTTTAATCCCTTAATGATATAATTCTCCTTTAAAACGATTTGAGAAACATATGTCTTATATGTGAGTAGGTTATTCTTGTTTATAACAATCTTATTAAAGCAGCCATGATCTAGGAAATGTAATATCATTTGTCTCATCTTAGCTTCTATGCAGATGGAGGTTTCTACTGGTTTTAATAATACTTCATTATTGGTACATTTCCTTTTATTAAGCATGATGGTTTGTTCGATACTTATTACGATTTAGAAATCGGTGAAACATTATCCATTTTAAAAACCACGTACTCATTACTCATGAATGAGGTTTCACACTTATTAACAAAATTCATATTAATTCCTTTAAGTCAAGTCTCTTAACTTCTAAATTAATAAACCATTCTTTTATCTTTCTTAAGCCGTTATACCTAACTTCCCGTAAAGCTAGTATAACTCTTAAGTTTTAAAACCAAGTATTACTCTTACGTTAAAAAATGATTGATATTCTTTTGAAATGCTTCAAGATTCTTATTATTGGGCTTAAGTCAAAAGACATTGCATGATTATTATTCGGGCTTAAGTCAAAAGACATTGCGTAATTATTATTCGATTAACACCGTGCGTCTACCGTACTATATATATATTCTTTAAAATATCATGCTCGAGAGGATAGGAAGAATCACATACCTCGCGGCGATTATCGACTATTAGCAAAGCGCTCCACGGCTATAACAGGCTAGCCTTGTCCACCTTTCAAGTAGTACATTCTACTCGAACATTCAACCTATAAAGGTTAAACAAGTCTATCAAAGCCTAGACTACTCTTGTAGAATATTCTTCTGATGTGATTCCAGTTCAAGTCTATTCTGTAATATCCTTCTATTACAGTTCAAATCTCTTCAATGAATCTTATATTCATTTCTATGCTACAACAGTATGTAATGTCCAATTACAATATAAGGACAAGAGTATTTACCTCGATAAGCCCAAAATTATCCAAGTTTAATGTCGATCACGAGCAGCGTTTAGCTCTACTCAGGGTGCTCGACCGCTCCAAACAACCCTTAGAAGTTCTACGCAACTTCTTCTTAATACTCCAACCAACTATGGAGATTTTCCTTAGGGTTTCGTTTAGTGACTGAAGGGACGTATAATAGTATTTCTGGGCTTTTCGTATAAGTGTAACCTTGGAATACTACAAGGTATTTTGGGAATAGTAACAATACTTGGAGAGTATTTCTACCAAGGTGGGGGTGTATTTTATGAGAACAACTAGGCAAAAGGGGGGGGTACCCCTCGGCTAGTACCACTAGGAGGGGGGGATACTTTCGGCCAAGGGGGAGGAGGCTCTCGGCCAAGGGGCCTTCTCAAAGGGGGTGTTTGGACGAAACACTACCAAGAGGGAGAAGGGATTTTCAAGACTTAGAAAATGGTTTGTGGATGAAGAAATGTCTTCAACTAAGAGGGTATTTATAGGTCAAGCAATGGCCAACCAATGGCGAAGATCATGCCAAGTGCAAGGCAAGTGTAGGGTCAAGATTCATCCATGTGCACCTTATCCATATACCACACAAATATCACAAAATATCCTACCTACTCCCACTCTCCATTTCGTCCAATTGCGCCCCAAAGTCCATCAATTAGAGGGTGCCAAGTGTCGCCTCTTGTTGGTCCAAAATATTTCGTCTCTCGGAAAAATCATAAAAATACTAAATGACATAGCCGGAATTTTCCCTTCGCAAGTTGTGTAAAACGTTTCATCGAAAAACGATTCTAATCGGGGGTTGTGAACAAAATTCGAACCTTGCCTAACTTTAAGGCTTAAATTTTCCTACGTACGTCCTCACGTACATACTTTGGAAATACGGGGTATAACACAAGTATAGTTACTATTCCTAAATACCTAGCTGATCCCTTATAGTATTTAAGTAGAAGTTGTTAGAAACTTCTAAGGGTTTCTTGGAGCTATCGGAGCGTACAAAGTAGGAGCTAAACCTTGCTCAGGATCGACTTTTAACTTGGATAATATTGGGCTTATCGAGGTAAATAATCTTATCCTTCTATTGTAATTGGAGAATACATACCGTAGAAGTATAGAAATATGTATAAAACACATAGTAGGATATTAAAGAAGAGAATTGAGCGTAATTACCTTTGAAGGATGTCTGAGAAGAGTATTGAAGCTGAAATCACATGAAGTATAATAAAGAAGAATTGAGCTACTTACATAGGGTGTATTCTGATGAACTTGTGTAGCTTGACGGGTAGGGAAGTGCTGCCCAAATTTCCGTAGAATAAAGAACCCTCTACTTAGAATAGTCTAAAGAGTAGTCTAGACATTGATAGACGTACCTGACTATTATAGGTTGATTCTCTTGTGACATATTCGACTTGGCGGTGGATTTCGCGAGAAGGTATGTGATTCTTCCTATACTCTTGAGCATGATATTTTAAAATATATATATAGTATGGTAGGCGTGCGTGTGTTAGCGAGCGTAGTTTTACGGCAATGTCTTTTGACTTAAGCTGAATAATAAGAATCTTGAAGTCTTTCAAAAGAATTATAAATCATTTTTAAAAGAAGAAGAATATTTGTTTTTAAAACAAAAAGCTTAAAAGAGTTATACTAGCTTTATGGGAAGTTAGGAATAACGACTTAAGGAAGATAAAAGAGCAGTTTACTTGTGTATTTATAAAAGACTTGTATTGATTTGGAAAATCAGTAAGATGGTTTGTTGAGTAGACATATTGTGATGCTATGTGTGTTAGTATCTTGTAACATTTGTGTAAAGAGGTTATTCTTATTTGTGCTTATGTTGTTTTAGCAGTGGCTCTTATATCACTCACTTCTTGACATGTAATCTGGGGTTAAAGCGCCCTCCGTCGGGGTATACTCGGTGATGCAGGACCGTGATTCGAGAATACCTCGTGCGGGTCGGGGACCTATGCGAGCTACGAGTTCGAGTTAGTGTGCGGGGTTATACCTCATGCGGTCTATGTGGCCATGCGGACTACGAGTCGGGGCGATGTCGGGAGTAGCTACCTCGATGCGAGAATACCTGCATGCGGGCCTAGGTGGCTATGCGGACTCTGAAGTCGAGGATTAGGCATGCGTAATGATACTATGGGCGATTGGCCTTGCCGATCATTCGCGGCCTAGAAAGAGACATCACGATTTACCTCTTATTGCTCTTGTTTGTGATGTGGCACTATGTGCGGTTACCTTGTTTGTTTCGTACATATTTGTAAAGCGATTTTAAAATGATATGATTTCATTTAAGTACTTTCTGATTTCACATACTTGGTACTGTTATCTTGACCTCCTTGAGCTGCGTTAACGCAGCGGTGAACAGCGAGTGCTAGATCTGCATCACTTAGGATCTTTGCTTTGGTGTCGAGCTCCATCTTCTCGGAGGCTCGACTTTTGGATATGATATCCTGTTGATGTAGATAGTTTTGTACATCCGGTATGGCGGGCCTGTCGCCATAGTTAGTTGTTACTTCGAAGTGCGTAGTCTATTATGCAGTTGGGATGTAGCGCGATTTTGGTTATATATATATATGCAGAAAGCGACCACTTTCGGATAAAGCGTATCTCATTTACAATTGTTTCATGGCTTGTGTTTGTATATTCCGATTACTGCGATGTATGACTACTTGGGTGTCGGGTAAGACACGATCCACGGGCCGGGCAGTCGTGGCAGTGTGATGAGGTTGATGAAAGGAAAGCTCGGCCGAGATTCATTGGGCCTTGCAGTTATTCACGGGGTAGGAAAGGTTGCATATGAGTTGGATCTACCCTACGATTTGGGCGGTACATCCGATTTTCATGTATCGATGCTACGTAAGTGTATTGGTGATCCTTCTAGAGTATTCCATGTGGATGATGTTCATGTGACAGAGGAGTTGACTTATGAGGAGAGTCTCATATATATACTTAATCGTCAGGTGAGGCGATTCACGTACTAAGGATATATCTTAGTCAGGTGTTGTGGCGCAATAATAATAGGGAAGAGATGGCGTGGGAAGCGAGAAAATGAGATGAAGAAGAAGTATCCACTTGTTCCCTACGCCTCTGAGTAATTCGATTCCTTATTTGACTACATTGATTGGTGAATAATAAATGTGTTATATTGTGGCCTTTTGTGAGGCATCTTTGAGTTTGCTGAGTATTGTTGGAAGTTATAGAAGAAAAAGAGATTAAGTTAGAAAAATGTGTGTTGTGTAATTCGGGCCTGTGTGTGTTCAAAGAAACGAGGACACAGTCTTTGAAACTAGAAGCTGCGAATTCCACCGTGGCGTAATGTGTAGGACAGCGACACTAACAAGTTTTACACCGTAAGTCAGGTACATGTATAAGAGAATAGGCGAGAACACAAGACTTGAGAAATTGAGTGCGAAAGGAAGAATTGTTTTTCGAGCGGAAAATCTTAGAGCGTCGGAAAGGAAAAATGTTCGTTGAGGAGAATTAGATTCTCAAAATGCATTATTTGAAGAGTATGGAACTTATTAACATTATGGAAATTTATTTTTACGGATTTGGTCACGTGGGGCCCACCTGAGGAAATTTACGTTTTGCGGGGCCGAGGTTCTGAAATTTTATGGACGAATGAGAGAGCGTCGTGGCACCCCATATGGTCTTGGGCGATTTTAGTAAAGATAAAATGGTCATTGACCATCAAGGAAGATAAGTCTTCAAGCTTGATATTATTGACCAGTCGACTTGTCCGCTTGGCCATTATCAGTGTTCTTCATCCTAGCCACTCAAGTGTTGATATCTTGACCCTCCATTTGTGTTTTATATACCACACTAGTAGCAGACATGGTCTTCCACACTTAGAAAAATTAGAGAACATTTGTGCCATGAGAAATAGCTCTCGGGTTTGTCGTGTTGCTGCCGCAAAATTTTGTAGTTTTGATCCATTATTCACAAGACTTAAACCCAAGGTCCCTAAGGGTATTGTAAGGATATCTCAATAGAAATATCTCAAAAAAACGACGTTTTCGTATTAGTCGCAAGGCGGAAAATTAAGGAGTTCTTCAACTTTGAAGTTGGAACTTGAAGATGGGTTCTTCATAGGATTCTAAGGAGTGCTTGGAGCGGATTGGAACTTAAGGAAATGAGCTAAGAATTGCTAAGGAGCGACTTTGAATCTTGGAAATTTTAAGGGCTTGTTAAGGTATAATTCTTGTCGTTTTAGCAATTAAAGTTTACTTATTGTAGTAGTTATGTATATTAGCAAACATGAGGTATTTATTATGAAGTTTGATCAGTATATTGGCTATTGGAACCCTAATCCGAAAACTAGCATGTTTAGCCTCAAGTTGATTATTAGTTTAAGTCGTCGCATGTTGTATAAGAAGGAAATTGTAGTTGTTGAAGTTGTTTATGACTATATAACATATTTGACCTTAGAACTTGGATTTGGAAAAGGATTTGAAAAGACTTAGTGTTGTTGGTTATAAGTTGGCCGAGAATGGCTTGGATTTTAAACTACTTGGTATGAATTGTGGGGCGAAATTTTACACGTATTGTAAGGCGTGTAATCCCCTTTGGTTGGTTGTTGTTTTGAGCCTTAAATGTGGCATGTTTGGTTATTGTATTCGGCCTTGAAAAAGGTGGCAAAGTATGTAGAAACAAAGGAAGTGCTGCCCGATTTTCCGTAGAATAAGAGACCGCTTACTTAGTATTATTCTACGTTAGAGACTAGAAATTGATAGTCATGTTGTGACCATTATAGGTTGACAATTCTCGTGCAGCGTATTCGACAGCTTGTGGACTTAGCGAAAGGTATGTGAACTATCTCCTCTTCTATCATGATTCCTTAAGATAAAGAAAGTATGTCCTACTCCTTAAATAATCCATTCCTTGGTTGTATTTGGATTGCCTAAAATAGAATTTGTTCTATGTACTTCCTTGATTATACTTTGATGTTTAATTTGTAAGTATGTGATACTTGGTTTTAAAAGTATAAGTCTCTTGGTTATAAAAGGAATGATTATGTCTAAAACCATAAAGGGTTATAACGGCTTTATGGGAAGTTGGTTATAACGGCTTTATGGAAGGTTAAGAAAGTTGTCTATTTTGATTATTAGGCATAAGTTGCCTAGATTGTGAAAATTTGAAGTTACTTGATTTCAAGCTTTGAAATGAGTTTTCTAAAAGTGTAGTAACTTACTTTGAAAATAGACACACCTTAATACTACGAGTGTTAGTATCTTGGGGTTTTACATAAAAAGGAGTCCTTTGAAAAGAATGTACGTACGTAGTACTTTGGCTTGTTTAATTGAGAATTATTCTATGTGTGCCTTGATAAATACTTTGGCTTGTTTAATTGAGAATTATTCTATGTGTGCCTTGATAAGTACTTTGGCTTGTTTAATTGAGAATTATTCTATGTGTGCCTTGATAAGTACTTTGGCTTGTTTAGTTGAGAATTATTCTATAAGTGCCTTGAGTTTATAAAATGAAAGTCTAAAGATTTTATGAACTTGCCTATGTGTGCTGGTGATAGCTTTTGAGTGCAAGTATTATATTTTATTACGTTGCCACGACTCTCGGTTGGAGGGTCGGCTGTCTTGTTGTAAGTTTACTTGGGCGTCTGCGGTGATGTGGGATTCCACGGGTATGCTTCCATTATTTGTGTTACTCCTTGGACATGCTTATACGATGTGGGATTCCGGGGCATGTGACCAGGAGGCGGGTTAGATTCCCAGATTTGTTTGTATTACTCCATGGTCATGCTTATACGATGTGGGATTCTGGGGCATGCGACCACGAGGGATACTCCTTGAAAATGCTTATACGATGTGGGATTCCGGGGCATGTGACCAGGAGGCGGGTTAGATTCGGTTGTTTGTATTACCCGTGGTCATGCTTATCGATGTGGGATTAGGCGTCATGCGGCCCACGGATACTCCTTGGACATGCTTATACGATATGGGATTCCGGGGCATGTGACCAGGAGGCGGGTTAGATTTCCGGATTTTTTTGTATTACCCCATGGTCATGCTTATACGATGTGGGATTCGGGGCATCGACCACGAGGATACTCGCTGGACATGCTTATCGATGTGGGATTAGTGGCATGTGACCGGAGGCGGGTTAGATTCAGTTGTTTGTATTACCCGTGGTCATGCTTATCGATGTGGGATTAGGGCATCGACCACGAGGATATTGTTATTCCATGGATTCGCCCTCCATGAGATTAGTATGAGCTGGATGCAGTGGTTAGTTTTACTACTTGGCCCGTACAGTTTTTAGGACACAGGTGGGCCTTGGTGTTCATGTATGCCTATTGGTGTTATATTATATCATGGACTGCCGGCAGTGAGAAAGGATTCCACGGGCATGATTGATATTATGGGAGTGAGACCCATGGTTATATTTTAGTAATGACTTTGAGGCATCGTCACGACTTGTCATGGCCTTATGTATTGTGTCTTTGTAGGTTGGCTATCATATATGTCTCTGTTTTGTTTAGGCATTATGATTTCATTACAATACTTACATTTCACATACTTGGTACATTCCGTCTTGACCTCCTTGAAGTGCGTTCATCTGCATGAGTTTAGGTCTTGATTTGGTGATCTGCAGTGTAGGACCTGCTCGGAGTTTTGGATAGCTCCTGCATTGAGTTTATCTTTTGGTATAGTTCCTTGATCTGACTTTTATGCGGTTATGGAGTGGCGGGGCCTTGTCGTCATATTTGATAAAACTCTTAGAAGTGCGTATTCATATGTGGGATTGGACTCGTATGCGATGTAATGTCTTTTTATTATGTATATTATATGGCGGCCTTGTCGGCTTTGCCTTACCGCGTCACGTTGGTTTTAAAAAAAAGAGGTGTTATATAAATTTGATTTGCTTAGTTGTTAAGGTAGAAGGGTGCGGGTAGGGCACCGATCCGAGCTTTGAGGTTGGGCGTGACAGTGGTATCGAGCGGTCGATGCTCGGAATGTCTGAGGCAGTGTCTAGTAGAGTCTTGATTATCGGTGTGTGTTGCGCCACACCCGTAAATGAGAGGCTACAGGACATTTAGGAGTTAGTTTCTATTCTTCACTCTAAGATCGTGCCATAGATTTGTGTTAGTAAGATAATTCCTCTCAGCGTATTTTTGTGTTCTGTATGCCTCGAGGAGACAGCGATCGCTTGAAGGGCAAATGAGTAGCGAGGCTACTAGTCGGACTCGAGAGAGTTGATAGGGCTTATGCCGAGGTATACGGATGTTGTTCATGATCGGCAGTTCTTCTGCGCGAGTTTTGAGGCCCCAATTGTTACACCCGTAAGTCGGGACTTGTATAAGAGAATATGCGTAAGGAATCAAGACTTGGAAATTAGTACGAAAGGAAGAATTGTTTCCGTGGAAAATCTTAGAACGTCGGAAAGGAAAAATGTTCGTTGTTGAGAATTGGATTGTCAAAATGCATTATTTGAAGAGTATGGAACTCTTAACCTTATGGAAATTTATTTTTACGGATTTGGTCATGTGGGGCCCACCCGAGGAATTTTACGTTTTGTGGGGCCCACGAGGGTTACGGAATTTTATGGACGAATGAGAGGGCGACACGTGGCACCCCCACATGGTCTTGGTCGAAATATAGTAAGGGTAAAATGGTCATTGACCATCAAGGAAGATAAGTCTTGCTAGCTTGAGATTGTTGACCAAGTCAACTTGCCACTTGTGCTTGATCCTTGTGAAACTCATCCTAGCCACTCATGTGTTGCAATCTAAACCCTCCATTGTGTTTTATATAACCAACTAGTAGCAAGACTTGGCATTTTACACTTTGAAAAATTAGAGAAACTCTTGTGCAAGAACAAGAGCTCTCGGGTTTGACACTTTGCTCACAAGAAATTTTGTAGTTTTTATCCATTGTTCACAAGACTTCAACCCAAGGTCCCTAAGGGTATTGTAAGGTTATCTCAATAGAAATATTTCGGAAAAAGCAGCGTTTCGTATTAGTCGCAGCGGAAACTTATGGAGTTCTTCAACTTTGAAGTTGGAACTTGAAGATGGGTTCTTCATGGCTTCAGGAGTGCTTGAAGCGGATTGGAACATAAGGAAAGGAGCTAAGAATTTCTAAGGCGCGACTTTGAATCTTGGAATTTTTAAGGGCTTGTAAAGGTATAATCTTGTCGTTTTAGTAATTAAGATTACTTGTTGTAGCTATGGATATTAGCAAGCATGAGTTATATAGTATGAAGTTTGATAAGTGTATTGACTATTGGAACCCTAATCCGAAAACTAGCATGTTTAGCTTTAAGATTACAATTCAAGTCGATTATTAGTTTAAATTAAATCGCGTATGTTGTATAAAGAAGGAAATTGTAGTTGTTGAAGTTGTTTATGACTATATAACATGTTATACCTTAGAACTTGGAATTGGAAAAGGATTGGAAAAGACTTTGAATTGTTGGTTGTTGTTGGCCGAGAATGGCTTGAATATGGAACTACTTCGTATTAATTGTGGGCGGAATTTTACGTATTGTAAGGCGTGTAATCCCTTTGTTTGGTTGTTGTTTTGAGCCTTAAATGTGGTGTGTTGGTTATTGTATTCAGCCTTGAAAAGGTGGCAAAGTGAGTTGAAACAAAGGAAGTCTTTGCCGATTTTCCGTAGAATTAGAGGCGTATACTTGGTATTATTCTCGTTAGAGACTAGAAGTTGATAGTCTTGTTGTGACCATTATAGGTTGACACTTCGTGCAGCGTATTGACAGCTTGTGGATTTAGCCGAAAAGGTATGTGAACTATCTCCTCTTCTAGCATGATTCCTTAAGATAAAGAAAGTATTTCATACTCCTTAAATGATCCATTCCTTGGTTGTATTTGGATTGCCTAAAGTAGAATTTGTTCTATGTACTTCCTTGATTGTACTTTGATGTTTAAATTGTAAGTTGTATAATCCATTGCCTTAGTGAAGTTTGGATTCTTAAAGAGTGGAAGTATTTTACTTAAAGTACATAGAGTCTTGAAAAGGAAGTGGTTTCCAAACCTTTTGGCTAGTGCCTTAGTTCCAAAACCTAAAGGTCATTATAATGACTTTAGGGGAGTCAAATGAGTGATTTACTTAATTGTTTTAAAAGAGGAGAAATGACATGATTTAAGAGAAGTAACTTGTTTTAAAGGTGTGAGTTACTTAATGTTTTAAGCGTAGAAGAAACTTGTTTTCTATATATTAAGAGACTGAAGTATTTTGAAAGTTAAGAAACTTGATTTGAAAGTTTGTGATACTTGGTTTTAAGTATAAGTCTCTTGGTTATAAAAAGAATGAAATTGTCTAAAAACCATAAAGGGTTATAACAACTTTATGGGAAGTTGGTTATAACGGCTTTATGGAAGGTTTAGAAAGTTGTCTATTTGATTTATGGGCATAAGTTGCCTTGATTGTGAAAATTTGAAGTTACTTGATTTCAAGCTTTGAAATGAGTTTTCTAAGAGTGTAGTAACTTACTTTGAAAAATAGACACACCTTGATACTACGGGTGTTAGTATCTTGGGGTATTACATAAAAAGGAGTCTTTTGAAAGAGATATGCGTACGTAGTACTTTGGCTTGATTAATTGAGAATTAGTCTAAGTGTGCCTTGATAAGTACGTTGGCTTGATTAATTGAGAATTAGTCTAAGTGTGCCTTGATAAGTACTTTGGCTTGATTAATTGAGAATTATTCTAAGTGTGCCTTGATAAGTACTTTGGCTTGATTAATTGAGAATTAGTCTAAGTGTGCCTTGATAAGTACTTTGGCTTGATTAATTGAGAATTAGTCTAAGTGTGCCTTGATAAGTACTTTGGCTTGATTAATTGATAATTATTCTAAGTGTGCCTTGATAAGTACTTTGTCTTGATTAATTGAGAATTAGTCTAAGTGTGCCTTGATAAGTACTTTGGCTTGATTAATTGAGAATTATTCCATGTGTGCCTTGATAAGTACTTTGGCTTGTTTAATTGAGAATTGCCTATGTGTGCTGGTAATAGCCGGTTGTGTGCTAGTGGTATATCATTCATTTTGGGGTCATTCCCCGGGTTTGTGGCATTTGCATATTCTGTGGATTTGCTACCCACGATGCGAGGAATACCTCATGCGATTCCGCAAGGGCTTATGCGGGTGAAATAGTCCCATGCGGGCGGGTCCAGCCTATGCGAGGAATACCTCATGCGAGTCCGTAAGGGCTTATGCGGGTGAAATAGTCCTATGCGAGGAATACCTCATGCGGGTCCACGCGACCTATGCGGGTGAAATAGTCCCAGGAGTAGGATTGCTTAATGATACTGCGGGCGGGTGGACCTGCTTTGATCGTGAGCTTCCTAGTTTATATTGTAAGTATACTACTATTTACTCTCATTGTTAGTAAGGCCAGGTGTCTTGTAATTTGATTATCATGGATTGGCGGTGAGGAAGGATTCCACGGGCATGATTGATATTATGGGCGTGAGACCAATGGTTATATTTTAGTAATGACTTTGAGGGAATGCGTCCCTGACTTGATATGACTGTTATGTCTTGTGTACTGTAGTGTGGCTATCATACATGTCTCTGTTTGTTTAGGCGTTATGATTTCATTCACAGTACTTCATTTCACATACTTGGTACATTCTTCTTGACCTCGCCCGAAGTGCGTTCATCCGCGAGTTTAGGTCTGCTTGTTTGGTGATCGGCAGTGTAGGACCTGCTCGAGTTTTGGATAGCTCCTTACATTGGGAGTTTATCTTTTTGGTATAAGTTCTTTCGATCTGTGCTTTATCTGATTATGGGTACGGCAGGGTCTTGTCCCGTCATAGTTCAGTATAACTCTTAGAGGTCTGTATTCATATGTGGGATTGGACTCATGTATAGTGTAGTGTCTTTTTCATGTATATTATATGGCAGCCTTGTCGGCTTTGCCCTTGTACGTATGTTGGTTTTAAAAAAAAAAGGGTGTTATTTAAATTCCGCAGTTTGCTTAGTTGTTAAGGTAGAAGGGTGCCCAGGTAGGGCACGATCCTGAGCTTGGGTTGGGCGTGACACGGCGAAGAGCCTCGATTTCTCGTTAGGAGAAGACTATAAGTCGTGAGGAAGCGATTATGTTATTGACCAAGATAAGCGGTGCTCTGATTTCATCGGAGGAGGTTATTCGGCGATGCATGTGTACGAGAGGGTAGAGAGCAGCGAGATCAACGTAAGAGGCTAGACCGGTTGGTTATCGGTGAGTTCTTGGGCGGCAGCGCCGGCGAGTGAGATATTCGTCGCCGCTACCAGTACATACCCCATGAGCACGGTGGGAGATTGGACCCCACGAGGTATTTAGAGCGGTCGAAGCTCCGGTCGAGATTCTACGAGGCGAGAGGACTTTCTCGTCGAGGCCACCTATTCTCAGCGTATCGGATGTAGTAGCGTCGTTCGGAAATAGCGTTATGGCGCAGTGATTGTTTTATTGTGGCCGTCGGGCCATATGCAGTATGTCCTTTTAGAAAGAGCATTGGTGAGTGGCTCGGCCTATGAGGCGATGGTTGGTTTCCTTTCCTCGCTGGTTGTCGTCCCCGAGCGAGGTGTTGGATGTCGGCGGTCATGGTAGAGTCGAGTGGAGTTTATAGTTCTGGCGGTCCTCGAACGCATAGATGGCGTGACCTCTTGGGCGAGGATCGGAGGCGACATCGCGTGGGGTTCTGGTATATTCGATTCTTTTGAATCATACGTGCATTGATAGATTCGGATGTTACCTAGCGTATATGTTTTCCACTTTGTTGCTAGCAGTTGTAAGTGATAGTACCCCAGAGGTAGGAATACTTTGATTAGTAAAGTGAAAAGTTAAAAATGTTGACAAGAATGATAAGTGAACTGAGACTATAGTTGTGTAGAGTTCACAAGTTGTAATTACCCCGTAACAGTGTAAGACCGATAGGGAAGGATGCACAATAGAAATAGTTTGGCTTATGTGACGAACCTCTAATGAATGGGAGGATAGGGTAAGAAGTACCTTGAGATAAGAGAAAGATTTATTTCAGACTAAGAATGAGAAGTTAAGTATGACAAGTAAGAAAATAAAGGAACCTCTAAGAATCCGTGTTTTAGAAGATTGTAACCTTGAGTTTTGTGAGAAGAATTCAGACGGAAGGTCCATTGATATGTTTACGTATGTTAGGTGGTGGCCATGTGTGGCATCGTTGGTCTTGTGGAGTATTGACTGTTCGGTATAGTATAGAGTTTATGCCAGAGTTTGTATAGCTTGACAACCGACTAAGAACATTCGAGACGAATGTTTCTAAGGGGGGAAGAATGTTACACCCCGTACGTCCAGGACATGTATAAGAGAATAGACGCGAGAACACAAGACTTGAGAAATTGGTACGAAAGGAAGAATTGTTTTTCCGACGGAAAATCTTCCGAACGTCGGAAAGGAAAAATGTTCGTTGAGGAGAATTAGATTCTCAAAATGCATTATTTGAAGAGTATGGAACTTATTAACATTATGGAAATTTATTTTTACGGATTTGGTCACGTGGGGCCCATCCGAGGAATTTTACGTTTTGTGGGGCCACGAGATTCTGAATTTTATGGACGAATGAGAGGCGACATGTGGAACCCCATAAGGTCTTGGACGATTTTAGTAAGGATAAAATGGTCATTGACCATCAGGAAGATAAGTCTTCAAGCTTGATATTATTGACCAGTCAACTTGTCGCAGCGTTATCGAGTGTTCTTCATCCTAGCCACTCAAGTGTTGATATCTTGACCCTCCATTGTGTTTTATATACCACACTAGTAGCAAGAGATGGTCTTCCACACTTAGAAAAATTAGAGAACATTTGTGCCATGAGAAATAGCTCTCGGGTTTGTCATGTTGCCCACACAAAATTTTGTAGTTTTGATCCATTATTCACAAGACTTAAACCCAAGGTCCCTAAGGGTATTGTAAGGATATCTCAATAGAAAGATCTCGAAAAAATAACGTTTTCGTATTAGTCGCAAGGCGGAAACTTAAGGAGTTCTTCAACTTTGAAGTTGGAACTTGAAGATGGGTTCTTCATAGGCTTCTAAGGAGTGCTTGGAGCGGATTGGAACTTAAGGAAAGGAGCTAAGAATTGCTAAGGAGCGACTTTGAATCTTGGAAATTTTAAGGGCTTGTTAAGGTATAATTCTTGTCGTTTTAGCAATTAAAGTTTACTTATTGTAGTAGCTATGGATATTAGCAAGCATGAGGTATATATTATGAAGTTTGATAAGTATATTGGCTATTGGAACCCTAATCCGAAAACTAGCATGTTTAGCCTTAAGATTACAATTCAAGTTGATTATTAGTTTAAGTTAACGTGTTGTATAAGAAGGAAATTGTAGTTGTTGAAGTTGTTTATGACTATATAACATGTTTGACCTTAGAACTTGGATTTGGAAAAGGATTTGAAAAGACTTAGTGTTGTTGGTTATAAGTTGGCCGAGAATGGCTTGGATTTTAAACTACTTGGTATGAATTGTGGGGCGGAATTTGTTATACCCCGTATTTCCTGAGTATGTACGTGAGGGCGTACGTATATAAATTTAAGCCTTAAAGTTAGGCTAGGTTCGAAATTTGTACACAAGTCTTAGGAAAAAGTCGTTTTCGGCGAAATGTTTTACTAAACTTGCGAAGGAAAATTCGGCTATGTCATTTTTAATTTTTGCGGATTTTTCCGAGAGGCGAAACATGTTGGACCAAGCGGAGGGTGACATGTGTCACCTCACGTGGAAGGGCTTCAGGCGGCAACGTGGACGATTGGGTCAAGGGGAGTGGGTAGGATATTTTGTGATATTTTGGTGGTAGATGGATAAGGTGCACCTGGCTTAATCCTAGCCCTACACTTGCCTAACACTTGGATGGATCTTGGCCATTGGTTGGCCATTCCTTGACCTATAAATACCCCCCCCCCCCTTTGGAAGACTTCTTCATCAAAATCTTCCTAAGTCTTGAAAGCTCTCTTCATCCCCACTTTGTGTAGTAGCTCGTCAAAGCATCCCTCCCACTCTTTGAGAAGCCTTGGCAGAGCCTCACACTTGAGAAAGTTTGGCGAGAGGGTCCACTAGTCTAGTTGTTTTAGTATAATACCCTTGTTGTGGTATAGAAATACTCTCCTAGTATTGTTGTTATGTCCAAATACCTTGGCCCAAATACCTTGTAGTATTCCCAAGGTTACACTTATACAAAAGCCTAGACAATACTATTATACTTCCTTTAGCCACTAAACGAAACCCTAAGGAAAACCTTCATAGTCGGTTGAAGTGTTAAGTAGAAGTTGCGCAGAACTTCTAAGGGTTGTTTGGAGCGGGTTGGAGCACTCGGAGTAGGAGCTTAACGTTGCTCAGGAGCGACATTAAACTTGGATAATTTTTGGCTCATCGAGGTAAATACTACTGTCCTTCTTTTGTAATTGGAAATTACATACCGTAGTAGTATAGAAATGAATATAAGATTCATAGAAGAGAATTGAACTGTAATAGAAGGATATTACAGAATAGACTTGAACTGAAATCGCATCAGAAGAATATTAAGATAGAAGTTTAAACTGTATTTACATAGGACTGTATTTACAGTAGACTGATAACCTTTATTGGTTGAATGTTCTGCAAGTAGCATGTGCTACTTAGAAGGTGGTCAGGGCTAGTCGGGTTATAGCCGTGGAGCGTTTTGCTTATAGTCGATAATCGTCGCAAGGTATGTGAATCTTCCTATACTCTTGAGCATGAAGTATTTTAAGGTAATATATATATAGTACGGTAGACGTACGTGTGGCAATGTCTTTTGACTTAAGCCTGAATAATAAGAATCTTGAAGTATTTTAAAAGAGTACATATATAATGCGGTAGGCGTGCGTGTGTTAAGCGAATGTAGTGTCACGGCAATGTCTTTTGACTTAAGCTGAATAATAAGAATCTTGAAGTATTTTAAAGAGTACATATATAGTACGGTGAGCGTCGTGTGTTAGCGAATGTAGTGTCACAGGCAATGTCTTTTGACTTAAGCTGAATAATAATGATATTGAAGTATTTCAAAAGATTTAGAAACCTTTTGAGAGAAGAGTAATGCTTGGTTTTAAAAAGCTTAAGAGTTATATTAGCTTTATGGGAAGTTGGGTATAACGTCTAAAAGAGATAAAAAGAATGGTTTACTGATTTTATAAGTTAAGAGACTTGATCTTAAAAGATAAGAGACTTGCCTTGAATGTATTAATATGAATTTTGTGTGAAACCTCATTCGTGAGTAATGAGTACACAGTTTTAAAAGGAATAATGTTTCTTGATTTGGAAATCGAATGAGTATCGAACAAACCCTTTGGCGCTAATAAAAGAAAATGTATTGAATAATGAAGTATTATTAAAACGAGAAAACTCCTGCATAGAAGCTAAGATGAGACAAAATGATATTACATTTTCTAGATCATGTTTGCTTTAATAAATGGTTATAAACAAAAATAAAGCTTCACACCTATGGCGTATGTTATTCAATTGTTTTAAAAGAGATTAAGACATTGAACTATGAAACCTTTCTAAAATAAAGAGACTTGAGTAATTGAAATTAGGCAAGCTGGGCCTTAGGGAAAAGAAAGACATTGTTTTGTCTTAAATTGGTTTAAAACATAAAGTGTTATAACAGCTTTATGGGAAGTTGGTTATAACGACTTTATGAAAACAAAAGAAGGGTTTTATCATTGGTTTTAATGGGGTAACTTGACTTTAAAAGGGAAGTTGTTTTGGTTTACGTAAAAGATGTAAGTCACTCTTTTTTATTATATACTACGGTATCGGGTGACTTTTATAAAAGGAATGGATCTCTTAAAAGGAATTTAACGTCACGTAGTACTTTAGGAGTTAAAACCGGACCTTGTCATAAAATGAAAGTACTTTAAGTTGTGTGTAACTTGCCTATGTTTGTGTGAGATAGACTTGTTGTGCAAGGAATGTATTTCACTCGACTACAGCGTTCATGGGATGAGCGGGAATGTATTTCACTCGACTACCGCGTTCATGGGATGAGCAGGAATGTATTTCACTCGACTACCGTGTTCGTTAGGATGAGCAGGAATGTATTTCACTCGACTACGCGTCCAGGATGGGCCGGGAATGTATTCTATCCGACTACTGAGTTCATGAGATGAACCGGAATGTATTCCACACATTTCTATCTGGGTCCATGAGATGGGCGAGACATGTTATCGTATCACATGATTTGTACCTAGGCGCAGCGGTGAGGAAGGAGTTCCACGGGCATGAGGATGACTTTGAGGCGTGAGTCACGACTTGACATGGCCTTTTATGTTGTGAGCGTAGTTTGGTTATCATACATGTCTCTGCTTTATATAGACTATTATGATTTCATTCTGATGTTTACTGATTTCACATACTTGGTACTGTTATCGACCTCCTGGAAATGCGTTCATGCCGCAGGTAGAAGTCGGTTGTCGATCCCGCTTTTAGGATCACCTTCAGCGTCTTGGAAGCTCCGTTCCTTCGGAGGCTTATCTTTGGTATGTTACCACGATGTGTAGGTTTTGTACATTGGGGTATGGCGGGGCCTGTCGTCATAGTTGTTGTATAAATCTTAAGTGCATGCTTTGTTGTGGCGGGTTGTAAGGATTGTACGATTCAAATGTTTATATATATATATATATCTTTGAAAAGGCAACCGTTTTGGTTGGCTGTTTCTTTCATCTTGATCCATGTCTATTTATATGTTTAAAGTTTTTATTTACTGTTGGTTTTCTACGATGTTGTATCACTAGGGTGCAGGGTAAGGCACGATCCGAACGAGGTTGGTGCGTGGCGAATTTTACACGTATTGTAAGGCGTGTAATCCCCTTTGGTTGGTTGTTGTTTTGAGCCTTAAATGTGGCATGTTTGGTTATTGTATTCGGCCTTGAAAAATGTGGCAAAGTATGTAGAAACAAAGGAAGTCTTTGCCGATTTTCCGTAGAATAAGAGACCACTTACTTAGTATTATTCTACGTTATAGACTAGAAATTGATAGTCATGTTGTGACCATTATAGGTTGACAATTCTACGTACGGCGTATTCGGCTTAGCTTGTGGACTTAGCCGAAAAGGTATGTGAACTATCTCCTCTTCTAGCATGATTCCTTAAGATAAAGAAAGTATGTCCTACTCCTTAAATAATCCATTCCTTGGTTGTATTTGGATTGCCTAAAATAGAATTTGTTCTATGTACTTCCTTGATTGTACTTTGATGTTTAATTTGTAAGTATGTGATACTTGGTTTTAAAAGTATAAGTCTCTTGGTTATAAAAGGAATGATTATGTCTAAAACCATAAAGGGTTATAACGACTTTATGAGAAGTTGGTTATAACGACTTTATGGAAGGTTAAGAAAGTTGACTATTTTGATTATTAGGCCTAAGTTGCCTAGATTGTGAAAATTTGAAGTTACTTGATTTCAAGCTTTGAAATGAGTTTTCTAAAAGTGTAGTAACTTACATTGAAAAATAGACACACCTTGATACTACGGGTGTTAGTATCTTGGAGTTTTACATAAAAAGGAGTCTTTTGAAAAGAATGTACGTACGTAGTACTTTGGCTTGTTTAATTGAGAATTATTCTATGTGTGCCTTGATAAGTACTTTGGGTTGTATAATTGAGAATTATTCTATGTGTGCCTTGATAAGTACTTTGGCTTGTTTAATTGAGAATTATTCTATGTGTGCCTTGATAAGTACTTTGGCTTGTTTAATTGAGAATTATTCTATGTGTGCCTTGATAAGTACTTTGGCTTGTTTAGTTGAGAATTATTCTATAAGTGCCTTGAGTTTATAAAATTAAAGTCTAAAGATTTTATGAACTTGTCTATGTGTGCTGGTGATAGCTTTTGAGTGCAAGTATTATGTTTTATTACGTTATCGCGACTCTCGGTTGGAGGGTCGGCTGTCTTGTTGTAAGTTTACTTGGGCGTCACAGCGGTGATGTGGGATTCCACGGGTATGCTTCCATTATTTGTGTTACTCCTTGGACATGCTTATACGATGTGGGATTCTGGGGCATGTGACCAGGAGGCGGGTTAGATTCCCGGATTTGTTTGTATTACCCCATGGTCATGCTTATACGATGTGGGATTCTGGGGCATGCGACCACGAGGGATACTCCTTGGACATGCTTATACGATGTGGGATTCCGGGGCATGTGACCGGGGCGGGTTAGATTCCCGGATTTGTTTGTATTACCCCATGGTCATGCTTATACGATGTGGGATTCCGGGGCATGCGACCACGAGGGATACTCCTTGGACATGCTTATACGATGTGGGATTCCGGGGCATGTGACCATGAGGCGGGTTAGATTCCCGGATTTGTTTGTATTACCCCATGGTCATGCTTATACGATGTGGGATTCCGGGGCATGCGACCATGAGGGATACTCCTTGGACATGCTTATACGATGTGGGATTCTATTATACCCCGTAGTTTCAGGGTATGTATGCGAGGACGTACGTACGAGAATACGACATTGAAATTGGAAAGGAAGAACGAGGTGATTTTTCCACGGAAAAGTTTCCGGTTTTTGTGAAGGAAAAAGGTTCGTTAATGGGAATTGGATTCCCAGATTTGGTATTCGGACTTCTTGGAATATTAGAGAATTATGGAATTTTATTTTCGGAAATGGTCACGTGGGGCCCACGGGAGAAAATTCTGGTTTTGTAGAACCAGCTTTGTTTTGAGATTTTGGCCATTGTGGATATTTTGGAAGATGAAATATGTTGGGCGTGTAGGAGGCGACACGTGTCACCCCCTAGTTGGCTTGGAAGAATTCCACTTTGTGCCTGACACCCGTTTAGAGTTGTTTTCCGGCGAAGCGTTTTACAAGACTCGCGTAGGATAAATTCGGCTATGTCATTTCTAATTTTGCGGATTTTTCAGAGGCGAAACACGTTGGACCAGCGAGAGGCGACATTGTCACCCTCTCGTTGATGGATGTCAGCGCGGCAATAGGGCCGATTGGGTTGGCTTATTTTGTCTTGGAGTTGGTAGGATATTTTGTGTGCAAGTTGGCGGGGACACTTGCCTAAATCCTCACCCTACACTTGCCTTGCACTTGGCACCATCTTGGCCCTTGGTTGGCCATTCCTTGACCTATAAATACCCTTGTTGAAGAGTTATTTCATCCTAAATTGAGCAATCTTTCTAAGTCTCAAATCCTCCCTCTCCCTCTTATTGTTTCGTCCAAACACACCCCTCCTTTGAGAAGCCACTGGCAGAGCACCCCCTCTAAAGCTAGCTGGCCGAAACACTACCCCACTCCCTTGGTAGAAAAGTTGCCTTAGTATTGTTATAATGCCCAAATTACCCTAGCCCAAATCCCTTAGTCCTTAGTAGAAGTTGTGAAGAACTTCTAAGGTTTTCTTAGACTCTGGGAGCGCACAACTTAGGAGCTAAACCTTGCTCGGTATGACTTTTATCTAGGATATTATTGGGCTTACCGAGGTAAATAACCTTATCTTCCTTTTGTAATTAGAGTATATATCTTGTAGAAGTATAGGAATAAGTATTAAATACTTAGAAGGATATTGAGAATAAATTGAGCTGTTATCACGTAGAAGGGCTTAAAGAAGAATAATAGAAGCTGTACTTACATGGGTGTTTTCCTGATGAACTTGAGTAGCTCACGGGTAGGGAAGTGCTGCCCAAATGTCCATAGAATAGCGAACCCTCTGTTTAGAGCTTTATCTGATCTGATCTGAGCGTTGATAGGCGTATTTGGTGATATAGTCGATACTCTGCGCGACATATTCACTTGGCGGTGGTTTTCGCGAGAAGGTATGTGATTCTTCCTATCCTCTTGAGCATGATATTTTAAAGAATATGTATATAGTGCGGTAGGCGTGCGTGTGTTAGCGAATAATAATTACGGCAATGTCTTCGGACTTAAGCCTGAATAATAATTACGGCAATGTCTTCGGACTTAAGCCTGAATAATAATTACGGCAATGTCTTCTGACTTAAGCCTGAATAAAAAGAATCTGAAGTAGTTCAAAAGAATTAAGAAACCTTTTTGCAAGAAGAGTAACACTTGGTTTTAAAAGCTTAAGAGTTATACTAGCTTTATGGGAAGCTAGGTATAACGGCTTAAGAGTGATAAAAGAAACGATTTATTGATTTAAGGAATTAAGAGACTTGACTTATTATACTAATATGAATTTTGTTAAAAGTGTGAAACCTCGTTAGTGAGTAAATAGTATTTTGGTTTTCAAAAGGAATGATGTTTTACCGATCAGAATAAATGTCGAACAAACCACAGCAGCGCTAATAAAGGGAAATATTGTGACTAATAAAGTATTATTAAAACCAGTAGAAACTTACATCTGCATAGGAGCTAAGATGAGACAAAATGATATTACATTTACTAGATCATGGTCTTTGTAATAAGATTATTCTGAATAATAATAACCTATTCACACTTAGGGTATATGTTTCTCAAATTGTTTTAAAGGATTAAAGCTATGAACTACGAAACCTTTCGAAAATGAGAAACTTGAGTTATTATAATTAGGCAAACTTAAGCGTTGGGAAAAGAATGTTGTTACTTGATTTTACAAAGAGAAATGTGTTGATTTACTTCAAAAGATAATCACTCTATTTTTATACTACGGGTATTGTGTGACTTTTGTGAAAAAGCGGATCTTTTAAAAGAGTAATACATAAAGTACTTTGGGGCTAAAAACCCGAACTTGTTAGCATAATGTAGAAAGTACCTTGTGTGAATAACTTGATTGTATTGATTTGTGATAGTCTTGTAACACTTTCTTGTTGACTTGATAAGTAAACATGTTAGGATGCTACGTGAGTTAGTATCTTGTGATGTTTGTGTAGAGGGGTTTTCCCTTATTATGCTTAGATTGTTTAAACGATAAAGCCCATCGTGTTGATATTATATCACTCATGATTAGGGGTTAAGGCCCTCCGTCGCGGGTAGACTCGGGCGGGTCTAGTGACTATGATTCGAGAATACCTTATGCGGTGCAGTATGGCCTATGCGAGCTACGGGAGTTCGAGTTAGTATCGGCCCTTGTGGTCATGCGGTCTTTGTGGCCATGCGGACGGCGAGTCGGGGCGGCTGCAGGGAGTAGCTATCCTCGTCGGGGAATACCTCATGCGGGCCATTGGGTGGCCCGTGCGGGCTACGGAAAGTTCGAGGGCTAGACGCGCATTAGATCTGCGGGCGAGTGGCGGCTTTGATCATGTAATGATGCAAGCGGATCTCATAATCTGATTCTGACGACCTTGTTATCTTGAGGTTTTTAGTAGTCGGCTATGCCTCGTACTTACCGTCACGGTTTTATGATGACTTTGAGGCGTGAGTCCACGACTTGACATATTTGTTTATTTCTTGTGAGCTGTAGTTTTGGTTATCATACATGTCTCTGCTTTATATAGACTACTATGATTTCATTCTGATATTTTGATTTCACATACTTGGTACTGTTATCTTGACCTCCGGGGCTGCGTTCATGCGCGAGTAAAGGTACTCCTCTGTTGATTCCGTTCTTAGGATCGCGTTTGGCGTTGGGAAAGCTCGTTTCTCGGAAGCTTAGCATTTTAGTATGGTCCCATGCCGTTGTAGATATTTGTATTGGGGTATGGCGGGGCCTGTCCGCCATTGTTATTTAAACTCTTAGAGTGCATGTAGACTGTTGTAAGGTTAGGATGTAGCTGTTCATTTTGGGGTACTTATATACATATATGCGAAAGACAACTTTTTCCCAGCGTATGTCTTATTTATCTTTGTTTCATATTTTAGTTGTTTTATTTTCCGCTCATTTCTACGATGTATGACTACTTGGGTGCGGGTAAGGCACGATCCACGGGCCGGGCAGTCGTGACAAAAGTGGTATCGAGCGATTAATCCTCGGAAAGTGTCTCTGACCGTATCTAGTAAGTCTTGATTATCGGTGTGTTGTGCACCAATAATCGAGGAGGCTATAGGATATTTAGGATTGGTTTCCATTCTTCTCACTCGAGATCGTGCTTTAGAATTTGTGTTATAAGTTGGACCCCTCTAACGTATTCCTTTCCTTTACGATTATGCCTCACGCCCGAACTTGGGCCCGAGAAGGGCAAAGCGGCCGAAAGGCTGCGAGTAAATCTGAGAGATTTAGAAGGCACAGCCCAATCATCACTGAGGTGATGCTTCATGCGAGGAGTTACGAGGCGTCGCCAGCGGTGAGTTTGACCGTGGCGGCGATTCCCTCTGCGGCCATGACATCTGGACCTTGTTCCACGACTTGGGCGAAAATATGGATTGGAAGGAGAGCGGCCTGTTACTAGCGAGGACTTGGCGGCGAAAAGTATTTTATGTGCCGGTATACCAAGGATATTGATGCTTATCTAAGAAGGGTTGTGAGGAGTAGCTCTTGATCGAGGGCGAGCGGGCTTGCGTTCGAGATTATGTCTGTGGTGAGAGAGGTAGAGATCGGCAGTTAAACAAGATCGTGAAGAGGCGTTGGCGGGATCATTTGGTAACTCTCGGCGAACCGCCTCGTGGCCAATTAGACATGCGCCTCCGCCCGATGCAGTGTCCCTCGCGAGTTGATTTTCCTCGGTGTTCCACGGTGTGGCGGCGTATCGTCGAAATCGTCTTTGCGGTGCTTGTTTTAATTGCGGCCGTCGGGCCATATGGCGAGAATGTTCTATGAGGAAGGATGCAAGTAGGAAGACTCGGCCTACGGATCGATTGTGGATCTGATGGTTCGGAGAGGAGGGTGTTAGCGAGGAGGCCACCCGCCGGTGTGGCCGTTGTGGTCGATGTCATCGTGGGAGTGTCGTGCTTACCTGCGGCGGCTTGTTTTGTTTGCGGCCAGCGGGGCCATTTTGCGAAATTGTCCAACGAGTTGGCGGGGATGTAGGGACTCGGCCGGGGTCGATGGATAGTTAATCACCTTCCGGTATCGCCCGGCGGGATTGACTAGGCGACCTAGGGAAGTGCGCGTAGATACGGTATATCCTTAACCCTTTAGAGATTTATATGTATAGTAAGATGCGAATATCTTAAGTGTTATTTTGGATAGCATTGTGTTAGTGTGATTAGGAATCATGATTAGTGCTTAGGGTAAGATTGGGGGCGAGAAGAGTGCGAGCCTTAGAATATTACGTAGAAGACCTTAGGCGAGGCCATCTTTGGTAAAGAATTATTTCATGTTTGACCCTTATCGAAGTGCATAATATACGTGAGATATTTTTATGGGATGAATCCACGAGTGTTGTGAAGCGAAGAGGGTGGTTGAGCTTAGAAGACCGCTAGGTTTTAAATAGCGTGATTAGTGAGATTGTTCGGATCGGGAGATAGTGTTTGGCGCGTTTGGGTCGGGATGAGGCCGTGTTGCGGGTCGACCCACCACTGTTTGGTGATGGGGTCGGTTGTGGTGGTCCGTTTTGTGTTAGGGTCACGAGGTGTTAGGCGAGTTTAGTTAACCATTATGCGAGTTCGTGGATGTGTTCGACCCGATGAGTCGGGCCGATGGGTCAACCGTCTTATCTTTTAGTCAAGCAGTGTACTCGGTAGTAAGATTCTGAGATGTTTTTTTCAAGAAGGTTGTAAGGCTGCAGGGTGCCTACCTTCACCTTATGGTGATGGGAGTCAGCTACGGCTGTTTCTTTTCTGGAAGAGTTACCAGGCAAGGTTAGGAACTCAGGTGAATCTCAGTGTCGCATTCACCCTCGGGCTAGTGGTTGGATTTCGGGATTAGCTGTAAGGACTCTTCGCCTCTTGTTGAGTATGTATTATATAGCTACCATTTCAGTATTCGGGTGTCGCCGTTTGGAGCCTTTTTATAAGCACTAGTGTAAGATTTCCGATCGACTGATTCGATGTAAGAAAGGTGCAGATAGTTGGTTCGTACTTGTTCAGCAGGGCGTGGATAGGGTGGAGCTTATCCAGAAAAGTTTATTGGCAGCTCAGAGTCAGTGGGAAGCAGTACCAGAAACATGGTAAGTGATAAGGAAAAGTTCGAGTGTACGAGAAGGTTACGACGAGTAAGGCAAAGTGACAAAAGTGGTATGGAAAGAAGCGAGCATGTATTACAGGCATAGGTGTGATCATTTCGTTTGTAAAGAGTAGGTGCGAAGGGAGTATCTTTTTAGACCTCTAGTAGGAGCTTTCGTGATAGAGGTGATTCCTCGTGGACTTGGAGATAAGTAGGTGCGTTTGTTGTGTTGTGGCCAGGTGTGGCATGGATGTTTCCGTAAGTATAGCAGTAAGGACTATCCTGGCGCTGTTTGTTTGATACCTAGAAGGAACATTCGGGGCCGAATGTTTCTAAGAGGAGAATGTTATACCGTAGTTTAGGGTATGTATGCGAGGGCGTGCGTGCGAGAATCGACATTGAAAGTGGAAAGGAAGAGCGAGGTGATTTTTCCACGGAAAAGTTTCCGGTTTTGTGAAGGAAAAAGGTTCGTTAATGGGAATTGGATTCCCAGTTTGGTATTCGGACTTCTTGGAATATTAGAAATTATGGAATTTTATTTTGGAAATGGTCACGTGGGGCCACGGGAGAAAATTCTGATTTTGTAGGGCCAGCTTTGTTTTGAGATTTTGGCCATTGTGGATATTTTGGAAGATGAAATATGTTGGGCGTGTAGGAGGCGACACGTGTCACCCCACTAGTTGGCTTGGGCGAATTCACTTTGTGCCTGACACGCGTTTAGAGTCGTTTCAGGCGAAGCGTTTTACAAGACTCGCGTAGGATAAATTCCGGCTATGTCATTTCTAATTTTGCGGATTTTTCCGAGAGGCGAAACACGTTGGACCAACGAGAGGCGACACTTGTCACCTCGTTGATGGATGTCGCGGCAATAGGGCGATTGGGTTGGCTTATTTTGTCTTGGAGTTGGTAGGATATTTTGTGTGCAAGTTGGCCAAGGACACTTGCCTAAATCCTCACCCTACACTTGCCTTGCACTTGGCACCATCTTGGCCCTTGGTTGGCCATTCCTTGACTATAAATACCCCCTTGTTGAAGAGTTATTTCATCCTAAATTGAGCAATCTTTCTAAGTCTCAAATCCTCCCTCTCCCTCTTATTGTTTTCGTCCAAACACACCCTCCCTTTGAGAAGCCCTGGCGAGCAACCCCCATAAAGCTAGCCTAGCGAAACATTACCCACTCCTTGGTAGAAAAGTTGCCTTAGTATTGTTATAATGCCCAATTACCTAGCCCAAATCCCTTAGTCCTTAGTAGAAGTTGTGAAGAACTTAAGGTTTTCTTAGACTCTGGGCGCCTGACTTAGGAGCTAAACCTTGCTCAGTACGACTTTATCTAGGATATTATTGGGCTTACAGGGTAAATAACCTTATCTTCCTTTTGTAATTAGAGTATATATCTTGTAGAAGTATAGGAATAAGTATTAAATACTTAGAAGGATATTGCGAATAGAATTGAAGCTGTTATCACGATAGAAGGGCTTAAAGAAGAATAATGAAGCGTACTTACATAGAATTTGTTTTCCTGATGAACTTGAGTAGCTCACCGGGTAGGAAGTGCTGCCCAAATGTCCATAGAATAGCGAACCCTCTGTTTAGAGCTTTATCTGATCTGATCACAGGCGTTGATAGGCGTATTTGGTGATATAGGTCGATACTCTGCGCGCGACATATTCAACTTGGCGGTGGTTTCGCGAGAAGGTATGTGATTCTTCCTATCCTCTTGAGCATGATATTTTAAAGAATATGTATATAGTCACGGTGGCGTCGTGTGTTAAGCGAATAATAATTACGGCAATGTCTTGGACTTAAGCACGAATAATAATTACGGCAATGTCTTCGGACTTAAGCCTGAATAATAATTACGGCAATGTCTTCTGACTTAAGCCTGAATAAAAGAATCTGAAGTAGTTCAAAAGAATTAAGAAACCTTTTTGAAAGAAGAGTAACACTTGGTTTTAAAAGCTTAAGAGTTATACTAGCTTTATGGGAAGTTAGGTATAACGGCTTAAGAGTGATAAAAAGAACGATTTATTGATTTAAGGAAATAAGAGACTTGACTTATTATACTAATATGAATTTTGTTATAAAGTGTGAAACCTCATTAGTGAGTAAATAGTATTTTGGTTTTCAAAGGAATGATGTTTCTGGATCGAGAATAAATGTCGAACAAACCACGGCGCTAATAAAGGAAATATTGTGACTAATAAAGTATTATTAAAACATAGAAACTTCCATCTGCATAGGAGCTAAGATGAGACAAAATGATATTACATTTACTAGATCATGCTTTGTAATAAGATTGTTACGAATAATAATAACCTATTCACACTTAGGGTATATGTTTCTCAAATTGTTTTAAAGGATTAAAGCTATGAACTACGAAACCTTTCGAAAATGAGAAACTTGAGTTATTATAATTAGGCAAACTTAAGCGTTGGGAGAAGAATGTTGTTACTTGATTTTACAAAGAGAAATGTGTTGATTTACTTCAAAAGATAATCACTCTATTTTTATACTACGGGTATTGTGTGACTTTTGTGAAAGAAACGGATCTTTTAAAAAGAGTAATACATAAAGTACTTTGGGGCTAAAAACCCGAACTTGTTAGCATAATGTAGAAAGTACCTTGTGTGAATAACTTGATTGTATTGATTTGTGATAGTCTTGTAACACTTTCTTGTTGACTTGATAAGTAAACATGTTAGGATGCTACGTGAGTTAGTATCTTGTGATGTTTGTGTAGAGGGGTTTTCCCTTATTATGCTTAGATTGTTTAAACGATAAAGCATCGTGTTGATATTATATCACTCATGATTAGGGGTTAAGCTACCTCCGATGCGGGGTAGACTCAGCGGGTCTAGTGACCTATGATTCGAGAATACCTTATGCAGTGCATGGCCTATGCGAGCTACGGGAGTTCGAGTTAGTATCACGGTCACTTGTGGTCATGCGGTCTTTGTGGCCGTGCGGACGGCGAGTCGAGGCGGCTGCGGGAGTAGCTACCCTCGATGCGGGAATACCTCATGCGGGCCATTGGGTGGCCCGTGCGGAGCTACGGAAATTTCGGGGCTGAAGCGCGCATTAGATCTGCGGGCGAGTGGCGGCTTTGATCATGTGATGCAGGCAGATCTCATGTCGATTACGACCTTGTTATGCGGGGTTTTAGTAGTCGGCTATGCCCTCGTACTTACCGTCACGGTTTTATGATGACTTTGAGGCGTGAGTCACGACTTGACATATTTGTTTATTTCTTGTGCGTAGTTTTGGTTATCATGTCTCTCGCTTTATATAGACTACTATGATTTCATTTCTGAGTATTTCGATTTCACATCTTGGTACTGTTGTCTTGACCTCCTTGAGGCTGCGTTCATCTGCGGTAAAGGTACTCCTCTTGATTCCGTTCTTAGGATCAGTTTCAGCGTTGGGAAAGCTCGTTTCTCAGAAAGCTTAGCATTTTGGTATGGTCCCTGTCGTTGTAGATATTTGTATTCGGGGTATGGCGGGGCCTGTCCCGCCATTGTTGTTTAAACTCTTAAGTGCTGTAGACTGTTGTAAGGTTGGGATATGCTGTTCATTTTGGGGTACTTATATACATATATGCGAAAACCTTTTCCAGCGTGTCTTATTTATCTTGTTTCATATTTTGGTTGTTTTATTTTCCGCTGATTTCTCACGATGTATGACTACTTGGGTGCGGGTAAGGCACGATCCACGAGCCAGGCAGGTCGTGGCGAATTCGAGCATCGCGACCACGAGGGATACTCCTTGGACATGCTTATACGATATGGGATTCCGGGGCATGTGACCAGGAGGCGGGTTAGATTCCCGGATTTGTTTGTATTGCCCCATGGTCATGCTTATACGATGTGGGATTCCGGGGCATGCGACCACGAGGGATATTGTTATTCCATGGATTCGCCCTCCATGAGATTGAGTGACACAGACTGGATCTGGTGGTTCGTTTTCCTACTTGGCCCGTACAGTTTTTAGGACACATGTGGGCCTTGGTGTTCATGTATGCCTATTGGTGTTATATTATATCATGGACTGCCGGCATTGAGAAAGGATTCCACGGGCATGATTGATATTATGGGCGTGAGACCCATGGTTATATTTTAGTAATGACTTTGAGGGCATGCGTCCCTGACTTGTCATGACTGCTTATGTATTGTGTAGTGTAGGTTGGCTATCATACATGTCTCCTGTTTTGTTTAGACTGTTATGATTTCATTACAATACTTACTGTTTCACATACTTGGTACATTCTTCGTACTGACCTCCTTGGAGTGCGTTCATCTGCTTGAGTTTAGGTCTTGATTTGGTGATTTGCAGTGTAGGACCACCTTCGAGTTTTGGATAGCTCCTGCATTCGGAGTTTATCTTTTGGTATAGTTCCTTGATCAGCTTTTTATGCGTTTATGGAGTGCAATGGGGCCTTGTCCGTCATATTTGATAAAACTCTTAAGTGCATGTATTCGTATGTGGGATTGGACTCGTATGCGGTGTAGTGTCTTTTTATTATGTATATTATATGGCAGCCTTGTCGGCTTTGCCCTTGCACGTACGTTGGTTTTAAAAAAATGAGGTGTTATTTAAATTCCGCAGTTTGCTTAGTTGTTAAGGTAGAAGGGTGCCCAGGTAGGGCACCAGTCACGGGCCCGGGGTTCGGGGCGTGACACAAGTATAGGTTTAGTTAAAGGAGAATATGCCGATTTTTTTAGCTTAAGACCTATTATGAACATTCGGGGACAAATGTTTCTAAGGGGGGAAGAATGTTACACCCCGTAATTCCAGGGTAATGAAATAAGAACATGACTAAGGAAATAAGATTTGAACGTTGGAAGGAAAGTATATTTACATATTATAATTTTTGATACAATAAATGTGACGACAAGAAGTAATACTAGTAGTTTAATTCTTCCCTATAGAGTTATGGACTTAGTGTTGAATTATTAAGTCTTGGCATTGTGAAGCTTGAGTCCGTCGAAAATTGCAAGATTTGGCTTAAGTGTGGGAGATATTTTGTGAAGGGAAAGACAAGTGGCAAGTGGGGTTCACGGGTCCCCCTCCACTTGTGCTATGTACACCTATTATATACAAGTCTTGCAAGGCTTTGTTCACAAATATCTTCATCCTCCAAACTCTTATCTCTTCCTTCTCCTTCAAGTTTTAGAAAATCCCATAGTCAAGTGAAGAACAAGATCAACTTATGTTCCAAGATTAAGAACCTTAACCAAGTTCTAAGCCAATTTAACTCTCCAAAAACAGTGGTCACGGTTTTGGTCAAGAAAAAGCATCACGACCGAACCGGGCGTGGTAGTGCCTACCGGGCACCCAAGTAGACATACATCGAGTAATCGGAATATAAAACAAGACATGAAACCAATGTAAAAGAGACACGGTTTATCGAAAAAGAGTGCCGCCCGGCAAGTATATAAATATCTCAAGAATGAGCGATTTACATCGACTTTACAACGGGACTACAGACCTCAAGAGTTTTACAACACAGCAACGGGACGGGGCCCGCCATACCCACGAATGTAGTACCTACAACAACGAGGGGACCATACGAAAGATAAGCCTCGGAGAAGCGGAGCTTCCCAAATCTTTGGCTGTGATCCTAGGCGAGGATCGGCGGTATACCTCTACTGCGGCATGAGCGGCCGAAGGAGGTCGATAACAGGTACCAAGTATGTGAAACTAAAAATCGTAAATGAAATCATAATAGTCTATATAAGCGAAGACATATATGATAACGAATTTACGATACCTGATATGTGATCCGCGTCAGTCGAGGACTCGCGCCAAAGTCGTTACTCAAATACAACAATGGGTCTCGCGCCCACATCAATCATGCGTGGAATACGCCCTCGCTTTGGCGATCTATGATGTAATAACACCAAGGAGTACACATGAACACGGGTCCACGTGTCATAATAAACCGTCTGGGGTAAATGCGAAGGCATAGCTACTAAAACCCACAGTACCAACAATACTATAAAACTATATCACGGGGTCTTTATAGACCGCTCCACATGATCGAAGCTGTCCACACGCCCTCAGTATCCATGTGCGCGTCTAGTCCTGGAGCATACCGCTGCTCCGCATAGGCCACATAGGCCGCGTGAGGTATTCCTCGCGTCGAGGCGGTAACCGGTACCTCACGGACTCGCGATCGCATAGTCTCATAGACCGCATAGTCACACGCATCGTAGGGCATCCCCGCGTCGGGATAAAACACCGGAATGATCAATCACCGGAGCATCTGCTCGCGTAGTCACCTGACCGCGTAGGCGTATAGACCGCATCGAGGGTGAGCCCTCGGTATATCAAGTCAAGAGGGTATGTGATAATATAACGATACAACGACTTATCGTTAATCAACATAAGCCTGAAAGGAAACCGGCTTTACAAACATCATAAGACACTAACACGTAGCATAATAACATGATTACTTATTAAACCAATCGAAAGTATTACAAGACTATCACAAACCAACATAATCAAGTTATTCACCCAAGGTACTTTATTTTATGACAACAAGTTCGGGTTTTAACCCCAAGTACTTCATACATTAATTCTTTTAAAAGATCCGTTTCTTTCACAAAAGACACACGATGCAGTAGTATCAAAAATAGAGTGACCATCTTTTTTAAGTAACGAAAACGTTTCCTTTTTAATATCAAGTAACAACATTCTTTCCAAGCGTCGAGTTTGCCTAAGTTCAATTACTCGAGTCTTTTATTTTGAAAGGTTTAGTAGTTCATAGTTTTAATCACTTATTAATATAATTCTCCTTTAAAACAATTTGAGAAACATATGCCTTATGTGTGAGTAGGTTATTTTTGTTCATAACAATCTTATTAGAAGCGTGTGATCTAGGAAATGTAATATCATTTTGTCTCATCTTAGCTTCATGCGGATGGAGGTTTCTCTTGGTTTTAATAATACTTTATTAGTCAATACATTTCCACTTTATTAGCCATTTGTGGTTTGTTCGATACTTATTCTCATTTCCGAAATCAATAAGGCTTTCATAAATAATTAAGTAAATCGTTCCTTTTATCTCTCTTAAGTCATTATACCTAACTTCCCATAAAGCTAGTATAAAAACCAAGTATTATCCTTCTTTCAAAAAAAGGTTTCTTAATTCTCTTGAAATCTTCAAGATTCTTATTATTCGGGCTTAAGTCAAAGACATTGCTAGTAAAACTACGTTCAGTTAACACGTATGCGTCTACAGTACTATATATATTCTTTTAAAATATCATGCTCAAGAGGATAGGAAGAATCACATACCTTGCGGCGATTATCGAATATTAGCAAGCGCTTCCACGGCTATAACGGCTAGCCTTGTCCACCTTCCAAGTAGAACATGCTACTCGCGAACATTGAACCTCGATAAGCCCAAAATTATCCAAGTTTAAATGTCGATCACGAGCAGCGTTTAGCTCCTACTCGGGTGCTCGACCGCTCCAAACAACCCTTAGAAGTTACGCAACTTCTTAAAACTTCAATGGTATGAAGATTTTCCTTAGGGTTTCGTTTGTGGTGAAGGAAGTATAATAGTATTTACGGGCTTTTAGTATAGGTGTAACCTTGGAATACTACAAGGTATTGGGCCAAGGTATTTTGGAATAATGTAACTTGGAGAATACTTTTCTACCAAGGGGAGGTGCTTCACGAAAAACAACTTTAGGAAGGGGTAGTTTGCCAAGGCTCACAAGGGGAGGGTTTCGGCTAGCATAACTAGGAAGGGGAGGTGCTCTCGGCTGAGCTCTCAGAGAGGGGAAGGGAATTTAAGACTTAGAAATGTCTAAGTGTGGATGAAGAAGTACATCAACTAAGGGGTATTTATAGGCCAACCAATGGCCAAGATCAAGACAAGTGGGAGGGCAAGTGGAGGGTGTAGATTAGGACATGTGTGTGTGGGTCCCACTTGGTCATCTAACACAAAATATCCTACCAACTCCTTGACAAAAAAATAAAGGCAAAACGTGTCAATGGAAGACCATTTCGTCCCAGCAGAGGTGACAAGTGTCGCCCTCTCGTTGGTCCAAAATATTTCATCTCTCGGAAAAATATGCAAAAATTATTAATGACATAGCCATATTTTCCCTTAAAAGTTTGGAAAGCGTTTAGTCGGAAACGATTCTTTTAGTGTGTTGTGCACAAAATTTTCGGTCCTTGCCTAACTTTAAGGCTTAAACTTTTATACGTACGCCCTCCCGTACATACTCTGGAAATACGGGGTATAACATTCTCCCTTCCTTAGAAACATTCGTCCCAAATGTTCCTCCTAAGTCTCAAAACAACCATGCGCCAGTATAGTCTTCACTGCTGTACTTACGAAAACAATCATGCCACACTGCCACAATACAACAGCGAAACACTTACATCCAAGTCACGAGGAATCACTTCCATCACTACAAAAGCTCCCACCCGAAGTCCAAAATATACTCCCTCAGCACCCTCACTTTACAAAAGAAATGATCACATCTATGCTCGTAACACATGCCCGTTTCTTCCCTTAATCGTCGTACCGCTACGTTGCATTCGAACTCTTTCTCATAACTTGTCACATTTACGATTACGCTTCTTTTCCAAAATCTGCGGGTTACTACCTCGACTTGATCATCATTAGCGGGAACACTCTGGATGGATCTCGATACTTTTAGAACATAACAACATGAAGGCCAGGACGTCTTGCCTCCTAAGTCGGACGGCAATGCTAACCTATAGGCAACTTGGCCTATTTTCCAAATGATGCGCAAAGGCCCAAATTAACTCGGGCTAAGTTTCCTCTGTTTTCCAAAACTCGTCACACCTTTGGGTGGTACCTTGAAGACCCACCGTCGACTGAGCTCTAAGTGTCGTCGCCGATTATCTGCCGCGACTCTTGCGACTACGAGTGCCAATAATATCTTACGGATAAACACCCGTATCCACCTGCCGAAACAAGTATGAACCCCTGAACCTTGCCAACATCGAACCAATCGTAGGCAACTTACCAATCGGCCGCCAAGACTTACAAGCGCCCTCTGAGGCTTACCGAATCTGAAATGGTAGCTATAAAACACTCTCCGAGGAGACAACAATCCTCACTACCAATCCAAATCCACCGGCCCGAGGCGAATCACGAGACTTGAGACTCGAGTTCCTAACCTTGCACGGTAAAACTTCGGAAAAAAGAAATACACACTGCGGGCGGCGGGTTGTCATAAGGTGAAAGTAGGCACCTCAAGGCAACTTTACAACCTTCCCACATATAACATCTATCATGCGCTCCCACGAGCAAACGGGAAGGCTTGTTGAAACAGGATCTAACACCTCGCCTCCGACTACCCGGTCGAACGATCCACGAACTCGCAGACGTTTTAACTAAACTTGGGCGGGCCTCGTAGGCCGACTGCCGTGGCGGGACCACCAGCCCGACCCCCCCCACCTGTAAGGTAGCGGGTTGACCGCCAACTGGTATACCCCGTATTTCAGTATGCGTTGGGGCGTGCGTAAAGTTTGAGCCTTAAAGTAGGCAAAGTGGCGAATTTGTACACAAGTCGAAAGAATCGTTTTTCGGTAAACGCGTTTACTAAACTTGCGAAGGAAAATTCCGGCTATGTCATTTCTAATTTTTGCGGATTTTTCCGAGAGGCATGAAACATTTGGACCAACGGGAGGGTGACACCACTCACATTGAAGAAGTGAGGCGGTAATGGACGAAAAGGGTGGGATAGGTTAGGTAGGATATTTTGTGCATGTTGGTGTGGTAGATGGATAAGGTGCGTGGCTTAATCCAGCCCTACACTTGCCTAACACTTGGAAGAATCTTGGCCATTGGTTGGCCATTTCTTGACCTATAAATACCCCTCTAAGTTGAAGACTTTCTTCATCCAAATTTGAGCAATCTTTCTAAGTCTCACACTACTCCCTCCCTCTTGAGTTAAATCCGCCACCCTCCTCTTGTCGAGGCCTTTTGGCAGAAATACCCCCACTTTGTGAGCCCTGGCCAGAGCAAACCCCACTGCCAAAATTGTTTCGTATAATACCCATTTGTTGTATAGAAATACTCTCAGTATTGTTATATTGCCCAAATACCTTAGCCCATATACCTTGTAGTACTTTCCAAAAGTTACCTCTATCTGAAATGCGGAAAATACTATTATACTTCATTTAGCCACTAAACGAAACCACTAAGAAATCTTCATTGGTAGTTGAAGTAATTGAGTAGAAGTTGGTTAGAACTTCTAAGGGTTGTTTGGAGCGGGTTGGAGCGCACGGAGTAGGAGCTAAACCTTGCTCAGGATCGACATTTAAACTCGGATAATTTTGGGCTTATCAAGGTAAACACTCTTGACCTTCTATTGTAATTGGAAATTACATGTTGTAGGAATATATAGTTGAAGTATACTATATATAGAACTGAACATAGTTGTGCGGCAATGTCTTTTGACTTAAGCACGAATTTAAAGAAGAAGCGAGCGTAATTACATAGGGTGTATTACGGTAGACTTGTGTAGCATTCTTGTGATGTAGAATTGTACCGCGTCCAGGTTAGACGTGTAAACCCCCCCTGGTTGGCTTGGTAGCCGGCCTCGATAGATGAGGAGATTTACGTTGTTGCGGGGGGGGAGGTGCTGCCGAATTTTCTGTAGAATATTCTACGATGAGATCTAGATGTTAATAGGCGCCTTGTGGCCTCTATAGGTTGAAGTACTACGTGTGGCGTGGTCTACTTGGCTTAAGGAGTAGCCGACGGTTTGAGGTACTTGGAGCGTTTTGCTATTAGTCGAAAATCGTCGCGAGGTATGTGAACCTCTTCCTATCTTTTCTAGCATGATATGTGTATAACTATGTAGTACGGTAGACGTACATGTGTTAAATGTATTTGATTGGTTTAAAACATAAAGTGTTATAACGACTTTATGGGAAGTTGGTTATAACAGCTTTATGTAGGTAAGAAAATGCTTTGTGGTTTTTAAAAGGTAGCGGTTGACTTATAACTGACTTGATGTGTGATCATAAAGAACTTGAATAATTAAGAATCCTTTTTGAAAGAAGAGTAAGACTTGGTTTTGAAAACATAAGAGTTATACTAGCTTTATGGGAAGTTAGGTATAACGTCTTAAGGGAGGTAAAATGAATGGTTTATTGATTTTAAAAGTTAAGAGACTTGATCTTAAAAGATAAGAGACTTGACTTAAATGAATTAATATGAATTTTGTGTGAAACCTCATTCATGAGTAATGAGTACTTGTTTTTTTAAAAGGAATAATGTTTTACTGATTTCGGAAATCAGAATGAGTATCGACAAACCACTGCAGCGTTAATAAAGGGAAATGTAATGACTAATGAAGTATTATTAAAACCAGTAGAAACCTCCATCTGCATAGAAGCTAAGATGAGACAAAATGATATCACATTTCCTAGATCGTGGCTGCTTAATAAGATTGATTATGAATAAGAATAACCTACTCGTATATAAGGCATATGTTACTCAATTGTTTTAAAAGAGATTAAGACGTTGAACTATGAAACTTTTCTAAAATGAAGAGACTTGAGTAATTGAAATTAGGCAAACTGGAACTTTAGGGAAAAGAATGTTGTTGAAAAGGAAAGTGTTTTGGTTTACCTAAAAATGTGAGTCACTCTATTTTTATACTACGGGTATCGGGTGACCTTTGTAAAAGAAATGGATCTTTAAAAGGAATTTAACGTACGTAGTACTTTAGGGTTAAAACTCGGACTTTGACATAAAATGAAAGTACCTTGAGTTATGTATAACTTGCCTATGCTTGTTGTTGTGTAACTTGCCTATGCTTGTTGTTGTGTAACTTGCCTATGCTTGTTGTTGTGTAACTTGCCTATGTTTGGTGTTGTGTAACTTGCCTATGCTTACGGTGATAGTCTTTGTTGTGCAAGAATTGTGTTGCTATACTATCGCGTCTCGATGGAGGTAGATTGACTTGTTGAGAACTTACTTGGGCGTCTGGCGGTGGCGGAGATTCCACGGGTATGCTTCCATTAGCATTGTTACATGGGCATGTCCACGCGTTGATGGATTGTGGACATGTGACCATTATGGTTATGGCGAAGTATCGTGACTTACGGTTGTGATCGGGTCGTGCTGTTTACGCCCCGTCGACTCGTGGCGGTGGATCTGGTAGTGGTTATTGCACTTGCCACGTGTCAGCTTCGCGGTGAAGTATCGTGACTTACGGTTGTGATCGGTTGCCTGGCCGATTCACTTGCCCCCGTCAGCTACGTAACGCAGGTGGATCTGGTGGAGGCTAGTGTACGCCCGCGTGTCGACCGTGGTCGGTGTTTGGATGGAGCCGTGACTACGGTTGTGATCGGTGCTGGCGATTCACGCCCGATCATTTCGTGGCGGTGGATCTGGTGGAGGCTAGTGCACTTGCCGCGTGTCGACCGTGATATGGTTATGCGATATTATTAGTACGGTCGGATCTGGTAGTTATACTTGCCCCGTACGGTTTTTATTGACACAGGTGGGACCTGGTGTTCATATATACTTCTTGGTGTTGTTTTATCATAGGCAGTGGCGGTGAGGAAGGAATTCCACGCACAGTGATGATTTGGAGGCGTGAGTCCACGACTTGATATATTTGTTTATATGTGGTGTCTTGTAGTTGGTTATCATACATGTCTCATGCTTTATATATGCTATGATTTCATTCTGATATTTACAATTTCACATACTTGGTACTGTTGTCTTGACCTCCTTGGGCTGCGTTCATGCGCGTGTAAGTACATCGGTGTCGATCCCCTTTTAGGATCACCTTTCGGCGTATTGGGAAGCTCAGTTCCTTGGAGGCTTATCTTTGGTATGTTACCACAGTGCAGTAGGTTCTTGTACATTCGGGGTATGGCGGGGCCTGTCCGTCATAGTTGTTGTAAAAATCTTAAGTGCAGTAACTTTGTTGTGGGCGGGGTTGTAAGGATTATAGCTTATTCAAATGTCTATATATATATATGTTGAAAGGCAACGTTTTGGTTGGCCTATTTTCTTTATCTTGATCTATGTCTATTTAAATGTTTAAGTTTTTATTTCCGCTGGTTTTTCTACGATGTTGTATCACCAGGGTGCAGGGTAAGGCACGATCCACCCGAAGTTGGTCGTGACAAAAGTGGTATCGAGCGATTAGTCCTGGAAAGTGTCTACGAATCGTGTCTAGTAGAGTCTTGACTATCGCTCTGGTGGGCACCACATCTAGAATCAGGAGGCCATAGGACATTTAGGCTTGGTTTCCATTCTTTTCATTCTGAGATCGTGCCTTAGAGCTGTGTGATAAAATTTGACCCTCGACATACGCCGTTTTACGATTATGCCTCGCGTAAGGCAACCCGGCGAAGGGCAAAGCGTGAAGGAGTTGCGAGTAAACGTGGCGAGAGACCCACGATACGAGCCTCAGTCCGCTGATATGGAAGCGAAGGAGATGAGTTACAAGGAGGCACGATTAATGGCGAGTTGTGGCAGGACTTGAGGATAAGTGGGCGCGGCGGTTCGATGCACTAGTGGTTACTTAGATCGAGATAGTTGAGGCTACGGGATTTTTACGAGTTGTAAGCCGCGAGTTTTACGGTCGAGGCACGAGGATGATCGCGAGGAGTTCATCAAGCGATTCTGACGGATCGTGAGTGATCAAGGCATCGGAGACCGAGTCGGTGGTCCTAGGTTCGCGTCGGTGCGTGATACCGCGATCGTGGTTTGATCGTGGGAGCTGTCGGGAGAGAATGCACTTCCGGTATATGGGGCGAGTTCGAGGCATTTCTTGCACATTTCTTGCCTCGCGGATGAGGAGGCTCGGCGACAATTTTTGGTGTTGCGGCGAGCGGGCGTGCGGTTGAAGTACAATGTGGAGTTCGACTCATTGGCGGTCGTCCGCGTTAGTAGCTAGTATGGAGGATCGAGTGCACCGATATATTCTGAGGCTCGATGATTACCTAGCGAGAGTTGTTGGTGTAGCTCTTGGCCGTGCATGGACATTGCCGCGTGCGAGCTTATGCACTTGGATGTGAGGCGGAGAAATCGGCGGAATGGCGAGATCGCGAAGAGGGCGGAAGCAGAAGTCGCTGATAACTTCGAGGCGGACCGCCTCGTGTGAACTAGTTATGTACCTCCGCCGGTCGCAGTGGTCCTCCATAGCCGCCGGGACGCCGGGATATTGAGGGGCGGTCGGGGCTCCCGGGTTTCAGATTTTTGAGAGTAAGTGCTCGCGGGTGAGCCACCCGTATCTCGGTGTGACCGTTGTGGTAAAGCCCGTAGAATGTAAATGCTTGGTTTGGGAGATTGCTATACTTGCGGCCGATAGGGCCATTTGTGAGCATCCGACCCGGGGTAGTGCGGTGGGATAACCTGAACTACTAGATCGATTCGGTTCTTCACCTTCCATGCTAGGCGGGATGTACACACGCGAGCCACGGTAGAGGTCGCGGTGGAAGTTCCCAGTTTTAGCGGTCCCTTGAACCGCCTATTTTCAGGTATATCCTTAACCCTCTAGAGTTTTGTATGTATTGATGTTGTGATGATGTGTTTAGTGTTATGTTCGGATAGCCTTGTGCTAAAGTGTGATTTAGAAACCTTGTTAGTGAAAAAGGTAAGCACAGGGGTGAAAATGATGAACCTTAGAGTATTCTGATTGAGACCTTAGATGTAAGGCCGTCTTGAGTACAAGATTTTGCGAATGATCTTTGTCAGAATGTATAAGTATACGTGGAGTAATTGTGGGAAAAATTTCCTTGGGTGGTGTAAAATGGAAGTGGTAGCTTTCATGACTTGAATAGGTAAGATTGTTCAGGATCGGGGAACAAGAGCGTGATGCGTTAAGTAGGTCGGGTTGGGGCCATGTTGCGGGCCAACCCGCGGCCTGTTTCGAGGTGGGGTCAGCTGCAGGTGGTCCGCCGGTGGTAGGGTCACGAGGGTGCTAGGACCAAGTTTAGATGACCATCGTATGAGTTCGTGGATATATTCGACCAGAAGCGGATCGTGAAGGCCGGGAATGTCCTTAAGGAAGATTGAGGCTAGTAAGATGACCAAGTTTGGAGGTGGTGACTCCAATGTTTTGGGAACTGAAGCAATGACTGAAGTGTGGTACGTATACTAGAAGAGTTCAAGTGTTCGAGAAGGGCACGACGAGTAAGGAAGGAAGAAAACGTGTGTTATTTCATGGCCAGGTGTGGCGTTGGCAACTTGTTAGAAGAACTTCATCGTTATCCGTCTTGAGAAGGAACATTCGGGACGAATATTTCTAAGGAGGGGAGAATGTTATACCCCGTATTTCCAGTATGCGTGGGGCGTGCGTGAAAAGTTTGAGCCTTAAAGTAGGCAAAGTGGCGAATTTGTACACAAGTGCGAAAAGAATCGTTTTTCGAAGCGTTTTACTAAACTTGCGAAGGGAAAATTCCGGCTATGTCATTTCTATTTTTGCGGATTTTTCCGAGAGGCGAAACATTTTGGACCAACGGGAGGGTGACATGTGTCACCTCGCATTGGAAGAAGTGAAGCGGTAATGGGCGAAAAGGGTGGGATGGGTTAGGTAGGATATTTTGTGCAAGTTGGTGTGGTAGATGGATAAGGTGCACATGGCTTAATCCTAGCCCTACACTTGCCTAACACTTGGAAGAATCTTGGCCATTGGTTGGCCATTTCTTGACCTATAAATACCCTCTAAGTTGAAGACTTTCTTCATCCAAACTTGAGCAATCTTCTAAGTCTCACACTACTCCCTCCTCTTGAGTTCGTCCGCCTACCTCCCCTGTTGAGGCCTTTTGGTAGAGAAATACCCCCTTTGTGAGCCCTAGCAGAGGCAAACCCCAGCCTAAATTGTATGCGTATAATACCCCCCTGGGTGGTATAGAAACACTCTCCAAGTATTGTTATAATGCACAAATACCTTAGCCCATATACCTTGTAGTACTTTCCAAAAGCTACCTCTATCTGGCAGGAAAATACTATTATACTTCCTTTAGCCACTAAACGAAACCCTAAGGAAATCTTCATTGTTAGTTGAAGTAATTGAGTAGAAGTTGGTTAGAACTTCTAAGGGCTGTTTGGAGCGGGTTGGAGCGCACGGAGTAGGAGCTAAACCTTGCTCAGGATCGTCATTTAAACTCGGATAATTTTGGGCTTATCAAGGTAAACACTCTTGACCTTCTATTGTAATTGGAAATTACATGTTGTAGGAATATATAGTTGAAGTATACTATATATAGAACTGAACATAGTTGTGCGACAATGTCTTTTGACTTAAGCCTGAATTTAAAGAAGAGAACTGAACTGTAATTACGTAGGACTGTATTACGGTAGACTTGTGTAGCATTACTGTGATGTAGAATTGTACACGTCCGGTTAGACGTGTAAACCCCCCTCTGGTTGGCTTGGTAGCCGGCCTCGATAGAGGAGGAGATTTACGCTGTTGCGGGGGGGAGGTGCTGCCGAATTTTCTTTAGAATATTCTACGATGAGATCTAGATGTTAATAGGCACCTTGTGGCCTCTATAGGTTGAAGTACTACGTGTGGCGTGGTCTACGGCTTAGGAGTAGCCGGTTTGAGGTACTTGGGCGTTTTGATATTAGTCGAAAATCGTCGCGGTATGTGAACCTCTTCCTATCTTTTCTAGCATGATATGTGTATAACTATGTAGTACGGTGAGCGTACGTGTGTTAAATGTATTTGATTGGTTTAAAACATAAAGTGTTATAACGGCTTTATGGGAAGTTGGTTATAACAGCTTTATGTAGGTAAGAAAATGCTTTGTGGTTTTTAAAAGGTAACTGATTTGACTTATAACTGACTTGATGTGTGATCATAAAGAACTTGAAGAATTAAGAATCCTTTTTGAAAGAAGAGTAAGAGTTGGTTTTGAAAACATAAGAGTTATACTAGCTTTATGGGAAGTTAGGTATAACGTCTTAAGGGAGGTAAAATGAATGGTTTATTGATTTTAAAAGTTAAGAGACTTGATCTTAAAAGATAAGAGACTTGACTTAAATGAATTAATATGAATTTTGTGTGAAACCTCATTCATGAGTAATGAGTACTTGTTTTTTTTAAAGGAATAATGTTTTACTGATTTCGGAAATCAGAATGAGTATCGACAAACCACTGCAGCGTTAATAAAGGGAAATGTAATGACTAATGAAGTATTATTAAAACCAGTAGAAACCTCCATCTGCATAGAAGCTAAGATGAGACAAAATGATATCACATTTCCTAGATCATGGCTGCTTAATAAGATTGATTATGAATAAGAATAACCTACTCGTATATAAGGCATATGTTACTCAATTGTTTTAAAAGAGATTAAGACGTTGAACTATGAAACTTTTCTAAAATGAAGAGACTTGAGTAATTGAAATTAGGCAAACTGGAACTTTAGGGAAAATAATGTTGTTGAAAAGGAAAGTGTTTTGGTTTACCTAAAAATGTGAGTCACTCTATTTTTATACTACGGGTATCGGGTGACCTTTGTAAAGAAATAGATCTTTAAAAGGAATTTAACGTCACGTAGTACTTTGAGTTAAAACGGGACTTTGACATAAAATTGTTATACCCCGTATTTCGGTATATGCGTAAGGAATACGTATAAAAGTTTAGCCTTAAAGTTTAGGCTTGGGCGATTTTTTGGGCACAACTCACAAAGCGAATAGTTTTCCGGCGAAAGCGTTTCCACGACTTTCGTAGGGTAAATTCGGCTATGCCATTTCTAATTTTGCGGATTTTTCAGAGGCGAAACATTTTGGACCAGCGGGAGGCGACACTTGGCACCTCCAATTGGTGGACTTCAAATCGTCCATTTGGACGAAATGGACTATGATGGCACGTTTTTGTGCCTTGTGCACAAGTCGAGAGTTGGTAGGATATTTGTGTATAGTTAATCCTCACCTACACTTGCCTTGCACTTGTCTTAATCTTGGCCATTGGTTGGCCACTTCGACCTATAAATACCCTTAAGATGAAGAGTTCTTCATCCACAAAGCTCAAGTCTTGAAAATCCTCTCCTCTCCCTTTGTAGCCTTTTAGTCCAACACCTCCCTCCCTTGAAGGCCCTTGGCGAATACCCCTCTAGCCTAAGAAGTTTGGCGAGGCCACTAGCCTAGCCAAAACCTACCCCCTCCTTGGTAGAAAAGTTGCCTTCTTGTATTGTTATAATGCCCAAAATACCCCAGCCCAAATACCTTAGTACTTAGTAGAAGTTGTGAAGAACTTCTAAGGTTTCTGGAGCATACAACTTAGAGCAAAACCTTGCTCAGTGCGACTTTTCTAGGATATTATTGGGCTTACCGAGGTAACTAATCCTAACCCTCTTTTGAATTAGAGAATACTTCTTGTAGTAGTATTAGAATAAGTATTAAATACTTAGAAGAATATCACGAATAGAATTGAGCTATTACCACAGTGAGAAGGGTTTAAAGAAGAATAATCAATTCTTACATGGAATTTGTTTCTGATGAGACTTATATAGCTCAGGGTAGGGAAGTGCTGACTTCCCATAGAATTGTGAACCCTCCGTTTAGAATGACCTTGAGTAGTCTTTGATAGATATACGTGACTATTATAGGTGACTCTCTGTGACATATTCACTTGGCGGTGGTTTTATTTGAGAAGGTATGTGATTCTTCCTAAAGCATGATATTTTACAATATATATAGTGCGGTGACGATACGTGTGTTAACTAAAATATAACTACGGCAATGTCTTTGACTTAAGCTGAATAATACTTACGGCAATGCCTCACGGCTTAAGCCTTTGAATAACACTTACGCAATGCCTCACTTAAGCCCGAATAATAAAGATCGAAAGCATTTCAAAAGAATCTTGAATCATTTTTAATGTAAGAGAACTAATTGGTTTTAAGCGAAGCTTAAGAGTTATACTAGCCTTATGGGAAGTTAAGTATAACCACTTAAGATTGATAAAAGAAAGGGGATTTGCCTATGTGTTTATAACGGACTTATATTGAATTGTGAAAAGAATAATAAGATGGTTTGATAAGTAGACATGATATGATGCTATGTGTGTTAGTGTCTTGTAACGTTTGTGAAAAAGTATTCTTGTTGTGCTTATGTTGTTTAACGATAAGGCTATTGGGTTAGTGTAACATCACTCACCTCTTGACATATTAGGGGTTAAGTCGCCCTCCGATGCGGGGTAGACTCGGTGATGCAGGTCCATGATTCGAGAATACCTCATGCGGGTCCAAGGGACCTATGCGAGCTACGGAGTTCGTGTTAGTGTGCGGGTTATACCTCACGCGATACATGTGGCCATGCGGACGGCGAGTCGGGGCGATGCCGAGGAGTAGCTACCCTCGACGCGGGGTTATATACCCTATGCGGGCCTATGTGATTGGCCTATGCGGACTACGGAGTCGAGATTAGGCTTGCATGGTGATACTACGCAATTGGCCTGCCCGATCATTCGCGGCCTAGAAAAGACACATTCTGATTTACCTATCACGCTTTGTTTGTGATGTGGCACTATATGCGGTTTCCTTGGTTGTTTCATACATACTTGCAAAACTGTTTTGAAATGATATGTTTCATTTAAGTATTTCTGATTTCATATACTTAGTACTGTTGTCTTGACCTCCTTGAAGCTGCGTTCATGCCAGGTAAGGCAGGCAGTGCTAGATCCACATTCTTAGGATCTCTACGTTGATGTCGGGAGCTCCATCTTTTTAGGAGGCTCTACTTTTGGGTATGATCTCCTGTTGTAGATAGTTTTATGCGATCGAGGGTATGGCGGGCCCTGTCGCCATAGTTGTATATTTCCTTAGAGTGCGTAGTCATGTTATGCGATTATCGGATGTAGCGCTAAACCATGTTTATATATATATGCGGCGATGTTTTCGCATAAAGCGTGTCTTATTTTATAAATCGTTTCATGTCTTGCTTTATATTTCCGTGATTACTCGATGTATGACTACTTGGGTGCCGGTAAGCACCACGATCCCCGAACGGGTCGTGACAAAAGTGGTATCGAGCGATTAATCCTCGGAAAGTGTCTGCACCGTATCTAGTAAGTCTTGATTATCGGTGTGTTGTGCACCACACCAATAATCGTGAGGCTATAGGATATTTAGGATTGGTTTCCATTCTTCTCATTACGAGATCGTGCTTTAGAGGCGTGTTATAGGTTGGACCCCTCTAACGTATTCCTTTCTATGCTTGATTATGCCTCGCGTTGTCACGACCGAACCGGGCGTGATCGTGCCTTACCGGGCACCCTAGTGATACAACATCGAGAAAATCAGCGAAATAAAACATGAACATGAAATAAGAGATATTATAAGTAAACAGTCAACAAAATGATTGTTACTGATAAATATATACAAACCCCGAGCAGTTTAATCCTTTACAACCCCGCCCACAAGATTACTCTGCACTTAAGATTTACAACAACTATGACGGGACAGGGCCCGCCATACCACGAATGTACAAGAACCTAACTCGGGGAACATATACCAAAAGATAAGCCTCAAGAAAGCGGAGCTTCCCAAAACGCTGAAATGAGATCCTAGCGGGGATCGACAACCGATGTACTCTACTGCAGATGAACGCAGCTCAAAGAGGTCGATAACAGTAACAAGTATGTGAAATCAGAAAATGCGTAAATGAAATCATAATAGTCTATAAAAGCGAGACAGTATGATAACAAACTACGATACACACATATGATTATATCAATTGTGGTCTCATGCCCATTAACATCAATCCTCGCCTGAGTACCTTCCCTACTCTGGCGATGCATGATATGATAACAACAAGACAACAATCCAAATGGGAGCATACGTGCGCTACGCATCGTGTCGGTATGTCCAAGGAACAAATAAGACAACCTTCCAAATGGAAGCATACCTGCGCTACGTCGTGTCGGCGATGTCCAAAGGGAAACAATAACACAGCATTCCAAATGGAAGCATACCCGTGCGCTACACATCGTGTCAGTATGTCCAAAGGGAGCAAATAAGACAACATTCCAAATGGAAGCATACCCGTGCGCTACGCATCGTGTCAGCATGTCCAAAGGGAAACAATAAGACAACAAGGCGGTAATCAAAGTGGAAGCATACGTGCGCTACGCGTCGTGTCGATATGTCCAAAGTGATTTAACAAAGTAACATTATCAGCGAACGTGCGTGGAATTTCTCGCCACACGCAGACGTCCAAGTAAGTTCTTAACAAGTCAACCGACCCTCCATCAAGAGACGCGGTAGTATAGAAACACAATCTTTGCACAACAAAGGCTATCACAACAAGCATAGGCAAGTTTCACAACAACAAGCATAGGCAAGTTTCACAACAACAAGCATAGGCAAGTTTCACAACTCAAAGTACTTTCATTTTATGCCAAAGTCCGGGTTTTAACCCTAAAGTACTACGCACGTTAAATTCCTTTTAAAGAGATTTATTCCTTTTATATAAAAGTCACCCGATACAGTAGTATAAAAATAGAGTGACTTATATCTTTTAAGTAAACCAAAACAACTTCCATACTTTCTTTTTTAAAGTCAAGTTACCACATTAAAACCAATGATAAAACCTTTCTTTTGTTTTCATAAGGTCGTTATAACCAACTTCCCATAAAGCTGTTACAACACCTTATGCTTTAAACCATTTTAAGACAACACAATGCCTTTCTTTTCCCTAAGGTTCCAGTTTGCCTAATTTCAAATACACAAGTCTCTTTTTTTGAAAAGTTCATAGTTCAATGTCTTAATCACTTTTAAAACAATTGAGTAACATATTGTTATACCCCGTATTTCCAGAGTATGTACGTAAGGACGTACGTACGAGAATACGACAGAAAGATTGGAAAGGAAGAAAGAGGTGATTTTTCCACGGAAAAGTTTCCGGTTTTTGTGAAGGAAAAAGGTTCGTTAATGGGAATTGGATTCCCAGATTTGGTATTCGGACTTCCTGGAATATTAGAGAATTGTGGAATTTTATTTTCGGAAATGGTCACGTGGGGCCCACGGGAGAAATTTACGGTTTTGTGGGGCCCGCTTTGTTTTTGAGATTTCCGGTATTGTGGATATTTTTCGAAAGACGTTTTATGAGGGCCAATAGGAGGGTGACACGTGTCACCCCCGCCTAGGTGGCTTGGCCGAAGTTACCTTTGTGCACAACACCCGGTTAGAGTCGTTTTTAGACGAAACGTTTTTCGTAACTTGCGAAGGGAAAATTCCGGCTATGTCGTTTTGTATTTTTGCGGATTTTTCCGAGCGGCGGAACATTTTGGGCCAACAAGAGGGTGACACTTGTCACCGCCAGTGACGCTTTAGTCGGTTGGCGCTGGCCGATGGTGCCTTGTTGTGGCATTGTTTTGTGCAATGTTTTGTGCAATGTTTTGTGGCTTGTTTTGTGGAGTAGGGACTAGGGTGCACTTGGCTTGATCTTGGCCTTACACTTGCCTTGCACATGGCTTGATCTTGGCCATTGGTTGGCCTTTGGTTTTGCTATAAATACCCCCCTTAGCTTGAAGACTTCATTCATCCAAAACTTCCAAGTCTTGAAACCTCTCCTCCCCTTTGTGAGCTCTTAGCGAGAGCCTTCCCTCCCCCGTGTGACCTTTGGCCGAGGTTCCCTTCCACTTTGTGGTGCTAGCCGTGGGGTACCCCACTGCTAGTTGTTTTCAGATAATACCACTCCTTGTGGTAATGAAACACGTCTCCTAGTATTGTTATACTGCCCAAAATCCCTTAGCCATTACCTTCTTGTATTCCAAAAGTTACCTCTATCGTAGAGCAGGAAATACTACCTTTTGTCCTTTTAGTCTCAATAGAAACCCAAGGAAATCTTCATAGTTGGTTGAAGTATTTTGAGTAGAAGTTGGTTAGAACTTCTAAGGGTTGTTTGGAGCGGATTGGAGCGCACGGAGTAGGAGCTAAACCTTGCTCAGGATCGACATTATAACTTGGATAATTTTGGGCTTGTCGAGGTAAATGTTCTTGTCCCCTTATTGTAATTGGAGATTACATGTTGTAGGATTATATAGTAGAAGTATACTATATATAGAAATGAACCTAGCTTGTGATGTCTTTTGACTTAAGCTCAATTTAAAGAAGAAAACTGTCAGAATTACATGGATGTATTCTGATGAGGCTTGTGTAGCATTCTGTGTAGTAGAATTGTACACGTCAGGTTAGGCGTGTAAACCCCACCAGTTGGCTTGGTAGCCTACCGTTAGAGGAGGAGATTTACGCTGTGGCGGGAGAGTCTTCTAATTTTACGTAGAAACATGGAAACTTGTGTTTAAGATTTAATAGACGTTTGTGGCCTTATAGGTGGAAGTACTACGAGTAGCGTATTCTACTCGAGGAGTGGAAAGGGCTAGCAAGGTTGTAGTACTTGGAGCATTTTGCTTATTGTCGATAAATCGTCGCGAGGTATGTGAACCTCTTCCTATCTTTTCTAGCATGATTGTTGTGAACTATGTAGTACGGTAGACGTACATGTGCTAAGTGATTTGGTTGGTTTAAAACATAGGGTGTTATAATAGCTTTATGGGAAGTTAGTTATAACGACCTTATGTAGGTGAAAATGGTTTACTGATGTTAGAAGTTAAGAGACTTGATCTTATAAGATAAGAGACTTAACTTATTTGTTTTAATGTGGATGTTTGTGTGAAACCTCATTCGTGAGTAATGAGTACTTGGTTTTTAAAGGGATAATGTTTCTTGATTTCGAATCAAAATGTATCGACTGCACCATTGCGGCGTTAATAAAGGAAAATGTATTGAATAATGATGTGTTGTATTAAAACCGGTAGAAACCTTCATCCGCATAGAAAGCTAAGATAAGACAAAATGATATTACATTTTCTAGATCACGGTCTTTGTAATAAGATCGTTATAAACAAGAATAAACTACTCACATATATGACATATGTTACTCAATTGTTTTAAAAGAGATTAAGACTATGAGTTATGAAACCTTTCTAAAATAAGTGACTTGAGCATTTGAAAATGAGAAGCTTGAGTAATTGAAACTAGGCAAACTGGAACTTAGGAAAAGAATGTTGTTACTTGATTTTGAAAAGGAATGTGGGTTGGTCATTCTAATACTACGGGTATAGGGTGTTATACCCCGTATTTCCAGAGTATGTACGTGGGGGACGTACGTAGAAATTTTCGAACTTCTTTAGGCTTGGCCGAATTCTTTTTGTGCACAACACCCGGTTAGAGTCGTTTTTCGACGAAACGGTTTCACACTTTCGTAGGGAATTTCCGCTATGTCATTTATAATTTTGCGGAATTTTCCGAGAGACGAACATTTGGACCAACGGGAGGGTGACATGTCACCTCACATCGCCTTGAGTGGGCGGTAATGGTGGACGAAAAAGAGAGCTTTAGTTGGTAGGATATTTTGTGCAAGTTGTGTGGTAGATGGATAAGGTACACATGGTGGAAATCTAGCCCTACACTTGCTATACACTTGGATGCATCTTGGCCATTGGTTGGCCTTTGCTTGACCTATAAATACCCTAACTTTGGAAGACTTCTTCATCCAAAAATCTTCCTAAGTCTTGAAGTTCTCTTCCTCCTCCTTGTAGTTCAGTCCACCACACCCCTCCCCTTTGAGAGCCCTTGGCCGAGAGCCCCCTTGCCTAGTGGCTCTGCAGAGCAACCCCCTAGCCTAGTTGTGCTAGTCAAAATACTACCCTTGGTAGAAATGTATTCTACTAGTATCGTTATAATGCCCAAAATACTTTAGCCAAATACCTTGTAGTACTTTCCAAAGTACTTTATCTGGCTTGGAAAATACTATTATACCTTCCTTTAGCCACTAAACTAAACCCTAAGGAAAAATCTTCACCGTAGTTGAAGTATTAAGTAGAAGTTGTGTAGACACTTCAAGGGTTTCTTGGAGCGTTTTGGGCGCCTTGAGTAGGAGCTAAACCTTGTTCAGAAACGACTTATAACTTGGATAATTTTGGGCTTATTGAGGTAAATATCTTGACCTTATTGTAATTGGAAATTACATGTTGTAGTAATATATAGTTGAAGTATACTATATATAGAACTGAACATTATAATTGTGCGGCAATGTCTTTGGACTTAAGCCTGAATTTTAAATAAGAGAACTGAACTGTAATTACATAGGACTATATTACAGTAGACTTGTAGCATTGCCGTGAAGTAGAATTGTACACGTCCGGTCCGACGTGTTAACCCCGGTTGGCTTAGTAGCCGCCTCGATAGAGGAGGAGATTTATTGCGGGGAAGTCTTTTAGAATTTTCGTAGAAAGATGGGAACGTGTGTTTAAGATTTAATAGACGTTTGGCCTTTATAGGTGAAAGTACTAAGAGTAGCGTATTCTACTCGAGAGTGGAAAGGGCTAGCAAGGTTGTAGTACTTGGAGCATTTTGCTTATTGTCGTTAAATCGTCGCGAGGTATGCGAACCTCTTCCTATCTCTTCTAGCATGATATGTGTGTAACTATGTAGTACGGTAGACGATACATGTGTCTAATGTATTTGATTGGTTTGAAACATAAAGTGTTATAACGGCTTTATGGGAAGTTGGTTATAACGACTTTATGTAGGTAAGAAAATGGGTTGTGGTTTTAAAAGATAATTGATTTGATTTATAATCGGCTTGGGCGTTATAATAAAACTTGAAGTATTTCAAAAGATTTATGAATCGTTTTGAAAGAAGTGTAGTATTGTGCTTTGAAAACTTAAGAGTTATACTAGCTTTATGGGAAGTTAGGTATAACGGCTTAAGAATGGTTTCTTGATGTTAGAAGTTAGAGACTTGATCTTATAAGATAAGAGACTTAACTCATTTGTTTTAATGTGAATGTTTGTGTGAAACCTCATTCGTGAGTAATGAGTACTTGATTTTATTTAAAGGGATAATGTTTTTGATTTGGAAATCGTAATGTGTATCGGCTGCACCACCGCGGCGTTAATAAAGGAAAATGTATTGAATAATGATGAATTGTATTAAAACCGGTAGAAACCTCCATCCGCATAGAAACTAAGATGAGACAAAATGATATTACATTTTCTAGATCATGGTCTTTGTAATAAGAATGTTGTAAACAAGAATAACCTACTCTCACGTGAGACTTATATTACTCAATTGTTCTAAAGAGGAATCAGTGATTAAGTTTATGAACTATGAAACCATTTGAAAATGAGAAGCTTGAGTAATTGAAACTAGGCAAACTGGAACTTAGGAAAAGAATGTTGTTACTTGATTTTGAAAAGGGATGTGGGTTGGTCATTCTTATACTACGGTATCGGTGACTTTATAAAAGTAATGGATCTCTTTTAAAAAGAACTTAACGTATGTAGTACTGGGGTTAAAAACCCGGACTTTGGCATAATATGAAAGTACTTTGAGTTATGTGAAGCTTGCCTATGCTTGTTGTTGTGAAACTTGCCTATGCTTGTGATGATAGCCTTTGTTGTGCGGTGTGGTATTTACGTATACCGCGTGTCTCTCGATAGAGGCGGTTGACTTGTTGAGAACTTACTTGGGCGTCTTTGGCGGTGATGGAGAATTCCACGGGTATGTTTCATTTTGATTCTTGTCTTGTTGTTGATGTCACATGGACATGTCTACACCGTCAAGATTCCGGGGCATGTGGCCACGCGGCGGGGTTGACCCAAGATATTGTTATTGAGGTAACATGGACACGTCTACACCGTCGCGATTCGGGGGCATGGCGTGCGGCGCTTGTTATTGTTGCAACATGGGCGATGTCTACACCGTCTGATTCCGGGGCATGTGGCTACGCGGCAGGTTGACCAAGATATTCTTATTGAGGTTACACGGGCATGTCTACACCGTCGCAAGATTCCGGGGCATGTGGCCACGCGGCGCTTGTTATTATTGTTGCATCACGGACATGTCTACACCGAGGCGATTCGGCATGCGCCGTGATGCGAACAGATGGATGTTATGGGCGTGAGACCCATAGTTATATTTGAGTGGTGACTTTGAGGCGTGAGTCACGACTGACTGCTTTTATGTTGCATCGTATTTTGGTTATCATACATGTCTCCCGCTTGTTAAGCTATTATGATTTCATTTACGATTTGTGATTTCACATACTGTACTGTTATGCGACCTCCTTGAAGTGCGTTCATGCCGCAGTAGAGGTACATCGGTCGTGGATCCTCGCCTCGTGGATCTCGGTTCAGCGTTTTGGGAAGCTCCGTTTCTCGGAGGCTTATCTTTTGTATGTGTTCCACGAGTTGTAGGTTCTTGTACATCTGTGGTATGGCGGGGCCCCGTCTGTCATAGTCGTTGTAAATCTTAGAGTGCCAGAGAATTGTGGCGGTGGTTGTAAAAGGATTAAACTGTTCGGGTTTTATGTATATCAAGGCAACCGCTTTTGGTTGGCTTTGTCTATTTATTATATCTCTTGTTTCATGATTCAAGTTTTATTATCCGATGGTTTTCTCTTATGTTTTATCACTAGGGTGCCCGGGGTAAGGCACCCGATGCGGGCCGGGTTGGGCGTTACAAAGTGGTATCGAAGCGATTAGTCCTCTGAAAGTGTCTACAGACCGTGTCTAGTAGAGTCTTGATTATCGGTGTGTTGTGCACCACATCTATAATCAGGAGGCTATAGGACATTTAGGATTGGTTTCTATTCTTCTCATTCTGAGATCGTGCCTTAGAGCTGTGTTGTAAGTTGGACCCCTCTGACGTGTTTCGTTTTTACCAGTTATGCTCGCGAAGGCAACCAGGGCCAGAAGGGCAAGGAAGCGAGGAGCTGCTAGTGGGATTCAGAGAGTACGAGGCGCAGCGTCAAGACTGAGGTAGTGCTTCAGACGGCGAGTTTTATGACGCCAGCCAAAGACAGAGAGTTTAGAGCGCGGCGGTGGGCTGCGAGACTACGATGACGAGCCTCGGTCCGATGCAACGAGCGGGGAGACGGGTCGCGAGAGATGGCCCGATTATTGGCGAGGTTGTGGCGAATATGAGATAGGCCGGATTCGATTCAGCCCAAGGCACTGTAGTGCACCCGGCGACGGTTTGAGGCTACTGGATTTCCTTAGTTGTAGCGCCTGAGTTTCTGGTCGAGGCAGGAGGATGATCCGCAGGAGTTCATCCGTCGCCTGCGAAGGATCATGCGGGTGATCAAGGCTTGATCGAGTCGGTGACATTTGGTTCGCGTCGGTGCGTGATACGCGATCGATTGGTTTGACTCGGGAGCTTTCGGGAGAGCATGCACTTCCGGCCGTTTGGGACGAGTTTTCGGGCCTCGGCACATTTCTTGCCTCACAAATGAGGAGGGCTCGGTAAACAGATTTTTGATGTTGAGGCGAACGCGCATCTGATTCGAAGTACAATGTGAGTTCGACTCATTGGCGGTATGTTCCGCATTAGTAGCTAGTATGGAGGATCGAGTGCACCGATATGTTACAGGCTCGATGATTACCTAGCGAGAGTTGTTCGTGTTTCTCTTCACCGCATGGACATTGCCGCGATTCGTGCTCATGCACTGGGTGCGAGGCGCGAAGATCGGCAATTGGACGGCTTTGTGCCAGAAGGCGGGGCGGTCGGATATTTTGGCGACTTTCGAGGCGGACCGCCTCGGCCAGACTAGTTATGCACCTCCGCCATTGCGAGTAGTCCTCCGCAGCCCGGGACCTCAGGATATTCAGAGCGGTCGTGGCTCCTGTGTTCGAATGATCGAGGAGTAGGGTGTTGGCGGATCACGATCACCCCTACCGGTGTGGCGATGTGGTAGACCGCATTTCGAAGTGTCGTAGTACGAGGAGCTTGTTATTCTTGCGGCCAGCGGGCTATATGTCCGACCAGGTAGCTGGTAGGATAGCATGAACTACTAGAGCGATTGCGGGCCACGGTAGAGGTCGCGGTGGAAGTTCGATTTTAGCGGTCCTTGAACCGCCTAGTTTCAGGTATATCCTTAACCCTCTAGAGTTTTGTTTGTATTGATGTTGTTGATGTGTTTAATGTTATGTTTGGATAGCTTTGTGCTAAAATGTGATTTAGAAACCTGGTTAGTGAAAAGGGTAAGTCCCTGGGTAGTGTGAGATGAAAGTGGTATCTTTCATGATGTGATTTAGCAAGGTTGTTCCGGATCGAGAAACAAGAGAGTTGGCGTGACGGAGGGTCGGGTTGAGGGCGTGTTGCGTGTCAACCCGTAGCCCGGAATGAGGTGGGTCAGCGGGTGGTCCCGCCAGTGGTAGGGTCACCGTGGTGCTAGGCCCAGTTTTGATGACCATCGATGAGTTCGTGGATACGCTCGACCAGTAGATCGTGAAGGCCGGGAATAGCCTTAAGGAAGATCGAGGCTAATAGGATGACCAAGTTGGGAGGTAGTGACTCCAAGTTTCGGAAACTAAAGTGTGGTACGTATGCTAAAAGAGTTCAAGAGTTCGAGAAGAGTACGACGAGTAAGGGTAGAGGCGAGCATGTATTGCGAGCATAGATATGATCATTTCTTGTAAAGGGAGAAGGTGCGAAGGATGTATATTTTAGACCTCAGGAATCGCATGCAGTCCGGTACCGTTTGTTGGGTCGCCGGAGTGACACTAGAACCTCGCGGCAAAGTGACAAAAGTTTGTGATGTTAGAGGTGTTTTCTCGTGGACTTGGATATAAGTATTTGCGTGCATATGTTGTTTAGTGGCCAGTTGTGGCGTTGGCAACTTATTAGAAGAACTTTACCGTTATCCGTCTTGAGAAGGAACATTCGGGACGAATGTTTCTAAGGAGGGAAGAATGTTATACCCCGTATTTCAGTATGTGCGTGGGGACGTGCGAAATTTTCGAACTTCTTTAGGCTAGGCCGAATTCTTTTTGTGCACAACACGGTTAGAGTCGTTTTTCGACGAAACGTTTTCACAGCTTTCGTAGGGGAATTTCCGGCTATGTCATTTATAATTTTGCGAATTTTCAGAGACGAACATTTTGGACCAACGGGAGGGTGACATGTGTCACCCTCACATCGCCTCGGAGTGTAATGGTGGGCTAAAAGAGAGCTTTAGTTGGTAGGATATTTTGTGCAAGTTGTGTGGTAGATGGATAAGGTACACATGGTGGAAATCTAGCCCTACACTTGCTATACACTTGGATGCATCTTGGCCATTGGTTGGCCTTTGCTTGACCTATAAATACCCCACTTTGGAAGACTTCTTCATCCAAAAATCTTCCTAAGTCTTGAAGTTCTCTTCCTCCTCCCATGTGTAGTTCATCCACCACACCCCCTCCTGAGAGCCCTGGCGAGAGCCCTTGCCTAGTGGCTCTGGCGAGAGCAACCCCTAGCCTAGTTGTGCTAGTCAAAATACTACCCCGGTAGAAATGTATTCTACTAGTATCGTTATAATGCCCAAAATACTTTAGCCAAATACCTTGTAGTACTTTCCAAAGTACCCTTTATCTGGCTTGGAAAATACTATTATACCTTCCTTTAGCCACTAAACGAAACCCTAAGGAAAAATCTTCACCGTAGTTGAAGTATTAAGTAGAAGTTGTGTAGACACTAAGGGTTTCTTGGAGCGTTTTGGAGCGCACGGAGTAGGAGCTAAACCTTGTTCAGGAACGACTTATAACTTGGATAATTTTGGGCTTATTGAGGTAAATATCTTGACCTTCTATTGTAATTGGAAATTACATGTTGTAGGAATATATAGTTGAAGTATACTATATATAGAACTGAACATTATAATTGTGCGGCAATGTCTTTTGACTTAAGCCTGAATTTAAATAAGAGAACTGAACTGTAATTACATAGGACTGTATTCTGAGACTTGTAGCATTCTTGTGAAGTAGAATTGTACACGTCCGGTCAGACGTGTTAACCCCGGTTGGCTTGGTAGCGGCCTCGATAGAGGAGGAGATTTCTGTGTTGGGGAGAGTCTTCGAATTTTACGTAGAAAGATGGGAACGTGTGTTTAAGATTTAATAGACGTTTGTGGCCTTTATAGGTGAAAGTACTAAGAGTAGCGTATTCTACTCGAGGAGTGGAAAGGGCTAGCAAGGTTGTAGTACTTGGAGCATTTTGCTTATTGTCGTTAAATCGTCGCGAGGTATGTGAACCTCTTCCTATCTCTTCTAGCATGATATGTGTGTAACTATGTAGTACGGTAGACGTACATGTGTCTAATGTATTTGATTGGTTTGAAACATAAAGTGTTATAACGGCTTTATGGGAAGTTGGTTATAACAGCTTTATGTAGGTAAGAAAATGGGTTGTGGTTTTTAAAAGATAATTGATTTGATTTATAACTGGCTTGGGGCGTTATAATAAAACTTGAAGTATTTCAAAAGATTTATGAATCGTTTTGAAAGAAGTGTAGTATTGTGCTTTGAAAACTTAAGAGTTATACTAGCTTTATGGGAAGTTAGGTATAACGGCTTAAGAATGGTTTACTGATGTTAGAAGTTAAGAGACTTGATCTTATAAGATAAGAGACTTAACTCATTTGTTTTAATGTGAATGTTTGTGTGAAACCTCATTCGTGAGTAATGAGTACTTGATTTTATTTAAAGGGATAATGTTTACCGATTTGGAAATCGAATGTGTATCGGCAGCACCAACTGCGTTAATAAAGGAAAATGTATTGAATAATGATGAATTGTATTAAAACCAGTAGAAACCTCCATCTGCATAGAAACTAAGATGAGACAAAATGATATTACATTTTCTAGATCATGGCTGCTGTAATAAGAATGTTGTAAACAAGAATAACCTACTCTCACGCGAGACTTATATTACTCAATTGTTCTAAAGAGGAATCAAGTGATTAAGTTTATGAACTATGAAACCATTTGAAAATGAGAAGCTTGAGTAATTGAAACTAGGCAAACTGGAACTTAGGAAAAGAATGTTGTTACTTGATTTTGAAAAGGGATGTGGGTTGGTCATTCTTATACTACGGTATCGGGTGACTTTATAAAAGTAATGGATCTCTTTTAAAAGAACTTAACGATGTAGTACTTTGGGGTTAAAAACCGGACTTTGGCATAATATGAAAGTACTTTGAGTTGTGTGAAGCTTGCCTATGCTTGTTGTTGTGAAACTTGCCTATGCTTGTGATGATAGCCTTTGTTGTGCCAGTGTGGTATTTCTGTGTTACCGTGTCTCTCGATAGAGGGCCGGTTGACTTGTTGAGAACTTACTTGGACGTGCTGGCAGTGATGGAGAATTCCACGGGTATGTTTCCATTTTGATTATTGCTTGTTGTTGATGTCATACGGACATGTCTACACCGTCTGATTCCGGGGCATGTGGCCACGCGGCGGGGTTGACCACCCAAGATATTGTTATTGAGGTAACATGGACACGCCTACCGTCGCAGATTCCGGGGTATGTGGCCACGCGGCCTTGTTATTATTGTTGCAACATGGGCGTGTCTACACCGTCAGATTCCGGGGCATGTGGCCATGCGGCGGGGTTGACCAAGATATTCTTATTGAGGTTACATGGGCATGTCTACACCGTCTGATTCGGTACGTGGCCACGCGGCTTGTTATTGTGTTGCATCATGGGCGTCTACACCGAGGCGATTCCGGCACGCGCCACGATGCGAACAGGATGGATGTTATGGGCGTGAGACCCATAGTTATATTTAGTGGTGACTTTGAGGCGTGAGTCACGACTTGATTTTTATGTTGCGTCTCGTATTTTGGTTATCATACATGTCTCGCTTGTTAAGCTATTATGATTTCATTCTGATGTTGTGATTTCACATACTTGGTACTGTTATCGACCTCCTTCGGCTGCGTTCACGCTGCAGTAGAGGTACATCGGCCGTGGATCCTCGCTCGGGATCTCGATTCGTTTTGGGAAGCTCCGCTTCTCGGAGGCTTATCTTTTGGTATGTGTTCCCGAGTTGTAGGTTCTGTACATTCGGGGTATGGCGGGGCCTGTCCGTCATAGTCGTTGTAAATCTTAAGTGCAGTAGAACTGTTGTGGGCGGGGTTGTAAAAGGATTAAAGCGTCGGGTTTTATGTATATCTTGAAGGCAACTGTTTTGGTTGCTTTGTCTATTTATTATATCTCTTGTTTCATGATTCATGTTTTATTTTCCGCTGGTTTTCTCTGATGTTGTATCACTAGGGTGCCCGGGGTAAGGCACCAGTAACGGGCCCGGGTTCGGGGCGTTACATAGGGTGACTTTTATAAAAGTAATGGATCTCTTTTAAAAGAACTTAACGTATGTAGTACTTTGGGGTTAAAAACCCGGACTTTGGCATAAAATGAAAGTACTTTGAGTTGTGTGAACTTGCCTATGCTTGTTGTTGTGAAACTTGCCTATGCTTGTTGTTGTGAAACTTGCCTATGCTTGTGATGATAGCCTTTGTTGTGCAAGTGTGGTATTTACGTATTCTGCGTCTCTCGATGAGGCGGTCGACTTGTTGAGAACTTACTTGGGCGTCGGCGGTGATGGAGAATTCCGGGTATGTTTCCATTTTGATTCTTGTCTTGTTGTTGATGTCACGTGGACATGTCTACACCGACGCAAGATTCGGGGCACGCGCTACGTGCGTTAATTACCCGATATATTGTTATTGTGGTTACATGGACATGTCTACACCGAGGTAGAATTCGGGCACGTGGCTACGCGGCAGGTTGATCACCCAAGATATTATTGTTGATGTCACATGGGCGTGTCACCGAGGTAGAATTCGGGGCATGTGGCCGTGGGGCATTGGTATTATTGTTGCATCATGGACATGTCTACACCGATGCACTCCGGCATGCGGCCGTGATCGAACATGATTGATGTTGTGGGCGTGAGACCCATAGTTATATTTGAGTGATGACTTGAGGCGTGAGTCACGATCGACATGATCGCTTTTATGTTGTGAATCGTAGTTTGGTTATCATACATGTCTCCGCTTTATATAGACTAGTATGATTTCATTTCGTGATTTTACTGCTTTCACATACTTGGTACTGTTATCGACCTCGCCGGGCCGCGTTCATGCCGCAGGTAGAGTACATCGGCCGTGGATCCTCGCCTTAGGATCTCGGTTCGGCGTTTTGGGAAGCTCCGTTTCTCGGAGGCTTATCTTTTGGCATGTGTTCCCGAGTTGTAGGTTCTTGTACATTGGGGTATGGCGGTGCCTGTCCGTCATAGTTGTTGTAAATCTTAGAGTGCAGTAAATCTTGTTGTGGCGGGGTTTGAAAAAGGATTAAACGCTCGCTTTGTAAGAGTTGTATTTATATATGTTATTGGAAGCGTAACCGTTGGGTTGGCTTTGTTTATGATCATATATCTTGTTTCTTGTTTAAAGTTTTATTTTCATTGGTTTTCTCGATGTTGTGTCACTAGGGTGCGGGATAAGGCACCCGATGCGGCCCCGGACGGTCGTTACAAAAGTGGTATCGAAGCGATTAATCCTCGGAAAGTGTCTCTGCATCGTGTCTAGTAGAGTCTTGATTATCGGTGTGTTGTGCACCACATCTATAATCGTGAGGCTATAGGACATTTAGGATTGGTTTCCATTCTTCTCATTCGAGATCGTGCCTTAGAGTCATGTTGTAAGTTGGACCCTCGACGTATCTCGTTTTTACGATTATGCCTCGCGCAGCAACCAGATCCCAAAGGGCAAGGCGTGAGGAGCGCTAGTGAGATCTGAGAGTACGCAGCGCAGCGATGCAGACTGAGATTGTGCTTGACGGCGAGTTTTGCGACGCCGCCAGAGAGTTTAGAGTCGCGGCGATGGCTGCTGAGACCACGCACGAACCTCGGCCTCTGGAAGCGGATGAGATGGGGTACAAGGAGATGGCCCGATTCTTGGCGTGGTCGTGGCGAGCATGAGGATAGGATCTGGCGATTCAGATTCGGTGAGCACGATGGTTCACCCGAGCGAGATAGTTTGAGGCTACGGGACTTTCCGAGTTGTAGCCCGCGAGTTTTATGGGTCGAGGCTCGAGGATGATCCGAGGAGTTCATCCGGCGATTCTACGGATCACGCGGTGATCAAGGCTTGAGACCGAGTGCGTGACCTTTGGTTCGTGATCGGTGCGTGATACCGCGATCGATTGGTTTGATTCACGGGAGCTTTCGGGAGAGCATGCACCTCAGCAGCATGGGATGAGTTTTCGGGCTTTCTCACGCACTTCTTGCCTCCGCGGATGAGGAGGCACGGCCGACAGATTTTGATGCTTAGACAGAGCGGCGTGCGGTTTGGGAGTACAATGTGAGTTCGACTCATTGGCGTGCGTCCCGCGTTGGTAGCTAGTATGGAGGATCGAGTGCACCGATATGTTCAGTGGCTCGATGATTACATGTCGAGCATGTTCGGGAGTAGCTCTTCACCGGCATGGACATTGCCCGCACGCAGCTCATCTGCGGGATGCGAGGCACGCGGAGGTCGACGGAATGACCAAGATCGTGAAGAGGGCGAAACAACAGGTCCTTTGGTGACTTTCGAGGCGGACCGCCTCGGAAGATACTAGTTTTGTACCTCCGCCGGCAGAGTGGTCCTCCACAACCTTGAGTATTCGGGAGGCGGTCGGGGCTCGCGGTTGTGTTTCGAGGAAGTAAGGGCGTTGGCGGATCGGTCACCCCTACCTCGGTGTGGTCGATGTGGTAGACCGCATTTCGGAGTGTCGTGGTGCGGGGAGCTTGTTATTTTTGCGGCCAGCGGGGCCATTTGCGGAACCGTCCGACCGGTAGCACGGATGTTACGACTCACCACCGGATCGATGGTGGTTCATCGCGCCTGCGATTATCGCCTGCAGTGTGCCTATGATTAGAGTGGAGCGGTAGCTTCAGGTATATCCTTAACCCTCTAGAGTTTTGGTATGCTTGTTATGATGGTCTCATTATTGTGTGCTATGTACGAATAGCGTTGTGTTAATTGTGAGTTAGAAAACATGCTTAGTTGGGAGGATACGTATGGGGGCATGGTAAGTGTGAACCTTAGACTATTTCACGATTGAGACCTTAGAGGTAGGGTCGTCATGAGTAAATGATTTATTTTATGTTTGACCTTTATCAGAATGCGTAGTATACGTGGGCTTTATTTGTGTGATAAGTCCATGGGTAGTGCGAGATGGAAGTGTTAGCTTTCATGACGTGTGTTGGTTAGATTGTTCCGTATCGGGGAACAAGAGTTTGGCGCGGTTGGGGGTCGGGTTGAGGACCATTTGCGGGTCAACCCGTAACCCGGTTTGGGGTGGGGTCAGTTCTGGGTGGTCCCGCCAGGCGGTAGGGTCACGAGGATGCTAGGCCCAAGTTTGTATGACCATCGTATGAGTTGATGGATATGTTCGACCAGAAGCGGATCGTGGAGGCCGGGAATGGCCTTAAGGGAGATTGAAGTTAGTTTGATGACCAAGTTTGGAGGTAGTAACTCCAAAGGTTGGTAACAGAAGCATTGACGGAAGTGTGGTACGGATACTAGAAAGAGTTCGAGTGTTCGAGAAGGGTACAACGAGTTAGGGGAGAAGAGAACGTGTGTTAGTTCGTGGCCAAGCTGTGGCGTCGGCAACTTGTTAGAGGAACTTTATCGTTATCCGACTTGAGAAGGAACATTCGGGACGAATGTTTCGGGAGGGGAGAATGTTATACCCGTATTTCCAGTATGTACGTGGGGCGTGCGCACGAGAATCACGAGAAAGATTGGAAAGGAAGAAAGAGGTGATTTTTCCACGGAAAAGTTTCCGGTTTTTGTGAAGGAAAAAGGTTCGTTAATGGGAATTGGATTCCCAGATTTGGTATTCGGACTTCCTGGAATATTAGAGAATTGTGGAATTTTATTTTCGGAAATGGTCACGTGGGGCCCACGGGAGAAATTTACGGTTTTGTGGGGCCCGCTTTGTTTTTGAGATTTCCGGTATTGTGGATATTTTTCGAAAGACGTTTTATGAGGGCCAATAGGAGGGTGACATGTGTCACCCCGCCAGGTGGCTTGAAGTTACCTTTGTGCACAACACCCTTGGTTAGAGTCGTTTTTAAAACGCTTACAGTAACTGCGAAGGAAAATTCGGCTATGTCGCTTTGTATTTTGCGGATTTTTCCGAGCGGAACATTTTGGGCCAACAAGAGGTGACACTTGTAACCCTCAGCCGACGTTAGTCGGTTTGGCCTTGGCCGATTGGTGCCTTGTTGTGGCATTGTTTTGTGCAATGTTTTGTGCAATGTTTTGTGGCTTGTTTTGTGGAGTAGGGACTAGGGTGCACTTGGCTTGATCTTGGCCTTACACTTGCCTTGCACATGGCTTGATCTTGGCCATTGGTTGGCCTTTGGTTTTGCTATAAATACCCCCCTTAGCTTGAAGACTTCATTCATCCAAAACTTCCAAGTCGTGAAACCCTCTCCTCCGCCGGTTTGAGCTCTTAGCAGAGCCTTCCTCCCCTTTTCGTGTGACCCTTGGCCGAGGTTCCAACTTCCCCTTTGTGGTGCTAGTGGGGTACCCCACTGCTAGTTGTTTCGTATAATACCCCTCCCTTGTGGTATTGAAATACTTCTCCTAGTATTGTTATAATGCCCAAAATACCTTAGCCTTTACCTTGTTGTATTCCAAAAGTTACCTCTATACGTAGAGCCCGGAAATACTACCTTTTGTCCTTAGTCTCAAACCGAAACCACAGGAAATCTTCATAGTTGGTTGAAGTATTTTGAGTAGAAGTTGGTTAGAACTTCTAAGGGTTGTTTGGAGCGGATTGGAGCGCATTGAGCAGAGCTAAACCTTGCTTAGGATCGACATTATAACTTGGATAATTTTGGGCTTGTCGAGGTAAATGTTCTTGTCCTTATTGTAATTGGAGATTACATGTTGTAGGATTATATAGTAGAAGTATACTATATATAACTGAACCTAGCATGCAATGTCTTTTGACTTAAGCCCAATTTAAAGAAGAAACTGAATGTAATTACATAGATGTATTACATAGGCTTGTGTATTCATGTGTAGTAGAATTGTACACGTCGGTTAGGCGTGTAATTGGCTTCGCAGCCTCGTTAGAGGAGGAGATTCTGTTGTGGCGGGGAGTCTTCGCGAATTTTACGTAGAAAGATGGAAACTTGTGTTTAAGATTTAATAGACGTTTGTGGCCTTATAGGTGGAAGTACTACGAGTAGCGTATTCTACTCGAGGAGTGGAAAGGGCTAGCAAGGTTGTAGTACTTGGAGCATTTTGCTTATTGTCGATAAATCGTCGCGAGGTATGTGAACCTCTTCCTATCTTTTCTAGCATGATTGTTGTGAACTATGTAGTATGGTAGACGTACATGTGCTAAGTGATTTGGTTGGTTTAAAACATAGGGTGTTATAATAGCTTTATGGGATTTTAGTTATAACGACCTTATGTAGGTGAAAATGGTTTACTGATGTTAGAAGTTAAGAGACTTGATCTTATAAGATAAGAGACTTAACTTATTTGTTTTAATGTGGATGTTTGTGAAACCTCATTCGTGAGTAATGAGTACTTGGTTTTAAAGCGGATAATGTTTCACGATTTCGAATCGGAATGTGTATCGGCAGCACCATTGCAGCGTTAATAAAGGAAAATGTATTGAATAATGATGTGTTGTATTAAAACGGTAGAAACCTCCATCCGCATAGAAGCTAAGATAAGACAAAATGATATTACATTTTCTAGATCATGCATTTGTAATAAGATCGTTATAAACAAGAATAAACTACTCACATATATGACATATGTTACTCAATTGTTTTAAAAGAGATTAAGACTATGAGTTATGAAACCTTTCTAAAATAAGTGACTTGAGCATTTGAAAATGAGAAGCTTGAGTAATTGAAACTAGGCAAACTGGAACTTAGGAAAAGAATGTTGTTACTTGATTTTGAAAAGGAATGTGGGTTGGTCATTCTAATACTACGGGGTATAGGGTGACTTTTATAAAAGTAATGGATCTCTTTTAAAAGAACTTAACGTATGTAGTACTTTGGGGTTAAAACCCGGACTTTGGCATGAAATGAAAGTACCTTGAGTTGTGTAACTTGCCTATGCTTGTTGTTGTGTAACTTGCCTATGCTTGTTGTTGTGAAACTTGCCTATGCTTGTGATAATAGTCTTTGTTGTGCAAGTGTGGTATTTACGTTACCGCGTCTCGATGAGCGGTCGACTTGTCGAGAACTTACTTGGGCGTCTTTGGCGGTGATGGAGAATTCCACGGGTATGTTTCCATTTTGATTCTTGTCTTGTTGTTGATGTCATGGACATGTCTACACCGATGCAGTATTCCGGGGGCATGCGGCCATGCGGCCGGGTTAATTGCCCGATATATTGTTATTGTGGTTACATGGACATGTCTACACCGAGGTAGAATTCCGGGGGCATGTGGCGTGCGGCAGGTTGATCACCCAAGATATTATTGTTGATGTCACATGGACGTGTCTACCGAGGTATAATTCCGGGGCATGTGGTCATGGGGCATTGGTATTATTGTTGCATCATGGACATGTCTACACCGAGAACTCCGGCATGCGACCATGATGCGAACATGATTGATGTTGTGGGCGTGAGACCCATAGTTATATTTGAGTGATGACTTGAGGGCGTGAGTCCCTGACTGGACATGACTTCTTTTATGTTGTGAACTGTAGTTTGGTTATCATACATGTCTCCTGCTTTATATAGACTAGTATGATTTCATTTCAGTATTCTGATTTCACATACTTGGTACTGTTATCTTGACCTCGCCCGGGGCTGCGTTCATGCCGCAGTAGAGGTACATCGGCCGTGGATCCTCGCCTAGGATCTCGGTTGGCGTTTTGGGAAGCTCCGTTTCTCGGAGGCTTATCTTTTGGTATGTGTTCCTGAGTTGTAGGTTCTTGTACATTCGGGGTATGGCGGGCCTGTCGTCATAGTTGTTGTAAATCTTAGAGTGCAGGTCTTGTTGTGGGCGTGGTTTGAAAAAAAGGATTAAACTTCGTTTTGTAAGAGTTGTATTTATATATGTTATTGGAAGGTAACCGTTGGGTTGCTTTGTTTATGATCATATATCTTGTTTCTTGTTTAAAGTTTTATTTTCCATTGGTTTTCCGATGTTGTGTCACTAGGGTGCGGGATAAGGCACGATGCGGGCCGGGACGGTCGTCGTTACACATATGCCATAAAGTAGGTTATTCTTGTTCATAATCAATATTATTAAGCAACCATGATCTAGAAAATGTAATATCATTTTGTCTCATCTTAGCTTCATGCAGATGGAGGTTTCTACTGGTTTTAATAATACTTAATTATTCAATACATTTTCCTTTATTAACGCTGCAGTGGTTTGTCGATACACATTCTGATTTCCGAAATCAGTAAAACATTATTCCTTCCAAAAACCAAGTACTCATTACTCACGAATGAGGTTTCACACAAACATCCATATTAAGTCAAGTCTCTTATCCTTTAAGAATAAGTCTCTTAACTTTTAACCCATTAAACCATTCTTTTTATCTCTCTTAAGGCGTTACACCTAACTTCTCATAAAGCTGGTATAACTCTTATGTTTTCAAACCAAGTACACACTTCCTTCAAAAAGGTTTCTTAATCTCTTAGAATACTTCAAGGTTCTTTTACAACAAGTCGGTTATAAGTCAAATCAGTTATCTTTTAAAAACCACAAAGCATTTCTCATTTACATAGAGCTGTTATAACACTTTATGTTTAAAGACAATCAAATACATTTAACACGTACGCTCACCGTACTACATAGTTATACACATATCATGCTAGAACAGATAGGAAGAGGTTCACATACCTCGCGGCAGTATCGACTAATAGCAAAACGCTCCAAGTACCTCAAACCTGCTACACTCTCGGTCAAGCGGATCACTCCACACGTAGTACTACAACCTATAGAGGCCCAGGCGCCTATTAATATCTTTAGATCTCAATGTAGAATATTCTACGAGAAAATTCGGACACCTCCACATACGGCGTAAATCTCCTCCTCTATCGAGGCCGGCTACCAAGCCAACCGGGGTTAACACGTCTAACGGACGTGTACAATTCTACTACACAAGTCTTCATCAGAATACACTATGTAATTACGATTCGATTCTCTTCTTTAAATTCGTGCTTAAGTCGCAAGACATTGCGTAAGTATTATTCAGGCTTAAGTCGCAAGACATTGCCGCACAATTATAATGTTCAGTTCTATATATAGTAAGTATACTTCAACTATATATTCCTACAACATGTAATTTCCAATTACAATAGAAGGTCAAGAGTGTTTACCTCGATAAGCCCAAAATTATCCGAGTTTAAATGTCGATCTGAGCAAGGTTTAGCTCTACTCCGCGCCGACCGCTCCACCAACCCTTAGAAGTTCTAACCAACTTCTACTTATAACTTCAACTACGGGTGAAGATTTACTTAGGGTTTCATTTTTGTGGTGAGGAAGTATAATAGTATTTTCGGGCTTTTGTACAAGTGTAACTTTGGGAATACTACAAGGTATTTGGGCCAAGGTATTTGGACATAACAACAATACTAGGAGAGTATTTCTATACCACAACAAGGGGTATTTATACGAGACAACTAGGCTAGGGGGGGGGGGAATTTACCCAACGGCCAAGCCTCTGAAGGGAGGGTGGGTTTCGGCCAGGGGCCTTGAGGGGAGGGGTGTGTGGTGGACGAGATCACAAGAGGGAGAGGGAGGGTTTGAGACTTAGAAAGATTGCTCAATTTTTGGATGAAGAAAGTTCATCACTTAGAGGGGTATTTATAGGTCAAGTGAAGGCCAACCAATGGCCAAGATGAAGACAAGTGCATAGCAAGTGTAAGGCCAAGATTAAGCCATGTGCAACCTTATCCATCTACCCAAAATATCCTACCAACTCCTTGACCACCAATTCAACACAAAAAAAACGTGCCACACTCCCCATTCTCGTCCGCCAACCTTCACCAATTAGAGGGTGACAAGTGTCGCCCTCTTGTTGGTCCAAAATGTTACGTCTCTCGGAAAAATCCGCAAAAATTATAAATGACATAGCCGGAAATTCCCCTACGAAAGCTGTGAAAACGTTTCGTCGAAAAACGACTCTAACCGGGTGTTGTGCACAAAAAGAATTCGGCCAAGCCTAAAGAAGTTCGAAAATTTCTACGTACGTCCCCCACGTACATACTCTGGAAATACGGGGTATAACATTCTCCCCTCCTTAGAAACATTCGTCCCGAATGTTCCTTCTAAGTCTCAAAACAAACGTGCGTCAGTATAGTCTTCACTACTATACTTACGAGAATCAAACATGCCACACCTGGCCACAACATAACATGCGCGCAAAACCCAAATCCACGCCAACGAGGAACCACCTCAGTTAGCACAAAAGTCCCCACCAAGGTCTAAAATATACTCCCTTCGCACCTACATTTCACAAAAGAAACGATCACACGTTCACTTCTCCCCTATCTCGACGTACCCTTCTCGAACACTCGAGCTCTTTCTAGTATCCGTACCACACTTCCGTCAATGTTTCTGTTTCCAACCCTTGGAGTTACTACCTCCAAACTTGGTCATCTTACTACCCTCGATTTCCTCTAAGGCCATTCTCGGCCTTCACGAACTGATTCTGGTCGAACATATCTATGAACTCATACGATGGTCATCTAAACTTGGGCCTAGCACCCTCGTGACCCTGCCACCTGGCGGGACCACCCAGAGCTGACCCTTCCTCGAAACGGGACGCGGGTTGGCCCGCAACATGGCCCCAACCCGACCCACTTTAGCGCCAACTTCCGCTCCTCGACACGGAACACATCATGGAAGCTACCACTTCCATCTCACACTAACCAGATTTTAAATCACACTATAGCACAAAGCTATCCGAACATAACGCTTAACACATCATTAACATCAATACATACAAGTATCTACAGGGTTAAGGATATACCTGAAACTAGGCGATTCAGAGGACCGCTAAAACTGGGAACTTCCACCGCGACCTCTACCGTGGCCCGCCGGTGTATGAACATCCTGCCTGACTATGGGAGGTGAAGAACCCGGCCCGATCCCCGTAGTCAGTGCTATCCTACCAGCGCTACCTGGTCGGACAATTTCTCCCAAAATGGCCTATTGCCGCATGTAAAACAAACTCCAGGACTAGCACGACACCCCCACCGTGGAGTCTACCACAGCGGTCACAACGAGGTAGGGGTGGCTTCAGCTGGCTAACACTCCTTCTCTCTCGAAAATCTGAACCCTTGGAGCCCTGACCTGCTCCTGAATACTCTGGATGCTCTGAAGATTGTGGAGGACCACTCTGTACTGGCGGAGGCGCATAACTAGTCGGCTTGAGGCGGTCCGCCTCGAAAGTCACCAAAGGACCTGCTCGCCTCTCACCGACCTTGGTTATTTCGTCGATTTCTCCTCCTCACCTCCAGTGCATAAGCTGCATGCTGGCAATGTCCATGCGGTGAAGAGCTACAGAACAACTCTACGCTAGGTAATCATCGAGCCCTGTAACATATCGGTGCACTCGATCCTCCATACTAGCTACTAATGCGGGACGTCGCCAATGAGTCGAACTCCACATTGTACTCGAACCGCACGCGGATTACGCGCAACCCCAAAAATTTGTCGGCGAGCCCTCCTCATCCGTGAGGCAAGAAATGTGCAAGAAAGGCCTCGAGAACTCGTCCCATAAAGCGGAAGTGCATGCTCTCCCGGGACAGCTCACGAATCAAACCGATCAGCGGTATCACGCGGCCGATGCGAACCTAGGACCACCGACTCGGTCTCCGATGCCTTGATCACTCTCATGATCGGCAGCAGCTGCGGATGAACTCCTGCGGATCATCCTCGTGCCTCGACCCATAAAACTCGCGGGTTACACCTCGAGAAAATCGTAATCTCAAACATGCGCTCGGGGTGAACTACGGGTGCTCTTGGATCGAGGCTGCTGCGTCCGGCTTATCCTCAAGTTCGCCTGACCACGGCCATTAATGGGCCATCTCCTTGTAACCTATCTCATTCGCCTGTGGGATGGAGGCTCGAGTCTTGTGGTCTCTGTAGAGGCTGCCGCTCTACTCGTATCTTCTCTCGCCGCTTGCCGCCCGGGCGGGTTGCCTTGCGCGGAGGCATAATCGTAAAGGAAAGGAATACGTCGGAGGGTTCAACTCATCACACAACTCTAAGGCACGATCTCGAGAATGAGAAGAATGAAACCAATCCTAAATGTCCTATAGCCTCACGATTATAGATGTGGTGCCTGACACAGATAATCAAGACTACTACTAGACACGGTGCAGACACTTTCCGAGGACTAATCGCTCGATACCACTTTTGTCACGACCAACCGGGCGTGGTAGTGCCTACCCGGGCACCCTAGTGATACAACATCGAGAAAATCGTGGAAATAAAACATGAACATGAAATAAGAGATATTATAAGTAAACAAGTCAACCAAAGCAGTTGCCTTCTGCGTAAATATATACAAACCTGAGCAGTTTAATCCTTTACAACCTCGCCCACAACAAAGATTACAGACCTCTAAGATTTACAACAACTATGACGGACAGTGGCCGCCCATACCCGAATGTACAAGAACCTACAACTCGGGAACACATACCAAAAGATAAGCCTCCAAGAAAGCGGAGCTTCCCAAAACGCTGAAATGAGATCCTAACGCGGATCGGCGGTAGATGTACTCTACTGCGGCATGAACGCAGCCCCGAAGGAGGTCAGATAACAGTACCAAGTATGTGAAATCGTAAAATCGTAAATGAAATCATAATAGTCTATAAAAGCGGGAGACGGTATGATAACCAAACTACGATACACACATATGATTATATCAATTCGGTCTCATGCCCACAACATCAATCCCGCGTCATGAGTACCTTCCTCACTGGCGATGCATGATATGATAACAACAAGACAACAATCCAAATGGGAGCATACGTGCGCTACGCATCGTGTCGGTATGTCCAAAGGGAACAAATAAGACAACCTTCCAAATGGAAGCATACCCGCGCCACGCATCGTGCCAGCATGTCCAAAGGGAAACAATAACACAGCATTCCAAATGGAAGCATACCCGTGCGCTACGCATCGTGTCAGTATGTCCAAAGAGAGCAAATAAGACAACATTCCAAATGGAAGCATACCCGTGCGCTACGCATCGTGTCAGCATGTCCAAAGGGAAACAATAAGACAACAAGGCGGTAATCAAAGTGGAAGCATACCCGCAGCGCTACGCGTCGTGTCGATATGTCCAAAGTGATTTAACAAAGTAACATTATCAGCGAGGCGTGCTGTGGAATTTCTCCGCCGCCAACGCGTCGCCCAAGTAAGTTCTTAACAAGTCAACCGACCCTCCATCAAGAGACGCGGTAGTATAGAAACACAATCTTTGCACAACAAAGGCTATCACAACAAGCATAGGCAAGTTTCACAACAACAAGCATAGGCAAGTTTCACAACAACAAGCATAGGCAAGTTTCACAACTCAAAGTACTTTCATTTTATGCCAAAGTCCGGGTTTTAACCCTAAAGTACTACGCACGTTAAATTCCTTTTAAAGAGATTTATTCCTTTTATATAAAAGTCACCCGATACAGTAGTATAAAAATAGAGTGACTTATATCTTTTAAGTAAACCAAAACAACTTCCATACTTTCTTTTTTAAAGTCAAGTTACCACATTAAAACCAATGATAAAACCTTTCTTTTGTTTTCATAAGGTCGTTATAACCAACTTCCCATAAAGTCATATAACACCTTATGCTTTAAACCATTTTAAGACAACACAATGCCTTTCTTTTCCCTAAGGTTCGGTTTGCCTAATTTCAAATACACAAGTCTCTTTTTTGAAAAGTTCATAGTTGATGTCTTAATCTCTTTTAAAACAATTGAGTAACATATGCCATAAGTAGTAGGTTATTCTTGTTCATAATCAATATTATTAAGCAACCATGATCTAGAAAATGTAATATCATTTTGTCTCATCTTAGCTTCATGCGGATGGAGGTTTCTCGGTTTTAATAATACTTAATTATTCAATACATTTTCCTTTATTAACGCTGCAGTGGTTTGTCGATACACATTCTGATTTCCGAAATCAGTAAAACATTATTCCTTCCAAAAACCAAGTACTCATTACTCACGAATGAGGTTTCACACAAACATCCATATTAAGTCAAGTCTCTTATCCTTTAAGAATAAGTCTCTTAACTTTTAACCCATTAAACCATTCTTTTTATCTCTCTTAAGGCGTTACACCTAACTTCTCATAAAGTGGTATAACTCTTATGTTTTCAAACCAAGTACACTTCCTTCAAAAGGTTTCTTAATCTCTTAGAATACTTCAAGGTTCTTTACAACAAGTCGGTTATAAGTCAAATCGGTTATCTTTTAAAAACCACAAAGCATTTTCATTTACATGAAATTTGTTATAACACTTTATGTTTAAAGACAATCAAATACATTTAACACGCGTCTGAGTACTACATAGTTATACACATATCATGCTAGAACAGATAGGAAGAGGTTCACATACCTCGCGATGAGTATCGACTAATAGCAAAACGCTCCAAGTACCTCAAACCGTCTGCTACACTCTCAGTCAAGCAGATCACTCCACACGTAGTACTACAACCTATAGAGGCCACAACCTGCCTATTAATATCTTTAGATCTCAATGTAGAATATTCTAGAAAATTGGCAAAGACCTCCCCACACACAGCGTAAATCTCCTCCTCTATCGAGGCCGGCTACCAAGCCAACCGGGGGTAACACGTCTAACCGGACGTGTACAATTCTACTACACGGTAATGCTACACAAGTCTTGTAATACAGTCTATGTAATTCTGATTGATTCTCTTCTTTAAATTCAGGCTTAAGTCGCAAGACATTGCGTAAGTATTATTCAAGCTTAAGTCTAAGACATTGCCGCACAATTATAATGTTCAGTTCTATATATAGTATACTTCAACTATATATTCCTACAACATGTAATTTCCAATTACAATAGAAGGTCAAGAGTGTTTACCTCGATAAGCCCAAAATTATCCGAGTTTAAATGTCGATCTGAGCAAGGTTTAGCTCTACTCCGCGCTTCGACCGCTCAACCAACCCTTAGAAGTTCTAACCAACTTCTACTTATAACTTCAACTACGGGTGAAGATTTACTTAGGGTTTCATTTTTGTGGTGAGGAAGTATAATAGTATTTTCCGGGCTTTTGTACAAGTGTAACTTTGGGAATACTACAAGGTATTTGGGCCAAGGTATTTGGACATAACAACAATACTAGGAGAGTATTTCTATACCACAACAAGGGGTATTTATACGAGACAACTAGGCTAGGGGGGGGGTATGTACCCCACGGCCAAGCCTCTACAAGGGGGAGGGGGTGGGTTTCGGCCAAGGGGCCTTCAAGAGGGGGAGGGGTGTGTGGTGGACGAGATCACAAGAGGGAGAGGGAGGGTTTGAGACTTAGAAAGATTGCTCAATTTTTGGATGAAGAAAGTTCATCACTTAGAGGGGTATTTATAGGTCAAGTGAAGGCCAACCAATGGCCAAGATGAAGACAAGTGCATAGCAAGTGTAAGGCCAAGATTAAGCCATGTGCAACCTTATCCATCTACCCAAAATATCCTACCAACTCCTTGACCACCAATTCAACACAAAAAACGTGCCACACTCCCCATTCTCGTCCGCCAACCTTCACCAATTAGAGGGTGACAAGTGTCGCCCTCTTGTTGGTCCAAAATGTTACGTCTCTCGGAAAAATCCGCAAAAATTATAAATGACATAGCCGGAAATTCCCCTACGAAAGCTGTGAAAACGTTTCGTCGAAAAACGACTCTAACCGGGTGTTGTGCACAAAAAGAATTCGGCCAAGCCTAAAGAAGTTCGAAAATTTCTACGTACGTCCCCCACGTACATACTCTGGAAATACGGGGTATAACACACGTAAGGCAACCCGGGCCCAGAAGGGCAAGGCAGCCGAGGGAGCTGCTAGCAGGACACCCAGTCACGAGGCTCGAGCCAGTCTATACGAGGCGGCGAGTTCTATGACGCCGCCCGACCCAGAGATACCAGTACCAGCGCCTCGCATCCCGCGGCTGGGCGGAGGTTAGGGTACAAGGAGATGGCCAAGCTATTTGCTAAAGTTGTGGCCCGTCGAGAGAGGCCGGATCGCGGCGGTTCGGTTCAGCTCCAAAGTCGGCCGCGTGGTACACCCGAGGGCAGATAGTTTGAGGCTACGAGATTTCCTGAGTTGTAGCCCGCCAGAGTTTTTCGGTGGCGGAGGATGATCGCGAGGAGTTCATCCGTCGCCTTGAAGGATCATGAGGGTGATCAAGGCCTCAGAGACAGAGTCTGTGACCTTCGGTTCGCATCGGCTGCGTGATACCGCAGTCGATTGGTTTGATTCATGGGAGTTATCCCGGGGAGAGCACGCGTCCCCAGCTACTTGGGATGAGTTCTCAGAGGCTTTCCTCACTCACTTCTTGCCTCCACAGATGAGGAGGGCGCGGGCTGATAGATTTTTACAATGAGGCAGAGAGGACGCACTGTCAGGGAGTACAATGTCGAGTTTGATTCATTGGCTCGATATGTCCCAGCATTGGTAGCAGATATGGAGGATAGGGTACACCGCTATGTCAGGAGCTGACGACTATATGGCCGAGTCATGTGCGGTGTTTCTCTCGGTAGGTATGGACATTACCGCGCATGCAGCTCATGCTCTTGGATGTGAGGCGTAGAGACGCGGGTTGTGCGGCAGCGAGAAGAAGACCAGGACGGCAGGGTCTTTTGGTGGCTATCGTGGTGGGCGGCCTCAAAGAGCCTAGATCTGCACCACGGCCAGCGAGCACTCTGCCGTCCTCGGCCAGCGAGATATTCGAGGCGGAACCGGGGCGGGACTTGAGAGCGTCCGCAGCGAAGTGCGGCGATCGGGACCACCCGCCGGTGTGGCGACGGTAGATCCCACCGGGAGTTGTGAGTACGAGTTTGTTTGATTGTGGCAGCAGGTCTATGCGAAAGCTGTCAGAGCCAAGGCGATCTTGATGGTAGGGTCACTACGAGTTCTTTCGCCGGTCTTCTTCATCCTCGATTACTCGCCACGGAGGGCAAGGTACTCGTGGACCGGCGGTCGGCGAGGTCGTGGCGCGGTCGATTCTAGCGGTCCTCGTAACCGCATTTATGCTTTGTCCGGTAAGCGGGATCGAGGCCTCACCGATGTCGTCACGGTACCTTATCGGTTCTGGTTTGATGTTTATGCCTTGATAGATCCGGGTTCTACTGTCCTATATATCTCCCCTTGTTGCTAGTAGGATAGGGATAGAGCACGAGTCCATAGATCCTTTAGAGGTAGCTACGCGATGGGTGATTCGATGGTAGCTCGGCGGGTATTTAGAGCTTGTCACGTGACTATTTACGATCGTCGGACCACTGGCGACTTGATAGAGTTAGAGATGATTGACCGACGTGATCATGGGGATGGATTGGCTAGCTTCTTTACGCCAATGTAGCTGCAGAGAGAGTAATGCAGTTCCAGTTTCTGAGGCGGTTGTTGAGTGGGAGGAGCACGGTATCGCCGGCGGTAGGTTTATTTCCTACCTCAAGGCTAGGAAGATGGTGCGAAGGGTATATCTACCATCTCGTTCGGGTGTTTGATAACGAAGGCTGCGGTACCAGATTTTGATCGGTTCGATGGTCACGAGTTCCCGGGCGTGTTTCGGATGACCTCCCGGGTATCCCTCCTGAGAGGGAGATTGAGTTTTGTATTGACATATTGCCAGACACTCGGCCTATTTCCATTCCGCCATACAGAATGGCACTGCCGAGTTGAGAGTTGAAGGATCGGCTTAGAGATTTCTTTGGAGAAGCGGCTTCATCGTGCCTAGTGTTTCTCCTCGAGAGCGCGGTATTGTTCGTGAAGAAGAAGGGCGGGGCCTGCGCATGTGTTGATTCTGACGGTGAACAAGGTGACCATTAAACAGATACCCGCTTCCGGGATTGATGATTTGTTCGACGATTGCGAAGTGCGAGATGTTTCTCAAGATTGATCTGCGATCGGGCTATCATCAGTGCGAGTCGAGAGGTGGATGTCCCTAGGTGCATTCGTGACGTGCGGGCATTATGAGTTCGTGGTCATGTCTTTTGGGTTGACGAATGCTCGGCGGTATTCATGGATTTGATGAACCGAGTGTTCAAACCATTTTGGACACGCTTGTGATAGTGTTCATTGATGATATCTTGGTTTATTCTCGCTCGAGCGAGCATGCGGAATATTTGAGGATTGTCTTGCGATTCTCGGGACCAGCGATTATACGCCAAGTTTTCCAAATGTGAGTTTTGGTTGACTTGATGGCGTTTCTTGGGCATATTGTGGGTGATGGCATTCGAGTGGATACGCCAAGATCGAAGCGATTAGGACTTGGCCTAGACCTACTACTCCGGCAGAGGTTCGCGATTTACGGGCCTTGCAGGATATTATCGGTTCGTGGAGAAGTTTGCTTCTATCTCGCACCATTGACTAGGTGACTCGAGAAGCAGCCAAGTTTGATGGATGATGCTTGTGGCGGGGTTTCGATTCTTGAAAAGAGACGGCGACCGCCCCGTTCTTACTCTTCGGAGGTCGGATGGTTATGTCGTGTATTGTGACGTCGAGGGCATCGGGTTGGGATGTGTGTTGATGCGGCATGGCGGGGTTATAGCATACGTCCCGGTGAAGAAACACGAGAGAACTACCCCACCCGTGATTTGGAGTTGGCGGTGTGATTCACGCTTTGAAGATCCGGAGGTACTATTTGTATGGGGTTCACGTGGATATTTTTATAGACCATAAGAGCCTCGGTATATCTTGACCAGAGGAGTGAACTTACGGCGAGGCGGTGGTTAGAGTTGCTTAAGGATTACGATGTTGATATCCTGTACCACGGGGAAGGCCAATGTTGTGGCGGATGCTCTTAGTCGTAGGTCGATGGGAGCCTATCGGATGTGCAGCTAGAGAGGAGGACATGGTTCGTGATTTGCACCGATTAGCGAGCCTTGGTGTCCGTTTGATTGATTACGATAGCGATGGGGTTAGAGTTCGTGAGGTTGCCGAGTCTTCCATCGTTGAGGAGGTGAAGAGGCGATTCGAGGATCCGGCTTTGATTCGATATCGTGTCTGACTCTTCGTGAGGGCAAGGGTCCTTTTGAGTAGCACCTGATGGGGTGCTAAGGTTTGAAGCGCATGTGTGTTCGGATGTTTGAGGACTTGCAAGAGTTCTTGGGGAAGCACGGTAGCGTTACTCTATCCATCGGGTCGACCAAGATGTACCACGACCTTAGATCTGTATTGGTGGGATGGCTTGAAGAGGGCGTTGCGAGTTCGTATCTTAGTGCGTGTTGTCGGCGGTGAAGGTAGAGCACCGAGGCACGGTGGTTTATTCTGACGATTGAGATCGAGCACGGAAGTGGGAGGTAATCAACATGGACTTCATCACGGGATTACCTACTTTCGGAGGAGACATGATTCTATATGGGTTATCATCGACGGTGGCGAAATCAGCCCACTTTCTTCCGTCGGGGCGACTTTTGGTGAGGATTACGCGAACTTTACATCAGAGAGATCGTCGATGCATGGAGTCCCTACTGATCATATCGCATGCAGGAGCCCGGTTACGGCTAACCTGGAGGTCCTTCGAGAGGGTTTAGGGGCGAGTGAGCTGAAATCGCATTTCATCCACGAGACAGACGGACAGCAGAGCGCACTATCCAGACTCTTGAGGATATCTGCGAGCTGTGTTATTGACCGGTGGTAGTTGGGAAGATCATTTGCCTCTAGTTGAGTTCGCGTATAATAATAGCTACCACTCCAAGATTCGGATGGCGCCTTATGAGGCCTTGTATGGGAGGAAGTGCAGATCGCCTATAGGTTGGTTCGATGTGGGCGAGTGCGGCTAGTGGGACCATAGTTGGTACAACGGCGATGGATAAGGTGAAGCTTATCAAGAGCGACTATTGACGGCTCGAGTCGGCAAGTCGTATGCAGATCATCGTCGTCGGCATCTTGAGTTCGAGTTCATGATTGGGTTTTCTAAAGGTGTCACCCATGAAGGGTGTGATGAGATTCGGGAAGAAGGAAACTTCGGTAGGTACATTGGGCGTTTCAGTTGTCGCGAGGTAGGCAAGATTGCCTACGAGTTGGATCTGCCGTCCGATCCGGAGGCGGTGCATCGATTTTCACGTATCTATCTTTGAGGAGATGTATAGGGGATCCATCTAGGGTACACCCGTTGGCGATGTCGGTGGCCGAGGGTTATCGTATGAGGAGATTCCCATAGCGATAGTCGATCGTCGGGTTAGGCGTCTGCGGACGAGGCGTGGCTTCGTCAAAGTCTTGTGGCGGAACGAGCTCGGGAGGAGATGACGTGGGAAGCCGAGGAGGACATGAGGCGGAAGTATCCTCACCTATTCCCCACCTCCGTAAATTCACTTTCCTACTTGTAAATTTTCGTTATCGTTTACGCCTAAGTGTTGCTCTGTGGCGTGTGTGGCATTTACAATTTGTTTAAGTTATGAAGAATCTTATCGTTAATCGTCTTGGGAAGGAACATTCGGACGAATGTTTCTAAGGAGGAGAATGTTATACCGTATTTCGCAGTATATGCGTAAGGAATACGTCAAAAGTTTAGCCTTAAAGTTTAGGCTTGGGCGATTTTTGGGCACAACTCACAAGCGAATAGTTTTCCACGAAAGCGTTTCCACGACTTTCGTAGGGTAAATTCCGCTATGCCATTTCTAATTTTGCGGATTTTTAGAGAGGCGAAACATTTTGGACCAACGGGAGGCGACACTGGCACCCTCCATTGGTGGACTTCAAATCGTCCATTTGGACGAAATGGACTATGATAGCACGTTTTTGTGCCTTGTGCACAAGTCGAGAGTTGGTAGGATATTTGTGTATAGTTAATCCTCACCCTACACTTGCCTTGCACTTGTCTTAATCTTGGCCATTGGTTGGCCACTTCTTGACCTATAAATACCCCTTAAGATGAAGAGTTCTTCATCCACAAAGCTTTCAAGTCTTGAAAATCCTCTCCTCTCCCTTTGTAGCCTTTTAGTCCAACACCTCCCTCCTTGTGAAGGCCCTTGGCGAATACCCCCTCTAGCCTAAGAAGTTTGGCGGGGCCCCCTAGCCTAGCCAAAACCTACCCCCTCCTTGGTAGAAAAGTTGCCTTCTTGTATTGTTATAATGCCCAAAATACCTAGCCCAAATACCTTAGTACTTAGTAGAAGTTGTGAAGAACTTCTAAGGTTTCCTTGAGCATACAACTTAGGAGCAAAACCTTGCTCAGTAGCGACTTTTCTAGGATATTATTGGGCTTACCAGGGTAACTAATCCTAACCCTCTTTTGAATTAGAGAATACTTCTTGTAGTAGTATTAGAATAAGTATTAAATACTTAGAAGAATATCACGAATAGAATTGAGCTGTTACCACGAGAAGGGTTTAAAGAAGAATAATCAAGCTGTACTTACATAGAATTTGTTTTCCTGATGAACTTATATAGCTCACCGGTTAGGGAAGTGCTGCCCAACTTTCCATAGAATTGTTAACCCTCTGTTTAGAATGACCTTCAGAGTAGTCTTTGATAGATATCTGTGACTATTATAGGCTGAATCTCTGCGACATATTGACTTGGCGGTGGTTTTATTTGAGAAGGTATGTGATTCTTCCTAAAGCATGATATTTTATAATATATATAGTCTGGTAGGCGTACGTGTGTTAACTAAAATATAACTACGGCAATGTCTTTGACTTAAGCACGAATAATACTTAAGGCCTCACGGCAATAACCGAATAACACTTACGGCAATGCCTCAGCTAACACGAATAATAAAGATCGAAAGCATTTCAAAAGAATCTTGAATCATTTTTATGAAGAGAACTAATTGGTTTTAAGCGAAGCTTAAGAGTTATACTAGCCTTATGGGAAGTTAAGTATAACCACTTAAGATTGATAAAAGAAACAATTTGCCTATGTGTTTATAACGGACTTATATTGAATTGTGAAAGAATAATAAGATGGTTTGATAAGTAGACATGATATGATGCTATGTGTGTTAGTGTCTTGTAACGTTTATGAAAAAGAGTATTCTTGTTGTGCTTATGTTGTTTAACGATAAGCTGTTAGGTTAGTGTAACATCACTCACCTCTTGACATATTACCGGGGGTTAAGTTGCCCTCCGATGCGGGGTAGACTCGGTGATGCAGGACCATGATTCGAGAATACCTCATGCGGGTCCAAGGGACCTATGCGAGCTACGGGAGTTCCGTGTTAGTGTGCGGGGTTATACCTCACGCGATGCATGTGGCCGTGCGGACGGCGAGTCGGGGCGATGCCGAGGTAGCTACCCTCAATGCGGGGTTATATACCCTATGCGGGCTATGTGATTGGCCTATGCGGACTACGGAGTCGTGATTAGGCTTGCATGGTGATACTACGGGCAATTGGCCTGCGATCATTCGCAGCCTAGAAAAGACACATTACTGATTTACCTATTCTTCTTGTTGTTTGTGATGTGGCACTATGCGGTTTCCTGGTTGTTTCATACATACTTGCAAATCTGTTTTTGAAATGATATGTTTCATTTAAGTATTTCTGATTTCATATACTTAGTACCGTTGTCTTGACCTTCGGGGCTGCGTTCATGCCGCGGTAAGGGCAGCAGTGCTAGATCCACATTCTTAGGATCTCTACGTTGGTGTCGGAGCTCCATCTTTTCGGAGGCTCTACTTTTGGGTATGATCTCCCCATTGTAGATAGTTTTGTACGATCGGGGTATGGCGGGGCTGTCCCGCCATAGTTGTATATTTCCTTAAGTGCATGTCATGTAGTTATGCGATGTCGGATGAATCGCTAAACCATGTTTATATATATATGCGAAAGGCGATGTTTTCGCATAAAGCGTGTCTTATTTTATAAACTGTTTCATGTCTTGCTTTATATTTCCGCTGATTACTCTGATGTATGACTACTTGGGTGCCCCGGTAAGGCACCAGTCACGGGCCCTGGAACGGGTCGTGACAAAAATGAAAGTACCTTGAGTTATGTATAACTTGCCTATGCTTGTTGTTGTGTAATGTCACGACCCGAACCCGGGCCCGTGACTGGTGCCTTACCCCGGGCACCCTAGTGACACAACATCAGAGTAATCAGCGGAACATAAAACACGTACATGAAACAAGTGAAGTACAAAACGATGTCTGAGAAAACTTGCCTTTCGGCATATATAAATAACAACTTTTACAAATGAACAGTTTAATCCTTTTTACAAACCCTGCCCACAACAGTACTACAGACCTCTAAGAAATGATACGACAACAATGGCGGGACAGGGCCCCGCCATACCACTGAATGTAAGCACCTACAACAACAGGGGACTATACCACGATAAGCCTCCGGAGGAACGGAGCTTCCCACACGAGCTGTGACCCAGAGCGAGGATCAACGGCGGTGTACCTCAACTGCGGCATGAACGCGGCCGGAAGGAGGTCGGTAACAGTGCAGTATGTGGCGAAAATACATATCGTAAATGAAATCATAGCGATCATATAAAGCGAGACATGTATGATAACCAAACTACGATTTACAACAAAGCGATCATGTCAAGTCGTGGACTCGCGCCTCAAGTCATCACTCAAGTATAACAATGGGTCTCGGGCCCACAACATCAATCATGCGTGGAATACCTTCCATCGCTGCCGTGATCTATGATATAAAAGCACCAAGGAACACACATGAACACGGGTCCCACGTGTCATAATAAAACTGCGGGGTAAATACGAGGGCATAGCCTACTAAAAACCCACAGTACCAACAAGGTCATGAATCGTATCATAAGATCTGTCTAAGCGTCACAGGATCAAAGGCGGCCACTTGCGCGATATCGATGTCGCGCGTCTAACCTCGAACTCCCTGACTCCGCGTAGGCCAATCTCATCGCCCGCGTGAGGTATTCCCGCATCGGTAGCTACTCCGGCATCGCCACGGACTTCGCGATCGCGATGGCCACATGGACCGCATGCCCGTAAGGGCGGACTAACACGGAACTCGTAGCTCGCATAGGCCGGGACTGCGTAGAGGTATTCTCGAATCATAGGTCCATCGACCGCCGAGTCTACCCGCGTCGGAGGCGACTTAACCCGGAATCATCTCGAGATGAATGCCACAATACTATCATAACGGCGATGAGCAGTTAATAAGCACAATCAAGGAAACCCGCCGCATAAACATCACAAGATACTAACACACGTAGCATCCCAACACGTTTACTTATCAAAGCAATCAAGAAAGTATTACAAGGCTATCACAAACCAATACAATCAAGTTGTTCACACAAGGTACCTTCTACTATATGATTAACAAGATCGGGTTTTATCCCCAAAGTACTTCATACATTAACTCTTTAAAGATCGTTACTTTCACAATGTCACACAATACGTAGTATAAAAGAGTGACTATCCTTTTAAAGTAAATCAATTACTTCTCTTTGTAAAATCAAGTAGCAACATTCTTTTCCAATGATCAAGTTTGCCTAATTTCCAATGTTCAAGTTTCTCATTTTAGAAAGGTTTAGTAGTTCATAGTCTTATTCATTTGAGAATATAATTCTCCTTAAAACTATCCGAAAAACATAAATCTCATATGTGAGTAGGATATTCTTGTTTATAACAATCTTATTACAGACCATGATCTAGGAAATATCATTTTGTCTCATCTTAGCTTACATGCGGATGGAAGTTTCTCTGGTTTTAATAATACTTAATTAGTCAAAAGCATTTCCTTTTATTATTTGCGATGGTATGTCGATACACATTACGATTTCGAAATCGTTAAAACATTCTTAAGCCGTTATACCTAACTTCCCATAAAGCTAGTATAACTCTTAAGTTTTCACAAACCAAGTATTACTTCTTCTTTCAAAATGATTCAAAATCTTTTGAAATACTTCAAGTTCTTTATTAACACATAACAAGCCGATTATAGTTCAAATCGATTACCTTTTAAAACCACATGTATTTTCTTACCAACATAAAGTCGTTATAACCAACTTCCCATAAAGCCGTTATAACACTTTATGTTTTAAATCAATCAAATACATTTAGCACGTATGCGTCACCGTACTACATAGTTCACACGTATCATGCTAGAAGAGATAGGAAGAGGTTCACATACCCGCGACGAGTATCGACTAATAGCAAAAACGCTTCCAACCGTCGGCTACTCCTTAAGCCGCGGATCGCGCCACGTAGTACTTCCACCTATAAGGCCACAAGGCGCTTATTAACATTTAGGTCTCATCGTAGAACTTTCTACGAAATTTCGTGACACCTCCCAAGAATGCGTAAATCTCTCTCTCTATCGGGCCGCTACCAAGCCAACCGAGGGGTTATACATCTAACCTAACGGTACAATTCTACTCCACGATACTACTACCTAAGTCTCTTGTAATACTGATCCTATGTAATTCTGATTCAAGATTCTTCTTTAAATTCAGGCTTAAGTCGCAAGACATTGCGTAAGTTTTATTCAGGCTTAAGTCAAAGACATTGCCGATAACTACGCTCAGTTTTATATACGATATACTTCAACTATATAATCTAACAACATGTAATTTCCAATTACAATAGAGGACAAGATAATTACCTCGATAAGCCCATAATTATCCTAGCAAAGTCGATCTGGGCAATCGTTTAGCTCGACTCTGGCGCTCAACCGCTCTAAACCACCCTTAGAAGTTCTAACCAACTTCTACACAATACTCAACGGACTATGGAGATTTTCCTAGGGTTTTGGTTTTGTGGTGGGAAGTATAATAGTATTTTACTGGCTTTTGTATAGGTATAACCTTAGAATACAACAAGGTATATGGCTAAGGTAATTTGGGCATTATAACAATACTTTTGAGAGTATTTCTACCAAGAGAGGGGGGGTATTTATACGAAAACACTAGGCTAGGGGGGGGGGTACCCCACGGCCACACCCCAAAGGGGAGAGGGGGAGGCTCTCGGCCATAAAGGCCTATCTAGGGAGGGGGGGGCTCTTGGACGAGAGTCAAACAAGAGGGGAGAGGGAGGGATTTAACACTTAGGAAATATTTGGAATGGATGAAGAAGTCATCCTAAGGGGGGTATTTATAGTGTAAGCCAAGGCCAACCAATGGCCAAGATCTTGCCAAGTGCATAGCAAGTGTAGGGCCAAGATCTTGCCAAGTGCACACTAGCCAACTAACACAAAAATATCCTACCAACCCTTGACCACAAAAGCCACACTTTCGGCCAACACAATTTCCGCCCAAGGTGTTCCAATGAGAGGGTGACAAGTGTCACCCTCTTGTTGGTCCATAATGTTTCGTCTCTCGGAAAAATCCGCAAAAATTAAAAATGACATAGCCGGAAATTCCCCTACGAAAGCTGTGAAAACGTTTCGTCGAAAAACGACTCTAACCGGGTGTTGTGCACAAATAAATTTCGGCCAAGCCACTTTCTCAAGTTCAAATTTTCTACGTCGCCCTTACGCATATACTGAAATACGGGGTATAACATTCTCCCCTCCTTAGAAACATTCGTCCCGAATGTTCCTTCTAAGTCTCAAAACAAACGTGCGCCAGTATATTCTTCACTACTATACTTACGAGAACAATCCTTGCCACACATGGCCATAGAAACAACCGCACAAATACCCATCCAAGTCCACGAGGAAACACCTCTAACATCACCACAACCACCTCTCTCCGAGGTCTAAAATATACTTCGCCGTGCGCTCTCTACAAAAGAAATGATCACATCTATGCTCGCCATACATGCTCGCTTCTCTCTTTACTCGTCGTAGATACCACTTTGTCACTTTGTCGCGAGCCTTGCTCCGACGACCCAACAAATGGTACCGGGCTGCTTTCGGAGGATGTCGTACACTCAAACTCTTACCACATTACGTCACGGCCAGATTATCTAAAACTCGGGTTACTATCTCTAACGTGGTCTTCATTAACTGGGAACACTGACGGATGGATCTCGATACTTTTCCCGAACATCACAATACGAAAGACCGGACGCACTGCCTCCCACGCCGGACGGCAAATGCTAACATATAGGCAACCTGGCCTATCCTTCACATGAACTCACAAAGGCCCAAAGTAACTCGGGCTAAGTTCCCTCTGTTTTCCAAAACTCGTCACACCCAAACCCGGGGTGGTACTTTCAAGAAGATCGACCGTCAACCTGAACTCTAAGCGTCGTCACCGATTATCCGCACAATTCCCCTGAGCTGCCAGAACTTCTTCTAGACAAGCTTCTCACTATGCATGATCTGTGGAACAAGCACGAACCAGTATCGAACCTTGCCAACCTCGAACCAATCGACCGGCAACTTACACTTCCGCCCTTACAAGGCTTCATAAGGCGATATCCGAACACTGAAATGGTAGATCAAACACTACCTCCACAGGAGACAACAATCCTCACAACTACCCCTGAAATCCACGCACTGGCCCGAGGGCGAATGCGATTCTGAGACTCACCTGAGTTCTTAACCCTGCCTGGTAAACTTTTTAGAAAACGAAAATAACCACAACCTGGGCTTCACTGTCTGACATAAGGTAAAGGTAGGCACCCCGTGCAGCCTTTCAACCCTTCAGATAACTCAACACAGCCGAGTAAACGGTCCCGAACGAAGAACACGATGGGCTGCCCCCATCGACCCGACCACCGGTCGAATGCATCCACGAACTCGTACGCTGGTTAACTGAACATGGGCCTAACACCCTCGTGACCCTACCACAAGGCGGGACCACCACAAACTGACCCCACCACCAAACAGGCCGCGGGTTGACCCGCATCATGGCCTCAATCCGACCCGTCAACGAGCACAACACTAGTTCCCCGATTCGGAACAGTCTCACTAATCACGTTACGAAAACCTAGCGGTCTTCTTAGCTCAACTACCCCCTTTCATTCCACACTACTAGGGACCTATCCCAACCATAACTCACGTGCACTATGCACTCCGATAAGGGTCAAACATAACACTACACCTTTTCTCGAGATGGCCTCACCTCACAAGGTCTCTACGTAAAAAGCTCTAAGGCTCACACCTTCATCCCCAAAATCTTACTCGGTTAAACAACCATGATTTCAAATCACAACTAACACACTGCTATCAGAACATAGCACCTAAGGTATACTCACCTTATCGCATATACTGATCTCTCGAGGGTTAAAGATCTATCTATCTCTACTGCTTCACTCCTTAATCGCTCAAATCAAACACGCCTGTAGGCGATAACTAAGGAAGGTGACGACTACCCATCGATCCTGAAGGCTAAGTCCTCCTACAAGGACACTCTTCGACACCAGACCCTGACGGTCATAGGTACAACAAGTACCAACCTAAAAGATGACATTCCCCGGGATGACGTCTGTCACACTGTGAACCGGAAGCCCTGGAGTTCTAACCAACTCCTGCATACCCCGAATGTCCTGAACTCCGTGGAAGACCACTCTGCACTGGCGGAGGTGCATAATCTGATCTGCTGGTGAGGTGACTCGCCTCGAAAGTTACTAAAGGACCTTGCTGCTCTGGCCCTCTTCTGGTGTCCTTCGTTAACTGCCGATTTCTACGTCTCGGCTGCTGCGCATAAGCGTACGAGGCCATGCTCAAGCCTAACTGAAGAATTACTCTTGCACAACCCTCTTTTAGATAGTCCTCAAGACTCGCGGTACATCGGTATACTCTCTGGTAGCCAAATCTATAGCTAGCAACAGGGTCGCCTCTTTGCAATCTAAATGCTCTGTTCCCGGTCGTGGAACTGAAGGTTCATATATCATGGCCGCAGTAGGGACTGCCGCTGCCGTGCCAAACTCTGCTGGGGCTAGTGACGTCGCAGAAATCCCCGAATGAAGCACTACCCTAGGTAATGATTGGGCCTGTGCCCTCGCCACCCTCTGTACTCTACTCGCAGCTCCCTCGGCTGCCTTGCCCTCCTGGGCTCGGGTTGCCCTACGCGGAGGCATATCGGTAAGGGAAAGAAATACGTTAGAGGGTCCAACTTACAACACAGCTCTAAGGCACGATCTCAGAGTGAGAAGAATAGAAACCAATCCTAAAATATCCTATAGCCTCCTGATTATTGATGTGGTGCACAACACACCGATAATCAAGACTCATCGATACGTGCTGTAGACACTTTCCGAGGATTAATCGCTCGATACCACTTTTGTCACGACCGAACCGGGCCGTGGATCGTGCCTACCGGGCACCTAGTGACACAACATCAGTGTCGTGGAACATAAAACACGTCATGAAACAAGTGAAGTACAAAGCGATGTCGAGAAAACTTGCCTTTCGGCATATATAAATAACAACTTTTACAAATGAGCAGTTTAATCCTTTTTACAAACCACGCTTACAAAGATTACTCTGACTTCTAAGAAATGATACGACAACAATGGCGGGACAGGGCCCGCCATACCACGAATGTAGCACCTACAACAAGGGGACTATACCATGATAAGCCTCGGAGGAACGGAGCTTCCACACGGCTGAATGACCCTAAGAGCGAGGATCAACGGCGGTGTACCTCAACTGCGGCATGAACGCAGCCGGGAGGTCGATAACAAAAGTGCAGTATGTGGCGAAAATACATCGTAAATGAAATCATAGCGATCATATAAAGCGGGAGACATGTATGATAACCAAACTACGATTTACAACAAGCGATCATGTCAGTCGTGGACTCACGCCTCAGTCATCACTCAAGTATAACAATGGGTCTCGGGCCCATAACATCAATCATGCGTGGAATACCTTCCTCATTGCCGGCGATCTATGATATAAAAGCACCAAGGAACACATGAACACTGTGTCCCACGTGTCATAATAAAGCATGCGGGGTAAATGCGAGGCATAGCGACTACTAAAAACCCACAGTACCAACAAGGTCATGAATCAGATCATAAGATCTGTCTAAACCGCCACAGGATCAAAGGCGGCCACTTGCCCGATATCGATGCTGCGTCTAACCTCGAACTCCGCGACTCCGCATAGGCCAATCTCATCGGCCCGTGAGGTATTCCCGCATCGGTAGCTACTCCGGCATCGCCCCGACTTCGCGATCCGCATGGCCACATGGACCGCATGCCCATAAAGACGATACTAACACGGAACTCGTAGCTCCGCGATAGGCCGGGACTGCGTAGGTATTCTCGAATCATAGGTCCATCGACCGCCGAGTCTACCCGCGTCGGAGGCGGCAACCCGGAATCATCTCAAGAGATGAATGCCACAATACTATCATAACGGCTGATAGTTAATAAGCACAATCAAGGGAAACCCCTTCGCATAAACATCACAAGATACTAACACACGTAGCATCCCAACACGTTTACTTATCAAAGCAATCAAGAAAGTATTACAAGGCTATCACAAACCAATACAATCAAGTTGTTCACACAAGGTACCTTCTACTATATGATTAACAAGATCGGGTTTTATCCCAAAGTACTTCATACATTAACTCTTTAAAAGATCGTTACTTTCACAATGTCACACAATACGTAGTATAAAAAGAGTGACTATCCTTTTAAAGTAAATCAATTACTTCTCTTTGTAAAATCAAGTAGCAACATTCTTTTCCAATGATCAAGTTTGCCTAATTTCCAATGTTCAAGTTTCTCATTTTAGAAAGGTTTCGTAGTTCATAGTCTTATTCATTTGAGAATATAATTCTCCTTAAAACTATCTGAAAAACATAAATCTCATATGTGAGTAGGATATTCTTGTTTATAACAATCTTATTACAGCAGCCATGATCTAGGAAATATCATTTTGTCTCATCTTAGCTTCTATGCGGATGGAAGTTTCTCTGGTTTTAATAATACTTAATTAGTCAAAAGCATTTCCTTTTATTAACATGCAGATGGTATGTCGATACACATTCGATTTAGAAATCAAGAAAACATTCTTAAGCCGGAATACCTAACTTCCCAAAAAGCTAGTATAACTCTTAAGTATTCAAAAACCAAGTAAAACTTCTACTTTCAAAATTATTCAAAAATCTTTTGAAATACTTCAACTTCTTTATTAACACCTAAGAAGAGAGTTATAGTTCTAATACTTTACATTTTAAAACAACATGTATTTTCTTACAAACATAAAGATGTTATAACCAACTTCCCATAAAGCAGTTATAACACTTTATGTTTTAAATAAATCAAATAAATTTAGCACATGTCGTCTACCGCACTACATAGTTCACATATCATGCTAGAAGAGATAGGAAGAGGTTCACATACCTCGCGGCGAGTATCGACTAAACAAAAGCGCTCAACCGTCGGCTACTCCTTAAGCCAAGCGGTCGCGCCACACGTAGTACTTCAACCTATAAGGCCACAAGGCGCTTATTAACATTTAGCTCTCATCGTAGAACTTTCTACAGAAATTTGGGCAGCACCTCCCCCCCCCGCAACAGCGTAAATCTCCTCCTCTAGCGAGAGGCCAGGCTAGCCAACCAGTGGGGTTATACATCTAACCCTAACGGTACAATTCTACTCCACAAGACTACTACACAAGTCTCAGTAATACTGGTCCTATGTAATTCTGATTGAGATTCTTCTTTAAATTCAGGCTTAAGTCGCAAAGACATTGCCGTAAGTTTTATTCGGGCTTAAGTCAAAAGACATTGCGATAACTACGCTCAGTTTTATATACGATTATACTTCAACTATATAATCTAACAACATGTAATTTCCAATTACAATAGAGGACAAGATAATTACCTCGATAAGCCCATAATTATCCTAGCTTAAAGTCGATCTGGGCAATCGCTTAGCTCCACTCGGCGCTCCAACAGCTCTAAACCACCCTTAGAAGTTCTAACCAACTTCACACAATACTCCAACTGACTATGGAGATTTTCCTAGGGTTTTGGTTTTGTGGTGACGGAAGTATAATAGTATTTTACGGGCTTTTAGTAGAGGTATAACCTTAGAATACAACAAGGTATATGGCTAAGGTAATTTGGGCATTATAACAATACTTTTGAGAGTATTTCTACCAAGAGAGGGGGGGTATTTATACGAAAACACTAGGCTAGGGGGGGGGTACCCCACGGCCACACCCCAAAGGGGAGAGGGGGAGGCTCTCGGCCATAAAGGCCTATCTAGGGTGGGGGGGCTCTTGGACTAGAGTCAAACAAGAGGGGAGTGGGAGGGATTTAACACTTAGGAAATATTTGGAATGGATGAAGAAGTCATCCTAAGGGGGGTATTTATAGTGTAAGCCAAGGCCAACCAATGGCCAAGATCTTGCCAAGTGCATAGCAAGTGTAGGGCCAAGATCTTGCCAAGTGCACACTAGCCAACTAACACAAAAATATCCTACCAACCCTTGACCACAAAGCCACACTTCGGCCAACACAATTTCCGCCAAGGTGTTCCAATGAGAGGGTGACAAGTGTCACCCTCTTGTTGGTCCATAATGTTTCGTCTCTCGGAAAAATCCGCAAAAATTAAAAATGACATAGCCGGAAATTCCCCTACGAAAGCTGTGAAAACGTTTCGTCGAAAAACGACTCTAACCGGGTGTTGTGCACAAATAAATTTCGGCCAAGCCACTTTCTCAAGTTCAAATTTTCTACGTACGTCCTTACGTACATACTCTGGAAATACGGGGTATAACATGTAACTTGCCTATGCTTGTTGTTGTGTAACTTGCCTATGCTTGTTGTTGTGTAACTTGCCTATGTTTGGTGTTGTGTAACTTGCCTATGCTTACAGTGATAGTCTTTATTGTGCAAGAATTGTGTTGCTATACTCTGGCGTCTCGATGGAGGCCGATTGACTTGTTGAGAACTTACTTGGACGTCTGGCGGTGTGGGAGATTCCACGGTATGCTTCCATTAGCATTGTTACATGGGCATGTCCACACCGTTGATGGATTACGGACATGTGACCATTATGGTTATGGCGAAATATCGTGACTTACGGTTGTGATCGGTCGTAGCTGTTTACTTGCCCCGTCATTTACGTGACGCAGTGGATCTGGTAGCGGTTATCGCACTTGCCGTGTCAGCGGCGAAGTATCGTGACTTACGGTTGTGATCGGGTGCCTGGCCGATTCAATTGCCCCCGTCAGCTACGTGACGCAGGTGAATCTGGTGGAGGCTAGTGTACCTGCCACGTGTCGCCGGCGAGTCGGTGTTTGGATGAGCCGTGACTTACGGTTGTGATCGGGTGCTGGCCGATTCACTTGCCCCGTCGCCTACGTAGCGGTGGATGCGGTGGAGGCTAGTGCACTTGCCACGTGTCGGCTTCATGATATGGTTATCTGATATTATTGGTACGGTCGTGTTATACCGCATCCAGTATGATGTGCGTGAGACGCGTTTAAAATTTGAGACTTAAAGTTTGGCATAGGTTCGAAATTTGTGCACAACACCCGATTAGAGTCATTTTTCGACGAAACGTTTTACAGAGCTTGCGTAGGGAAAATTCCGGCTATGTCGTTTTGTATTTTTGCGGATTTTTCCGAGCGACGGAACATTTTTGGGCCAACGAGAGGGTGACACTTGTCACCCTCAAGTGGGCGATGTGGATGGCCGGTTGGTTCACGGGTTTGTGGCCAATTGGCTCCTTGTTTTGGCCTTGTTTTGTTCCTTGTTTTATGGCTTGTTTGGTGCCTTGTTTTGTGGAGTAGGGTTAGGGTGCACTTGGCTTGATCAAGGCCTTACACTTGCCTTGCACATGGCTTGATCTTGTCCATTGGTTGGCCCTTGGCTTCCCCATAAATACCCCTCCCTTTGTGAAGACTTCATTCATCCACAAATGTTTCCAAGTCTTGAAATCTCCCTCCTCTCCTCTTGTTGCTCTCGTCCTAGCCTTCCCCCTCCCCCTTTGAGTGGCCTTGTGGCCGAGAGGGGTACCCTCCCCCCTTGGTAGTGCTCTAGCCGAGGGGTACCCCCCCCCTAGCCTAGTTGTTTCGTATAATACACCCCCCCTCTTGGTAGAAATACTCTCCAAGTATTGTTATAATGCCCAAAATACCTTAGCCTTTACCTTGTAGTATTCCAAAAGTTACCTCTATACGTAGAGTCCGGAAATACTACCTTTTGTCCTTTTAGTCTCAAACCGAAACCCTAAGGAAATCTTCATTGTTGGTTGAAGTATTTAAGTAGAAGTTGGTTAGAACTTCTAAGGGTTGTTTGGAGCGGATTGGAGCGCACGGAGTAGGAGCTAAACCTTGCTCAGGATCGACATTATAACTTGGATAATTTTGGGCTTATCGAGGTAAATATTCTTGTCCCCTTATTGTAATTGGAAATTACATGTTGTAGGATTATATAGTTGAAGTATACTATATATAGAACTGAACATAGCTTTGCGGCAATGTCTTTTGACTTAAGCCTGAATATAAAGAAGAGAACTGAATTGTTGTTACATAGGGTTGTATGACAGTAGACTTGTGGTATTACTGTGTAGTAGAATTGTATCGTCAGTAAACCCCACTGGTTGGCTTGGTAGCCGACCTCGATAGAGGAGGAGATTCTGTTGTTGCGGGGAGGGTCTTGCCAATTTTACGTAGAATATGGGCGTGCGGTTAGAAGTTAATGAGCGTTTGTGGCCTTATAGGTGGAAGTACTACGAGTAGCGATTCTACTTGAAGAGTGGAAAAGGCTAGCCGTTTCTGATCGTGGAGCGTTTTGCTTATTGTCGATAATCGTCGCGAGGTATGTGAACCTCTTCCTATCCTTCTAGCATGATGCTTTGTAAACTATGTAGTACGGTAGATGTACATGTGCTAAATGAGTTGGTTGGTTTAAAACATAGGGTGTTATAATAGCTTTATGGGAAGTTAGTTATAACGACTCTATGTAGGTAAAAGATTGGTTTATTGATTGTAGAAGTTAAGAGACTTGATCTTGAAAGATAAGAGACTTAACTTGTTTTACTTGGTTATTAACATTTTGTTAAATGTGTTGTGAAACCTCATTCGCGAGTAATGAGTACTTGGTTTTAAAAAGAATAATGTTTTATTGACTTCGGAAATGAGAATAAGTGTCGAACAAACCACAGCAGCGCTAATAAAGGAAAGTATATTGACAAATAACTAATTGTTATTAAAACCAGTAGAAACCTCCATCTGCATAGAAGCTAAGATAAGACAAAATTGTATTACATTTCCTAGATCATGGCTGTTGTAACAAGATTGTTGTAAACAAGAATAAACGGCTCACGTACAAGACATATGTTACTCAATTGTTTTAAAAGAGATTAAGACTATGAGTTATGAAACCCTTCTAAAATGAGAAACTTGAGCATTTGAAATTAGGCAAACTTGAACGTTTGGGAAATAATGTTGTTACTTGATTTTACAAAGAGGAAGTATTTTGGTTTACCTAAAAATGTGAGTCACTCTATTTTTATACTACAATTGTCGGGTGACCTTTATGAAAGGAATGGATCTCTTAAAAGGAATTTAACGTCGTAGTACTTTAGTTAAAACCAGACTTTGATACGAAATGGAAGTACCTTGAGTTGTGTGTAACTTGCCTATGCTTGTTTTTGTGTAACTCGCCTATGCTTGTTGTGATAGCCTTTGTTGTGCAAGTGTTGATATCAGGTGACTTCTTGGGAAGGAGTGGATCTTTTTATAAAAGTCTAGAAGTATGATAATTTGCTTGAGCTTGTTTGTGATAGCCTGGTTGTGCGGTATATTATTGTTGATGTCACATGGACATGTCTACACCGATGCAGAATTCCGGGGGCATGTGGCCATGCGGCATGGTTGATTACCCGATATATTGTTATTGTGGTTACATGGACATGTCTACCGGCGCACTCGGGCGTGTGGCCATGCGGCGGGGTTGATCACCCGATTATTGTCATTAATGTCACGTGGGCGTGTCTACCGTCACGAGTGCAGGGGCATGTGGCCATGGGGCATTGTTATTATTGTTGTTAATGTCACATGGGCGTGTCTACACCGTCTGGTCCGGCATGTGGCCGTGGGGCATTGTTATTAGTGTTGCATCATGGACATGTCTACCGTCTGCACTGGGGCATGCGCCATAATGCGAACATGATTGATGTTGTGGGCGTGAGACCCATAGTTATATTTGAGTGATGACTTGAGGTGTGAGTCACGACTTGACATATTTGCTTTTATGTTGTGAGCGTAGTTTTGTTATCATACATGTCTCTGTTTTTATATAAGATTATGATTTCATTCTGATATTTTGATTTCACATACTTGGTACTGTTGTCTTGACCTCCTTGGGGCCGCGTTCATGCCGCAGTAGGAGTACATCGGTAGTGGATCCTCGCCATAGGATCACGATTCAGCGTATTGGGAGCTCCGTTTCTCCCGAGGCTTATTCTTTGGTATGTGTTCACGAGTTGTAGGTTCTTGTACATTCGGGGTATGGCGGGGCCTGTCCGTCATGGTTGTTGTAAATCTTAAGTGCGTGAAATCTTGTTGTGGGCGGGGTTGTAAAAAGGATTAAACTATTCGGGTTTTATGTATATATCTGAGGCAACTATTTTTTGGTTGCTTTGTTTATGATCATATATCTTGTTTCATATTTATGTTTTATTTCTCTTTGGTTTTCTCGATGTTGTATCACTAGGGTGCGGGGTAGGCACGATCCGCGCCCGGATCGGTCGTGACAAAAGTGGTATCAGAGCAGTTAATCCTCGGAAAGTGTGTACGGACCGTGTCTAGTAGAGTCTTGATTATCGATGTGTTGTGCACCACATCTATAATCGAGAGGCTATAGGACATTTAGATTGGTTTCCATTCTTCTCATTACGAGATCGTGCCTTAGCTGTGTTGTAAGTTGGACCCTCCGACGTATCTCGCTTTTACGATTATGCCTCCGCGCCAAAACAGCGAGAGCGAAGGGGCAAGACGGCCAGAGTTTGCTAGTGAGATCTGAGAGAGAGGAGCGCGAGCCCGATGGTCACGAGATTATGCTTTAGGCGGCGGGTTTGCGACGCCGCCCCGATAGAAGTTTAGGCGCAGCGGTGGCTGCTGAGACCACCGCACTGAGCCTCGGTCCCACGGCTGGAAGCGGATGAGATAAAGTACAAGGAGATGGCCCGATTCTGGCCGAAGTCGTGGCGGATATGAGGATAAGGACGCGGTTCAGCTCGATAGCACGATGGTTCACCCCGAGCAGATAGTTTGAGGCTACGGGACTTTACGAGTCAGAGCCCGAGTTTTATGGGTCGAGGCACGAGGATGATCCGCAGGAGTTCATCCGGCGATTCTGGTCGCGAGAGTGATCAAGGCTTGGAGACCGAGTCGGTGGTCTTAGGTTCGCATCGGCCGCGTGATACCGATCGATGGTTTGATTCGTGGGAGTTGTCGGGAGAGCACGCGCTTCCAGCAGATGGGACGAGTTCTCGAGGCATTCCTCACTCACTTCTTGCCTCCGCGGATGAGAGGGCGCGGGCCAGTTTATGATCTTTGAGGCAGAGGCGTGCGGTTCGGGAGTACAACGTGGAGTTTGACTCGTTGGCTCGGTATGTCCGCTTTAGTGGCAACCATGGAGGATAGAGTGCACCGCTACGCCACGGGCTAGATGATTACTTGTGAGGCTTGTTCGAGTGTAGCTCTTCCGGGCATGAACATTGCCCGCACGCAGCTCATGACCGTGGTGTGAGGCACGGAGAGGTCGGCGGAATGACGAAGATCGCGAAGAGGGCGAACAACGAGGTCCTTTGGTGACTTTCGAGGCGGACCGCCTCGACATACTAGTTTTGTACCTCCGCCCGGTCAGAGTGGTCCTCCACAACCTTGAGCATCCAGTATTCGGGAGCGGTCGTGGCTCGAGGTTCGAGTTTCGGGAAGTAAGGGTGTTGGCGGATCACGGTCACCCTACCTCGGTGTGGTCGATGTGGTAGACCGCATTTCGGGAAGTGTCGTGGTGCCAAGGAGCTTGTTATTTTGCGGCGGCAGGGCCATTTTGCGAGGCTGTCAGACCAAGGGTAGCACGGATGTTACGACTCACCTTCGTGATCGATGGTGGTTCATCACCTTCACTACGCGCCTGCAGGTAGGATCGTGATTAGAAAGCGGTAGAGACAGGTATATCCTTAACCCTCAGAGTTTTGTATGCTGATGTGTTTAGTGTTATGTTCGGATAGCTTTGTGCTAAAATGTGATTTAGAAAACTGGTTAGTGTAGAAGGGTAAGCCTGGGGGCATGGTAAGTGTGAACCTTAGACTATGTCACGATTGAGACCTTAGAGGTAAGGTCGTCTTGAGTAAAAGATTTATTTCATGTTTGACCCTTATCAGAGTAAGTAGTACGTGGGAATTATTTGTGTGATAAGTCCATGGGTAGTGTGAGATGGAAGTGGTGGCTTTCATGACTTGATTAGGTAAGATTGTTCCGTTTCGAGGAGCAAGTATTGGCGCGATTGTGGTCGGGTTGATGGCGCTCGCGGGTCGACCGCAGCCGGTTTTGGGTAAGTCAGTTCTGGGTAGTCCCGCCAGGTGGTAGGGTCACGAGGGTGCTAGGCCCAAGTTTAGACGACCATCGTATGAGTTCGTGGATGTGTTCGACCAGAATCGTTCGTGAAGGCCGGAGATGGCCTTAGGGGATATTACGGCTAGTAAGATGACCAAGTTTGGAGGTAGTGACTCGACAGTTTTGAGAACTGAAGCGATGACGGAAGTATGGCACGTCCTGAGTGACACTAGAACCTCAGGGATCGCATGCAGTTCGGTACCATTTGTTGGGTCGCCGGAGTGACACTAGAACCTCGCGGTAAAGTGACAAAAGTGGTATCACACGACGAGTAAGGAAGGAAGAGAACGTGTGTTATTTCGTGGCCAAGCTGTGGCGTTGGCAACTTGTTAGAGGAACTTTATCGTTATCCGAGGCTTGAGAAGGAACATTCGGGCGAATGTTTCTAAGGAGGAGAATGTTATACCGTATTTCCAGTATATGCGTGGAGGCGTGCGTCACAAAATTTGAGACTTAAAGTTTGGCATAGGTTCGGAATTTTAGCACAACACCCGATAAGAGTCGTTTTTTGAAACGTTTCTGAGCTTGCGTGGAAAATTCCGGCTATGTCGTTTTGTATTTTTGCGGATTTTTCCGAGCGATGGAACATTTTTGGGCCAACGAGAGGGTGACACTTGTCACCCTCAAGTGGGCGATGTGGATGGCCGGTTGGGTCACGGGTTTGTGGCCAATTGGCTCCTTGTTTTGGCCTTGTTTTGTGCCTTGTTTTATGGCTTGTTTGGTGCCTTGTTTTGTGGAGTAGGGTTAGGGTGCACTTGGCTTGATCAAGGCCTTACACTTGCCTTGCACATGGCTTGATCTTGTCCATTGGTTGGCCAGCTTCCCCATAAATACCCCTCCCTTTGTGAAGACTTCATTCATCCACAAATGTTTCCAAGTCTTGAAATCTCCCTCCTCTCCTCTTGTTGCTCTCGTCCTAGCCTTCCCCCTCCCCCTTTGAGTGGCCTTGTGGCCGAGAGGGGTACCCTCCCCCCTTGGTAGTGCTCTAGCCGAGGGGTACCCCCTCTAGCCTAGTTGTCTCGTATAATACACCCCCCCTCTTGGTAGAAATACTCTCCAAGTATTGTTATAATGCCCAAAATACCTTAGCCTTTACCTTGTAGTATTCCAAAAGTTACCTCTATACGTAGAGTCCGGAAATACTACCTTTTGTCCTTTTAGTCTCAAACCGAAACCCTAAGGAAATCTTCATTGTTGGTTGAAGTATTTAAGTAGAAGTTGGTTAGAACTTCTAAGGGTTGTTTGGAGCGGATTGGAGCGCACGGAGTAGGAGCTAAACCTTGCTCAGGATCGACATTATAACTTGGATAATTTTGGGCTTATCGAGGTAAATATTCTTGTCCCCTTATTGTAATTGGAAATTACATGTTGTAGGATTATATAGTTGAAGTATACTATATATAGAACTGAACATAGCTTTGCGGCAATGTCTTTTGACTTAAGCACGAATATAAAGAAGAAAGCGAATTGTTGTTACATAGGGTGTATGATGATAGACTTGTGGTATTCTTGTGTAGTAGAATTGTATACGTCGGTTAGACGTATAAACCCCCCAGTTGGCTTGGTAGCGGCCTCGATAGAGGAGGAGATTTGTTGTTGCGGGGAGAGTCTTTAGAATTTTACGTAGAATATGGAACCGTGCGGTTAGAAGTTAATAGAAGTTTGTGGCCTTATAGGTGGAAGTACTACGAGTAGCGTATTCTACTTGAAGAGTGGAAAAGGCTAGCGGTTCTGATCTTGTGGGCGTTTTGCTTATTATCGATAATCGTCGCGAGGTATGTGAACCTCTTCCTATCTTATAGCATGATTTTTTGTAAACTTTGTAGTAGGGTAGACGTACTTGTGCTAAATGAGTTGGTTGGTTTAAAACATAGGGTGTTATAATAGCTTTATGGGAAGTTAGTTATAACGACTCTATGTAGGTAAAAGATTGGTTTATTGATTGTAGAAGTTAAGAGACTTGATCTTGAAAGATAAGAGACTTAACTTGTTTTACTTGGTTATTAACATTTCGTTAAATGTGTTGTGAAACCTCATTCGCGAGTAATGAGTACTTGGTTTTAAAAAGAATAATGTTTTATTGACTTCGGAAATGAGAATAAGTGTCGAACAAACCACAGCAGCGCTAATAAAGGAAAGTATATTGACAAATAACTAATTGTTATTAAAACCAGTAGAAACCTCCATCTGCATAGAAGCTAAGATAAGACAAAATTGTATTACATTTCCTAGATCATGTCATTGTAACAAGATTGTTGTAAACAAGAATAAACGGCTCACGTCTGAGACATATGTTACTCAATTGTTTTAAAAGAGATTAAGACTATGAGTTATGAAACCCTTCTAAAATGAGAAACTTGAGCATTTGAAATTAGGCAAACTTGAACGTTTGGGAAATAATGTTGTTACTTGATTTTACAAAGGAAGTATTTTGGTTTACCTAAAAATGTAGTCACTCTATTTTTATACTACGGTATCGGGTGACCTTTATGAAAGGAATGGATCTCTTAAAAGGAATTTAACGTCACGTAGTACTTTAGGTTAAAACCGGACTTTGATACGAAATGGAAGTACCTTGAGTTGTGTGTAACTTGCCTATGCTTGTTGTTGTGTAACTCGCCTATGCTTGTTGTGATAGCCTTTGTTGTGCAAGTGTTGATATCGGTGACTTCTTGGGAAGGAGTGGATCTTTTTATAAAAGTCTAGAAGTATGATAATTTGCTTGAGCTTGTTTGTGATAGCCTTTGGTTGTGCGGTATATTATTGTTGATGTCACGTGGACATGTCTACCGTCTGATTCGGGGCATGTGGCCATGCGGCGGGGTTGATTACGATATATTGTTATTGTGGTTACATGGACATGTCTACACCGTCTGCAGTCGGGCGTGTGGCGTGCGGCGGGGTTGATCACCCGATATTATTGTCGTTAATGTCACGTGGGCGATGTCTACCGTCTGCAATTCGGGGCATGTGTCCATGGGGCATTGTTATTGTTGTTAATGTCACATGGGCGATGTCTACACCGTCACGGTCGGGGCATGTGGCCATGGGGCATTGTTATTAGTGTTGCATCATGGACATGTCTACACCGTCTGAGAATTCCGGGGGCATGCGGCCATGATGCGAACATGATTGATGATGTGGGCGTGAGACCCATAGTTATATTGAGTGATGACTTGAGGGCGTGAGTCCCTGACTTGACATGGCTTTTATGTTGTGAATTGTAGTTTTGTTATCATACATGTCTCTGTTTTTATATATCTTGTTATGATTTCATTCTGGTATTTTTGATTTCACATACTTGGTACTGTTGTCTTGACCTCCTTGGGGCTGCGTTCATCTGCGGTAGGAGTACATCGGTAGTGGATCCTCGCTCATAGGATCACGATTGACGTATTAGGAAGCTCCGTTTCTCAGAGGCTTATTCTTTGGTATGTGTTCCACTGAGTTGTAGGTTCTTGTACATTCGGGGTATGGCGGGGCCTGTCCGTCATGGTTGTTGTAAATCTTAAGTGCAGAATCTTGTTGTGGCGGGGTTGTAAAAAGGATTAAAGCATTGGGTTTTATGTATATATCTGAAACATTTGTTTTTGGTTGCTTTGTTTATGATCATATATCTTGTTTCATATTTATGTTTTATTTTCCTGGTTTTCTCGATGTTGTATCACTAGGGTGCGGGGTAAGGCACGATCACGGGCGGGATCGGTCGTGTGTCGGATCTGTAGTTATACTTGCCGTCACGGTTTTATTGACACAGTGGGACACGGTGTTCATATATACTTCTTGGTGTTGTTTTATCATAGGCGGCGGTGAGGAAGGAATTCCACGTGCAGTGATGATTTGGAGGCGTGAGTCCACGACTTGATATATTTGTTTATATGTGGTGTCTTGTAGTTGGTTATCATACATGTCTCTGCTTTATATAGATTGCTATGATTTCATTCTGATATTTCTGATTTCACATACTTGGTACTGTTATCTTGACCTCCTTGAAGTGCGTTCATACCGCAGTAGAGGTACATCGGTTGTCGATCCCGCTTTTAGGATCACCTTTCACGTATTGGGAAGCTCCGTTCCTTGGAGGCTTATCTTTGGTATGTTACCACAGTCAGAGGTTCTTGTACATTCGGGGTATGGCGGGGCCCTGTCCGTCATAGTTGTTGTAAAAATCTTAAGTGCATGCCCTTTGTTGTGGGCGGGGTTGTAAGGATTATGCTTGTTCAAATGTCTATATATATATGTTGAAAGGCAACCGTTTTGGTTGGCCTATTTTGTTTATCTTGATCCATGTCTATTTAAATGTTTAAGTTTTTATTTCCGCTGGTTTTTCTCTGATGTTGTATCACTAGGGTGCCCGGGGTAAGGCACCAGTCATGGGCCCGAGTTCGGGTCGTGACACAATCGGTCCGCAACCCGACCCGCTATCGCGCAAAACTCTTGTTCCCCGATCCGGAACAATCTCACAATCAAGTCACGAAAACCTAGTGGTCTTCTTAGATCAACTACCCTCTTTCATTTCACACTACTCAGGGACTTATCCCAAAAACATAGCTCACGCATACAATGCACTCCGATAAGGGTCAAACATAAAATAACTCTTTTACCCAAGATGGCCTCGCCTCTAAGGTCTCTACGTATAAAAAATCTAAGGCTCACACTTTCCCTATCCCCAATCTTACCCTGATAACTAACCATGATTAACACAATGTTATCTGAACATAACACTTAAGATATACTCATCTTATCACACATACTAATCTCCAGAGGGTTTAAGGATATACCTGTATCTACCGCTTCACTCCCCTTTGTCGTTCTAATCAATCCTGCCCAGCTGGGCGCATAGCTAGGGAAGGTGATGAACTAGCCACTGATCCTGAAGGCTGAGTCTCTACGTCCGCGCCACCTTTGGTCGGATAATTTCTCTAAAAATGGCCGCTGTCATGGCGTAAAAAGTACCGATAAAAAAGCGACATTCCGGGATGGCGCTGTCACATCGTGAACACTGAGGAAAAACTGAACTCGGCTGGCTAGAACCTATGTATATCTGTGAACCAGAAGCCCTGGTGTTCTGGCCAACTCCTGCATACTCGAGCGTCACGAACCACGGGAGGGACACTCTGCATTGGCAGAGGCACATATTTAATCTGCTGCTGAGGCGATTCGTCTCGAAAGTTACCAAAGGACCCTGCTGTTCTTGCCCTCTTCTGCTGATCTTGGTTAACCCGTCGATCCTTACGTTTCTCGGCCTGCTGCGCATAAGCGATACGAGCCATGCTCAAGCTCGGTGAAGAGCTACTCTTGCACAACCTCTCTTAAATAGTCATTAAGACCGTGATGAATCGATACCTAAAATACTCTCGGTTGCTAACTCCTAGCTAGTAACAGGTCGTCTCTTTGCAATCTATCTGTCTTTGTTGGTCGTGGGCGAAGGTTCAAATCTCATGGCCGCAGGAACCGCTTGTGCTAGACTCTGCTTTGGGTGGTGACGTCGCGAACTCCCGAATGAGCACCACCCCAGTGATGATTGGGCTGTGCCAGTAACCTCGTGCTCTACTCGCGACTCCTCTGCGCCTTGCTCTTACGGGCGGGTTGCCTTACGCGGAGGCATAGCGGTAAGGGAAAGAAATACATTAGAGGGTCGAACTTATAACATGACTCTAAGGCACGATCTCGAGTGAGAAGAATGGAAACCAATCCTAAATATCCTATAGCCTCACGATTATTGGTGTGGTGCACAACACACCGATAATCAAGACTCTACTAGATACGGTGCGTAGACACTTTCCGAGGATTAGCGCTCGATACCACTTTTGTCACGACCGAACCGGGCCGTGATGGTGCCTACCGGAACCCAAGTAGACATACATCGAGTAATCGGCGGAATATAAACAAGACATGAAACGATGTAAAAGATACACAGGTTTATCAAGAAAAGAGTGCCGCCCGGCAGTATATAAATATCTCAAGAATGAGCAGTTACATCCCAACTTTACAACAGGACTACGGACCTCTAAGAGTTTTACAACACAGCAACGGGACGGGGCCGCCATACCCACGAATGTAGTACTACAACAACGGGGACTATACGAAAGATAAGCCTCGGAGAAGCGGAGCTTCCCAAAATGACTGTGATCCTAAGGCGAGGATCGACGATGTGTACCTCTACTGCGGCGTGAGCGCGGCCCCGAAGAGGTCGATACAACGGTACCAAGTATGTGGCCGAAAATCGTAAATGAAATCATAATAGTCTATATAAACAGAAGACATATATGATAACCAATTTAAGATACACAATATGTAAGCAGTCACGTCAAGTAAGGGACTCACGCCCTCAAAGTCATTACTCAAATACAACAATGAGTCTGTCACGACCCGTTCCGGGGCTCGTGACTGGTGCCTTACCCGGGCACCCAAGTAGTCATACATCAGAGAAATCAGCGGAAAATAAAACAACCAAAATATGAAACAGTATAAATAAGACACAGTTTCTGGGAAAAAGTTGCCTTTCGGCATATGTATATAAGTACCCCAAAATGAGCGATTTACATCCCAACCTTACAGCGGTCTGGACCTCTAAGAGTTTAAAATAACAATGGCGGGACGGGGCCCGCCATACCCTGAATACAAATATCTACAACGACGGGGACCCGTACCAAAATGCTAAGCTTAGGAGAAGCGGAGCTTTCCCAACGCCAAACGGTGATCCTAGAGCGGGGATCAACGGTAGGAGTACCTTTACTGCGGCATGAGCGGCCCAGAAGGAGGTCGATGCAGTGCAGTATGTGGCGAAAATCGTAAATGAAATCATAGTAGTCTATATAAAGCGGGAGACATGTATGATAACCAAAACTACAGATTCCTGATAAATAAACGATCGTATCAGTCGAGGACTCACGCCTCAAAGTCATCATAAAACCATACGGGGTAAATGCGAGGGCATAGCGACTACTAAAAACCCGAAGACAACAAGGTCGTAAAGCGTATCATGAGATATGTCTAGGCCGTCACATGATCAAAAGCGGCCACTCGCGCGAGTATCTAATGTCGCGTCTAGCCACAGAACTTTCAGTAGCTCGCGTGGGCCACTCGATGGCCCGCATGAGGTATTCCCGCATCGGTAGCTACTCCCCGGCGTCTGGACTCGCCGTCCGCGTAGCGCAAAACCGCGTGACCACAAGGGCGTACTAACACGGAACTCCGTAGCTCGCATAGGCCATCTGGACTGCATAAGGTATTCTCGAATCATAGGTCACTAGACGCTGAGTCTACCGCGTCGGAGGACTTAACCCGGAATCATGAGTGATATAATATCAACATAGCGGTTTATCGTTAAACAATCTAAGCATAATAAGGAAAACCCTACACAAACATCACAAGATACTAACTCACGTAGCATCCTAACATGTTTACTTATCAAGTCAACAAGAAAGTATTACAAGACTATCACAAATCAATACAATCAAGTTATTCACACAAGGTACTTTCTACATTATGCTAACAAGTTCGGGTTTTTAGCCCCAAAGTACTTTATGTGTTACTCTTTTAAAAGATCCGTTTCTTTCACAAAAGTCACACAATACCCGTAGTATAAAAATAGAGTGATTATCTTTTGAAGTAAATCAGCACATTTCTCTTTGTAAAATCAAGTAACAACATTCTTTTCCCAACGCTTAAGTTTGCCTAATTTCAATTACTCAAGTTTCTCATTTTCGAAAGGTTTCATAGTTCATAGCTTTAATCCTTTAAAACAATTTGAGAAACATATACCCTAAGTGTGAATAGGTTATTATTATTCGTAACAATCTTATTACAGCAGCCATGATCTAGTAAATGTAATATCATTTTGTCTCATCTTAGCTCCTATGCAGATGGAAGTTTCTACTGGTTTTAATAATACTTTATTAGTCACAATATTTCCCTTTATTAGCGCTGCTGTGGTTTGTTCGACATTTATTCTGATCGGTAAAACATCATTCCTTTTGAAAACCAAAAATACTATTTACTCACGAATGAGGTTTCACACTTTTTAACAAAATTCATATTAGTATAATAAGTCAAGTCTCTTATTTCCTTAAATCAATAAATCGTTCTTTTTTTATCACTCTTAAGCCGTTATACCTAGCTTCCCATAAAGCTAGTATAACTCTTAAGCTTTTAAAACCAAGTGTTACTCTTCTTTCAAAAAAGGTTTCTTAATTCTTTTGAACTACTTCAGATTCTTTTTATTCGGGCTTAAGTCAGAAGACATTGCCGTAATTATTATTCAGGCTTAAGTCCGAAGACATTGCCGTAATTATTATTCAGGCTTAAGTCCGAAGACATTGCCGTAATTATTATTCAGTTAACACACGTACGTCTACCGTACTATATACATATTCTTTAAAATATCATGCTCAAGAGGATAGGAAGAATCACATACCTTACCGTGAAAACCACCTACGAGTTGAATATGTCGCACAGAGTATCGACCTATATCGATCAAATACGTCTATCAACGTCTAGGCATCGTATAAAGCTCTAAGCAGAGGGTTCGCTATTCTATGGACATTTGGGCAGCACTTCCCTACCGGTGAGCTACTCGAGTCTCTGTGAAAACGATCTATGTAAATCTGATTCTATTATTCTTCTTTTAAGCCGCCTACTGTGATAATGATTCAATTCTATTCTGCAATATCCTTCTAAGTATTTAATACTTATTCCTATACTTCTACAGTATATAAACTCTAATTACAAAAGGAGGATAAGGTTATTTACCTCGGTAAGCCCAATAATATCCTAGATAAAAGTCGTGCCTGAGCAAGGTTTAGTGTCACGACCCGACCAGTCGCGGCGGTGCCCTACACAGGCACCTGTTCGTATACATCGAGAATAGCGGAACATACACAACATAAACACGGTCAAAAGTACAAATCGGTTCTTACAACCACATATGTGAATCTGGACCTCTGGAATAACAATCGTGGCGGGACGGGGCCGCCATACCACGAATATACATGAATCTACTACCTCAGGGAACCGTACCAAGAGATAAGCCTCCGGAGCAAATGGAGCTTTCTCTCAAAAACTGAACCGAGATCCTAAGAGCAAGGATCGCCAACCTGGGTACCTAAAACCTGCGGGCATGAACGCAGCCCGAAGAAGTCGATAACAACAGTGCAGAATATGGAGCAGAAATAACGTCTGATGCAGATCATAACTGTACAAAAGAATGACAAGGACAAGTATAAAAATACATACCAGATCCTGCCGTGTCATTACCACTTATGAACTTAATCGCACCTTATTATCTTTTTCATTCTCTATAAAAAAACTATAGCCACATTCTTACGTACATGATTAGGAAAAATCATTAAGTTCATTACTATATAACTTACTTATCTCTCATAAGTATAACCCGACCCTGTAAGGAGGGGCACCTATACTACCCGACCCAATCTAGGACGCGATCAAGGTCACATAGTCTACCCGTAAAGGTATACTGCCCGGCCCAATCCTGGGTCGATAACGTCATCTAGTCTGCCCGTAAAGGTATACTGCCCGGCCCATTCCTGGGTCGATAACGTCATCTAGTCTGCCCGTAAAGGTATCGCCCGCCCATTCTCGGGTCGATAACGCCATCTAGTGCGCGTGGGTATCTTGCGGCCCATTCACGGGTCGATAATGTCATCTAGTGCGCGTGGGTATCGCGGCCCGTTCTCGGTCGATAATGTCATCTAGTGCGCGTAAAGGTATCTTGCTCGCCCATTCTGGTCGATAATGTCATATAGTGCGCGTAAAGGTATCTTGCGGCCCGTTCTGGGTCGATAATGTCATCTATGCGCGTAAAGGTATATTGCGGCCCGTTCACGGGTCGATAATGTCATATAGTGCGCGTAAAGGTATCGCCCATCATCGGCGGACTAAAAGTGTAAAACATAACCATGAGTCTCACGCCATAATATCAATCAAAGCGGGTGGTATAACGTCTTGGGGCTTGCCGCCATTTATACTCTTACCACGGAGAAGGTGGTAAGCGGGGGTATAACGTCTTGGGGCTTGCCGCCATTTATACTCTTACCCTATCTCGAAGGTCGTCAAACAACACATAAAGCGGGTGGTGCGTCTTGGGGTTTACCGCCACTTATACTCTTACCGGAGAAGGTGGTATAACGTCTTGGGGCTTGCCCGCCATTTATACTCTTACCTATCTCGTGACCATCGGACAAGACATAAGCACTACCATGTCTTTTATAAAATCCGAATTTAACGAGTGCTACAAATAACGGAAGCATACGTGGAATCCCATCACCGTCGATGCGCCCAGTAACTTATAACAAGACGGTAGGCCACTCAGAGAGTCGCGGCAACGTAATAAAACATAATACTTTCACTCAAAGGCTATCACCCGACATATAGGCTAAATCTCAATTAACTAAGCCAAAGTACTACGTCGACATTCTTTTCAAAAGACTCCTTTCCAAATAAAACTTCCCGATACTAACCACCGTAGTATCAAGTCCTATCCACCTTTAAAGAGAAGTCACAATACCTTTTTAGAAATACAATTACAGGCTTATAAATCAAGTGTCTTCTTTATAAAAAAAACCCTAGTCAATTGATTCAGTAAAAACAAGTTGCCATTTTACATAGTCAAGTCATTTATCTTTCCATAAGGCAAATATAACTAACTTCCCATAAAGCCGTTATATTCACTTTATACCTTAGCCATAAACAATTTCCTACCCAAGGGACTTATACGTTTAAGCGACAAGTATCACATACTTTAAAACTCTTCAAGTCCCTTAACTTTAAAATCAACTTAAGACATCATTACTATTTTCAAAGAAGTGAGTTAATCTCCTAACCCACCCGACTTGGCATTACATAAAACAAGTAAAGAATATCATAGTCTTGTACGTCTACTGCACTCATACGTGCAACTAGTCATGCTCAAAAGATAGGAAAAGTTCTACATAGAGTAAATCACATAACTACCTCTTAACTTCTAAGAGTAGAAGGAAACATGAAATGATACCACAAGTATATTCCATACATAGAATCATGCCAAAGGAAAGGAAGAGGTTCACATACCTCGCGACGATTATCGACACGTAGCAAAATGCTCCAAAGTACTTCAACCTTGATAGCTATTCCACTCTCCCAGTAGGATACACTATACTTAGTACTTCAACCTATAATGGTCACAATACGTCCATAACCTTGAAAATCAATTTACTTACTTCCAGAATCAAGTCACGTAGACTTACCAAAGTACTTCCATCCTCTAGACTTATCAAATTCATGTCAAAAGAAGTAAGAAGTTTACATACCTCTTGGCTAATCCACACGCTAAGTAAACAACGGTGATTGGAAAATTGTTGTCGGACTGCCGAGAAATCTTGTGGAATATTTCGTGTGGTTAAGCGGCTGAACTACCGCCATTTGTGGCGAATTCCCCACTTCTTGCGTCGCCGGAATTGTTGGCGAAAATTCCATTTTTGATCTGTTGGAAGTGAATTCATCGAATTGTTGTTGCGTGGATGAATTAATGGGGAAAACAATTTTGGAGGTCTTTGGTGGTCATGCGGCGGCCTTCTTTGAGTGGTCTGCGGCGGCACCGCGCCGCGAGCTCAAGGCGACATCAATGGCGGATTCGAAATCGAGAATTGAGGCTCGGATTGGTTGCAAAGCGTAGCTAAGATCAATCTGAACACAGCGGTATCGCCTTAGCCCTCAATCTGGAATCGATCGGAATCTTCCAACCGATCGAAAAAGGGTTTTAGTTGACGACGATCCGGGTTGAATTGGAGGTCGTGGGTGGTGCCAAAATGTCGGCCTTTCCACCGAATGTTTCTACACTAGCCACGGCCGTCGAATCTACTGTGGTGGCGGAAAATGCTCGTCGACGACGAGGTTTCGGCGTAAAATCGATCCGGTCGACGACGAGTTTGAGCAAGAATCGAGGTCTGGTTTACATGGAAATGACGGCAAGGAGATGGTGGTTCTGATGGTATACCCACTCCGTCGATTGCACCTCGGTTGGTCGGAAAATTAGAAAAACGAACGGGAAGATGGATGAGCGATGACGAAACCGATCTGAAATTGCCGGCGATTAGGAGAATCGGCGGTGGCGGTTGGTATGGACGTGGCGGGCTCGGCGAGGCGAAGCTTTTGGTATATGTCTCGCTTCGTGATTCTGGTTTGGCGGAAATGGCGTTTTCGAACAACGTTCATCGAACAACCTTGTTCATGGACGGGTTTTCACTGTTCATACGTTTTGGGTATTTTTGTTCTGCGTTTTGCCTTCCCAAACTCCCAACATATACAAAATTTCTCGGATGGTCCGTGACCAAATTTCTAAAATTAAATTCCCGATTTCTTACGTGCGTTCTAAAACATATCACGAAAATACGGTGTGACATTCTTCCCCAGAAACATTCGTCCCGAATGTTCTTTGAGTCAATCTTTCTAATTAGCGACATAGTCTCCTTTTACTACACCCTTCTTACAACATATGGCACCTATGGCTACATAACAATACTTATACTAAAAATGTCAGCACAGGCACTCACGGAGCCAACTAGCCCATACTCATAATGCCCACAAAGTGCGCCGTAATCATCTCCACTAGGTCTACTAGGTCCGACGGTCGTATCATCAAGGCAATCTCATATACCCGCTCAGCTACCACCCCAAACACTCACGGGTGTAGTTACCCCGAAATGTTCTTATGGATTCAGGCTCTATTCCTTTACACTTGGTTGCTATCTTTCTTACTGACCGTACTCTTTCCGTACTTCAAACTCTTACTAGCATACATACATAACTTCCATACAGACTACGGCCTCTAATCTTTGGAGTCACTCTATAAAACAATATATGATCATTTCAGGCTTTCACGGCTGGTTCGGTGGGCGTGTCCACGAACAGTAAAACAATTAACTAGACTTGTGCATTGCACCCTCGTGACCCTGTTACGTAGCGGAACTACTACCAACTGATCCCACTCTATTCCAGGCCATGGGGAGAGCCGTAACAGGTCCTCAACCCGACTCAGCGTCGCACTTAACTCTTATCCTTGGTCTGACTTAAAATCTTATGGCAGAGAGCCTTATATCTAAGGTCTCGGCTTATCAATATTCTTAGGCTCGCGATTTCCATGCTCCAAGCCTACTTTACTAGTTCCCAGTAGCGGGTACAAAACTTCTCATAATACCATAACCATGTTGTCTCGATCACAACAACCATTACTTACTCTATACGGACCTCATCCGTACAATTCTCTTAAGCCTACCACGAAGCTTAATATTTTAACATGGTATTCCATTAAGTTCCTTAACATGACTTCTTAAGGGTTCATCACCCTATCAGACAACTCATCCTTCCCTAATTATAACAAAGTAGTACATAAACCTTGATGAGATTTCAATAATGGATCCATACCTTCCGGTATCTAGTTAGTCCTTACACTCTTGGTAATCTAAAACCATTCTAGGCAACAGCGTCGACCTGCATACATAACTCAGTATAGTTGTATGTCACGGTACCAACTATACTATAATCATTACCAACGGATACACAATCCATGGTCCTTCCGGGTCATCTGCGCTTTCTCGTAGCTGCGATCAACATAACTCGTTGGGAGAGACGACCCTACAACACAACTCTATCGCGCGATCTCGGTGAGAAGAATGGAAACCAATCCTAAATGTCCCGCGACCTCACGATTATAGATGTGGTGCACAACATACCGATAATCAAGACTCTACTAGACACGGTGCTGTAGACACTTTCCGAGGACTAATCGTTACGATACCACTTTTGTCACGACCCGACCCGGGCGCGGGTGCCCTACACAGGCACCTGTTGGTATACATCGAGAGAATAGCGTGGAACATACACAACATAAACACGATCAAAGTACAACTCGGTTCTTACTGACCACGTATGTGAATACAGACCTCTAGGAATAACAACTGTGGCGGGACAGGGCCCCGCCATACCCCTGAATATACATGAATCTACTACCTCAGGGAAACTGTACCAAGAGATAAGCCTCCGGAGCAAATGGAGCTTTCTCTCAAAAACTGAACCGAGATCCTAAGAGCAAGGATCGCCAACCTGGGTACCTAAAACCTGCGGGCATGAACGCCGAAGAAATTCGATCACAACAGTGCAGAATATGGAATGAAATAACGTCTGATGCAGATCATAAGCGTACAAAAGAATGACAAGGACAAGTATAAAAATACATACAGATCTGCCGTGTCATTACCACTTATGACTTAATCGCACCTTATTATCTTTTTCATTCTCTATAAAAATCTATAGCCACATTCTTACGTACATGATTAGGAAAAATCATTAAGTTCATTACTATATAACTTACTTATCTCTCATAAGTATAACCCGGCCCTGTAAGGAGGGGCACCTATACTACCCGGCCCAATCTAGGACGCGATCAAGGTCACATAGTCTATCCGTAAAGGTATCTTTGCGGCCCGATCACGGGTCGATAACGTCATCTAGTGCGCGTAAAGGTATCTTGCGGCCCGTTCTCGGTCGATAACGTCATCTGATGCGCGTGAAAGGTATCGCGCCCGTTCTCGGTCGATGGCGTCATCTGATGCGCGTGGGTATCTTGCGGCCCGTTCTGGGTCGATAATGTCATATAGTGCGCGTGTAAAGGTATCTTGCCTGCCCGTTCTGGGTCGATAATGTCATCTGATGCGCGTAAAGGTATCTTTGCGGCCCATTCCTGGGTCTATAATGTCATCTAGTCTGCCCGTAAGGTATCTCGCCCATCACCGAAGGCCGAGCAGTAAAAGTGTAAAACATAACCATGAGTCTCACGCCATAATATCAATAAAAGCAGGTGGTATAACGTCTTGGGGCTTGCCCGCCGTTTATACTCTTACCACGAAGGTGGTAAGCGGGGGTATAACGTCTTGGGGCTTGCCGCCGTTTATACTCTTACCTATCTCGGCGGTCGTCAAACAACACATAAAGCGGGTGGTACAGTGTCTTGGGGTTTACCTCACTTATACTCTTACCACGGAGAAGGTGGTATAACGTCTTGGGGCTTGCCGCCATTTATACTCTTACCCTATCTCGGCCGACCATCGGACAAGACATAAGCACTACCGTGTCTTTTATAAAATCAGAATTTAACCCAAGTGCTACAAATAGCTAAGCATACAGTGGAATCCCACATCGCGTCGATGCGTCCAAGTAACTTATAACAAGACAATGACCTCCCGAGAGTCGCGGCAACGTAATAAAACATAATACTTGCACTCAAAGGCTATCACGTACATATAGACTAAATCTCAATTAACTAAGCCAAAGTACTACGTCGTACATTCTTTTCAAAGACTCCTTTCCAAATAAAACTTCGATACTAACCAGTAGTATCAAGTCCTATCCACCTTTCAAGACAAGTCACAATACCTTTTAGAAATACAATTCTGAACACTAAATCAAGTGACTTCTTTATAAAAACCCTAGGCAATTGATGCGTAAAACAAGTTGCCCTTTTACATAGTCAAGTCATTTATCTTTCCATAAGGCAAATATAACTAACTTCCCATAAAGCCGTTATATTCACTTTATACCTTAGCCATAAACAATTTCCTACCCAGGGACTTATACGTTTAAAGCGGGACAAGTATCACATACTTTAAAACTCTTCAAGTCCCTTAACTTTAAAATCAACTTAAGACATCATTACTATTTTCAAAGAAGTGAGTTAATCTCTAACCCACCCGACTTGGCATTACATAAAACAAGTAAAGAATATCATAGTCTTGTCGTCCTGCAGTACTACATCGTGCAACTAGTCATGCTCAAAAGATAGGAAAAGTTCTACATAGAGTAAATCACATAACTACCTCTTAACTTCTAAGAGTAGAAGGAAACATGAAATGATACCACAAGTATATTCCATACATAGAATCATGCCAAAGGAAAGGAAGAGGTTCACATACCTCGCGACGATTATCGACACGTAGCAAAATGCTCCAAAGTACTTCAACCTTGATAGCTATTCCACTCTCCCAGTAGGATACACTATACTTAGTACTTCAACCTATAATGGTCACAATACGTCCATAACCTTGAAAATCAATTTACTTACTTCCAAGAATCAAGTCACGTAGACTTACCAAAGTACTTCGATCCTCTAGACTTATCAAATTCATGTCAAAAGAAGTAAGAAGTTTACATACCTCTTGGCTAATCCACACGCTAAGTAGACAACGCCGGTGATTGGAAAATTGTTGTCGGACTGCACGAAGTCTTGTGGAATATTTACGTGTGGTTAAGCGACTGAACTACCGCCATTTGTGGCGAAATTCCCACCGCGCCACGTCGCGGAAATTGTCACGGAAAATTCCATTTTGATCTGTTGGAAGTGAATTCATCGAATTGTTGTTGCGTGGATGAATTAATGGGGAAAACAATTTTGGAGGTCTGCGGTGGTAAATGCGCGGCGGCTTCTTTGGTGGTCTGCGGCTTGCGCCACGGCGAGCTCAAGGCGGCATCAATGGCGGATTCAAATCACGAGAATTGAGGCTCGGATTGGTTGCAAAGCGTGGCTAAGATCAATACGAACACAGCGGTATATTCCTTAGCCCTCAACTGTACCGGAATCGATCAGAATTTTCCAACTTCCGATCGAAAAAGGGTTTTAGTTGACGACGATCCGGGTTGAATTGGAGGTCGTGGGTGGTGCCAAAATGTCGGCCTTTCCACCTGAATGTTTCTACACTAGCCACGGCAGTCGACTACTGTGGTGGCGGAAAATGCTAAATCGGCGACGAGGGTTTCGGCAATCGATCACAGTCGACGGCGAGTTTGAGCAAGAATCGAGGTCTGGTTTACATGGAAATGACGGCAAGGAGATGGTGGTTCTGATGGTATACTCCACTCCGTCGATTGCACCTCGGTTGGTCGGAAAATTAGAAAAACGAGCGGGAAGATGGATGAGCAGTGGCGAAACTTCGATTCGAATCGCGGCGATTCGGAGAATCGGCGGTGGCGGTTGGTATGGGCGTGACGGGCTCGGCGAGACGAAGCTTTTGGTATATGTCTCGCCCGGATTCTGGTTTGGCGGAAATGGCGTTTTCGAACACTTGTTCATCGAACAACACTGTTCATGGACGGGTTTTCACTGTTCATACACGTTTTGGGTATTTTTGTTCTGCGTTTTGCCTTCCCAAACTCCCCAACATATACAAAATTTCTCGGGTGGTCCCACGTGACCAAATTTCTAAAATTAAATTCCCAATTTCTTACGTACGTTCTTAAAACATATCCTGAAAATACGGGGTGTAACATTTAGCTCCTAAGTTGTGCGCTTCGGTAGCTCCAAGAAAACCTTAGAAGTTCTTCACAACTTCTACTAAGGACTAAGGGATCTGGGCTAGGGTAATTTGGGCATTATAACAATACTAGAAGGCAACTTTTCTACCGAGGGAGGGGGGGTAGTGTTTCGGCTAGGCTAGCTTTAGAGGGGGGGCTCTCGGCCAAGCCACTAAGGCTAGAGGCGGGGGGGGGGGGGGGGAAGGTTGGACGAAAACACAACAAGGAAGGGGAGGGATTTTCAAGACTTGGAAAGTGAAATGTGGATGAAGAACTCTTCATCTAAAGGGGGGTATTTATAGGTCAAGGGATGGCCAACCAAGGGCCAAGATGGTGCCAAGTGCAAGGCAAGTGTAGGGTGAGGATTTAGGCAAGTGTCCTTGGCCAACTTGCACACAAAATATCCTACCAACTCCAAGACAAAATAAGCCAACCCAATCGGCCCTATTGCCGTGTGACATCCATCAATGAGAGGGTGACAAGTGTCGCCCTCTCGTTGGTCCAACGTGTTTCGTCTCTCGGAAAAATCCGCAAAAATTAGAAATGACATAGCCGGAATTTATCCTACGCGAGTGTTGTAAAACGTTTCGTCGGAAAACGACTCTAAACGGGTGTTGTGCACAAAGTGGAATTCGTCCAAGCCAACTAGGGGGGGGTGACACGTGTCGCCCTCCTACCCGTCCAAAATATTTCATCTTCCGAAAATACCCACAATGGCCAAAATCTCGAAAACAAAGTGGGCCCCACAATCAGTAAATTTCTCCGTGGGCCCACGTGACCATTTCCGAAAATAAAATTCCATAATTCTCTAATATTCCAAGAAGTCCGAATACCAAAACTGGGAATCCAATTCCCATTAACGAACCTTTTTCCTTCACAAAAACCGAAAACTTTTCCGTGGAAAAATCACCTCTTTCTTCCTTTCCAATTTCAATGTCGTATTCTCGTACGTACGTCCTCGCATACATACCCTGAAACTACGGGGTATAACATTCTCCCCTCCTTAGAAACATTCGTCCCGAATGTTCCTTCTAAGTTTCAAAACGAACAGGCGCCAGTATAGTCCTTACTGCTATACTTACGGAAACATCCATGCCACACCTGGCCACAACACAACAAGCGCACATACTTATCTCCAAGTCCACGAGGAATCACCTCTATCACGAAAGCTCCTACTAGAGGTCTAAAAAGATACTCCCTTCGCACCTACTCTTTACAAACGAAATGATCACACCTATGCCTGTAATACATGCTCGCTTCTTCCCATACCACTTTTGTCACTTTGCCTTACTCGTACCGCTTCTCGTACACTCGAACTCTTCCTTATCACTTACCATGTTTCAGTACGACTTCCCACGACTACGAGCGCCAATGACCTCTTACGGATAAGCTCCACCTATCCACGCCTTTGAACAAGTGCTGAACCAACTATCACCTTGCTTACATCGAATCGATCGATCGGAAATCTTACACTAGCGCTTATAAAAGGCTCCAAACGGCGACACCGAATCCGGGAAATGGTAGCTATATAATACATACTCAACAAGAGGCGAAGAGTCCTTACATTAATCCCGAAATCCAACCACTTGCCCGAGGGTGAATGCGACGAGATTCACTGAGTTCCTAACCTTGCTCGTAACTCTTCCGGAAAAGAAATGTAGTAGTTTGGACTCCTTCGGCCATAAGGTGAAGGTAGGCACCCGTGCAGCCTTACAACCTTCTTGAAATAATCATCTCGCAACTTACTACCGAAGTACGGTTTGACTAAAAGATAAGGCGGGTTGACCCATCGGCCCGACTCATCGGTCGAACACATCCACGAACTCGTACAATGGTTAACTAAACCTGGGCCTAACACCCTCGTGACCCTAACACAAAGCGGGACCACCACAAACTGACCCCATCACCAAACAGGGCGTGGGTCGACCCGCAACACGGCCTCAACCCGACCCGGCAACGCGCAAAACACTAGCTCCCCGATCCGGAACAATCTCACCAATCACATTACGAAAACCTAGCGGTATTCTAAGCTCAACTACCCTCTTTTGTTTCACAACACTCAGGGATTCATCCCATAAAAAAAAATATCTCACGTATACTATGCACTTTGATAAGGGTCAAACACGAAATAATTCTTTTACCAAAGATGGCCTCGCCTCTAAGGTCTTCTACGTAATATTCTAAGGCTCCCACTCTCTCTGTCCCGCAATCTTACCCGGTTAATTAATCAACAATTCTAATTACACTAACACCATGCTAACCGAAAACAATACTCAAGATATTCGCATCTTACTATACATATAAATCTCTAAAGGGTTAAGGATATACCTGTATCTACGCGGCACTTCCCCTAGGTCGTCTAGTCAATCACCGCCTGGCGCATAGGGAAGGTGATGAACTATCCACGACCCGAAGGCTAAGTCCTACATCCGCCAACTCGGTTGGACAATTTCTCATAAAAATGGCCTCGCTGCATAAACAAAACAATTTGTCGCGGCACGACACTCACGCGATGACATCGACCACGCGCCACCGAGGTGGGGTGGCCTCCGCTAAGACCCCTCCTCTCCGAACCATCGCTGATCCAACTGATTTGGTAGGTGAGTCCTCTACTTGCATCCTTCCTCATAGAACATTCCTCGCCATATGGCACGACGACCGCAATAAAAACAAGCACCAAGAAAAAGCGGCGGTTCGGGATGACGCCGCCACAGCTGTGAACACCGAGAAAAATCGAACCTGTGGAGGACACTGCAGCGGAGGCGCATGTCTAATCTTTGGCGGTTCGCCTCGAGAGTTACCAAATGATCCCCGCCAATCGGGCCTCTGGCGATCTTGTTTAATGCCGATCTCTACCTCTCTCGGCCATTGCACATAATCTGAACGCAAGCCCGCTCGTTCTCGATCAAGAGCTACTCCTCACAACCCTTCTTTAGATAAGCATCAATATCCTTGGTATACCGGTACATAAAATACTCTTTGGTGCCAAGTCCTTGCTAGCAATGGGCCGTCTCCTTCCAATCCATATTTTCGCTTCCAAGTCGTGGGCCGAAAGTCCAGATGTCATGGCGCATGAGGAATCTGCCGCCGTGCCAAACTCGCTTCTTCTTGGCGGCGCCTCGAAACTCGCGTGAAGCATCACGGGTGATGATTGGGCATGTGCCCTTCTAAATCTCTGAACTCCACTCGCAGCTCCCTCGGCTGCCTTGCCCTTCTGGGCCCGAGTTGCCTGGCGCGGAGGCATCACTGGTAAAGGAAAGGAATACGTTAGAGGGGTCCAACTTATAACACAGCTCTAAAGCACGATCTCAGAGTGAGAAAAATGGAAACCAATCCTAAATATCCTATAGCCTCCTGATTATTGGTGTGGTGCACAACACACCGATAATCAAGACTCTACTAGATACGGTCTGTAGACACTTTCAGAGATTAATCGCTCGATACCACTTTTGTCACGACCCGTTCGGGGCTCGTGGTCGTGCCTTACCCGGGCACCCAAGTAGTCATACATCAGAGAAATCAGCGGAAAATAAAACAACCAAAATATGAAACAGCATAAATAAGACACAGTTTCTGGGAAAAAGTTGCCTTTCTGCATATGTATATAAGTACCCCAAAATGAACAGTTACATCCCAACCTTACAACAGGTCTACAGACCTCTAAGAGTTTAAAACAACAATGGCGGGACAGGGCCCCGCCATACCCCTGAATACAAATATCTACAATGACAGGGGACCATACCAAAATGCTAAGCTTAGGGCCGAAGCTTTCCCAACGCTGAAACGGTGATCCTAAGAACGGGGATCAACAGTAGGAGTACTTTTACCTGCGGCATGAACGCAGCCCCCCGAAGGAGGTCAGTACAACAGGTACCAAGTATGTGAAACTGAAAATACTGTAAATGAAATCATAGTAGTCTATATAAAGCAGGAGACATGTATGATAACCAAAACTACAGTTCACAATAAATAAGCAGTCATGTCAAGTCAGGGACTCACGCCCTCAAAGTCATCATAAAACCGTACGGGGTAAGTACGAGGGCATAGCCGACTACTAAAAACCCCCAGTACAACAAGGTCGTAAATCAGATCATGAGATCTGTCTGCGTCACATGATCAAAGTCGCCACTCGCGCAATATATAATGTGCGCGTCAGCCTCGAACTTTCAGTAGCTCGCACGGGCCACTCGATGGCCCGCATGAGGTATTCCCGCATCGAGGTAGCTACTCCCGGCGGCGTCTGGACTCGCCGTCGCGTGGCCACAAAGACCGCGTGACCACGCGGGCGCGTACTAACACGGAACTCCGTAGCTCGCATAGGCCATACTGACTGCATAAGGTATTCTCGAATCATAGGTCACTAGACCACTGAGTCTACCCTCACTGAGGCGACTTAACCCGGAATCATGAGTGATATAATATCAACATAGCGGTTTATCGTTACACAATCTAAGCATACTACGGGAAAACCCCTCTACACAAACATCACAAGATACTAACTCATGTAGCATCCTAACATGTTTACTTATCAAGTCAACAAGAAAGTATTACAAGACTATCACAAATCAATACAATCAAGTTATTCACACAAGGTACTTTCTACATTATGCTAACAAGTTCGGGTTTTTAGCCCCAAAGTACTTTATGTGTTACTCTTTTAAAAGATCCGTTTCTTTCACAAAAGTCACACAATACAGTAGTATAAAAATAGAGTGATTATCTTTTGAAGTAAATCAGCACATTTCTCTTTGTAAAATCAAGTAACAACATTCTTTTCCCAACGCTTAAGTTTGCCTAATTTCAATTACTCAAGTTTCTCATTTTCGAAAGGTTTCATAGTTCATAGCTTTAATCCTTTAAAACAATTTGAGAAACATATACCCTAAGTGTGAATAGGTTATTATTATTCGTAACAATCTTATTACAGCAGCCATGATCTAGTAAATGTAATATCATTTTGTCTCATCTTAGCTCTGTCAGGATGGAAGTTTCTACTGGTTTTAATAATACTTTATTAGTCACAATATTTCCCTTTATTAGCGCTGCTGTGGTTTGTTCGACATTTATTCTGATCGGTAAAACATCATTCCTTTGAAAACCAAAAATACTATTTACTCACGAATGAGGTTTCACACTTTTTAACAAAATTCATATTAGTATAATAAGTCAAGTCTCTTATTTCCTTAAATCAATAAATCGTTCTTTTTATCACTCTTAAGCCGTTATACCTAGCTTCCCATAAAGCTAGTATAACTCTTAAGCTTTTAAAACCAAGTGTTACTCTTCTTGCAAAAAGGTTTCTTAATTCTTTTGAACTACTTCAGATTCTTTTTATTCGCTAAGTCGTAAAGACATTGCCGTAATTATTATTCGGGCTTAAGTCAGAAGACATTGCCGTAATTATTATTCGGTTAACACACGTACTCCGTACTATATACATATTCTTTAAAATATCATGCTCAAGAGGATAGGAAGAATCACATACCTTCTCGTGAAAACCACCGCCAAGTTGAATATGTCGCGCAGAGTATCGACCTATATCATCAAATACGTCTATCAACGTCTCAGTATCAGTATAAAGCTCTAAGCAGAGGGTTCGCTATTCTATGGACATTTGGGCAGCACTTCCTACGGTGAGCTACTCAAGTTCGTGAAAACAAATCTATGTAAATCTGATTCTATTATTCTTCTTTAAGCCGCCTACGTGATAACAGTTCAATTCTATTCGCAATATTCTTCTAAGTATTTAATACTTATTCCTATACTTCTACAATTATATAAACTCTAATTACAAAAGGAGGATAAGGTTATTTACCTCGGTAAGCCCAATAATATCCTAGATAAAAGTCGCTACCGAGCAAGGTTTAGCTCTAAGTTGTGCGCTTGGTAGCTCGAAAACCTTAGAAGTTCTTCACAACTTCTACTAAGGACTAAGGGATTTGGGCTTGGGTAATTTGGGCATTATAACAATACTAGAAGGCAACTTTTCTACCGGGGAGGGGTAGTGTTTCGGCTAGGCTAGCTTGCAGAGGGGGCTCTCGCCAAGCCACTAAGGCTAGAGGGAAGGTTGGGCGAAAACACAACAAGGAAGGGAGGGATTTTCAAGACGTGGCAAGTGAAGTGGGGATGAAGTCCTCTTCATCTAAAGGGGTATTTATAGGTCAAGGATGGCCAACCAAGGGCCAAGATGGTGCCAAGTGCAAGGCAAGTGTAGGGTGAGGATTTAGGCAAGTGTCCTTGGCCAACTTGCACACAAAATATCCTACCAACTCCAAGACAAAATAAGCCAACCCAATCGGCCCTATTGCCGTGTGACATCCATCAATGAGAGGGTGACAAGTGTCGCCCTCTCGTTGGTCCAACGTGTTTCTTCTCTCGGAAAAATCCGCAAAAATTAGAAATGACATAGCCGGAATTTATCCTACGCGAGTGTTGTAAAACGTTTCGTCGGAAAACGACTCTAAACGGGTGTTGTGCACAAAGTGGAATTCGTCCAAGCCAACTAGGGGGGGGGGGTGACACGTGTCTCCCTCCTACCCGTCCAAAATATTTCATCTTCCGAAAATACCCACAATGGCCAAAATTTCGAAAATAAAGTGGGCCCCACAAAACCGTAAATTTCTCCCGTGGGCCCCACGTGACCATTTCCGAAAATAAAATTCCATAATTCTCTAATATTCCAAGAAGTCCGAATACCAAAACTGGGAATCCAATTCCCATTAACGAACCTTTTTCCTTCACAAAAACCGAAAACTTTTCCGTGGAAAAATCACCTCTTTCTTCCTTTCCAATTCAATGTCGTATTCTCGCACGTCGTCCTCGCATACATACCACGAAACTACGGTATAACAGGTCTCACGCCCACCACATCAATCATGCCCGTGGAATACCTTCCTCACCGCCGCATACCATGATGTAATAACACCAAGGAGTACACATGAACACCGTGTCCCACTGTGTCATAATAAAACCGTCTGGGGTAAATGCGAAGGCATAGCCGACTACTAAAACCCACAGCACCAACAATGCTATAAAACTATATCACGGGGTCTTTCTAGACCGCACTACATGATCGGCCGCCACTCGGCATCAATGTGCGCGCCTAGTCCTGGAGCATACCGCCGCGCGATAAAGCACATAGGCCCGCATGAGGTATTCCTCGACGGGGCAGCTAACCCCTACCCTCACGGACTCCTGCAGTCCCTATAGTCTCATAGACCGCGTATTCACGCACCGCATAGGGCATCCGCGTCGGGATAAAACACCGGAATGATCAATCTCGAGCATACCGCGCCCGCATAGTCACACAGACCGCATAGGCCGTATAGACCCGCATCAAGGGTGGCAAGCCCTCGGTATATCAAGTCAAGGGGTATGTGATAATATAACAGTACAACGGCTTATCGTTAATCAACATAAGCACAAGGGAAAACCCCTTTACACAAACATCATAAGACACTAACACACGTAGCATCATAACATGATTACTTATTAAACCAATCAAGAAAGTATTACAAGACTATCACAAACCAACATAGTCAAGTTATTCACCCAAGGTACTTTCTATTTTATGACAACAAGTTCGGGTTTTAACCCCAAAGTACTTCATACATTAATTCTTTAAAAAGATCCGTTTCTTTCACAAAAGTCACACGATACCCGTAGTATCAAAAATAGAGTGACTATCTTTTTTAAGTAACCCGAAACAGTTTCCTTTTTAATATCAAGTAACAACATTCTTTTCCAAACGTCCAAGTTTGCCTAAGTTCAATTACTCGAGTCTTTTATTTTCGAAAGGTTTCGTAGTTCATAGTTTTAATCACTTATTAATATAATTCTCCTTTAAAACAATTTGAGAAACATATGCCTTATGTGTGAGTAGGTTATTCTTGTTCATAACAATCTTATTAGAGCAGCCATGATCTAGGAAATGTAATATCATTTTGTCTCATCTTAGCTTCTATGCAGATGGAGGTTTCTACTGGTTTTAATAATACTTTATTAGTCAATACATTTCTCTTTATTAGCGCTGATGTGGTTTGTTCGATACTTATTCTCATTTCTGAAATCAATAAGGCTTTCATAAATAATTAAGTAAACCGTTCCTTTTATCTCTCTTAAGTCGTTATACCTAACTTCCCATAAAGCTAGTATAAAAACCAAGTATTATCCTTCTTTCAAAAAAAGGTTTCTTAATTCTCTTGAAATACTTCAAGATTCTTATTATTCAGGCTTAAGTCAAAAGACATTGCCGTAAAACTACGCTCGCTTAACACATACGCTCACCGCTATATATATTCTTTTAAAATATCATGCTCAAGAAGATAGGAAGAATCACATACCTTGCGACGATTATCGACTATTAGCAAAACGCTCCACGGCTATAACCCGGCTAGCCTTGTCCACCTTCCAAGTAGAACATGCTACTCGCAGAACATTCAACCTCGATAAGCCCAAAATTATCCAAGTTTAAATGTCGATCCTGAGCAACGTTTAGCTCCTACTCTGGGTGCTCCAACCCGCTCCAAACAACCCTTAGAAGTTCTACGCAACTTTTTCTTAAAACTTCAACCGGCTATGAAGATTTTCCTTAGGGTTTCGTTTTGTGACTGAAGGGAAGTATAATAGTATTTCTGGGCTTTTAGTATAGGTGTAACCTTGGAATACTACAAGGTATTGGGCCAAGGTATTTTGGAATAGTAACAATACTTGGAGAATACTTTTCTACCAAGGGGGGGGGGGCTACTTCACGAAAAACAACGTTAGGAAGGGGTAGTTTCGCCAAGGCTCACAAAGGGGAGGGTTTCGGCTAGCATAACTAGGAAGGGGAGGAGAGGTGCTCGGCCAGAGTCTCTCACGAGAGGGGAAGGGATTTTAAGACTTAGAAATTTCTAAGTGTGGATGAAGAAGTTCATCAACTAAGGGGGGTATTTATAGGCCAACCAATGGCCAAGATCAAGACAAGTGGGGGGCAAGTGGAGGGTGTAGATTAGGACATGTGTGTGTGGGTCCCACTTGGTCATCTACCACACAAAATATCCTACCAACTCCTTGACAAAAAAAAATAAAGGCAAAACGTGCCAATGGAAGACCATTTCGTCCGCCCACTTGAGGGTGACAAGTGTCGCCCTCTCGTTGGTCCAAAATATTTCATCTCTCGGAAAAATCAGCAAAAATTATTAATGACATAGTCGTATTTTTCCCTTCGCAAAGTTTGGAAAACGTTTCGTCGGAAAACGATTCTTTTCGTGTGTTGTGCACAAAATTTTCGGTCCTTGCCTAACTTTAAGTCTTAAACTTTTATACGTACGCCCTCCCGTACATACTCTGGAAATATGGGGTATAACAAAAACTGTCTTGAAACCCTAAGCTTGGAGATAAAATTTTTGGAAGGAAAACATGAAAGCAAGATGGTTATAAGCTTGTAGAGGATACGTGTGTGTTATGGTAACGTGAAGAAGTGGTGTGAAAGTGAAGCAGTGGCCGAGAACTTGGGACTGTTTTGGGCTAAAGTTAAGGTAAGATTTCTTCTTCCTCTTGAAGTAATTGGAAGTTGCATGATGTTATAGTAAAGAGATGAACTTGTGTTAAGAGAAATGGAGAATAAGAAGTGCATGTCACAGTTTGACAAGTTAGCCGATTCTGGACAGTTTTTATATTGAATTTGATGGTTGTTATTGTAGGATATTGTTGTGTCGTTTTAGGGACTGTATTGTGGAGATATAATTCTGGAAATTTAGTTACAATTATGCATGTTTAATATGGTAAATTGCTAACGTATGTCCTAAAGGAATAAGGGTATAAAATGTGTAGAAAGTTTCACATTTTTACCCTCGTTGTTGTGGAAGTATGGACTGTTTAAGTGGACTATTTTTATATGGATTAAGAGGCCGGATTAACATGTGAAGTAGGTGTGTCGATCACCTTGGTTGCTTTTTGGTTATATCCTGAATTGGTACTTGGTTATTGATGTTATTGGCCTCGTTTGAAAGGTGTGGATGTATGTATAAATAGGGGAAGTGCTGCCCAAATTTTTATATGAAAGGAGAGTCATTATGTGGTATAGCGTATACTAGTATTCATGAAGTTGATAGACGTGTTATTGTTATTAAAGGTTGAAGTACTAATTGGGACGCATTCTACTTATCGTGTTGGTATAGCCGATAAGGTATGTGAAACTATCCTTTCTTCTTTTTGCATGATTTATATGAAGTAAGTGTACGGCGGACGTACATAGTTCTATTGGATCCTAATCCTTACTGATACATGATATGATAGTGCCTTGGTGTTTCTAAAATTAAAGTTCACTTTAAAGATTTTATTGAGAGTCAAATGATGATTTAAATTGCACATGGTTGCTCATGATAGCTATTCGTGCAAGTGCCATTATTCCATTCACCGAGTCCCATAATGGACCGGCAATGTTATATGTATTATGATTCCATGTATATGTATCTATGATGCGAGTATAGATAGTCATGACGATCGGCGCAGATCATAGCACTTGTTCACCGAGTCCTCACTGTAGGGTCAACAATGTTTATATGTATATGATTCCATGGGATTGTATCCATAATGCGAGTATAGATACTCATGACAGTATATGATTCCATGGACATACTTCCATGATGCAGGTATAGGTACCCATGACAGTATATGACTCTCACTTTTTTAAAAAAAGGCACAGTTGACTCTCATTTTTATAAGGCACGGTTGACTCTCTATTTTATATGGCACGGTTAGATCTGGTATTTGATTTTCATACTTGTCCCTATCATTTTTTGGTCAGTTATGATCTTATTTACAGTACTTTATGTTTACATACTTGGTACATTGTTGTACTGACCCCCTTCTCTGGGGGGATGCGTTCATGCCCGCGGGTATAGGTACTCAGTTTGGTGATCCGCGAGCTTAAGATCCTTGATCAGCTTTTTGGGATAGCTCCATTGTTCCGGGGCTTGTCATTTTGGTACAGATCTGTTATTACTGGTTTATGTATATTCAGGGGTACGGCGGGGCCTTGTCTCGTCATAGTTCACTGTTTTACTCTTAGAGGTCTATAGTCATGTGTGGGTTGGATATGTACAGTTGTATTTCATTTTGGCTATTGTGTATATAATGGCAGCCTTGCCGGCTTGCTTATGATGTTATATGACAGTTCAGGGGATAAGATCCCTTTGTTATGATATTATGAGTTTTTCTTAAGCTTCCGCTGGTTATATGCGATGTGTGGGTAAAAGGGTGCCCAGGTAGGGCACCGGTCGCGGTCCGTCGGTTCGGGTCCTGATAATTTAGAATTGTAACGGGCTGCACAATGAAGTCAAACACCTTACCAGTCCAATACTTATAGCATACCTTAGCTTACTAACATTGATACATGTAATTCTCAATAATATGTGGTATGACCCTTTACGCACGGACGCGAGGCTTATTTCTCCTTCAACTACCGTGGATAACTCGATCCTTATTTATGGCTTGGGCTCACCATTCTAAGTACATCACTTTACGTGATCTTCTTAAATCTACTGATGGTCATTCTTCACACGATTCGATTGTGGCAATCCATTCTCGTTAATGATATTCTAGAACAATTTCTAATATATTCTAGGTAAGACATTATAATTTAGGTCGCACGTACATAACATATTCCCTCATTTTAATTAGCATGAGTCACTATAAAACGTGTAGTTTTCATAATTTATTAACCCTTTCAATGATGTCTTCTACTTTTTATATGTACCACTCACAATCATCTTATCCTTGCCTTTACGCATCAACTTGGGAGACTTCGGAATGTTGTGGACATGGCTGCCACACTAAACCAACCCCCTAAAACCCTTGCGGCATAATCTGGTATGTGTTCGACCACAAGTTGATCAGGGCAGTCTCATTCGGCCTTTACAACTTTGACCCTAAGATATGGGCATCTTTAAACCCTTTAAATATCGGTGATCCCTGACTAATATATTTCAGGGGTTATGGGCTCCCTAACCCTTCTGAGGGCCATAATATGCATAAGTATCATGTGGAGAATGCCTCTGAGGGCCATAAGAAATAACTAACTATTGGAGAATGCCTCTCAGGGCCATAATATGCATAAGTATCATGTATGTTTAGAATGCCTCTGAGGGCCATAATATGCCAAATGGCATGCACCTTGCGGTGATACATATGCATCTGCTTATATAACGCCATCAAGCCTATGTGAGCATCCCATCATATCATATCGACCTCTGTGGGCATACTCATTATCGTGTATATCTGTACCAGCTGCAGGTGGTGTGCATATATAACATCTTCCTTTTTTCTCATATCATGTATATATATATATATATATATATATATATATATATATATATATATTATGCATACATATAGTATAGTATATAACTCCTTTTGAGGTCAAGGTATGTACATGAATGTAATGCATGGATGATATGATAATAAGACATTATAAGCTTGTCGGAGTAATGTAATATTTCTCCACCTCCGATTAACATTATGAATACTAACATATTTTTTATATACCTCAATAGGGATTTAGGAACATATTTAGACATGCCTTGACAATAGGAATGAATAACATGAACATCCTTAACTACTAAGATTAGAATCATTTATGAGACAATATTACGTTTGAGTTTCGTACTTTGAACATGCCAAAAGAAGAAATAATTTTCCTTAACATACCTTTTTATGTCAATTTCCTACTTGTTGTAACCAACCAATCTCCTTTATGTCTCAATCTTATATTTCAAGAACTACTCTTCGAAGAAAGACCAGATTAAACACGCGATAAAATTGAACAACGAGATCGAAGTGGTCCGCAAAATCCGTGTGTTGTTCTTGATAAAATTTACACTTTGCTTCCTTAAAATTGTCACGACCCGATCCCGGGCCCGTGACTGGTGCCTTACCCGGGCACCCAAGTAGATATACATCAGAGTAACCAGCGGAATATAAAAACAAAGACATGAAACAATAAAGAGTAAGAACAGTCTAACCAAGAAAATGTCGCCTTCCGGCATGTATATATAAACTAAAACTTGAACAGTTACATCCTTTACAAACCCTGCCCACAACAGTACTACAGACCTCTAAGAATTTCTATAACAACTATGACGGGACAGGGCCCCGCCATACCCCTGAATGTACAAGTACATGCAATCTCAGGGAATCATACCAAAAGATAAGCCTCCGGAGAAACGGATTGTGCGCGTCTAATCCTGGAACTCCCGCAGTTCCGCATAGGCCACATAGGCCCGCATGAGGTATTCCTCACATCGCAGGGCAGCTAACCCTCGGCATCGTCCTGGACTCCCGCAGTCCGCATGGCCACATAGACCGCATGAGGTATTCCTCGCACCACAATCCTGGAACTCCCGCAGCTCCGCATAGGTCATATGGACCCGCATGAGGTATTCCTTGCATCGGGGGGCAGCTTAACCCTCGGCATCATAACAAGTCAGGGGGGTGAGTGATATAATACTAACACAACGGCTTATCGTTAAACAATATAAGCACAACAAGAGTAACCTCCTTACACAAACATCACAAGATAATACTAACACAACGACTTATTGTTAAACAACATAAGCACAACAAGAATAACCTCCTTACACAAACATCACAAGATAATACTAACACCACGTCTTATCGTTAAACAACATAAGCACAACAAGAATAACCTCCTTACACAAACATCACAAGATACTAACACACTTAGCATCATAACATGTTTATTTATCAAACCAACTTACCACACCTTCAGAAATCATTACAAGGCTTTTATAAATAAATAAGTAAATCGTTCCTTTTAACTTTCTTAAGTCGTTATACCTAACTTCCCGTAAAGTTAGTCTAACACTTAAGTTTTATTTAACAACCAAGTATTACTTTTCTTCCAAAAATGATTCATAACTCTTTTTGAAATATTCAAGATTCTTATTAATTAAAACTCAAGTCAAAAGACATAAAAGTGAAACCAAATTTAGTTAACACACGTACGTCTACCGTACTATATATAGTTCGCAAATATCATGCTCAAGAGGATAGGAAGAATCACATACCTCCTCGGCTAAATCCACTTGCCAAGTTGGATATGTCGCACGCAGAGTGTCAACCTATAATAGTCAAAACACGCCTATCAACTTCTAGTTTTTCTTGGGATTCTTCTAACTAAGACTTTTCTTAGTCTACGAAAAATTGGGCAGCACTTCCCCCGTTTCTACTCAATTCTCCACCTTTTTTAAGGCCCGATAATAGTAACCAACATGCAATAAATAAGGCGCAATAATTCCGAAATTTAAAGAAGGGGATAACACGCCCAAACGGAACGCGATTAACAATCTCTCCTTCATAATAACAATAATAAAAGAAGGGGATAACACGCCCAAACGGAACGCGATTAACAATATCTCCTTCATAATAACAATAATAAAAGAAGGGGATAACACGCCCAAACGGAACGCGATTAACAATCTCTCCTTCATAACAATAATAAAAGAAGGGGATAACACGCCCAAACGGAACGCGATTAACAATCTCTCCTTCATAACAATAATAAAATTAGGGGATTGTCACGACCCGACCTCGGGCCCGCGACTGGTGCCTTACCCCGGGCACCCTAGTGATACAACATCAGAGAAAATCAGCGGAAATAAAAACTCATAAAAGACAAACAGTGAAATAAGAAGACAGACTAACCAAAACGGTTACCTTTCTGTATATATAAATAAAAACTTGAACAGTTACATCCCTTTTACAAACCCTGCCCACAACAGTACTACAGACCTCTAAGAATGTTATAACAACAACAACGGAACAGGGCCCCGCCATACCCCTGAATGTAAGTACCTACAACGACAGGGGACTATACCAAAGATAAGCCTCCGGAGAAACGGAGCTTCCCAAAACGCTGAACTGTGATCCTGCGGCATGAACGCAGCCCCCCGAAGGAGGTCAGTACAACAGGTACCAAGTATGTGGCGAAAATCAGAAATGAAATCATAATAGTCTATATAAAACGGAAGACATATATGATAACCAATTTATGATACCCAATATGTAAGCAGTCATGTCAAGTCAGGGACTCACGCCCTCAAAATCATCACTCAAATATAACCATGGGTCTCATGCCCACAATATCAATCATGCCCGTGGAATTCCTTCCTCACTGTCGGCAGTACATGATATAAAAACACCAAGGAAAACACATGAACACCAGGTCCCACCTGTGTCATAATAAAACCGTACGGGGTAAGTACGAAGGCATAGCCGACTACTAGAACCCACCGTACTAACAATGCTATAAAACTGTATCACGAGGTCTTTCTAGACCGCCAAATGATCGAAGCTGGACTATTCGCCCTCAGTATCATTTGTGCGAGCCTAATCCTGGAACTCCCACAGTCCGCATAGGCCACCTAGGCCCGCATGAGGTATTCCTCGCATCGGGGATAGCTAACCCTCGGCAACATCCTGGACCCCCGAAGTCCGCATAGTCACATATGGACCGCATGAGGTATTCTCGTGACGGCGTAACACACCCGAGTGATCATCCTCACCCGAACTCCGCACCCGCATAGGTCACATGGACCTGCATGAGGTATTCCTCGCATCGGGGGTAGCTAACCCTCGGCAACATAACAAGTCAGGGGGGTATGTGATATAATACCAGTACAACGGGCTTATCGTTAAACAACGTAAGCACAACAAGAATAACCCCCTTACACAAACATCACAAGATACTAACACACGTAGCGTCATAACATGTTCACTTTATCAAACCGACAAGAAAGTATTACAAGGCTATCACAGGCAAAACATAGGCAAGTTACTCACACAAGGTACTTTTATTTCATGTCAACAAATCCGGGTTTTTAACCCTAAAGTACTACATACTTTAATTCTTTTAAAAAGTTCCATTCATTCACAAAAGTCACACGATACCCGTATTATCAAAATAGAGCAACTATCTTTTTAGGTAAACCAAAACAATTTCCATACCGTATTTTTAAACCAACTTAAGACAAAAGCATGCCTTCCTTTCAAACGAAAACACTTCAAATTTTTATGTCTCTTTCTTTTATAAATCAAGTCCTTACTTTGTAATTTTAATAAAATCAAAACTAGTTTATTAATGATCTTATTAAAGCAGCCATGATCTAGGAAATGTAGTACAATTTTGTATTATCTTAGCTTCTATGCAGATGGAAGATTCTACTTGTTTTAAGTTAATTAATAGTCATTACCTTTTCCTTTATTAACGCTGCATTGGCTTGTTCGTTTTTCTTTCCCCTTTCCGAAATCAATATAACATTATTATTTAAAAACCAAGTACTCATTACTCATGAATGAGGTTTCACAACTTTCTACACAATTCAAGTTCTTCACATATTATATCAAGTCTCTTATCTTTTAAAACCAATAACCCATTCTTTTACCTACATAAAGTCGTTATAATTAACTTCCCATAAAGCCATTATAACACTTTATGTTTTAAACCAACCAATTTCGTTTAGCACACGTACGTCTACCGTACTACATAGTTCACAATAATCATGCTAGAAAGGATAGGAAGAGGTTCACATACCTCGCGACGATTATCGACAATTAGCAAAACGCTCCAAAGTACTATAACCTTGCTAGCCTTTTCCACCCTTCAAGTAGAATACGCTACTCGTAGTACTTCAACCTATAATGGTCATAAAACGTCTATTAACTTCTAGATCCCTTCGTAGAACATTTCTAAGAACAAGGTTCCATACTCTACGGAAAATTCGGCAGCACCCCCCCCCCCTCCCGAAACCACATAAAAACCCTCCTATATCAAGGCCCGCTACTGTGCCAACAACTCAGGGGATTACACGCCTAACCTGACGTGTACAATTTCCCCACAATAATACTACAAGTCTCATCAGAAATACACCAATGTAAGTTCAATTCTTTATAATTACCCTTCCAATAAATATTCTACTCAATTATTAACTACTATAATATGTAATATCCAAATACAATAGGGGGACAAAGATCATTACCTCGATAAGCCCAAAATTATCCAAGATTTATAAGTCGATCCTGAACAACGTTTAGCTCCACTTCCTTACGCTCCAACCCACTCCAAGCAACCCTTAGAAGTTTCTAAACAACTTCTCTTAACACCTCAACCAACTATGAAGATTTTTCCTAGGGTTTCATTTTGCGACTATTGGAATAAAGTAGTATTTCCGGGCTCTTATGTTGGGATAACTTTAGAATACTACTAGGGATACAAGGCTAAGGTATTTGGGATTATAACAATACTTGAAGAATTTTCTACACAAAGGGGGGGTGGGGTGTTTGGACGAGAACAACTAAGGGGAGGAGAATTTTTGCCTTGGAAACTCTTAAGTGGATGAATAAAGTCTTGCAAACAAGGGGGGTATTTATAGGCCAACCAATGGCTCGGATCAAAGCAAGTGTAAGGTGTCGATTGGGGACATGTGGGTGTGGATTCTACCAACCACATGTCCACCATTAAATGGGACAAGTGGCTCGCCACTTGTCCACTAAAACGCCCCAAGGACACTTGTCCAACTCCAATCGGTCAACATGGCCATGGGGTGACACGTGTCGCCCCCCTACTCGTCCAAAATATTTCATCTTCCGAAAATATTCGTAATGCCAAAAATCCGAAAATAAAGTGGGCCCCACAAAACCGTAAATTTTCCCCGTGGGCCCCCCGTGACCAATTCCGAAAAAATAAAATTCTATAATTCTCTAATATTCCAAAAAGTCCGAATACCAAATCTGAGAATCCAATTCCCATTAACGAACCTTTTTCCCATAAAAATTCGGAAACTTTTCCGTCGAAAATTCATATCTTTCCTCCTTTCCAATTTAAATGTCGTATTCTCGTACGTACGTCCTCACATACATACTCTGGAACTACGGGGTGTAACATTCTTCCCCCATTAGAAACATTCATCCCGAATGTTCCTTCTAAGTCTCCAAACATACCTGTGTCGGTATAGTCTTCCCTACTATACTTACAAAATCAATTATGCCACACATGGCCATAATACAACCTTCGCGCAAAAACTTACATCCGAGCCAACGAAGTATCATCTCTAAGCGTATAACAATACTAGTAGCTCCACCCATGGTCCAAATGATACTTTCTTCACATCTTTACTTTATAACAAGGACACTTCCATCTTCTTAACACATCTTCGCCTCTTTTCTTACCTGTCTGTCACGACCTGACCCCGGGGCCGCGACTGGTGCCCTACCTGGGCACCCCGTTCAGGTATACATCATAGAATAGCAGCGGAACATACACATCATACAACATTTTTAGACAATAATAACACAGGCTAGCCGATAAGGCCGCCTTCCATAAAATATGCATAATCCAAGAAAAACTATACAACTTGGTTCTTACAAATTTCAAACCACAACATGTGACTACTGCACTCTAGGAATAACAACGATGGCGGTGGTTCGCCATACCCCTGAATGTACATAAATCTACAACATCGGGGAAAAACTGTACCAAAAAGACAAGCCTCCGGAGAAATGGAGCTTCTGACGTCTGATATGTGATCCTAAGAATGAGGATCCACCACCGCTACTACCTACCGCGGAAGAACGCAGCCCAGGAAGGGTCGGTGACACAATATGTACTAAGTATGTAAGCGGAAAATCGTAATTACATCATAAGTTTAAATCAAAGCCGAGACATGTATGATAATAAAATTACGACACGATGCCTTCGACAATGAGTAATCGATAGTATACGTACAACATAAAAATAGGAAGCTCACGATCAAAGCAGGTCCATCCGCCCGCAGTATCATTAAGCAATCCTACTCCTGGGACAATTTCACCCGTATAGGTCGTGTGGACCCGCATGAGGTATTACTCGCATAGGCTGAACCCGCCCGCATGGGACTATTTCACCCGCATAAGCCCATAAGGACTCGCATGAGGTATTCCTCGCATCGTGGGTAGCAAATCCACGGAAACATGTGGTATAACTATCTTGGGGATTTACCCCTCAATTATACTCTTACCCTGAAGCAGGTGGTATAACTATCTTGGGGATTTACCCCTCAGATATACTCTTACCCTGGAGAAGGTGGTATAACTATCTTGGGAATTTACCCCTCAGATATACTCTTACCCTATCTCAACCGGCCATCATACATAAAGTAAGCAAGTTAAGAAATCCCCTTAACTTCTTATTGATATACACTCTCATTTTAGTTTACTTAAGGCACTAGCATATCTTTTATAAAAATCCGGGAATTTAACCCAAGTACTACATACTTCTACTCCTTAAAACAAATGACTCTTTTTAGTATAAAACTTCCAAGATACTATTAACCGTAGTATCAAGTCGAAATTACGCTTCAAGACAAGTCACAATACCTTTAGAAATAAAGTTAGGTTTCTAAATCAAGTGACTCATTTTCTTATAAAACCTTAGGCAATTGATGCCTTAAAATCAAATTGCCTTTCATTAAATCAAGTCATTTATCTTTCCAGAAAGCTAATATAACCAACTTCCCATAAAGTCGTTATATTCAGTTTATACCTTTGTCAAGTACAATTTCCTATCCAAGGGACTTATACGTTTAAAACGAAACAAGTATCACATACTTTAAAACTCTTCAAGTCCCTTAACTTTAATAAAACTTAAGACATCCTTAATACTTTCAAAGAAGTGAGTTAATCTCCTAACTCACCCGACTTGGCTATTCATAAAACTAGTAAAGAATATCAAGGTCTTGTACGTCTACCGTACTATATACGTACAACTAGTCATGCTCAAAAGATAGGAAAGTTCTACATACCTCTTCGGGTCAAACCACTTGCCAAGTACAAAGTCCCACCCGTAGTATGTCAACCTATAATATTCACAATACGTCTATTAACGTCTTACTTCAAACGTAGAATATTATAAGTGTAAAGTCTCTAAATTCTACGGAAAATCGGACAACACCTCCTTTGTTTCTACTTACTTTTCCACCTTTTTCAAGGCCGAATACAATAACCAAACACGCCACATTTAAGGCCCAATCAATGAAATCAACAATAGGGGATTACACGCCTACTAGACGTGTAAAATTCTGCCCCACAAACAATATCAAACTAATACAACTACTAGGCCAATTCGGCAAACTTGAGGTACTATAACATCAATTCTAATCCAATTTCCATTTCAATCCAAGTTGTTAGCATAACATGATATCAAGTCGCAATCGATTATACTACTATAATCTTCAAGTAAGTAACATGCGACAATTCTAGTAAACGACCAAATTGTAATCCAACTTCACATGGCTTACATTACATTTTTGGATTTTAAAGGCTACAAGAAATCCATAATACTTATAAATTTCAACACATATACTTCATGCTAGCAACATGTAAAGCTAACAACAATATAAATAATCTTGTAACACTTTTAAGAGACAAGATTATACCTCAACGAATCTTAATCCAACTCCAAATCTGAAGTCGCTCCTTAGCAACTTAGAGCCTCTTCAAGACACTTCAATCCGCTAGTTGAGACCCTTAGAACAACACCAACAAATTTCCTTCAAACTTCCAAACCAAAACCTAGAAAGCAACTAGGTTTTCACCTTGCGACTAATACGAAAACTATCTTTTTTCGAGATTTTTCTATTGAGATACACTTACAATACACTCAAGAACCTTGGTTTAAAGTGTGGAGCTTAATGGACAAGAAACAAATTTTTTTCCTTTTTGATTGGAGTGAACCCGAGAGCAACAAGCTCTTGCTCTTCAATTTCTTGAATTTTTTTCTAAGTGTTAAGCTTGTCTTGCTACTACTAGTATTATATAGCACATTGGAGGGTCAAGATGTAAACAAATGGATGGCTTGGATGAGGTCTTATTAAATATCAAGACTTTGTGGACCCTTTGACTTAGTCAATTCTCTCAAGCTCACAACTTGCAAGACTTGTCATCCTACAAAGGTCAAATGACCCTTAAGCCCTTGCTTAAAATCGTCCAAGGCTCCATAAGGGGGGGTGACACATGTCGCCCTCCCATTCGTCATAATATTACGTTTTTCGACAATTTCATAATTCCGATAAATTTTACCAGCCTCAAGTCTTAACACTTGTGAGTTCTTACGTACGTTCTTAAAACATGTCCTATAAAATACGGGGTGTAACATTCTTCCCCCCTTAGAAACATTCGTCCCCGAATGTTCTTTCGGAGTCAAACTTATAATTAGCGACATAGTTTCCTTTCACAACCCCGACATACTAATAATGCCACACATGGCCACATAAAAGCATTTAAGCAAAGGAAATACTTCAATTAAAACTTGACAAGTAAGGGAAAACGAATTACCTGAAGGTGTAGGGAATAAGTGAGGATACTTCCTCAACATGTCCTCCTCCGCTTCCCAAGTCATCTCCTCCCGGTTATCATTCCTCCACAAGACTTTGACGAAAGCCACATCCTTGGTCCGCAGTCGCCTGACCTGGCGATCGAGTATCGCTATAGGACTCTCCTCATACGATAACCCCTCTGTCACCTGGACCTCACTAGCAGGGAAAACTTTCGCTGGATCTCCGATACACTTCCGCAACATAGAAACATGGAAGACCGGATGTACGCTCTAACTCAAGGCAGATCCAACTCATAGGCAACCTTGCCTACTCGACGGACGATCCGGTAGGGCCCAATGTACCTTGGTGAGTTTCCTTCTTACCGAATCTCATCACACCCTTCATGGGTGACAATCAAGAAGACCCAATCGCTCACGAAACTCCAAATGCCGACGCCGATTATTCGTGATATGACTTCGCGACTCAGCCGCTAATCTATCCTGGATAAGCTTCACCTTATCCACAGCCTACTGAACCAAGTCTGGGCCAACTAACTGCACCTCGCCCACTTCGAACCAACCAATCGGCGATCTACATTTTCGCCCATATAAAGCCTCGTATGGCGCCATATGTATATTGGAATGGTAGCTGTTGTTATAAGCAAACTCCACAAGAGGAAAATGATCCTCCCAGCTACCCCTGAAATCAATCACACAGGCTCGCAGCATATCCTCAAGTATCTGGATAGTACGCTCTGCCTGCCCGTCAGTCTGAGGATGAAATGTTGTACTGAGACTCACCTGGGTCCCTAATCCCTTCTGGAAGACCTCCAGAAGTTAGCGAACCGGGCTCCCTATCGGATATAATCGACACCGACACCGCAGCCTCACAATCTCTCGATGTACAATCCGCATAGTCCTCACAAAACGCTGCCCCGATCGAAGGAAATGGGCTGATTTCACAAGATGTCAACAATAACCCAAATGGAGTCGATTTCCTCCGAGTGCGAGGTAACCTGTAACAAAGTCCATGTTGATCACCTCCCACTTCCAAGTCGGAATCTCAATAGCCCGCAATAATCCACCGGGCCTCGTGCTCGACCTTGACTGCGGCAATTAGGACATCGCAACAAAACCGCCACGCCCCTCTTCGTGCCATCCCACCAATACAAACATCCGAGGTCTTGGTACATCTTGGTCGACCGGATGAATAGAATAATGAGCACCGTGCCTCCCCAAAATCTGGCGAAGTCTGTCTACATCGGGAACACAACCGCCTCAAATCTTAGCACCCATCAGCGCTACCTTGAATAGACTCTTCTCCTCCCGAAGAGCTGCATCTCGATACCGTACCAATATTGGGTCCTCATACTGTCGCCTCTTCACCTCATCAACGATGGAAGACTCGGCAATCTCACGAACCCGCATTCTACTATCGTCGGTATCGATCAATCGAACCCCAAGGCTCACTAATCGGTGGATCGATGGACCATGTCCCGCCTCTCCGCCGTACCTCGTGTGCTCCCATCGATCTACGACTCAAGGCATCAACAACTACATTGGCTTTCCCGGATGGTATAGAATATCAACATCATAATCTTTCAAAGAACTCTAACCACCGCCTCGCCGCAAGTTCACTCCTCTCGCTCAAGATATCTGAGGCTCTTGTGGTCCAGTATAAATATCCACATGAACCCCATACAAATAATGTCTCCAAATCTTCAAGGCATGAATAATCGCGCAACTCTAAGTCGTGGAGGATAATTCCTCTCATGCTTCAGAATCGCCGGAAGCATAGGCTATAACCTTGCCGTGCGCATCAAAACACACCCTAGCCCGATACCCGAGGCATCACAATAGATCACGCACCGCCTAACCTCAGAAGAGTAAGAACCGAGCCGTAGTCAACCTTTCCTTCAAGAATTGGAAACCCCTCTCGCAAGCCTCGTCGGCTCGAACTTGGCCGCTTCTTAGTCACTAGTCGCAGTCAAATCGGCAACCGCTTCCACAAACCTACGATAATAACTCGCCACCCAAGAAATCGCTGCACTCGCTCGAGTAGTAGGTCTCGCCAAGACTTGATCTTCAATCTTTGCCGTATCCACCAACACCATCACCCCAATAATATACCCTGGAATGCCACCGAGGCCAACCAAAACTCACACTGAGAACTTGGCGAATAATCTGCGGCCCGGAGGACCCTGGCACTGTCCTCATGTGATCTGCATGCTCCTGCTCTGTTCGTGAATAAACCAGGATGTCATCAATGAATACTATCAATAATGTATCCAAAAATGGCTTGAAAACCCGGTTCATCAAATCCATAAATACCGCTGGAGCGTTGGTCAAACCGAAAGACATAACCCTGAACTCATAGTGCCCATACCGGGTCCCGAATGCGATCTTTGGGATATCGCCTCTCGAACTCGCACTGATGGTAACTGCATCGCAGTCTATCTTGAGAAACACCTCGCACCACCGCGGGTCAAACAAATCATCAATCTCGGGGAGGTACTTATTCTTGATGGTTACCTTATTCACCGCTCAGTAATCAACACACACGCAGCGCCCCATCCTTCTTCTTCACGAACAAAGCGGCGCTCCCAGGGAGATACACTAGGCCCGATAAATCCTTTCTCCAAGAAATCTTTCACCGGTCCTTCACTCCTCCTCAACTCAAGAAAGGTGCCATCCTCGTATGGCGGAATGGAAATAGGTCGAGTGTCCGCAACGTGTCAATACAAAACTCAATCTCTCTCGGGAGGATACCCTAAGATCGCCCGGGAACACATATGGAAAATCCTAACCATCGACATCGATCAAGAATCGCACCTCGGCCTGCGTATCAAATACCGAACCGGATGATAGATGTACCGCTTTCGCACCATCTTCCTAGCCGAGGTAAGAAATAAACCTACCCACCGGCGACTGTGTTTCCTTCCACTCGATAAGCGGCTCGCGAAATCGGAACCGAACCAACCTGTCCCTACAATCAACGTTGGCATAATAAGAAGCCAACCAGTCCATACCCATAATGATATCAAAATCTGTCATCTCCAACTCTATCAAGTCTGCAAGGGTCTGACGACTGTAAATAAACACTGGACAACCTCTATACACCCGCTCAGCTAACACCGAATCACCCACTGGCATAGCTACCTCAAAAGGCTCTATCGACACCGGCTCTATCCCGATTCTACCCGCAATAAGAAGGGACACATAGGACAAGGTAGAACCTGGATCTATCAAAGCATAAACGTCACAGCATGAAATCAATAATGTACCTGTGACGACGTTAGGGGAAGCCTCCTGATCCTGGCGGCTGGCTAATGAATATATGCGGTTCTGTGGACCGCTAGAACTGGAACCACCACCACGACCTCTACCGCGGCCTGCCGGTCCGTGAGTACCCTGCCCTCCGGGGCGCATAACCACAGAAGGAGATGAAGACCCAGCAACAGATCCTATCGGCTGCACCGTACCACCCATGTCGCCTCTAGACGGACAATCTCTCCTCAAATGGCCCTGCTGGCCACAAGAGTAACAAGCTTCCGGAGCAATGCGACACTCGCCCTGGTGAGACCTACCGCATCGAGCACACTGAGATATGGGTGGTCTCGATCGGTGACGATTCGCCTCCTCGAAACCCGAAGTCCGGAGCCACGACCGCCCCGAATGACTCTGGCTGATCAGACCTCCTGCCAGAAAACCGTGAAGGAGCACTCTGTGCTGGCTGGAATGTGGACCTAGTCCGCCGCGAGGTTGTCCGCCTCAAAATCGCCCGAGACCACCTTTCGCCTCTTGGGCTGGCACAGTCAATATAGTCCTCCATCTCTATCCTCTATCCTCGCGCATAGGCTGCATCCTAGCAATGTCCATACTGGTGAAGGATCACCCCAAGCATGCAGAATCATATGACGGCCTAGCCCATCACATAACGATGAACTATATCCGCCGTATCTACAATGGTGTGCGCATGCCTGGCCAAGGAGTCAAACTCCAGGCTGTACTCCCTGATAGTCCTCCCATTCTGCCTCAAGGTCAAGAATCTATCTACACGGGCTCTCCTCATCTCAGGAGGCAAAAAGTGATCCATGAAGGCCTCTGTAAACTCCTCCCAAACAGCTGGAAGAGCATCCTCACCTCTCGACAGCTCCCACGACTCAAACCAGTTCAACGCAATATCGCGTAACCGGTAAGAGGCTAGCATAACAGACTCTGTCTCCGAAGCCCTAAGAACCTGCATAGTCCGCTGTAGCTGCCGAATGAACTCCTGCGGATCCTCCTCAGACCTCGAACCATAAAACTCGGGCGGATGACAACCCAGAAAATCCCGAATCCGCAAGCTGTCGGCTCTAGGGTTAGCTGCCTGCTCCTGTCGGCGCTGCCCTGCTACTATACTGGTCAATAACCGGATCTGCTCCCCGTAGTCTCTATACTCAGCTCCGATCGTGGGATCGAGGCTCGTGCAGGAACCTCTGGAGCTACTGCCGCTCTCGGCTCCTCTAATACTGCCGGCGTGGCTGAACTCGCCGACCCGCCTACTACCTCAGGCATAGTCTGTGCCTGAGTCCGTGTAACCCTCTGAGTACCGCTAGCAGCTCCTGCTGCTGCCTTGCCCTTCTGGGCCCTGGTCGCCTTCCGTGGAGGCATAACTGTTTCATAAGAATAGGTCAGAGAGGATTCAACCTAATAAGACAGCTCTACTGCACGATCTCAGAGAGAGAAGAATGGAAACCAATCCTAAATGTCCTGCAGCCTCCTGATTATAGATGTGGTGCACAACACACCGATAATCAAGACTCTACTAGACACGGTCTGTAGACACTTTCCGAGGACTAACTGCTCTGATACCACTTTTGTCACGACCCGACCCCGGGGCCGCGACTGGTGCCCTACCTGGGCACCCCGTTCAGGTATACATCAGAGAATAGCAGCGGAACATACACAACATACAACATTTTTAGACAATAATAACACAGGCTAGCCGATAAGGCCGCCTTCCATAAAATATGCATAATCAAAGAAAAACTGTACAACTCGGTTCTTACAGCCCCAAACCACAACATGTGACTACAGACCTCTAGGAATAACAACAGTGGCGGGACAGGGCCCCGCCATACCCCTGAATGTACATAAATCTACAACATCAGGGAAAAACTGTACCAAAAGACAAGCCTCCGGAGAAATGGAGCTTCTGACGTCTGATAAGTGATCCTAAGAATGAGGATCCACCACCTGCTACTCCCTACCGCGGCAGAACGCAGCCAGGAAGGGTCGTTACACTGATATGTACTAAGTATGTAAAACTGGAAAATACTGTAATTACATCATAAGTTTAAATCAAAGCCGGAGACATGTATGATAATAAAATTACGATACAAAGTGCCCATCGACAATGAGAGTAACTGATAGTATACGTACAACATAAAAATAGGAAGCTCACGATCAAAGCAGGACCATCCGCCCGCAGTATCATTAAGCAATCCTACTCCTGGGACTATTTCACCCGCATAGGTCGTGTGGACCCGCATGAGGTATTCCTCGCATAGGCTGAACCCGCCCGCATGGGACTATTTCACCCGCATAAGCCCATAAGGACTCACATGAGGTATTCCTCGCATCGTGGGTAGCAAATCCACGGAAACAGGTGGTATAACTATCTTGGGGATTTACCCCTCAATTATACTCTTACCCTGAAGCAAGTGGTATAACTATCTTGGGGATTTACCCCTCAGATATACTCTTACCCTGGAGAAGGTGGTATAACTATCTTGGGAATTTACCCCTCAGATATACTCTTACCCTATCTCAACCGGCCATCATACATAAAGTAAGCAAGTTAAAAAATCCCCCTAACTTCTTATTCATATACACTCTCATTTTAGTTTACTTAAGGCACTAGCATATCTTTTATAAAAATCCGGGAATTTAACCCAAGTACTACATACTTCTACTCCTTAAAACAAATGACTCTTTTTAGTATAAAACTTCCAAGATACTATTAACCGTAGTACCAAGTCGAAATTACGCTTCAAGACAAGTCACAATACCTTTATAAATAAAGTTAGGTTTCTAAATCAAGTGACTCATTTTCTTATAAAACCTTAGGCAATTGATGCCTTAAAATCAAATTGCCTTTCATTAAATCAAGTCATTTATCTTTCCATAAAGCTAATATAACCAACTTTCCATAAAGTCGTTATATTCACTTTATACCTTTGTCAAGTACAATTTCCTATCCAAGGGACTTATACGTTTAAAACGAAACAAGTATCACATACTTTAAAACTCTTCAAGTCCCTTAACTTTAATAAAACTTAAGACATCCTTAATACTTTCAAAGAAGTGAGTTAATCTCCTAACTCACCCGACTTTGCTATTCATAAAACTAGTAAAGGATATCAAGGTCTTGTACGTCTACCGTACTATATACGTACAACTAGTCATGCTCAAAAGATAGGAAAGTTCTACATACCTCTTCGGGTCAAACCACTTGCCAAGTACAAAGTCCCGCCCGTAGTATGTCAACATATAATATTCACAATACGTCTATTAACGTCTTACTTCAAACGTAGAATATTATAAGTGTAAAGTCTCTAAATTCTACGGAAAATCGGACAGCACCTCCTTTGTTTCTACTTACTTTGCCACCTTTTTCAAGGCCGAATACAATTACCAAACACGCCACATTTAAGGCCCAATCAATGAAATCAACAATAGGGGATTACACGCCTACTAGACGTGTAAAATTCTGCCCCACAAACGATATCAAACTAATACAACTACTAGGCCAATTCGGCAAACTTGAGGTACTATAACATCAATTCTAATCTAATTTCCATTTCAATCCAAGTTGTTAGCATAACATGATATCAAGTCGCAATCGATTATAGTACTATAATCTTCAAGTAAGTAACATGCGACGATTCTAGTAAACGACCAAATTGTAATCCAACTTCACATGGCTTACATTACATTTTCGGATTTTTAAGGCTACAAGCAATCCATAATACTTATAAATTTCAACACATATACTTCATGCTAGCAACATGTAAAGCTAACAACAATATAAATAATCTTGTAACACTTTTAAGAGACAAGATTATACCTCAACGAATCTTAATCCAACTCCAAATCCGAAGTCGCTCCTTAGCAACTTAGAGCCTCTTCAAGACACTTCAATCCGCTAGTTGAGACCCTTAGAACAACACCAACAAATTTCCTTCAAACTTCCAAACAAAAACCTAGAAAGCAACTAGGTTTTTACCTTGCGACTAATACGAAAACTATATTTTTTCGAGATTTTTCTATTGAGATACACTTACAATACACTCAAGAACCTTGGTTTAAAGTGTGGAGCTTAATGGACAAGAAACAATTTTTTTCCCGTTTTGATTGGAGTGAACCCGAGGGCAACAAGCTCTTGCTCTTCAATTTCTTGAATTTTTTTCTAAGTGTTAAGCTTGTCTTGCTACTACTAGTATTATATAGCACAATGGAGGGTCAAGATGTAAACAAATGGATGGCTTGGATGAGGTCTTATTAAATATCAAGACTTTGTGGACCCTTTGACTTAGTCAATTCTCTCAAGCTCACAACTTGCAAGACTTGTCATCCTACAAAGGTCAAATGACCCTTAAGCCCTTGCTTAAAATCGTCCAAGGCTCCATAAGGGGGGGTGACACGTGTCGCCCTCCCATTCGTCACAATATTACGTTTTCCGACAATTTCATAATTCCGATAAATTTTTACAAGCCTCAAATCTTAACACTTGTGAGTTCTTACGTACGTTCTTAAAACATGTCCTATAAAATACGGGGTGTAACACTGTCGTACCCTCCTCGTACACTCGAACTCTTCCTAATATACGTACCACATTTCTGTCATTGCTTCAGTTTCCAAAATCTCGGGGTTACTATCTCCAACTTGGTCATCATTAACTGGGAACACTCTGGATGGATCTCCGATACTCTTCCGAAACATAGCAACATGGAAGACCGGACGTACTGCCTCCTAAGTCGGACGACAGTGCTAACTTATAGGCAACCTGGCCTATTCTACAAACGATCTGAAAAGGCCCAAAGTACCTCGGCTAAGTTTCCCCTGCTTTCCAAATCTCGTCACCGCCAGGTGGTTCTTGAAGACTCCACGTCAACTGAACTCCAGTGTCGACGCCGATTATCCACACGACTTACGCTGACTCGAGTGCTAATAACTTCTTCTGGATAAGCTTCATCTTATCCACATCCTGCTGAATCAAGTAGGGACCAACTATCTGAACCTTGCCAACATCGAACCAATCGACCGGCAACCTACACTTCCGCCCATACAAGGCTTTATAAGGCGTCATCCGAATACTAAGATGGTAGCTATATAATACTCACTCAACAAGAGGCAAATAATCCTCACAGCTACCCCTGAAATCAAAACACCGGCCCGTAACCTATCCTCAAATGTCTGGATAAAACGCGATGTTTGTCCGTCGGCCCGAGGGTGAATGCAATACTGAGACTCACCTGAATATACTCCACGTATCCAACGTACCCCGACAATGATCAAACGTACAATCCTTTACTTAAGACGACCTTGCATCTAAGGTCTCCACGTGTCATATTCTAAGGGTCACACCTACCATGTCCCCATACTTACATTCCCAACTACCCCTGTTTTCTAATCACAACTAACACAATGCTATCCGTACATAACGCCTCACATGTATCTACCATAACGACATAAACAAGTCTCTTAAGGGCTGAAGATATCTCTGTAACTACTGCCTCACTTTACCTTTGTCGTTCTAATCAAATCCTGCTCTGCTGGGCGCATAACTACAGAAGGTGATGAACCAGCCACTGATCCCGAAGGCTGATTCATAACATCCGCGCCACCTCTGGTCGGACAATTTCTCGCAAAATGGCCCTGCTGGCCGCAAGCCTAACAAGCTATCTAAGTAGTATGACACTCCTCATAAGAACACCTACCACAACGGCCATACCGAGGTGGGGGTGGCCTCCTCTGGCTAACACCCCTTCCTCTCCGAACCACTTAATCCGCAACTGACTTGGTAGGCTAAGTCATCCCACCTGTATCCCCCCTACTAGGACATTCTCTCCTCACATGGCCCTGATGGCCGCTGGTAAAACAAGCACCCGTAAAAAGACGACATTCCCCGGGATGACGCCTACCACATAGTGAACACCGAAAATCGAATCGGTGGCTAGAACCTATGTAAATCGTGAACGGAACCCCGGAGTTCGACCAACTCCTAAATACCCGAACGCCCCGAAGTCCGCGGAGGACCACTCATCTTGGCGGAGGCGCATAACGATCGATCTTTGAGAAGATCCACTCGAAAATTACCAAAGGACCTGCATTGCTCGCCTCTTCTGCGATCTTGGTTAATCTGCCGATCTCTACGTTCTCGATGCGCTGCGCGTAAGCTGTATGCGGGCAATGTCCATGTTCATCAAGAGCTACTCTTGTACAACTCTCGCTAGATAATCGCCATGTCTGTGACATATCGGTGCACTCTATCCTCCGTATGCGCCACTAAAGTGGGGACATAACGAGCCAATGAGTCAAACTCGTCAGTATTCTCGAACCTTCCGTCCGTTCGCCAACATCATAAATCTATCTCGCGAGCTCTCTCATGCGAGGAAAGAAGTGTAAGAAATGCCTTCGAGGTCTTGATCACTTTCATGATCCTGCAGAATCGAATAAACTCCTGAGGATCTTCCTCAGTTCTAAATCCATAGGACTCGGGTGGACTGCAACTCAAGAAGTCCCGAAGTCTCAAAACTATCGGATCTAGGGTGAACTACTGGTACTGCCGGAACCACCGTCTCCCGTTCGTCCTCATTCCCAGCCATCAGACTAGCTAGTAACTGGGCCATCTCCTTGTAACTCATATCCTCGGCTCCTGGCCATGGACTGGAGATTCAGGTATCATAGTCTCAGTAGAAACTGCTGCCGCTCTAAACTCTGATGGGGCTAGCGGCGTCATAAAACTCGTCGTCTGAAGTACTATCTCAGGTAATGACCAGGCCTGTGCCCTCGTAACCCTCTGTGTTCTACTCGTAGCTTCCTCTGCTGCCTTGCCCATCTGGGCCCTGGTTGCCTTGCGTAGAGGCATAAAGGGTACATAAGAATACGCCAGAGGGAGTCCAACTTATAACACAACTCTAAGGCACGATCTCAGAGTGAGAAGAATGGAAACCAATCCTAAATATCCTGCAGCCTCCTGATTATAGGTGTGGTGCACAACACGCTGATAATCAAGACTCTACTAGATACGGTATGTAGACACTTTCCGAGGATTAACTGCTCTGATACCACTTTTGTAACGACCCGACCTCGGGCCCGCGACTGGTGCATTACCCCGGGAACCCTAGTGATACAACATCAGAGAAAATCAGCGGAAATAAGAAGACAGGCTAACCAAAAGCGTTACCTTTCTGTATATATAAATAAAAACTTGAACAGTTACATCCCTTTTACAAACCCTGCCCACAACAGTACTACAGACCTCTAAGAATGTTATAACAACAACGACGGGACAGGGCCCCGCCATACCCCTGAATGTAAGTGCCTACAACGACAGGGGACTATACCAAAGATAAGCCTCCGGAGAAACGGAGCTTCCCAAAACGCTGAACTGTGATCCTATGAGCGAGGATCAACAACTGGTGTACCTCTACTGCGGCGTAACGCAGCCCCGAAGGAGGTCGATAACAGTACCAGTATGTGGCGAAAATACTATAAATGAAATCATAATAGTCTATATAAAACGGAAGACATAATGATAACCAATTTACGATACCCAATATGTAAGCAGTCATGTCAAGTCAGGGACTCACGCCCTCAAAGTCATTACTCAAATATAACCATGGGTCTCATGCCCACAATATCAATCATGCCTGTTATACCCCGTGTTTCCAGAGTATGTACGTAAAGGAATACGTACAAAAAAGTTTGGTCTTAAAGTTAGGCCTTGGACATTTTTTTGGGCACAACTCACAAAGCGAATAGTTTTCCGACGAAACGTTTCCACAGCTTTCGTAGGGTAAATTCCGGCTATGCCATTTCTAATTTTTGCGGATTTTTCCGAGAGACGAAACATTTTGGACCAACGGGAGGGCAACACTTGTCACCCTCCAATTGATGGATGTGAGGCGTTCATAGGGCCGATTGGAGTTGCCAACTTGGTCAAGTTGTTGGTAAGATATTTTGTGTGCAAGTTGGCTAGGTACACTTGCCCTAATCTTGACCTTACACTTGCCTAGCACTTGGCTAAATCTTGTCCATTGGTTGGCCATCCCTTGACCTATAAATACCCCCCTTAAGATGAAGAGTTCTTCATCCACAAATTACTTTCCAAGTCTTGAAAATCCTCCCTTCTCCCTTGTTAGCCATTTTCGTCCAAGCCCTCTTCCCCCTCTAGCCTAAGTGACCCTTGGCGAGGCTTCCTAGCCTAGCCAGAAAACTACCCCCCCTCCCTTGGTAGAAAAGTTGCCTTCTAGTATTGTTATAATGCCCAAAATACCCTAGCCCAAATCCCTTAGTCCTTAGTAGAAGTTGTGAAGAACTTCTTGGTTTCCTTGGAACTATCGGAGCGTTCAACTTAGGAGCTAAACCTTGCTCAGGCGCGACTTTTATCTTGGATATTATTGGGCTTACCGAGGTAAATAAACTTACCCTTCTTTTATATTAGAGAATATATACTGTAGAAGTATAAGAATAAGTATAAATACTTAGACGAATATTACAGAATAGAATTGAACTGTTATCACAGTAGAAGGGTTTAAAAGAAGAATAATTGAACTGTACTCACATAGGACTGTTTACACAGTAGACTCATATAACTCACCAGGTAGGGTTGTGCTGCCCGACTTTCCGTAGAATTGTGAACCCTCTGTTTAGAATGACCTTCAGAGTAGTCTAGACTTTGATAGATGTCTGTGACTATTATGGTGACTCTGCGCGCGACATATTCAACTTGGCAGGTGGTTTTCGCTGAGAAGGTATGTGATTCTTCCTAAAGCATGATATTTTACAATATATATAGTACGGTAGACGTACATGTGTTAACTAAAATATAACTACGGCAATGTCCTTGACTTAAGCCTGAATAATACTTACGGCAATGCCTCACGGCTTAAGCCTGAATAACACTTACGGCAATGCCTCACGGCTTAAGCCTGAATAATAAAGATCTGAAAGCATTTTTAAAAAAAAGAATACTGAATCATTTTTTTTACAGAAGAGAACTAATTGGTTTTTAAACAGAAGCTTAAAAGTTATACTAGCCTTATGGGAAGTTAAGAATAACCACTTAAGATTGATAAAAGAAACAGTTTGCCTATGTGTTTATAACAGACTTATATTGAATTGTGAAAAGAATAATAAGATGGTTTGATAAGTAGACATGATATGATGCTATGTGTGTTAGTGTCTTGTAACGTTTGTGAAAAAGAGTATTCTTGTTGTGATTATGTTGTTTAAAGATAAGCTGTTATGTTAGTGTACTATCACTCACCTCTTGAGATGATCTGGGAGGTTGTCGCCCTCCGTCGCGGGTAGACTTCGGCGATGCAGGACCATGATTCGAGAATACCTCATGCGGGTCGAGGGCCTATGCGGAGCTACGAGAGTTCCAGGTTAGTATGCGGGGTTATGCCTCATGCGGTCTATATGGCCATGCGGACAACGAGTCCAGGACGATGCCGAGGAGTAACTACCCTCGATGCGGGGTTATACCTCATGCGGGCCCATGTGAGTGGCCTATGCGGACTCCGAGTTCAGATTAGGCTTGCAGAATGATGATATGGGCGAGTGGCCTGTTTCGATCATTCGCAGCCTAGACAAGACTATTACGATTACCTATTGTTGCTCTTGTTTGTGATGTAGCACTACGTGCGGTTTCTGGTTGTTTCACACATATTTGTAAATGGTTTTAAAAATGATATGTTTTCATTTAAGTACTTTATTTCGCATACTTAGTACTGTTATCGACCTCGCCGGGCTGCGTTCATGCCGCAGTAAGGGCAGCAGTGCTAGATCCGCATCCTTAGGATCACTTTGCATGGGTGTCAGGAGCGCCATCTTCTCCGAGGCTCTACTTTTGGTATGATCTCTGTATTGTAGATAGTTTATGCAGTCGAGGTATGGCGGCCCTGTCCCGCCATAGTTGTATAAATCCTTAGAAGTCTGTAGTCATTATGCGATGTCGGATGTAATCGCTAAACTGGTTTATATATATATATGCCGAAAGGCGACGTTTGTTCACATAAACTGTGTCTTATTTTATAAACTGTTTCATGTCTTGTTTTATATTTCCGCTGATTACTCTGATGTATGACTACTTGGGTGCCCCGGTAAGGCACCAGTCACGGGCCCCGGAATGGGTCGTGACAATGCCCGTGGAATTCCTTCCTCACTGTCGGCAGTCCATGATATAAAAACACCAAGGAAAACACATGAACACCAGGTCCCACCTGTGTCATAATAAAACCGTACGGGGTAAGTACGAAGGCATAGCCGACTACTAGAACCCACCGTACTAATAATGCTATAAAACTGTATCACGAGGTCTTTCTAGACCGCTAAATGATCGAAGCTGGACTATTCTCCCTCAGTATCATTTGTGCGAGCCTAATCCTGGAACTCCCGCAGTCCGCATAGGCCACCTAGGCCCGCATGAGGTATTCCTCGCATCGGGGGTAGCTAACCCTCGGCAACATCCTGGACCCCCGAAGTCTGCATAGTCACATATGGACTGCATGAGGTATTCCTCGATACCCGTATTATCAAAATAGAGCAACTATCTTTTTAGGTAAACCAAAACAATTTCCATACCGTCTTTTTAAACCAACTTAAGACAAAAGCATGCCTTCCTTTCAAAAGAAAACACTTCAAATTTTTATGTCTCTTTCTTTTATAAATCAAGTCCTTACTTTGTAATTTTAAGAAAATCAAAACTTGTTTATTAATGATCTTATTAAAGCAGTCATGATCTAGGAAATGTAGTACAATTTTGTCTTATCTTAGCTTCTATGCAGATGGAAGATTCTACTTGTTTTAAGTTAATTAATAGTCATTACCTTTTCCTTTATTAACGTTGCATTGGCTTGTTCGATATTCTTTCCCCTTTCCGAAATCAATATAACATTATTATTTAAAAACCAAGTACTCATTACTCATGAATGAGGTTTCACAACTTTCTACACAATTCAAGTTCTTCACATATTATATCAAGTCTCTTATCTTTTAAAACCAATAACCCATTCTTTTACCTACATAAAGTCGTTATAATTAACTTCCCATAAAGCCATTATAACACTTTATGTTTTAAACCAACCAATTTTGTTTAGCACACGTACGTCTACCGTACTACATAGTTGTTATACCCCGTAGTTCCAGGGTATGTATGCGAGGACGTACGTACGAGAATACGACAGAAAGATTGGAAAGGAGGAAAGAGATGATTTTTCCACGGAAAAGTTTCCGGTTTTTGTAAAGGAAAAAGGTTCGTTAATGGGAATTGGATTCCCAGATTTGGTATTCGGACTTCCTGGAATATTAGAGAATTATGGAATTTTATTTTCGGAAATGGTCACGTGGGGCCACGGGTGAAATTCTGGTTTTGTGGGGCCCACTTTGTTTTCGAGATTTTGGCCATTGTGGATATTTCGGAAGATGTTTTATTTTGGGCCATTAGGAGGGTGACACGTGTCACCCCCCCCTAGGTGGCTTGGCCGAATGACATTTGGGCACAAGTCGGAGTTAGAGTCGTTTTTCCGAAGCGTTTTACATAACTTGCGAGGGAAAATTCCGGCTATGTCTTTTCTTATTTTTGCGGATTTTTCCGAGAGATGAAATGTTTTGGACCAACGAGAGGCGACACTTGTCACCTCGAGTTGGTGGAGTTGACGGCCACCGCGGGCGTTTGAAGGGTCAAGTTGGTGAGATATTTTGTGAGGATTTGTGGAGTAGGGACTAGGGGCACTTGGGCACATCTTGGCCCTACACTTGCATAGCACTTGGCTAGATCTTGGCCCTTGGTTGGCCTTTGCTTACCCTATAAATACCCCTCCCTTTGAAGACTTCTTCATCCTCAAATCTCTAAGTCTTGAGAACCCTCTCCTCCTCTTGTTGACTCTCGTCCAAGAGCCTCCCTCCCCTTTCATGTGGCCTTGTGGCCGAGAGCACCTCTCCCTTCCTAGTAGGCCGCCCGAGAGCACCCCACTACCTTGGGGTGTTCTCGGGTACCCACTTGGTTGTGAAATACTCTCAAAAGTATTGTTATAATGCCCAAATACCTTAGCCTTATACCTTGTAGTATTCTAAGGTTATATCTATCTGAAAAGCCCGTAAATACTATCATACTTCCCAGTCCACAAACCAAACCCTAAGGAAAATCTCCATGGTTAGTTGGAGTGCTTTGTAGAAGTTGGTTAGAACTTCTAAGGGTTGTTTGGGCGGACTGAGCACCCGGTGTAGGAGAGAAACATTGCTAAGGATCGACTTTAAACTCGGATAATTGTGGGCTTATCGAGGTAATTATCTTGTCCCCCTATTGTAATTGGATATTACATGTTGTTAGAATATATAGTTGAAGTATACTATATATAGAACTGAACGTAGTTGTTGGCAATGTCTTTTGACTTAAGCACGAAGAATAAGGAATCGAGCTGAATTACATAGGGGCGTATTCTGATGACTTGTGTAGTATTACGGTATAGTAGAATTGTACCCGTTCGGGTTAGATGTATAACCCCCCGGTTGGCTTGGTAGCGGCCTCGATAGAGAGGAGATTTACGTTGTGTGAGAAGTCTTTGCGAATTTTACGTAGAATGTTCTACGATGTTAATAAGCGCGTGGCCTTATAGGTTGAAGTGCTACGTGTGGAATGATCCACTTGGCTTAAGGAGTAGCCGACTGTTTGGAGCGTTTTGCTATTAGTCGATACTCGTCGCGAGGTATGTGAACCTCTTCCTATCTCTCCTAGCATGATATGTGTGAACTATGTAGTACGGTAGACGTACATGTGTTTGATTGTTGTAAAACATAAAGTGTTATAACGGCTTTATGGGAAGTTGGTTATAACAGCTTTATGTAGGTAAGAAAATGGGTTGTGGTTTTCGAAAGGTAACTGATTTGATTATAACTGACTTGTTATGTGTTAATGAAGAACTTGAAGTATTTCAAAGGTTTATAAATCATTTTGAAAGAATATGTGTAGTAATGTATTTTTGAAAACTTAAGAGTTATACTAGCTTTATGGGAAGTTAGGTATAACGGCTTAAGAATGTTTTACTGATTTTGGAAATCAGGATGTGTATCGACAAACCATCGCAGCGTTAACAAAGGAAATGTTTTGAATAATTAAGTATGATTAAAACCAGAGAAACTTCCATCGGCATAGAAGCTAAGATAAGACAAAATGATATTTCCTAGATCATGGCTGCTGTAATAAGATTGTTATAAATAAGAATAACCTACTTACATGTAAGGCTTATGTTTCTCAATTGGTTAATAAAAAGGATTATATTCTTGGATGAATAAGACTATGAACTACGAAACCTTTTTAAAATAAGAAACTGGAACATGTGAAATTAGGCAAACTCAACGTTTGGAAAATAATGTTGTTACTTGATTTTACAAAGGTAAGTGTTTTGGTTTACTTAAAGGCGATCACTCTATTTTATACTACGGGTATTGTGTGACTTATGTGATAGGAACGGATCTTTTCAAGATTTAATGTATGAAGTACGTTGGGGTTAGATACTCGAACTTGTTAGTAGAAAGTACCTTGTGTGAACAACTTGATTGTATTGGTTTGTGATAGCCTTGTAATACTTTCTTGTTGATTTGATAAGTAAACATGTTAGGATGCTACTTGTGTTAGTATCTTGTGATTGTTATGTAAGGGGGTCATTCTTCAGTGCTTACATTATTAAAAGGTAAGTCCATTGTCTCGTTATTATATCACCTACCCTCGATCGTATACCGAGGGCTTGCCACACTTGATGCGGGTCTATACGGCCAATTCGGTCCTTGAGACTATGCGTAGACGCGGTATGCTCCAGGATTGACTGATCATTACGGGTGTTTAGCCTGATGCGGGGATTCCTATCGCGGTCTCGAGGACTACGCGGTCGCGAGGGGCTATGCGGTGCGAAGTCGGGGCGGATACCGAGGGTTAGGCTGCCTTCGATGCGGGGTATACCTCAGGTGGTCTAGGACCAGGATTCGAGGAATACCTTATGCGGGTCTGTGTGTGACCTATGCGGAGCTGCGAGAGTTCCAGGAATAGACGCGCACATTGATACTGCGGGCGAGTGGCGGCCGATCTGTGGTGCGATGCAGAGACCTCGTGATACAGTTTGTGGCATTTGTGGTACTGGGGGGTCTTAGTAGTCGGCTATGCCTTCGTACTTACCCCGTACGGTCTTATTGTGATGACTTTGAGGCGTGAGTCACGACTTGACATATCGCTTAGTTGTTGTGAATCGTAGTTTGGTTATCATACATGTCTCTGCTTTATATAGACTACTATGATTTGATTCTGATATTACTTTCAGATTTCACATACTTGGTACATGTTATCGACCTCCTTGAAGTGCGTTCATGCCGCAGAAAAGGTACACGGTCGATGATCCTCGCTCTTAGGGTCACTGTTCAGCATTTGGGAAAGCTCCGTTTCTCCGGAAGCTTGTCGGTGGTATAGTCCCCTGTCGTTGTAGGTATTTACATTCAGGGGTATGGCGGGGCCTGTCGTCATAGTTGTTGCAAATCTTAAGTGCATGAAATCGTTGTAGGCGGGGTTTGTAAAAGGATTAAACTGTTCTCTTTAAAAGATTGTTTATATATGCGAAAGGCAAGTTTTCCTGATTATTGTTTTATACTTACATTTGTCTCATGTTATGTTTTATGTTCGATTACTCGATGTTGTATCACTAAGGTGCAGGGTAAGGCACGATCCACGGGCGAGTTTGGGCGTGTGAGTGGTATCGAGCGATTAATCCTCGGAAAGTGTCTACGAGCCGTATCGGTAGAGTCTTGATTATCGGTGTGTTGTGCACCACGCCAATAATCGAGAGGCTATAGGATATTTAGGATGGTTTCTATTCTTCTCACTGAGATCGTGCCTTAGGCGGTGTTGAAAGTTGGACCCTCGGCGAAATTCTTTCCCTTATCGTTATGCCTCGCGTAGGGCAACCCGCCTGTGAGGCGAAGCGGCGAGGCTGCGAGTTGAGTTCGGAGGTTGCGTGGGCACAGCCCAATTACCACACGGGCGGTGTTTTGTTCGGGAGTTATGCTACGTCACTAGCCCAGAGAGTTTAGCACGGCGGCGATTCCTCTGCGGCCATGATATTTGAACCTTGGTTCCACGATTGGGAGCAGAATATAGATTGCAGAGACGACCACGTTACTAGCTATGGATGTGGCTACGGAGAATATACCGATGTCTGCGAGTCTTGATGACTATCTAAAGAGAGGTTGTACAAGAGTAATTCTTGACTAAGGCGTGAGCATGGCCTATGAACGGGCTTATACGCAGCGGTCGAGAAAGCGTAGAGATCGGCGGGTTAACGAGGACATCGAAGGGGCGAGCGGCTAGGTCCTGGTAACCGAGGCAAGTCGCCTCACGGAGATTAGATTATGCACATCCGCCCGGTGCAAAGAGGTCCCACGGGATTGATGCGTTCGGTATGCAGGAGTTGGTCAGGACTCCAGGGTTTTCGATTCACTGTGTGACAGACGTCATCCCGGGGAATGTCGTCTTTTTAGATTGATACTTGTTGTACCTGTGGCCGTCAGGGCCATATGTCGAATAGGTGACCTAGTAGAAGGATTTTGTCTTCAGTACCGGTGGGTAGTTCGTCACCTTCCTTAACTATGCGCCCTACGGGGCAGGTTCGATTAGAACGACATAGGGGAGTGAAGCAGTAGATGCAGGCATATCCTAAACCGTCTAGAATTTTGTTTATGTGATAAGGTGAGTATACCTTAAGTGCTATGTTCTGGTAGCAGTATGTTAGTTGTGATTAGAAATCATGGTTGTTTAACCGAGTAAGATGTTGGGGGATAGAGAAGTGTGAGCCTTAGAGTTTTACGCGTAGAGACCTTAGAGGTAAGGCCATCTCGGGTAGAGACGTATGTTTATGTTTGACCCTTATAGGAGTGCATAGTGCACGTGAGCTGTGTTTGGGGATAAGACACTGAGTAGCCTAAAATGAGAGCGGGTAGTTGAGCTCAGAAGACCGCTAGGTTTTCGTAACGTGATTCGTGAGAGTTTTCCTCCGGTAAGATAGTGTGTTGCGGCGTTGGGTCGGGTTGAGGCCACGCACGGGTCAACCCGCGGCCTGTATGGTGGTGGGGTCAGTTTGTGGTGGTCCCGCCTTGTGATAGGGTCATGAGGGTGTTAGGCCCAAATTTAGTTAACCAGCGTACGAGTTCGTGGATGCGTTCGACCAGTGGTCGGGCCGATGGGGGGTAGCTGTGAGGATCGTTGTCTCCGGTTGGGGGAGTGTTTAAGCTACCATTTCAGTGATCGGATGTCGTCTTATGAAGCCTTGTAGGGGAAGAAATGCAAGTTGCCGGTCGATTGGTTCGATGTTGGCAAGGCTCAGGTAGTTGGTTCAGGTTTGTTCCAGCAGACGGTGGTTAGGGTGTGACGAGTTTTGAGGAACAGAGGAACTTAGCCCGAGTTACATTGGGCCTTTTTGAGTTCATGTGAAGAATAGGCCAGGTTGCCTATAGGTTAGCATTTGCCGTCCGACTTAGGAGGCAGTACGTCCGGTCCTTCGTATTGTTATGTTCGGGGAAGTATCGAAGATCCATCCAGAGTTCCCGATAATAATGACCACGTTAGAGATAGTAACCGAGTTTTGGAATCGGCGATGTAAATGTGGTAAGAGTTCGAGTGTGCGACAGCTTCAGTGATCGCATGCAGTCCGGTACCATTTGTTGGGTCGCCTGAGAAGGTTAATGCCTCAGGCAAAGTGACAAAAGTGGTATCATTTTGGTGATGTTAGAGTGTTTCCGTGGACTCGAGGTAAGCATTTTTTTGCTTGATTGTTTCGGGCGGTATGGCGATTGTTCTCGTAAGTATAGTAGTGAAGACTACATCTGCCGGTTGTTTTGAGACTTAGAAGGAACATTCGGGACGAATGTTTCTAAGAGGAGAATGTTATACCCGTAGTTCGGGGTATGTATGCGAGGACGTGCGTGCGAGAATACAGAAAGATTGGAAAGGAGGAAAGGTGATTTTTCCACGGAAAAGTTTCGGTTTTGTAAAGGAAAAGGTTCGTTAATGGAATTGGATTCCCATTTGGTATTCGGACTTCGGAATATTAGAGAATTATGGAATTTTATTTTGGAAATGGTCACGTGGGGCCACGGGTGAAATTTACGGTTTTGTAGGGCCACTTTGTTTTGAGATTTTGGCCATTGTGGATATTTTGGAAGATGTTTTATTTTGGGCCATTAGGAGGGTGACACGTGTCACCCCACTAGGTGGCTTGGCGAATGACATTTGAGCCAAGTCGACAGAGTCGTTTTCGACGAAACGCTTACATAACTTGCGAGGAAAATTCCGGCTATGTCTTTTCTTATTTTTGCGGATTTTTCCGAGAGATGAAATGTTTTGGACCAACGAGAGGCGACACTTGTCACCTCAAGTTGGTGGAGTTGACGGCCACCTCGACGCTTGAAGCGGTCAAGTTGGTGAGATATTTTGTGAGGATTTGTGGAGTAGGGACTAGGGGCACTTGGGCACATCTTGGCCCTACACTTGCATAGCACTGAGATCTTGGCCCTTGGTTGGCCTTTGCTTACCCTATAAATACCCCTCCCTTTGAAGACTTCTTCATCCTCAAATCTAAGTCTTGAGAACCCCTCTCTCCTCTCTTGTTGACTCTCGCCCAAGAGCCTCCTCCCCTTTCATGTGGCCTTGTGGCCGAGAGCACCCTCTCCTTCCTAGTAGGCCGGCCGAGAGCACCCCTACCTTGGGGTGTTCTCGGGTACCCAGGTTGTGAAATACTCTCAAAGTATTGTTATAATGCCCAAATACCTTAGCCTTATACCTTGTAGTATTCTAAGGTTATATCTATCTGAAAAGCCAGAAATACTATCATACTTCCGTCGGTCCACAAAACCGAAACCCTAAGGAAAATCTCCATGGTTAGTTGGAGTGCTTTGTAGAAGTTGGTTAGAACTTCTAAGGGTTGTTTGGAGCGACTGAGCACCGGTGTAGGAGCGAAACATTGCTAAGGATCGACTTTAAACTCGGATAATTGTGGGCTTATCGAGGTAATTATCTTGTCCCTATTGTAATTGGATATTACATGTTGTTAGAATATATAGTTGAAGTATACTATATATAGAATCGAACGTAGTTGTTGGCAATGTCTTTTGACTTAAGCTGAAGAATAAGGAATCTGATCAGTAATTACATAGGGTGTATTCAGGTAGACTTGTGTAGTATTACGGTATAGTAGAATTGTACCGTTCGGGTTAGATGTATAACCCCCCGGTTGGCTTGGTAGCGGCCGATAGAGGAGGAGATTTACGCTGTGGCGGGGAGAGTCGCCGAATTTTACGTAGAATGTTCTACGATGTTAATAAGCGCGCGTGGCCTTATAGGTTGAAGTGCTACGTGTGGAATGATCCACTTGGCTTAAGGAGTAGCCATTGTTTGGAGCGTTTTGCTATTAGTCGATACTCGTCGCGAGGTATGTGAACCTCTTCCTATCTCTCCTAGCATGATATGTGTGAACTATGTAGTACGGTAGACGTACATGTGTTTGATTGTTGTAAAACATAAAGTGTTATAACGGCTTTATGGGAAGTTGGTTATAACAGCTTTATGTAGGTAAGAAAATGGGTTGTGGTTTTCGAAAGGTAACTGATTTGATTATAACTGACTTGTTCTGTGTTAATGAAGAACTTGAAGTATTTCAAAGGTTTATAAATCATTTTGAAAGAATATGTGTAGTAATGTATTTTTGAAAACTTAAGAGTTATACTAGCTTTATGGGAAGTTAGGTATAACGGCTTAAGAATGTTTTACTGATTTTGGAAATCAGGATGTGTATCGACAAACCACTGCAGCGTTAACAAAAGGAAATGTTTTGAATAATTAAGTATGATTAAAACCAGTAGAAACTTCCATCTGCATAGAAGCTAAGATAAGACAAAATGATATTTCTAGATCATGGTCATTGTAATAAGATTGTTATAAATAAGAATAACCTACTTACATGTAAGGCTTATGTTTCTCAATTGGTTAATAAAAGGATTATATTCTTGGATGAATAAGACTATGAACTACTAAACCTTTTAAAATAAGAAATCGAACATTTGAAATTAGGCAAACTCGAACGCTTGGAAAATAATGTTGTTACTTGATTTTACAAAGGTAAGTGTTTTAGTTTACTTAAAAGACAGTCACTCTATTTTATACTACGGGTATTGTGTGACATATGTGATAGGAACGGATCTTTTAAAGATTTAATGTATGAAGTACGTTGGGGTTAGATACTCGAACTTGTTAGTAGAAAGTACCTTGTGTGAACAACTTGATTGTATTGGTTTGTGATAGCCTTGTAATACTTTCTTGTTGATTTGATAAGTAAACATGTTAGGATGCTACTTGTGTTAGTATCTTGTGATTGTTATGTAAGGGGGTCATTCTTGCTGTGCTTACATTATTAAAAGGTAAGTCCATTGTACTGTTATTATATCACCTACCCCCTTGACTGTGTATACCGAGGGCTTGCCACCCTTGATGCGGGTCTATACGGCCTATGCGGTCCTTGAGACTATGCGGAGCCGCGGTATGCTCGGGATCGACCGATCATTCGGGTGTTTAGCACGATCACGGGGATTCCTATGCGGTCTCGAGGACTATGCGGTCCTTGAGGGGCTATGCGGGCTGCGGAAGTCCAGGACGGATACCGAGGGTTAGGCTGCCTTCGATGCGGGGTATACCTCAGGTGGTCTAGGACCAGGATTCGAGGAATACCTTATGCGGGTCTGTGTGTGACCTATGCGAGTGCGAGAGTTCGAGGAATAGACGCGCATCGATCTGCGGGCGATGGCGGCTTCGATCCTGTGGTGCGGTCTAGAGAGACCTCGTGATACAGTTTGTGGCATTTGTGGTACTGGGGGTCTTAGTAGTCGGCTATGCCTTCGTACTTACCCCGTACGGTCTTATTGTGATGACTTTGAGGGCGTGAGTCCCTGACTTGACATGACTGCTTAGTTGTTGTGAACTGTAGTTTGGTTATCATACATGTCTCCTGCTTTATATAGACTACTATGATTTCATTCTGATATTACTTCTGATTTCACATACTTGGTACATGTTGTACTGACCTCCTTCGGGGGGCTGCGTTCATGCCGCAGGAAAAGGTACACCAGTCGATGATCCTCGCTCTTAGGGTCACAAGCCAAGATTTGGGAAAGCTCGTTTCTCGGAAGCTTATCGGTGGTATAGTCCTGTCGTTGTAGGTATTTACATTCGGGGTATGGCGGCCCCGTCGTCATAGTTATTGCAAATCTTAAGTGCAGTAATCTTGTTGTGGGCGGGGTTTGTAAAAGGATTAAATCGTTCTCTTTAAAAGATTGTTTATATACGAAAGGCAAGTTTTCCAGATTATTGTTTTATATACATTTGTCTCATGTTATGTTTTTATGTTCCGCTGATTACTCTGATGTTGTATCACTAAGGTGCCCGGGGTAAGGCACCAGTCACGGGCCCGGGTTTCGGGGCGTGACAATAGTTCACAATAATCATGCTAGAAAGGATAGGAAGAGGTTCACATACCTCACGACGATTATCGACAATTAGCAAAACGCTCCAAAGTACTATAACCTTGCTAGCCTTTTCCACCATTCAAGTAGAATACGCTACTCGTAGTACTTCAACCTATAATGGTCATAAAACGTCTATTAACTTCTAGATCCCTTCGTAGAACATTTCTAAGAACAAGGTTTCATACACTACGGAAAATTCGCAAAGACCTTCCCCGAAACCACATAAAAACCCTCTTATATCAAGGCCCGCTACCAGGCCAACAACTCCCAGGGGATTACATGTCTAACCGGACGTGTACAATTCTGTCCCACAATAATACTACAAGTCTACTGTAAATACAGTCCAATGTAAGTACAGTTCAATTCTTTATAATCACCCTTCCAATAAATCTTCTACTCAATTATTAACTACTACAATATGTAATATCCAAATACAATAGGGGGACAAAGATCATTACCTCGATAAGCCCAAAATTATCCAAGATTTATAAGTCGATCTTGAACAACGTTTAGCTCCACTTCCTTACGCTCCAACCCGCTCCAAGCAACCCTTAGAAGTTTCTAAACAACTTCTCTTAACACCTCAACCAACTATGAAGATTTTTCCTAGGGTTTCATTTTGCGACTATTGGAATAAAGTAGTATTTCCGGGCTCTTATGTTGGGATAACTTTAGAATACTACTAGGGATACAAGGCTAAGGTATTTGGGATTATAACAATACTTGAAGAATTTTCTACACAAAGGGGGGGTGTTTGGACGAGAACAACTAAGGGGGAAGGGAGAATTTTTGCCTTGGAAACTCTTAAGTGGATGAATAAAGTCTTGCAAACAAGGGGGGTATTTATAGGCCAACCAATGGCTAGGATCAAAGCAAGTGTAAGGTGTGGATTGGGGACATGTGGGTGTGGATTCTACCAACCACATGTCCACCACAAAAATGGGACAAGTGGCTTGCCACTTGTCCACTAAAAAACGCCCCAAGGACACTTGTCCAACTCCAATCGGTCAACATGGCCACATGGGGGTGACACGTGTCGCCCCCCTACTCGTCCAAAATATTTCATCTTCCGAAAATATCCGTAATGCCAAAAATCCGAAAATAAAGTGGGCCCCACAAAACCGTAAATTTTCCCCGTGGGCCCCACGTGACCAATTCCGGAAAAATAAAATTCCATAATTCTCTAATATTCCAAAAAGTCCGAATACCAAATCTGAGAATCCAATTCCCACAAAAATTCGGAAACTTTTCCGTCGAAAATTCACATCTTTCTTCCTTTCCAATTTAAATGTCGTATTCTCGTACGTACGTCCTCACATACTTACTCTGGAACTACGGGGTGTAACAGGGATAACACGCCCAAACGGAACGCGATTAACAATCTCTCCTTCATAACAACAATAATAAAAGAAGGGGATAACACGCCCAAACGTAACGCGATTAACAATTTCTCCTTCATAACAACAATGTAAATACGGTCCAAAGTAAATACAGTCCAAAGTAGATACGGTCCAAAGTAGATACGGTCCTTAAGTTGGGGTCCTTGGCCAACTTTTACAATTTTACTTATCCAATTACTTCATTAGTCTTCCAACTTATATTCCAATCTTAATATAAGTTATAGTTCCTTTGTTGTTAACCTCTTAGTAAGTAATGGATACATTTTTACCATTTTAATGGATAATATGTCAATTCTCCTTTTAACATCTTAACAAGATCCAAATCTTTCTTTATATCTTATAGTCCATAATATACTTCCAATATATGTATAATATCCATATATACATAATAATCAACTTCACAAAGAGGTTAAGGTTCATTACCTCAAAATAGCCCAAAAAACGTGACTGTCCAGATTTTTAGCCACTGCTTCGTCAGCTGAACTTGTAACGTCGATAACTCTCTACTCCAGTGTCCTATCGACGAGAGGTTTGTTGCGTTGGAAACTAGGCTCGACGAACTTCATTTTAGGCTTTTGAAACACCCAAAAACTCCTAATATGCTAGGAGATATTCCCTTCCAAATTTGACTAAAAATCTTCCCAAAACAGTCCCGAAAATCTGCCCACTCTCGGCCAAGGGGTTGAGGCTAGGGTGTGAAATCTTGTCTAACTCTTGGTTAAAAATCTTCCTAATACATTAAGGAAGAACACTTATAAGTTTAAGAATTTTTGGACAACATTTGCTCAAGAAATAAAGGGGGTTGGATGAGAGCACTAGGGAGGGAGAGGAAAATATTTTCAAGTCTTGAAATATACTAAGTGTGGAAGATTTTCATCAACTAAAGGGTTTATATAGTACAACCAAGGGTTAGGATTGAAACATGTGTATGGTATAGATTTAGGATGTAGGTTCCTTTGTCCCACAAATGCCATGCAAGACCATGCAAGACTTTGACCATTTGACTTGCCCACTAATCTTCAAAAAAAACGTCCAAAGGCCACTTGGGGTGACACGTGTCGCCCTCCTATTGGTCCAAAATATTTCATCTCTCGGAAAAATTTCATAGTCGTAAAAATATTGAAAACGTAAAATTTCCTTCACAAGGTTCGGAATATTTTCCGTCGGAAAACAATTCTTTCATTCTTACCCTAATTAGGGTTTATACATACGAACGTACGTCCTTACATACATACTCCGGAACTACGGGGTATAACATTCTTCCCCCCTTAGAAACATTCGTCCCGAATGTTCCTTCTAAGTCTCTAAACATACCTGTGCCGGTATAGTCTTCCCTACTATACTTACGAAACCAATTATGCCACTCATGTCCATAATACAACGTACGCGCAAAAACTCACATCCGAGCCAACGAAGAATCATCTCTAAAGCGTATAACAATACTATTAGCTCCACCCATGGTCCAAAGGATACTTTCTTCACATCTTTACTTTATAAAACAGACACTTCCATCTTCTTCACACATCTTCGCCTCTTTTCTTACTCGTCGTACCCTCATCGTATACTCGAACTCTTTCTACTATACATATCACATTTCTGTCATTGCTTCAGTTTTTTTTTTTTTTTTTAAAATCTCGGGGTTACTATCTTCAACTTGGTTGTCATTAACTGGGAATACCCTGGATGAATCTCCGATACTCTTCTGAATTATAGAAACATGAAAGACCGGACGTACTACCTCCTTAGTCGGACGGCAGTGCTAACTTATAGGCAACCTGGCCTATTCTACAAATGATCTGAAAAGGCCCAAAGTACCTTGGGCTAAGTTTCCCCTGCTTTCCAAATCTCGTCACACCCTTCCGGGGTGGTACCTTCAAGAAGACCCACCATCAACCTGAACTCCAAGTGTTGACGCCGATTATCCGTAAGACTTCTGTTGACTCTGAGCTGCTAATAACCTCTTCTGGATAAGTTTCGCCTTATCCACCTTCTGCTGAATCAAGTATGGACCAGCTATCTGAACCTTGCCAACATCGAACCAATCGACCGGCAACCTATACTTCCGCCCATACAAGGCGTCATCCGAACACTGAAATGGTAGCTATTATAATACTCACTCAACACGAGACAAGTAATCCCCACCGCTCCGCTGAAGTCAAAACACTGGCCCGTAACCTATCCTCAACTGTCTGGATAAAACGTGTTGTTTGTCTGTCGGCCCGAGGGTGAATACAATACTGAGACTCACATGAGTTCCTAATCCCGCCTGGTAAAACCTCCAGAAAAAAAAGAAAATAGTCGTAAACTGGGCTCCACTGCCTGTCATAAAATAAAAGTAGGAACCCTGTGCAGCCTTACAACCTTCCTGATATATAACATCTCGCATAACCCTCCGCCGAGTAAACAGTCCTGACTGTAAGACAAGATGGGCTGACCTCATCGGCCCGACTATTGGTCGAATTCATCCACAAACTCGTATGATGGTTACCTAAACCTGGGCCTAACACCCTCGTGATCCTATCACCTAGCGGGACTACCTCAAACTGACCCCACCTCAATCCGGGCTGCGGGTTTGTCACGACCCGACCCCGGGCCGCGACTAGTGCCCTACCTGGGCACCCTTCTAATCATACAACATAATAAACTGCGGAAGATGAATAACACACTTTTTTTTAAACTAAGGCCAAGCCGATGAGGCTGCCATAATCATAAAAATTACCCGAAAGGGTCTATATTGTTTAACAATGTAAAAAAAACAACTCTAGCCAGTCCAGCCCACAGATGAATACAGACCTCTAAGATTTGAACAAATACTATGACGGGACAAGGCCCCGCCGTACCTCTGAATATACATAGCCATGACAACTCCGGAACATTAGAGCCATCTCAAAATGCTGAATCAGGATCCTAAGCTCGCGGATCCACAACTGTGTACCTAAACCTGCGGACATTTAACGCGGCCAAGAGGGTTCGATAACAAAAATTAATATGGAACGGAAATAAAGTACAGTAAACAGATCATAACTGTACAAAAGAATGACATGGGCAAGTATAAAAAGTACATACCAGATCCTGCCGTGTCATTACCACTCATGAACTTAATTGCACATCATTATCTTTTCCATTCCATTAAGAGTTATAGCCAAATCTTACGTACATACTTAGGAGAAATCATTAAGTTCATTACCATATAACTTACTTATCTTTCATAACATAATCCGACCCTTTATGGAGGGACACATATACTACCCGACCCAATCTGGGACGGGATCAAGTCACACAAATATCAAAGCGTGCCCGTGGAATCCCCTATCACTGCTGACAGTCATAAGTGTAAAATATAACCATGTGATGCGCCCGTGGCATCCCACCTCACTGTCGGCGTACGCATACACAATACATATATATATCTCCTGCCCGTGGAATCACATCATCGCGTACCGTAGGTGTAACATAGACAACACATATCTATATATATAGATATATACCGTGGCCGCATGCCCCTGAATCCCTCATCGTATACGCATGGCCAGAACGTGCCCTCGGCATCCCTCATCGTAGCGCAGTCTTCATGGGAGCTAGCCCATGGAGTAATAATATAACATGCCGGAATCCTCATCATGGGTGCATGTCTTCGTGAGCTAGCCACGGAGTAATAATCGTACATAGCATGGTCGCATGCCTCCTAATCCTCATCGTATAAGCACGGCCATGGGTAATAAAACAACCGAATCTAACGTCTCTCGTCACATGACCCTAATCCCACATCGTATAAGATGTCCAAGGATCAATCATAATGGAAGCATACCCGTGGAATCCCACATCACCGCTTGACGCCCAAGTAAACTTACAACAAGACGGCCCAACTGAGAGTCACGACGACGTAAATATATAATACTTGCGCTCAAAGCTATCACAAGCAAACATAGGCAAGTTCATTAAACCTTTAGACTTCCATTTTTATAAACTCATGGCACTTTCGTTTCACACATAAAAATCCGGGAATTTAACCCAAAGTACTACGTACTTCCATTCTTTTCAAAAGGTTCCTTTTCATACAAAACCCCAAGATACTAACACCTGTAGTATCAAGGCTTGTTTACATTTCACATAAGTCACTACACTTTTAGAAATACGTTTCTCGGCTTCTAAATCAAGTGACCCTTATTTTAAAACTTTAAGCAAGTGATACCTTTAAATCAAAATACCCTTCCTTATTTCAAGTTACTCCTTACTTACATTATTAGAGGAAACCATTCTCTTAACCTTTCATAAAGCCGTTATAACCAACTTCCCATAAAGCCGTTATAACCCTTTATGGTTTTAGACAATTTCATTCCTTTTTCAACCAAGAGACTTATACTTTTAAAACCAAGTATCATATACTTTCAAATCAATTTTCTTAGCTTCCAAAATACTTCAAGTCTCTTAACTTTAGAAATCAAGTTTCTTAACTTTTAAAATCTCAAGTAACTCACACCTTTTAAAACAAATTACTTCCGTTAAATCGTGTCATTTCTTCCTTTAAGAATCAAGTTTCATTACTTGAAAATAAAGTCTCTCAACCTTTCAGGAGTCAAAGGTTCATAGTCTTAAAACTTCATAACGTAAATTCTTTAAGTGAAGTACATATGCCTTATGTGTGTGAGTAGATTATACTTGTTTATAACGATCTTATTAAAGCAGCCATGATCTAGAAAATGTAACACAATTTTGTCTTATCTTAGCTTCTATGCAGATGGAGAATTCTACTTGTTTTAATATAATTTATCGTCATTACATTTTCCTTTATTAACGCTGCAATGGCTTGTTCGATACTTATTCTCATTCGTGCCGTAAATTAGCCAAGTCAACTTGGCTCCAAATACCTCCTAACAACTTTTACCAACATCCCCCACAAGACTTGGTAAGAACTTAGGATAACTTAGACATAACCCTTACGTAGAGTAAATCAACATACATACTTCTTAACTTCTAAGAGTAGAAGGAATCATGAAATAATACCACATGTATATTCCATACATAGAATCACGTCTAAAGAAGGAAGAGGTTCACATACCTCGCGACGATTATCGACAAATAGCAAAATGCTCCGAAGTACTTCAACCTTGATAGCTATTCCATCCTTCAAGTAGAGTCCGCTATACTTAGTACTTCAACCTAAAATGGCCATAATACGTCCATTAACCTCTAGCTTCGAACGTAGAATATTCTAAGTGCAAAGTCACTAAATTCTACGGAAAATCGGACATCACTTCCTTTGTTTCTACATACTTTGCCACCTTTTTCAAGGCCGAATACAATAACCAAACACGCCACATTTAAGGCCCAACAATTCAGCTAACCAAAGGGGATTACACGCCTTAACAGGACGTGTAAAATTCTGCCCCACAAATTAATACGAAACTAGTTCCATAATTAAAGCCATTCTCGGCTAACATAAACAACAACTCAAAGTCTTTTCCAATTTCCTTTTCAATCCAAATTGTTACCTTAACATGATATCAAGTTGCAATCGATTAAACTACTACAATCTTCAAGTAAGTAACATGCGACGACTAAACTAGTAACTAAATTGAATTACACTATTAAAGGCTAAATCATGCAACTTTCGGATTCCATCCAAATATTCCATAACACATATCATTCTTCATAATATAATCCACATGATCATTTCTAACTATTACAACATGAAATCTTGAATTATAATAGCAAGACGGAGATTATTACCTTATTAAGCTCAAAATGATCCAAAACCCTAAGTCGATCCTTAGCAACTCCAACTCCTTTTCTTGATGTTCCAATCTGCTATTTGCAACCCTTAGAAGCTTGTGAAAAACTCCTCTTCTATTTCCAACTTCAAAGTTGAAGAACACCTTGGGTTTTCGCCTTGCGACTAACGTAAAAACGTCATTTTTCCGAAATCTTTCTATTAAGATATCCTTACAATACCCTTAGGGACCTTGGGTTAAAGTCTTGTGAATAAAGAACCAAAATTGCAAATTTTTCTTGTGGCTATAAGGGCAAAGCCGAGAGCCTCCATAAGAGCTCCTAAAAATTTTCTCAAATTATTCTAAGTGTGAAGACTTGTCTTGCACTAGTGTGCTTATAAAACACAATGGATGGCTTAGATAATAACACTTGTTAGGTTTTGGATGAAGGATATCAAGTCAAGTGGCTCTTGACTTGGTCAACAATGTCAAACTCTTAATTAGCAAGACTTTGTCATTTACACATTGGTCAAATGACCATTTTACCCTTGCTTCAATTTCGTCCAAGACCAATGTGGGGGGGTGCCACGTGTCGCCCTCCCATTCGTCCATAAAATTTCGTAACCCTCGTGGGCCCCACAAAATGTAAAATTCCTCGGGTGGGCCCCACATGACCAAATCCGTACAAATAAATTTCCATAATGATAATAGTTTCCATAATCCTCAATTAATGCATTTTGAGAATCCAATTCTCTTCAACGAATATTTTTCCTTTCCGACGTTCGGAAGATTTTTCCGTCGGAAAAACAATTCTTCCTTTCGTACCCTTTTCAAGTCTTGTGTTCCTTACATACATTCTCTTAAACATGTCCTGGAGTTACGGGGTGTAACATTTTTCCCCCCTTAGAAACATTCGTCCCCAAATGTTCTTTCGGAGTCCAATCTAATTAGATAGCGACATAGTCTCCTTTTACTACACCCTTCATACAACATATGCCACCCATGGCCACATAGCCATACTTATACTAAAACGTCAACCTTGGCACTCACGAAACCAACTAGTCCATACTTATAATGACCTCAAAGTCTGTCGTAAACATCTCTACTAGGTCTACTAGGGTCTGACGACTGTATCATCACCGGGAAAATCTCATATGCCCGCTCAGCTACCACCCCAAACACTCATGGTGTAGTTACCTCAAAAGGTCCTTACGGATTCGGGCTCTATTCCTTTACACTTGGTTGTTATCTTTCTTACTGGTCGTACTCTTTCCGTATTTCCAACTCATACTAGTATACATACATAACTTCCATACCGATGCTGGCCTCCAATCTTTTGGAGTCACTCTTTTAAACAACATAAGGCCATTTCCGCTCGCGACTGGTTCGGTGGAACGCGTCCACGAACCCGTAAAACAATTAACTAGACTTGGGCCTTGCACCTCGTGACTGTCGCGTGGCGAACTACTACCAACTGATCCCACTCTATTCCGGCTATGGGCGACCGTATGGTCCTCACCCCAACCCGCCGTCGCACTTAACTCGTATCCTTGGTCTATAATAAATCTTTCTACCCGAGAAGACCTTGGCGAGAATTCATTAACTGTTCCATACCTTTCCGTTATTTAGTTAGTCTTTACCAACTCTTGGTAATCTAAAATCATTCTAGGCAACACGCGTCTGACCCTCATACATAACTCCGTATAAATGTATGTCACAATACCAACTATACTACAATCATTACCAACCTGGATACGCAATCCACATAGTCCTTCCTGGGTCACTGCTGCCTTTCTCGTAGCTGCAATCAACATAACTCGTTAGGGAGAGACGACCCTAACAACACAGCTCTATCGCACGATCTTAGAGTGGGAAGAATGGAAACCAATCCTAAATGTCCTGCAGCCTCCTGATTATAGATGTGGTGCACAACACACCGATAATCAAGACTCTACTAGACACGGTCTGTAGACACTTTCCGAGGACTAACTGCTCTGATACCACTTTTGTCACGACCCGACCCCGGGCCGCGACTAGTGCCCTACCTGGGCACCCTTCTAATCATACAACATAATAAACTACGGAAGATAAATAACACACTTTTTTTTAAAAACTAAGGCTGCCGATAAAGGTCGCCATAATCATAAAATTACCCAAAGTGGTCTACACTGCTTAACAATGTAAAAAAACAACTCTAGCGATCCCATTACGATGAATACAGACCTCTAAGATTTGAACAAATACTATGACGGGACAAGGCCCCGCCGTACCCCTGAATATACATAGCCATGACAACTCCGGAATATTAGAGCCATCTCAAAATGCTGAATCATGATCCTAAGCTCGCGGATCCACAACTGTGTACCTAAACATGCGGACATGAACGCAGCCCCCCGAAGAGGGTCAGTACAACAGGTACCGAATATGGAACGGAAATAAAGTACAATAAACAGATCATAACTGTACAAAAGAATGACATGGGCAAGTATAAAAAGTACATACCAGATTCTGCCGTGTCATTACCACTCATGAACTTAATTGCACATCATTATCTTTTCCATTCCATTAAGAGTTATAGCCAAATCTTACGTACATACTTAGGAGAAATCATTAAGTTCATTACCATATAACTTACTTATCTTTCATAACATAATCCGGCCCTTTATGGAGGGACACATTTACTACCCGACCCAATCTGGGACGCGATCAAGTCACACAAATATCAAAGCGTGCCCGTGGAATCCCCCATCACTGCCGACAGTCATAAGTGTAAAATATAACTGTTACACCCCGTAATTTCAGGACATGTTTTAAGAACTCAAAAGTGTTAAGATTTGAGATTTGTAAAGAAAATTTTATCGGAAATATGAAATTGTCGGAAATCGTATTATTATGACGAATGGGAGGGCGACAAGTGTCACCCCCCCTTATGTGATGCCTTGGTCGAAATGTGCAAGGGCAAGAGGGTCATTGGACCTTTGTTGCAAGACAAGTCTTGCAACATGAGTAGCATGAGAAATTTGACTAAGTCAAGGTCAATAAGTCTTGATATTTTGTAAGACCACATCCAAGCCTCACATTTGTGTATATCTTGACCATCCAATTCACTATATAATACTAGTAGTGCTAGTGTGAGCTTAACACTTAGAAATATTTCACAAATTTGAAGAACTCACTAGTGAAGTCTCGGGTTCACTAAGAGAAAAAGAAAAAAAAATTCGTTTCTTGTCCATTTGATTCCACACTTTAAACCAAGGGTCTTAGGTGTATTGTAAACACATCTCAATAGAAAAATCTTGGAAAAAGATTGTTTTCGGGTTAGTCGCAAAACGAAAACCTAATGGTCCTTCTAGGTTTTGTTGGAGCTTTGAAGGTTAAATTGTTGGTATTGTTCTAAGGGTCTCAACAAGCGGATTGAGGTGTCTTGGAGAGGCTCTAAGCTACTAAGGAGCGACTTCGGATTGGAGTTGGATTAAGAATCATTGAGGTATAATCTTGTTCTTTGAAAGTATTACAAGATTATTTATATTGTTGTTGTTAGCTTTGTATGTTGCGAGCATGAAGTTGTTATATTGAAGTTATAAGGATTATGGATTGATTATAGCCTTGGAAATCCGAAATGTAATGTAAGCCATGACTAAGTTGAATTACAATTTAATCGTTGTTAGAATCGTCGCATGTTATTGACTTGAAGATTATGGTAGTTATAACCAAATGCGACTTGATATCATATTATTCTACCAATTTGGATTGAAATGGAAATTGGATAAGAATTGGTATTGTTGAACTCAAGGTGGCCGAATTTGGACTTGTAGTTTGTATTAGCTTGTTATTCATTTGTATTGGACTACTTTCTATATAATTGTGAGCCAATTGGGGCTGTTTAGTTATTCATTTGTATTGGACTATCTTCTATATAATTGTGAGCCAATTGGGGTTGTTTAGTTATTCATTTGTATTGGACTACCTTCTATAAATTGTGAGCCAATTGGGGCTGTTTGGTTATTGTATTTCGGCCTTGAAAAAGGTGGCAAAGTAAGTAAAAACAAAGGAGGTGCTGTCCGATTTTCCGTAGAAAATGGAGACTTTACACTTATAATATTCTACGATTGAAGTAAGGCTTTAATAGACGTATTGTGAATATTATAGGTTGACATACTACGGGCGGGACTTTGTACTTGGCAAGTGGTTTGCCCCGACGAGGTATGTAGAACTTTTCCTATCTTTGAGCATGACTAGTTTCACGTATATAGTACGGTAGACGTACAAGACTTTGACATTCTTTACTTGTTTTATGAAATGCCAAGTCGGGTGAGTTAGGAGATTAACTCACTCCTTTGAGAATATTAAAGATGTCTTAAGTCTTGTTAAAGATAAGGGACTTGAAGAATTTTAAAGTATGTGATACTTGTGTCGTTTTAAAAACGTATAAGTCCCTTGGATAGGAAATTGTACTTGACTAAAGTATAAAGTGAATATAACGACTTTATGGGGAGTGGGTTATATTGACTTTATGGAAAGATAAATGACTTGATTTAATGGAAGGCAATTCGATTTTAAGGCATCAATTGCCTAAGGTTTTATAAGACATGAGTCACTTGATTTAGAAGCCTAATTTTTATTTCTAAAAGTATTGTGACTTGTCTTGAAAAGAAATTGTAACTTGATACTACGGTTATTAGTATCTTGGAAGTTTTATAATGAAATGAGTCATTTTAAAAGCATAGAAGTACGTAGTACTTTGGGTTAAATTCCCGGATTTTTATAAAAGACATGATAGTGCCTTAGGTAAACTAAAATGAGAGTGTATATGAACAAGAATAGTAAGAAGTTAGGGGATTTCTTAACTTGCTTATATATTGCATGATAAGCCGATAGAGCTTATGTTATGTGTGATAGCCGGATTTGGGCTAATGATATATTATTCGTTGCGGGGTCATTCCCCGGGATTGTGGCATTGTATATTTCCGTGGATTTGCTAACCACGATGCGAGGAATACCTCATGCGAGTCCGTAAGGGCTTATGCGGGTGAAATAGTCCCATGCGGGCGGGTCCAGCCTATGCGAGGAATACCTCATGCGAGTCCGTAAGGGCTTATGCGGGTGAAATAGTCCCATGCGAGGAATACCTCACGCAGGTCCACTGGACCTATGCGGGTGAAATAGTCGTGAGTAGGATTCCATCCTATTTTTCGTTGTAAGTATACACCTATTATTACTCTCATTGTTAGTAAGGCCTTGTGTCGTAATTTTGTTATCATACATGTCTCCGCTTCTGTTAAACTTATGTTGTAATTCTGTACTTTCGTTTACATACTTAGTACATATTGTGTACTGACCCCCTTTCTCGGGGGCTGCGTTCATGCCGCAGGAAAGGGTAAGCAGGTTGCGGATCCACACTCTTAGGATCACTTATCAGACGTCGGAAGCTCTATTCTCCGGAGGCTTGTCTTTCTTTTGGTACAGTCTTTCCCTGATGTTGTAGATTATGTACATTCAGGTATGGCGAAGCCCCTGTCCCACGATTGTTATTCTAAGTGCGTATTCATATATGTGGTTGGTGTAAGGCGAGTTGTAAGTTGTACTTTGACTTTGTTTATATTATGGAAGCGGCACTTATCGGCCAGCTTTGTGTTGTTATATTGTTTACACTGTGTTATGTTGTGTATGTTCATTGCTATTCTCGATGTATACGAACAAGGTGCCTGGTAGGGCACGATCGCGGCCTGGTCGTGACAAAAGTGGTATTAAGCGATTAGTCCTCGGAAAGTGTCTACAGATCGTGTCTAGTAGAGTCTTGATTATCGGTGTGTTGTGCACCACATCTATAATCGTGAGGCCGGAGGACATTTAGGATTTGTTTACATCACGACCCGTTCGGGGCGTGGATCGTGCCTTAGGCACCCAAGTAGTCATACATCGAGTAACGGCGGAATATAAAACAAGGCGAAACAGTTTATAAAATAAGACACGATTTATCGATGAAAAGCTTGCCTTTCGGCATAATATAAATAACTCAAGTTTTGCGATTCCAGTATGCAATAGTACTCTGCACCTCTAAGGAAGTAAACAACTATGGCGGGACAGGCCCGCCATACCCCGATCAGACAAAACTATCTACAATACGGAGATCATACCCAAAGTAGAGCCTCGGAGAAGATGGAGCTCGACACCAACGCAAAGATCCTAAGGATGTGGATCTAGCACTGCTTGCCACCTGCGGCATGAACGGCCCGAAGAGGTCGACAACAGTACCAAGTATGTGAAACTATAAAGTACTTAAATGAAATCGAGTATTCAAAACCTTTTCACAAATACAATCGGTTCAATTGCACATAGTGCCACATCACAAACAACAATGAATAGGAAAGCGTAGCAGTCTATTCTAGGCGCGAATGATCGAAGCAAGGCCAATCGCCCATAGTATCATTCTGCGTGCCTAGCCACGGACTTCGCGGCCATGGGTCCCGCGGACCGCGTGAGATATTTCTCGCATCGGGGCAGCTAACCCGGCATCCGCTAGGCTCCGCAGCCGCATAGCCTCAAAAGACCGCGTAGTCTCAGCGGACGCATAGGGAATCCCGCGTCGGGCTAAGCGCCGGAATGATCAATCACGGAGCATACCGCTGCTCGCATAGTCTCGCGGACCGCGTAGGCCGTATAGACCGCGTCGAAAGCCGCGGTATAACGATCGAGGGTAGGTGATACAATAACGATTACAATGGACTTAGGTTAGCAACGTAAGCCTGGCAAGAATGACCCCTTACGGCGATTACAAGACACTAACACGGTAGCATCATAACATGTCTACTTATCAAACAATCTTACTACACTTAGCAATCAATACAAGGCTTTTATAAACAAACAAGTAAGCAGTTCCTTTTTATCTTTCTTAAGTTGTTATACCTAACTTCCCGTAAAGCTAGTATAACTCTTAAGCTTTGTTTTAAAAACCAAGTATTTATCTTCTGTTAAAAATGATCGATATTCTTTGAAATGTTTTCATTCTTTGTTATTCGGACTTAAGCGTGAGGCATTCACGTAAGTATTATTCAGCTTAAGCCGTGAGGCATTACCGTAAGTATTATTCGAGCTTAAGCGTGAGGCATTGCCATAAGTATTATTCGGTTAACACGTATGCGTCTACCGTACTATATATTGTAAAATATCATGCTTTAGGAAGAATCACATACCTTCTCGTGAAAACCACCGAGTTGAATATGTCGCGAGCAGAGTCGACTATAATAGTCACAGACATCAATCAAAGTCTAGACTACTCGAAGGTCATTCTAAGCAGAGGGTTCATAATTCTACGGTAAGTCGGGCGTGACAACCCTACGGTGAGCTATGTAAGTCTCTTATGAAAACAGTCTAAGTGAGTCTGATTCAATTATTCTTCTTTTAAACCCTTCTTTGTGATATGATTCAATTCTATTCTGTGATATTCTTCTAAGTATCTAATACTTGTTCTAATACTACAACAGTAAGTATTCTCTAATTCAAAAGAGGGTTAGGATTAGTTACCTCGGTAAGCCCAATAATATCCTAGATAAAGTCGCGCCTGAGCAAGGTTTAGCTCCTAAGTTGTACGCTCCGCTAGCTCGAAACCTTAGAAGTTCTTCACAACTTCTACTAAAGACTAAGGGATTTGGGCTAGGGTAATTTTGGGCATTATAACGATACTAGAAGACAACTTTTCTACCAAGGGAGGGGGGGTAGATTTTGGCTAGGCTAGGGGGGTGGGGTAGCCTCGGCCAAGCTTCTCGAGGGAGGGTGTTGGACGATTTGCTAACAAAGGGAGAAGAGGATTTTTCGACATGGAAAGCATTTGTGGATGAAGAACTATTCAACTCTAAGGGGGTATTTATAGCTCAAGTGAAGGCCAACCAATGGCCAAGATTTAGCCAAGTGCTAGGCAAGTGTAGGGCCAAGATTCACCCATGTGTCCTAGGCCAACTAACACACAAAATATCCTACCAACTACACCTCCATTTCGTCCAATCTGAGCCCTCACATCCATGATGGGAGGGTGCCAAGTGGCGCCCTCTTGTTGGCCCAACACGTTCGTCTCTCGGAAAAATCCAAAAATTAAAAATGACATAGCGGAAATTCCCTACGAAAGGCGGAAAACGTTTGTCGAAAAACGACTCTAAGCGTGCCGTGAACAAAATTAATTCGGCCAAGCCTTAGTACAAGTTCAAATTTTCACGCACGCCCCACGTACATACTATGGAAATACGGGTATAACATTCTCCCCTCCGAAACATTCGTCCGAATGTTCCTTCTCAAACGATTATCGAAAAAGCTTAAACAGTTAGCAAATGTCACACGGCCACAAAACAACACTTAGGCATAAATGATAATGGAAATTTACAAGTAGGAAAGTGAATTACGGAGGTGTGGGGAATAGGTGAGGATACTTCTGTCTCATGTCCTCCTCGGCTTCCACGTCATCTCCTCACGAGCTCGTTCCGCCACAAGACTTTGTGGAAGCCACGCCCTTCGTCCGCAGCGCCTAACGACGATCGACTATCGCTATGGGAATCTCTCATACGATAACCCGCCGATCACTGGACATCGTCAATCGGGTGTACCACTAGATGGATCCCGATACATCTCCTCGGCATAGATACGTGAAACACGGATGCATCGCCTCCGGATCGGACGGCAGATCTAACTCGTGAGCAACCTTGCCTGCGGACAATCGAAGCGGCCCGATGTACCTTGGTGAGTTTCCTTCTTCCGAATCTCATCACACCGCCATGGGTGACACCTTTAGGAAAACCCAATCATCTACTGCGAACTCCGGATGCCGACGATGATCTGCGTCGACCATCGACTACGGCTGTCGATAGTCGCTCTCGGATAAGCTTCACCTTATCCATCACTGCTGCACCAAATCGTCCCATTGTGCACCTCGCCCACATCGAACCAACCTATAGGCGATCTGCACTTCCTCCCATACAAGGCCTCATAAGGCGCCATCGAATCTGGGTGGTAGCTATTATTATACGCAAACTCAACTAGAGGCAAATGATCCTCCCAACTACCACTGGTCAATAACACGGGCTCGCAGATATCCTCGAGAGTCCGGATAGTGCGCTCTGCTGTCCGTGCATGCGTGGATGAAATGCGATTACTCGGGCTCACTGCGTCCCTAAACCCTCGGAAGGACCTCCGAGAAGTTAGCGTAATCGGGCTCCTCATGCGATATGATCGAACTAGGGACTCCATGCGATCGGCGATCTCTCGGATGTAAAGTCGGCATAATCCTCGGTAGAAAGTCGCCCTAACGGGAAGAAAGTGGGCTGATTTCGTCGACCGTCGGCGATAACCCATATAGAATCATGTCTCTCCGAGTGCGAGGTAATCCCGTGATGAAGTCCATGTTGATTACCTCCCACTTCCGGTCGGGATCTCAATCGTGCGTAACAAACCACGGGCCTCGGTGCTCTACCTTCACTGCGACAACACGGGCGAGCTACGAACTCGCAACGTCCTCTTCAAGCCATCCCACCAATACACGGATCTAAGGTCGTGGTACATCTTGGTCGACCACGGATGGATAGAGTAACGCTTGCTGTGTGCTTCCCGAGAACTCCTGCTGCGAAGTCACGAAACATCCGGAACACACCCGCCCTCAAACCTTAGCACCCCATCGATGCTACCTCAAAGGACCCTTGCTCTCACGAAGAGTCGTATCACGATAACGTGCCAAACCGGATCCTCAATGTTGCCTCTTCACCTCGCCGACGATGGAAGACTCGGCAACCTCACGAACTCTAACCCCATGCTATCGAATCAATCAAGCGGACACCAAGGCTCGCTAGCGATGCAAATCACGAACCATGTCCCTCGCCGGCTGCACATCGATAAGCTCCCCATGACCGACTACGACTAAGGCATCGCACAACATTGGCCTTAGGGTGGTACAGGATATCAACATCGTAATCCTTAAGCAACTCTAACCACCGTCTCGTCGTAAGTTCAGCTCCTCGGCTGAAGATATCTTTGGAGGCTCTTGTGGTGCGTATAAATATCCACGTGAACCCCATACAAATAGTGCCTCGGATCTTGGCGTGAATCACGGTACCAACTCTAAATCATGGGTGGGGTAGTTCTCTCGTGTTTCTTCGGTGTCGGGATGCATATGCTATAACTCGCCATGCTGCATCAACACACATCGGCCGATGCTCGACGATCACAATACACGACATAACCATCCGGACCTGCGGAAGAGTAAGAACGGGCGGTCGTTAGTCTCTCTTTCAAAGAATCGGAAACCACCGCTCCTGACATCGGTCGGCTGAAACTTGGCTGCTTTCGAGTCGGCCTAGTCAATGGTGCGAGATAGAAGCAAACTTCTCCACGAACCGATAATATCCTGCAAGGCCCGAGCTGCGAACCTCGCCGGAGTAGTAGGTCTAGGCCAAGTCTGGCGCCGATCTTGGCGTATCCACTCGAATGCCATCGGCCCACAATATGCCCAGAAAACGCCGAAGTCAACAAAACTCACATTTGGAAAACTTGGCGTACAAGCTGGTCTGGAGAATCGGCCAAGATCCTCAAATGCTCCGCATGCTCCCGCTCTGAGCGAGAATAAACCAGGATATCATCAATGAACACTATCACAAACGTGTCCAAAAATGGTTTGAACACTCGGTTCATCAAATCCATGAATACCGCCGGAGCATTGGTCAACCCAAAAGACATGACCAAGAAATCATAATGCGTCCGCAGGGTCGGAATGCGATCCTAGGGACATCCACCTCTCGACACGAACGATGATAGCGAGCGAGATCAATCTTGGAGAAACATCTCGCGCCACGCAATGGTCGAACAAATCATCAATCACGGGAAGGGTATCATTCTTAATGGTCACTTTGTTCACCGCTGTAGTCAACACACGTGCGCGGCGTCCGCCCTTCTTCTTCACGAACAATCGGCGCCCCGGGGAGAAACACTAGGTCCGATAAAACCCTTCTCCAAAGAAATCTCTAAGCGATCCTTCAACTCTCTCAACTCGGCGGGTGCCATTACGTATGGCGGAATAGAAATAGGCGAGTGTCCCGCAATATGTCAATACAAAACTCAATCTCCTCTCGGGAGGATACGGGAGGTCATCCGAAACACGCCGTGCGGGAACTTCGACTCAGGGCCGGCGAAAATCTGGTACCGCAGCCTTGATTATCAAACACGAACGAGATGGTAGATATACCCTTCGCACCATCTTCCTAGCCTTGAGGTAGGAAATAAACCTACCCCGGCGTCTGGTGCTCCTCCCACTCAACAATGGCTCGCCGAGCCGGAACCGCATTACTCTCTCTCTGCGGTCTACATTGGCGTAGCAAGAAGCTAGCCAATCCATCCCATAATCACGTCGAAGTCAATCATCTCTAACTCTATCAAGTCGGCTGGTCCGACGGCGCAAATAGTCACGGGACAAGCTCTATATACCCGAGAGCTACCACGAATCACCAGCTGGCGTAGCTACCTCGAAAAGTCTATGGACTCGGGCTCATCCCTATCCTACTAGCAACAAGGGAGATATATAGGGTGAGTAGAACCGGATCTATCAAAGCATACACATCAAACCCGAGCGATAAGGTACCGTGGCGACATCGGTGAGGCCTCACGATCTGTCGGTGGACAAAGCATATATGCGGTTACGAGGACCGCTAGAATCGACTGCGCCACGACCTGCCGCGACGCTGATCCATGTGTACCTTGCCCTCGGCGAGTGGCTGTCGAGGATGAAGAAGCGGCAACAGACCACAGGCCGAGCCTACCACCAGCGCCGCCCGGTCGGACAAACTCTCGCAAAGTGACCTGCGGCCACAAGTATAGCAAGCTCGGTCTGACTCGGAATGGTATACGCCACAACGGGCTGAAGCGGACCTCGAGCGGTTAGCACCCTGCTACGGAAATCCGTCCGGGGCCCGACACGCCCCGGCCGCTCTGTTTGTCTTGAAAATGAGGTAGAGCGCTCGCGCTGGCGTGGTGCAAATCGACTTCTGGCGATGCCGCCACCACGAGGACCACCAAAAGAACCGGCCGTCTTGGCGCCTTCTTCTGGCGATATCGCTCTACCGGCGGTCTACGCTCCTCACAACCGGTGCATGAGCTGCGTCACGGGTTATGTCCATTACTGGTGAAGGACACACCCGCGAGACTTCGGCCATGTAATCATCTAGCCCGATGACATAGCGATGCACCACTGTCCTCCATCTCGCTACGGTGCGAGGGACATATCGAGCCAAAGAATCAAACTCGACATTGTACTCCTCATGCGTCCTCCCTGCCTCGGCCCAAGAATCTATCGGCTCGTGCCCTCATCTGCGGAGGCGAAGTGTGTGAGAAAAGCCTCAAAAACTCATCCCATCTGCTGGAGGTGCATGCTCTCCCGGAAAGCTCCCATGAATCAAACCAATCGGCTGCGGTATCACGCGGCCGTCACGAACCGAATGTCACGACCTCGGTCTACAAGCCACGATCACGCGTAATCCTCTGCGGTGACGGATGAACTCCTGCGGATCATCCTCCGGCCTCGACCAGTAAAACTCGGCGGGCTACAACTCAAGAAATCTCGTAGCCTCAAACTATTCGCCTCGGGTGCACTACGGTGCGGCCGAGGGTGGAGCTGAGCTGTCGCGTCGGCCTCTCCTCGTGTCGGGCCACAACTTTAGCCAATAGTGGGCCATCTCCTTGTACCCTAACTCCTCCGCCCGGTGTGGGACATGAGGTGTGGGTGCGTGGTCTCTTTGGGGCTGGCGTCATAGAACTCGCCGTCTGGTATGGCGGGCACGAGCCCTCGTGACTGGGTGTCTCGCTAGCGGCTCCTCATGCCTTGCCGCCCGGGCGGGTTGCCTTACGTGGAGGCATAATCTTACGAGGAAAGGAATACGTTAGAGGGTCCACCTATAACACGGCTCTAAAGCACGATCTCGGAATGAGAAGAATAGAAACCAATCCTAAATATCCTATAGCCTCACGATTATTGGTGTGGTGCACAACACAGATAATCAAGACTCTTGGATACGGATGCGTAGACACTTTCCGAGGATTAACGCTCGATACCACTTTTTCACGACCCGTTCGGGGCGTGATCGTGCCTTAGGGGCACCCAGTAGTCATACATCGAGTAACGGCGGAATATAAAACAAGGCGAGAAGCAGTTTATAAAATAAGACAGTTTATCGATGAAAAGCTTGCCTTTCGGCATAATATAAATAACTCAAGTTTTGCGATTACATCCCAGTACAATAGTACTCTGGACCTCTAAGGAAGTAAACAACTATGGCGGGACGGGGCCCGCCATACCCCGATCAGACAAAACTATCTACAATGAGGAGATCATACCCAGTAGAGCCTCGGAGAAGATGGAGCTCACGACACCAACGCAAAGAATCCTAAGGATGTGGATCTAGCACACCTTTGCCACTTACTGCGGCATGAGCGGCCCAGAAGTCGATAACGGTACCAAGTATGTGAAACTATAAAGTACTTAAATGAAATCGAGTATTCAAAACCTTTTCACAAATACAATCGGTTCAATTGCACATAGTGCCACATCACAACAACAACAATAGGAAAAGCGTAGCAGTCTATTCTAGGCGCGAATGATCGAAGCAAGGCGATCGCCCATAGTATCATTCTGCGTGCCTAGCCACGGACTTCGCGGCCGCATAGGTCCGCGCACCGCATGAGATATTTCGCGCCGGGGCAGCTAACCCGGCATCCGCCTAGGCTCCGCGACGCGCATAGCCTCAAAAGACGCGTAGTCTCAGCGGACCGCATAGAATCCGCATCAGGCTAAGCGCCGGAATGATCAATCTCGGAGCATACGGCGCTCGCGATAGTCTCACGAACCGCGTAGGCGTATAGACCAGCGCATCGAGCAAGCCGCGGTATAACGATCGAGGGTAGGTGATACAATAACGATACAATGGACTTACGGTTAGCAACGTAAGCCGCAAGAATGACCCGCACTTTACGGCGATTACAAGACACTAACACGGTAGCATCATAACATGTCTACTTATCAAACAATCTTACTACACTTAGCAAATCAATACAAGGCTTTTATAAACAAACAAGTAAATTCCTTTTTATCTTTCTTAAGTTGTTATACCTAACTTCCCATAAAGCTAGTATAACTCTTAAGCTTTGTTTTAAAACCAAGTATTTATCTTACATTAAAAATGATTCGATATTCTTTTGAAATGTTTTCATTCTTTGTTATTGAGCTTAAGCCGTGAGGCATTCTGTAAGTATTATTCAAAGCTTAAGCGTGAGGCATTGCTGTAAGTATTATTCAGCTTAAGTGAGGCATTACCATAAGTATTATTCGATTAACACGTACGCGTCTGCACTATATATTGTAAAATATCATGCTTTAGGAAGAATCACATACCTTCCGTGAAAACCACCGCGAGTTGAATATGTCGCGCAGAGTCGACTATAATAGTCACAGACATCAATCAAAGTCTAGACTACTCGAAGGTCATTCTAAACAGAGGGTTCATAATTCTACGGTAAGTCGGGCAGCACTGACCCTAGGTGAGCTATGTAAGTCTACTATGAAAGCAGTCTAAGTGATGCGGTTCAATTATTCTTCTTTTAAACCCTTCTACCGTGATAACGGTTCAATTCTATTCGTGATATTCTTCTAAGTATCTAATACTTGTTCTAATACTACAACGATGAAGTATTCTCTAATTCAAAAGAGGTTAGGATTAGTTACCTCGGTAAGCCCAATAATATCCTAGATAAAGTCGCACTGAGCAAGGTTTAGCTCTAAGTTATGCGCTCAGGTAGCTCGAGAAACCTTAGAAGTTCTTCACAACTTCTACTAAAGACTAAGGGATTTGGGCTAGGGTATTTTTGGGCATTATAACGATACTAGAAGACAACTTTTCTACCAAGGGAGGGTAGATTTTGGCTAGGCTAGGGGGTGGGGTAGCCTCGGCCACGCTTCTCCAGGGGAGGGGGGGGGGGTTGGACGATTTGCTTCCAAAGGGAGAGGAGAGGATTTTTAGACTTGAAAGCTTTTGTGGATGAAGAACTCTTCATCTCTAAGGGGGTCTTTATAGGTCAAGTGAAGGCCAACCAATGGCCAAGATTTAGCCAAGTGCTAGGCAAGTGTAGGGCGAGATTCACCCGTGTGTCCTAGGCCAACTAACACACAAAATATCCTACCAACTACACCTCCATTTCGTCCAATCCAGCCCTCACGCCCTTGATGGGAGGTGCCAAGTGGCGCCCTCTTGTTGGCCCAACACGTTCGTCTCTCGGAAAAATCCGCAAAAATTAAAAATGACATAGCGGAAATTCCCTACGAAAGCCGTGAAAACGTTTAGTCGAAAAACGACTCTAAGCGGGTCTTTGTGAACAAAATTAATTCGGCCAAGCCTTAGTACAAGTTCAAATTTTCACGCACGCCCCACGTACATACCGAAATACGGTATAACAGTTTCCATTCTTCTCTCCGAGATCGCATTGTGAGTCGCCTTATTAGGTTGAATCTCTCGACCTCTTCTTATGAAACGGCTATGCCTCCAAAGCGACGAGCCTGGAAGGGCAAGCGGCACGGAGCGCTAGCGGTACTCGGAGGGTTTGTCACGCCCGAAAATCGGGCCATCGTGCCTTACCGGGCACCCTAGTGATACAACATCGAGAAAACCAGCGGAAATAAAAACTTTACACATGAAATGAGATATAGTAAATAAACAGCAATCCAAGCGGTTGCCTTCAGATATACATAAAACACGAGCAGTTTAATCCTTTTACAACCACCGCCCATAAAGATTACGGACTTAAGATTTATACAACAACTATGACGACAGGCCGCCATACCCCGTCTGACAAGAACTTACGCACTGTGGTAACATACCAAAGATAAGCCTCCGACTTCGAGCTTCCCAAAAGATCCTAAATGAGATCGCGGGGATCGGCGGTGATGTACCTCACTGCGGCATGAACGCGCGGCCCGGAGGTCAGGTCGATGTACTAAGTATGTGAAATCAGAATACGTAAATGAAATCATAATAGTCTATATAAAGCGGGAGACATGTATGATGACCAAACTACGATATATAACATATAACCGATATCAAGAGCGTGGACTCACGCCTCCAAATTATCACTCGTGCGTGGAATTTCTTCCTCGGCTGCCGGCATTTATGATATAACAATACCAAGGATTATACATGAACACCATGTCCCACTGTGTTATAAAACCGTGCAGACAAGTATAACTACGAGATCCGGCCGTACGATAATACAATGCAACCAAAACACGGCCGTCACGGGGCAAGTCGCGAGCCGATCTCGGATACCAAGGCGGCCACGCGGTGGCCGGGGCAAATCAGGTGACCACTGTGGACGGGCGTATCACGAAACCCGTCACTATACGAGCAGGGGCAAGTGCGGTGACTACCGATACCAAGGCCGAATCGATCCACGAGGCGGGAATCACGAGCCACACCGGATACCGGGCGAGCAAGGTAGAAACCTCAACTACCAACCGCCTCTATCGAGACGCGGTAACACAGAAACACCACACTTGCACAACAAAGGCTATCATCACAAGCATAGGCAAGTTTCACATCACTCAAAGTACCTTCATTTTATGCCAAAGTCCGGGTTTCAACCCTAAAGTACTACGTACGTTAAATTCTTTAAAAGAGATCCATTACTTATCAAAGTCACCCGATACGTAGTATTAGAATGACCAACCCACATTCCTTTTCAAAATCAAGTAACAACATTCTTTTCCTAAGTTCCAGTTTGCCTAGTTTCAATTACTCAAGCTTCTCATTTTCAAATGGTTTCATAGTTCATAAACTTAATCACTTGATTCCTTTTTAGAAAAATTGAGTAATATAAGTCTCACGTGAGAGTAGGTTATTCTTGTTTACAACATTCTTATTACAGCAGCCATGATCTAGAAAATGTAATATCATTTTGTCTCATCTTAGTTTCTATGCAGATGGAGGTTTCTACTGGTTTTTATACGATACATCATTATTCAATACATTTTCCTTTATTAACGCTGAAGTGGTGCTGTCGATACATTCGATTTCAAATCAAGAAACATTATCCCTTTAAATAAAACCAAGTACTCATTACTCACGAATGAGGTTTCACACAAACATCCACATTAAAACAAATAAGTTAAGTCTCTTATCTTATAAGATCAAGTCTCTTAACTTCTAACATCGAGAAACCATTTTCTTTACCTCTCTTAAGACATTATACCTAACTCCCGTAAAGCTAGTATAACTCTTTTTAAAACCTTTTAAAACAAAGTGTTACTCTCCTTCCAAAACGATTTATAAATCTTTTGAAATACATCAAGTTCTTTATTATAACAAGCCGCTTATAATTCACATGATTACCTTTTAAAACCACAAAGTATTTTCTTACCTACATAAAGTCATTATAACCAACTTCCCATAAAGCCGTTATAACACTTTATGTTTTAAGAACAATCAAACACGATTAACACGTACGTCTGGTACTACATAGTTCACACATATCATGCTAGAAGAGATAGGAAGAGGTTCACATACCTCGCGACGATTTAACGACAATAAGCAAAATGCTCCCAGTACTACAACCTTGCTAGCCCTTTCCACTCCTCGAGTAGAATACGCTACTCTTAGTACTTTCACCTATAAAGGCCACAAACGTCTATTAAATCTTAAACACACGCTCCCGTCTTTCTACGAAAATTCGAAGACACCTTCCCCGCAACAGCGTAAATCTCCTCTCTATCGGTGGCTACCAAGCCAACCGGGGGTTAACACGCCTAACGGGACGCGTACAATTCTACTACGGTAATGCTACATAAGTCTCATTGTAATACAACCCAGGTAATTACGATTGATTCTTCTCTTTATTATCCTTCATGTGATTCTTGTTCAATTCTTCATTCTTCAGGCTTAAGTCAAAAGACATTGCCATAATACTAAGTTCAGTTCTATATATAGTATACAACACTATATATTCAACACTTATGTAATTTCCAATTACAATAGGGGGACAAGATATTTACCTCGATAAGCCCAAAAATTATCCGAGTTTAAAGTCGCTCCTGAGCAAGGTTTAGCTCCTCCTCCGAGTGCTCCAATCCGCTCCAAACAACCCTTAGAAGTTCTACGCAACTTCTACTCCATACTTCAACAACGGGTGAAGATTTTCCTTGGGGTTTCGTACAAAGGGTACTTTGGAAAGTACTACAAGGTATTTGGGCTAAAGTATTTTGGACATTATAACAATACTTAGGAGAGTATTTCTATACCACAACAAAGGGTATTATACGAAAACAACTAGGCTAGGGGTACCCACGCCAAGGCACCATGAGGGAAGCTCTCGGCAAAGGGGAAAGGGGTGTGGTGGGCCAATTTCACAAGGGAGGAGGAAGAGAACTTCAAGACTTAGGCAATTTGTGGATGAAGAAAGTCTTCACAAAGGGAGCTATTTATAGCAAAACCAAAGGCCAACCAAGGGCGAGATCCTTCCAAGTGTATAGCAAGTGTAAGGGCAAGATTAAACCAAGTGCACCCTAAACCTACTCCACAAAACACTCCACAAAACAAGCCACAAAACAAGGCACAAATCAAGGAGCAATTGGCGAAGAGCGTGACCCATTTCGTCGAAGCCATGCCATGGTTGCCGCCCAAGTTTTCCAATTAGAGGGTGACAAGTGTCGCCTCTCGTTGATCCAAAATGTTTCGTCTCTCGGAAAAATCCGCAAAAAATATAAATGACATAGCGGAATTTTCCTACGAAAATGGAAGCGTTTCGTCGAAAACGACTTTTCGGCACTTGTGTACAAATTTCGAAACTATGCCTACTTAAGGCTCAAATTGTACACGTACGCCCTCACGTACATACTCTGGAAATACGGGGTATAACATTCTCCCCCCCTTAGAAACATTCGTCCCGAATGTTCCTTCAAGGTCTCAAAACAAATAGGCGTCAGTATAGTCTTCACTGCTATACGTACGAAAACAATCATGCCACACCTGGCCACAAAAACATACGTTCACTTTTCCCCTTTCTCGTAGTACTCGTCACGAACACTCGAACTTCGTTCTAGTATCCGTACCACACTGGCACAACACTGTTTCCAACCCTCGAGTCACTACCTCCAAACTTGGTCATCTCACTAACCTCGATTTCCCTAAGGCCATTCGGCCTTCACGAACTGATTCGATCGAGCGCGTCCACGAACTCATCGATGGTCATCTAAACTTGGGCCTAGCACCTTCGTGACCCTACCACTGGCGGGACCACCCAGAGCCTACCCAAACCGGGTTACGGGTTGACCCAAATGGTCCTCAACCCCCCGACCGCGCAACTCTTGTTCCCGATCGGAACAATCTTACTATTTCACATCATGAAAGCTACCACTTCCATCTCACACTACCTGCAGGACTTACCCTTTTCACTAACGAGTTTCTAAATCACATTTTAGCACAAAGCTATCCAAACATAACATTAAACACATCAACAACATCAATACAAACAAAACTCTAGAGGTTAAGGATATACGAAACTAGGCGGTTCAAGGACCGCTAAATCGGGAACTCCCACCGCGACCTCTGGGGCCTTAGGTGTGCGAACATCTGCTGGCTACGGAAGGTGAAGAACCCGCAATCTCTAGTAGTCCATGCTATCCTACCAGTGCTACCACGGTCGGACGATCTCTTGCCGGATAGCCTGTTGGCGCAAAAATAACAATCTCCAGAGTTAGTACGACACTCTCCCTTATGAAGCTTTCCACAACGGCCACACCGAGACAAGGGCAACCTCATCCGCGAGCACTCCTGCTCGCGAAAATCTGCAACACAGGAGCCAGGCACGCTCCGAATATCGAAGGTCGAAAGCCGGGAGGACCACTCAGACTTGTGGAGGTACATAACTAGTCTGCCGAGGCGGTCCGCCTCGAAAGTCACCAAAGGACCACTGCTGCTCGGCCTCTTCTGCGACTTTGGTCATTCCGTCGATTTATCCGCTCCTCGCATCAGTGTATACGCTGCGTGCGGGCAATGTCCATGCGGTGAAGAGCTACCGAACAACTCTGCAAGGCAATCATCGAGCCAGTAACATATCGGTGCACTCGATCCTCCATACTAGCTACTAACGGGGACGCAGGGCGATGAGTCGAACTCCACATTGTACTCCCGAACTGCACGCGTTCTGTAACACCAAAAATCTGCCGGCGAGCCCTCGCATCCAGGAGGCAAGAAATGTGCAAGAAAGGCCTCGAGAACTCGTTCCATACCTGGAAGTGCATGCTCTCCTCGACAGCTCCCAAGAATCAAACGATCGGCTGCGGTATCACGCATTGATGTGAACCTAGGCCACCGACTCGATCTCCGATGCCTTGATCACTCTATGATCCAGAATCGCTTCGGATGAACTCCTGCGGATCATCCTCGGGCCTCACCCATAAAACTCGGCGGCTCTGACTCGAAAAATCCGTAGCCTCGAACTATCGATCTAGGGTGAACCACTGGTGCTCGGGCTGCTGCGTCCGGCCTATCCTCAGTATGGCCTACAACGGCCATTAATCGCCTACTCGCGTAACTCATCTCCTCTGCTCCGGTGCGGGATCGAGGCTCAGTCTTGTGGTCTCGCCGTTTACTGCAGATCCTCTTCGCCTTGCCGCCACGGGCGGGTTGCCTTTCGCGAGCATAATCGTAAAAACGAAACACGTCAGAGGGGTCCAATCTTATCACACAGCTCTAAGGCACGATCTCAGAATGAGAAGAATGGAAACCAATCCTAAATGTCCTATAGCCTCCTGATTATAGATGTGGTGCACAACACACCGATAATCAAGACTCTACTAGACACGATGCATAGACACTTTCAGGATTAGCGCTCACGATACCACTTGTCACGCCCCGAAAATCGGGCCCGTCACTGGTGCCTTACCCCGGGCACCCTAGTGATACAACATCAGAGAAAACCAGCGGAAATAAAAACTTTACACATGAAATGAGAGATATAGTAAATAAACAGGCCAAGCAACGATTGCCTTGGTATATACATAAAACACGAGCAGTTTAATCCTTTTACAACCCCACTTGCGATTACTACGGACCTCTAAGATTTATACAACAACTATGACGGACGGGGCCGCCATACCCCGAGCGTACAAGAACTTACGGACTCGGGTAACATACCAAAGATAAGCCTCGGCGGAGCGGAGCTTCAAAATTGAAATGAGATCCTAAACGCGGGGATCGGCGGTAGATGTACCTACTGCGGCGTAGGCAACGGCCGAGGAGGTCGATCAGTACCAAGTATGTGGCGTAAATCAGTAAATGAAATCATAATAGTCTATATAAAGCGAGAGACATGTATGATGACCAAACTACGATATATAACATATAACGATTACATCAAGCGAGGACTCACGCCTCCAAATTATCACTCGTGCGTGGAATTTCTTCCTCATCTGCCGTGATTTATGATATAACAATACCAAGGATTATACATGAACACCATGTCCCACTTGTGTTATAAAACCGTGCAGACAAGTATAACTACAGATCCGGCCGTACCAATAATACAATGCAACCAAAACACGGCCGTCACGGGGCAAGCGCGAGGCCGACTCGGATACCAGGCGGCCACGCAGTGACCGGCAGGCATCTGGTGACCACCGGGGACCAAGCGTCAGATTACAAAACCGTCACTATAATCGAGCGGGGCAAGTCACGGTGACTACGGATACCAAGGCCGAATCCACGAGACGGCAAGTTTGAGCCGACCACCGGATACCTGGCGAACAGTAGAAACCTCAACTACCAACGGCCTCTATCGAGAGCGGTAACACGAAACACCACACTTGCACAACAAAGGCTATCATCACAAGCATAGGCAAGTTTCACATCACTCAAAGTACCTTCGTTTTATGCCAAAGGGTTTCAACCTAAAGTACTACGTGACGCTAAATTCTTTAAAAGAGATCCATTACTTATCAAAGTCACCCGATACGTAGTATTAGAATGACGACCCACATTCCTTTTCAAAATCCAGAACAACATTCTTTTCCTAAGTTCGGTTGCCTAGTTTCAATTACTCGAAACTTCATTTTCAAATGGTTTCATAGTTCATAAACTTAATCACTTGATTCCTTTTTAGAACAATTGAGTAATATAAGTCTCACGTGAGAGTAGGTTATTCTTGTTTACAACATTCTTATTACAGCAGCCATGATCTAGAAAATGTAATATCATTTTGTCTCATCTTAGTTTCTATGCAGATGGAGGTTTCTTGGTTTTAATACGATACATCATTATTCAATACATTTTCCTTTATTAACGCGGTGGTCTGTCGATACACATTCTGATTTCCGAAATCAGTAAAACATTATCCTTTAAATAAAACCAAGTACTCATTACTCACGAATGAGGTTTCACACAAACATCCACATTAAAACAAATAAGTTAAGTCTCTTATCTTATAAGATCAAGTCTCTTAACTTCTAACATCAGTAAACCATTTTCTTTACCTCTCTTAAGACATTATACCTAACTCCCCATCAAGCTAGTATAACTCTTTTTAAAACCTTTTAAAACAAAGTGTTACTCTCCCTTCCAAAACGATTTATAAATCTTTTGAAATACATCAAGTTCTTTATTATAACAAGCCAGTTATAATTCACATGATTACCTTTTAAAACCACAAAGTATTTTCTTACCTACATAAAGTCATATAACGACTTCCCATAAAGCCGTTATAACACTTTATGTTTTAAACAATCAAACACGCTAACACGTATGCGTCTACGTACTACATAGTTCACACATATCATGCTAGAAGAGATAGGAAGAGGTTCACATACCTCGCGACGATTTAACGACAATAAGCAAAATGCTCCAAGTACTACAACGCACTAGCCCTTTCCACTCCTCGAGTAGAATACGCTACTCTTAGTACTTTCACCTATAAAGGCCACAAACGTCTATTAAATCTTAAACACACGTTCCCATCTTTCTACGAAAAATTGGCGACACCTCACAACAGCGTAAATCTCTCCTCTATCGGTGGCTACCAAGCCAACCGAGGGTTAACACGCCTAACCGACGCGTACAATTCTACTACACAAGAATGCTACATAAGTCTCTTGTAATACAACCCTAGGTAATTCTGATTCGATTCTTCTCTTTATTATCCTTCATGTGATTCTTGTTCAATTCTTCATTCTTCAGCTTAAGTCAAAAGACATTGCCATAATACTAAGTTCGGTTCTATATATAGTATACAACACTATATATTCAACACTTATGTAATTTCCAATTACAATAGGGACAAGATATTTACCTCGATAAGCCCAAAATTATCCGAGTTTAAAGTCGCTCACGAGCAAGGTTTAGCTCCTCTCCGAGTGCTCCAATCCGCTCCAAACAACCCTTAGAAGTTCTACGCAACTTCTACTCCATACTTCAACAACGGGTGAAGATTTTCCTTGGGGTTTCAGACAAAGTACTTTGGAAAGTACTACAAGGTATTTGGGCTAAAGTATTTTGAACATTATAACAATACTTAGGAGAGTATTTCTATACCACAACAAAGGGTATTATCTGAAAACAACTAGGCTGGGGGTACCCAGGCCAAGGCACCACATGAGGGAGCTCTCGGCAAAGGGAAAGGGGTGTGGTGGACGAATTTCACAAGGGAGGAGGAAGAGAACTTGAAGACTTAGGCAATTTGTGGATGAAGAAAGTCTTCACAAAGGGAGCTATTTATAGCAAAACCAAAGGCCAACCAAGGGCAAGATCCTTCCAAGTGTATAGCAAGTGTAAGGGGCAAGATTAAACCAAGTGCACCCTAAACCCTACTCCACAAAACACTCCACAAAACAAGCCACAAAACAAGGCACAAATCAAAGGAGCCAATTGGCCAAGAGAACGTGACCCATTTCGTCCAAGCCATGCCATGGTTGCCGTCGGCCTTCGATTAGAGGGTGACAAGTGTCGCCTCTCGTTGGTCCAAAATGTTTCGTCTCTCGGAAAAATCCGCAAAAATATAAATGACATAGCGAATTTTCCTACGGCGTGGAAACGTTTCGTCGAAAGCGACTCCTTTCGGCACTTGTGTACAAATTTCAAACTATGCCTACTTAAGGCTCAAATTGTACACGCACGCCCTCACGTACATACTGCGGAAATACGGTATAACATTCTCCCTTAGAAACATTCGTCCGAATGTTCCTTCAAGGTCTCAAAACAAATAGGCGTCGTGATAGTCTTCACCGCTATACGTGCGAAAACAATCATGCCACACTGCCACAAAACATACGCTCACTTTTCCCCTTTCGTAGTACTGCGTCACGAACACTCGAACTCGTTCTAGTATCCGCACCACACTTCAACACTTCGTTTCCAACCGAGTCACTACCTCCAACTTGGTCATCTCACTAACCTCGATTTCAAGGCCATTCGGCCTTCACGAACTGATTCGATCGAACGCATCCACGAACTCATACGATGATCATACAAACTTGGGTCTAGCATCCTCGTGACCCTACCACCTGGCGGGACCACCCAGAACTGACCCCACCCCAACCGGGTTACGGGTTGACCCGCAAATGGTCCTCAACCCGACCCAATCGCGCAACTCTTGTTCCCCGATCCGGAACAATCTTACTATTTCACATCATGAAAGCTACCACTTCCATCTCACACTACCCAGGACTTACCCTTTTCACTAACCAGGTTTCTAAATCACATTTTAGCACAAAGCTATCCAAACATAACATTAAACACATCAACAACATCAATACAAACAAAACTCTAGAGGGTCAAGGATATACCTGAAACTAGGCGGTTCAAGGACCGCTAAATCGGAACTCCGCGCGACCTCTACCGGGGCCTTCCGGTGTGCGAACATCTGCAGCTACGGAAGGTGAAGAACCATAATCGCTCTAGTAGTCCATGCTATCCTACCAGTGCTACCACAGTCGGACGATCTCTTGCCGGACGGCCTGCTGGCGCAAAAATAACAATCTCCCGAGTTAGTACGACACTCTCCCTTATGAAGCTTTCCACAACGGCCACACCGAGACAAGGGCAACCTCATCCGCGAGCACTCTGCTCCCCGAAAATCTGCAACACAGGAGCCCGGACCGCTCCGAATATCCCGAAGGTCCGAAAGGGGGAGGACCACTCAGACTTGACGGAGGTACATAACTAGTCTGCTTGGCGGTCCGCCTCGAAAGTCACCAAAGGACCTGCTGTTCGGCCCTCTTCTGCGACTTTGGTCATTCCGTCGATTTATCCGCTCTCACATCCAAGTGTATACGCTGCGTGCGAGCAATGTCCATGCCGGTGAAGAGCTACACGAACAACTCTGCAAGGCAATCATCGAGCCACGTAACATATCGGTGCACTCGATCCTCCATACTAGCTACTAACGCGAGGGCGTCACGGCCAATGAGTCGAACTCCACATTGTACTCCCGAGCGCCCGCTCGCCAGTAACACCAAAAATCTGCCGGCGAGCCCTCTCATCCGGGAGGCAAGAAATGTGCAAGAAAGGCCTCGAGAACTCGTTCCATACGGCTGGAAGTGCATGCTCTCCTGGACAGCTCCCAAGAATCAAACGATCATCGCGGTATCACGCAATTGATGTGAACCTAGGGCCACCGACTCGATCTCCGATGCCTTGATCACTCTCGCGATCAGAATCGCTTCGGATGAACTCCTGCGGATCATCCTCGTGCCTCGACCCATAAAACTCGCGGCCTACAACTCGAGAAAATCCGTAGCCTCGAACTATCTCGATCTAGGGTGAACCACTGGTGCTATCGGCTGCTGCGTCCGGCCTATCTCAAGTCGCCCTGACCACGGCCATTAATCGGGCCAGCTCCTTGTAACTCATCTCCTCTGCTCCGGTGCGGATGGAGGCTCAGTCTTGTGGTCTCTCGCTGCTCTCGCAGATCCTCTGCTGCCTTGCCGCCACGGGCGGGTTGCCTTTCGCGAGGCATAATCGTAAAAACGAAACACGCCGGAGGGTCCAATCTTATCACACGGCTCTAAGGCACGATCGCAGACTGAGAAGAGTGGACACCAATCCTAAATGTCCTCTCGCCTCCTGATTATCGATGTGGTGCACAACACACCGATAATCAAGACTCTACTAGATACGATGCAGACACTTTCCGAGGATTAATCGCTCGATACCACTTGTCACGCCCGAAAATCGGGCTCACATCGTGCTTACCGGGCACCCTAGTGATACAACATCAGAGAAAACCAGCGGACTACAACTTTACACCTGAAATGAGAGAGATAGTAACTAAACAGGCCAACAAAGCGATTGCCTTGGAATATACATAAAACCTGAACAGTTTAATCCTTTTACAACCCTGCCCACAACAGTACTACAGACCTCTAAGATTTATACAACAACTATGACGGGACAGGGCCCCGCCATACCCCTGAACGTACAAGAACTTACAGACTCAGGGTAACATACCAAAGATAAGCCTCCGACGGAACGGAGCTTCCCAAAACGCTGAAATGAGATCCTAAACGCGGGGATCGACAGCCGATGTACCTCTACCTGCGGCATGAACGCAGCCCCCCGAAGGAGGTCAGTACAACAGGTACCAAGTATGTGAAACTGTAAATACTGTAAATGAAATCATAATAGTCTATATAAAGCAGGAGACATGTATGATGACCAAACTACAGTATATAACATATAACCAGTTACATCAAGACAGGGACTCACGCCCTCCAAATTATCACTCGTGCCCGTGGAATTTCTTCCTCACGGCGGTTATGATATAACAATAACATGGATTATAAATGAACTCAATGTCCATACTGTTTTATAAAAACGGTACATGACAATTATAACTACGAGATCCGACCGTACCAATAATACAATGCAACCCAAACACGCCGCTGACACGGGGCAAGTGCGAGAGCCGACTACAGGATATCAAGGCGGCCACGCGGACCGGGGCAAGTACGAGGGTGACCACGAGGACGAGCGTATCACGAAACCGTCACTATCTTGAGCGGGGCAAGTCACGGTCGACTACCGATACCAAGGCCGAATCGACCACGTAGACGGGGCAAGTACGAGAGCCGACCACCGGATACCCAGGCCGAACAGTAAGAAACCTCAACCAGTCAACCGGCCCTCTATCGAGAGACGCGGTAACACAGAAACACCACACTTGCACAACAAAGGCTATCATCACAAGCATAGGCAAGTTTCACATCACTCAAAGTACCTTCATTTTATGCCAAAGTCGGGTTTCAACCTAAAGTACTCACGTCGTTAAATTCTTTATAAGAGATCCATTAATTATAAAAGTCACCCGATACCCTTAGTTTTTGAATGAACAACCCACATTCCTTTTCAAAATCCAAAGAACAACATTCTTTTCCTAAGTTCGGTTTGCCTAGTTTCAATTACTCAAGCTTCTCATTTTCAAATGGTTTCATAGTTCATAAACTTAATCACTGATTCCTTTTAGAACAATTGAGTAATATAAGTCTCACGTGAGTAGGTTATTCTTGTTTACAACATTCTTATTACAATGACCATGATCTAGAAAATGTACTATACTATTGTCTCATCTTAGTTTCTATGCCGATGGAGGTTTCTACTGGTTTTAAAACGAGACATCATTATTCCATACATTTTCCTTTATTAACGCTGCGATTAGTGCTGTCGATACACATTCGATTTCAAATCGGTAAAACATTATCCCTTTAAATAAAACCAAGTACTCATTACTCACGAATGAGGTTTCACACAAACATCCACATTAAAACAAATAAGTTAAGTCTCTTATCTTATAAGATCAAGTCTCTTAACTTCTAACATCGAGAAACCATTTTCTTTACCTCTCTTAAGACATTATACCTAACTCCCATAAAGCTAGTATAACTCTTTTTAAAACCTTTTAAAACAAAGTGTTACTCTCCTTCCAAAACGATTTATAAATCTTTGAAATACATCAAGTTCTTTATTATAACAAGCCGCTTATAATTCACATCGATTACCTTTTAAAACCACAAAGTATTTTCTTACCTACATAAAGTCATATAACTAACTTCCATAAAGCCGTTATAACACTTTATGTTTTAAGAACAATCAAACACGATTAACACGTATGCGTCTCACCGTATTACATAGTTCACACATATCATGCTAGAAGAGATAGGAAGAGGTTCACATACCTCGCGACGATTTAACGACAATAAGCAAAATGCTCCAAGTACTACAACCTTGCTAGCCCTTTCCACTCCTCGAGTAGAATACGCTACTCTTAGTACTTTCACCTATAAAGGCCACAAACGGCTATTAAATCTTAAACACACGTTCCCATCTTTCTACGTAGAAAATTCGGCGCCTCCCCGCAACAGCGTAAATCTCTCCTCTATCGAGGTCGGCTACCAAGCCAACCGAGGGGTTAACACGCCTAACCGGACGCGCACAATTCTACTACACAAGAATGCTACATAAGTCTACTGTAATCCAACCCTAGGTAATTACAGTTCAGTTCTTCTCTTTATTATCCTTCTATGTGATTACTGTTCAATTCTTCATTCTTCAGGCTTAAGTCAAAAGACATTGCCATAATACTAAGTTCGATTCTATATATAGTATACAACACTATATATTCAACACTTATGTAATTTCCAATTACAATAGGGGACAAGATATTTACCTCGATAAGCCCAAAATTATCCGAGTTTAAAGTCGCTCTGAGCAAGGTTTAGCTCCTCCTCCGAGTGCTCCATCTGGCTCCAAACAACCCTGAAGTTCTACGCAACTTACTCCATACTTCAACAACGGGTGAAGATTTTCCTTGGGGTTTCGTACAGTGTACTTTGGAAAGTACTACAAGGTATTTGGGCTAAAGTATTTTGGACATTATAACAATACTTAGGAGAGTATTTCTATACCACAACAAAGGGTATTATACGAAAACAACTAGGCTAAGTGGGTACCCACTGCCAGTGCACCACAAAAAGGGAAGCTCTCGGCAGGGAAAGGGGTGTGGTGGGCCAATTTCACAAGGGAGGAGGAAGAGAACTTCAAGACTTAGGCAATTTGTGGATGAAGAAAGTCTTCACAAAGGGAGCTATTTATAGCAAAACCAAAGGCCAACCAGGGCCAAGATCCTTCCAAGTGTATAGCAAGTGTAAGGGCAAGATTAAACCAAGTGCACCCTAAACCCTACTCCACAAAACACTCCACAAAACAAGCCACAAAACAAGGCACAAATCAAGAGCGAATTGGCGAAGAACGTGACCCATTTCGTCCAAGCCATGCCACGGTTGCCGTCGAGCCTTCCATTGTAGGGTGACAAGTGTCGCCTCTCGTTGATCCCAAAATGTTTCGTCTCTCGGAAAAATCCGCAAAAATATAAATGACATAGCCGGAATTTTCCTACGAAGTCGTGGAAACGTTCGTCGAAAAACGACTTTTCGCACTTGTGTACAAATTTCGAAACTATGCCTACTTAAGGCTCAAATTGTACACGCCCTCACGTACATACTGAAATACGGGTATAACATTCTCCCTAGAAACATTCGTCCGAATGTTCCTTCAAGGTCTCAAAACAAATAGGCCGAGATAGTCTTCACCGCTATACGCACGAAAACAATCATGCCACACTGCCACAAAACATACGTTCACTTTTCCTTTCTCGTAGTACTCGTCACGAACACTCGAACTCGTTCTAGTATCCGTACCACACTTCTCACAACACTGTTTCCAACCTCGAGTCACTACCTCCAAACTTGGTCATCTCACTAACCTCGATTTCCTAAGGCCATTCCCGCCTTCACTGATCTCGATCGAACGCGTCCACGAACTCATACGATGGTCATCTAAACTTGGGCCTAGCACCCTCGCGACCCTACCACTGGCGGGACCACCTAGGCGACTTACCCCAAATCGGGTTCTGGGTTGACCGCAAATAGTCCTCAACCCGACCCCAACCGCGCCAACTCTTGTTCCCGATCCGAACAATCTTACTATTTCACATCATGAAAGCTACCACTTCCATCTCACACTACCTGGACTTACCCTTTTCACTAACTGAGTTTCTAAATCACATTTTAGCACAAAGCTATCCAAACATAACATTAAACACATCAACAACATCAATACAAACAAAACTCTGTAGGTTAAGGATATACGAAACTAGGCGGTTCAAGGACCGCTAAAGCGAACTCCACGCGACCTCTGGGGCCTTCCGGTGTACGAACATCTGCTGGCTACGGAAGGTGAAGAACCCATCGCTGCTCTAGTAGTCCATGCTATCCTACCAGTGCATACGCAGTGGACGATCTCTTGCCGGATGGCCTGTTGGCGCAAAAATAACAATCTCCGAGTTAGTACGACACTCTCCCCTTATGAAGCTTTCCACAACGCCACACTGAGACAAGGGCAACCTCATCCGCGAGCACTCGCTCCCGAAAATCTGCAACACAGGAGCCCCGCACGCTCCTGAATATCCGAAGGTCGAAAGCCGGGAGGACCACTCTGACGAGGTACATAACTAGTCTGCTCCGAGGCGGTCCGCCTCGAAAGTCACCAAAGGACCTCGCTGTTCGGCCTCTTCTGCGACTTTGGTCATTCGTCGATTTATCCGCTCCTCACATCCAAGTGTATACGCTGCGTGCGGGCAATGTCCATGCGGTGAAGAGCTACGAACAACTCTCTGCAAGGCAATCATCGAGCCTCAGAACATATCGGTGCACTCGATCCTCCATACTAGCTACTAACGCGGGACGTCGGGCCAATGAGTCGAACTCCACATTGTACTCCCGAACCGTGACGCGCTTCGCGTAACACCAAAAATTGCCGGCGAGCCCTCCTCATCGGGAGGCAAGAAATGTGCAAGAAAGGCCTCGAGAACTCGTTCCATACCTGGAAGTGCATGCTCTCCTCGACAGCTCCCAAGAATCAAACCGATCAGCGGTATCACGCGATTGATGTGAACCTAGGCCACCGACTCGATCTCCGATGCCTTGATCACTCATGATCCACAGAATCGCTTCGGATGAACTCTGCGGATCATCCTCGTGCCTCACCCATAAAACTCGCGGCCTACAACTCGAGAAAATCCGTAGCCTCGAACTATCGATCTAGGGTGAACCACGGTGCATCGAACTGCGTCCGGCCTATCCTCAAGTCGCCACAACCACGGCCATTAATCGGGCCCACTCAGTAACTCATCTCCTGCTCCGGTGCGGGATCGAGGCTCAGTCTTGTGGTCTCTGCCGCTACTCGCAGATCCCTCGCCGCTTTGCCTTGCCCACGGGCGGGTTGCCTTTCGCGAGGCATAATCGGTAAAACGAAACACGTCGGAGGGTCCATCTTATCACACGCCTCTAAGGCACGATCTCGGAATGAGAAGAATGAAACCAATCCTAAATGTCCTATAGCCTCACGATTATAGATGTGGTGCACAACACACCGATAATCAAGACTCTACTAGACACGGCTCAGACACTTTCAGGATTAATCGCTCGATACATTTTGTCACGCCCGAAAATCGGGCGTCAGGTGCCTTACCGGGCACCCTAGTGATACAACATCGAGAAAACCGGAAATAAAAACTTTACACATGAAATGAGAGATATAGTAAATAAACAGGCCAACCAAAACGTTGCCTTGGTATATACATAAAACACGAGCAGTTTAATCCTTTTACAACCTCGCCACAACAAGATTACTGCACTCTAAGATTTATACAACAACTATGACGGACAGGGCCGCCATACCTGAACGCATAAGAACTTACGGACTGTGGTAACATACCAAAGATAAGCCTCCGGAACGGAGCTTCCCAAACGCTGAAATGAGATCCTAAGCGGGGATCGACAATAGATGTACCTCTACTGCGGCATTAACGGCCCGAGGAGGTCAAGACAACAGTACCAAGTATGTGAAACGTAAATACGTAAATGAAATCATAATAGTCTATATAAAGCGGAGACATGTATGATGACCAAACTACGATATATAACATATAACCGATATCAAGCGTGGACTCACGCCTCCAAATTATCACTCGTGCGTGGAATTTCTTCCTCATCGGCGATTTATGATATAACAATACCAAGGATTATACATGAACACCATGTCCCACTGTGTTATAAAACCGTGACAGACAAGTATAACTACCAGATCCGACCGTACCAATAATACAATGCAACCAAAACACGGCCGTCACGGGGCAAGTGCGAGCCGACTCTGGATACCAAGGCGGTCACGCACTGGCCGGGGCAATCGAGGTCGACCACTGCGGACCAAGGCGTATCACGAAACTTCGTCACTATAATGAGCAGGCAAGTCGCGGTCGACTACCGATACCAAGGCCGAATCGATCCGCGATCTGGCAGGGGCAAATGAGCCACCACCGGATACCCAGGCCGAACAGTAAGAAACCTCAACCAGTCAACCGGCCCTCTATCGAGAGACGCGGTAACACAGAAACACCACACTTGCACAACAAAGGCTATCATCACAAGCATAGGCAAGTTTCACATCACTCAAAGTACCTTCATTTTATGCCAAAGTTTCAGTTTCAACCTAAAGTACTACGTCACGTTAAATTCTTTAAAAGAGATCCATTACTTATCAAAGTCACCCGATACCGTAGTATTAGAATGACCAACCCACATTCCTTTTCAAAATCCAAAGAATAACATTCTTTTCCTAAGTTCGGTTTGCCTAGTTTCAATTACTCAAGCTTCTCATTTTCAAATGGTTTCATAGTTCATAAACTTAATCACTTGATTCCTTTTTAGAACAATTGAGTAATATAAGTCTCACGTGAGAGTAGGTTATTCTTGTTTACAACATTCTTATTACGAACATGATCTAGAAAATGTAATATCATTTTGTCTCATCTTAGTTTCTATGCAGATGGAGGTTTCTACTGGTTTTAATACGATACATCATTATTCAATACATTTTCCTTTATTAACGCCATGATGGTCTGTCGATACACGTTACGATTTCGAAATCGGTAAAACATTATCCCTTTAAATAAAACCAAGTACTCATTACTCACGAATGAGGTTTCACACAAACATCCACATTAAAACAAATAAGTTAAGTCTCTTATCTTATAAGATCAAGTCTCTTAACTTCTAACATCGAGAAACCATTTTCTTTACCTCTCTTAAGACATTATACCTAACTCCCATAAAGCTAGTATAACTCTTTTAAAACCTTTTAAAACAAAGTGTTACTCTCCCTTCCAAAACGATTTATAAATCTTTTGAAATACATCAAGTTCTTTATTATAACAAGCGGTTATAATTCACATCGATTACCTTTTAAAACCACAAAGTATTTTCTTACCTACATAAAGTCATTATAACCAACTTCCCATAAAGCCGTTATAACACTTTATGTTTTAAGAACAATCAAACACGCTTAACACGTATGCGTCTACCGTATCACATAGTTCACACATATCATGCTAGAAGAGATAGGAAGAGGTTCACATACCTCGCGACGATTTAACGACAATAAGCAAAATGCTCCAAGTACTACAACCTTGCTAGCCCTTTCCACTCGCTCGAGTAGAATACGCTACTCTTAGTACTTTCACCTATAAAGGCCACAAACGTCTATTAAATCTTAAACACACGTTCCCATCTTTCTACGAAAATTGGCGCCTCCCCGCAACAGCGTAAATCTCCTCTCTATCGAGGTGGCTACCAAGCCAACCGGGGTTAACACGCCTAACCGACGCGTACAATTCTACTACACAAGAATGCTACATAAGTCTCATGAATACAACCCTAGGTAATTACGATTCGATTCTTCTCTTTATTATCCTTCATGTGATTCTTGTTCAATTCTTCATTCTTCAGCTTAAGTCAAAAGACATTGCCATAATACTAAGTTGATTCTATATATAGTATACAACACTATATATTCAACAACATGTAATTTCCAATTACAATAGAGGGACAAGATATTTACCTCGATAAGCCCAAAATTATCCAAGTATAAAGTCGCTCCTGAGCAACATTTAGCTCCTACTCCGAGTGCTCCAATCCGCTCCAAACAACCCTTAGAAGTTCTACGCAACTTACTCCATACTTCAACAACGGGTGAAGATTTTCCTTGGGGTTTCGTACACAGGGTACTTTGGAAAGTACTACAAGGTATTTGGGCTAAAGTATTTTGGACATTATAACAATACTTAGGAGAGTATTTCTATACCACAACAAAGGGTATTATACGAAACAACTAGGCTAGGGGTACCCAAGGCACCACATGAGGGAAGCTCTCGGCAAAGGGGAAAGGGGTGTGGTGGACGAATTTCACAAGGAGGGAGGAAGAGAACTTCAAGACTTAGGCAATTTGTGGATGAAGAAAGTCTTCACAAAGGGAGCTATTTATAGCAAAACCAAAGGCCAAGGGCGGCCAAGATCCTTCCAAGTGTATAGCAAGTGTAAGGGCAAGATTAAACCAAGTGCACCTAAACCTACTCCACAAAACACTCCACAAAACAAGCCACAAAACAAGGCACAAATCAAGGAGCCAATTGGCCAAGAGCGTGACCCATTTCGTCGAGCCATGCCATGGTTGCCGTCGAAGCCTTCCAATTAGAGGGTGACAAGTGTCGCCTCGTTGATCCAAAATGTTTCGTCTCTCGGAAAAATCCGCAAAAATATAAATGACATAGCCGGAATTTTCCTACGAAAGCTGTGGAAACGTTTCGTTTAAAACGACTCCTTTCGGCACTTGTGTACAAATTTGAAACTATGCCTACTTAAGGCTCAAATTGTACACGTGCGCCTCACGCATACTCTGGAAATACGGGGTATAACATTCTCCCCCCCTTAGAAACATTCGTCCCGAATGTTCCTTCAAGGTCTCAAAACAAATAGGCGTCAGTATAGTCTTCACTGCTATACGTACGAAAACAATCATGCCACACCTGGCCACAAAAACATACGTTCACTTTTCCCCTTTCTCGTAGTACTCGTCACGAACACTCGAACTCGTTCTAGTATCCGCACTACATCACAACACTGCTTTCCAACCCGAGTCACTACCTCCAAACTTGGTCATCTCGCTAACCTCGATTTCCCTAAGGCCATTCCGGCCTTCACGAACTGATTCGATCGAACGCATCCACGAACTCATACGATGGTCATCTAAACTTGGGCCTAGCACCTTCGTGACCCTACCACTGGCGGGACCACCCAGGCCCCACCCAAATCGGGTTACTGGTTGACCCGCAAATGGTCCTCAACCCGACCCCCAATCGCCAACTCTTGTTCCCGATCCGAACAATCTTACTATTTCACATCACGAAAGCTACCACTTCCATCTCACACTACAGTGACTTACCCTTTTCACTAACTGGTTTCTAAATCACATTTTAGCACAAAGCTATCCAAACATAACATTAAACACATCAACAACATCAATACAAACAAAACTCAGAGGTTAAGGATATACGAAACTAGGCGGTTCAAGGACCGCTAAAAGGAACTCCCACCGCGACCTCACCGGCCTTAGGTGTACGAACATCTGCTGGCTACGGAAGGTGAAGAACCCGCTGCTCTAGTAGTCCATGCTATCCTACCATGCTACCACTCGGTGACAGCCTCTTGCGGATGGCCTGTGGCGCAAAAATAACAATCTCAGAGTTAGTACGACACTCTCCCTTATGAAGCTTTCCACAACGGCCACACCGAGACAAGGGCAACCTCATCCGGCGAGCACTCCGCTCCCGAAAATCTGACACAGGAGCCCCGACCGCTTGAATATCCCGAAGGTCCGAAAGCCGGGAGGACCACTGCATCGACGGAGGTACATAACTAGTTCGCTCCGAGGCGGTCCGCCTCGAAAGTCACCAAAGGACCTGCTGTTCGCCTCTTCGCGACTTTGAGTCATTCCGCCGATTTATCCGCTCACATCCAAGTGTATACGCTGCGTGCAATGTCCATGCCCACAAGAGCTACACCGAACAACTTCTGCAAGGCAATCATCGAGCCACAGTAACATATCGGTGCACTCGATCCTCCATACTAGCTACTAACGCGAGGGCGTCGCCAATGAGTCGAACTCCACATTGTACTCCCGAACCGCACGCCCGCTGTGTAACACCAAAAATCTGCCGGCGAGCCCTCCTCATCCGGGAGGCAAGAAATGTGCAAGAAAGGCCTCTCGAGAACTCGTTCCATACCGCTGGAAGTGCATGCTCTCCTGGACAGCTCCCAAGAATCAAACGATCGGCGGTATCACGCGATTGATGTGAACCTAAGCCACCGACTCGATCTCCGATGCCTTGATCACTCTCATGATCCAGAATCGCTTCGGATGAACTCTGCGGATCATCCTCGAGCCTCGACCCATAAAACTCGCGGCCTACAACTCGAAAATCCGTAGCCTCGAACTATCCGATCTAGGGTGAACGGCGGTGCTCGAATCGGCTGCTGCGTCGGCTATCCTCAAGTTCGCCACAACCACGGCCATTAATCGGGCCTACTTTGTAACTCATCTCCTCCGCCTGCATTGCGGGGCGGAGGCTCAGTCTTGTGGTCTCGCCGCTCTACTCGCAGATCCTCTGCTTTGCCCTTCCGGGCGGGTTGCCTTCGCGAGGCATAATCGGTAAAAGCGAACACGTCGGAGGGTCCAATCTTATCACACGACTCTAAGGCACGATCTCGAATGAGAAGAATGAAACCAATCCTAAATGTCCTATAGCCTCACGATTATAGATGTGGTGCACAACACACCGATAATCAAGACTCTACTAGACACGGTGCAGACACTTTCCGAGGATTAATCGCTCGATACCATTGTCACGCCCGAAAATCGGGCACATCGGTGCCTTACCGGGCACCCTAGTGATACAACATCGAGAAAACCAAAGGAAATAAAACTTTACACATGAAATGAGAGATATAGTAAATAAGCAGAGCAACCAAAGCGTTGCCTTGGTATATACATAAAACCGAGCAGTTTAATCCTTTTACAACCACGCCACAACGATTACTACGGACCTCTAAGATTTATACAACAACTATGACGGACGGGGCCCCGCCATACCCCGAGCGTCTGAGAACTTACAGACTCAGGGTAACATACCAAAGATAAGCCTCCGACGGAACGGAGCTTCCAAAACGCTGAAATGAGATCCTAAACGCGGGGATCGACAGCCGATGTACCTCTACCTGCGGCATGAGCGCGGCCGAAGGAGGTCAAGCAGTACCAAGTATGTGAAATCAGAATGTAAATGAAATCATAATAGTCTATATAGCGGAGACATGTATGATGACCAAACTACGATATATAACATATAACGATTATATCAAGAGCGAGGACTCACGCTCCAAATAGAGCGTGTCGATAGAGCGTTTGAGGTAGCTACGCGATGGGTGATTCGGTGTTAATGGCGGGTGTATAGAGGTTGTCGGTATTTATTTACGCCGTCGACCCTCGCAGACTTGATAGTGGAGATGGCGATTTTGATGTCATTATGGGTATGGACTGGTTGGCTTCTTGTTATGCCAACGTGTCGTAGGACAGGTTGGTTCGGTTCGATTTCTGGCGAGCGATTATCGAGTGGAGGCAACACAAAGATCGTCGAGAGGTAGGTTTATTTCTTACCTCAAGGCTAGGAAGATGGTGCGAAAGTACATCTATCATCCGGTTCGGGTATTCGATACGAGTGAGTTCCAGTTCTTGATCGGTGCGATGGTTAGGAGTTTCGGATGTGTTCCCGATGATCTTGGGTATCCTCACGAGAGGAGATCGAGTTTTGTATTGACACGATTCGGACACTCGACCTATTTCCATTCCGCCATCTGAGGATGCACTCTTGAGTTGAGGAGTGAAGGACCGGTGAAAGATTTCTTGGAGAAAGTCTTTATCGGGCCTAGTGTATCTCCGCAGGGAGCAGGTGTTGTTTGTGAAGAAGAAGAAGGATGGGGCCAGCTGCGTATGTGTGTTGACTACTGAGCCGAATAAGGTAACCATTAAGAATAGGTACCCCTCCCGGGATTGATGATTTGTTTGACGATTCGCGAGTGCGAGGTGTTTCTCAAAGATAGACTGCGATGCAGTTATCATCGAGTTCGAGTTCGAGAGGCGACATCCCAAAGCGCATTCGGGACCGGTATGGGCACTATGAGTTGAGGTTATGTCTTTCGGCGACGATGCTCAGTAGTATTTATGGATTTGATGAGCGGTGTTCAAGCCATTTTGGATACGTTTGTGATTGTATTCATTGATGACATCACGGTGTATTCACGGACGAGGCGGGAGCATCTGATCACGAGGATACTAGGGATTCTCGAGTGGCGATTATTCGCCAAGTTCTCAGTGTGAGTTTTGGTTGGCCTCGATGGCATTCTGGGCATATTATTGGGTGACGGTGTTCGCGTGGATCGGCAAAGATGAGCGATCAAGTCTTGGCGAGGCCTACTACTCCGACCAAGTGCGCGGTTTCTTAGGACTAGCGGGTTATTATCGTAGGTTTGTGGAGTAGTTTGCTTGATTTCGGCCGTTGACTAGGGTGACTCGAGCGGCCAAGTTCGATGGACGAGGCTTGCGGCGGGGTTTTGATTCTTTGAAGGAGAGGTTGACTCTGACCCGATTCTTACTCTTCTGAGGGTTAGGCAGTGCGTGATCTCTTGTGTTGCCTCGGGTATCGGGCTAGGGTGTGTTTTGATGCAGATCTGCAAGGTTATTGCCTATGCTTGCGGGCAGTTAGGGAATGATGTGAGGAATTACCCTACGCTTGAGTTAGAGTTGGCCGCAGTTATTCATGCCTTGAAGATTTGGAGACACTATTTATGCAGGGTTCATGTGGATATTTATACTGGACCACAAGAGCCTCCGGTATATCTTCAGCGAGGAGCTGAATTTGAGACGAGACGGTGGTTAGAGTTCTTTGAAAGACTATGATGTTGATATTCTATACCATCCGGGGAAGGCCAGCGTAGTTCGATGCCTTGAGTCGTAGATCGATGGGAGCCTATCGGAGGTACAACCAGAGAGGCGAGGACATAGTCCGTCGAATCCACCGATTAGCGAGCCTTGGGGTTCGATTGATCGATACCGACGATAGTGGATGCGGGTTCGTGAGGTTGCGAGTCTTCCATCGTTGATGAGGTGAAGGCGGCAGTTTGAGACCCAGTGTTGGTACGATGCGTGATGCAGCTCTTGGGAGGAGAAGAGTCTTTTGAGATAGCGCTGATGAAGTCTTTGAGATTTGAGGCCGGTTGTGTGTTCCCGATGTATCAGGACCGTCGGCCAGTGCGGGAGGCCTGCGGCGCTCGATATTCTATTCATCCGGTCGACCAAGATGTACCATGACCTCGGATGTTTGTATTGGTGGGATGGCACGAAGAGGGGCGTGGCGAGGTTTTGTTGCCTGATGTCCTAATTGCCGGCGAGTTAAGGTCGAGCACGAGAGGCCCGGTGGATTATTGCGGTCTATTGAGATTCCGACTTGGAAGTGGGAGATGATCAACATGGACTTTGTTACTGAGGTTACCTCGTACTCGGAGGAAATGCGACTCCATTTGGGTTATTGTTGTGGTGTGAAATCAGCCAATTTCCTTCGATCGGGACGGCGTTTTGGTGAGACTATGCGGTGTACATCAGAGATAGTGAGGCCGCGGTGTTCGGTGTCGATTATATCGATAGGAGCGGTTGCGGCTAACCACGGAGGTCTTTCGAAGGGTTTAGGGACACAGGTGAGTCTCGTGACGGATTTCACCCTCGGGTGGCGGGCGGATCGTACTATCCGACACTCGAGGATATCCGCGAGCTGCGTGATTGATTCGATGGTAGGCGGGAGGATCATTTGACTCATGGAGTTTTCTTATAATAACAGCTACCATTCTGATATCTGGATGGCGCCATACGAGGCTTTATATGGCGGAAATGCAGTCGCCGATCGGTTGGTTCGGCGTGGGCGATGCGATTAGTTGGCGGACTTGATACAGCGGTATGGATAAGGTGAAGCTTATCCGGAGAGGCGTTAGTGCTTCGAGTCGGCAAAAGTCATATCGCGGATAATCGGCGTCGGCATTTGGAGTTTGGTGTAGCGATTGGGTCTTTTTGAAGGTGTCACCCATGAAGGGTGTGATGAGATTCGGTAAGAAGAAACTCGGCCCAGGTACATTGGGCCCTACCGGATCGTCGTAGAGTGGGCAAGGTTGCCTACGAGTTGGATCTGCCATCGAGTTGGAGGCGGTATATCCGGTATTCCATGTTTCTATGTTGCGAAAGTGTATCGGTGATCGGCGAGTTTTCCTACTAGTGAGGTCCGGTGTGAGAGGTTATCGTATGAGGAGAGTCCCATAGAGATACTCGATCGCGGTCGACGACTGCGGACCAGGATGTAGCTTCCGTCAAAGTCTGTGGAGAAATGATAGCAGGAGGAAATGACTTGGGAGCGGAGGAGAACATGTTGAGGAGGTATCCTCACTTATTTCCTATACCTTCAGGTATTTCATTTTCCCTTACTTGTCAGGTTTTAATTGAAGTGTTTCTTTTGCTTAAATGCTTTTATGTGGCCATGAGTGGCATGTTTGGTATGTCAGTGTGAAAGGAAACTATGTCGATTGTAAGTGTGACTCCGAAAGAACATTCGGGGACGAATGTTTCTAAGGGGGGAAGAATGTTATACCCTGTAATTTCAGGACATGTTTTAAGAACTCACAAGTGTTAAGATTTGAGATTTGTAAAGAAAATTTTATCGGAAATATGAAATTGTCGGAAATCGTATTATTATGACGAATGGGAGGGCGACAAGTGTCACCCCCCTTATGTGATGCCTTGGTCGAAATGTGCAAGGGCAAGAGGGTCATTGGACCTTTGTTGCAAGACAAGTCTTGCAACATGAGTAGCATGAGAAATTTGACTAAGTCAAGGTCAATAAGTCTTGATATTTTGTAAGACCACATCCAAGCCTCACATTTGTGTATATCTTGACCATCCAATTCACTATATAATACTAGTAGTGCTAGTGTGAGCTTAACACTTAGAAATATTTCACAAATTTGAAGAACTCACTAGTGAAGTCTCGGGTTCACTAAGAAAAAGAAAAAAATTCGTTTCTTGTCCATTTGATTCCACACTTTAAACCAAGGGTCTTAGGTGTATTGTAAACACATCTCAATAGAAAAATCTTGGAAAAGATTGTTTTGGGTTAGTCATAAAGCGAAAACCTAATGGTCCTTCTAGGTTTTGTTGGAGCTTTGAAGGTTAAATTGTTGGTATTGTTCTAAGGGTCTCAACAAGCGGATTGAGGTGTCTTGGAGAGGCTCTAAGCTACTAAGGAGCGACTTCGGATTGAAGTTGGATTAAGAATCATTGAGGTATAATCTTGTTCTTTGAAAGTATTACAAGATTATTTATATTGTTGTTGTTAGCTTTGTATGTTGCGAGCATGAAGTTGTTATATTGAAGTTATAAGGATTATGGATTGATTATAGCCTTGGAAATCCGAAATGTAATGTAAGCCATGACTAAGTTGAATTACAATTTAATCGTTGTTAGAATCGTCGCATGTTATTGACTTGAAGATTATGGTAGTTATAACCAAATGCGACTTGATATCATATTATGTTACCAATTTGGATTGAAATGGAAATTGGATAAGAATTGGTATTGTTGAACTCAAGGTGGCCGAATTTGGACTTGTAGTTTGTATTAGCTTGTTATTCATTTGTATTGGACTACTTTCTATATAATTGTGAGCCAATTGGGGCTGTTTAGTTATTCATTTGTATTGGACTATCTTCTATATAATTGTGAGCCAATTGGGGTTGTTTAGTTATTCATTTGTATTGGACTACCTTCTATAAATTGTGAGCCATTAGGGCTGTTTGGTTATTGTATTTCGGCCTTGAAAAAGGGTGGCAAAGTAAGTAAAAACAAAGGAGGTGTTGTCCGATTTTCCGTAGAAAATGGAGACTTTACACTTATAATATTCTACGATTGAAGTAAGGCTTTAATAGACGTATTGTGAATATTATAGGTTGACATACTACGGGCGGGACTTTGTACTTGGCAAGTGGTTTGCCAGACGAGGTATGTAGAACTTTTCCTATCTTTGAGCATGACTAGTTTCACGTATATAGTGCGGTGAGCGTCTGAGACTTTGACATTCTTTACTTGTTTTATGAAATGCCAAGTCGGGTGAGTTAGGAGATTAACTCACTCCTTTGAGAATATTAAAGATGTCTTAAGTCTTGTTAAAGATAAGGGACTTGAAGAATTTTAAAGTATGTGATACTTGTGTCGTTTTAAAAACGTATAAGTCCCTTGGATAGGAAATTGTACTTGACTAAAGTATAAAGTGAATATAACGACTTTATGGGGAGTGAGTTATATTGACTTTATGGAAAGATAAATGACTTGATTTAATGGAAGGCAATTCGATTTTAAGGCATCAATTGCCTAAGGTTTTATAAGACATGAGTCACTTGATTTAGAAGCCTAATTTTTATTTCTAAAAGTATTGTGACTTGTCTTGAAAAGAAATTGTAACTTGATACTACGGTTATTAGTATCTTGGAAGTTTTATAATGAAATGAGTCATTTTAAAAGCATAGAAGTACGTAGTACTTTGGGTTAAATTCCCGGATTTTTATAAAAGACATGATAGTGCCTTAGGTAAACTAAAATGAGAGTGTATATGAACAAGAATAGTAAGAAGTTAGGGGATTTCTTAACTTGCTTATATATTGCATGATAAGCCGATAGAGCTTATGTTATGTGTGATAGCGGTTGGGCTAATGATATATTATTCGTTGCGGGTCATTCCAGGATTGTGGCATTGTATATTTAGTGGATTTGCTAACCACGATGCGAGGAATAACTCGTGCGAGTCGTAAGGGGCTTATGCGGGTGAAATAGTCCCGTGCGGGCGGGTCCACCTATCGAGGAATACCTCAATGCGAGTCGTAAGGGCTTATGCGGGTGAAATAGTCCCGTGCGAGGAATACCTCACGCAGTCCAGCTGGACTATCACGGGTGAAATAGTCCCGAGTAGGATTCGATCCTATTTTTCGTTGTAAATATACACCTATTATTACTCTCGTTGTTAGTAAGGCCGCGTATCGTAATTTTGTTATCATACATGTCTCCGGCTTTCTGTTAAACTTATGTTGTAATTACAGTACTTTCCAGTTTTACATACTTAGTACATATTGTGTACTGACCCCCTTCCTCGGGGGCTGCGTTCATGCCGCAGGAAAGGGTAAGCAGGTTGCGGATCCACACTCTTAGGATCACTTATCAGACGTCGGAAGCTCCATTCTCCGGAGGCTTGTCTTTCTTTTGGTACAGTCTTTCCCTGATGTTGTAGATTATGTACATTCAGGGGTATGGCGGGGCCCTGTCCCATGATTGTTATTCTAAGTGCGTATTCATATATGTGGTTGGTAGGCCCGAGTTGTAAGTTGTACTTTTGACTTTGTTTATATTATGGAAGGCGACCTTATCGGCTAGCCTGTGTTGTTATATTGTTTACACCTGTGTTATGTTGTGTATGTTCCGCTGCTATTCTCTGATGTATACCTGAACAGGGTGCCCAGGTAGGGCACCAGTCGCGGCCCGGGGTCGGGTCGTGACAAAAGTGGTATTAAGCGATTAGTCCTCGGAAAGTGTCTACGCCGTGTCTAGTAGAGTCTTGATTATCGGTGTGTTGTGCACCACATCTATAATCGAGGTTGCAGGACATTTAGGATTTGTTTCCATTCTTCTCTCTGCGAGATCGTGCATTAGAAATTTGTCTTATTAGGTTGAATCCTCTCGACCTCTTCTTATGAAACGGCTATGCCTCGCGAAAGCGACGAGCCCGAGAAGGGCAAAGCGGCGGAGGCTGCTAGCGGTACTCGAGAGGTTACGGGCTCGAGCGGACTATGCACGAGGTAGTAGGCGGGTCGGCAAGTTCAGCCACACTGCGATTTTAGAGGCCGAGGCGGCGGTAGCTCGAGGTTAGATACGGACCCTCCGTTCCCGGCCGGTGCGAGTATAGAGACTACGGGAAGCGGTCGGTTATTGACCGGTATAGTAGTCGGGCGGCGTGAAGCGAGCATCCCACCAGAGCGGCGGTTTGCGGATTATGGATTTTACGGGATGTCATCCACGAGTTTTATGGTTCGAGTCGATGAGGATCGCGAGGAGTTCGTTCGGCGGCTCTGACGGACCATGCAGTCCTTAGGGCTTGAGGCAGTGCATTACGCTAGCCTCTTCTGGGTTGCGCGATATTGCATTGAACGGTTTGAGTCGTGGTTGCTTCGAGAGGTGATGATGCTCTTCCGGTGTTTGGGAGGAGTTCTGAGAGGCTTTCATGGATCACTTTTGCCTCTCGAGATGAGAGAGCCGGGTAGGCAGTTCTTGACCTTGAGGCGAGCGGGAGGCTGTCGGGAGTATAGCAGGTTTGACTCCTTGGCGGACATGCACATACTATTGTAGTGACATGGCGGATAGAGTTCATCGATATGTGATGGGGCTAGGCCGTCGTATGATTACAACATGCTTGGGGTGGCTCTTGACCGGTATGGACATCGCCGGATGCGAGCCTATGCACGAGGATAGAGGATAGAGAGGAAGGCAGTTAGCGAGGCTGCCCGAAGGGCGAGACATCGAGTCTCGAGCGATTTAGGCGGGCGGCCTCGTGACTGGGTCCACTTTCCGGCCCGCGCGAGTGCTCCGTCACGGTTTTTAGCGGGAGGTCGATCGGCAGGTCATTCGGGGCAGTCGGGGCTCTAGGACTTGGGGTTTCGAGGGAGGCGAGACCGCCGTCGAGACCACCACATCTCGGTGTGTTCGGTGCGGTAGATCTCGCGGAGAGTGTCGTGTTCTGCGGAGGTTGTTACTCTTGTGGCGGTGGGCCACTGAAGAAGATTGTCCGTCTAGGCGGCATGGGTGGTGCGGCCACGGTAGCGGGATCGATTCTTTGGGTCTTCTTCTCCTACGTGGTTATGCGCCCGGAGGCGGTACTCGCGGACGGGCGGGCGCGGTAGAGTCGTGGTGGTGGTTCGATTCTAGCGGTCCCGAGCCGCATATATTCTCTAGCGGCCGCCCGGGATCGGGAGGCTTCCGGCGTCGTCGGGTACATTCGCGATTTGGTGTGATATTTATGCATTGATAGATCGAGTTCTACCTTGTCCTATGTGTCCCTCTTGTGCGGGTAGAATCGGGATAGGCGGTGTCGATAGAGCCGTTTGAGGTAGCTACGCTGATGGGTGATTCGGTGTTAGGCGGCGGGTGTATAGAGGTTGTCGGTATTTATTCTGATCGTCGGACCGCCATGAACTTGATAATTTGGAGATAATGATTTTGATGTCATTATGGGTATGGGTGGTTGGCTTCTTGTTATGCCAACGTGAGCCAAGGACGAGTTGGTTCGGTTCGATTTCTGGCGAGCGATTATCAGTGGAGAGGCAACACGATCGTCGAGAGGTAGGTTTATTTCTTACCTCGAGGCTAGGAAGATGGTGCGAGAAGAGTACATCTATCATCCGGTTCGGGTATTCGATCTGGTGAGGTGCGATTCTTGATCGATGCGATGGTTAGGGAGTTTCGGATGTGTTCCCGGATGATCTTGGGTATCCCTCTGAGAGGAGATTGAGTTTTGTATTGACACGATTCGGACACTCGACTATTTCCATTCGCCATCTGAGGATGGCTTTCTTGAGTTGAGGAGTGAAGGACCGGTGAAAGATTTCTTTGGAGAAAGGCTTTATCGGGCCTAGTGTATCTCCGCAGGAGCTTTGGTGTTGTTTGTGAAGAAGAAGGATGGGGCCCAGCTGCGTATGTGTGTTGACTCTGACGGTGAATAAGGTAACCATTAAGAATAGGTACCCTCCCGGGATTGATGATTTGTTTGACGATTTGCGAGTGCGAGGTGTTTCTCAAAGATAGACTGTGATGCAGTTATCATCGAGTTCGAGTTCGAGAGGCGGACATCCCAAAGCGCATTCGGGACCGGTATGGGCACTATGAGTTGAGTTATGTCTTTCGGCGACGAATGCTCGGTATTTATGGATTTGATGGCAGGTGTTCAAGCCATTTTGAATCGTTGTGATTGTATTCATTGATGACATCTGGTGTATTCACGGACGAGCGGGAGCATCTGGATCAACGAGGCCCATACTAGGGATTCTCGGGCCGCGATTGTCGCCAAGTTCTCAGTGTGAGTTTTGGTTGGCCTCGGTGGCATTCTGGGCATATTATTGGGGTGACGGTGTTCGCGTGGATACGGCAAAGATTGAGGCGATCGAGTCTTGGCGAGGCCTACTACTCGGCAAAGTGCGCGGTTTCTTAGGACTAGCGGGTTATTATCGTAGGTTTGTGGAGTAGTTTGCTTGATTTCGGCCGTTGACTGGTGACTCGGAAAGCGACCAAGTTCCGATGGGCGAGAGGCTTGCGGCGGGGTTTCGATTCTTTGAAGGAGAGGTTGACTACCCGATTCTTACTCTTCACGAGGGTTAGGCAGATGCGTGATCTATTGTGATGCCTCGGGTATCGGGCTGGGGTGTGTTTTGATGCGGCACGGCAAGGTTATTGCCTATGCTTCCGGCGATTCTGAAGCATGAGAGGAATTACCTACCCATGACTTAGAGTTGGCGCGGTTATTCATGCCTTGAAGATTTGAAGACACTATTTATGCGGGGTTCGTGGATATTTATACTGAGACCACAAGAGCCTCGGTATATCTTGAGCGAGAGGAGTGAATTTGAGGCGAGGCGGTGGTTAGAGTTCTTTGAAAGACTATGATGTTGATATTCTATACCATGCGGGAAGGCCAGCGTAGTTCGATGCCTTGAGTCGTAGATCGATGGGAGCCTATCGGAGGTACAACGAGAGAGCGAGGACATAGTCGTCGAGATCCACCGATTAGCGAGCCTTGGGGTTCGATTGATCGTCACGGCGATAGTAGATGCAGGTTCGTGAGGTTGCGAGTCTTCCATCGTTGATGAGGTGAAGAAGCGACAGTTTGAGGACCCGTGTTGGTGCGATGCGTGATGCGACTCTTGGGAGGAGAAGAGTCTTTCAAGATAAGCGCTGATGGGGTCTTTGAGATTTGAGCGGTTGTGTGTTCCGATGTATCGAGGACCGTCGGCGGTGCAGGAGGCACGCGGCGCTCGATATTCTATTCATCCGGAGTCGACCAAGATGTACCATGACCTCGAGATGTTTGTATTGGTGGGATGGCACGAAGAGGGCGTGGCGAGTTTTGTTGCCTGATGTCCTAATTGCGGCGAGTTGGAGTCGAGCACGAGGCCTAGTGGATTATTGCGATCTATTGAGATTCCTACTTGGAAGTGGGAGATGATCAACATGGACTTTATTCTGAGGTTACCTCGTACTCGGAGGAAATGCGACTCCATTTGGGTTATTGTTGTGGTGTGAAATCAGCTCATTTCCTTCCGATCGGGGCGGCGTTTTGGTGAGACTATGCGGTGTACATCAGAGATAGTGAGTGCTGCGGTGTTCGGTGTCGATTATATCGATAGGGAGCCGGTTCTGGCTAACTGGAGGTCTTTCGAGAAGGGTTTAGGGACAGTGAGTCTCGTGCGTCATTTCATCCTCGGTGGCCAGGCGGCGGGCGTACTATCGGACGCGAGGATATCTGCGAGCTGCGTGATTGATTCGATGGTATTGGGAGGATCATTGCCTCTCGTGGAGTTTGCTTATAATATGACTACCATTCTGATATCTGAGATGGCGCCATACGAGGCTTTATATGGGCGGAAATGCGGTCGCCGTCGGTTGGTTCGGCGTGGGCGATGCGATTAGTTAGCGGACTTGGTACAGCGGTGTGGATAAGGTGAAACTTATCCGGGAGGCGATAGCGGCTTCGAGTCGGCAAAAGTCATATCACGGATAATCGACGTCGGCGTTTGGAGTTTGAGTGAGCGATTGGGTCTTTTGAAGGTGTCACCCATGAAGGGTGTGATGAGATTCGGTAAGAAGAAACTCACCCCAAGGTACATTGGGCCTACCCGGATCGTTCGTAGAGTGGGCAAGGTTGCCTACGAGTTGGATCTGCCATCAGAGTTGGAGGCGGTATATCCGGTATTCCATGTTTCTATGTTGTGAAAGTGTATCGGTGATCCAGCGAGAGTTTTCCCTACTAGTGAGGTCCAGGTGACAGAGGGGTTATCGTATGAGGAGAGTCCCATAGAGATACTCGATCGCCAGGTCAGGCGACTGCGGACCAAGGATGTAGCTTCCGTCAAAGTCCTGTGGAGATATGATAACCGGGAGGAAATGACTTGGGAAACGGAGGAGAACATGTTGAGGAGGTATCCTCACTTATTTCCTATACCTTCAGGTATTTCATTTTCCCTTACTTGTCAGGTTTTAATTGAAGTGTTTCTTTTGCTTAAATGCTTTTATGTGGCCATGAGTGGCATTTTTGGTATGTCGGGGCTGTGAAAGGAAACTATGTCGCTGATTGTAAGTGTGACTCCGAAAGAACATTCGGGGACGAATGTTTCTAAGGGGGGAAGAATGTTATACCCTGTAATTTCAGGACATGTTTTAAGAACTCACAAGTGTTAAGATTTGAGATTTGTAAAGAAAATTTTATCGGAAATATGAAATTGTCGGAAATCGTATTATTATGACGAATGGGAGGGCGACAAGTGTCACCCCCCTTATGTGATGCCTTGGTCGAAATGTGCAAGGGCAAGAGGGTCATTGGACCTTTGTTGCAAGACAAGTCTTGCAACATGAGTAGCATGAGAAATTTGACTAAGTCAAGGTCAATAAGTCTTGATATTTTGTAAGACCACATCGAGCCTCACATTTGTGTATATCTTGACCATCCAATTCACTATATAATACTAGTAGTGCTAGTGTGAGCTTAACACTTAGAAATATTTCACAAATTTGAAGAACTCACTAGTGAAGTCTCGGGTTCACTAAGAGAAAAAGAAAAAAAAAATTCGTTTCTTGTCCATTTGATTCCACACTTTAAACCAAGGGTCTTAGGTGTATTGTAAACACATCTCAATAGAAAAATCTTGGAAAAGATTGTTTTGGGTTAGTCGCAAAGCGAAAACCTAATGGTCCTTCTAGGTTTTGTTGGAGCTTTGAAGGTTAAATTGTTGGTATTGTTCTAAGGGTCTCAAAGCGGATTGAGGTGTCTTGGAGAGGCTCTAAGCTACTAAGGAGCGACTTCGGATTGGAGTTGGATTAAGAATCATTGAGGTATAATCTTGTTCTTTGAAAGTATTACAAGATTATTTATATTATTGTTGTTAGCTTTGTATGTTGCGAGCATGAAGTTGTTATATTGAAGTTATAAGGATTATGGATTGATTATAGCCTTGGAAATCCAAAATGTAATGTAAGCCATGACTAAGTTGAATTACAATTTAATCGTTGTTAGAATCGTCGCATGTTATTGACTTGAAGATTATGGTAGTTATAACCAAATGCGACTTGATATCATATTATTCTACCAATTTGGATTGAAATGGAAATTGGATAAGAATTGGTATTGTTGAACTCAAGGTGGCCGAATTTGGACTTGTAGTTTGTATTAGCTTGTTATTCATTTGTATTGGACTACTTTCTATATAATTGTGAGCCAATTGGGGCTGTTTAGTTATTCATTTGTATTGGACTATCTTACTATAATTGTGAGCCAATTGGGGTTGTTTAGTTATTCATTTGTATTGGACTACCTTCTATAAATTGTGAGCCAATTGGGGCTGTTTGGTTATTGTATTTCGGCCTTGAAAAAGGGTGGCAAAGTAAGTAAAAACAAAGGAGGTGTTGTCCGATTTTCCGTAGAAAATGGAGACTTTACACTTATAATATTCTACGATTGAAGTAAGGCTTTAATAGACGTATTGTGAATATTATAGGTTGACATACTACGGGCGGGACTTTGTACTTGGCAAGTGGTTTTCCTATCTTTGAGCATGACTAGTTTCACGTATATAGTACGGTAGACGTACAAGACTTTGACATTCTTTACTTGTTTTATGAAATGCCAAGTCGGGTGAGTTAGGAGATTAACTCACTCCTTTGAGAATATTAAAGATGTCTTAAGTCTTATTAAAGATAAGGGACTTGAAGAATTTTAAAGTATGTGATACTTGTGTCGTTTTAAAAACGTATAAGTCCCTTGGATAGGAAATTGTACTTGACTAAAGTATAAAGTGAATATAACGACTTTATGGGGAGTGGGTTATATTGACTTTATGGAAAGATAAATGACTTGATTTAATGGAAGGCAATTCGATTTTAAGGCATCAATTGCCTAAGGTTTTATAAGACATGAGTCACATGATTTAGAAGCCTAATTTTTATTTCTAAAAGTATTGTGACTTGTCTTGAAAAGAAATTGTAACTTGATACTACGGTTATTAGTATCTTGGAAGTTTTATAATGAAATGAGTCATTTTAAAAGCATAGAAGTACGTAGTACTTTGGGTTAAATTCCCGGATTTTTATAAAAGACATTATAGTGCCTTAGGTAAACTAAAATGAGAGTGTATATGAACAAGAATAGTAAGAAGTTAGGGGATTTCTTAACTTGCTTATATATTGCATGATAAGCCGATAGAGCTTATGTTATGTGTGATAGCCGGATTTGGGCTAATGATATATTACTCGTTGCGGGTCGTTCCCGGGATTGTGGCATTGTATATTTCCGTGGATTTGCTAACCACGATGCGAGAATACCTAAATGCGAGTCGTAAGGGCTTATGCGGGTGAAATAGTCCCGTGCGGGCGGGTCCACTATCACGAGAATACCTCATGCGAGTCGTAAGGGCTTATGCGGGTGAAATAGTCCCGTGCGAAATACCTCACGAGTCCACTTTGGACCTATGCGGGTGAAATAGTCGAGTAGGATTCGATCTATTTTTCGTTGTAAGTATACACCTATTATTACTCATTGTTAGTAAGACAACATGTCTTGTAATTTTGTTATCATACGTGTCTCGGCTTTATGTTAAACTTATGTTGTAATTCTGTACTTTCAGTTTACATACTTAGTACATATTGTGTCGACCCCCTTCCTCGGGCTGCGTTAATGCTGCGAGAAAGGAGTAGCGAGTTGCGGATCCACGCTCTTAGGATCACTTATCGGACGTCGGAGCTCCGTTCTCGGAGGCTTGTCTTTCTTTAGTCTGATCTTTCCCTGATGTTGTAGATTTATGTACATTCAGGGGTATGGCGGGGCCCTGTCCCGCCACAGTTTTTATTCTTAGAGGTCTGTATTCACATATGTGGTTGGGCTGTAAGACTGAGTTGTACAGTTGTACTTTTGATTATGTTTATATTATGGAAGACGGCCTTATCGGCTAGCTTTGTGTTGTTATATTGTTTACAGTGTTATGTTGTGTATGTTCATTGCTATTCTACGATGTATACGAGCAGGTGCGGGTAGGGCACGATCGCGGCGGTCGTCGTGACAATAACAATGTAACGCGCCGTGGCATCCCTCAGCCGGCGTACATACACAATACATATATATATCTCACGCGTGGAATCCCATCGCTGAAGCCGTAGGTGTAACATATACAACACACATATATATATATATAACGTGGCGCGTGCCGGAATCCTCATCGTATAATCATGGCCATGCGTGCCTCGGCGTCCGCGTCGTAGTGCGGTCTTCGTGGGAGCTAGCCGTGGGTAATAATATAACATGCCCGGAATCACTCATCGTGGGTGCGTGTCTTCGTGAGCTAGCCCGTGGAGTAATAATCGTACATAGCATAGTCGCGTGCCGGAATCCTAATCGTATAAGCGTGGCCATGGGTAATAAAACAAATCAGGAATCTTACGATCTCAGTCACGTGCCGTAATCCCACATCGTATAAGCGTATCGGATCAATCATAATGGAAGCATGCGTGGAATCCCACATCCAGCGCCGATGCGTCGAGTAAACTTACAACAAGGCGGTGACCCTCACCGAGAGTCACGGCGACGTAAATATATAATACTTGCACTCAAAGCTATCACGAGCAAACATAGGCAAGTTCATTAAACCTTTAGACTTCCATTTTATAAACTCATGGCACTTTCGTTTCACACATAAAAATCAGAATTTAACCCAAAGTACTACGTACTTCCATTCTTTTCAAAGGTTCGTTGTCATACAAAACCCCAAGATACTAACACTTGTAGTATCGAGACTTGTTTACATTTCACATAAGTCACTACACTTTTAGAAATCGTTTCTCGGCTTAAATCAAGTGACCACTTATTTTAAAACTTTAAGCAAGTGATACCTTTAAATAAAAATACCCTTCCTTATTTCAAGTTACTCCTTACTTACATTATTAGAGGAAACTATTCTCTTAACCTTTCACAAAGCCGTTATAACCAACTTCCCATAAAGCCGTTATAACCACATGATTTTAGACAATTTCATTCCTTTTTCAACCAAGAGACTTATACTTTTAAAACCAAGTATCATATACTTTCAAATCAATTTTCTTAGCTTCCAAAATACTTCAAGTCTCTTAACTTTAGAAATCAAGTTTCTTAACTTTTAAAATCTCAAGTAACTCACACCTTTTAAAACAAATTACTTCCCTTAAATCATGTCATTTCTTCCTTTAAGAATCAAGTTTCATTACTTGAAAATAAAGTCTCTCAACCTTTTAGGAGTCAAAGGTTCATAGTCTTAAAACTTTATAACGTAAATTCTTTAAGTGAAGTACATATGCCTTATGTGTGTGAGTAGATTATACTTGTTTATAACGATCTTATTAAAGCAGCCATGATCTAGAAAATGCAATACAATTTTGTCTTATCTTAGCTTCTATGCAGATGGAGAATTCTACTTGTTTAAATATAATTTATCGTCATTACATTTTCCTTTATTAACGCTGCAATGGCTTGTTCGATACTTATTCTCATTCGTGCCGTAAATTAGCTAAGCCAAACCTATGGACCCGCATGAGGTATTCCTCGCATCGGGGGGCAGCTTAACCCCCGACATCATAACAAGTCAGGGGGGTGAGTGATATAATACTAACACAACGGCTTATCGTTAAACAACATAAGCACAACAAGAGTAACCTCCTTACACAAACATCACAAGATAGTACTAACACAACGGCTTATCGTTAAACAACATAAGCACAACAAGAATAACCTCCTTACACAAACATCACAAGATAATACTAACACGCGACATCGTTAAACAACATAAACGCAACAAGAATAACCTCCTTACACAAACATCACGAAGATACTAACACAAGCGTCGTAACATGTTTATTTATCAAACCAACACCACGCCCGAAATTTTTACAAGGCTTTTATAAATAAATAAGTAAATCGTTCCTTTTAACTTTCTTAAGTCGTTATACCTAACTTCCCATAAAGTTAGTATAACACTTAAGTTTTATTTAACAACCAAGTATTACTTTTCTTCCAAAAATGATTCATAACTCTTTTTGAAATATTCAAGATTCTTATTAATTAAAACTCAAGTCAAAAGACATCAAAGTGAAACCAAATTTAGTTAACAAACGTCGTCAATCTTACTATATAGTTCGCAAATATCATGCTCGAGAGGATAGGAAGAATCACATACCTCCTCTAAATCCACTTGCCAAGTTGGATATGTGTGTGAGTGTCAGCTATAATAGTCAAAACACGCCTATCGACTTCTAGTTTTCTTGGGATTCTTCTAAGTAAGACTTCTCTTAGTCTACGAAAAATTGGGCGTACTTCCGTTTCTACTCGATTCTCCACCTTTTTCAAGGCGATAATAGTAACCAACATGCCGTAAATAAAGCGATAATTCCGAAATTTAAAGAAGGATAACCGCCCAAGCGAACGCGATTAACAATCTGTCACGGCCGAACCGGGCGTGGTGCCCTACAGGCACCGCCACCTTAACAACTAAGTAAGCTGCGGAAATTAAATAACACCCTTTTTTAAAACCAGCATCGTACAAGGGCAAAGCCAAAGGCTGCCATATAATATACATGAAAAGACCTTTACTGCTGTACATGAGTCGATCCAGCGTATGAATACAAACCTCAAGAGTTATCTTGAACTATGGCGGACAAGGCCCGCGTACCCATGCTAGTGCAAAAGCACATCTTGAAGGAACTATACCAAAAGATAAACTCACGAGCGGGAGCTATCCAAAACTGCATGCGGGTCCTACACTGCCGATCACCAAAGCAGCGTACCTAAACTGCGGCGTGAGCGCCCCGAAGGAGAGTCGATCACGAAGAATGTACCAGTATGTGAAGCGATGAAATGCGTAATGAAATCATGTGATCTAAACAAAGCGGGAGACATGTATGATAGCCAACCTACATTACACGATACATAGCGGTGCGTATCAAGTCGGGGGCGCGTGCCTCGAAGTCGCGACTCGAATATAACTATGGGTCTCCGCCGTAATATCAACGTGCGTGGAATCCTTTCTCGGCTGCAGGTAGTCCATGATATAACAATATAACACGATAAGCATATCGAGGTATCCGCCGTAGTCGCGTGCCGGAATCCCGTCGTATAAGCATGACCGTGGGGTATACAAACAAATCAGGAATCGAGCAGTTCTGGTCACGTGCCGAATCCATGCTCGTATAAAGCGTGTCGAGTATCCCTCGTGGTCGCGTGCCGGCGTCCCGCATCGTATAAGCATGACCATAGGGTATCCTTCGCGGTCGCGTGCCCGGCGTCCACGTCGTATAAGCATGGCCGTGGGTAACACAAACAAATCAGGAATCTAACGACTCGCGGTCACGTGCCGGAATCCCATCGTATAAGCGTGTCGAGTATCCTCGTGGTCGCGTGTCGGCGTCCGCGTCGTATAAGCGTGACCGTAGGGTATCCGCGCGGTCGCGTGTCGGCATCCAGCGTCGTATAAGCATGGCCGTAGGGTAACACGAATAATGGAAGCATGCGTGGAATCCCGCCGGCGTCGATGCGTCGAGTAAACCTACAACAAGGCAAACCACTCCGACGAGTCGCGGCGTAATAAAACATAATACTTGCACTCAAAGGCTATCACGACACATATAGGCAATTCTCGATTAATCAAGCCAAAGTACTTATCAAGGCACCGTAGAATAATTATCGATTAATCAAGCCAAAGTACTTATCAAGGCGCAGCGTAGAATAATTCTCGATTAACGACCAAAGTACTTATCAAGGCGCACGTATAATAGTTCTCGATTAACGAAGCCAAAGTACTTATCAAGGCGCGCGTAGGATAATTCTCGATTAACCAAGCCAAAATACTTATCAAGACCTGCGTAGAATAATTCTCAATTAACCAAGCCAAAGTACTTATCAGAACTGCGTAGGATAATTCTCGATTAACAAGCCAAAGTACTACGTCGTACATTCTTTTCAAAATACTCCTTTCTGGTAAAACCCGAAGATACTACCAGTAGTATCGAGGTGTGTCTATTTTCAAGTAAGTTACTACAATTTTAGAAAAATCATTTCAAAGCTTGAAATCAAGTAACTTCAATTTTCACAAACTAGGCGACTTATGCCTAATAATCAAAATAGACAACTTTCTTAACCTTCCATAGCCGTTATAACCAACTTCCCATAAAGCCGTTATAACCCTTTATGGTTTAGACATATTCATTCCTTTTTATAACCAAGAGACTTATACTTACAACGAGTATCACGTCTTACAAATCAAGTTCTTAACTTTCAAAATACTTAAAGTCTCTTAATATTTAGAGAACAAGTTTCTTCTCTTAAATCATGTCATTTCTCCTCTTTTAAAACAATTAAGTAAATCACTCCTTGACTCACAAAGTCATTATAACAACCCTTAGGTTTTGGAACTAAGGCCTTAGCCAAAAGATTTGGAAACCACTTCTTTCCAAGACTACATGTACTTTAAGAAAAATACTTTCACTTATAAAAATCCAACTTCACTAAGGAAATGGATTATCTGACTTACAATTTAAACATCAAAGTACAACCAAGGAAGTACATAAAACAAACACTATTTTAGGCAATCCAAATACAACGAGGAATGGATCGTTTAAGGAGTAGAACTTACTTTCTTTATCTTAAGGAATCATGCTAGAAGAGGAGAGAGTTCACATACCTTTGGCTAAATTCACAAGCTAAGCCGAATCGCAAATGCGTAGAAGTGTCAACCTATAATGGTCACAACAAGACTATCGACTTCTAGTCTCTAGCATTAGAATAATACTAAGTATCTGTCTGCAATTCTCGGAAAATCGATGGCCACTTCCTTTGTTTCTACTCACTTTGCCACCTTTTTCAAGGCCGAATACAATAACCAACACGCCACATTTAAGGCTCAAACAACAAGCGAACAAAGGGGATTACTCGCTTACAATCGTGTAAAATTCCACCCGATTAATACGAAAATAGATCCATAATCTAGCCGTTCTCGTGACATAAATAATAACACTAAGTACTTTCCAAACCTTTTCAAATTCCAAGTTCTAAGGTCTAACATGTAATATATTCATAAAAAACTTCAACAACTACAATTTCCTTCTTTTTACAACATGCGACGATTTTACTAATAATCGACTTGAATTGAAATCTTAGGCTAACATGCTAGTTTTCGGATTAGGGTTCCAATAGCCAATACACTAATCCAACTACATAATATATAACTCATGCTTGCTAATATCCATAGCTACAATCAATAGGTAAACTTAATTGCTAAAACGACAAAATTTATACCTTTCCAAGCCCTTAGAATTTCCAAGATTCAAAGTCGCGCCTTAGCAATTTTAGCTCCTTTCCTTAGGTTCCAATCTGCTCCAAGCACTCCTTAGAGGCCTATGAAGAACCCATCTTCAAGTTCCAACTTCAAAGTTGAAGAACTCCTTTAGTTTCCGCCTTGCGACTAATACGAAAACGTCGTTTTTCCGAAATATTTCTATTGAGATATCCTTACAATACCCTTAGGGACCTTGGGTTTAAGTCTTGAGGCTAATGGATCAAAATTGCAAAATTTTTGTGTGGGATCTAGCCTAAACCCGAGAGGTCTCTAGTGAAGAACAACAATGTGTAAAATTTTCTAAGTGTAGAAATGCCAAGTCTTGCTACTAGTGTAGTATTTAAAACACATTGTAGGGCTTAGATTACAACAAATGTGTGGCTTGGATATGTTTCACTAGGATCAAGCCCATTGGACAAGTTGACAAGTCAACAATGTCATGCTAGCAAGACTAATCTTCCATGGTGGTCAATGACCATTTTACCCTTACTATAATTCGACCAAGACCATGTGGGGGTGCCACGTGTCGCCCTCTCATTCATCCATAAAATTAGTAACCCTCGTGGGCCCCACAAAACGGAAAATTCCTTGGGTGGGCCCCACGTGACCAAATCCGTAAAAAATAAATTTCCAAAATGTTAAAAGTTCCATACTCTTCAAATAATGCATTTTGAGAATCCAATTCTCAACAACGAACATTTTTCCTTTCCGACGTTCGGAAGATTTTCCGTCGGAAAAACAATTCTTCCTTTCGTACTAATTTCCAAGTCTTGTTTCCTTACGTACATTCTCTTATACATGTCCTGGACTTACGGGATGTAACACAATCTCTCCTTCATAATAACATAATAAAAGAAGGGGATAACACGCCCAAACGGAACGCGATTAACAATCTCTCCTTCATAATAACAATAATAAAAGAAGGGGATAACACGCCCAAACGGAACGCGATTAACAATCTCTTCTTCATAACAATAATAAAGAAGGGGATAACACACCCAAGCGGGCGCTATTAACAATCTCTCCTTCATAACAATAATAAAAGAAGGGGATAACAGCTGAGCGAACGCGATTAACAATCTCTCCCATAACAACAATAATAAAAGAAGGGATAACACGCCCTGACGGACGCGATTAACAATCTCTCCTTCATAACAACAATGTAAATCGGTCCAAAGTAAATACGGTCAAAGTAGATACGGTCCAAAGTTGATACGGTCCTTAAGTTGGGGTCCTTAGCTGCTTTTACAATTTTACTTATCCAATTACTTCATTAGTCTTCCAACATATTCAATCTTAATCTAAGTTATAGTGCCTTTGTTGTTAACCTCTTAGTAAGTAATGGATACATTTTTACCATTTTAATGGATAATATGCCAATTCTCCTTTTAACATCTTAACAAGATCCAAATCTTTCTTTATATCTTATAGTCCATAATATACTTCCAATATATGTATAATATCCATATATACATAATAATCAACTTCACAAAGAGGTTAAGGTTCATTACCTCAAAATAGCCCAAAAAACGTGACTGTCAGATTTTAGCCACTGCTTAGTCAGCTGAAGTTGTAACGTCGATAACTCTCTACTCCAGTGTCCTATAGACGAGCGGTTTGTTGCGTTGGAAACTAGACTCGACGAAATTAATTTTAGGCTTTTGAAACACCCAAAAACTCCTAATATACTAGGAGATATTCCCTTCAAAATTTGACTAAAAATCTGCCCAAAACAGTCCCGAAAATCTGCCCACTCTCGGCCCAGGGGGTTTGAGGCTAGGGTGTGAAATCTTGTCTAACTCTTGGTTAATAATCTTCCTAATACATTAAGGAAGAACACTTATAAGTTTAAGAATTTTTGGACAACATTTGCTCAAGAAATAAAGGGGGTTGGATGAGAGCACTAGGGAGGGAGAGGAAAATGTTTTCAAGTCTTGAAATATACTAAGTGTGGAAGATTTTCATCAACTAAAGGGGTTTATATAGAACAACCAAGGGTTAGGATTGAAACATGTGTATGGTAGAGATTTAGGATGTAGGTTCCTTTGTACATTTGTCCCACAAATGCCATGCAAGACCATGCAAGACTTTGACCATTTGACTTGCCCACTAACCTTAAAAAAAAACGTCCAAAGGCCACTTGGGGTGACACGTGTCGCCCTCCTATTGGTCCAAAATATTTCATCTCTCGGAAAAATTCCATAGTCGTAAAAATATTGAAAACGTAAAATTTCCTTCACAAGGTTCGGAATATTTTCCGTCGGAAAACAATTCTTTCATTATTACCCTAATTAGGGTTTATACATACGAACGTATGTCCTTACATACATACTCCGAAACTACGGGGTATAACAAAAATTGGGACTTACGTTGTTGTAATTGAACTGAAAGTAACGTTATTTGCTACAAAAATATACTGCATATCTTTTTTTATCCCAAATGAATTCTCAATATGTAGAATTGGTACTATAAATGCCCCCCTTTTCTACTTTACATGTGGCAGCCCATATGGTCACAATTTGACACTAATCTAAATGTTGTCATTTCCTTATGAATGCATTAATATATGTATACTTGATGCCACTTGTCAACAATCCCCATGGCTTATGTCAACATAACACTTACTCCATACTCTTAATTAATTTCTTGATCTCTATTTACTTAAATAATAATCATTTTTTAACACACTTCATATACTCTGTATCATGATAATGTAATATAGAACTATTCATAGCCCTTTTGGTATATCAAAATATTCTCCCAATCATCGTCACACTTATTAAGTCTAAATTATTTCAAAACTTCATTCTTTTATAAATCAAGCTCTTTCTTTTGCATACTTTAATATGACCAAAATTCTCGATACTCTGGTCTATTTACATCGCCTAGCGATTTTACATACGCATATCGATTCAAACCTGGAGCGAAAGTGCGGAATATTCTGATATAACATGTGGATCGATGAGGCGTGTGAAAACATGAAATATTACTACCATTGCATATATGGAAAGTGGTTTGAAATAGGTTAAGCGTGGGAGAGTCAAAACAAATAGGATCTAATTTCAAATGGGATTGAATTCCTTAACCAAATTCTATTAAATTTAGAGCTCGAAGCGAGAAATTCGATCTACGCTACTCTATATAAGCACCACATTGATAATATTTGTTCTTGGCGTTGTTTGCACAAATTTAGAATTTTTAGCTAATAGTTGTAATTGTGAGGAGCTCTTGAGAAAGTCAAAACGAAAGAACATGTTCCAGAAGAAGTTGCTTTTTTAGTTCTTGAATTTATAGGTTGATTCTTTGTTCTTGAGTTGTAACCAATTTAGTTTACTAGAAGTTTTGTGATAGGTGTTTGTTGATTGAATTGTAATGATTTTAAAGATTAGGGAAGAATCTTGAAAGGGATAGCTGATTAGGAAGAATAGCAGGAAAGGTATTAAGTTATTACTTTCTTGGGTTATAAAGTTGTAACCTTAAAATTTCTTGAGTTTTAGTGAAGATTTTGGGCAAATTCTCTTTGAAATAGGTCGTGATTGTTTTCTCCCTTAAAAAAGTAATTTTTCACAGTAAAATTCCTTGTGATTTATGTTCTGCAATTTACTTCTTGTTTAGGCTGAAGGACCTGATTCTTCAATACATTTGGAGCCAACATAAAATAACAGTTTGTATTTAGAATCTGATATGTTAAGCTTGCACTTGACCATCATACAGAGGAAATTCTAATCTCTTTGTTGTCATATGTGTATTTGATTCTTGATACATGAAAATGTGTTTGATTTATAACAAGAATAAGTTAACCACTTATTTGTGTATTTGTGATCACTTTACAATAGTTACGTCGATGTACAAAAACTCATGAGAATCATACAACGAAAGTGGATAGAGATAACTTAAATACTCGGAAGAATGAACAAAATCAAAGCTCAGTGGGATGAAGCTAAGGTTGACATGCAATTGGGAGGGAATTAGTAGGAAGTGCAGGCTCTGTTTCATGATCAGTCTCAAGTTGGCTGTAATTGCCTTTTTCCCTGAAGAGTTGAATATGATGATGCTTGCAATAAAGCGGCCCGTGTGCAATGTAGTTTGATGGGCTTATTATACAACCTCCGTGAGTGCATTTGAAGCGCGCCTTGTGGTATGATGTTCCATTCGCGGTAACCTTAAACAACGACACAAAGAAACATTAAAATGCCATCATTTTGTCGTAATAATTACTCTATAAATATTTGGGAAGTTGGCTTATATCATTGACAACAAAAAGAATTTCTACATTATTCTTGTATTTTATTCTATTATAGCGGTAATTTATCTTATTTTTGACATTAATTTCACTTTTTGAATGATTCACAGATAGTTATCTTTCAAGAGATTGTAACATAGTGTAAAGTTATTTTAACGATCTATAAAATTTAAGCTCAAATATTTGGTCACTATTTATAATTGATGTTACATACCGATAGGATACCTGTTTTATTGCGTGACGCATTGTTCTCTTATGCACATGAATAAACTTGAGACTTTGTTCGGTACCATTACATTTGAACATATAACGAAATTGGAATTAAACAAAAGCGAGAAAGACATGGATTAGATAAAAGAATGCGATTATGCAGAAACACATCAAAACATTACCTCGTTATCACGAGTTTTTACGGCTTTGTGACCTTTGGAGTTCACGATAATGTAACAAGAAGTTAAATTGGCCATATTAAACTTGAGACTAAACTATAATGGGGCGTCATATTGATGTTCGGAGAAGAAACTAGTGTGCAGTTGGTTGTTCTTCACATACACTTTATACGGTAACCTACAGACATAATTAGTACTTCTACTTAGAAGCAATAACAGCATACAAGTGAAATCACGAGGGCCTCGAGAACTTGTATTTCTAGCGATTTGATTTTAATTTGTTTGATATTCCTTTTTCTATTTTGTATGTCTTTCTTCTAAAAGGTGAGACTATATATTGAGTTATACCTTCAAAACTCTTGTCCAATGCGATTCTCTTGAAAAGTGATCAAAGTGAGTGCAGTATATTACCCCCTCAAAGGAGTTGAAATTCTGAAATTTGAAATAAGTAAAATACAACATATATCATATGAGTCTCTGCTATAAATCAATTACATAGATCATATTTTGGTTCCTCAAAGAAACCAAAAAAGGAAAAGAGAAAGAAATGGAAGAAAAGAAAGCAGCATGATTCTCATTACCACGTCATGAATTACCTCCTTTCCTTTTACTTGTCCATTATGGAATATTAAAACTTAAAATTTTACTTTTATTGTTCACTTTAACATATCAAAAGAAAAAAATTATATTTTTTATTCTACGCTTAACATTAACTACTTATTCAAAGTCATTTTCTAAATCCATCGAGAGTATACATCAATTTATATGAGTATTATAATAATAAAATATGCATTTCATTTATTACTTTACAAAGTCCATTATTAGAAGTAAAAGTGAACAAAAGGGATCAGTAGTAATTTATTTTGCCTTACATGTAAAGGCTGGTATACAAAATTGAATAGGCTTTATGAAAGAATCATCCTTACATTAAAATGGGTTAAACAGACAGTTAAAAAATTTAAGGAGCTTTATGAAAGAACTAATTTGACTATTAGAATTCTGACACTAGTCATTAGAGCACCTGATTATATATATATGCGAGAAAGAAAGAAGTGATATGATAGTGTCTTGGTGTTTCTAAAATGAAAGTTCACTTTAAAGATTTTATTGAGTGTCAAAGGATGATTTAAATTGCACATGGTTGCTCATAATAGTTATTCGTGCAAGTGTCATTATTCCGTTCAGAGTCCGTAATGGGTGGCAATGTTCATCGAGTCCCATTAGAGTAGGCGACAATGTTATATGTATTATGATTTCATGGGCATGTATCCGTGATGCAGTATAGATACTCGTGACATTCGATGCGCAAATCCTAGCACTTGTTCACGAGTCCTTCGCTAGAGGGCCGACAATATTTATATGTATATGATTCCATGAACTTATATCCGTGATGCGAGTATAGATACTCATGATATATGATTCCATGGACATGCTTCCATGATCTGAGTATAGGTACCATGATAGTATATGACTCTCGCTTTTTTTAAAAGTCACGGTTGACTCTCATTTTATAAGGCACGGTTGACTCTCTATTTTATGTGTACAGTTGGATCGGTATTTGATTTTCATACTTGTCCCTATCATCTTTTGGCGATTATGCTCTTATTTACGATTTATGTTTACATGCTTGGTACATTGTTGATATGACCCGCCTGCAGGGCTGCATTAAATGCCGCGAGTATAGGTACTCAGTTTGGTGATCCGCGAGCTTAGGATCCTTGCTCAGCTTTTTGGGATAGCTCCATTGTTCTGGGGCTTGTCATTTTGATACAGATCTGCTATTATAGGCTTATGTATATTCAGGGTTACGGCGGGGCCTTGTCCCGTCATAGTTCACTGTCTTACTCTTAGAGGTCTGTAGTCATGTGTGGGTTGGACATGTACAGATGTAGTTCATTTTGGCTATTGTGTATATAATGACAGTCTTGCCGGCTTGCCTATGATGTTATATGACAGTTCAGGGGACAGGATCCCTTTGTTATGAGATTATGAGTTTTCTTAAGCTTCTACTGGTTATATGCGATGTGTGGGTAAAAGGGTGCTCAGGTAGGGCACGATCGCGTTCCGTCGATTGGTCACGACAATTTAAATTATAACGGGCTGCACAATGAAGTCAAACACCTTACCAGTCCAATAACTATAGCATACATTAGTTTACTAACATTGAAACATTTATTTCTCAATAATATGTGGTATGACCGCTTTCTGCAGCAGACGCGAGGCTTATGTCTCCTTCATTTCTAGTGGATAACTTGATCCTTATTTATGACTTGGGCTCACCGTTAGTACATCACTTCGTGATCTTCTTAAATCTTGATGGTCACTCTTCACACGATTCGATTGTTGCAATCCATTCGTTAATGATATTCTAGGACAATTTCTAATCTATTCTAGGTAAGGCGTTACAATTTAGGTCATACGTACATAACATATTCCTCATTTTAATTAGCATGAGTCACTATAAAGCGTGTAGTTTTCATAATTTATTAACCCTTCGATGATGTCTTCTACTTTTTATATGTACCGCTCAATCATATTATCCTTGCCTTTACGCGTCAACTTGGGAGACTTGGGATGTTGTGGACATGGCTGCCACGCTAAACCAACCCGCGAAACCCTTGCGTGATATATCTAGTCTATCGATACCCAATGAGAGGGAATTTGGCGGGTCCGACACTAGCTTATGTAAGATTATGTAGCATTCCTGGTCTATTGGCTCAATTTGTTTTGTAGGTGGGTTTTGAAAGTATATGTATGTCTTAGAGACAATTAGTATTATGACTCATGTACTTTATACACATTCATATTTATATATTGATGATGATTAATATTATGGCATTTGCATTTGTTGAATTATTAGTTGATTGTTTATAATATTCTATAAATGCATCCACAGAAGATTCGTGGTTATTAATGGAGTGAAATTAATATCATAGCGTGGCGCTCTTAAAATAAATCTCGACTAATGATCGTGAGATTGGGATATTCGTGATATGTTATACATCGACATGTGGTTTGTATCATATCCTTTGGGATGTAGTATGTCTCACTTGCTACGAGTTATGGCAACTCGTGATGGACACATTGATACTTGTTGGAGTATTGGTATACCCTGCTGATGTACTGTTTTGTTATATGTCTATAATGTCATCAGTGTGTGGGATATAGTAGTCCTTAGACTTGAGGTCGATATCACCTTATTCACGGAGTAATGTACTTTGATCCTGTCCTAAGCTCATAAGTCTTATAGGTTGAGACGCGACTTGTTTTGGGTACGTTACGAAGTGGATTAAAGGTTGGTATTGAGCTAAGATTAGAATTCATTCATCGAATGCATCTTCGAGAGAGCACTCGGATTCTCATAAGATATTAGGTTGACTAAGTCGTTGGCCAACGCAATTGACATGCCTTTGATATGGTCCTGTTGTCAACTAATATAGATGAGTTATTATGATCAAGTCATTTGGATAGGCACTTGACAAATCCTAAGCTTGATTGAGTGTGTCATGAATGAAAGGATTTTATCTTCCACGTAGAGTTCGGTTCACATGTTCGTGTAGCTAAACTTTACATATTGAGGTTCGTCTTGTGCGATCTAAGAGTTAGTGAAGATCCTAATGATATTAGTGTCAATATGTAGGGGCCTGAAGGGTAAACACTAAGTCAAATGTTCTGTTGATTGAAATGATGTAATTGAAGTGATAATATATATATATATATATATATATATATATATATATATATATATATATATATATATATATATATATTCGATTGATAATCGGAACATTAGAAATGGGAAAAGTGCAAAAAATTAGAGCAGGACGCGGTGCTAGAAGCGTGTGGAGGCAGCGGTGCCACTCATGCAGCGGTCCCGCGTGCAGCGTCCGGACTTGGCCGTCAGATTTTACTGAGTGGCACCCCCGAAAACCCTAAAGCTCCTATTTTATCCTATAAATAGGAGGTCTCTCTTCCCATTTCACTACACCAAATCTAAGAGAGATTATCTCTTCTAAAACTCTGCAAAAATCCCTAGCATTTCTAAAGAGAGAAATTACATCAAAGTTCTAAAAATTTCGAACTTGCAAATCAATGGACGTTTGAGTGTGCACCCCGGACTACACAAAGCTTCGAGATTCAGCTGCTTGGATTGCAATCTTCAAAATGTAAGTCTTTGTTCGAAGTATTATATTTGCTTTGTGATTATATTTTACATTACATATCATACTACAGTTTGACCGTCGTCGGGTTGAAAATATAAATTTTCAAATTCCGCTGCGTGTACGAACCCGACGCAAGCGCCTACATGTTTAGGTCTGAGACCATGATAGATTAAAATTTTTATTTCCTTTCTCACCATAATATTTACTTAGTATATTGTTTACAAGTAGCTTCAGCCTTTTGCATGCATACATATTATTTTTTTGGAAAGATACTTATATTATATGTATTGGCATCCTAGAAAAGATGCAAAAAGATGGTACCTTGAGAGTACTTTTGCAATGGTAGCACTTGAAGCAAGCCTTGTGATAAATGCGGTTATCAGCTGCAAGGCGATCCACCAGATACACCGTCTTCTCACAAGCATTGCACTTTTGTGTTGTTCCTGCGAACGTCATCTTTGATTGTATACAAATATTGTTACTCAGAGCCAAAGGCAGAGAACATATATTGGAGGATGAAATTGATTTTCTTTCCCTCTGTTCTCTTCCCAACTCCCCCCCCCCCCTCTCTCTCTCTCTCACTCTATTTCTTGCTAAAATTCCATGCACAACTTGATCATTAAAGAGCTTAAATAGTTATCAGAGAAAGGCTAAAAAAACAAATGAAAATATGTTTGTAGATTGGCAGTAATTTGCGGGTCATGTTAGATATTCCATCATTTGCTCATTATTTTTTTCCTTAGACCAAGTTCTACTGGCATGAAAAATTCTTAGAAACAGATAATAGTCAAAAATAAATAAATACAAATTTCGGTGGTCAATGTTCACGCCAAAAACTCGACTTAAAAGTATAAGCAATCCTTGCAAATATATTTTATAGTCGGGAATCAAACCCACAGAAAACTTACGTTTGTTTTCATTGGTTGATATTACTATCCATGTTGTTACGGCCCGTTTTTATACTCAGTTAAAAATGTTTCTTAACTTGGCTATTTGTGGAAAAATATCCGCCTAATTATTTGTGTTCGGAAACTAAGTCTCATAATCTTAAATGTGTTGATAATAAGTACAACCTCCTAATACCTGGTGTCACAAGTACAAGAGCTACTAGGGTAAAAGATATAAGCCTGAATAATCATCCCTAATACACTGTCTAAGAATGAAAAAGACAATAATAAAGTAAAGGAAAGGGATCTGGTGTGGCGGATCAACCAACAGCTCTCCCTGAATCCTCCAAACAGTCGCCTCAATGATCGGTGAGTCCTCATGCTCCACTAGTACTAGGGACATACACTGCACACAAAAAGGTGCACCAAGTGTAAAGTAAATGTGGAAAATTAACTTGTACTCAACAACATCGTCGATCAAACCTAAGCTAAATCGATGACGAGGATTGGCCTTTCGAATGGTTACTTCCACACTTAGCACTATTACTACATCAAGGCATACTTTTAATCCAATAAGCAAAAGATAAAAATTTGATTCAAGTAATCCATCAAGTGAGACAAGTACATTTCACTCAATCTTTCAAGTAAGTCAAATAGTAAAGAATCAATGAAATACTTTCTTTGTCCGACACACTTTCCTTTTTAGTCGGTCCGAAAAAAAATGACATATTTTCTTATTTGACAATAATTAAACTATACCTTTTACGCATAACGATATGATGCATAACCACACAAATATCTTTAGCTTCTTTTAGACCACAAGATTCAAAAGTGTTCATCTATTTCTTAAATTTCATGCCAGTCAAACAACATCATATAAAATTGGGACGGATAGCGTAATATAATATGATATGATATGCAAATTGTTACACCTCGTGTTTTTTTTTGCATTGTCGTTATCGTAATATTAAACTACATAGGCTCGAAGATGATCGAATCCCTCCAAGGTAGTAATAAAGGTTTATGGAAGTGTTAAGTAAATTTCGGGAAGGTTTAAGACTAATCGAATCGATGGAAGTAAGTTTCGAGGAAGTTCAGCAAAATGTCATTGTTCGGAGTACTCTTCGAATCGCAGAGCATGATATGTGAATCACAAAACAAAACACTTAGTATAATCAGACCTTGTTGCATAGTTGTAAAGTCCTGAAAAAAAAGTTCAACTCACTATATATTCTGCATAGCACAAAACAAAACACTTAGTATAATCAGAAAAGGATTAGTTGGAGTTTGAAAGTTCATTTATAGTACGAAGCAACTAAAGGTGAGTTCTCTCACTCATAAATCTTAGTATAATTCTTTATTTTAAGTTACAATACATGTTATAATATAGTCCAGATGTTGAAGGAATGATCATGAAATTATTATTAATAGATTATTTAATAACTAGTTTGGGTCATAAAATTATAATTTGTTTCGCTGAGTTATACTTGTTAGAATTGGATGAAATATTACAAGATTGTACATCTCTCCTTCATGATCAGATTTATCCCAAGAGGATAAAAGCGACATCTGATTTGAGTTATCGCGAGTTAAAGTTTACGCCTCGAATCGAATGAAATCAGGAGGCGAGCATTATAACAGAATAAATGTACATATTGGTGAAGAATCTGAAAAATTGTCTTTGAATAAAGTTCTAGATTTCTCTGTTTTAGATAGTTTGAGACCTTACAGAGATTAATCCTACTTACGGATAAATAATTATGACTATTTTAAGATTGTGTCTTGTTTTACAAAAATCTGGCGAAATAGTTTTCTGAGAGTTGTTAAAATAAAATAGCTGAATATTTCGATGATGAATCTAAAAAGTTTTTCTGAATAACAGTTCTAGACAGTTTGATACTTTATAGAGATTAATATGACTTACGAATAAAAAGTTATGAATGTTTTAAGATTGTGTCTTGTTTTACAAAAATCCGGCAAAATACTTTTCTGAGAGTTGCTAAAATAAAAGAACTGAATGTTTTGGTGACAAATCTGAAAAGTTTCTTTGAATAAAAGTTACGATTTCTCTGTTCTCGTGATTTGAGACTTCTGAGAGATTAATCAAACATACGGATAAGCGATTATGGTATTTTTAGATTGTGTCTTGTTTTACAAAAAATCTGGCGAAATAGTTTTCTGAGAGTTGTTAAAATAAAATAATTGAATGTTTCGGTGAGGAATCTGAAAAGTTATGCTGAATAAAATTTCTAACTTTATCTGTTATCGACAGTTTGAGACTTTACAAAGATTAATCCGACTTACGGATAAAAAGTTATGAATGTTTAAAGATTGTGGCTTTTTTATAAAAATTCTTCGAGACAATTTTAATAGGGTTGTTTCTTGCGTGAATTTGTACTAGTCACACTAAGCATTTCTAGAGGGAACTTGAGATAGTGATAAGATCGCGTGTTATCTCAGACTAGGCATAATAAACAACTTATTTGAAGTTCTGATTCAAGAGTTATAACCCTTACAAGTGGGAAGGGAGAAAATATTACACCAGTAAGTCCGGGGACATATATAAGAGAATATGCGTAAGGAATCAAGACTTGGAAATTGAGTGCGAAAGGAAGAATTGTTTTTCAGAGCGGAAATCTTAGAGCGTCGGAAAGGAAAAATGTTAGTTGTTGAGAATTGAATTCTCAAAATGCACTATTTGAAGAGTATGGAACTTATTAACATTATGGAATTTTATTTTCACGGATTTGGTCATGTGGGGCCCAGAGAATTTTATATTTTGTGGGGCCCATGAGGTTCTGAATTTTATGGGCGAATGAGAGGGAGACGTGGCACCTCCCCATATGGTCTTGGGCGAAAATAATAAGGGTAAAATGGTCATTGACCGTGAGGAAGATAAGTCTTGCTAGCTTGAGATTGTTGACGAGTCGAAACATCCACTTTATTTAATTAATGATCTTCATCCAAGCCACGCATTTGTTATAATCTTGGCCGCCATTGTGTTATATATACTAGACTAGTGCAAGACAAGGTCTTCCAACACTTAGAATTATTTCACTCTTTCTTGTTCTTACAAGAGCTCTGCTTTGATGAATTTTCCATAAAATTTTTAGTTTGTGATCCATTATTCACAGACTTAAACCCAAGGTCCTAAGGGTATTGTAAGGATATCTCGATAGAAAGATTGCGGAAAAGCAGCGTTTTCCACGTTAGTATGGCGGAAACTTAAGGAGTTCTTCAACTTTGAAGTTGGAACTTGAATATGGGTTCTTCATAGGCTTCTAAGGAGTGCTTGGAGCGGATTGGAACATAAGGAAAGGAGCTAAGAATTGCTAAGGAGCGACTTTGAATCTTGGAAATTTTAAGGGCTTGTAAAGGTATAAATCTTGTCGTTTTAGCAATTAAGGTTTACTTATTGTTGTAGTTATGGATATTAGCAAGCATGAGTTGTATAGTATGAAGTTTGATAAGTATATTGGCTATTGGAACCCTAATCCGAAAACTAGCATGTTTAGCCTTAAGATTACATTTCAAGTTGATTATTAGTTTAAGTCGTCGCATGTTGTATAAGAAGGAAATTGTAGTTGTTGAAGTTGTTTATGACTATATAACATGTTATATCTTAGAACTTGGAATTGGAAAAGAATTTGGAAAGGACTTGTGTTGTTGTTTTAAGTTAGCTGAGAGATGACTTTTGGAGTATTAAACTACTTGGTATGAATTGTGGGGCGGAATTTTACACGTATTGTAAGGCGTGTAATCCCCTTTTATTGGTTGGTATGTTGAGCCTTAAATGTGGCATGTTTGGTTATTGTATTCGGCCTTCAAAAAGATGGCAAAGTATGTAGAAACAAAGGAGGTGCTGCCCGATTTTCCGTAGAATAAGAGACCGCTTACTTAGTATTATTCTACGTTAGAGACTAGAAATTGATAGTCATGTTGTGACCATTATAGGTTGACAATTCTACGTGCAGCGTATTCGGCAGCTTGTGGATTTAGTAGAAAGGTATGTGAACTATCTCTCTTACAGCATGATTCCTTAAGATAAAGAAAGTATGTCTTACTCGTAAATGATCCATTCCTTGGTTGTATTTGGATTGCCTAAAATAGAATTTGTTCTATGTACTTCCTTGATTGTACTTTGATGTTTAAATTGTAAGTTGTATAATCCATTTCCTTAGTGAAGTTTGGATTCTTAAAAGTGAAAGTATTTTACTTGAAGTACATAGAGTCTTGAAAAGGAAGTGGTTTCCAAATCTTTTGGCTAGTGCCTTAGTTCCAAAACCTAAGGGTCGTTATAATGACTTTAGGGGAGTCAAAGGAGTGATTTACTTAATTGTTTTAAGAGAGGAGAAATGACATGATTTAAGAGAAGTAACTTGTTTTAAAGGTGTGAGTTACTTGAGGTTTAAAAGTAGAAGAAACTTGATTTCTAAAGATTAAGAGACTTGAAGTATTTTGAAAGTTAAGAAACTTGATTTTCTAAGTATGTGATACTTGGTTTTAAAAGTATAAGTCTCTTGGTTATAAAAGGAATGAATATGTCTAAAACCATAAAGGGTTATAACGGCTTTACGGGAAGTTGGTTATTACGGCTTTATGGAAGGTTAAGAAAATTGTCTATTTTGATTATAAGGCATAAGTTGCCTAGATTGTGAAAATTTGAAGTTACTTGATTTCATGCTTTGAAATGAGTTTTCTAAAAGTGTAGTAACTTACTTTGAAAAATAGACACACCTTGATACTACGGGTGTTAGTATCTTGGGATTTTACACAAAAAGGAGTCTTTTGAAAAGAATGTACGTACATAGTACTTTGGCTTGTTTAATTGAGAATTATTCTATGTGTGCCTTGATAAGTACTTTGGCTTGTTTAATTGAGAATTGCCTATGTGTGCTGGTGATAGCTTTTGAGTGCCAATATTATGTTTTATTACGTTGCCGCGACTCTCGGTTTGAGGTGGTGTTTTGTTAAGTTTACTTGGGCGTGCAGATAGTGATGTAGGATTCCATGGGTATGCTTCCATTATTTGTGTTACTCATGCATGATTATACGATGTGGGATTAGGCGTGTGACCGGGAGGCGGGTTAGATTCGGTTGTTTGTATTACCCGTGGTCGTACTTATACGATGTGGGATTAAGGCATGCGACCGTGCTATGTAAGACTATTACTTCGTGGGCTAGCTCGTGAAGACTGCGCTACGATGAGGATGCAGGGCGCGTTATGGCCATCTTATCGATGAGGATTCGGAGCATGCGACGTTATATATATATATATATATACGTGTTATATTATATCTTAGATGTAGCGGTGAGGAATGATTCCACAGGCATGATTGATATTATGGGCGTGAGACCCGTAGTTATATTTTAGTAATGACTTTGAGGGCGTGCGTCACGACTTGATATTCTGCTTATGTATTGTATGCTGTAGGTTGGCTATCATACATGTCTCTGTTTTGTTTAGTATTATGATTTCATTCTGATACTAACATTTCACATGCCAGGTACGTGCCCGTCTTGACCTCCTTGAGGCTGCGTTAAATGTCGCGAGTTTAGCTATTTGTTTGGTGATCGGCGGTGTAGGACCACCTTTCGAGTTTTGGATAGCTACCACTGTTGAGTTATCTTTTTGGTATAGTTCCTTGATGCAGGCTTTTGCGGTTATGGATGCGGCGGGGCCTTGTCCGTCATAGTTGATATAACTCTTAAGTGCGTATTCGTATGTGGGATTGGACTCGTATGCAGTGTAGTGTCTTTTCATGTATATTATATGGCAGCGCATCGGCTTTGCCACTTATGCGTATGTTGGTTTTAAAAAAAAGGGTGTTATTTAATTTCATGATTTACTTAGTTGTTAAGGTTGAAAGGTGCCGGTAGGGCACGATCCTGAGCTTTGGGGTTGGTGTGTGAGTGGTATCGAAGCGATCGATCCTCGGAATGTCTGAGGCCGCGTCTAGTAGAGTCTTGATTATCGGTGTGTTGCGCGCCACACCCGTAAGCGAGGCTACAAGACATTAGGAGTTGGTTTCTATTCTTCTCACTCTAAGATCGTGCCATAGAGCTGTGTTAGTAAGATAATTCCTCTCTGACATATTTTTGTGTACAACTATGTCTCGAGGAGAACTTGATCGCTTGAAGGGCAAAGGAGTAGCGAGCTACTAGTCGGACTCGAGAGTTGATAGGGCTTATGCCCGGGGTATACGGATATTGTCGCATGATCGGCGAGTTAACCTTGCGCGAGTTTTGAGACCCGGCACGAGCCTCCAGTTTCTCAGTTAGGGAAGACTATAAGTCGTGAGGAAGCGATTATGTTATTGACCAAGATAAGCGGTGCTACAGTTTCATCATCGGGAGGTTATTCGGCGATGCAGATAGGTGTCACGAGAGTAGAGGCAGCGCGGAGATCGGCGTAAGAGGCTAGATCGGTTGGTTATCGGTGAGTTAATGGGCGGCGGCCTCGGCAGTGAGATATTCATCCCATCCTACCATTACATACCCATGACTCATAGGTGGGAGATTGGACTCCGAGGTATTTAGGAGCGGTCCAGCTCGAAGTCGAGTTCTCGAGAGGAAGCGGAGGATTTTCTCGATCGAGCCACTTTTCCTCGATGTTTCCGATGTAAAAGCGTCGTATGGGGACATGCCGTTATAGCGAGATGTTTATTATTATTGTGGCCGTCAAGACCTGGCGATGGGAATGTCTGTTAGAAAGAAGCGCGTGGGTGGCTCGGCTATGAGGCGATGGTTGATTCTCTTTCCTCCGCGGTATGTCGTCCCCGAGCGAGTGTTGAGATGTCGGCCCGATCGTGGTAGAGAGTCGAATGGAGGTTATAGTTCTGGCGGTCCTTTGAGCGCGTAGATGGCGTGACTCTTTGGGCGGGATCGGAAGCGACATCTGTTATACCGTATTTTCGGTATGCGTGGGGCGTGCGTAGAAATTTAAGCCTTAAGATTTGGCAAGTTTGAAATTTGTACACAAGTGCGGAAGAGTCGTTTTCGGCGAAACATTTTACTAAACTTGCGAAGGAAAATTCGGCTATGTCATTTTTAATTTTTGCGGATTTTTAGAGGCGAATATTTTGGACCAGCGAGAGGCGACACTTGTCACCCTCGAGTTGAAGTGGTCTTAGACAGTCTTGTGGTAGAAGGGAGGATTTTTGGCATGTTTTGTGCCTTGTTTGGTGCCTTGTTTTGTGCCGTGTTTTGTGGAGTAGGGTTAGGGTGCACTTGGCGATCTTGGCCTTACACTTGCACTTGCACATGGCTTGATCAAGGCCATTGGTTTCCTATAAATACCACTCACTTGTTGAAGACTTCTTCATCCTAAAATCTTTCTAAGTCTTGAATTCCTCCTCCTCCTCTTGTGTAGTTCGTCGAAAGTCCCCCTTTTGTGAGCCATGGCGAGCCTCACTCCACTTTGTAGTGTCTGGCCAGGGTACCCACTGCCTTGTGGTCCTCGTATAATACCCCCCTCTCTTAGTAGAAATACTCTCAGTATTGTTATAATACCCAAATACCTTGTAGTATTCCCAAGGTTACCTCTATCTGAAAAGCTTGGAAAATACTATTATACTTCCTTTAGCCTGGCGAAACCCTAAGAAACCTTGTAGTCGGTTGAAGTGTTAAGTAGAAGTTGCGTAGAACTTCTAAGGGTTGTTTGGGCAGTTGGAGCACTCGGGGTAGGAGCTAAGCGTTGCTCGGGATCGACTTTAAACTTGGATAATTTTGGGCTCGTGAGGTAAATACTCTTGTCATACAGTGTAATTGGAAATTACATACTATAGTTGTATAGAAATGAATATAAGATTCATAGAAGAGGATTGAACTGTAATAGAAGGATATTACAGAAAAGACTTGAACTGAAATCACATCAGAAGAAATAAGTAGAAGATTAACTGTACTTACATAGGACTGTATTTACAGTAGACTGATAACCTTTATTGGTTGAATATTCTGCGAGTAGCATGAACTACTTGGAAGGTGGACAAGGCTAGTCGGGTTATAGCCGTGGAGCGTTTTGCTTATAGTCGATAATCGTCGCGAGGTATGTGATTCTTCCTATACTCTTGAGCATGAAGTATTTTAACGGAATATATATATAGTACGGTAGACGTACGTGTGGCAATGTCTTTTGACTTAAGCCTGAATAATATATATATATATAGTATGGTAGACGTACGTGTGTTAGCTGAATGTAGTGTTACGACAATGTCTTTTGACTTAAGCCTGAATAATAAAGAATCTTGAAGTATTTCAAAAGATTAATAAACCATTTTGAAAGAAGAGTAATACTTGGTTTTGAAAACATAAGAGTTATACTAAGCTTTATGGGAAGTTAGGTATAACGTCTTAAGAGTGGTAAAGAGAATGGTTTACTGTTTTTTTAGAAGTTAAGAGACTTGATCTTAAAAGATAAGAGACTTGACTTAATATGAATGTTTGTGTGAAACCTCATTCGTGAGTAATGAGTACTTGGTTTTTAAAAGGGAATAATGTTTCTTGATTTGAATCAGAATGAGTACCGACAAACCACTGCAGCGTTAATAAAGGAAAATATATTGAATAATGAAGTATTATTAAAACCAGTAGAAACCTCCATCTGCATAGAAGCTAAGATGAGACAAAATTATATTACATTTCCTAAGATCATGGTTGCTTAATAAGATTGATTATGAACAAGAATAACCTACACTCATAAGGCATATGTTTCTCAGATTGTTTAAAAAAGAATTATATTCTTAAATGATTAAGACTATGAACTATGGAACTTTTCTAAAATAAAGAGACCTGAGTAATTGAAATTAGGCAAACTGGAACCTTAGGGGAAAGAATGTTGTTGAAAAGGAAAGTGTTTTGGTTTACCTAAAAATGTGAGTCACTCTATTTTTTTATACTACGGGTATCGGGTGACCTTTATAAAAGGAATGGATCTCTTTAAAAGGAATTTAACGTACGTAGTACTTTAGGAGTTAAAACCGGACTTTTATACAAAATGGAAGTACCTTGAGTTGTGTATAACTTGCGTGTGCTTGTTGTTGTGTAACTTCGCCTATGCTTGTTGTGATAGCCCTTGTTATGCAAGAATTGTGTTTCTATACTCTGGCGTCTCGATGGAGGGCGGTTGACTTATTGAGCTTACTTGGGCGTCTGCGCGGTGTGGAAGATTCGCGGGTATCTTCCATTATTATTATTACATGGGCATATCTGCCGTCACGAGTCGGGGGCATGTGGCGTGCGGCGGGTTGATTACGATATATGGTTATTATTGTTACATGGGCGTGCTGCCGATGTAAATTCCGTGGGCATGTAGCCGTGCGGCGGGATTGACCACTGATATATTGTTGTTGATGTTACATGGACGTATACGCCGTCTGCGGTCAGGGGCATGTGGTCATGCGACATTGTTATTATTGTTGCATCATGGACGTATACTGCCGTCACTGGAGAATTCGGGCGTGCGGCCATGATCACGAACATGATTGATGTTGTGGGCGTGAGACCCGTAGTTATATATTAGTGATGACTTTGGCGTGAGTCGGACTTGGCTACTTTTATGTTGCGTCTTGTAGTTTGGTTATCATACATGTCTCACCTTTATATAGTGTATGATTTAAGCTGCGGTATGCTCGATTTCACATACATAGTACTGTTATGACCTCGCCGAAGTGCGTTAATCTGCGGTAGGAGTACCGTAGTAGATCCTCGCTCTTAGGATCACGATTGGCGTATTGGGAAGCTCGTTTCTCAGGAGGCTTATTGTCGGTATGTGTTCCACTGAGTTGTAGGTTCTTGTACATTCGAGGTATGGCGGGGCCTGTCGTCATATGCATTGTAAATCTTAAGTGCATGTAATCTTGTTGTGGGCAGTTTGTAAAAAGATTAAAGCATTGGGTTTTTATGTATTTATATCTGACAAGCTATTTTTGTTGGCTGTTTATATATAATATCTCTTGCTTCGTATCTTGTTTTATGTTGGTGATTTTCTACGATGTATGACTACTTGGGTGCGGGTAAGGCACGATCATGGAGTCGAGAATGAGTCGTGACAACATCGCGTGGGGTTCTGGTATATCTCGATTCTTTTGAATCATCGTGCGTTGATAGATTCATATTTCGCCTAGCATATATGTTTTCCCTTTGTTCTTGTGATTTTAAGTGATAGTACCCCAGTAGGAATACTTTGATTAGTAAAGTGAAAAGTTAAGAATGTTGACAAGATTGATAAGTGGCGAGACTATAGTTGTGTAGAGTTCACAGTAGTAATTGCACCATAACGATGTAAGACGATAGGGAAGGATATGCGGTAGAAATACTTGACTATGTGTGAACCTCTACAGTGAATAGGGGATAGGGTGAGAAGTACCTTGAGATAAGAGAAAGATTTATTTGAGACTAAGAATGAGAAGTTAAGTATGGCGATGAGTCGGGTTATGGACTCATTTGGTCAACTGTAGTATGGAATGGGGTGATGTCGGTTGGTAATGGTTCGCGATGTGATAGGGTCACGAGGGTGCAAGGCCAAGTCTAGTTGATCGTTATGCGAGTTTGTGGATGTGTTCCACCGGAACCAGTCGTAAGGTCGAGAAGAGCCTTGGCGGAAATTCAAGTAGCATTATGGCCAAGTTTAGAAATGCGAGAAAGTATGACGATGAGAATAAAGGAACCTCTAAGAATCCGTGTTTGAGAGGCGTAACCTTGAGTATTGTGAGAAGGACCGTAGGCGGAAGGTCTATTGACGTGTTCACGTATGTTATGTGGTGGCCGTGTGTGGCGTCGTTGGTCTTGTGGAGTATTGATTGGTAGGCGAGTATAGAGGCGTGCGGAGTTTGTATAAGCAGCATGACTAAGAACATTCGGGACGAATGTTTTTAAGAGGAAGAATGTTACACCAGTAAGTCGGGACATGTATAAGAGAGATATGCGTAAGGAATCAAGACTTGAAATTAGTGCGAAAGGAAGAATTGTTTTTCAGGCGGAAATCTTAGAGCGTCGGAAAGGAAAAATGTTCGTTGTTGAGAATTGAATTCTCAAAATACACTATTTGAAGAGTATGGAACTTATTAACATTATGAAATTTTATTTTCTGGTTTGGTCATGTGGGCCCACAGAATTTTATATTTTGTGGGGCCCGAGGTTCTGAGAATTTTATGGGCGAATGAGAGGCGACACATGACACCTCCATATGGTCTTGGGCGAAAATAGTAAGGGTAAAATGGTCATTGACCATGAGGAAGATAAGTCTTGCTAGCTTGAGATTATTGACGAGTCGACTTGTCGACAGCTATTTAATTAATGATCTTCATCGAAGCCACGCATTTGTTATAATCTTGGCCGCCGTTTGTGTTATATATACTAGACTAGTGCAAGACAAGGTCTTTGACACTTAGAATTATTTCACTCTTTCTTGTTCTTCACAAGAGCTCTCGGCTTTGATGAATTTTCCACACAAAAAATTTTAGTTTGTGATCCATTATTCACAAGACTTAAACCCAAGGTCCCTAAGGGTATTGTAAGGATATCTCAATAGAAAGATTGCGGAAAAACGACGTTTTCACGTTAGTCGCAAGGCGGAAACTTAAGGAGTTCTTCAACTTTGAAGTTGGAACTTGAAGATGGGTTCTTCATAGGCTTATAAGGAGTTCTTGGAGCGGATTGGAACATAATGAAAGGAGCTAAGAATTGCTAAGGAGCGACTTTGAATCTTGGAAATTTTAAGGGCTTGTAAAGGTATAAATCTTGTCGTTTTAGCAATTAAGGTTTACTTATTGTTGTAGTTATGGATATTAGAAAGCATGAGTTGTATAGTATGAATTTTGATAAGTATATTGGCTATTGGAACCCTAATCCGAAAACTAGCATGTTTAGCCTTAAGATTACATTTCAAGTTGATTATTAGTTTAAGTCGTCGCATGTTGTATAAGAAGGAAATTGTAGTTGTTGAAGTTGTTTATGACTATATAACATGTTAGATCTTAGAACTTGGAAAGGAATTGTGTTGTTGTTTTAAGTTAGCCGAGAGATGGCTTTTGGAGTATTAAACTACTTGGTATGAATTGTGGGGCGGAATTTTACACGTATTGTAAGGCGTGTAATCCCCTTTGATTTGTTGGTATGTTGAGCCTTAAATGTGGCATGTTTGTTTATTGTATTCGGCCTTCAAAAAGGTGGCAAAGTATGTAGAAACAAAGGAGGTGCTGCCCGATTTTCCGTAGAATAAGAAACCGCTTACTTAGTATTATTCTACGTTAGAGACTAGAAATTGATAGTCATGTTGTGACTATTATAGGTTGACAATTCTACGTACGGCGTATTCGAAACAGCTTGTGGATTTAGCGAAAGGTATGTGAACTATCTCCTCTTCTAGCATGATTCCTTAAGATAAAGAAAGTATGTCCTACTCCTTAAATGATCCATTCCTTGGTTGTATTTGGATTGCCTAAAATAGAGTTTGTTCTATGTACTTCCTTGATTGTACTTTGATGTTTAAATTGTAAGTTGTATAATCCATTTCCTTAGTGAAGTTTGGATTCTTAAAAGTGAAAGTATTTTACTTGAAGTACATAGAGTCTTGAAAAGGAAGTGGTTTCCAAATCTTTTGGCTAGTGCCTTAGTTCCAAAACCTAAGGGTCGTTATAATGACTTTAGGGGAGTCAAAGGAGTGATTTACTTAATTGTTTTAAGAGAGGAGAAATGACATGATTTAAGAGAAGTAACTTGTTTTAAAGGTGTGAGTTACTTGAGGTTTAAAAGTAGAAGAAATTTGATTTCTAAAGATTAAGAGACTTGAAGTATTTTGAAAGTTAAGAAACTTGATTTTGTAAGTATGTGATACTTGGTTTTAAAAGTATAAGTCTCTTGGTTATAAAAGGAATGAATATGTCTAAAACCATAAAGGGTTATTAGTGCTTGACACAGTATTTCAGTATATGCGTGATGGCGTCGTATAATAATTGAGCCTTAAGTTAGGCAAGTTTGAAATTAGTGCCTGGCCTTAGATTAAGTCGTTTTACGTGAAAGCGTTTCCTGACTTTCGTATGGAAAATTCCGGCTATGTCATTTCTAATTTTTGCGGATTTTTAGAGGCGAAACATTTTGGACCAGCGGGAGGGTGACAAGTGTCACCTCGCATTGGAAGAACTTGGGCGGCAAGCATGGCCATTGGCTTGGGCGATTTGCTTGAGTGGGAGTAGGTAGGATATTTGTGCAAGTTGGTGTGGTAGATGGATAAGGTGCGCGTGGCTTAATCCTAGCCACACTTGCTAACACTTGGATGAATCTTGGCCATTGGTTGGCCATTTCTTGACTATAAATACCCACTAACCCGTCAAAATTGTCTAAGTCTTGAAAACCTTTCCCCTCCTCTTGCTTGCTCTCGTCCGATAGCCCTCTCCCCGAGAAGGCCTTGGCGAAACCCCTCCCCTTTTTGGTGCCACTAGCAGGGGTACCCCACTGACTAGTGGTTTCGTATAATACCCTTTTTGTGGTATAGAGATACTCTCTAGTATTGTTATAATGCCCAAAATACTTTAGCCTAATACATTGTAGTACTTTCCAAAGTACCGCTTTATCTGAAAAGCTTGGAAAATACTATTATACTTTCCTTTAGCCACTTCATGAAACCACTAAGGAAAAATATTCAGCAAGTAGTTGAAGTATTAAGTAGAAGTTGTGTAGACAACTAAGGGTTTCTTGGAGGCGTTTTGGAGCGCACGGAGTAGGAGCTAAACCTTGCTCGGGATCGAGCATAAACTCGGATAATTTTGGGCTTATCGAGGTAAACATTCTTGACCTTACATTTGTAATTGGAAATTACATGTTGTAGGAATATGTAGTTAAGGTATACTATATATAGAATTGATCGTAGTTGTGCGGCAATGTCTTTTGACTTAAGCTGAATAATACTTACGGCAATGTCTTGCGACTTAAGCTGAATTAAAGATGAGCGAACTATTATTACATAGGGTGTATTCTGATGAACTTGTGTAGCATTCTTGTGTAGTAGGGTGTACGTCTGGTTAGATGTTAACCCCACTGGTTGGCTTGGTAGCGGCCTCGATAAAGGAGGAGACTTACATGTTGCGGGGGAAGTCTTCTTGGATTTTCTATAGAATATTCTACTTTGAGCTCACAGATGTTAATAGGCGCCTTGTGGCCTCTATAGGTTGAAGTACTACGTGTGGCGTGGTCCACTTGGCTTAAGGTGTGGCCAAGCGGTTTGAAGTACTTGGGCGTTTTGCTTATAGTCGATGTCGTCGCGAGGTATGTGAACCTCTTCCTATCCTTTCGGCGTGATATGTGTATAACTATGTAATGCGGTAGGCGTATATGTTAAATGTATTTGATTGGTTTAAAACATAAAGGGTTATAACGACTTTATGGGAAGTTGGTTATAATGACTTTATGTAGGTTAAGAAATGCCTTGTGGTTTTAAAAGGAGTAGCGATTTGACTTATAAGCGACTTAATGTGTGACCGTAAAGAACTTGAAGTATTTCTAAAGATTAAGAATCCTTTGTTTGAAAGAAGAGTAATACTTGGTTTGAAAACATAAGAGTTATACTAGCTTTATGGGAAGTTAGGTATAACGTCTTAAGGAGAGTAAAATGAATGGTTTATTGGTTTTAAAAGTTAAGAGACTTGATCTTAAAAGATAAGAGACTTGACTTGAATGTATTAATATGAGTTTTGTGTAAAACCTCGTTCGTGAGTAATGAGTACTTGGTTGTTAAAAAGGAATAATGTTTCTTGATTAGGAATCGGCATGTGTATCGACAAACCAACTGCGGCGTTAATAAAGGAAAATGTATTGAATAAAAGAAGTATTATATTAAAACCAGTGAAACCTCCATCTGCATAGAAGCTAAGATGAGACAAAATGATATTACATTTTCTAGATCATATTGCTTAATTTTGATTATGAGCAGGAATAACGTACACTCTTATAAGGCATATGTTTTCTCGAGTGTTTAAAGAAATTATATTCTTAAATGATTAAGACTATGAACTATGAAACTTTCTAAAATAAAGAGACTGAGTAAATGAAATTAGGCAACACGGAACTTTAGGGAAAGAATGTTGTTGAAAAGGAAAGTGTTAGTTTACCTAAAAATGTGAGTCACTCTATTTTCTACTACGTATCGGGTGACTTTTATAAAAAGAATGAATCTCTTTAAAAGGAATTTAACGTCGTAGTACTTTAGGAGTTAAAACCGGACTTTGTTATAAAATGGAAGTACCTTGAGTTGTGTATAACTTACCTATGTTGTTGTTGTGTAACTCGCCTATGCTTGTTGTGATAGCCTTGGTGGTGCAAATGTTGATATCAAGTGACTTCTTGAGAAAGAGTGGATCTTTATAAAAGTCTAGAAGTATGGTAATTTGCTTGACCTTGTTTGTGATAGTGCAGTTGTCAGAGATATTGTTATTGTAGTCACGTGGACATGTCTACACCGATCTGAATTCGGGGGCATGTGGCGTGCGGCGAGGGTTGATTGCAGAGATATTGTTATTGTGGTCACGTGGACATATCTACCGTCTGATCCGGGGGCATGTGGTCGTGCGGCGGGGTTGATCACCGATATATTGTTGTTGATGTTACATGGGCATGTCTACACCGTCACGAGTCGGGGCATGTGGCCGTGCGGCATTGTCGTGTGTTGCATCATGGACGTGTCTACCGTCACGAATTAGGGGGCATGCGGCGTGATGCGAACATGATTGGTGTTGTGGGCGTGAGACCCGTAGTTATATTTGGTGATGACTTTGAGGCGTGAGTCACGACTTGGCAGCTTTTATGTTACATCTTTGTATTTTGGTCTTCATACATGTCTCTGCTTTATATAGCTGTTATGATTTAACTCTGATATTTTGATTTCACATACTTGGTACTGTTGTCTTGACCTCCTTGAAGTGCGTTCATCTGCATGGTAGAAATACGTTGGTGTCGATCCGGCTTTTAGGATCACCGCCCGGCGTATTGGGAAGCTCGTTCCTTGAGGCTTATCTTTTAGTATGTGTTCCACGAGTTGTAGGTTCTTGTACATTCGGGGGTATGGCGGGGCCTGTCCGTCATAGTCGTTATAAATCTTAGAGTTTGTAGTAATCTTGTTGTGGCGAGGTTGTAAAAGGATTAAAGCATTCGGGTTTGTATGTCTATATACGAGAAGGCAAGCTGTTTTGGTTGCTTTGTTTACTTATAATATCTCTTATTTCATGTTCATGTTTTATTTACGCTGATTTTCTCTGATGTTGTATCACTAGGGTGCGGGGTAAGGCACGATCACGAACGGGTTGGTCGTGACAAAGTGGTATCGAGCGATTAGTCCTCGGAAAGTGTCTGAACCGTGTCAGTAAGTCTTGATTATCGATGTGTTGTGCACCACGTCTATGTCGAGGAGGCTGAGACATTTAGGATTAGTTTCCATTTCTTCTCATTACGAGATCGTGCCTTAGAGGCGTGTGATAAGTTGGACCCTCGGCGTATTCCTTTCCTTTATCGATTATGCCTCGCGTAAGGCAACCGGGCCCAGTGGCAAGCGGCCGGAGGCGCTAGTAGTGCGAGAGTGCGAGGCGCGAGCGGTCGATACGAGCGATGCCAGCGGCCCGAGTTTAGCGGCGCCGCCCGGCCTGCGAGTTTAAGCGCGGCGGTGGCTGCGAGACTTCGATACATGAGCCTCGGTCCGATGCAGGCGAGAAGAGATGGGTTACAAGGAGATGGCGATTCTTGGCGGGGTTGTGGCGAATATGAGGATAAGTGGGCCAGCGATAGTTCCATTGCGCTGATGGTTCACCCAGTCCGGATAGTTTGAGGCTACGAGGACTTTACGAGATGTAGCGCGAGTTCTGGTGAGGCACGAGGATGATCGCGGGAGTTCATCATTATTCTGAGGATCATGAGTGATCGAGGCTTGGAGACCAAGTCGGTGGTCTTAGGTTCGCGTCGGCTGCGTGATCATGATCGGCGGTAGTTTGGTCGTGGGAGCTGTCGGGAGAGAATGCGGCTTCGGCCGTTTGGGGCGAGTTTTGAGGCCTTCTGGCACATTTCTTGCCTCGCGGATGAGAGGGCTCGGTAACAATTTTTGATGTTGAGTCGAGCAGGCGTCTGATTCGGGAGTACAATGTGAGTTTGACTCATTGGCGGTATGTTCCGCATTAGTAGCTAGTATGGAGGATCGAGTGCGGATATATTACGAGGGCTTGATGACTACCTAGCGAGAGTTGTTGGTGTAGCTCTTGGTAGGGCATGGCGTGCCGCGTGCGAGCTTATGCACGCAGGTGTGAGGCGGAGAAATCGGCGGAATGGCCAGAGATCGGCGAGAAGAGGGCGAGCGAGGTCCTTTGGTGACTTCGAGGCGGACCGCCTCGGCGGCCTAGTTTTGTACCTCGCCAGCGCGAGTGGTCCTCATGACGCCCGAGGGCATCAGTATTCGGGGCGGTCGAGCTCCGTAGGTTGAGTTTCGAGGAGTAGGGTGTTGGCGGATCGATCACCCTACCTCGGTGTGGTCGATGTGGTAGACCGCGTTTGGGAGTGTCGTGGTGCGAGAGCTTGTTATTTTGCGGCGAAGGGCCGTTTTGCGAAGCTTGTCAGGCGGGTAGCCGGATATTACGACTCGGCCCGGATCGATGGTGGTTCGCCGCGCCCCTGCGATTATGCGCCTGCGAGTGGGCTATGATTAGAGTGGGCGGTAGATTCGGTATGTCCTTAACCCTCAGAGACTTGTATGTATTGATGTTATGATAATGTATTGTGTGATAAGTCACAGGTTGGGTAAATGAAAGTGGTAGCTTTAATGATGTGTTTAACAAGATTGTTAGTGTCGAGAGCAAGAGTTGGGCGATAGTGGGTCGGGTTGGGGCCGTGTTGCGGGCCAACCCGCGGCTGTTCGAGGTGGTCAGCTGCGGGTGGTCGCCGGTGGCAGTCACGAGGGTGCTAGGCCAGATTAGATGACCGTCGTATGAGTTCGTGAATCGTTCGACGAGAATCGATTCGTGAAGGCCGAGAATGGCCTTAGAGGAGATCGAGGCTAGTAAGATGATCAAGTTTGGAGGTAGTGACTCCAAAGTTTTGGAAAGCGAAGTATGGTATGTATACTAGAGAGAGTTCGAGTGTTAGAGAAGTGCTGCGAGATAGGGGAGAAGTGAACGTGTGTGATCATTTCTTTTGAGAAATGAATGTGCGAAGGGATTATGTTTTTAGACCTTGATGGGAACTCTTGTGATGAACAGAGGTAATTCCTTGTTGGGTTGGATTTGGGTTTTCGCGCGCATGTTATTTTTGTGGCCAGGTGTGGCATGTTTGGTTTCGTAAGTATAGTAGTGAAGGCTATCTGAAGCGCGTGTTTGCTTTGAGGCGAGAAGGAACATTCGGGACGAATGTTTCTAAGGGGAAGAATGTTATACCGTATTTCCAGTATATGCGTGATGGCGTGCGTATAATAATTGAGCCTTAAGTTAGGCAAGTTTCGAAATTAGTGCACAACACTTTGGATTAAGTCGTTTTACGTGAAGCGTTTCCACGACTTTCGTAGGAAAATTAGGCTATGTCGTTTCTAATTTTGCGGATTTTTCAGAGCGAAACATTTTGGACCAGCGGGAGGGTGACAAGTGTCACCTCGCATTGGAAGAACTTGGGCGGCAAACATGGCCATTGGCTTGGGCGATTTGCTTGAGTGGGAGTAGGTAGGATATTTGTGCAAGTTGGTGTGGTAGATGGATAAGGTGCGCGTGGCTTAATCCTAGCACTACACTTGCTAACTTGGATGAATCTTGGCCATTGGTTGGCCATTTCTTGACTATAAATACCCCACCTTAACCGTCAAAAATTGTCTAAGTCTTGAAAACCTTTCCCCTCCTCTTGCTTTCTCTCGTCGATAGCCCTCTCACTTGAGAAGGCCTTGGCGAAACCCACTCCCCTTTTTGGTGCCACTAAGCGGTACCCCACTGCCTAGTGGTTTCGTATAATACCCTTTTTGTGGTATAGAGATACTCTCCTAGTATTGTTATAATGCCCAAAATACTTTAGCCTAATACCTTGTAGTACTTTCCAAAGTACCGCTTTATCTGGCAGGAAATACTATTATACTTTCCTTTAGCCACTTGCGAAACCCTGAGAAAAAATATTCAACCGTAGTTGAAGTATTAAGTAGAAGTTGTGTAGACAACTACAAGGGTTTCTTGGAGCGTTTTGGAGCGCGGGTAGGAGCTAAACCTTGCTCAGGATCGACTTATAAACTCGGATAATTTTGGGGTAATCGAGGTAAACATACTTGAACTACAGTTGTAATTGTAAATTACAGGTTGTAGGATTATAGAGTTAAAGTATACTATAATTAGAATTGAACAGATTTCTGAGGCAATGTCTTTTGACTTAAGCTGAATAATACTTACGGCAATGTCTTGCGACTTAAGCTGAATTAAAGATGAGGCTGAACTATTATTACATAGGGTGTATTCTGATGAACTTGTGTAGCATTCTTGTTTAGTAGAATTGTGCACGTCAGGTTAGGCGTGTTAACCTTGCACTGGTTGGCTTGGTAGCGGCCTCGATAAAGGAGAGACTTACTTTGTTTGCGGGAGAGTCTTCCGGATTTTCTATAGAATATTCTACTTTGAGCTCACAGATGTTAATAGGCGCCTTGTGGCCTCATAGGTTGAAGTACTACGTGTGGCGTGGTACACTTGGCTTAAGGTGTGGCCAAGCGGTTTGAAGTACTTGGGCGTTTTGCTTATAGTCGATAATCGTCGCGAGGTATGTGAACCTCTTCCTATCCTTTCCGTGATATGTGTATAACTATGTAATGCGGTGAGCGTCATGTGTTAAATGTATTTGATTGGTTTAAAACATAAAGGGTTATATGACTTTATGGGAAGTTAGTTATAACGACTTTATGTAGGTTAAGAAATGCCTTGTGGTTTTTAAAAGGGTAAGCGGTTTGACTTATAAGCGACTTAATGTGTGACCGTAAAGAACTTGAAGTATTTCTAAAGATTAAGAATCCTTTGTTTGAAAGAAGAGTAATACTTGGTTTTGAAAACATAAGAGTTATACTAGCTTTATGGGAAGTTAGGTATAACGTCTTAAGGAGAGTAAAAATGAATGGTTTATTGGTTTTAAAAGTTAAGAGACTTGATCTTAAAAGATAAGAGACTTGACTTGAATGTATTGATATGAGTTTTGTGTAAAACCTCGTTCGTGAGTAATGAGTACTTGGTTGTTAAAAGGAATAATGTTTCTTGATTCGGGAATCGGCGTGTGTATCGACAAACCAACTGCGGCGTTAATAAAGGAAAATGTATTGAATAAAAGAAGTATTATATTAAAACCGGTAGAAACCTCCGTCTGCATAGAAGCTAAGATGAGACAAAATGATATTACATTTTCTAGATCATGGTGCTTAATTTTGATTATGAGCAGGAATAACGTACCTTTCTTATAAGGCATATGTTTTCTCGAGTGTTTAAAAGAAATTATATTCTTAAATGATTAAGACTATGAACTATGAAACTTTTCTAAAATAAAGAGACTGAGTAAATGAAATTAGGCAACCTGGAACTTTAGGGGAAAGAATGTTGTTGAAAAGGAAAGTGTTCTGGTTTACCTAAAAATGTGAGTCACTCTATTTTCTACTACGGGTATCGGGTGACTTTTATAAAAAAAAAGAATGAATCTCTTTAAAAGGAATTTAACGTACGTAGTACTTTAGGGTTAAAACCCGGACTTTGTTATAAAATGGAAGTACCTTGAGTTGTGTATAACTTGCCTATGTTGTTGTTGTGTAACTCGTCTATGCTTGTTGTGATAGCCTTGGTGGTGCAAATGTTGATATCAAGTGACTTCTTGAGAAAGAGTGGATCTTTTATAAAAGTCTAGAAGTATGGTAATTTTCTTGACCTTGTTTGTGATAGTCTGGTTGTCCGAGATATTGTTATTGTGGTCACATGGACATGTCTACACCGTCTGGTTAGGGGCATGTGGCGTGCGGCGGGAGTTGATTACGAGATATTGTTATTGTGGTCACGTAGACATGTCTACCTGCCGTCTGATTCAGGGGCATGTGGTCGTGCGGCGGGGTTGATCATGATATATTGTTGTTGATGTTACATGGGCATGTCTACCGTCACGAGTCGGGGCATGTGGCGTGCGGCATTGTCGTGTGTTGCATCATGGACATGTCTGCCGTCTGCACGAATTAGGGGCATGCGGCCGTGATCTGAACATGATTGGTGTTGTGGGCGTGAGACCCGTAGTTATATTGAGTGATGACTTTGAGGCGTGAGTCACGGCTTGGCTAACTTTTATATTACATCTTGTATTTTGGTCTTCATCATGTCTCTGCTTTATATAGCTGTTATGATTTAACTTCTGATATTTTGATTTCCAGACTTAGTACTGTTATCTTGACCTCGCCCGAAGTGCGTTCGTCTGCGGTAGAAGTACATTGGTATGTCGATCCATTTTAGGATCACCCTTGGCGTATTTGGAAGCTCAGTTCCTTGGAGGCTTATCTTTGGTATGTGTTCCTGAGTTGTAGGTTCTTGTACATTCGGGGGTATGGCGAACCACTGTCCGTCATAGTCGTTATAAATCTTAGAGTTTGTAATCTTGTTGTAGGCGGGGTTGTAAAAAGGATTAAAGCTATTGGGTTTGTATGTCTATATCACGAGAAGGCAAGCTATTTTTGGTTGCTGTTTACTTATAATATCTCTTATTTCATGTTCGTATTTTATTTATTGATTTTTCTCGATGTTGTATCAGCAGGGTGCGGGGTAAGGCACGATCCGGGCGAGTTGGTCGTGACAATATATATGCGTGTTATATTATATCATGGATGGCGGTGAGGAAGGATTCCACAGGCGTGATTGATATTATGGGCGTGAGACCCGTAGTTATATTTTAGTAATGACTTTGAGGGCATGCGTTCGACTTGATATTCTGCTTATGTATTGTGTATCTTGTAGGTTGGCTATCATACATGTCTCTGTTTTGTTTAGTATTATGATTTCATTCTGATACTAACATTTCACATGCTTGGTACATTCCCGTGCGAAGCCTCTTTCGAAGTGCGTTAAATGCAGCGAGTTTAGGTCTGTGATTTGGTGATCTGCAGTGTAGGGCCGCTTCCGAGTTTTGGATAGCTCTGCATTCGGGAGTTTATCTTTTGGTATAGTTTCTTGATATAGGCTTTTATGCGGTTATGGAGTGCGGCGGGGCCTTGTCGTCATATTTGATAAAACTCTTAGAAGTGCGTATTCATATGTGGGATTGGACTCATGTACAGTGTAGTGTCTTTTGATTATGTATATTATGGCAGCCTTGTCGGCTTTGCCCTTGTACGTATGTTGGTTTTGAAAAAAAAAAGGTGTTATTTAATTTCCGCAGTTTACTTACTTGTTAAGGTAGAAGGGTGCCCAGGTAGGGCACCAGTCACGGGCCCGGGGTTCGGGGCGTGACAGAAAAGTTGAAAAAGGAAACATTATTTGAATGTTCTAAAAATATTACAATTTGTTATACAAATAGATTTTGTGTGGGTGTATAAGTTTAGCCATACAGTTGATATGATAGAAATCTTGGTATTGTAAATAGTTTTGCTATCACTTAGGGGACTATAGCGTTTCACACTTATTGCCTTCGGGGCTATTCAAATATACTTGTCTTCGGGGCTATTCAAATAACTTGCTTGCTTTCGGGGCTATTCATATACATTTGTCTTCGAGGATATTCAAATACACTTGCCTTCGGGGCTATTCACATATATTTGCCTTTGGGGCTATTCAAACATTTTTGCCTTCGAGGCTATAATTGAAATGCATTGGATCGGGTTACACGGACCGCAACAAATATATAAATGCATTGAATCGGGTTGCACGGACCGCAATAAATATATAAATGCATTGGATCGAGTTGCACGTACCGCAATAAATAAATATATAAATGCATTGGATCAGGTTACACGCACCGCAACAAATAAATATATAAATGCATTGAATCGGGTTGCACGTACTGCAACAAATATATAATATGTTATATGGGATAAATTATGAGTACTGGTTAAACTAAGTGTTTCCTAGAATGAGTGGGGAGGAGATTTTGCACGTGAATATTTATTGGCTTATATAATGGAAGTGTTGTAATCTGTTTTTCACAACATGTTTATTATGTTAATAATATGATTGTAATTAGAAAATTGTGAGGTTACTTTGGATTGTAAGGAGAGGTTCTCACTCAGCCCTGGATGGTAGGGCTGACTCTTTTATCTAACATGTTTCAGGAAAGAGCGATAAGGGGAAGGTTCTGCAACAAAGTGATCGTCCATGATCCCGTTAGTTTCACGATCCATTGCTTTGGATTTGGTGACTTTCATTCTTAAATAAGTAGGTGGAAGAAGTTAGTCTCATTATCTCGGGGGATGCCCCATATGAGATGGTTTCCTTTCAAACTTCTAAATTTTTATTTCCATATGTGGAATTTCCATTGAGTCTAGGTAGAAGTTATGGTTGCACGAGTATGGGCTAGCACTCTTATTAATTAAGTATAGAACATTTTTACTTTTATTGTTATTACTACTTCCGCACTTAAATAAAGGTTGAATTTGGAAAGGATTGTATTAAAATGGCTACTTTGGGAAAAAGAAAGTTGTCCAGGTGCCATCACGCCCCAAGAGAAGACTTGAGAAAAGTAGAGGCGTGATAAGTTGGTATCAGAGCTAAACCAGGTTAGGAGATTCTAGGAAATTTCTTCGAGTTGGGTGTTTGAACGGTTACTTATTGCGACGGTGTACGCGTCACCTTAGTAATAAGTGAACGGGATAACATCCTAAACAATTTCACTTTCTTCATACTCTACTTGTGCCTATATTGAGCCTTTTCAAATACTTGGTTCTCGTACTACCTCCTTCAAAGGATTGTGGAAGGGGATGTGCAACGATAAACTAAATTTTAGAATAAATCACTCCCCCGATGTCACCACTGACAACGTGGGAAGAGTTCAGAGTAGAATCATTGAAAAGTATATGCCTAACACCCGAAAAAATGCGCTCATACGTGAATTTGAACAATTGAAGCAAGGGGACCGCAGTGTGCAAGAATACGGTACTCAATTCATGAGATTGTCGGCATACAACACACACATTGTTCCTACGGAAAGGGAAAAGGTAAAAAGATTTGTTGAGGGTTCAAACCCGAACCTGGCGGAGAAGGTAGTGGCATTAGCCAATTATTGGACTTACCTTCAGATCATCGACATGGCGATGAGTGTAGAAAATTTTGCTAAAGCAAAAAGAGAGTATTCGCAGAAGAGGCTTCGATCGTTAGGATCCTTTAATCAGTATCAGAACCAAAGGCAAAAAGGTATTAGGGGTTCTTCAAAACTGAGTCAGTCAGTAGGTTAGTCTTATTTCAAGCCCCAGAGGCATAGATGGGTCAATAATCAAGGTGGAAAGGTCAAGGCCGCCAAACCTATTGCAAGAGGTGACAAACCGGTCTATAAGGTTTGTCAAAAGAAACATGTTGGAGAATGTTGGTTCTCACCGAAAGAATGTTACAACTGTGGCGAAATAGACCACTATGCTAGGGATTGCAAGAGAAGAATCCAAACTCGGTTTTCTCATAGGAGGTCAAAAGCAACCACAACTGCCACAAACGAAATCAGGGAAACCAGTCCGGCAGTCGATGAGCTCAACGATCGATAATCCTAACCAGCTTTACACTTTTCACTAAGGAATGAGGCGGAGGCATCTAATGTGGTGGTCACGCGTATTTTGTTGGTCTCAAGTATTTATGCATTTGTATTATATGATCCTGTCTCTACATTTTCATATTTGTCGATGGATTTTGCTAAGAATCTACATGTAGAACCTTCTTGTTTAAGTGAACCCTTTGAGGTCATGACACTAGTGGGGGCCTCAATTTGGGCCTCTTGGGTGATTAAAAATTTCCCATTATAAGTAAATGGCAGAGAAACAATAGCAGACTTAGTATTATTTTATATGGTGTACTTTGACATTCTTTTGGGTATGAATTGGATGTCAACATGTTATGCCACGTTCGATTGCCGACAAAAGGTTGTAAAATTATCTTTTCCCGGGGAATCAGAAGTTTTTATAAGGGATAAAATTGGGACACCCTCGAGTCGACTTATTTCCTATCTTAGGTATATTTTGACATAATACCATATTGCTTCCATAAAAGCGTCTCTCTTATTCCACTCTTTGAGCTCTCAAAATAGTTGTATAGATCAACTTCTCCAATTAAAAGCAAACATGATAATGTACATATGTCACGCCGAACCGGGCATGGCTGGTTCCTTCGCACCCTTCTATTCATACAACACAATAAACCGCGGAAGATAAATAACACTCTTTTTTTTTTCTTAAAACAAAGGCAAAGCCGATAAGGCTGCCATAATATAAATCACCCAAAAGGGTCTACACTATTCAATAATGTAAATACAACTCTAGCCAGTCCAACCCACATATGAATACAGACCTATATGATTTTGGACAATACTATGACGGGACAAGGCCCCGTCGTACCCCTGAATATTCCTAGCCATAATGACAAGCTCTGGAACATTGGAGCCATCTCAAAATGCTGAACCAGGATCCTAAGCTCGCGGATCCACAATTGTGTACCTAAACCTGCGGACATGAGCGGCCCGAAGAAGTCGATACAACAAGTACTAAGTATGGAGCGGAAATAAAATACACGAATTCGTCCGTAACTATACAAGGAATAGCGAGGGCAAGTATGAAAATCAAATACGGATCATGCCGTGTCATATAAAAATCGAGCCAAGCGTACCTTGTATCAGTACTCTCGTAACACCGCACCACTTTCAAATATGAAAGCCATGTCAAAATCTGGGACACCTGCCCTCAGCATATAATATCACAGAAGCATGCTCGTGGAATACAACATCACTGTCATCATGTAACAAGTATAACATCTGACTACCCGCCTTTGTGCCTTTTAACAATGAGAGTAAACTTTACATGCTTTAAAATAGGAAGCTTATGATCAATCTGGGACCGCGTGGTAGTATCATTATGCAATCCTACTCCGGATTGTTTCACCCGCAATGGTCTTGTGGACCAGCGTAAGACAATTTTCCCGCGTAGGACTATTTCACCCGCGGCTATTTCACGCTTAGGCCTACGGGCATGGCGGCATATACGTCATGATCGCGTCATGGGTAGCAAATCCATGGAGATGTATAATGTCTTGGGGTTTACCCATGATTATACTCGAGAAGGTGTATAACGTCTTGGGTTTACCGCGCGTTTATACTCGGGAGGTTTATAACGTCTTGGGGTTTACCGCGTTTATACTCGGGAGATGTATAACGTCTTGAGGTTTACGCATTTATACTCATAACACTCGCACACATGGCTATCATGAACAACACATGCACGTTAAGATAAGCTTTGACTCTCAACATCGTAAAATGAATAAACCATCATTTTAACAAACCAAGACAATTTCCATGCCTTCTTTTTCAACAATTCAAGACAATACCATGCCTTTCCTTTTTAACAAATCAAGACAATACCATTTAGGCAAGACGAAGTACTATCAAGGCACAAAATAGAATAACTATCATTTAAGCAAGCCAAAGTACTATCAAGGCACTAAGGATTAAAGTCCATTATGACAATGTACGTGAGTCGTAAATTCACTTTATGAACTAAATTTCCATTTTAGGAAAGCCCAAGTACTACATGTATCGCTAGGAAGTAGGATCCAATACATGTATCATTTTGAAACCATCATTTAGAAAATCGAGACACTTATCGTACCAAGTATCCTTTTAAGACATGGTTTTGGCAAATCAAGGCACTAGACCTCACGTGTTACTTTAAAACATCTTGAACTTCAAAGTGCCACATATCACGTATTATATTAAGGACTTAATCATGGACATTCTCACACGATTCCCTTAAATCATTTTAAACAATCCCTTGACTTTCCACTAAAACTTGTTATAACAAACTTCCCATAAAGCCGTTATAACCACTTCATTTTTAGACAACTAACGCATCATTACATCTTTCATTTTTATCAAAACCAAGGCATTATCATGCCACGTAAGGGAATTGAACCCAAAGTACTTTGTACATCTATTCTTTATAAAAGAATCGTTTCATGGAATATTAGGGTGTTGGACCCAAAAGTACTTTCACCATTAAAACCAAGTTACTTACCTTTTTAAACTCAAGTAACTTATACTTTTAGACAGTAGCTTATTCTCTTTAAATAAAGTAACATATACTTTTCAAAGCGAGTTACTACACGTTTTGAAATTCAAGTCCCAGTACTTTGAAAATCAAGCCTCATGTACTTACAAAATTAATACTTTTATGGTAGTGAATAGGTTATTCGTTTATAACGATCTTGTTAAATCGGCCATGATCTAGAAAATGTAATACAATTTTTTCTTATCTTAGTTTCTATGCGGATGGAGGATTACTTATTTCAATATAATTGATTGTCGATACATTTTCATTAATTTGCAATGGCTTGTTTGATACCTATTCTCATTAGTGTAGTAATTTACCAAGGTCAACTCGACTCTAATACTTCCTAACGACTCTTACCAACATCCCACAGAAGACTTGGTAAGAACTTAGGAACATTCTTGTTATACCGTATTTCGGTATATGCGTGGGCGTGCGTGCGAAAGTGTAACCTTAAAAGTTTAGGCCTAGGAAGTTTTTGGGCCTGACTCACACAAAGAATCGTTTCAGGCGAAGCGTTTAACAAGACTCGCGTAGGATAAATTCCGGCTATGTCATTTCTAATTTTGCGGATTTTTCCGAGAGGCGAAACACTTTGGACCAACGAGAGGCGACACTTGTCACCCTCTCATTGATGGATGTGGGGCGGCATTAGGGCCGATTGAATGGCCTTGTTTGTCAAGTAGTTGGTAGGATATTTTGTGTGCAAGTTGGCTAGGTACACTTGCCTAATCTTGACCTTACACTTGCCTAGCACTTGGCTTAATCTTGGCCATTGGTTGGCCATTTCTTGACCTATAAATACCCCCATTAAGATGAAGAGTTCTTCATCCACAAATCTTTCTCCAAGTCTTGAAAATCCTCTCCTCTCCCTTGAGCCTTTTTAGTCAACACACCTCCCCCTGAGTGAAGCTTGGCGAAATGACCCACTGCCTGGCGAAACCTACCACTCCCTTGGTAGAAAAGTTGCCTTCTAGTATTGTTATAATGCCCAAAATACCTAGCCCAAATCCTTAGTACTTGTAGAAGTTGTGAAGAACTTCTAAGGGTTCCTTGGAGCTATCGGGCGTACAAATTAGGAGCTAAGCCTTGCTAGGATCGACTTATATCTAGGATATTATTGGGCTTATCGAGGTAAATAAACTTGTCCTTCTTTTGTAATTAGAGAATACATCTTGTAGAAGTATAGAAATAAGTATTAAATACTTAGAAGGATATTAAAGAATAGAATTGGTATTATCACGATGAAGGGTATAAAGAAGAATAATTGAACTATACTTACTTAGAATTTGTTTTCTGATGAGACTTGAGTAGCTCATGGGTAGGGAAGTGCTGCCCAATTTTAGTAGAATAGAGAACCCTCTGCTTAGAATTGTTTACGAGAATAGTCTAGGCGTTGATAGGCGTATTTGACTATTATAAGTGATTCTCTGCGACATATTCGACTTGGCGGTGGATTTGAGAAGGTATGTGATTCTTCCTAAAGCATGATATTTTAAAATATATATATATAGTGCGGTGAAGCGTACATGTGTTAAGCTGAATAATAACTACGGCAATATCTTTTGACTTAAGCTGAATAATAATTACGGCGATGTCTTTTGACTTAAGCTTTGAATAATGAGAGTCTTGATGCATTTCAAAGAATCTTGAATCATTTTATGAAGAGAACTAATTGGTTTTAAACAAAAGCTTAAGAGTTATACTAGCTTTATGGGAAGTTAGGTATAACAACTTAAGATTTATAAAAGGAACGATTTACTTATGTGTTTATAACGGACTTATATTGATTTATGAAAGAATAATAAAATGGTTTGATAAGTAGACATGATATGATGCTATGTGTGGTAGTGACTTGTAGCGTTTGTATAAGAGGTATTCTTGTGCTTATGTTGTTTAACGATAAACATTAGGTTGGTATTATATCACTCGCCTCTTGACATATTCTGGGGTTAAGTTGCCCTCCGATGCGGGGTAGACTCGGTGATGCAGGACCGTGATTCGAGAATACCTCATGCGGGTCGAGGGGACCTATGCGAACTACGAGTTCAGGTTAGTGTGCGGGGTTATACCTCATGCGGTCTATGTGGCCATGCGGACTACGAGTCGGGGCGATGCAGGAGTAGCTACCCTCGATGCGGGGTTATACATGCGGGCTATGTGAGTGGCCTATGCGGACTACGAGTCGAGATTAGGCTTGCGTGGTGATACTACGGGCAATTGACCTGCTTGATCATTCGCGACCTAGAAAAGACACATTACTGTTTACCTATTGTTGATCTTGTTTATGATGTGGCACTATGTGCGATTCATTGATTGTTTAAATGCGTATTTATAAAATTGGTTTTAAAATGATATGATTTCATTTAAGTACTTTCTGATTTCACATACTTAGTACTGTTGTCTTGACCTCCTTGGGGCTGCGTTCATGCCGCGGTAAGAGCAGCAGTGCTAGATCCACATCCTTAGGATCTTTGTGTTGGTGTCGGGAGCTCAGTCTTCTCAGGAGCTCTACTTTTGGGTATGATCTCACTGTATTGTAGATAGTTTTGTACATTCGGGGTATGGCGAGAACTGTCGCCATAGTTGCTTACTTCCTTAAGTGCGTAGTCTATTATGCAGTTGGGATGTAGCGCAAAACTATGTTTATATATATATGCGAAAGGCAAACTTTTCTTGAGATAATGTTTCTCCTTTTTAATAATGTTTCTTGTCTTGTTTTATATTTCCGTGATTTTCTCGATGTATGGCTTGCAGGTGTCGGGTAAGGCACGATCCACGAACCAGGCAGTCGTGACAAAAGTGGTATCGAGCGATTAATCCTCGGAAAGTGTCTCTGAACCGTATCTAGTAGAGTCTTGATTATCGGTGTGTTGTGCACCACACCAATGTCGGAGGCTATAGGATATTTAGGATTGATTTCCATTCTTCTCACTCGAGATCGTGCTTTAGAGTTGTGTTAAAGTTGGACCCCTCTAACGTATTCCTTTTATGCTGATTATGCCTCCACGTAAGGCAACCGGGCCCGAAGGGCAAAGCGTCGAGGAGGCGCTAGTGGGACACCTAGAGTCACGAGGGCTCGAGGCCCGGTCGATGCAGGCAGCGAGTTCTACGCCGCGCCGACCGAGAGGTTTAGGGCGCGCGGCGGTGGTGATGAGACCACAGTACCTACACCTCGGTCCACACGGCTGGAAGCGGATGAGATGGGTTCTGAGAGATGGCCCGATTCTGCGGCGAGATCGTGGCGAACATGAGGCAGTGGATCTGGCGATTCGATTCGGCCCGATGCACCCGTGGATTCGCTGAAGGCGAGCGATTTGAGGCTACGAGATTTCTGAGTTGTAGCCCGCGAGTTCTGGTCGAGGCGAGAGGATGATCGCGAGTTCATCCAACGATTCTGAAGGATCGTCACGGGTGATCAGCGTCGAGACCGAGTCCGTGACGCCGGTTCGCATCGGCTACGTGATACGCGATCGATTGGTTTGATTCGTGGGAGTTATCGGGAAACCGCGTCCCGGCTACTTAGGATGAGTTCTCGGAGGCTTTCCTCGCTCACTTCTTGCCTCGCGGATGAGGAGGCGCGGGCGATAGATTTTATTCTTGAGCGAGAGAGGCGCCTGATTAGGGAGTACAATGTCGAGTTTGATTCATTGGCTCGATATGTCCAGCGTTAGTAGCGAATATGGAGGATAGGGTGCGCTACGTCAGGGCTAGATGATTATATGGCGAATCTTGTGCGGGTGTTTCTCTTGGTAGGGTATGGACATTACCGCATGCGAGCTCGTGCTCTTGGATGCGAGGCGTAGAGGCCAGCGGGTTGTGACGGCGGCAAGAAGACCGGGATGGCGGGTCTTTTGGTGGCTATCGTGGTGGCGGCCTCGGCGGCGATCTGGATTTGCACCGGCCCGGCTCGAGCACTCTGCCTGCCGTCCTCGGCGGCCCGAGATATTCGAGGCGGAACCGGGGCCCAGGGCGGGCGTCGAGGCGGCGAGAGTGCGGCGATCGGGACCACCCTACCGGTGTGGCCGTCACGGTAGATCCGCCGGGAGTTGTGGTGATGCTACGGGAGCTTGTTTGATTGTGGCAGCGGGTCACTTTGCTGAAGCTGTCCGACCAAGAGGCGGTCGCGAGATAGTAGGAGTCATCCTACGAGTTCTTTTCGGTCTTCTTCCGTCCCGACGATTACTCGCCCGGAGAAGCGGTACTCATGGACCGGCCAGTCGCGGCGAGTCGTGGCTCGGGTCCCGATTCTAGCGGTCCTCGAGCCGCATTTATGCCTTGTCGGCCGGCGGATCGGGAGGCCTCACGATGTAAATCCGCGGTACCTTATCGGTTTACGGATTTGATGTGTATGCCTTGATAGATTCGGGTTCTACTCTGTCTATATATCTCCCTTGTTGCTAGTAGGATAGGGATAGAGCACGAGTCCATAGACCACTCGAGGTAGCTACGCGATGGGTGATGTGGTGGTAGCTCGGCGGGTATTTAGAGCTTGTCGGTGACCTTATGCGATCGTCGGACCCTAGCGAACTTGATAGAAATTTGGACATAGCCAGTTCGGCGTGATCATGGGCATGGATTGGCTGGCTTCTTGCTATGCCAATGTAGGCTGCGAGGAGAAGTGGTGCGGTTCGGTTTCTGAGGCCGGTTATTGAGTGGGAGAACAACTTTGTATCGAGGTAGGTTTATTTCTTACCTCGAGGCTAGGAAGATGGTGCGAGAAAGGGTATATCTACCGTCTCGTTCGGGTGTTTGATCACGAGGCTGCGGTACAGATTTTGATCGATTCGATGTCGAGAGAGTTCCCGGGCGTGTTTCGGCGACCTCCGGTATCCCTCACGAGAGGAGATAGAGTTTTGTATCGATGTCTTTGCGGACACTCGGCCTATTTCCATTCCGCCGCGATACAATGGCACTGCCGAGTTGAGAGAGTTGAAGGATCGGCTTAGAGATTTGCTAGAGAAGGGCTTCATCGGGCCTAGTGTTTCTCCACAGGGAGCGCGGTATTGTTCGTGAAGAAGAAGGGCGGGGCGATGCGCGTGTGTGTTGATTCTGACGGTGAACAAGGTGACCATTAAACAGATACCCTTTCCGAGATTGATGATTTGTTCGACCGGTTGCGAGCGCGAGATGTTTCTCAAGATTGATCTGCGATCGGGCTATCATCAGTGCGAGTCGAGAGAGGTGGATGTCCCTAGGATTGCATTAGGACGATGCGGGCATTATGAGTTCGGTCATGTCTTTTGGGTTGACGATGCTCGGCGGTATTCATGGATTTGATGAACCGAGTGTTCAAACCATTTTGGACACGTTTGTGATAGTGTTCATTGATGATATCTTGGTTTATTCTCGCTCAGCGAGGAGCATGCGGGCATTTGAGGCTATCTTGTGATTCTCGAGACCAGTGATTATCGCCAAGTTTTCCAAATGTGAGTTTTGGTTAACCGGTGGCTTTTCTTAGGCATATTGTGGGTGATGGCATTCAGTGGATACGGCCAAGATCGGCGATCGAGGACTTGGCCTGAACTCTTACTCGCGAGAGGTTCGCGATTTTACGGGCCTTGCGAGTTATTATCGGTTCGTAGAAATTTTGCTTCTATCTGCACCGTTGACTAGGTGACTTCGAGGCGGCTAAGTTTGATGGTGATGCTTGTGGCGGGGTTTCGATTCTTGAAGGAGGCGGCGGCCGCCCCGTTCTTACTCTTCGGAGGTCGAGCGGTTATGTCGTGTATTGTGATCGTCGGGCATCGGGTTGGGATGTGTGTTGATGCGGCGGGGCAAGGTTATAGCGTATGCATCGGCGGTGAAGAAACACGAGAGGAACTACCCGCGTGATTTGGAGTTTGCGGCGGTGATTCGCCTTGAAGATGGAGGCACTACTTGTATGGGGTTCGTGTGGATATTTATACAAACCACAAGAGCCTCGGTATATCTTGACCAGAGGAGCTGAACTTACGGCGAGGCGGTGGTTAGAGTTGCTTAAATTACGATGTTGATATCTATACCACGGGAAGGCCAATGTTGTGGCGGATGCTCTTAGTCGTAGGTCGATGGGAGTCTATCGGATGTGCGGCAGAGAGGAGGACATGGTTCGTGATTTGCATCGATTAGCGAGCCTTGGTGTCCGTTTGATTGATTACGATAGCGGTGGGGTTCGAGTTCGTGAGGTTGCGAGTCTTCCATCGTCGAGAGGTGAAGAGGCAACGATTCGAGATCGGTTTTGACACGTTATCGTGATCTGGCTCTTCGTGAGGAAGGGTCGCTTTTGAGGTAGCACGATGGGGTGCTAAGGTTTGAAGCGAGTTGTGTGTTCGGATGTTTGAGGACTTGAGCGAGTTCTTGAGGAAGCACACGGCGCGCGTTACTCTATCCATCGAGTCGACCAAGATGTACCACGACCTTAGATCATGTATTGGTGGGATGGCTTGAAGAGGGCGTTGCGAGTTCGTAGCTCGGTGCGTGTTGTCGGCGGTGAAGGTAGAGCACGGAGGCACGGTGGTTTTATTCTGACGATAGAGATCGACACGGAAGTGGGAGGTGATCAACATGGACTTCATCACATGATTACCTCGCACTCAGAGGAGACATGATTCTATATGGGTTATCGTCGACAAGCTGACGAAATCAGCCCACTTTATTCCCGTCAGGACGACTTTTGGTGAGGATTATGCGGACTTTACATCAGAGATCGTCGGTGCATGGAGTCCCTATTTCGATCATATCGACGGAGAGCCGATTTACGGCTAACAGAATCTTTCGAGAAGGGTTTGGGGGCGAGTGAGCACGATCGCATTCCATCCACGAGCCAGACGGACGGTAGCGCACTATCCGGACTGCGAGGATATGTTGCGAGCTTTGTGTTATTGACCGAGGTAGCTGGGAGGATCATTTGCCTCTAGTTGAGTTTGCATATAATAATAGCTACCACTCCAGTATTCAGATGGCGCCTTATGAGGCCTTGTATGGGAGGAAGTGCGGTCGCGATGAAATGGTTCGATGTGGCGAGTGCGATTAGTGGGACGGTTGGTGCGTGAGCGATGGATAAGGTGAAGCTCATCCGGGAGAGATTCTTGCGGCGGCTTCGAGTCGGCGAAGTCATATGCGGATCATCGTCGTCGGCATCGGAGTTCGAGGTTGATGATTGGGTTTTCTGAAGGTGTCGCCCATGAAGGGTGTGATGAGATTCGGGAAGAAAGGCTTCGGCCCAGTACATTGGGCGTATCAGTTGTCTGCAAGGTAGGCAAGGTTGCCTATGAGTTGGATCTGCCGTCCGATCTGGAAGCGATGCATCCGTGTTTCATGTTTCTATCTTTGAGAGATGTATCGGGGATCCATCTAGGGTACACGATTGGCGATGTCGGTGGCCAGGGGTTATCGTATGAGAGATTCCATAGCGATAATCGATCGTCGAGTTAAGCGTCTGCGGACCAGGGCGTGGCTTCCATCAAAGTCTTGTGGCGGAGCGAGCTCGGGAGAGATGACGTGGGAAGCTAAGGAGGACATGAGGCAGAAGTATCCTCACCTATTTCCCACACCTCCAGGTAATTCACTTTCCTACTTGTAAATCTTCATTATCGTTTATGCCTAAGTGTTGTTTTGTGGCCGTGTGGCATATGCAAACTGTTTAAGTTATGAGGAACCTTATCGTTAGCTATCTTGGGAAGGAACATTCGGGACGAATGTTTCTAAGGAGGGGAGAATGTTATACCCCGTATTTCCAGAGTATGTACGTAAGGGCGTACGTACAAAAGTGTAGCCTTAAAAGTTTAGGCCTAGGACGTTTTTTTGGGCACAACTCACACAAAGAATCGTTTTCCGACGAAACGTTTAACAAGACTCGCGTAGGATAAATTCCGGTTATGTCATTTCTAATTTTTGTGGATTTTTCCGAGAGACGAAACACTTTGGATCAACGAGAGGGCGACACTTGTCACCCTCTCATTGATGGATGTGGGACGGCATTAGGGCCAATTGAATGGCCTTATTTGTCAAGTAGTTGGAGGATATTTTGTGTGCAAGTTGGCTAAGGTACACTTGCCCTAATCTTGACCTTACACTTGCCTAGCACATGGCTTAATCTTGGCCATTGGTTGGCCACTTCTTGACCTATAAATACCCCCCTTAAGATGAAGAGTTCTTCATCCACAAATCTTTCTCCAAGTCTTGAAAATCCTCTCCTCTCCCTTGAGCCTTTTCGTCCAACACACCCTCCCCCCCCCCCCTTTGAGTGAAGCTTGGCCGAGGCAACCCCCCCTAGCCTAGCCGAAACCTACCCCCCTCCCTTGGTAGAAAAGTTGCCTTCTAGTATTGTTATAATGCCTAAAATACCCTAGCCCAAATCCCTTAGTACTTGTAGAAGTTGTGAAGAACTTCTAAGGGTTCCTTGGAGCTATCGGAGCGTACAAATTAGGAGTTAAGCCTTGCTCCGGATCGACTTATATCTAGGATATTATTGGGCTTATCGAGGTAAATAAACTTGTCCTTCTTTTGTAATTAGAGAATACATACTGTAGAAGTATAGAAATAAGTATTAAATACTTAGAAGGATATTAAAGAATAGAATTGAACTGTTATCACAGTAGAAGGGTATAAAAGAAGAATAATTGAACTATACTTACTTAGGACTGTTTTCACAGTAGACTTGAGTAGCTCACCGGGTAGGGAAGTCTTGATTTTAGTAGAATAGAGAACCCTCTGCTTAGAATTTCTGAGAATAGTCTAGACGTTGATAGACGTATTTGACTATTATAGGCTGATTCTCTGCGCGCGACATATTCGACTTGGCAGGTGGATTTCGCCGAGAAGGTATGTGATTCTTCCTAAAGCATGATATTTTAAAATATATATATATAGTACGGTAGACGTACATGTGTTAACTGAATAATAACTACGGCAATGTCTTTTGACTTAAGCCTGAATAATAATTACGGCAATGTCTTTTGACTTAAGCCTGAATAATGAGAGTCTTGATGCATTTCAAAAGAATACTGAATCATTTTAACAGAAGAGAACTAATTGGTTTTTAAACAAAAAACTTAAGAGTTATACTAGATTTATGGGAAGTTAGGTATAACAACTTAAGATTTATAAAAGGAACAGTTTACTTTTGTGTTTATAACAGACTTATATTGATTTATGAAAGAATAATAAAATGGTTTGATAAGTAGACATGGTATGATGCTATGTGTGGTAGTGACTTGTAACGTTTGTATAAGAGGGTATTCTTGTTGTGCTTATGTTGTTTAACGATAAGCTGTTAGGTTGGTATTATATCACTCACCTCTTGACATGTTCAGGGGTTAAGCGCCTCCGTGCGGGGTAGACTCGGCGATGCAGGACCGTGATTCGAGAATACCTCATGCGGGTCGGGGAACCTATGCGGGCTACGAGAGTTCGAGTTAGTGTGCGGGGTTATACCTCATGCGGTGCATGTGGCGTGCGGACTACGAGTCGGGGCGATGCCGAGTAGCTACCCTCGATGCGGGGTTATACCTATGCGGGCCTATGTGAGTGGCCTATGCGGACTACGAGTCGAGATTAGGCTTGCGTGGTGATACTACAGGCGGTGTACTGCCCGATCATTCGCGACCTAGAAAAGTCACATTCTGATTTACCTATAGTTGATCTTGTTTATGATGTTGAACTATGTTCTGTTACATTGTTTGTTTCTTGCATATTAATAAAATTGGTTTTAAAATGATATGATTTCATTTAAGTACTTTCTGATTTCACATACTTAGTACTGTTATCGACCTCCCCGAGTGCGTTCACGCTGCGTGTAAAGGGCAGCGGTGCTAGATCCACATCCTTAGGATCTTTGCGTTGGTGTCGGAGCTCCATCTTCTAGGAGGCTCTACTTTTGGGTATGATATCCTGTATTGTAGATAGTTTTGTACATTCGGGGTATGGCGGGCCCTGTCGCCATAGTTGCTACTTCGCTAGAAGTGCGTAGTCTGTTATGCAGTTGGGATGTAGCGCAAAACTATGTTTATATATATATGCGAAAGGCAAGCTTTTCTTGAGATAAATTGTTTCTCCTTTTTAATAATGTTTCTTGTCTTGTTTTATATTTCCGCTGATTTTCTCGATGTATGGTAGCTTGGGTGCGGGTAAGGCACTAGTCACGGGCAGGCAGTCGTGACAATTCTAGACATGCCTTTAGCATAAAATTAATAACATGAATACTTCCTATACAAGGCAAGTATTTTTCAAGAAAACAAGTCAAGTATACTCCAAACAACAAGGCAAGTATACTTCAAGAAAACAAGTCAAGTATACTCCAAATAATAAGGCAAATATACTTGAGGAAAGTCATCTCGATAGAAGGAAGAAGTTCACATACCTCGTGACGACTAACCCATACGACAAGTAGCAAAATGCTCTGAAGTACTTCAACCTCATCGGCTATTCCTTAAGCCAAGTAGACTATGCTACGCGTAGTACTTCAACCTAAAATGACAATAGCACTTCTATCAACTACAAGCTATCAAGTGTAGGACTTATACCAAATAATGGCCCTCTAATTCTACGGAAAATTGGGCAGCACTTCCTTTGTTTCTACGTACTTTTCCACCTTTTCCAAGGTCCGTATTCATCAACCAACAAGCCACATTTAAGGCGCAACCAACAGTTAGCCAAAGGGGATTACACGCCTAACTGGACGTGTAAAATTCTGCCCCACAGTTATACAAAACAGTCCACAAATCAGCCCATAAAAACAGTCTGTAATCCAACAATAACGAGGGTAAAATGTGAGGTGTTTCAACACCTTTCCACACCCCTATTTTTTAGGACTTTCATTAGCAACTACTACACTTAAACATGCATATTAGGGGCTTAATTTCCAGCATTATACACGCCCAAAACAGTCCATAAAATGATACGACAACGTCTAACAGTTTTGGGCACTTGTTCGGCTAAAACAACTACAATCCGATAACTCTTTCCTTAATCCATTTTATTCCAATTCGAGTTCCAACACTTCCATATATGACATACCAACTTATCAACAACCATATTACCTTATTATAACATGCGACAAGCGTGGATAACAACAACCATATAACAAACGAAACCAAGGGCACAAAATTGCCTCAAATCGGCCAACAACATATCTACCTCATACACATCTTATTTTCCATTTCTTCCTTAACATAAGTTCATCCTTTAAACATAAAAATAAGTAATATCTAATTACTGCAGAGGAAGAAGAATTATTACCTCATTTTGAGCCAAGAAATCGTCCAAAACAACCCCTTAGGTTTTGGTACGCAGTTTTCGTTTCGCTCCACTTCTTCAAGATCTAATCACATATATGTGACCTCTATGAGTTTATATACAACTCCACTTTGTATTTCACTTCCAAAAAGTTGATAAGACTTAGGGTTTCACCCTCTCTATTCTTGGCCAACACTTGATCTCGGGGGTTTAAGGGGTTATCCTTGCTTAGTATACCACTAGGGATCTTAGGCTTGAGTTTGAGGATTTATCATCAAGTATTAAACAATTTTGATCTTCAAAATAGCCCTTTGGCCGAGAGCACCTCAAGAGAAGGGAAAAGTTGTTATATAATTCCAAGTGTTGAAGTTGTCTTGCACTCCCTCTATGTATATATAATATGTCTCTAAGTGTGGATGCTTGACAAGTGTATGGACAATGTGTAGCAAGACAAGTGGAGTGGGACCCACCTCCACTTGTCTCTAAAATATCTTCCAAGACCAACTCAAATAGTCAAAGGGGTGTGCCACGTGTCACCCTCTCATTGGTCTAAAAATATTTTCATCCTCCAAAATATCCATAATTGGTGAAAATATCTCAAAATATTGTGGGCCCCAAAAAATCGTAATTTTTTTCCGTGGGCCCCACGTGACCAAATCCGAATTTAAAAATCCATAATTCTAATATATTCCAAAAGTCTCAAATACCAAATTTGAGAATCAAATTCCAATTAACAAACATTTTCCTTCGCAAGTTCCCGATATTTCTCTTAAGGAAAAGCGTATCTTCTATCGTTTCACGATTTAAACCTTAACGTCTTACGTACGTTCTCTGATTCATGTGTTGGAACTACGGGGTGTAACATTCCCCCCCTCCCCCTTAGAAACATTCGTCCCGAATGTTCCTTCTAAGTCTCCAATTACACATGTACCGGTATAGTCTTCACTACTATACTTATGAAACCAATTATGCCATATATGGCCATAATATATCACACATGCATATACATCTCAAATCTAGAGTGTACATTACCACTATAAACTCCCATTCATGGCCTAAAATGATTCTCCTTTCGTACTTTCATTTGTCATAACTATAAACACTTGAATTCCCTTAACACTTGTTCGTTCCTTTTCTTACTTGTCGTACTCTTCTCGTACTTCCAACCTTTATTCCAGTATACGTACATAATCTCGCATATTGCTTTTGTTTTCAAATCCTTGAAGTTACTATACCCAAACTTGTTCATTATACCTAGATTCAATTTCCGTTAAGGCCCTTCTCGGCCCTCACGACCCGGTTCTGGTGGAACACGTCCACGAATTCGTACAACGATTATCTAGACTTGGGTCTTGCACCCTCGTGGCCCTATCACATAGCGGGACCACCTCAAACTGACCCCACTCAATTTAATGCCACGGGTTGACCCGTAATTGGTCCTTAATTTTCCCCATGGTCGCACTTAATTCTCATTCTTGGTCTATAATAAATCTTTCTACCCGAGAAGACCTTGTACACCTAAGGTCTCAGTGGTCATCAATATTCCAAGGTTCACAATCATTCTATGTTCCAAGCCTACATTATCATCCCCACATACGGGAAATGTAGCTTCTCATAATCTCAAAGTCGTGTTGTCTTAATCACAACAACTCTAATTACTTGTCACGACCCGACCTCGGGCCCGCGACTGGTGCCTTACCCCGGGCACCCTAGTGATACAACATCAGAGAAAATCAGCAGAAATAAAAACTTAAACATGAAACAAGATATAAAATAAGAAACAGGCCAACCAAAACGGTCACCTTTCTGCATATATGCATAAATATACCTGAACAGTTACATCCTTTACAAACCCTGCCCACAACAGTACTACAGACCTCTAAGAGTTTTTATAACAACTATGACAGGACAGGGCCCCGCCATACCCCTGAATGTACAAGAACCTACAATCTCAGGGGATCATACCAAAAGATAAGCCTCCGGAGAAACGCTGAACTGTGATCCTAGGAGCGGGGATCAACAACTGGTGTACCTCTACCTGCGGCATGAACGCAGCCCCCCAAAGGAGGTCAGTACAACAGGTACCAAGTATGTGAAGTTGAAAGTACTGAAATGAAATCATAACATTTTAGAAACCAATTCACAAACATGTACGAAACAAACCAATTAACCGCACATAGTGCCACAGCATAAACAAGAGCAAACAGATGTAACGCAACCGGTCTTTTCCAGGCCGCTAATGATCGAAGCAGGGCCATTCGCCCATAGTATCATTGTGCGAGCCTAATCTCGACTCCGTAGTCCGCATAGGCCACAGGCGCGTGAGGTACTCACCGCGCCGGTATCTAACTCGCGGCATTTCCCTGGACTACCGTAGTCCGCATGGCCACTTGGACCGCATGAGGTATTCCTCGCATCAGCGTAACACACCCGGAGTGATTCCTGGACAACCGTAGCCCGCATAGGTCACATAGACCCGCATGAGGTATTCCTCGTGACGGTAGCTAACCGTGACACATGTATCAAGTCGTGGGGTAAGTGATATAATACCGGACAACAAGCTTATCGTAAACCACATAAGCACAACAAGAAAACCCCGATCTGACAAGTCTCGGATACTAACGCGCAGTAGTATCATAACGATCATATATAAGCGATCATGTCAAATCGTAGACTCACGCCTCAAGTCATCAGTCAAATATAACCATAGGTCTCACGCGCAAACCAATCATGCGTGGAACTCCTTCCTCATGGCGATCATGATATGATATAACACCAAGAAGTACACATGAACACGAGGTCCCGCTGCCATAAAACAATCGTAATAACTTACCTCCATCGAGAGACACGGTCGCATAGAAATAAAACACTTGCACAACAAGGGCTATCACAACTAGCATAGGCAAGTTTAACACACTCTTAGACTCTCATTTTATGCCAAGAATCCGGGTTTTAACCCCAAGTACTACACACTTTCCTTCTTTCAAAAAGACCTCTTTTTTACGTAAAAGCCACATGATACTAGTCTCGTAGTATCAAGGCACGTTTTCTTTTCAAACCAAATTACTACACCTCCAGAAAATCTTTACAAGGCCTTTAAAATCTAGTATACTTTTAAAAGCCCAAGTAGTTTACTCTTTTCAAAACAAGTAATCCATACTTTTAAATCAAGTTACTTCTCCTTTTCCGAAATCAAGTTGTTTATAAGTCAAGTCTCTTATCTTTCAAAATCAAGTCGTTTAGCTTTCAAAACCAAATCAAGACAATACCATGCCTTCCTTTTAAACAAAACACTTCTCCCTTTTTAAGTCAAGTAACAATATACTTTTCAAAATAGTTTAGGCTTCCTAACTTCAATTTCTCAAGTCTCTTCTCTTTTAGAAATCAAGTTTCTTACTTTGGAAATTCAAGAAACCAATACTTGTTTATAATGATCTTATTAACGCAGCCATGATCTAGAAAATGTAATACAATTTTGTCTTATCTTAGCTTCTATGCAGATGGAGGAATTCTACTCATTTTAATTTAATTGTTTGTCGATACATTTTCATTTATTAACGCGCAATGGCTTGTTCGTTATTTATTCTCACTCGTGCCGTAAATTAGCAAAATCAGCTTTACTCCAAATATACAACTAACGACTCTTACCAACATCCCCCATAAGACTTGGTAAGATCTAGGATAACTTTATTCTTTTTAAAAACCAAGTACTCATTACTCACGAATGAGGTTTCACAACCTTTATACACAATTCAAGTCCTTAACATTTCATAACAAGTCACTTAACTCTAAAATCAAGTCAAGGACACAAAAGGAAATCAAACTCCTTTAACACACGTCTACCTACTATATATATATTCACAAATATCATGCTAAAGAGAATAGGAAGAATCACATACCTCGCGACGATTATCGACAAGTAGAAAAATGCTCCAAAGTACTAAAGCCTTGCTAGCCTTTTCCACCCTTCAAGTAGAATACGCTACTCGTAGTACTTCACCCTATAATGGTCATAATACGTCTATTAGCTTCTAGCTTAACGTAGAATATTCTAATTGTAAAGTTCCTTATTCTACAGAAATTTGGACAACACTTCCTTTGTTCCTACGTACTTTACCACCTTTTTCAAGGCTCGAATTCAATATCCAAACACCACTTTTAAGGCCCAACAATCAAACAATACAAAGGGGATTACACGCCTAATCTTGGACGTGTAAAATTCTGCCCCACAATTCATATTAAATAATCCAATAAGTTTAAGGTAGTATCTTGGCTATAACATGCTCACATATCATCCTTATCCAATTTTTTCAAATCCAAATCGTTATCCCTACATGCAATATACCTAAAAGCAATATTGATAACTACAAGTCCTTTCTTCCTCACATGCAACACAATTTACTTAAAAGAAGAAGGGATTGTTACCTTAGAGTTCACCCAAAAACAGTCCAACAAATCTCACTTGCCCTATTTCCACAATCACCTCCACAAACCTCCTACAAGCTTGTCAACATATTTCCTTCTTTTCGCCTTTCCGAAATTTCTCTAGGCCTTGGGTTTTCCTTGAATTTTTAGAGAGAAGAGAGAAGGATTTTTAGAGAGAAGAGAGAGGGATTTTTAGAGAGAAGGGAGAGGGATTTTTAGAGAGAAGGGTTCTTTGATAAAATGACCAAGTCTTCAAGACTTGGTCAATAAAATAGACTTCCTCTTAGTCAAACAGATGGGCGGGACACTTGGTACCCTCCCGGACTTTAATAAAAATATCTTACGATTTTCCTGTTCATGAAATTTCCCGCGGCCTGCGCAGCGCGCATGGCTGAAACTTTTGAATACTACAGCACTTATGGCGCCGCGGCCCTGCATCCGGCGCCGCAGCGCTGCAACTTCAGACCATATCCGTCCATCCGGCGTCGCGGCCCTGCACCCGGCGCCGTGGCGCTGTGGCCCCTGACTGTAAACACTTTCCTGTTCGTCTGCCCACTGAACTTGTAACTTCCATATCTTTCTACTCCGATGTCCTATTGACGAGCGGTTTGTTGAGATGGAAACTAGACTCCACGAACTTCATGATGAGCTATTGAAACACCTAAAAACTCCCAATGAACTAGGAGATATACCGCTCCAAATTTGACTCAAAAACTGTCCAAAAACATTCTGTCAACTTATCTTTCCAATTTCAATTCTTATTTCCCTTCGTACGTTCCCAATACATGACCTGAAATTCCGGGGTGTAACATTACTTCATACCAATATTAATTACACAATCACTTAAGCTGTCACGACCCGACCCCGGGCCCGCGACTGGTGCCCTACTTGGGCACCCTTCTATTCATACTATACAAAATAACCGCGGAAGATAAGTAACACATTTTTTTTTCTTAAAACAAAGGCAAAGCCGATAAAGTGTCATAATATAAATCACCTAAAGGGCCTACACTATTCAATAATGTAATTACAACTCTAGCGATCCATTACGTATGAATACGGACCTAAGATTTTGGACAAATACTATGACGGGACAAAGCCCCGCCATACCCCTGAATATACATAGCCATTATGACAAGCTCCGGAACATTGGAGCCATCTCAAAATCTTTGAACCAGGATCCTAAGCGCGGATCCACAATCGTAATACCTAAACTGCGGACATGAGCGGCCCGAAGAAGTCGATTACAGTGCGAATATGGAGCGGAAATAAGGTCTGATGCGGTCATAACTATACAAAAGAATGACATGGGCAAGTATAAAAAGTAAATACCAGATCCTACCATGCCATTACAACTCATGAACTTAATCGCACATTCTTATCTTTTCCCATTTTTCAATAAGAGTTATAGTCAAATTCTTACGTACATACTTAGGAAAAGTCATCAAGTTCATTACCATATAACTTACTTATCTTGCATAACATAATCCGGCCCTTTATGGAGGGACGCCTTATTTTGGAGTTCACTTTGATTATCCATACGTAATAACGTAACCCGACCCATTTGCGGGACATGGCGAAGTCATACAAAAGTCTTCCCATGAAGGTAAACTGCCCGGCCCATTCTGGGACGCGATAAAGTCACATATGTCTACCCATAAAGGTATACTGCCCGGCCCAATCTGGGACGCGATAAAGTTGTCACGACCCGACCACGGACCCGTGACTGGTGCCTTACCCTGGGCACCCTTGTGATACAACATCAGAGAAAACCAGCGGAAAATAACTCACAACAAGAACCCATGTAGAATATAAGCAGGCTAACCCAAAAAGGCTACCTCTAAATATAGCAAAGTTGAACAGTTACATCCTTAGAAACCCCAAGTTATAACAGGACTACAGGACCTACAGAATGTGTAAACACTATTACGGACGGGGCCGTCATACCTGAATGTACAAAACATCTACAACACTGGGGAGAATCGTACAAAAGTCGAGCCTCAGAAATGGAGCCGACACTTGAGCAAGATCCTAAGAATGAGGATCCACCACTACCACTTACCTGCGACATGACGCATGGCCCAGGAAGTCGATTACCTGATATGTACCAAATGCGTAAAATTGGAAAATCTGTAATAATATCATAAGTCTAAATAAAATTTGAGTCATGGAAGAAAATCAAAATACCGTACCGTGCCTTACTAACAATGAGAGTATCAAGTATAACTTTCTTGCATGAAAATAGGAGGCTCATGATCAAAGCAGGTCTCTCGCCGTAGTATCGTTGCGATCCTACTCACGAGACTATTTCACCCACATAGGTCATGTGGACCCGCATGAGGTCATCCACCTCGCATGGGACTATTTCACCCGCATGAGGTCATCCGCCTCGCATGGGACTATCACCCGCATGGGACTATTTCATCCGCATGGACTCGGTGGGCCCGTGAGTACAAGCGCCGCTTTTCGCGTCATGGGTAGCAAATCCATGGCATAAGTAGTAATAATGATAATAATAATACATAACTTTCAGCCTGGCCGGCTATCGTACATAACATAAGCTCTACCGGCTTATCATACATAACATAAGCGCTACCGGCTTATCATAACGTAAGCAAGTTAAGAATATCTCCTAACTTCTTATTAACATTATTAGTATATCCTCTCATTTTAGTTACTTAAGGCACTACATGTCATTTTAAAAGAAAATCCGGGAATTTAACCCAAGTACCACGTACCTTAAACCTTTTAAGAAAATGACTCCTTTTTATGTAAAACTCCCAAGATACTAATAACCGTAGTATCAAGTCACGTTTACCTTTAAAAATACAATAGGCTTCTAAATCAAGTGACTTCATTTCTTTTAAAACCTTAGGCAATTAATGCCTTAAAAACAATCTGCCTTCCACAAATTCAGATCATTCATCCGTACTATTTTTACTTGGAGTAAACCTTCCTTTGTTAACCTTTCATAAAGCCAATACAACCAACTTCCCATAAAGTTGTTATATTACCATTATACACTAGTCAAACACATCTCCCTATATCCAAGGACTTATACTTTTAAGCGAAACAAGTATCATATACTTAAAACACTCCAAGTCCCTTAACTTTAAAACTTAAGACATCATTAAAGCAATTAAGGGATACCAAATCCTTTGTACGTCTACCGTACTACATAGATGTAACTATTCGTGCTCAAGAGGTAGGAAAGTTCCACATACCTCTTCGGGTCAATCCACTTGCTAAGTCCAAAATACCGCGTGTCGTCAACCTATAATGACCATAATACGTTTATTAACCTCTAGTTTCAACGTAGAATATTCCAAGTGTAAAGTCACTAAATTCTATGGAAAATCGGGCAACATTTCCTTTGTTTCTACATACTTGGCCACCTCTTTCAAGGCCGAATTTAACATCCAAACGCCACTTTTAAGGCCCAACAATCCAATCAATACAAGGGGATTACACACCTAATCTTGGGTGTGTAAAATTCTGCCCCACAATGCATATTAACTAAATCAATAAGTTAAAAGTAGTATTTTGGCTACAACATGCTCACATAACCTTCTTATCCAAGTCTTTCATATCCAACCCATATTTCTTACATGCAATTTATCTAAGAGCAATATTTTCAACTACAAGTTCTTTCTTCTTCACATGCAACACCAAAAATCAACAAAGAGAGAAGGAATTGTTACCTTAGAACTTTAGCCAAATATTCCAACCAATTCACTAGCCTCCTTTCCACAATCACCACCACAAGAACTCCTTCAAGCTAGCCAACACGTTTCCTTCTTGCCACATTTTCAGATTTTCCTCAAGCTTTGATTTCCTCTTGATTTTTTAGAGAGAAGGGAGAGCTTTTATTTTTAGAGAGAGATGAGAGCTTGAAGAATGACCAAGTCTTCAAGACTTGGTCAATAAGTAGTACATGCAAAATCAGATGGGGACACTTGTCACCCTCATGGCCTTTTAAAACAAAGCAGTTCAGATTTTTCCACTCAACCGCGAACCGCTTCGGCGTGCACTGAAACCTCTGTCGACTCCAGAACTTTCCAGCGTCGCGGCCACGCTTCCGGCGCGGCTGCAACTTCGATGAACACTCGGATCATCGGCGCGGCCCCGTGGTTCTGGCCGAAACACTTTTACGCGCATTGCGCCCGAACTTGTAACTCCCATAACTTTCTACTCCGATGTCCTATCGACGAACGGTTGGTTGCGTTGGAAACTAGACTTAACGAACTACGTACTAGGTCTTTGAAATACCTAGGAACTCACGATGTAACGGGTCATAACCCGCCTCAAAAGTTGACTAAAACCCGTCCGAAACAGTCCGTCAACCTGTCCTTTTAAAATTTAAGTCTTACTCCCTTTCGTACGCTCTCACACGCATGGCCAGAACTACGGGTATAACAAAAGTCACATAAGTCCGCCATAAAGGTATCTTGCCCGACCCAACTGGGACGCGATAAAGTCACATAAGTCCGCCCATAAAGGTATCTGCGTAAAAATAGGAAGCTTATGATCAACTTAGGGCCACCCGCCATTGTATCATTGGCAATCCTACTCACGGGACTATTTCACCCGATGCCGTATGGACCGCGTGAGGTAATTTCTCGCATAGATTGTATCCGCGCATAGGTCGTATAGACCGCATGAGGTAATCTCTCGCATAGGACTGGTCCGCCGCATAGGACTATTTCAGCCGCATAAGCCCTACGGACTCGCATGAGGTATTCCTCGCATCATGGGGAGCAAATCCATGAAATATGCAAATGCAACAAGCCCGGGGAATGACCCCGTAATAAAACCATACATCACTAGCACAACCGGCTATCATACATAACATAAGTGTTATACCCCGTATTTCCAGAGTATGTACGTAAGGGAATACGTACAAAAGTTTAGCCTTAAAAGTTAGGCTTGGACGAAAATACTTGGGCACAACTCACTAAAAGAATCATTTTCCGACGAAACGTTTTACACAACTCGCGTAGGATAAATTCCGGCTATATCATTTCTAATTTTTGCGGATTTTTCCGAGAGACGAAACACTTTAATAACGGGAGGGCTTACACTTGTCACCCTCCAATTGGTGGACTTGAGGCGTCCATTTGGACGAATTGGATAGCCAATTTTGTCAAGTAGTTGGTAGGATATTTTGTGTGCAAGTTGGCTAGGTACACTTGCCCTAATCTTGACCTTACACTTGCCTAGCACTTGGCTAAATCTTGGCCATTGGTTGGCCATGTCTTGACCTATAAATACCCCCTTAAGATGAAGACTTCTTCATCCACAAATTCCTTTCCAAGTCTTGAAAATCCTTCCTCTCCCTTGTAGCTTTTCGTCCAAACACCTCCCTCGAGAAGCTTAGCGAGGCTATTCCCCTAGCCTAGCCGAAATCTACCCCCTCCCTTGGTAGAAAAGTTGCCTTCTAGTATTGTTATAATGCCCAAAATACCTAGCCCAAATCCCTTAGTACTCGTTAGAAGTTGAAAAGAACTCCTAAGGGTTCTTGAGCTACGGAGCGCATAACTTAGAGCTAAACCTTGCTCAGCGACTTTTATCTAGGATATTATTGGGCTTACCGAGGTAAATAATCCTAACCCTCTTTTGTATTAGAAAATGCATACTGTAGAAGTATAGATATAAGTATTGAATACTTAGAAGATTCTTACAGAATAGAATTGAACTGTTATCACGAGAAGGGTTTAAAGAAGAATAATCAAATCAGCATTTACTTAGGATTTGTTTTCATGAGACTTGAGTAGCTCACCGGTATGGAAGTCGCCCAATTTTCCGTAGGATAGAGAACCCTCGCTTAGAATGTTTTGAGTAGTGCGAGCGTTGATAGACGTGTCTGACTATAATAGGTGTATTCTCTGCGCGCGACATATTCAAGTTGGCAGTAGGTTTTCTCTGAGAAGGTATGTGATACTTCCTCAAGCATGATATTTTCAAATAGATATATATATTACGGTAGACGACGTGTTAATCGATTAATAACTACGGCAATGTCTTTTGACTTAAGCCTGAATAATACTTACGGCAATGTCTTTTGACTTAAGCCTGAATAATAAGAATCTTGATGCATTTCAAAAGAATACTGAATCATTTTTAACAGAAGAGAACTAATTGGTTTTTAAAACAAAAAGCTTAAGAGTTATACTAGTTTATGGGAAGTTAGGTATAACAACTTAAGAATGATAAAAGGAACAGTTTACTTAAGTGTTTACAAACAGACTTGTATTGATTTATGAAAGAATAATAAAATGGTTTGATAAGTAAGCATGATATGATGCTATGTGTGGTAGTGACTTGTAATGTCTGTATAAGAGGGTATTCTTGTTGTGCTTATGTTGTTTAACGATAAGTTGTTATGTTGGTATTATATCACTCACCTCTTGACATGTTACCGGGGTTGGCGCCTCCGACGCGGTAGACTCGGTCCGGGGACCATGATTCGAGAATACCTACGCGGTCCAGGGACCTATGCGCGAGCTACGAGTTCCGTGTTAGTGTGCGGGTTATACCTCACGCGGTCTATGTGGCCATGCGACTACGAGTCCGGGCGACGCCGAGGAGTAGCTACCCTCGACGCGGGTTATACCCTATGCGCCTAAGTGAGTGGCCTATGCGGACTACGGAGTCCGGATTAGGCTTGCTTAATGATACTATGGGCAATTGGCCCTCGCCCGATCATTCGCGACCTAGAAAAGACTCGTATGATTTACCTATTGTTGCTCTTGTTTATGATGTGGCACTATGTGCGGTTACCTTGGTTGTTTCATACATATAAGTAAACTGATTTTATAAATGATATGTTTTCATTTAAGTACTTTACAGTTTCGCATACTTAGTACTGTTATCGACCTCCTTCGGGCCGCTCATGCCGCAAGTAAGGCAAGCAGTGCTAGATCCACATCCTTAGGATCTCTTTGCATTGGTGTCGAGCTCCATCTTCTAGGAGGCTCTACTTTTTGGTATGATCTCCTCAGATTGTAGATAGTTTGTACATTCAGGTATGGCGGCCCTGTCCCGCCATAGTTGTTTACTTCCTTAGAGGTCTGTAGTCCTATTATGCAGTGGGATGTAATCGCAAAACTATGTTTATGTATATATGCCGAAAGGCGACATTTTCTCACATAAAATCGGTTCTCTTTTACAATCGTTTCATGTCTTGTTTTATATTCGATTACTCGATGTATGACTACTTGGGTGCGGGTAAGGCACGATCACGCCCGAACGGGTCGTGACAAAAGTGGTATCGAGCGATTAATCCTCGAAAGTGTCTACGCACCGTATCTAGTAAGTCTTGATTATCGGTGTTATGCACCACACCAATAATCGCGAGGCTATATGATATTTAGGATTGGTTTCCATTCTTCTCATTCTGAGATCGTGCCTTAGAGCTGTGTTATAAGTCGGACCCTTCTAACGTATCCCTTTTTCTGTAACAGTTATGTCTCCACGTAAGGCAACCCGGGCCCAGAAGGGCAAGGCAACCGAGGGAGCTGCTAGTTGGACACCTAGAGTCATGAAGGCTCAGGCCCAGTCGATACCCGAGACGGCGACTTCTACGACGCCGACCCAGTGAGAGGTTTAGGGCGCAGCAGCCGATGAGACCACAGTACCTACACCTCCAGTACCCCAGCCTGGAGCAGATGAGATGGGTTACAGAGATGGCCCGCCATCGCCAGGATCGTGGCGCATACGAGACAGCCGATGCGGCAGCTTCGGCCCGGAACACCCGTGGTTCACCGGAGGGCAGATAGTTTGAGGCTACAAGATTTCTGAGTCAGAGCCCGCGAGTTTTACGGGTCGAGGCCGGAGGATGATCCGCAGGAGTTCATCCGTCGACCACAGAGGATTATGAGAGTGATCAGCATGCCGAGACCGAGTCCGTGACCTTCGGTTCGCATAGGCTGCGTGATACCGCAGTCGATTGGTTTGATTCATGGGAGTTATCCCGGGGAGAGCACGCGTCCCCAGCTACTTGGGATGAGTTCTCGGAGGCTTTCCTCACTCACTTCTTGCCTCCACAGATGAGGAGGGCGCGGGCTGATAGATTTTTGTTACTGAGGCAGAGAGGACGCACAGTTAGGGAGTACAATGTCGAGTTTGATTCATCGCTCGATATGTCCAGCGTTGTAGCAGATATGAAGGATAGGTGCACCGCCACGCCACCGCTAGATGATTATATGGCCGAGTCTTGTGCGGGTGTTTCTCTTCACCGTATGGACATTACCGAACGCAGCTCATGCTCGACGCGGCGAGCGTAGAGACCGACGGGTTGACAGCGGCAGAAGGCACCAGACGGCAGGTCTTTTGGTGGCTATCGTGGTGGGCGCCTCAAAGAATGGGCCTAGATTTGCACCACAGCCAGCTCAGAGCACTCCTGCACCGTCCTCAGCACAACCAGGATATTCGAGGGCGCACTGGGGCCCAGGGCTTCGCACGCCCGAGCAAGAGAGTATCGCGATCGGGACCACCCCTCAGTGGCCGTCACGGTAGATCCCACTGGAGTTGTGGTCTGCCACGGAGCTTGTTTGATTGGCCAGGCTGAGGTCACTATGCGAGGAATCGTCCACCAAGGCGCGGCTGATGGTAGGGTCACCTACGAGTTCTTTCGCCTTCTTCATCCCCGACAGCTACTCGCCCCGGAGGGCAAGGTACTCATGGACCAACAGGTCGCGTCAAAGGTCGTGGGCGCTGGTCCCGCTTCTAGATCCTCGAATCGCATTTATGCTTTGTCCACCGACAGATCGTGAGGCCTCACCGATGTCGCCGGTACCTTATCGGTTCTGGATTTGATGTGTATGCCTTGATAGATCCGGTTCTACTGTCCCTATATCTCCCTTATTGCTAGTAGGATAGGATAGAGCACGAGTCCATAGACCCTTTCGAGGTAGCTACGCCGATGGGTGATTCGTGGTAGCTCGACGTATATAGGCTTGTCCAAAGGACCATTTACGCCGCCGACCTGCCGACTTGATAGAATTGGATATGATTGATTTCGAAGTGATCATGGGTATGGATTGGCTAGCTTCTTGCTATGCCAATGTAGACTGCAGGGAGAGAGTAGTGCGGTTCCAGTTTCCTGATGAGCCGGTTGTTGAGTGGGAGGGGAGCACGATATCGCCGAGGGGTAGGTTTATTTCCTACCTCAAGGCTAGGAAGATGGTGCGGCGGTACATCTACCATCTCGTCGGGTGTTTGATATCGAGGTCGCGTACGATTTTCGATCAGCCAGAGTCGAGAGTTCCCGACGTGCCTGCACGACTCCTGTATCCTCCCGAGAGGAGATCGAGTTTTGTATAGATGTATTTCGCACACTCGGCCTATTTCCATTCCGCCATACGTAATGGCACCGCCGAGTTGAGAGTCAAGGACCAACTAAGAGATTTGGCCGGAGAAGCGGCTTCATCGGCCTAGTGTTTCTCCCCGGGAGCGCCGTATTGTTCGTGAAGAAGAAGGACGGACGCCGCGCATGTGTGTTGATTACGTGCAACAAGGTGACCATTAAGAACAGATACCCTTCCTGTGATTGATGATTTGTTCGACCAGCTTGCGTGGCGCGAGATGTTTCTCAAGATTGATCCGCGATCGCTATCATCAGTGCGAGTCGAGAGGGTGGATGTCCTCGATCGCATTCGGACCGTGACGCATTATGAGTTCGTGGTCATGTCTTTGGGTTGACCAATGCTCCGCAGATTCATGGATTTGATGAACCGAGTGTTCAAACCATTTTTGGACACGTTTGTGATAGTGTTCATTGATGATATCTTGGTTTATTCTCTCTCGTGAGCGCGAGCATGCGAGCATTTGAGGATCAGGCCGACAGCTTCTCCAGACTAGCTTATACGCCAAGTTTTCCAAATGTGAGTTTTGGTTAACTTCGTGGCTTTTCCGGGAATATTGTCGGCCGATGGCATTCGAGTGATACGACCAAGATCGGCGATGACTTGGCCTAGACCTACTACTCCGACAGAGGTTCGCAGCTCGGGCCTTGCAGTTATTATCGGCGGTTCGTAGAAGTTTGCTTATCTTCGCACCATTGACTAGATCGACTCGTAAGGCGCTAAGTTTGATGGATCGATGCTCGTGAGCGTGGCTTCCATTCTTCGAGAGATCGACGACCGCCTCGTTCTTACTCTTCCGCAGGGTCCAAACGGTTATGTCGTGTATTGTGACGCGCCGCATCGGGTTGGGATGTGTGTTGATGCAGCATGGCAAGGTTATAGCGTATGCATCCCGACACCAAGAAACACGAGAGGAACTACCCCACCCATGATTTGAGTCGGCGGTGATTCACGCCAAGATCCGGAGGCACTATTTGTATGGGGTTCACGTGGATATTTATACGCACCACAAGATCCTCCAAGATATCTTCACCAGAGGAGCCGAACTTACGGCAGACGGTGGTTAGAGTTGCTTAAGGATTACGATGTTGATATCCTATACCACCGGGAAGGCCATGTCGTGGCGTATACTCTTAGTCGTAGTCGATGGGAGCCTATCGGATGTGCAGCTAGAGAGAGGACAAGGTTCGTGATTTGCATCGCCAGCGAGCCTTGGTGTCCGCTTGATTGATTCCGATAGCAGCTGGGTTCGAGTTCGCGAGGTTGCCGAGTCTTCCATCGCCGGCGAGGCGAAGAGGCAATTCCGAGATCCGATTTTGACACGTTATCGTGATACGCTCTTCGTGAAGGGAAGGGTCCTTTGAGGTAGCACCGATGGGGTGCTAAGGTTTGAGGGCGTGTTGTGTGTTCCAGATGTTTCGTGACTTCGCAGAGGTTCTCGGGAAGCACACGGCAGCGTTTCATCCATCCGTGGTCGACCAAGATGTACCACGACCTTAGATCCGTGTATTGTGGGATGGCGAAGAGGACGCTGCGAGTTCGTAGCTCGCCCGTGTTGTCGCAGTGAAGGTAGAGCACCGAGGCCCGTGGTTTGTTACGCACGATAGAAATCCCGACCGGAAGTGGAGGTGATCAACACGGACTTCATCACGCGATTACCTCGCACTCGGAGGAGACATGATTCTATATGGGTTATCGCCGACAGTCGACTAAATCAGCCCACTTTCTTCCCGTCAGACGACTTTTTCTACCGAGGATTATGCGGACTTTACATCCGAGAGATCGTCGATCGCATGGAGTCCCTATTTCGATCATATCGCATGCAGGAGCCCGCTTACGCTAACTTCGGAGGTCTTTCCGCAGGGGTTTAGGACGCAGTGAGCCCGAGTCTCGCATTCCATCCACGCATGAGACGGACAGAAGAACGCACTATCCGCACTCGAGGATATGTCGCGAGCCCGTGTTATTGACTTCGTGGTAGCCGGGAGGATCATTTGCCTCTAGTTGAGTTTGCATACACAATAGCTACCACTCCAGTATTCAGATGGCGCCTTATGAGGCCTTGTATGGGAGGAAGTGCAGATCTCCTATAGGCTGGTTCGATGTGGGCGAGGTGCAGTTAGTGGGACCAGATTTGGTGCAGCAGGCAGTGGATAAGTGAAGCTTATCCAGGAGAGGTTCACGATACCGTAGTCGACATAAGTCATATGCAGATCATCGCTGTCGATCCGAGTTCGAGGTTCATGATTGGGTTTTCCTAAAGGTGTCACCCACGGCGGTGTGATGAGATTCGGAAGAAGGGAAACTCACCAAGGTACATCGGGCCGCTTCGATTGTCCGCAGGTAGGCAACGCTGCCTATGAGTTAAACTGCCGTCCGATCCGGAGGCGGGCATCCGGTTTTTCATGATCTATGCCGAGGAGATGTATCGGATCCATCTAGGGTACACCCGATTGACGATGTCCAGTGATCGGCGGGTTATCGTATGGGAGATTCCCAGCGATAATCGATCGTCGTTAGGCGTCATGACGAAGGACGAGCTTCCACAAAGTCTTGTGGCGAACGAGCTCGGGAGGAGATGACGGGAAGCCGAGGAGGACATGAGGCGAAGTATCCTCACCTATTCCCCACACCTCCGTAATTCACTTTCCTACTTGTAAATTTTCATTATCGCTTTTGCCTAAGTGTTGTTTTGTGGCCGTGTGTGGCATTTGCAAACCGCTTAAGTTATGAAGAACCTTTTCATTATCTCTGTTTGGGAAGGAACATTCGACGAATGTTTCTATGAGGGAGAATGTTATACCCTCGTATTTGCAGTATGTACGTAAGGGAATACGCATAAAAGTTTAGCCTTAAAAGTTAGGCTTGACGAAAATACTGGGCACAACTCACTAAAAGAATCGCTTTCCGACGAAACGCTTTACACAACTCGCGTAGGATAAATTCCGCTATATCATTTCTAATTTTGCGGATTTTTCCGAGAGACTAAACACTTTGGGCCAACGGAGGGCGACACTTGTCACGCTCCATTGGTGGACTTGAGGCGCCCATTTGGACGAATTGGATAGCCAATTTTGTCAAGTAGTTGGTAGGATATTTTGTGCAAGTTGGCTAGGTACACTTGCCCTAATCTTGACCTTACACTTGCCTAGCACTTCAAATCTTGGCCATTGGTTGGCCATGTCTTGACCTATAAATACCCCCTTAAGATGAAGAGTTCTTCATCCACAAATTCCTTTCCATGTCTTGAAAATCCTTCCTCTCCTTGTAGCTTTTGTCCAAATACCTCCCCTCGAGAAGCTTAGCCGAGGCTATTCCCCTAGCCTAGCCGAAATCTACCCCCTCCCTTGGTAGAAAAGTTGCCTCTAGTATTGTTATAATGCCCAAAATACCCTAGCCCAAATCCCTTAGTACTTAGTAGAAGTTGAAAAGAACTTCTAAGGGTTCTGAGCCACTGAGCGCATAAACTTAGAGCTAAACCTTGCTCAGCGCGACTTTTATCTAGGATATTATTGGGCTTACCGAGGTAAATAATCCTAACCCTCTTTGTATTAGAAAATGCATAATGTAGAAGTATAGATATAAGTATTGAATACTTAGAAGATTATTAGAATAGAATTGAATCAAGTATCACAAAGAAGGGTTTAAAGAAGAATAATCAAACTGCATTTACTTAGGACTATTTTCACAAAGAGACTTGAGTAGCTCACCGCAGGGAAGTACTACCCAATTTTCCGTAGGATAGAGAACCTCCGCTTAGAACTTTTGAGTAGTCAACGTTGATAGACGTGTCGACTATTATAGGTTGATTCTCTCACGCGACATATTCAACTTGGCGTGGTTTTCATGAGAAGGTATGTGATTCTTCCTAAAGCATGATATTTTCAAATATATATATATAGTACGGTAGACGACGCGGTGTTAATCGATTAATAACTACGGCAATGTCTTTTGACTTAAGCCTGAATAATACTTACGGCAATGTCTTTTGACTTAAGCCTGAATAATAAGAATCTTGATGCATTTCAAAAGAATACTGAATCATTTTTAACAGAAGAGAACTAATTGGTTTTTAAAACAAAAAGCTTAAGAGTTATACTAGCTTTATAGGAAGTTAGGTATAACAACTTAAGAATGATAAAAGGAACAGTTTACTTAAGTGTTTACAAACAGACTTGTATTGATTTATGAAAGAATAATAAAATGGTTTGATAAGTAAGCATGATATGATGCTATGTGTGGTAGTGACTTGTAATGTTTGTATAAGAGGGTATTCTTGTTGTTCTTATGTTGTTTAACGATCAGCTGTTATGTTGGTATTATATCACTCACCTCTTGACATGTTACCTGGGTTGTCGCCTCCGACGCGGGTAGACTCAGCGATGCAGGACCATGATTCGAGAATACCTCACGCGGGTCCAGGGACCTATGCGAGCTAAGAGAGTTCCGTGTTAGTGTGCGGGTTATACCTCACGCGTCTATGTGGCCATGCGGACTACGAGTCCAGACGATGCCGAGGAGTAGTACCGACACGCGGTTATACCCATGCGTGCCTGCCGAGTGGCCTATGCGACTACACGGAGTCGTGATTAGGCTTGCTTAATGATACTATGGGCAATTGGCCCCGCCGATCATTCGCACTAGAAAAGACTCGCTACGCTTACCTATTGTTGCTCTTGTTTATGATGTGGCACTATGCATGCTTACTCGGTTGTTTCATACATATATGTAAACCGATTTTATAAATGATATGTTTTCATTTAAGTACTTTACGATTCGCATACTTAGTACTGTTGTAATCGACCTCTTCTGGGTCATGCTCATGCCGCAGTGGCAAGCAGTGCTAGATCCACATCCTTAGGATCTCTTTGCATTGGTGTCGAGCTCCATCTTCTCCTGAGGCTCTACTTTGTATGATCTCCCGTATTGTAGATAGTTTGTACATTCAGGTATGGGCCCCGTCCCGCCATAGTTGTTTACTTCAGAGGTCTGTAGTCCTATTGTACACTGGGATGTAATCGCAAAACTATGTTTATGTATATATGCCGAAAGGCGACATTTTCTCACATAAAACTGTGTCTCTTTTTACAACTGTTTCATGTCTTGTTTTATATTCCGCTGATTACTCTGATGTATGACTACTTGGGTGCCCGGGTAAGGCACCAGTCACGGGCCCCGGAACGGGTCGTGACAATAAGCACCACCGACATATCATACATAATATAAGCACCACCGGCTTATCATACATAACATAAGCACTACCGGCTTATCATAAATATCATAGAAAGTTATGAAATTCCTTAACTTCTTATTAGCCTTAATTATTATGCATTCTCATTTTTATTCAAACTTAAGGCACTAACATGTCATTAAAAAAATCCGGGAATTTAACCCAAGGTACTAGGTACTTCCATTCTTTTCAAAAGACTCATTTTCATATAAAACCCCAAGATACTAACACCCGTAGTATCAAGGCATGTCTACATTTCAAACAAGTCACTACATTTTTAGAAATACTTTTCTAGGCTTCTAAATCAAGTGACCCTTACTTTAAAACTTTAAGCAATTGGTAACTTTAAATCAAATTGACATTCTTTGTTTCAAGTCATTTCTTTGTTTACATTACTAGAGAAAACCATTCTTTTAACCTTCCATAAAGTTGTTATAACCAACTTCCCATAAAGTCGTTATAACTCTTTATGTCTTAGACAAATTCATTCCTTTTATAACCAAGAGACTTATACTTTCAAATCAAGTTTCATAGCTTTCAAAATACTTCAAGTCTCTTAACTTTTAAGAAATCAAGTTTCTTAACTTAGAATATCAAGTTATCAATGCTTTTCCCAAATCAAGTATTCTATACTTTTAAATCAAGTCATTCCTTTCTTTAAGAATCAAGTCCCATAACTTGAAAAATAAAGTCTCTTAACCTTTTAAGAATTCAAGGTTCATAGTATTAAAACTTCATAACGTAAACTCTTTAAATTAAGTAACATATACTTTTATGCGTTGTGAATAGGTTATACTTGTTTATAACGATCTTATTAAAGCAGCCATGATCTAGAAAATGTAATACAATTTTGTCTTAACTTAGTTTCTATGCAGATGGAGAATTCTACTCATTTAAGTTTAATTGATTGTCGATACATTTTCTTTTATTAACGCTTCGCAATGGATTGTTAGGTACTTATTCTCATTCGTGGCAAAGAACTTTAGCAAAGTCAACTCGACTCAAATACCTCTAACGACTCTTACCAACATCCCCCATAAGACTTGGTAAGAACTTAGGATAACTTAGACATAACTTTCACATAGAGTAAATCAACATACATACCTCTTAACTTCTAAGAGTAGAAGGAATCATGAAATAACACCACATGTATATTTCATACATAGAATCATGCCAAAAGGAGGAAGAGGTTCACATATCTCGCGACGATTATCGACAAGTAGCAAAATGCTCCAAAGTACTTCAACCTTGATAGTTATTCCATACTTTAAGTAGACTGCGCTACTCGAAGTACTTCAACCTATATTGTCACGACCGACCTCGCCCGCGATCGAGCCTTACCCCGCACCCTAGTGATACAACATCGAGAAAATCAATGGAAATAAAAACTCATAAAAGATAAATAGTGAAATAAGAAAACAAAGCTAACCAAAACGTTACCTTTCTCAGATATATAAATAAAAACTCAACAAGCTATATCCTTTACAAACCCCGCCCACAACAAGACTACTGCACTCTAAGAATTTTTATAACAACTATGACGGACAGGGCCCGCCATACCTCAATGTACAAGTACCTACAATCTCGTGGAATCATACCAAAAGATAAGCCTCGGAGAAACGGAGCTTCCTAAAATGTCAATCGTGATCCATGAGCGAGGATCAACAATCGTGTACTCTACCATGCAGATTTAACGCACTTGAAGGAGGTCAAGATAACAGTACCAAGTATGTGAAATCAAAATACAAGAAATGAAATCATAATAGTCTATATAAAACAGAGACATATATGATAACCAAACTATGATACACAATGTATTAGCCATGTCAAGTCGTGACTCACGCCAGTAAAGTCATCACTCAAATATAACTCGAATTGTCACGACTGCTCGGGCCGTGGATAGTGCCTTACCCGCACCCAAGTAGTCATACATCGGAGTAATCGGAATATAAAAACAAGACAAGAATCAATATGAAAAGAAAAGCTTTATCCGAGAAAACGTCGCATTTCGCGATATATATATATATCAAAGTTTGGCGCTACATCCCAACTGCATAATAGACTACTGCACCTCTAAGGAAGTAGACAACTATGGCGACAGGCCCCGCCATACCCCGAATGTACATATATCTACAACACAGGAGAACCATACCAAAAGTCGAGCCTCCTAGAAGATGGAGCTCCCGACACCAAAGCAGTAGATCCTAAGGATGTGGATCTAGCACCGCTTCCTTACCGCGGCATGAACGCAGCCCGAAGGAGGTCAAGACAATGTACTAAGTATGTGAAATCGTAGTATCAAATGAAATCAAGTGTCTAAAACCATTTGTAAATACAATCGCTTAAACCGCATATAGTGCCAACATAAACAAGAGCAAAATAGATATATCAGAATCGGGTCTTTTCTAGGCCGCTAATGATCGGCAAGGTCAATCGCCCATAGTATCATTATGCGTGCCTAATCCTGGACTTCCCACAGCCCGCATAGGTCACACATAGACCGATAGGTGATAGACCAAGACGGTAGCTAGCCCCGCATTCTCCTCGACTCCCGCAGTCGCATAGTCACATAGACCGCATAGTCACACGCATCGCATAAGGCACTCCTCGCGACGGATAATACACCGAATGATCAACTCGAACTCCGCAGCCCGCGATAGTCACACAGACCGCATAGCCGTATAGACCGCATCGGGTGGCAAGCCCTGTATAACAAGTCGAGGGTATGTGATATAATAACAAGATAACGGCCTTAACGTTTAACAACGTAAGCACAACAAGAATAACCCCTTACACAACAACACAAGACACTAACACACGTAGCATCATAACACGGTTACTTATCAAAGCATCTTACTATACTTTTCGTAAATCAATACAAGACTTTCATAAACAAATAAGTAAACTGCCTTTTATCATTCTTAAGTCGTTATACCTAACTCCTCATAAAGCCGTATAACTCTTAAGCTTTTTAAAACCAAGTATTACTCTTCTTTCAAAACGAGTCTTAATTCTTTTGAAATACTTCAAGATTCTTATTATTAGACTCAGTAAAACCATGTTCAGTTAACACACGTACGTCTACCGTACTATATAGATACTTTAAAATATCATGCTCAAGGGTATAGGAAGAATCACATACCTTCTCGGCAAATCCACCTGCCAAGTCGAATATGTCGCTACAGAGTCTCAACCTATAATAGTCAACACGCCTATCAACGCCTAGACTACTCAAGGATAATCTAGCAGAGGGTTCTCTATTCTATTTTAAAATCGGGCAGCACTTCCCTACCCGTTAAGCTACTAAAGTTCATCAGAATACAAATTCATGTAAGTACGCTTTAATTTTCTTCTTATATATTCTTCACGTGATTTCAGCTCAATTCTTTCTCAGAATACCTTCTATGTAATTACGCTGATACTCTTCTTTAATACCCTTCTATGTGTTTTAAACTTATGTCTATACTTCTACAGTATGTATTCTTCAATTACAATAGAAGGATAATATTATTTACCTCGATAAGCCCAATATTATCCAAGATATAAGTCGATCCTGAGCGAGGTTTAGCTCGTAATCAGACGCCCAATCCGCTCCAAGAAACCCTTAGAAGTTTCTACACAACTTCTACTTTCTACTTCAACCTACTATGAAGTTTCCTAGGGTTTCGTTTAGTGACTAATGGATATAAGATAGTATTTCCTGACTCTACGTATAGAGATAACTTTGGAAATACTATAAGGGATCGCTAAGGTATTTTGGGGATAGTAACAATACTGGAGAGTATTTCTACCAAGAGGGGGTAGTGTTTCTGGCTTCCAAGAGGGGAGGCTTGCCGAGACTACAAGGAAGGGGAGGAGAGGTGTTTTGGCTTTAGCACTTCAAGAGGGGAGTGAGGCTCGACGAGAACTCTTAAGGGAGAAGGAGGCTTTGAGACTTGGAAGATAATTTTGTGGATGAAGAATTCTTCAACAAAGTGGGGTATTTATAGGGCTTTCAAGGCCAAGATGAGGGCAAGTGAGGCAAGTGAATGGTGAGGATTTGCACAAGTGCACCCTAACCCTACTCCACAAATCACTCACAAACATCGACCCTTGTTTTAGGCCCTAAAATCATCCCATCCGTGGCCTCTTTGTTGTCTATACGAGGTGACAAGTCACCCTCTCGTTGGTCCAAAATATTTCATCTCTTGGAAAATCCGCAAAAATTATAAATGACATAGCCGTAATTTTCCCTACGCAAGTTTTGGAAAGCGCTTGCCGAAAACCATTCGCTTCGTGAGTTGTGCCAAAATTTCGTCCTAAGTTTTAACTTTGTCACGACCAACTTCGCCCGGATCGTGCCTTACCTCGCACCCTAGCGATACAACATCGAGAAAATCAGCGGAAATAAAAACTAAAACACGAGACAAGACATAAAGTATGAAACAAAGCTAACCCAAGCGATTACCTTTGAACATAAATGAAAACTCAACAAGCATATCCTTACAAACCGCCACAACAAGCATGCACTTAAGAATTTTGAAACCATAATGACGGACAGTGGCCCCGCCATGCCCCGAATATACCAAAGTCTACTACTTCAGTGGAACTGCATCACGTGACAAGCTTCCGAGATACGGAGCTTTCCGAGAACCGAACATCGATCCTAAGAGCGTGGATCGCCAGTTACGTACCTCAACTCGCGGCATGAACGCACTTCAAGGAGGTCAAGACAACAGTACCAAGTATATGAAATCAAAATATCAGAATGAAATCATAATAGTCTATATAAAAACAGAGACATGTATGATAACCAAACTACGCTCACAATATATATTAGCAAATATGTCAAGATAGGACTCATGCCCGTGAAATCATCACTCAAATACAACCCGAGAATTTAACTCGCACAATGGCCGCATGCCTAAGATCTCACCCTGTGATAAGCACGACTCGAACCGCCCTAGCTGGCCCATACCCGTGGACCATCCAACGTGTCGGATGCCTAAAGGAGATAACAAGATGACAATCCTCGAAGATACCCGCTGCTACCCAACGCGGTCGGATGTCCAAACAACTAACAAGATAATACTCATCGTGGAAGCATACCCGGCTACCCAACGTGTCAAGATGTCCAAACAAATAACAAGAGAATACTCACCGTGGAAGCATACCCTGGCTACCCTACGCGTCGGTATGTCCAATCAAATAACAATAATAACACCCCTAGGAAGCATACCCGGCCTCCCAACGTGTCAAGATGTCCATCAAGAATCGATATAGTGGAAGCATACCCGCGGACCATCCAACGTGTCAAGATGTCCATCAATCAACCGATAGTCGGCCCTCCAACGAGACGCCAGAGTACGTAAATACAACACTTGCACAACAAAAGCTATCACAACAAGCATAGGCGCCAATGTACTTTCATTTCATGTCAACAATTCCGGGTTTCAACCCCAAAATACTACATACTTTCATTCCTTCAAAACAAAGACCTCTTTCTACGTAAAAGCCACACGATACTAACACCCGTAGTATCGAACACATTCAGGTTTAAATCAAGCACTTTAAACACTTTTTAGCACAACGTCAAGTATACCAATCTAAATCCAATAATGAATCCATTTCTTTATTTTCCATAAAGTCGTTATAACTAACTTCCCATAAAGCTATTATAACACTTTATGTTTTAAAACAATACAAGACAAAACCATGCCTTTCTTTTAAAACAAAACACTTCAAATTCTTAAGTCTCTTTCTTTAGAAATCGAGTTCCTTACCTTGGGATTTTTAAGAAGATCAAAACTTGATTACAATAATTCTTATTAGAGCAGCCATGATCTAGGAAATTTAATACAATTTTGTCTTATCTTAGCTTCCATGCAGATGGAGGTTTCTATTGGTTTTAATATGATTAATTGTCATTACTTCTTTCCTTTATCAACGCTGCATTGGCTTGTTCGATCCTTATTCCCATTTCCAAATTTATGTAACATTATTCTTTAAAAACCAAGTACTCATTTCTCACGAATGAGGTTTCACAACCTTTCAACACCATTTAGTCAATTACAAGTCACGCCTCTTATCTTTCAAATCAACAAACCATTCTTTTAGCTACATAAAGTGGTTATAACAAACTTCCCATAAAGTCGTTATACCCGTAGTTGTGGTATGTATGTGAGGACGACGACGCATTTGAGTACTACAGTAAATTTTGAAAAGAAAGAAAGATGTGAGTTTTCACTAAAAGTTTCCTGTTATTTGTGAAGAAAAAGGTTCGTTAACGGGAATTGGATTCCCAGATTTGGTATTTGACTTCATTGATTATATTAGAATTTTGAGATTTTATTTTCTAAATGGTCACGTGGGCCCACGGAGAAATTTACTGCTTTGTGGGGCCCACTTTGTTTTCTAGATTTTGGCCATCAGGATATTTTTCTAAGACGCTTTTTGAGGGCCAATAGGAGGGTGACACGTGTCACCCCGCCAGTGGCTCGGGCCGAATGACATTTGTGCACAACACCCTGCTAGAGTCGTTTTCGACTAAACGCTTTACATAACTTCGATGGAAAATTCCGCTATGTCGCTTTGTATTTTTATGGATTTTTCCGAGAGGCGAAACATTTTGATCAACGAGGGTGACACTTGTCACCCTCATCGATTCGCAAAGAGGCCACCGCAGAGGTTTTGAGGCCCTTTTCGGGTCTTTGTTTGTGAGGGATTTAAGGAGTAGGTTAGGTGAACTTGTGCCAATCTTGGCCATCCACTTGCCCCCACATGGCTTGATCTTGTCCGTTGGTGCCCCTATAAATACCCCTCTTGAAGTTTTTCTTCATCCTCAATTCATTCTAAGTCTTGAAAACTCTTTCCCTTTGTGTTATTCTCGCCCCAGCCTCTCCTCCCCTTGTGGCCTCAGGCCGAGAGCCTCCTCCCCTCAGGTGCTAGCCATGGGTACCCCTAGCCTAGTTGTTTTCGTATAATACCCTCCTCGTGGCATCAAATACTTCTCCTAGTATTGTTATAATGCCCAAAATACCTTAGCCTTGTACCTTGTAGTATTCCAAAGATACCTCTATACGCAGAGTCCGGAAATACTACCTTTGTCCTTTTTAGTCTCAAACCGAAACCCTAAGGAAATCTTCGTAGCTTGGTCAAGTATTTGAGCAGGTTGGTTAGAACTTCTAAGGGTTGTTTGGAGCGCACTGAGTAGAGAGCTAAACCTTGCTCAGATCGACATTATAACTTGGATAATTTTGGGCTTATCGAGGTAATTATCTTGTCCTCTATTGTAATTGGAAATTACATGTTTGTTAGAATATATAGTCAAGATACTATATATGGAACTATACTTAGTATTCTGCAATGTCTTTGACTTAAGCTCAAGAATAAAGAATCAATCGAATCAGATTTACATAGATCAGATTGCAAGAGACTTGTGTAGTATTGCCGAGTAGAATTGTACACGCCCTGTTAGACGTAAACCCCGTTGGCTGTAGCCGGCCGATAGAGAGAGATTTACGCTGCATGTGAGGTCGCTAATTTTCAGTAGAAAGATAGTAACTTGTGTTTTGGGGTTAATAGACGCTGTGACCTTTATAGGTGAAAGTACTAAGAGTAGCGTATTCTACTCGGCGATGGAAAGTGGCTAGCGCGTTGTAGTACTTGGAGCATTTTGCTTATTGTTGATAAATCGTCGCAGGTATGCGAACCTCTTCCTATCTCTTCTAGCATGATATGTGTGAACTATGAAGTACGGTAGACGCATACGTGTTAATCGTGTTTGATTGTTTAAACATAAAGTGTTATAACCGCTTTATGGGAAGTCGCTATAATGACTTTACGTAGGTAAGAAAATATCGTGGTTTTAAATCGATGTGAATTATAAATCGCTAAGTCATAATAAAGAACTTGATGTATTTCAAAAGATTTATAAATCGCTTAAGGGAGAGTAACACTTGGTTTTATTTAAAGGGATAATGTTTCATCGATTTCGAAATCGAACGTGTATCGGCTGCAACCGCAGCGTTAATAAAGGAAAATGTATTGAATAATGATGTATCGATAAAAACCAGAGAAACCTCCATCTGCATAGAAACTAAGATGAGACAAAATGATATTACATTTTCTAGATCATGGTCACGTAATAAGAATGTTGTAAACAAGAATAACCTACTCACGTGAGACATATATTACTCAATTGTTCCAAAAGGAATCAAGTGATTAAGTTTGGGAACTATGAAACCATTTGAAAATGAAGTTTGAGTAATTGAAACTAGGCAAACGGAACTTAGGAAAAGAATGTTGTTACTTGATTTTGAAAAGGAATGTGGGTTGGTCATTCTAATACTACTGCATCGGGTGACTTTTATAATAGTAATGGACCTCTTTTAAAAGAACTTAACGATGTAGTACTTGGGGTTAAAAACCCGACTTTGGCATAAAATGAAAGTACTCGAGTTGTGTGAAACTTGCCTATGCTTGTTGTTGTGAAACTTGCCTATGCTTGTTGTTGTGAAACTTGCCTATGCGCGATGATAGCCTTTGTTGCGCAAGTGTGGTATTTCGTTACCGCTGCCTCGACAGGCGGCCGACTTGTCGAGAACTTACTCGACGTGCCGCTGACGGAGAATTCCACGTATGTTTCCATTTTGATTATCGCTCTTTGATGTCACACGGACATGTCTACACCGACGCAGATTCGGGTACGCCACGCGCCGTTGATTATCCGATATATTGTTATTATGGTTACATGGACATATCTACACCGAGGTAGAATTCCGGGCACGTGGCTACGCGCAGGTTGATCACCCAAGATATTATTGTTGATGCCATACGGACGTGTCACACCGAGGTAGAATTCCGGTACGCGCCACGTGGCATTGGTATTATTGTTGCATCACGGACGTCTACACCGGCGCAGTAATTCCGGGCACGCGCCGATGCGAACATGATTGATGTTGGGCGTGAGACCCATAGTTATATTTGAGTGATGACTGAGGGCGCGAGTCCTCGATCGACATGACCGCTTATGTTGCGAATCGTAGTTTGTTATCATACATGTCTCGCTTTATATAGACTAGTATGATTTCATTACGATTTTTACAGCTTCACATACTTGGTACTGCCAGATCGACCTTCCGGGCCGCTCATGCCGCAGTAGAGGTACATCGGCCGTGGATCCTCGCCTAGGATCTCGCCAGTTGGGAAGCTCCGCTTCTCCGAGGCTTATCTTTGCATGTGTTCCCGAGTTAGGTTCTTGTACATTCGTGGTATGGCGGGCCCCGTCCCGCCATAGTTGTTGTAAATCTTAGAGGTCCGTAGTAATCGTTGCAAGTGTGGTTTGTAAAAGGGATTAAACTGCTCGCTTTGTAAGAGTTGTATTTATATATGTTATTGGAAGGTAACCGTTGGCCTCGCTTATGATCGTGATCTTGTTTCTTGTTTAAAGTTTTATTTTCCACCGTTCTCTCTCGATGTCAGGTCACTAGGGTGCCCGATAAGGCACCAAGAACGCCCCGGACGGTCGTTACAAAAGTGGTATCGAGCGCTTAATCTCGGAAAGTGTCTACTGCATCGCGTTCTAGTAGTTCGATTATCGATGTGTTGCGCACCACATCTATAATCGTGAGGTCAGGACATTTAGGATTGGTTTCATTCTTCTCATTCCGAGATCGTGCCTTAGAGTTGTGTTGTAAGTCGGACCCTCTCGACGATCTCGCTTTTACCGCTTATGCCTCCGTTAGTGCAACCAAAGGCTCGGGCAAGGCAGCCGAGGAGCCGCAGTGGGATACAGAGGAGTACGAGGCGCAGCCCTGGCCAAGCACTGGGTCAGGCTTCAGACGGCGGTTTTGGACGCCGCCAAATTTCAAAGAGAGGTTAGAGCCACAAAGAATGGCCGCCGAGACCGCAGCACTGAGCCTCCACCCCACACCGAGGCAGAGGAGACGGGTTGGCGCGAGATGGCTCGCTGGCCGCCGTGGTCGTGGCGATACATGAGGATAGGCCGACGCAGCAGCCTGGGCCAGAGCACCGCCGTTCACCCCGAGCAGATAGTTTGAGGTCGCGGACTTTCTCGAGTTGTAGCCCGCCAGAGTTTTATGGGTCGAGGCTCGAGGATGATCCGCAGGAGTTCATCCCAGCTAGCCGATCACGCGGTGATCAAGGCTTCAGAGACCGAGTCCGTGACCTTTGTTCGTGACGGCCGCGTGATACCGCAGCCGATTGGTTTGATTCACTGAGCTTTCCGGGAGAGCATGCACTCCAGCAGATGGGATGAGTTTTCGGGGCTTTCTCACGCACTTCTTGCCTCCGCAGATGGCGAGGGCACGCCGACAGATTTTTGATGCTTAGACAGAGCGCGCGCATAGCCGGGAGTACAATGCGAGTTCGACCGACGTCTTGTGACGCCCCAAATAGCTAGTATGGAGGATCGAGTGCACCGATATGTTACAGGCTCGATGATTACATGTCGAGGCATGTTCAGAGTAGCTCTTCACCTGCATGGACATTGCCCGCACGCAGCTCACGACCGACGCGAGGCACGGAGAGGTCGACTGACCAAGATCGCCAGTAAGAGGCCGTAACAACAGTGGTCCTTTGGACTTTCGAGGCGGACCGCCAAGAAGATACTAGTTTTGTACCTCCGCCAGCAGAGTGGTCCTCCACAACCTTCGTGAGTATTCGGAGCAGGTCGTGGCTCCAAGGGTTCGTGTTTCCTGCAGGCGTTGGCGCTGACGATGGTCACCCCTACCTCGGTGTGGTCGATGTGGTAGACCGCATTTCGGAGTGTCGTGCCAGGAGCTTGTTATTTTTGGCGCCAGCAGGCCATTTTGCGAGGAACTGTCCACTGGGTAGCACGGATGTTACGACTCACCCACGGATCGCTGGTCGTTCATCGCTTTCATAGCATGCCACACTGGGCAGTGCCTATGATTAGAGTGGAGCTGGCTTCGTGTATATCCTTAACCTCTAGAGTTTTGGTATGCTTGTTATGATGGTCTCATTATTACGTGCTATGTACGAATAGCGTTGTGTTAATTGTGAGTTAGAAAACATGCTTAGTCGGGAGGATACGATGTGGTACGGTAAGTGTGAACCTTAGACTATGTCACGATCCGAGACCTGTGGTAAGGTCGTCTTGAATTAAAGATTTATTTTATGTTTGACCCTTATCGAGTAGTGGTATACGTGGGATTTATTTGTGTGATAAGTCCGCGGGTAGTGTGAAATGGAAGTGGTAGCCATGATGTGAGTTAGTAAGATTGTTCCGGATCGGGAATAAGAGTTTGGCGCGGGGGTCGGGTTGAGGACCACCGCGGGTCAACTCGTAACCCGCTTTGGGGTGGGGTCGCTGGGTGGTCCCGCCAGTGGTAGGGTCACGAGGATACTAGGCCCAAGTTTGTATGACCATCGATGAGTTGGTGGATATGTTCGACCGAGCGGATCGCGAGGCCGGAATGGCCTTAAGGAGATCGAAGTTAGTATGATGACCAAGTTTGAGGTAGTAACTCCAAAGGTTGGAAACAAAGCATTGATCAAGTGTGGTACGGATACTAGAAAGAGTTCGAGTGTTCGAGCGGTACAACGAGTTAGGGAGAAGAGAACGTGTGTTAGTTCGCGCGTTCGCGTGGCGTCAAGAACTTGTTAGAGGAACTTTATCGTTATCCGACTTGAGAAGGAACATTCGGACTAATATTTCGCGAGGGGAGAATGTTATACCCCGTAGTTGCAGTGGTATGTATGTGAGGACGACGCATTTGAGTACGCGTAAATTTTGAAAAGAAAGAAAGATGTGAGTTTTCACTTTAAAAGTTTCCTGCTATTTGTGAAGAAAAAGGTTCGTTAACGGGAATTGATTCCCAGATTTGGTATTTGCACTTCATTGATTATATTAGAATTTTGAGATTTTATTTTCTGAATGGTCACGCTGGGCCCACTGAGAAATTTACTGGCTTTGTGGGCCCACTTTGTTTTCTAGATTTTGGCCATCAGGATATTTTTCTAAGACGCTGAGGGCCACAGGAGGGTGACACGTGTCACCCCGCCAGTGGCTTGCCGAATGACATTTGTGCACAACACCCTGCTGTAGTCGTCGACTAAACGCTTTACATAACTCAAGGCGGAAAATTCCGCCATGTCGCTTTGTATTTTTATGGATTTTTCCGAGAGATAAACATTTTGGATCAACGGAGGGTGACACTTGTCACCTCATCGACGCAGAAAGAGGCCACGCAGGAGGTTTTGAGGCCCTTTTCGGGTCTTGTTTTTGAGGATTTAAGGAGTAGGTTAGGTGCACTTGTGCCAATCTTGGCCATCCACTTGCCCCCACATGGCTTGATCTTGTCCGCTGGTGCCCCTATAAATACCCCTTGCTTCAAGTTTTTTCTTCATCCTCAATTCATTATAAGTCTTGAAAACTCTTTCCCCTTTGTGTTCTCGCCCCAGCCTCCTCCTCCCCTTGTGGGCCTTGTGGCCGAGAGCCTCCCTCCCCTCATGGTGCTAGCTGGGTACCCCTAGCCTAGTTGTTTTCGTGATAATACCCTCCTCAGGGCATTGAAATACTTCTCCTAGTATTGTTATAATGCCCAAAATACCTTAGCTCAGACCTTGTAGTATTCCAAAGATACCTCTATACGTAGAGTCCTAAATACTACCTTTGTCCTTTTAGTCTCAAACCGAAACCCTAAGGAAATCTTCGTAGCTGGTCAAGTATTTGAGCAAGTTGGTTAGAACTTCTAAGGGTTGTTTGGAGCGCACTGAGCAGAGCTAAACCTTGCTCAGATCGACATTATAACTTGATAATTTTGGGCTTATCGAGGTAATTATCTTGTCCTCTATTGTAATTGGAAATTACATGTTTGTTAGAATATATAGTTGAAGTATACTATATACGGAACTATACTTAGTATTCGCAATGTCTTTTGACTTAAGCTCAAGAATAAAGAATCGAATCGAATCAGATTTACATAGATCGTACAAAGAGACTTGGTAGTATTGCCGAGTAGAATTGTACACGCCCGTTAGACGTAAACCCCCGTTGGCTTGCAGCCTCGATAGAGAGGAGATTTACGCTGTCATGGGAGAGGCCGCCAATTTTCTCAGAAAGATAGTAACTTGTGTTTTGGGGTTAATAGACGCTAGACCTTTATAGTGAAAGTACTAAGAGTAGCGTATTCTACCGAGGAGTGGAAAGGGCCAGTGCGTTGTAGTACTTGGAGCATTTTGCTTATTGTCGATAAATCGTCGCGAGGTATGTGAACCTCTTCCTATCTCTTCTAGCATGATATGTGAACTATGTAGTACGGTAGACGATACGTGTTAATCGTGTTTGATTGTTTAAACATAAAGTGTTATAACGGCTTTATGGGAAGTCCTATATAAACTTTTACGTAGGTAAGAAAATACCGCGTGGTTTTAAATCGATGTGAATTATAAATCGCTAAGTCATAATAAAGAACTTGATGTATTTCAAAAGATTTATAAATCGCTTTACGAGAGTAACACTTGGTTTTATTTAAAGGGATAATGTTTTACCGATTTCGAAATCGTAACGTGTATCGGCTGCACCACCGCAAATGCTAATAAAGGAAAATGTATTGAATAATGATATATCGTATTAAAACCAAGAGAAACCTCCATCCGCATAGAAACTAAGACGAGACAAAATGATATTACATTTTCTAGATCATGGTCGCCGTAATAAGAATGTTGTAAACAAGAATAACCTACTCACGCGAGACATATATTACTCAATTGTTCCAAAAGGAATCAAGTGATTAAGTTTGGGAACTATGAAACCATTTGAAAATGAGAAGTTTGAGTAATCAAACTAGGCAAACGGAACTTAGGAAAAGAATGTTGTTACTTGATTTTGAAAAGGAACGTGGTTGGTCATTCTAATACTACGTATCGGTGACTTTTATAATAGTAATGGACCTCTTTAAAAGAACTTAACGATGTAGTACTGGGGTTAAAACCCGACTTTGGCATAAAATGAAAGTACTCGAGTCAGGTGAAACTTGCCTATGCTTGTTGTGCGGAAACTTGCCTATGCTTGTTGTCGTGAAACTTGCCTATGCTTGTGATGATAGCCTTTGTGCGTGCGGGTATTTCAGGTTACCGCCTCTCGATAGAGGGCACGACTTGTCGAGAACTTACTGACGACGGCCGTCGCAAAGACGGAGAATTCCACGTATGTTTCCATTTTGATTATCGCCTTGTTGTTGATGTCATACGGACATGTCTACACCGACGCAAAGATTCCGGTACGCGCTACGCACGCCGTTGATTACCCGATATATTGTTATTATGGTTACATGGACATGTCTACACCGAGGTAGAATTCCGGGGCACGCGTTACGCGCAGGTTGATCACCCAAAGATATTATTGTTGATGTCACACGGACGCGTCTACACCGAGGTAGAATTCCGGTACGTGGCGCTGGGCATCGTATTATTGTTGCATCACGGACATGTCTACACCGACGCACTCGGCACGCGCCACGATGCGAACATGATTGACGTTGGGCGTGAGACCCATAGTTATATTTGAGTGATGACTTGAGGCGAGTCCTCGATCGACATGATCGCTTATGTCAGGAATCAGAGTTTGGTTATCATACATGTCTCCCGCTTTATATAGACTAGTATGATTTCATTACGATTTTTACGCTTCACATACTTGGTACCGCCAGATCGACTCTCGGGGCCGCGCTCATGCCGCAGTAGAGGTACATCGGCCGTGGATCCTCGCCTAGATCTCGCCAGCGTTTGGGAAGCTCCGCTTCTCCTGAGGCTTATCTTTTGCATGCTGTTCTCGAGTCAGAGGTTCTTGTACATTCTGTGGTATGGCGGGGCCCGTCCCGCCATAGTTGTTGTAAATCTTAGAGGTCCAGAGTAATCGCAGGCGTGGTTTGTAAAATGGATTAAACTGCTCGCTTTGTAAGAGTTGTATTTATATATGTTATCGAAGGTAAACTGGGTTGGCCTCGCTTTATGATCGATTCTTGTTTCTTGTTTAAAGTTTTATTTTCCGCTGGTTCTCTCTGATGTTGTGTCACTAGGGTGCCCGGGATAAGGCACCAGTAACGGGCCCCGGGACGGGTCGTTACAAAAGCCGTTATAACACTTTATGTTTTAAACCAACCAATTACAACTACAAGCCCTTTCGCGAGACCAAGAGGGCTTATTCTTTAACCACCGAGCACCCATTACTAACGAATAAGATTTTCCTACTTTTTCAAACAATCAAGACCTTTACACTTCATATCAAGTCAAGGCAAAACAAGGGAAACCAAATTCCTTTAACACGCGTGCATCTACTGCACTATATATTTCACAAATAGTCATGTCAAGAGGATAGAAGAATCACATACCTCGCGATTTATTGCCGACAATTAGCAAAAGGCTCCACAAGACTATACCCTCCAAGTAGATACGCCACTCGTAGTACTTCAATCCTAATAAGGTCATAAAACGTCTATCAAACTCTAGCTTCAACGAGAATAAACTAAGTGCAAAGTCCCTAAATTCTACGGCAATTTGGACGTAACTTCCTTTGTTTCTACTAACTTTGCCACCTTTTCAAGGTCGAATTTCAATAACCAACGCCACATTTAAGGCACACAATTCAGCTAACTACAAAGGGATTACACGCTTTACAGGACGCGTAAAATTCCGCCCACAATGATACAAAATAAACCAATAATTTCCATGCCATTCTTGGCCAACAATATAACCAATACTAACCCCTTTCAACTCTTTTCCAATCCAAGTTCTTAGTTCAATACGATATCTAGCCCTAGACATCTTCAACAACTACAATCCCCTTTACAACACGCGACGACCAAATTAGTAACCAAATCAAGTTATCATCTTAAGGCTAATATGCCCATTTCAGCTTTTCAACAAGACAACAAGATCCAAATCTATTCAAATCTAACAGCCTCAGGCTCAATTCTAAACTACTAAAATATAACAGCCTCAGGCTCATTTCTAAACTACTAAAATATAACAACATTAAAACTTATTTCCAAGAGAAGGGGAAAACTTTTACCTTAAGGAATAACCCACAAAAGCCCCTTTCCTCCACTTCTTTACCGTCAAAATCGTCCACCAGCGCTTCCCACAAGTTTACCCACCCTTTTCCTTCTTGCGCCTCCCAACAATTTCTCCTAAGGCAAGGTTTTCTTCAAAATCTAGAGAGAAAATGGAGAGGGTTTTCTTGGGAGGGTTTAAGAAGAAATGGCCAAGTCTTCCAAGACTTGGCCCTAAAATAGGCCCTTAATCTGGTCAAAAGGATGGGAGGGACACTTGTCACCCTCCCATAGGCTTTTAACAAAATATCCCCTGATTTTCGTCTTTTCCCGCAGAAAATCCGCCGCAAGCGCTCTCCACTCCGGTCAAAGATTCCAGCGCCGCTGCCACAGATTCCGGCCAAGGCCTGCAACCCTTGCGACTCCCAAGACAACCGCGCCGCGCCCGCATTCCCGGAGCCGCGGCGCTGCACTTCGAACCAAAACTACCGCTTGCCTCGATCACGCACCTAACTTGTAACTTCCATAACTTTTGACTGGATGTCCTATCGATTTAACGGTTTGTTGCGCTGGGAACTAGATTTAACGGAATACACACTAGGCTTTTTAAACACCTCAAGTTCTTAACAACTGGGTACAACACTCCAAGGTAGACTCAAAACTGGCCCAACACATGTTTGTCAACTTATCTTTCAACTTTCAAATCTTATAATTCTGCATGTTCTTATCTTATCTTCTTGAATTTACTGGTGTAACAAATTTAGGTTGAACTTTTGTACGTACGCCTCACGCATACTGGAAATACTGGTATAACATTCTCCCCTCCTTAGAAATATTCGTCCCGAATGTTCCTTCCCAAGACACAACGGAAAAGTTCTTTATGACTTAAATAGTTTGCAAAAGCCTCACATGGCCACAACACAACACTTAAGCAAATATATCAATGAAAAATTTACAAGTATGAAAGTGAGTTACCTGGAGGTGTGGGGAATAGGTGAGGATACTTCTGCCTCATGTCCTCCTCAGCTTCCCACGTCATCTCCTCCCTGAGCTCATTTCGCCACAAGACTTTGACGGAAGCCACGTCCTCGTCCGCAGACGCCTAACCCGACGATCGACATCGCTATGGAATCTCTCATACGATAACCCCTGGCCACTGAAATCGCCAATCGGTGCACTCTAGATGGATCCCGATACATCTCTCAAAGATAGAAACATGAAACACCGGTGCATCGCTTCCAGACGGACGGCAGATCCAACTCATAGAAACCTCGCTTACCTCGCGAACAACTGACACGCCCCAATGTACTGGGCCGAGTTTCTTTCCTCCCGAATCTCATCACACCCTTCATGGGTGACACCTTCAGGAAAACCCAATCATCAACTGCGAACTCCAGATGCCGACGACGATGATCCGCATATGACTTCGCCGACTCGAATGCCGTCAAGAATCGCCTCCCGATAAGCTTTACCTTATCCATCGTCAGACGTCCGGTCCTACTAATCGCACTCGCCTACATCAAACCAGCTTATCGACCGCACTTCCTCCCATACAAGGCCTCATAAGGCGCCATCCGAATACCGAGTGGTAGCTATTATTATACGCAAACTCAACTAGAGGCAAATGATCCTCCCGCTACCTCAAATCAATAACACAAAGCTCGCAACATATCCTCGCAGTCCGATAGTGCGCTCGCCTGTCCGTCTGCTCGAGGATGGAATGCAACTGTGCTCACTGCGTCCCTAGACCCTTCTCGAAAGACCTCCGTAAGTTAGCCGAATCGGGCTCCGTCTGATATGATAGAAATAGGACTCCATGCACCGACGATCTCTGATGTAAAGTCCGGCATAATCCTCGGCGAAAGGTCGCCCCGACCGAAGAAAGTGGGCTGATTTCGCCACCGCCGACGATAACCCGTGATAGAATCGTGCTTCCTGAGTGCGAGGTAATCCCGTGATAAAGTCCATGCTGATCACCTCCCACTTCCGTGTCGGGATCTCTATCGCCGCAACAAACCACCGTGCCTCGTGCTCTACCTTCACCGCCGACAACACGGCACCGAGCTACAAACTCGCAACGCCCCTCTTCAAGCCATCCCACCAATACACGATCTAAGGTCGTGGTACATCTTGGTCGACCCGATGGATAGAGTAACGCCGCCGGTGCTTCTCCTAGAACTCGCCGCCAAGTCCTCAAATATCCGAACACACAACTCGCCTCAAACCTTAGCACCCCATCAGGTGCTACTCAAAAGGACCTCTTCCTCACGTAAGAGTCGATCCCGATACCGAAGTCAAAACCGATCCTCAAATCGCTGCTCTTCACCTCCTCGACGATGGAAGACTCGCAACCTCTCGAACTCGAACCCCATCGCCATCGTAACCAATCAATCGACTCAAGGCTCGCTAATGATGTAACTCGCGACCATGCCCCTTTTTCCGGGCCGCACGCCCGATAGACTCCCATCGACCTACGACTAAGAGCATCCGCCACAACATCGCCTTCCCGTGGTACAGGCGATGTCGACATCGTAATCCTCGAGTAACTCTAACCACCGCCTCGCCGTAAGTTCAGCTCCTCCGATGAAGATATACCGAGGCTCGTGGTCTCAGATAAATATCCATACGAACCCCATACAAATAGTGCCTCCGCATCTTCAAGGCGTGAATCACCGCCGCTAACTCCAAATCACGCGGGTAGTTCCTCTCATGCTTCTTAAGTCGCCGACGCTGACGCTATAACCTTACCCACCGTATCAACACACATCCGAGCCCGACGCCGACGATCACAATACACTACATAACCGTCCGACCTCCGGAAGAGTAAGAACGGGCGGCCGCCACTCTCCTTCAAGAATCGGAAACCCCGCCACAAGCATCACCATCAAACTTAGCCGCTTCCGAGTCACCTAGTCAATGGTGCAGATAGAAGCAAACTTCTCCACGAACCGAGCAGTAACTCGCGAGGCCCGTAAAGTCGCGCACTGCTTGAGTAGAGGTTCAGGCTAAGTCCTCGATCGCTTCGATCTTGGCCAGATCCACCCGAATACCATCGCCCCGACAATATGCCCAAGAAAAGCCACCAAGCCAACCAAAACTCACATTTGGAAAACTCGCGATAATCGCTGGTCCGAGAACTCTTAGCACATTCTCAAATGCCCGCATGCCTCGCTCGAGCGAATAAACCAAGATGTCATCAATGAACACTATCACAAACGTGTCCTAAAATGGCTTGAACACTCGGTTCATCAAATCCATGAATACCACGAGTATCGTCAACCCGGAAAGACATAACCTCGAACTCATAGTGCCCGTGATCGGGTCCTAACGCATCTAGGGACATCCGCCTCTCTAACACACACCGATGATAGCCCGATCGCAGATCAATCTGAGAAACATCTCGCACTCGCAATCGGTCGAACAAATCATCAATCTCGGGAAGGGTATTCGTTTAATGGTCACCTTGTTCACCGTCAGAATCAACACACATGCGCAGCGCCCCGCCCTTCTTCTTCACGAACAATACCGCGCCTCCTGTGGAGAAACACTAGGTGTTATACCCTTTATTTCTGCAGTATGTACGTAAGACGACGTAGAAATTTGAACTTGTGATTTAGGTCAGGCAATTCTTTTGTTCACAACACCGATTTGAGTCGCTTTTTCGACTAAACGCTTCCACGCCTTTCGTAGGGAATTTCCGCTATGTCATTTTTAATTTTTATGGATTTTTCCGAGAGACGAAACATTTTGATCAACGGAGGGTGACATGTGTCACCTCACATTGAAGCAAGCGCAACCTCGGGCCGAATTGGGCTACTTTATGGCCTTGATTTGTGCCTTGTTTTCAGGCCTTGTTTCAGGAGTGTTTTGTGGAGTAGGGTTAGGTGCACATGGCTTGATCTTGGCCCTACACTTGCATGCACTTGGCAAGATCTCGCCATTGGTTCGCCTTGTCAGGCTATAAATACCCCTCTCCCTTTGATGAATTCTTCATCCTTTCCACAAATCTTCTATGTTAAAATCCCTCCTCTCCTCTTTCGACTCTCGCCCAAGAGCCCCTCTCCCCTTTGAAAGGCCCCTTGGCCGAGAGCCCTTTCCCAACCTAGTTGCTTTTGTATAATACCCCCTTTCAGGTGTAGAAATACTCAAAAGTATTGTTATAATGCCCAAATTACCTTAGCCAGATACCTTGTAGTATTCTAAGGTTATACTTATACTAAAAGCCTAGAAATACTATTATACTTCCACACCACAAAACCGAAACCCTAGGAAAATCTCCATAGTCCGTTGGAGTATTGTGTAGAAGTTGGTTAGAACTTCTAAGGGTGGTTTAGAGCGGTTGAGCGCTGAGTCGAGCTAAACGATTGCCCGGATCGACTTTATACTTGGATAATTATGGGCTTATCGAGGTAAATATCTTGTCCTCTATCAGATTTGGAAATTACATGATTGTTAGACTATAGTTGAAGTATACTATATGTAGAATCGAACGCTGTTATCGGCAATGTCTTTTGACTTAAGCCCAATAATAAGAAACCTTTTCGTTAAGAAGATCGAACTGCTTTTACATAGGATCAGACATGAGACTTGGTAGCTTTTCCGTGAGGTAAAATTGTGCACGCCCGTTAGATGATGAACCCCCTGGTTGGCTTGATAGCCGCCCCGATAGAGGAGGAGATTTACGCTGTCATGTGGGTGTTACACCGTAAATTCTAAGATAGATAAGTTGGCAAACATGTGTTGGAAGGACTTTGAGTTTACCTTTGAGTGTTGGACCCCAGTTGTTATGGATTGTAAGGTGTTTAAAAGGCCTAGTGTGTAGTCCGTTGAATCTAGGTCCCAACGCAACCAACTGTTCGCCGATTGACAACGGAGTCAAAAGTTATGGAAGTTTCAAGTTTGGCGCAATGGCAAGCAGTTGACTTGATTCGGGTTCAGCGCCGCGCCGAGAAATGTGGCCGCGCGCCGATTGTACCGAGGGTCTGCGGTTGCGGCCGCGCGCGGACGCAGCGCGCTACGCAGACGCTGCGGCAATTATTTTCGAAGCAGCACACGCGCAAGTGGCTGCGCGCCAAGGCGGATTTTCATGTAAAGGAGAAAATCGTGGATATTTTATAAGAGCCTATGAGGGTGACAAGTGTCCTCCCATCCTTTGACCAAATGATAGAAGTTTCATTTAGGCCAAGTCTTGGAAGACTTGGCCATTTCATTTCAAACCTCCCAAGAGAAAACCCTCTCCTTCTCTCTAGGTTTTTGAGAAACCCGCCTTAGGGAACCGCTGCCGGCGCAAGGAGGAAAAAGGTGTCAGAACTTGGAAGCATCGTGGACGAGTTTGACGGAGGAAGTGGAAGAAAAGGCTCATGGGCTTTTCCAAAAGGTAAAAGTTTCCTTCCTCGATTTGAGTTTTTACTTATGATAGTAGTTGTAGTGAGCCCAAGGTCATATATCATTGTCGAGTTTGTGAGCCCAAGGCTGTTATATTATTGTTGGAAATTAGATTCGAGCCCGAGGTCGTTATAATTAGGCTTGTAGTTTTGGATCTTGTTGTCCCGTGGAAAACCGGCCGGGCATGTTAGCCTTAAGATCAGACTACCTTTGGGTGACAAAGTTAGTCGCCAGATGTCAGATGTAGGAAATTGTGGTAGTTGAAGATGTTTAGGTTAGACATCATGTTAACCTAAAACTTGAATCGAAAGAGTATTGAAAGTGGTTTAGAATGGGTTATCGCGACCTCGATAAAGGTAGTAAGTCTGTAGAACCCGTGGGCTTTGCTTTTAGCTTATTCTACGCTCTAACTAGAAGTTAATAGACGCCTTATGACCCTTATAGGATCGAGGCGCCACGAGTAGCGATCCTACTGAAGCGGTTCACATCGGGCGCTTTTGCTTTTGGCTCAAGAATCGTCGCGAGGTATGTGATTCTTCCTATCCTCTTCAAAGATGACTATTTGTGAAATATATAGTGCGTTGACGACGTGTGCTAAAGGAAATTGATTTTCCAAATTGTGTCTTGACTTGTTACGAAGTGTAAAGGGCTTCACATGCAAAGAGTAGTAAGTCTTATCCGTTAGTAATGGGCACTCTATGTTAAAGAACGAGCCCTCTTGGTCTCATAAATGTTTATGTGGTATCGGTTGGTTTAAAACATAAAGGGTTATAACGCTTTACGGGAAGTTAGTTATAACAACTTTACGTGAGTAAAAGAATTGTTGATTGGTAGAAGTTAAGAGACTTGATCTTGTAAGATAAGAGACTTAACTTAGAATTGTGAAAGTTTTGTAACGATTCAAAAGTTGTAAAACCTCATTCATGAGTAATGAGTAATACTTGGTTTTTGAAAACTTAAGAGTTATACTAGCTTTACGGGAAGTTAGGTATAACGGCACAAGAATGTGAAATGGATTTCGAAAGTGGGAATAAGTATCGAACACACCATCTAGCTTAATAAAGGAAATGGTTTCGACTAATTGATTATACTAAAACCAGTAGAAACCTCCATCCGCATAGAAACTAAGATAAGACAAAATGATATTACATTTCCTAGATCACGGTCGCTTAAACGAGAATCATTGACAACAAGTTCGTTTTTCTTAAAATTCCAAAGAATGAACTTAATGGATTGTAAAGGATAATGTAATCGGATTTTGGAAAAGAGAAGTAACTTGAGTTTGAAAGTATAAATCACTTGTTTCAAATATCGAACTTTTCTTAGGGAAAAGTAAATGACTTGGTTTTAAAAGGTAGGAATACTTGACCTTAAAGGAGTTAATTACTCGACTTTTAAAAAGATACTGACGTTATGTTAATTGTGTTCAAGTACGTGTTCTAAACATGAACGTGTGTGATACTATGTGATAGTATCGTATGGTTTCTACGTAAAGAGAGGTCTTGCGTAGGAAAGAATGTAGTATTTTGGGGTCGAACCCGCTTGTTGACTTAAACGAAGGTACTTTGAGTCAGGTGTAACCCGTCTCGTGCCGCGGTGATAGTTTTGTTGTTGTGCAAGTGTTTGACTTTGTGCTACCGAGTCTCTCGACGAGGGCCTGATATCGGGTGGTATGACGGACATATCGACACGCTGGGTAGCCCACGTATGCTTCCACTATATCGATCCTTCGACATATCGACACGCTGTAGCCCACGTATGCTTCCATTGTGAGTGTTATCTTGTAACCTGTTTGACATACCGACACGCTGGGTAGCCCACGAGTACGCGCCCCAAACGAGTATTATTCGGTATTTGTTCGACATACCGACACGCTGGGTAGCCCACGCAGTACGCGCCCACAGTGAGTATTATCTTGTTATCGTCAGACATACCGACACGCTGGGTAGCCCACGCAGTACGCGCCCACAAGAGTACTATCTTGTTATCGGGTCGACATACCGACACGCTGGGTAGCCCACGCAGTACGCGCCCACTTGAGTAATGATCTTTCGGCGCGAGTCCTCGACTTGACGTGGTTTGATTTGACCGACCAGATATACGTGGTGCATCGTAGTTCGGTTATCATACATGTCTCCCGCTTTCCTTATAGACTATTATGATTTCATTTACGTGATTTTTCTCGCTTCGCATACTCTGCACTGTTAGATCGACTTTCTGGGGCCGCTCACGCCGCAGTCGATACATCGCTTGTTGATCCGCACTTCGATCGCTGCTCGCCTCGTAAAGCTCCATTCATTCGAGACTTTGTCATTTGGTACGGCTCCTCAAGTTGTAGAACTTTGGTACATTCGTGGTATGGCGGGCCCCGTCCCGCCAGAGATGTTATAAAAATTCTGCAGGTCTGTAGTATCGATGCCAAGGTGGATTGTAATCGCTCGTGTGTTAGTTATTTTCGTAAAAGGTAACCGCCGATAGCCTGCTTTCTTTTCATTGTTATCATGTATGAGTTTTAATTTCGCCGATTTTCTCTCGATGTTGTTTGACTACTGGTGCCCGGTAAGGCACCATCGCGCCCTGCCGGTCGCGATGTATGGTATCGAGCGCTTAGTCCTCTGAAAGTGCTCATGCATCGCGTTCAGTAGTTCGATTATCGACGTGTCAGGCACCACATCTATAATCGTGAGGTCGCGGACATTTAGGATTGGTTTCTATTCTTCTCATTCCGAGATCGCGCCTAGAGCGTTGTAAGTCGGACCCTCCGACGTGTTTCGCTTTTACCGCCATGCCTCGCGAAAGGCAACCAGTGGCCCGTGGGCAAGGCGCAGGCGGAGTCGCGAGTAGAGCAAATGGCGCCTCTACAGAGACCACAAGACTGAGCCTCCCCCCACCTGGCCCGGAGCAGGAGACGGGTTACGCGAGTCGCCCGCTTATCGCCGTGGTCAGGCGACACGAGGATAGGCCGGACGCATCAGCCCAAAGAGCACCAGCCGTTCACCCGAGATCGGATAGTTCGAGGTCGCGGACTTTCGAAGTCAGGCCCGCCAGAGTTCTACGTCGAGGCCTCGAGGATGATCCGCAGGAGTTCATCCGACGCCATACGATCACGAGAGTGATCAAGGCACGGAGACCGAGCCGGTCCTAGGTTCAGATCGGCCGCGTGATACCGCAGCCGATCGTTTGATTCGCGAGCCGCCCCGGGAGGGCATGCACTTCCCGAGACGGGACGAAGTTCTCGAGGCATTTCTTGCACATTTCGCCTCCACGTACGGCGAGGACTCGGCCGCATTTTTGATGTTGAGGCGCAATCCGCGCACGCCTCGAGTACAACGCGAGTTTAACTCACTAGCTCAGACGCCCCCGCTAGTAGCCGATACGGAGGACAGAGTGCACCGCCATGTCACAGGCTTGATGACTATTTGGCGTAGAGTTGCTCGAGTAGCTCTTCACCGCACGGACATTGCCCGCACGCAGCTCACGCACTTGGATGCGAGGCACGTAGGAGTCGACGGAACGACCAAGATCACAGAGTAGGCCAAGGCGCAGGTCCTTGTGACCTTCGGGCGTGCAATTTCAAGAAGTTAGTTATGCGCCCGCCAAGACGGAGTGCTCCACCTCGCCGCCGTGACGCTCAAAAATTCGCGAGCAGTCGTGGCTCCAAGGTTTCGGTTTTGGGATCGTGATGTTAGTCTGACGACCACCCTTACCTCGTTGCGGACCATCAGGTAGGCTCCACGATGGGAGTGTCGCTAATAGGGAATCTGCTTTACACGCGGCCACCGCCATTTTGCAAGGAATTGTCCCACCGCAGATAGCGCGAGGTCGAGATTCAAATTTCGATCGTGGACGATTCACCTCCTCCTTTGTGCGCCGTGTCGAAAGAACACGAGTAGAGCGACAAGAAGGGAAGTGAAGCAATAGTTACAGCACGCTCTAACCTCTAGAGTATTGTATGCTTTGATGTCGCGGTGATGGTCGAGTGCTATGTTCGTAGCTACAGATATAATGGTTTTGGAAGCATGGTTATTAAAGAGGTAAGTGGGAATGAGAAAAATTTTGAGACCTTAGATGTAAGGCGCCGTCTTGGGTAGAAGCCTCATCGTTAATCCTTGTCTGAGTGTATGGTATACATGGAGTTTTGCGTGATGATTCCACGAGTAGTTTGTGATGGAGTGGTAGCTTCCATGACGTGGATTAGTAAGATGGACGAGTCGAGGTAGTGACTCCAAGGTGGTAGAAACCAAGCATTGATCAATCAGGAACGTGTGTAGAGAGGCGCGAGGTACGGAAGGTACGCCGAGTGCGAGAGTATCCTTTAGACCATGGAGGAGAAAATAGTGATGTTTGCACGCAGAGGTGATTTCCGTTACCGGAATTGAGACGCGTGATTTCTATATTATGGCCATGAGAGGCATAAATGAGTTTTGGTAGGTATAGTAGTGAAGACTATACCGCGCACGTGTTCAAGACTTGGAAGGAACATTCGGACGAATGTTTCTAAGGGGAAGAATGTTACACCCGTAAATTCTAAGATAGATAAGTTGGCAAACATGTGTCGAAGGACTTGAGTTTACCTCGAGTGTCGGACCCCAGTTGTTAAGCGATTGTAAGGTGTTTAAAAGGCCTAGTGTGTAGTCCGCTGAATCTAGGTCCCAACGCAACCAACTGCTCGCCGATCGACAACGAGTCAAAAGTTACGGAAGTTTCAAGTTTGGCGCGCAAGCAAAGCAGCTGACTTCGCTCAGGGTTCAGCGCGCCGCCGAGAATGTGGCCGCGCGCCGATTGTACCGAGGGTCTGCGGTGCTGGCGCCGCGCGCCGAATGCGCCGCGCCAGACGCTGCAATTATTTTCTGGAAGCACGCATGGCGGCGGGCCGCGCGCAAGGCGGGATTTTCATGTAAAGGAGAAAATCGTGATATTTTATAGCGAGCCTATGAGGGTGACAAGTGTCCTCCCATCCTTTGACCAAATGATAAGTTTACTTTTAGGCCAAGTCTTGGAAGACTTGGCCATTTCATTTCAAACCTCCCAAGAGAAAACCCCTCTCCTTCTCTCTAGGTTTTTGAGAAACCCGCCTTAGTGGAACCGTCAAGCGCAGCGAGGAAAAAGGTGTCGTGAACTTGTGGGAAGCACCGTGGACGAGTTCGACGGAAGTGGAAGAAAAGTGGCTTCATGGGCTTTTCCAAAAGGTAAAAGTTTCCTTCCTCTCGATTTGAGTTTTTACTTATGATAGTAGTTTGTATGAGCCCAAGGTCATATATCATTGTTGAGTTTGAATGAGCCCAAGGTCGTTATATTATTGTTGGAAATTAGATTTGAGCCTCGAGGTCGTTATAATTAGGCTTGTGTAGTTTTGGATCTTGCTGTCCCGTGGAAAACCGGCGGGCATGTTAGCCTTAAGATTGTAACTACCTTTGGTGACAAAGTTAGTCGCTGCATGTTGTATGTAGGGAAATTGTGGTAGTTGAAGATGTTTAGGTTAGACATCATGTTAACCTAAAACTTGAATCGAAAGAGTATTGAAAAGCGGTTTAGAATGGGTTATCGCTTTCGACTCGATAAAGGTAGTAAGTTCTGAGAACCCGTGGGCTTTGCTTTTAGCTTATTCTACGCTCTAACTAGAAGTTAATAGACGCCTTACGACCCTTTATAGATCGAGGCGCCACGAGCAGCGTGATCCTACTTGAAGCGGTTCAATACCGTGGGCGCTTTTGCTTTTTGTCAATCGTCGCGAGGTATGTGATTCTTCCTATCCTCTTCAGCATGACTATTTGTGAAATATATAGCGTCGACGACGTGCTAAAGGAAATTGATTTTCCAAATTGTGTCTCGACTTGTTACAAGTGTAAAGGGCTTCATTACGTGTAAGAGTAGTAAGTCTTATCCGTTAGTAATGGGCACTCTGCTTAAAGTTAACGAGCCCTCTGGTCTCATAAATGTTTACGTGGTATCGTTGGTTTAAAACATAAAGCGGTTATAACGCTTTACGGGAAGTTAGTTATAACAACTTTACGTGAGTAAAAGAACGGTTGTTGATTGGTAGAAGTTAAGAGACTTGATCTTGTAAGATAAGAGACTTAACTTAGAATTGTGAAAGTTTTGTAATGCATTCAAAAGTTGTAAACCTCATTCGTGAGTAATGAGTAATACTTGGTTTTTGAAAACTTAAGAGTTATACTAGCTTTACGGGAAGTTAGGTATAACGCACAAGAATGTGAAATGGATTTCAAAGTGGAATAAGTATCGAACACACCATCGCAAATGCTAATAAAGGAAATGGTTTCACTAATTGATTATACTAAAACCAGTAGAAACCTCCATCCGCATAGAAACTAAGATAAGACAAAATGATATTACATTTCCTAGATCACGGCCGCTTAAACGAGAATCATCGACAACAAGTTCGTTTTTCTTAAAATTCCAAAGAATGAACTTAATGGATTGTAAAGGATAATGTATCGGATTTTGGAAAAGAGAAGTAACTTGAGTTTGAAAGATAAATCACTTGTTTCAAATATCGAACTTTTCTTGTGGAAAAGTAAATGACTTGGTTTTAAAAGGTAGGAATACTGACCTTAAAGGAGTTAATTACTGACTTTTAAAAAGTATACTTGACGTTATGTTAATTGTGGTTGAAGACGTGTTCTAAACATGAATGTGTGATACTACGTGATAGTATCGCATGGTTTCTACGCAAAGAGAGGTCTTCGGGCGTAGGTTAATGTAGTATTGGGGGTCGAACCCGCTTGTTGACTTAAACGAAGGTACTTTGAGTCGTGTAACCCGTCTGGCAAGTGGTGATAGTTTTGTTGTTGTGCAAGTGTTTGACTTTGTGCTACCGAGTCTCTCGACGAGGGCCTGGATATCGGGTGGTATGACGGACATATCGACATCGCTGGGTAGCCCACGTATGCTTCCACTATATCGATCCTTCGGGACATATCGACACGCTGGGTAGCACACGTACGCTTCCATTGTGAGTGTTATCTTGTAAACCGGTTTGGACATACCGACACGCTGCAGCCCACAGTACGCGCCCACAGCGAGTATTATCCGGGTATTTGTTCGACATACCGACACGCTGGGTAGCCCACGCAGTACGCTGGCCCACAGCAGTATTATCTTGTTATTGTCAGACATACCGACACGCTGGCAGCCCACGAGTACGCGCCCACAGCGAGTACTATCTTGTTATCGGGTCGACATACCGACACGCTGGGTAGCCCACGAGTATGCGCCCACTTTGAGTAATGATCTTTCGCGCAGTCCTCGACTTGACGTGGTTTGATTTGACCGACCAGATATACGCATGCATCAGAGTTCGTTATCATACATGTCTCCCGCTTTCCTTATAGACTATTATGATTTCATTTACGATTTTTCTGCTTCGCATACTTGCACTGTTGCATCGACTTCTTCGGGGCCGCTCACGCCGCAGTCGATACATCGCTTGTCGATCCGCACTTTCGATCGCTGTTCGCCTCGTAAAGCTCCATTCATTCTGAGACTTTGTCATTTGGTACGGCTCTCAAGTTGTAGAACTTGGTACATTCGTGGTATGGCGGCCCCGCCCCGCCGAGATGTTATAAAAATTCTGAGGTCCGTAGTAATCGATGCAAGGTGATTGTAATGCTCGTGTGTTAGTTATTTTCGTAAAAGGTAACCGCTCGATAGCCCGCTTTCTTTTCATTGGTTATCATGTATGAGTTTTAATTTCCGCGATTTTCTCTCGATGTTGTTTGACTACTGGTGCCGGTAAGGCACCGCCGCGTCCTGCCGGTCGTGACAGTGGGGGTGTCGCCAATTTTCTCAGAGAATGTTCTACGGCGGATCTAAATGTTAATAAGCGCTGTGGCCTTATAGGTTGAAGTACTACGATATGGCGCGATCCATCGCGCAAGGAGTAGCACTGGTCAAGTACTTGAGCGTTTTGCTATTAGTCGATACTCGCCGCGAGGTATGCGAACCTCTTCCTATCTCTTCTAGCATGATACGTGTGAACTATGTAGTACCAGAGACGCATTACGTGCTAAATGTATTTGATTGGTGTAAAACATAAAGTGTTATAACGCTTTGTGGAAGGTTATAATTTTTTACGTTGGTAAGAAAATACATGTGGTTTTTTTAAGGTAATCGGTTTGAACTATAATCGCTTGTTATGTGTTAATAAAGAATCAAGTATTTCAAAAGATTTTTGAATCATTTTGAAAGAAGAAGTAATACTTGGTTTTTGAAAACTTAAGAGTTATACTAGCTTTACGGGAAGTTAGGTATAACCGCTTAAGAATGTTTTACCGATTTCGAAATCGTAATGTGTATCGACAAACCATCGCAAATACATTAAAAGGAAATGTTTTAACAGATTAAGTATTATTAAAACCAAGAGAAACTTCCATCCGCATAAGCTAAGATGAGACAAAATGATATTTCCAGATCATGGTCACGTAATAAGATTGTTATAAACGAGAATATCCTACTCACATATAAGGCTTATGTTCTCGATAGTTTAAAAGAGAGAATTATATTCTTAAATGAATAAGACTATGAACTACTAAACCTTTCTAAAATAAGAAACGTGAACATTTGAAATTAGGCAAACTCGACGCTTGGATAATAATGTTGTTACTGATTTTACAAAGATAAGTGTTTTGATTCACTTCAAAAGATAATCACTCTATTTTCATATACTACGTATCAGTGTGACTTTGTGAAAGTAACGATCTTTTAAAAAGTTAATGTATGAAGTACTTTGGGGATAGAAACCCGAATACGCTGACACATAGTAGAAAGTACCTTACGGTGAATAACTTGATCAGATTGGTCGTGATAGCCTTGTAATACCTTCGTGTTGATTTGATAAGTAATCATATTAGATGTTACGTGTGTTAGTATTCGTGATGTTTGTGTATGTTATACCGTGATTTCCAGTATGTACGTAAGGGAATACGCATAAAAGTTTAGCCTTAAAGTTTAGGCTCGACGATTTTTTTGGGCACAACTCACAAAACGAATAGTTTTCCGACTAAACGCTTTCCACACTTCGTAGGGTAAATTCCGCCATGCCATTTCTAATTTTTGGCGGATTTTTCCGAGAGACGAAACATTTTGGACCAACGAGGGCTTACACTTGTCACCCTCCACCGATGGACTTGAAATCGCCCATTTGGACGAATCGACACGCGAGCACGCTTTTTGTGCCTCAGGCACAAGTCGCTGAGTTGGTAGGATATTTGTGTATAGTTAATCCTCACCCTACACTTGCCTTGCACTTGTCTTAATCTTCGCCATTGGTTGGCCACTTCTTGACCTATAAATACCCCCTTAGAGATGAAGAGTTCTTCATCCACAAATCTTCCAAGTCTTGAAAATCCTCTCCTCTCCCTTTGTAGCTCTTTCGTCCAACACTCCTCCTCCTCGTGAAGGCCCTCGCCAAATACCCCTCTAGCCTAGTAGTTTGGCCGAGGCCCCCTAGCCTAGCCAAAAATCTACCCCCTCCCGGTAGAAAGGTTGTCTTCTAGTATTGTTATAATGCCCAAAATACCCTAGCCCAAATACCTTAGTACTTAGTAGGTTGTGAAGAACTTCTAAGGTTTCCTCGAGCATACAACTTAGAGCAAAACCTTGCTCAGCGCGACTTTTTCTAGATATTATCGGGCTTACCGAGGTAACTAATCCTAACCCTCTTTGAATTAGAGAATACTTATCGTAGTAGTATTAGAATAAGTATTAAATACTTGTAAGAATATCACGTATCGTAATTGAATTGTTACCACAAAGGGCGGTATAAAAGAAGAATAATCAAATCAGATTTACATAGGACTGCTTTCACAAAGAGACTTATATAGCTCACCGCAGGAAGTTGCCCAACTTTCCGTAGAATCGTGAACCTCCGCTTAGAATGACCTTCAGAGTAGTCTTCGATAGATGTCCGTGACTATTATAGTCGACTCTGCAAGGCGACATATTCAACTCAAGTGTGGTTTTCATTGGTATGCATGTGATTCTTCCTAAAGCATGATATTTTACAATATATATAGTACAGACGCATACGTGTTAATCAATAATAACTACGCAATGTCTTTGACTTAAGCTCGAATAATACTTACTTAATGCCTCACGCTTAAGCTCAATAATAAAGATCTGAAAGCATTTCATAAGAATATCAATCATTTTTAATGTAAGAGAACTAATCGTTTTTAAATGTAAGCTTAAGAGTTATACTAGCTTTATGGGAAGTTAAGTATAACCACTTAAGATTGGTAAAAGAAACAAGTTTGCTCATGTGTTTATAATGTACTTATGTTGAATCGTGAAAAGAATAATAAAAATGGTTTGATAAGAGACACTTATACGATGCTACGCAGTTAGTATCTTGTAATGCTTGTATAAGAGAGTATTCCTTGTCAGGCTTATGTTGTTTAAAGATAAGTTGTTATGTTAGTGTACTATCACTCACCTCGAGACGATACCGGGTTAAGCCGTCCGACGCGGTAGACTCGCGGTCCGGGACCATGATTCGAGAATACCTCATGCTGGTCCAGGGGGCCATGCGCGAGCTACGAGTTCCGTGTTAGTATGCGGGTTATGCCTCACGCGGCTCCATGCGGCTGCGCGACAACGAGTCCGTGACGACGCCGAGGAGTAACACCGACGCGGGTTATACTCACGCGCCCACGCGAAGGGCCTACGCGACCGGAGTCCGTGATTAGGCTTGCAGAGTGATAATACGCGCGTGGCCCGCTTCAATCATTCGCAATTAGAAAAGACCTATTACGCTTTACCTATTGTTGCCTTTTGCGATGTGGCACTACGCGCGTTCCTCGTTGTTTCATACATACTTGCAAAACTGCTTTTAAAATGATATGTTTCATTTAAGTATTTTACGCCATATACTTAGTACTGTCAGATCGACTCTCCTTCTGGGCCGCTCATGCCGCAGTAAGGGCAAGCAGTGCTAGATCCACATTCTTAGGATCTCTACGCCGGTGCCTGAGCTCCATCTTTTCCTGAGGTTCTACTTGGGTATGATCTCCTCGTCAGAGATAGTTTTGTATGTGGTATGGCGGCCCCGTCCCGCCATAGTTGTATATTTCAGAGGTCTGTAGTCATGTTGTACAAAGCTGTTTGATGTAATCGCTAAACCATGTTTATATATATATGCCGAAAGGCGATGTTTTCTCACATAAATCCGTGTCTTATTTTATAAATCGTTTACGGTTATTTATATTTCCGCCGACACTGATGTATGACTACTCAGCGCCTTGCAGCACTACCACGCCCCGAACGTCGTGACAAAAGTGGTATCGCAGCGCTTAATCTCTGAAAGTGTCTATGATCGTATCTAGTAGTTCGATTATCTACACGCGCACCACACCAATAATCGTGAGGCTATGGGATATTTAGGATCGGTTTCATTCTTCTCATTCCGAGATCGTGCTTTAGAGTCGTGGTTATAGGTCGACCCTCTAACGTATTCCTTTCCCGTAATGCTTATTCCTCCACGTAAGGCAACCCGCCCGTGGCGGCAAGGCAATGGCGGAGTCGCTAGCCGACACCCAGAGTCACGAGGGCTCGTGCCCGCCATACCGAGACGGCGAAGTTCTATGACGCCGCCAAATTTCAAAGACAGACCACGCACCCACACCTCCCGCCCCACACCGGGCGAGGAGTTAGGGTACAAGGAGACGGCCCAGCCTACAAAGTCAGGCCCGACACGGTGAGAGGCCGGACGCGGGCAGCCTCAGCCCAGCCCCACGGCCGCACTCCGTGGTACACCCGGCAGGCGTATAGTTTGAGGTCGCGAGATTTCGAGTCAGAGCCCGCCGAAGTTTTTCGGTCGAGGCCGAGGATGATCCGCAGGAGTTCATCCGCCGCCTTCAGAGGATCACGAGGGTGATCAAGGCCTCGAGACAGAGTCCGTGACCTTCGGTTCGCGACGCCGCGTGATACCGCAATCGATTGGTTTGATTCACGGAGTTATCCCGGAGAGCACGCTGGCCCCGCCTACTGGGATGAAGTTCTCGTGAGGCTTTCCTCACTTCACTTCTTGCCTCCACAGCATGGCGAGGGCGCGGCCGATAGATTTTACCATCGAGGCAGAGAGGACGACCGCCGTGGAGTACAATGTCGAGTTTGATTCATTAGCTCGAGCATGCCCCAAAGATTGGTAGCAGATATGAGGATAGGTGCACCGCTATGTCACCGGGCTAGACGACTATATGGCCGAGTCGCAGCGCGTGTTTCTCTTCACCGTATGGACATTACCCGCACGCAGCTCACGCCTGACGCGGCGAGCGCAGAGGTCGACGAATGACGACACAAGAACAGTTAAGGCCGTGGACGAGGGTCTTCCGTGGTTATCGTGGGCGCGGCCTCGCAGCAGCCTAGATTCGCACCACACCACCAGCAGAGCACTCGCACCGCCCTCAAGACCCGAGTTTTCGAGGGCGCACTGTGGCCCTGTGGCTTCGTGACGCCCGCAGAGTAGCAGAGATCGCCGACGACCACCCCAGCCAGGGCCGACGCAGAGATCCCATTACGGAAGCGTGGTACTACTTTTGGAGCTTGTTACGCCAGGCTGCCAGGTCACTTTGTAGGGATCGTCCGACCGGGCAGGCTGTGGGTGGTAGGCTCACCTTCGTTCTCGCTGCCGCCATTATCTCCTACGCTATCGCCCGAGGCGTGGTACATACGGGTCGCCAGGTCGCGGCAGGTCGTGGTCGTCCGCCTAGCGGTCCTCGTAACCGCATTTATGCTTTGGTCCACCGACAGATCGTGAGGCCTCACCGATGTCGCCACGTACCTTATCGCTCGGGTTTAATGTGGTATGCTTGATAGATCCGGTTCTACTGCCCCATATATCTCCCTGTCGCTAGTAGGATAGGTATAGAGCCCGATTCCATAGCCCTTTCGAGGTAGCTACGCCAGCTGGTGATTCGGTAGCTCGGCGGTATATGTAGCTTGTCCGTGACTATTTACGTCGCCGACCAGCCGACTGGACAGAGTCGAGATGATTGACTTCGACGTGATTATTGGACGGATTGGCTAGCTTCTGCTACGCCAATGTAGACCGCAGAGAGAGAGTAGTACGTTCCGCCTGCAGGAGCCATTGAGCGGGAAGGAGCACCAGACGCCGGCGGTAGGTTTATTTCACCTCGGCTAGGGAAGACGCGCAGGCGGGTATATCTACCATCTCGTCGTGTTTGATATCGGTCCGGCACCAGATTTTCCGGGCCAAAGAGTCGAAGTTCCCGCACGTGTTTCCGCATGACTCCCGTATCCTCCCGAGAGTGAGATCGAGTTTTGTATCGACATATTGCTGCACACTCTACTATTTCCATTCCGCCATACGTAACGGCACCCGCCGAGTGAGAGAGTCAAGGATCACTTAGAGATTTGTCGGAGAAGCGGCTTCATCGCCTAGTGTTTCTCCCCGGGAGCGCCAGATTGTTCGCGGTTAAGAAGGACGGACGCCGCGCATGGTGTTGATTACAAACAACAAGGTGACCATTAAGAACAGATACCCTTCCCAGATTGATGATTTGTTCGACCGCATAGTGCGTAGATGTTTTCCAAGATTGATCTCGCGATCGCTATCATCAAAAGTGCGAGTCGAGGCGGATGTCCCTAGATCGCATTCGGACCGTGACGCATTATGAGTTCGTGGTCATGTCTTTGTTGACCAATGCTCCGCCAGATTCATGGATTTGATGAACCGAGTGTTCAAACCATTTTCGACACGCTTGTGATAGTGTTCATCGATGATATCTTGGTTTATTCTCGCCGTAGCAGAGCACGCGAGCATTTGGCGACCGTGGCCGACGCTTCCAGACTGAAGCCAGACGCCAAGTTTTCCAAACGTGAGTTTTGCTGACTTCGGGCGCTTTTCGGGGCATATTGTCGGCCGATGGCATTCGAAAGGATACGCCAAGATCGAGGCGCCAAAGACTGCCTGCACCTACCACTCGGCAGCAGGTTCGCAGCTCGGGCCTCGCAGATATTATCTACGCTCGTAGAGAAGTTTGCTTCTATCTCGCACCATTGACTAGCCGACTCAAAGGCGCCAAGTTCCAGCCGGATCGATGTCAGGAGCGTGGTTTCAGCTGTTGAAAGAGATCGACGACCGCCTCGCTTTACTTCCGCAGGTCCACTGCTATGTTGCGGTATTGTGACGCGCCGCATCGGGTTGGGATGTGTTGACGCAAAGATGGCAGAGTTATAGCATACGATCCCGACACCAAGAAACACGAGGAGAACTACCCCACCATGATTCGAGTCGGCACCGTGGATTCACGCCAAGATCCGAGGCACTATTTGTAATGGGTTCACGTGATATTTTTACGCACCACAAGAGCCTCCAAAGATATCTTTCACCGTAGGAGCCGAACTTACCACAGAGACGGTGGTTAGAGTTGCTGGGATTACGATGTTGATATCCCGTATCACCCTTAAGGCCAACGCTGCGGGCGTACGCCTCAGTCGTAGTCACGGGGAGCCTATCGACGCAGGGCAGCGCAGGAGGGATACGGTTCGTGATTTGCATCGCTTAGCGAGCCTTGGTGTCCGCTTGATTGATTCTGACAGCAGCTGGTAGAGTTCGCGAGGTTGCCAGTCTTCCATCGCCGGCGAGGCGAAGAGGCAACAGCCGAGGATCCGCCTTGATTCGATATCGCGATACGCCTCTTCGCGAGGCGCGGTCCTTCTGAGGTAGCACTGACGGGTGCTAAGGCTCGAGGCGCATCGTGTTCCAGATGTTTCAGTGACTTCGGCAGGTTCTGGGAAGCACACAATGCTACAAGCATTTATCCATCCGGGTCGACCAAGATGCACCACGACCTTAGATCCGTATCGTGGACGGCCAAGCAGACGCTGCAGTTCGTAGCTCGCCCGTGGTTGTCGCAGGAAGGCAGAGCACCGCAGGCCCGTGGTTTGTTACGCATTTATCGAGATCCCGACCGGAAGGGAGGTAATCAACACGGACTTCATCACGTGATTACCTCGCACTCGCAGGAGACATGATTCTATACGGGTTATCGCCGACAGGTCGACTAAATCAGCCCACTTTCTTCCCGTCAGATCTACTTTTTCTACCGAGGATTATGCCGACTTACATCCGAGAGATCGCCGATCGCATGGAGTCCCTACTGATCATATCGCATGTGGAGCCTGGGCGCTTACCCATCTCGAGGCCTCGGAGGTCCTTCCAGAGGGGTTTAGACGCGCGAAGCTCAGTACATCGCATTTCATCCACGCATGCATCTGACAGCAGAGCGCACCATCCGCACTTTGAGGATATGTCGCGAGTCAGGTTATTGACTTCGCAGTAGCTGAGGATCATTTGCCTCTAGTTGAGTTCGCAGATAATAATAGCTACCACTCCAAGATTCGACGGCGCCTTACGAGGCCTTTACGGATGGCGCGCATCGCCATATAGTTGGTTCGACGTGGGCGAGGCGCGCCAGTGGGACCAGACGGTACAAAGCAGTGGATATGCGGCTTATCCGAGCCGCTTATCGACACCGAGTCGGCGTAAGTCATACGCAGATCATCGCCGTCGCATCTTGAGTTCGAGGTTCATGATTGGGTTTTAAGGCTGTCACCCATGCGGGTGTTATGAGATTCGAAGAAGGAAAACTCACCAGGTACATCGGGCCGCTTTGATTGTCCGCAGGTAGGCGCGTTGCCATGAGTCGATCCGCCGTCCGATCCGGAGGCAAGGCATCCGGTTTTTCACGCATCTACGCCGGCGAGACGATCGGATCCATCTAGTGGTACACCGACGACGATGTCCAGTGACCGGCGGGTTATCGATGAGGAGATTCCCATAGCGATAGTCGATCGTCGTTAGGCTCGCGACCGCGACGGGCTTCCACAAAGTCTTCGGCGAACGAGTCAGTGGCGAGATGACGGGAAGCCGAGGAGATACGAGGCGTATATCCTCACCTATTCCCCACACCTCCGTGTAATTCACTTTCCTACTTGTAAATTTTCATTATCGCTTATGCCAAGTGTTGTTGCCGCGCGTGGCATTTGCAACCGCTTAAGCATAGAATCTTATCGTTAATCGCTTAAGGAACATTCGACGAATGTTTCGGCGAGGAGAATGTTATACCCCGTATTTGCAGTATGCACGTAAGTGAATACGATAAAAAGTTTAGCCTTAAAGTTTAGGCTCGACGATTTTTTTGGGCACAACTCACAAAACGAATAGTTTTCCGGACTAAACGCTTCCACTTTCGTAGGGTAAATTCCGCCATGCCATTTCTAATTTTTGCGATTTTTCCGAGAGACTAAACATTTTGACCAACGGAGGGCGACACTTGTCACCCTCCAATCGATGGATTTGAAATCGCCCATTTGGACGAATCGACACGCGAGCATGTTTTTGTGCCAGGCACAAGTCATGAGTTGTAGGATATTTGTGCATAGTTAATCCTCACCCTACACTTGCCTTGCACTTGTCTTAATCTTCGCCATCGTTGGCCACTTCTGACCTATAAATACCCCTGAGATGAAGAGTTCTTCATCCACAAATCTTTCCAAGTCTTGAAAATCCTCTCCTCTCCCTTTGTAGCTCTTTCATCCAACACTCCTCCCTTTGTGAAGGCCCTGGCCGAATACCCCTCTAGCCTAGTAGTTTGGCCGAGGCCCCTCAGCTCAGCCAAAAATCTACCCTCCCCTCGGGTAGAAAAGTTGTCTCTAGTATTGTTATAATGCCCAAAATACCCTAGCCCAAATACCTTAGTACTTAGTAAGTCAGAAGAACTTCTAAGGTTTCGAGCATACAACTTGGAGCAAAACCTTGCTCAGCGCCGACTTTTCTAGGATATTATCGGGCTTACCGAGGTAACTAATCCTAACCTCTTTGAATTAGAGAATACTTCACCGTAGTAGTATTAGAATAAGTAATAAATACTTAATAATATCACGTAATAGAATTGAATCATACCACAAGTAGGCGGTATAAAAGAAGAATAATCAAATCAGATTACATAGACTGTTTCACAGTGAGACTTATATAGCTCACCGTGGAAAGTCGCCCAACTTTCCGTAATCAGAACCCTCTGCTTAGAATGACCTTCAGAGTAGTCTTTGATAGATGTCCGTGACTATTATAGTCGACTCTCGCGCACATATTCAACTCGCGTGGATTTCACTGGTATGTGATTCTTCCTAAAGCATGATATTTACAATATATATAGTATAGAGACGCATACGTGTTAATCGAATAATAACTACCAAATGTCTTTGACTTAAGCTCGACAATACTTACTGAATGCCTCACGGCTTAAGCTCAATAATAAAGATCCAAAGCATTTCATAAGAATATCAATCATTTTTAATGTAAGAGAACTAATCGTTTTTAAAATGTGTTAAGAGTTATACTAGCTTTACGGGAAGTTAAGTATAACCACTTAAGATCGTAAAAGAAACAAGTTTGCCTATGTGTTTATAATGCATTTATGTCAATCGTGAAAAGAATAATAAAAATGGTTTGATAAGAGACACGAGCATGATACGCAGTGTTAGATTCAGAATGCTTGTATAAGAGAGTATTCCTTGTCAGGCTTACGTTGTTTAAAGATGTTCGTTATGTTAGTGTACTATCACTCACCTCTGAGACGATACCGGGTTAAGTCGCTCCGACGCGGGTAGACTCAGTGTCCGGGACCATGATTCGAGAATACCTCACGCGGTCCAGGCCCACGCGAGCCACGAGTTCCGTGTTAGTACGCTGGGTTATGCCTCACGCGCAACGCGCTACGCGACAACGAGTCCAGACGATGAGGAGTAACACCGACGCGGTTATACCTCACGCGGCCCACGCGAAGGGCCTACGCGACCGGAGTCCAGATTAGGCTTGCAGTGATAACACGCGAGTGGCCCCGCTCAATCATTCGCACTCAGAAAAGACCTATTACGCCACCTATCATGTTTGTTGCGATGCGGCACTACGCGCGGCCTCGTTGTTTCATACATACTTGCAAAACTGCTTTTAAAATGATATGTTTCATTTAAGTATTTTACGCTTCATATACTTAGTACCGTTGCCAGATCGACTTCCTTCGGCCGCTCACGCCGGTGTAAGGGGCAAAAGTGCTAGATCCACATTCTAGGATCTCTACGCCGCGCCGAGCTCCATCTTTTCCGAGGCTCTACTGGGTACGATCTCCCTGTCAGAGATAGTTTTGTACAGCAGTGGTATGGCGGCCCCGTCCCGCCATAGTTGTATATTTCAGAGGTTCAGAGTCACAGAATGTGGATGTAATCATAAACCATGTTTATATATATATGCCGTAAAGGCGATGTTTTCTCACATAAACCGTGTCTTATTTTATAAACTGCTTCATGGCTTGCTTTATATTTCCGCCGATTACTGATGTACTACTACTGGTGCTCTTGGCATCACGGGCCCCTAACGGTCACAAAGGTAGCGGTTTTCCTCGACGCTTATGTTGTTTAAACGTTAAACCGTTATGTTGGTATTATACCACTCACCGTGTTTCCGGGTTAAGCCGCCTCCACGCGGTAGACTCAGCGGTCCGGGACCATGATTCGAGAATACCTCACGCGGTCCTGGGCCTATGCGAGCTACGAGTTCCGTGTTAGCGCGGGCCTTTACGGTCACGCGGTTTACGCGCTACGCGATCGCGAGTCCGTGACGACGCCGGGAGTAGCCACCGACGCGGGTTATACCTCACGCGCCGACGATCGCCTACGCGAGTCGCGAAAGTTCCGTGGCTAGACGCCGCACATTAGATATCATGCGGGGCCGCTTTGATCACGTGACTGCATGCATCTTATGATACGCTTCATGACCTTGTTGGTAGGTGTTGGCGCAGAGTCGCTACGCCTTCGCATTACCTCAGACGGCAGCATATGGCACGTGGGACTCGTGTTCATGTGTGTTCCTCGGTGCTTTATATCATAAACCAGCAGAATGGCGGGGCGTATTCCACGCATGATTGATGCTGGCGTGAGACCCATAGTTATTAAGATGACTGGTGGCGCGAGTCCCTAGCTTGATACGATCGCTATTTATTTTAAATCGTAGTTTGCTATCATACATGTCTCCCGCTTGTATAGACTACTATGATTTCATTTACGTGATTTATTTTCGCCACATACCGCACTGCCATCGACTTTTCGGCCGCGTCATGCCGCAGTAAAGGTACACCCGCCTTGATCCTCGCCTAGGTCACAGCCATTTGCTGGGAAAGCTCCGCTTCTCCGAGGCTTATCAGCCGTATAGTCCCCTGTTGCAGGTGTTTATATCTGTGGTACATGGCCACCGTCCCGCCTATCATTGTTGTATAATTTCAGAGGTCCGTAGTACCAGGCAGTGGTTTGTAAAAGGGATTAAACTGCTCATTTGTAAGAATTGATATTTATATATATGTCGAAAGGCAAGTTTTCTCGACATCGCTTTGTACTTCATTTGTTTCATGTATTGTTTTATGTCCGACACTGATGTCAGATCACCAGGTGCCCGGTAAGGCACCACCACGCCCAGTTCGGTCGTGACAAAAGTGGTATCGAGCGCTTAATCCTCTGAAAGTGTCGCGCATCAGATTCCAGCAGTTCGATTATCGCGCCGCGCACCACACCAATAATCGTGAGGCTATAGGATATTTAGGATTGGTTTCTATTCTTCTCACTCAGATCGCGCCTTGTGAGCCGTTGTAAGTCGACCCTCTCACGCATTTCTTTCCTCACCGCTATGCCTCCGTAGGGCAACCCGCCCGTAGCGGCAAGGCGGAGCCGCGAGCAGAGTTCGTAGGTTACGCAAGACAGCCCAATCATTACCTAGGTAATGCTTCATTCGGGATTTCGCGACGCCACTAGCCCCAGAGAGTTTAAGCACGCGGCAGCCTTACATCGCGCCATGATATTGAACCTTCGCCCCACGACCGAACAGAGAATATAGATTTCAAGGAGGCGACCACATTAACTATGGATTTGACTACCGAGAGTATACCGACGCATCAGCGAGTCTTGATGAATATCAACGAAAAGGTCAGGCAAGAGTAAGTTCTTCGTTAGTTTGAGCATGGCTCGTATCACGCCATGCAGCCGAGACGCAGTAGATCGACGTTAACGGGCGACAATAGAAGAGGCCGAGCAAAGAAGGTCCTTTGTAACTTTCGAGGCGAAGTCGCCACACCAGATTAGACGGTACATCCACCAGCAGAGTGGTCTTCCACGATTTCGTGACGCTCGTACGCAGGAGTGGTTAGAACCTGTGGCTTCCGCTCATTGGCTACGTGACGCCATCCCGGAATGTCGCTTTTAGTCGGGTACTTGTTGCACCATGCGACCGCCGTGGTCCGATGTCGAAAGAGTGTCCGCAAGGACTTAGCCTTCGTGATCGCGGTAGTTCGTCACCTTCCTTAGCGGCGCTCACGCGTGTTTGATTAGAACGACTGGGAGTGAAGCAAGAGATTCGTGCATATCCTTAACCTCTGTAGTTCAAGATGTGATAAGACGGGTATATCATAAGTGCCATGTTTTGATAGCAGTGTTAATATTGTGATTAGAAATCTCGTTAGTTAACCAAGTAAGATTTGGGGATAGAGAAGGCGCGAGCCTTAGAGTTTTATACGTAGAGACCTTAGAGCAGGCCATCTCGAGAAAAGGTGTAGTGTTATGTTTGATCCAGATCGGAAGTGCATAGCGCACGTGAGCTACGCTTGGGATAGGTCCCTGGCAGTGTGGAATGAAAGGGGGTAGTTGAGCTAAGAAGACCGCCAGGTTTTCGAGCGTGATTAGTGAGAGTTTTCCTTCGTGAGCTAGCATTGCTGCGCGCTGCCGGTCGGGTTGAGGCCACGCCGCGTCAACCCGCGGCAGGTTTGGTGGTGCGGGTCTTGTGGTGGTCCCGCCTTGTGTTAGGGTCACGAGGGTGTTAGGCCCAAGTTTAGTTGACCAACACGAGTTCGTGGACGCGTCGACCGTTGGTTGGCCGACGGGGCAGCCCATCGTGTTCTTCGGTCGGACCGCTTCACTGACAGTTGTTGTTTTAACAGAAAGGTTGGAAGGTCGCACGGTGCCTACCTTCACCTTATGGCGCAGTGGAGCCCGTGGCACGATCGCTTTTGTTTGGAAGTTTTACCAAACATGTGTTAAGAACTCAGTGAGTCTCAGACCACATTCGCCTCGCCGTTGTTCGATTTCGGTAGTTGCAAGGTTTGTTGTCCCCGTGAAGGAGTGTTGTTAGCTACCATTTCGTTGTTCTGATGTCTCCTTGAAGCCTTGTAGGGGCGGAAGTGTAAGTTGCTTGGCCGACGGGTTCGATGTTGGCAAGGTTCAGATAGTTGGTTCAGGTTTGTTCCAACAGGCTGTGGATAGGGCGAAGCTTATCTAGAAGAGTTTTTGGCAGCAGAGGAATCGTGCGGATTATCTACGACGACGCCAGAGTTCAGCCGACGGTCGGTCTTCAAAGTACCACCCTGATTGTGTGACGAGCTTTGGAAAACAGAGGAAACTTAGCCCGAGTTACTTGGGCCTTCGAGAGTTCATGTGAAGAATAGGCCAGGTTTATATGTTAGCATTTGCCGTCCGACTTGTGAGGCAGGACGTCCGGCCTTTCGTATTGTTATGATTCGAAAGTATCAAGATCCATCCGTAATGTTCCCGCTTAACGATGCCCACGAAAGAGATAGTAACCCCGAAGTTTTGGAAACCAAAGCAGATCGTAAATGTGGTGCGGTTCGAGGTACGAGCTTCAGTGATCGTGACGCAGCCCGGCACCATTTGTTGGGTCGTCGAGCAAGGCTCGCGACAAAGTGACAAAAGTGGTATCATTTTGGCGATGTTAGAGGTGTTTCTCGTGGACTCGATGTAAGTTTTTATGCGCGGTGTTTCGTGGCCGATGCGGTGTTGGTTCTCGTAAGTATAGTAGTGAAGACTATATCGGGCGACGCTGTTTTGAGACTTAGAAGGAACATTCGACGAATGTTTCGAGGGGAGAATGTTATACCGTATTTCCGCAGTATGTACGTATGACGCACGTAGAAATTTGAACTTGTGATTTAGGTCGTTAATTCTTTTGTTCACAACACCCGATTTGAGTCGTTTTTCGACTAAACGCTTCCACCTTTTCGTAGGGAATTTCCGCTATGTCATTTTTAATTTTTATGGATTTTTCCGAGAGACGAAACATTTTGGATCAACGGGAGGTGACATGTCACCCTCACATCGAAGCGCGGGCGCAACCATTGGCCGAATTGGGCTACTTTATGGCCTTGATTTGTGCCTTGTTTCAGGCCTTGTTTCAGGAGTGTTTGTGGAGTAGGGTTAGGTGCACACGGCTTGATTCGCCCTACACTTGCTATGCACTTGGCAAGATCTCGCCATTGGTTGGCCTTGGCTCAGGCTATAAATACCCTCTCCCTTGATGAATTCTTCATCCTTTCCACAAATCTTCTAAGTGTTAAAATCCCTCCTCTCCCCTCTTGACTCTCGCCCAAGAGCCCCTCTCCCTTGAAAGTCCCTCGCCGAGAGCCCTCTTCCCCTAGCCTAGTTGTTGTGATAATACCCCCTTTGTGGTGTAGAAATACTCAAAAGTATTGTTATAATGCCCAAATTACCTTAGCCAGATACCTTGTAGTATTCTAAGGTTATACTTATACGAAAAGCCTGTAAATACTATTATACTTCCCGTACCACAAAACCAAACCCTAGGAAAATCTCCATAGTCCGTCGGAGTATTGTGTAGAAGTTAGAACTTCTAAGGTGGTTTAGAGCGGGTCGAGCGCCTGAGTCGAGCTAAACGATTGCCCAGGATCGACTTTATACTTGGATAATTATGGGCTTATCGAGGTAAATATCTTGTCCCTCTATTGTATTTGGAAATTACATGATTGTTAGACTATAGTTGAAGTATACTATATGTAGAACTGAACGTTGTTATCGCAATGTCTTTTGACTTAAGCCCAATAATAAGAAACCTTTTCAAAGAAGAGTATCGAATCGTTTTTACATAGGATCAGACATAAGAGACTTGTGTAGCTTTTCTGTGAGGTAGAATTGTGCACGTCCGGTTAGATGTATGAACCCCGGTTGGCTTGATAGCCGGCCCCGATAGAGAGGAGATTTACGCCATGTGGGAGGTCGCAATTTTCTGTAGAATGTTCTACGGCGGGATCTAAATGTTAATAAGCGCCAGTGGCCTTATAGTCAAGTACTACGTATGGCGCGATCTACCGCAAGGAGTAGCCGACGGCTCAAGTATTGAGCGTTTTGCTATTAGTCGATACTCATCGCGAGGTATGTGAAACTCTTCCTATCTCTTCTAGCATGATATGTGTGAACTATGTAGTACGGAGACGCATACGTGCAAATGTATTTGATTAGTGTAAAACATAAAGTGTTATAACGACTTTACGGGAAGTTGGTTATAACAGCTTTATGTTGGTAAGAAAATACATGTGGTTTTTTTTAAGGTAACCGGTTTGAACTATAACTGGCTTGTTATGTGTTAATAAAGAACTTGAAGTATTTCAAAAGATTTTTGAATCATTTTGAAAGAAGAAGTAATACTTGGTTTTGAAAACTTAAGAGTTATACTAGCTTTATGGGAAGTTAGGTATAACGCTTAAGAATGTTTTATCGATTTCGAAATCGTAACGTGTATCGACAAACCATCGCGTTAATAAAAGGAAATGTTTTAACAGATTAAGTATTATTAAAACCAAGAGAAACTTCCATCCGCATGAAGCTAAGATGAGACAAAATGATATTTCCTAGATCACGGTCGTAATAAGATTGTTATAAACGAGAATATCCTACTCACATATAAGGCTTATGTTCGATAGTTTAAAAGAGAGAATTATATTCTTAAATGAATAAGACTATGAACTACTTAAACCTTTCTAAAATAAGAAACGTGAACATTTGAAATTAGGCAAACTTCGACGCTTGGATAATAATGTTGTTACTTGATTTTACAAAGATAAGTGTTTTGATTCACTTCAAAAGATAATCACTCTATTTTCATATACTACTGTATTGTGTGACTTTGTGAAAGTAACGATCTTTTAAAAAGTTAATGTATGAAGTACTTGGGGATAGAAACCCGAACATGTTGACACATAGTAGAAAGTACCTTATGTGTGAATAACTTGATTGTATTGGTGTGATAGCCTTGTAATACCTTCGTGTTGATTTGATAAGTAATCATATTAGGACGCCACGGTGTTAGTATTCGTGATGTTTGTGTAAAGCGGTTTTCCTCGATTGTGCTTATGTTGTTTAAACGTTAAACCGTTATGTTGGTATTATACCACTCACCGTGTTTCCGGGGTTAAGCCGCCTCCGATGCGGTAGACTCAAAGTGTCCGGGACCATGATTCGAGAATACCTCACGCGGGTCCTCGGGGCCTGCGCGAGCTACGAGTTCCGTGTTAGTGTGCGCCTTTATGGTCACGCGATCATGTGCGCTGCGATCGCGAGTCCGTGATCGACGCGGGAGTAGCACCGACGCGGGTTATACCTCACGCGGCCGACGAGATTGGCCTACGCGAGTCGCGGAAAGTTCTGTGGCTAGACGCGACATTAGATATCGCGGCAAGTGGCCGCCTTTGATCACGTGACGGCCTAGACAGATCTTATGATACGCTTCACGACCTTGTTGGTACTGCAGGTGTTAGTAGTCGCTATGCCTTCAGATTTACCCTCAGACGGTGTTATTATGGCAGTGGGACCCGTGTTCATGTGTTCCTTGGTGCTTTTATATCATAAACCGCAGCTGGCGTAAGGTATTCCACGCATGATTGATGTTGTGGGCGTGAGACCCATAGCGTTATTATCGAGTGATGACTTTGAGGCGCGAGTCCCCGGCTTGACATGATCGCTATTTATTTTAAATCGTAGTTTGCTATCATACATGTCTCCCGCCAGTATAGACTACTATGATTTCATTTACGATTTATTTTCGCTTTCACATACTCTGCACTGTCAGATCGACTCTCGGGCCGCTCATGCCGCAGTAAAGGTACACCGCCTTTGATCCTCGCCTTAGGGTCACAAGCTCATTGGGAAAGCTCCGCTTTCTCCGAGGCTTATCAGCCGTATAGTCCCCGTTATCAGAGGTGTTTACATTCGTGGTATGGCGGGCCCCGTCCCGCCATTGTTGTTGTATAATTTCAGAGGTCTGTAGTAATCGCAAGTGTGGTTTGTAAAAGGGATTAAACTGCTCATTTGTAAGAGTTGTTATTTATATATATGTCGAAAGACAAGTTTTCCTCGACATCGCTTTTGTACTTCATTTGTTTCATGATGTGTTTTATGTTCCGCTGACACGATGTTGTATCACTAGGGTGCCCGGTAAGGCACCACCACGCCCTGTGTTCGGTCGTGACACTAGGCCCGATGAAGCCCTTTCTCCAAAGAAATCTCTCATTGGTCCTTCAACTCTCTCAACTCGACAAGTGCCATTCAGATGGCTGAATGGAAATAGGTCGAGTGTCCGCAAAGACATCGATACAAAACTCTATCTCCTCTCGTGAGGGATACCCGAGGTCATCCGAAACACATACGGGAACTCTATGACTATCGAATCGAATGAAAACTGTACCGCACTCAAAGATCAAACACCCGAATGAGATGGTAGATATAACCCTTCCGCACTATCTTCCTAGCCTCGAGGTAAGAAATAAACTTACCCTCTACACACGTTGTTCCTCCCACTCAACAACCTGGCCTCAGAAACCGGAACTGCACCACTTTCTCCTCAGCTACATTGGCGTAGCAAGACGCTAGCCAATCCATACCCAAGATCACATCGAAATCGCCATATCCAACTCTACCAAGTCGGCAAGTGGTCCGACGATCGCATACGGTCATCGACAAGCCCTATATACCCGCCGAGCTACCACCGAATCACCCATCGCATAGCTACTCGAAGTGGTTCATGGACTCAGGCTCTATCCCTATCCTACTAGCAATAAGGGGATATATATAGGACATAGTAGAACCCGGATCTATCAAGGCATACACGTCACAACATGAAACTGATAAAGTACCTGTGACGACATCGTGCGAGGCCTCCCGTCCCGCCGGCCGACAAGGCATAAATGCGTTCTCGAGGACCGCTAGAATCGACCCACGCCACGACCTCTCGCCGCGACCTGCCGCCCATGAGTTCCCTCGCTCCGGGCGAGTAACTGCAGGAGATGAAGAAGACCCGGCGAAAGACCGTAGGTCGACTCTACCACCGGGCCGATGCCCTTGGCCTGACAGCCTCGCATAATGACCGCCGCCACAAGTGTAGCAAACTCCCGTAGTATTACAACTCCGAATGGAATCTACCACATCGACACACCGAGCGACTCGATCGGTTAGCACCTTGCCACTCGAAGTCCAAGTCCCGGGCCCCGACCGCTCAATACTGGATGTACCAAAATGATGTAGGAGTGCTCGAGCCGGTGGTGCAAATCAGACGTCACGAGGCCGCCCACCCCGAGAGCTACCAAAAGATCCGCCATCTCGGCCTTCTTCTCGCTGATATTCGCCGACCGCCGGTCTCTACGCCTCGTGATCCAAGTGCATGAGCTCGCATACGTAATGTCCATGCTCGTCAAGAGCCACACCCGCACAAGACTCGCCATAAAATCATCTAGCCCGACGACGTAGCGGTACACTCCCTCCATATTCGCTACCAACGCAGTGGACATATCGAGCCAAAGAATCGAACTCGACGCCAGACTCCTAATCGCGGCGCCTCTGCTCTCAACAACAAAACTTGTCGCCCGCCCTCCTCATCCGCGAGGCAAGAAGTGAGTGAGAAAGCCTCCGAGAACTCGCCCCAAGTAGCCGGGACGCGTGCTTTCCCGGATAACTTCACGAATCAAACCAATCGATCGCAGTATCACGCAGCCTTACGCGAACCAAGATCACGGACTCGATCTCCGAGGCCTTGATCACTGCACGAACCTTCAGAATCGACGGATGAACTCCTCGCGATCATCCTCGCCTCGACTGTAGAACTCGCGGGCTACAACTCATAAAATCCCTTAGCCTCAAACTGGCCGATCTCGGGTGAACCACATGCACCGCTGAACTAGAATCGCCAGATCCAAATTTATCTCATGTTCGCCACAACTCGCCAAGAATCGAAGTCATCTCTGTACTTAACTCTCGCCTCTGCCGCCGTGGACCGAGGCGGTATCGTGGTCTCGCTGGGCCGGCGGTGTGGAACTCGCCGCCCGAGGTATCGCTGCATAGATCGGGCTCGAGCCTCGTGACTTTGTCCTACTAGCAGCCTCCGCCGCTTTGCCCTTCTGGGCCCGGTTGCCTTACGCGAGGCATAATCACATGTAAAAGGAATGCGTTAGAGGGGTCCAACTTATAACATGCCTAAGGCACGATCTCAGAGTGAGAAGAATGGAAACCAATCCTAAATATCCTATAGCCTCTCGACATCGCGTGGTGCACAACACACCGATAATCAAGACTCTACCGATACGGCTCAGAGACACTTTTCGAGGATTAATCGCTCGATACCACTTTTGTCACGCACTGCCTGGGCCCGTGGATCGTGCCTTACCCGGAACCCAAGTAGTCATACATTAGAGTAATCGCTTTAATATAAAAACAAGACCGAATCAATATGAAAAGAAAACAGCTTTATATGAGAAAACGCCGCTTTCTGCATATATATATATATCAAAGTTTGGCGCTTAGATCCCAACTGCATAATAGACTACAAACCTCTAAGGAAGTAGATAACTATGGCGGACAGGCCCCGCCATACCCCGAATGTACATATATCTACAACACAGGAGAACCATACCAAAAGTCGAGCCTCCTATAAGACGGAGCTCCCGACACCAAAGTAGAGATCCTAAGGACGTGGATCTAGCACTGCTTCCCTTACTCGCGCATGAACGCAGCCCCGGGCGAGGTCGCATAACAGTACTAAGTATGTGAAACTGTAAAGTACTGAAATTAAATCAAGTGTCTAAAACCATTTATAAATAAAATCAGTTAAACTGCACATAGTGCCACAACATAAACAAGAGCAAAATAGATATATCAGAATCGGTCTTTTCTAGGCCGCTAATGATCAAGCAAGGCCAATCGCCCATAGTATCATGCGTGCCTAATCTCGACTTCAGTGAACCCGTGATAGTCACACATAGACCCGCATAGGCCGTATAGACCAAGACGGGGTAGCTAGCCCTGCATTCTCCTCGACTCCGCACCGCATAGTCACATAGACCGCATAGTCACACTGACCGCATAAGGCACTCCTCGACGGATAATACACCCGAATGATCAACTCGAACTTCGCACTCCGCATAGTCACACGCACCGTGATAGCCGATAGACCAAGATCAAGGTGGCAAGCCCTGTGATAACAAGTCAAGGGTATGTGATATAATGACAAGATAACGGTCTTAACGTTTAACAACGTAAGCACAACAAGAATAACCCCCTTACACAACAAAACAAGACACTAACACACGTAGCATCATAACATGGTTACTTATCAAAGCATCTTACTATATTTTTCAGAAATCAATACAAGACTTTCATAAACAAATAAGTAAACTGCCTTTATCATTCTTAAGTCGTTATACCTAACTCCTCATAAAGTCGGGTATAACTCTTAAGCTTTTAAAACCAAGTATTACTCTTCTTTCAAAAACGATTCTTAATTCTTTTGAAATACTTCAAGATTCTTATTATGAGACTCAAGTAAAACCATGTTCGCTTAACACACGACGCTCACCGCACTATATATATACTTTAAAATATCATGCTCAAGCGGTATAGGAAGAATCACATACCTTCTCGAAATCCACATGCCAAGTCGAATATGTCACGCAGAGTCTCAACCTATAATAGTCAAATACGCCTATCAACGCCTAGACTACTCAAGGATAATCTAAGCAGAGGGTTCTCTATTCTACGGAAAATCGGGCAGCACTTCCCTACCCGTTAAGCTACTAAAGTCTACTGTAAATACAGTCCTATGTAAGTACAGTTTAATCTTCTTCTTATATATTCTTCCACGTGTGATTTCGCTTCAATTCTTCTCAGAATACCCTTCTATGTAATTACAGTTCGATACTCTTCTTTAATACCCTTCTATGTGTTTTAAACTTATGTCTATACTTCTACAGTATGTATTCTTCAATTACAATAGAAGGATAAGATTATTTACCTCGATAAGCCCAATATTATCCAAGATATAAGTCGATCCTGAGCGAGGTTTAGCTCCTAATCTGTTCGCTCCAATCCTCTCCAAGAAACCCTTAGAAGTTTCTACACAACTTCTACTTTCTACTTCAACCTACTATGAAGTTTCCTAGGGTTTCGCTTAGTGACTAATGGATATAAGATAGTATTTCCGACTTCACGATAGAGATAACTTTGGAAATACTATATGGGATCACTAAGGTATTTTGGGGATAGTAACAATACTTGGAGAGTATTTCTACCAAGAGGGGTAGTGTTTCGCCAGTGGCTTCCAAGAGGGAGGCTTGCCGAGACTACAAGGAAGTGGGGAGGAGAGGGTGTTTCGCTTTAGCACTTCAAGAGGGGAGTGAGGCTTGACGAGAACTCTGGGAGAATGAGGCTTTGAGACTTGGAAGATAATTTTGTGGATGAAGAATTCTTCAACAAAGGGGGTATTTATAGGCTTTCAAGGGCCAAGATGAGTGCAAGTGGATGGTGAGGATTTGCACAAGTGCACCCTAACCCTACTCCACAAATCACTCACAAACATTGACCCTTGTTTTAGGCCCTAAAATCGTCCCATCTGTGGCCTCTTTGCCGTCTATACGAGGGTGACAAGTGTCACCCTCTCGTTGGTCCAAAATATTTCATCTCTGGAAAAATCCGCAAAAATTATAAATGACATAGCCGTAATTTTCCCTACGCAAGTTTTGGAAAACGCTTCGCCTGAAAAACCATTCGCTTCGTGAGTCAGGCCCAAATTTCGTCCTAAGCCTTAACTTTAGGGTTGAACTTTATACGCACGCCTCACGCATATACCCGGAAATACGGTATAACAGAATTTAACCCGCACAACGCCGCATGCCCCAAGATCTTACTCCTGTGATAAGCACGGCCATGGAACCATCCTAATGGAAGATACTCGCGACCACCCATCGTGTCAAGATGTCCAAAGGAAATAACAAGATAACAATCATAATGGAAGCATACTGCTGGCCACCCATCGTGTCATTATGTCCAAAGCAAATAACAAGATAACACTTAATGGAAGCATACCCGGGCCACCCATCGTGTCAAGATGTCCAAAAGGAAATAACAAGATAACAATCATAATGGAAGATACTCGGCCACCTATCGTGTCAGATGTCCAAAGCAAATAACAAGATAACACTTAATGGAAGCATACCCGGCCACCCATCGTGCAAGATGTCCAAAAGGAAATAACAAGATAACAATCATAATGGAAGCATACTCTGGCCACCATCGTGTCGATGTCCAAAAGGAACGATATAGTGGAAGATACCCGGCCACCCATCGTGTCAAGATGTCCATCAATCAACTGTGATAGCCGCCTCCAACGAGACGCCAGAGCACGTAAATACAACACTTGCACAACAAAGGCTATCACCACAAGCATAGGCAAGTTCAACATACTCATAGACTTTCATTTTATTACAACAACCGGATTTTAACCCCAAGGTACTACGATTTTAACTCTTTAAAAGATCCATTTCTTTCACAAAAGTCACATGATACCCATAGTATCAAAATAGAGTAACTATCTTTTAAGTAAACCAAAACAATTTCCATATCTTCTTTCGAATAAACCAACTTAAGACAAAACCATGACTTCCTTTAAACCATTTTAAGACAAAACCATGTCTTTCTTTAAAACCAAAACACTTTAATTTCCTCAAGTCTCTTTTCTTTTAGAAAACAAGTTCCTTACTTTGGAATTTAAGAAAAATCAATACTTGTTATTAATGATCTTATTAAAGCAACCATGATCTAGGAAATGTAATACAATTTTGTCTTATCTTAGCTTCTATGCAGATGGAGGTTTCTACTGGTTTTAATATAATTAATTATTTGTCAATACATTTTCCTTTATTAACGCTCGCAAATGGTTTGTTCGATACTTATTCTCATTTCCGAAATCAATATAACTTATTCCTTTTTAAAACCCAATTACCCATTTCTCATAAATGCGGTTTCACAACTTTTTAACACAAACCAAGTCCTTAATATTTCACATCAAGTCATTTATAAGTCAAGTCTCTTATCTTTTAAAACCACAAACCATTTCTTTACCTACATAAAGTTGTTATAACAAACTTCCCATAAAGCCGTTATAACACTTTATGTTTTAAACCAACCAAATTGCTTAGCACACGACGCCTACCGCACTACATAGTTCACAACAATCATGCTAGAAAAGATAGGAAGAGGTTCACATACCTCGTGACGATTATCGACAATTAGCAAAATGCTCCAAAGTACTATAACCCGCTAGCCTTTTCCACCCTTCAAGTAGAATACGCCACTGTAGTACTTCAACCTATAAAGGCCACAAAACATCTATCAACCTCAGATCTCTTCAGAGAACAATTCAAAGCACAAGGTCATTATTCTACGGAAAATTCGCAAAGACCTCCTCCCCGTAACCACATAAATCTCCTCCTCTATCAAGGCCCGCTACCAAGCCAACAACTCTGCCGGGTTACACGCCTAACCTGACGGTACAACATCGCCCACAATAATACTACAAGTCTATCAGAATTGTCACGACCAACCTGCCCGTGATCGTGCCTTACCCGGCACCCTAGTGATACAACATCGTAGTAATCAATAACATAAACAAGACATGAAAATATTATGAAGTAAGAAACAAGAACTGAGAAAACTTGCTTTACGGCATATATATATAGATCAATTTAAAACCGAACGCTTACATCCCATTACAACTCGCCACAACAAGATTACATGCACTTCTAAGAAAGATATGACAACAATGGCGACAGGCCCCGCCATACCCCGAATGTAAATACCTACAACGATGTGGACTATACCACCGATAAGCCTCCGAGAAACGGAGCTTCCCATACGCCGAATCGTGACCCCGAGAACTAGGATCAACGATCGTGTACCTCAACTCGCAAAGATTTAACGCACTTCGGCGAGGTCAAGCATAACAGTACCAAGTATGTGAAATCAGAAAGTACTTAAATGAAAACATATCATTTTAAAATCAGTTTTGCAAGTATGTATGAAACAACCAAGGTAACCGCACATAGTGCCACATCATAAACAAGAGCAACAATAGGTAAATCGTAATGTGTCTTTTCTAGGCCGCGAATGATCGGCAGGCCAATTGCCCGTAGATCACCATGCAAGCCTAACTCGACTCGTAGTCCGCATAGGCCACTCATATAGGCCCGCATAGTGGTATGTAACCCCGCATCGAGGGTAGCTACTCCCTGATCGCCCCGACCCGCACCGCACGCGCCACAGAGACCGCATGACCACAACGCGGCCGCAAACTAACCCGAACTCCCGTAGTTCCGCACGGATCCTCGGACCCGCACGAGGTATTCTCGAATCACGGTCCTGCATCGCCGAGTCTACCCCGCACGGAGGCCTTAACCTCTAAATATGTCAAGAGCGAGTGATATTATACTAACATAACGCCTTATCGTTAAACAACATAAGCACAACAAGAATACTCTCTATACCAACGTTACAAGACACTAACACACGTAGATCCTAACATGTTTACTTATCAAATCAACAAGAAAGTATTACAAGGCTATCACAAACCAAAGACAATCAAGTTATACACACAAGGTACATTCTAATATATGATTAACAAGATCGGTATCTATTCCCAAAGTACTTCATACATTATCTTTAAAAGATACGCTACGCTTACAAAAGTCACACAATACGTAGTATATGAAAATAGAGTGATTATCCTTTAAGTAAATCAACACTTCTCTTCGTGAAAAATCAAGTAATAACATTCTTTTCCAGATGTTTCAAGTTTGCCTAATTTCAATTACTCAAGTTTCTCATTTTCGAAAGGTTTCGTAGTTCATAATTTTAATCACTTAATGATATAATTCTCCTTTAAAAGCAATTTGAGAAACATATGTCTGATACGTGAGTAGGTTATTCTTGTTTATAACAATCTTATTTAAGTAGCCATGATCTAGGAAATGTAACATCATTTTGTCTCATCTTAGTTTCTATGCAGATGGAAGTTTCTACTGGTTTTACTAATACATTATTAGTCAAAACATTTCCCTTTATTAGCGCTGCTGTGGTTTGTTCGATACTTATTCTCGATTTCAAATCAAGAAACATTATTGCTTTTAAAATCAAGTACTCATTACTCGCGAATGAGGTTTTACAACATTTTTTTAACAAAATGTTAATTACCAAGTAAAACAAGTTAAGTCTCTTATCTTTTAAGATCAATAAACCATTCATTTTACCATTCTTAAGACGTTATACCTAACTTCCCATAAAGCTAGTATAACTCTTATTATTCAAAACCAAGTATTATTCTTCTGTTAAAAATGATTCAAAGATTCTTTGAAGTACTTCAAGCTTCTTTATTATTACACATTAAGTCAGTTATAAGTCAAATCAGTTACCTTTTAAAACCATAAAGCATTTTCTTACTTACATAAAACTGTTATAACCAACTTCCCATAAAACCGTTATAACACTTTTATGTTTCAAACCAATCAAATACGCTTAACACATGTACATCTACCGTACTACATAGTTATACACATATCATGCTAGAAAAGGTAGGAAGAGGTTCACATACCTCGCGACGAGTATCGACTAATAGCAAAACGCCCAAGTACCTTCAAACCGCCTGGCTACTCCTTAAGCCAAGTAGATCGCGCCACGCATGGTACTTCAACCTATAAGGCCACAAGGCGCTTATTAACATCTAGGTCTAATCGTAGAACATTCTACGAAAATTCGAAGAGCACCTCCCCGCACAACAGAAATCTCCTCCTCTATCGGCCGCTACCAAGCCAACCAGTGGGGTTGTACGCCTAAACCTGACGTGCACAATTCTATCACACGTAAAAGCTACACAAGCTCATCAGAATACCCCTATGTAATTACAGCTTCAAGACTCTTCTTCAAAAGGTTTCTTATAATTCGTGCTTAAGTCAAAAGACATCACGATAACTACGCTCATTTCTATATATAGTATACTTCAACTATATATTCTAACAACATGTAATTTCCAATTACAATAGAAGGTCAAGAGTGTTTACCTCGATAAGCCCAAAATTAACCGAGTTTAAATGTCGATCCTGAGCAAGGTTTAGCTCCTACTCCGTGCGCTCCGACCCGCTCCAAACAACCCTTAGAAGTTCTAACCAACTTCTACTTAATACTCCAACCAACTATGGAGATTTTCCTTGTGGTTTCGGTTTTGTGACTAAGGGAAGTATAATAGTATTTCTGGGCTTTTCAGACAAGTATAACCTTAGAATACTACAAGGTATACGGCTAAGGTAATTGGGCATTATAACAATACTTTGAGAGTATTTCTACCAAGAGTGGGGTATTTATACGAGACAACACCACAAGTGGTGTATACTTCTCTGGCCACCCCACTAGGGGTACTCTCGCCATGGATGGGCTCGCCAAGAGGGCCTCACAAGGAGTGGGGGGTGTTTGGACGAAACACAACAAAGAGAGGGAAAGCTTTCAAGACTTAGAAACTTTGGAATGGATGAAGAAGTCATCAAAGATGGGTATTTATAGGTCTAGCAAAGGCCAACCAACGGCCAAGATCATGCCAAGTGCAAGGCAAGTGTAGGCCACGATCATGCCAAGTGCACCTTATCCATCTACCACCAAAATATCCTACCAACCCTTGACCAAAACAATGGCCAAATCGTCCCACGTGCCGCCCCATTATTCTCCAATGAGAGGTGCCAAGGCGCTCGCCTCTGGTCCAACACGCCGCCTCTGAAAAATCCGCAAAAATTGAAATGACATAGCCGGAATTTTCCTACGAAAGTCGTGGAAAACGCTTTCGTCAAAAACGACTCTAACCGTGTCAGGAACAAAAATAATTCGCCAAGCCTATTTGAAGTTCGAATTTTCACGCACGCCCCTACGCATACCGAAATACGGTATAACATTCTCCCTCCTTAGAAACATTCGTCCCGAATGTTCTTTCTAAGTCTCAAACAAACGCCAAGATAGTCTTCACTACTATACTTACGAGGACGATCCTCGCCACACCCGCCACGTAAACATCCGCGCAAATTCTTACATCCAAGTCCACGAGGAATCACCTCTAACATCACCACAAACACCTCTCCGGGTCTAAAATATACTTCCTTCGCACCTTCTCCTTACAAAAGAAATGATCACATCTATGCCGCCATACATGCTCGCTTCTCCCTTTACTCGCCGTGATACCACTTTTGTCACTTTGCCGCGAGGTTCTAGTGTCACCCGCGACCTAACAAATGGTACCGGCTGCATGCGATCCCCGAGGTCATTGTACACTGAACTCTTACCACATTTCGACATCGCTTCAATTTCCAAAACTCGGTTACTATCTCTAACGTGGTCATCATTAACCGGGAACACTGATGGATCTCCGATACTTTCCGATCATAACAATACGAAGACCGGACGATTGCCTCCTAAGTCGGACGACAAAGCTAACCTATAGGCAACCCGCCTATTCTTCACATGAACTCGTGCGCCCAAAGTAACTCGCTAAGTTCCTCTGCTTTCCAAAACTCGCCACACCCAACCCGGTGGTACTTTCAAGAAGACCGACCAATCTTGAACTCTAAGCCGCCGCCGATTATCCGCACGATTTCTCCGAGCCGCCGTAACCTCTTCTAGACAAGCGTTACCCTATCCACATCCGGAACAAGCTCAACCAACTATCCGAATCTTGCCAACATCGAACCAATCGATCGGCGATTTACACTTCCGCCGCAAGGCCATAAAGCGACATCCTAATACCGAGATGATAGCTACTAAAACACTCCTCAACAGAGACAACAATCCTACAACTACCCTCAAATCCACACACCGCCCGAGGGCGAATACGATACGAGACTCACCCGAAGTTCCTAATCTCGCCCGTAAAACTTCCAAAAGAAAACCAGAACTGGCTCCACTGCTCATAAGGTAAAGGTAGGCACCCCGTGCCTTACAACCTTCTCGATATAACGCCGCAACATACCACCGAGTACACGGTTTGGATTAAAAGATAAGACGGCCGACCTCATCGCCCGACCATCGTCGAATGCATCCACGAACTCAGACTGGTTAACTAAACTTGGGCCTAACACCCTGACTTACCACGGCGTGACCACCACAAACCGAATTTACCACTACATGCCGCGGGTTGACCCGCAACGTGGCCTCAACCCGACCCGAACGCCAAAACGCTAGCTCCCAAGGAAAACTCTCACTAATCATGTTACGAAAACCTAGCGTCTTCTTAGCTCACTAACCTCTTTCATTCCCGATGACGTCACACCGTGAACACCGGGAAAATGAATCCGCTGGCCGAGCCTACGGTAGTCAGCGAATCAAAACTCGAGTTCGACCAACTCCCGCATACCCCGAACGCCCCGAAATCCGTGGAAGACCACTCGCACGCGGAGGTGCATATCTAATTCGCCGTGAGGCGACTTGCCTCGAAAGTTACCAGCGACTCGCGCTCGCCCTCTTCTCGTCCTTCGTTAACCCGCCGATCTCTACGCTTGCTCGCCGCGATAAGCCCGCATACGTGCCATGCTCAAGCCTAATCAAGAATTACTCTTGCACAACCTCTCTAGATAGTCTTCAAGACTCGCAGACATCGGTATACTCTCCGTAGCCAAATCCATAGCTAGTAATAGGTCGCTTTTTGCAATCTATATTCTCTGCTCCCGGCCGTGGAATCAAGGTTCAAACATCATGGCCACGAGGAATCGCCGCCAGTGCTAAACTCATTGGGCTTAGTGACGCCGCAGAACTCCCCGAACGGCACCACCCTGTTATGATTGGGCTCAGGCCCACGTAACCCTCTCAGATTTACTCAGCCTCCTCGCGCCTTGCCTCTCGGGCCCGGTTGCCCTACGCGAGGCATAACAGTAAGGGAAAGAAATACGTGAGAGGTCCAACTTACAACACGCCTCTAAGGCACGATCTCAGAGTGAGAAGAATAGAAACCAATCCTAAATATCCTATAGCCTCGACATTATTGCAAGTGCACAACACACCGATAATCAAGACTTCATCGACACGGTCAGACACTTTCCGAGGATTAATCGCCAGATACCACTTTTGTCACGACCAACCTGCCCGTGATCGTGCCTTACCTGCACCCTAGTGATACAACATCGAGTAATCGAACATAAAACAAGACATGAAAATATTATGAAGTAAGAAGAATTGAGAAAACTTGCCTTACGCATATATATATAGATCAATTTAAAACCGAAGCTACATCCCATTACAACTCGCCACAACAAGATTACATGCACTCTAAGAAAGATATGACAACAATGGCGGACAGGCCCCGCCATACCCCGAATGTAAATACCTACAACGACAGGACTATACCATCGATAAGCCTCCGAGAAACGGAGCTTCCCATACGCCGAATCGTGACCGAGAACTAGGATCAACGATCGTGTACCTCAACTCGCGATGAACGCAGCCTCAAGGAGGTCACTACAACAGAATCCAAGTATGTGAAATCAGAAGTACTTAAATGAAAACATATCATTTTAAAATCGGTTTGCAAAGATGTATGAAACAATCAAGGTAACCGCACATAGTGCCACATCATAAACAAGAGCAACAATAGGTAAATCAGAATGTGTCTTTTCTAGGTCGCGAATGATCAAGCAGGTCAATCGCCTGTAGTATCACCATGCAAGCCTAATCTCGACTCCCGTAGTCCGCATAGGCCACTCATATAGGCCCGCATAGGTATGTAACCTCACATCGAGGGTAGCTACTCGGCATCGCCCCGACCCGCAGTCCGCATGGCCACAGAGACCGCATGACCACAAGGGCCGCAAACTAACCCGAACTCCGTAGTTCCGCATGGATCCTCGACCCGCATGAGGTATTCTCGAATCACGGTCCTGCATCACCGAGTCTACCCCGCATCGGAGGCGCTTAACCTCCTAAATATGTCAAGAGGTGAGTGATATTATACTAACATAACAAATTATCGTTAAACAACATAAGCACAACAAGAATACTCTTATACCAACGTTACAAGACACTAACACACGTAGATCCTAACATGTTTACTTATCAAATCAACAAGAAAGTATTACAAGGCTATCACAAACCAAAGACAATCAAGTTATACACACAAGGTACATTCTAATATATGATTAACAAGATCGGGTATCTATTCCCAAAGTACTTCATACATTATCTTTTAAAAGATACGTTACGCTTACAAAAGTCACACAATACCCGTAGTATATGAAAATAGAGTGATTATCCTTCAAGTAAATCGTAACACTTCTCTTCAGAAATCAAGTAACAACATTCTTTTCCGCATGTTTCAAGTTTGCCTAATTTCAATTACTCAAGTTTCTCATTTTCAAAGGTTTCAGAGTTCATAATTTTAATCACTTAATGATATAATTCTCCTTTAAAAGCAATTTGAGAAACATATGTCCGATACGTGAGTAGGTTATTCTTGTTTATAACAATCTTATTTAAGCAACCATGATCTAGAAATGTAACATCATTTTGTCTCATCTTAGTTTCTATGCAGATGGAAGTTTCTACCGGTTTTACTAATACATTATTAGTCAAAACATTTCTTTATTAGCGCCACGTGGTTTGTTCGATACTTATTCGATTTCCAAATCAAGAAACATTATCGCTTTTAAAATCAAGTACTCATTACTCGCGAATGAGGTTTTACAACATTTTTAACAAAATGTTAATTACCAAGTAAAACAAGTTAAGTCTCTTATCTTTTAAGATCAATAAACCATTCATTTTACCATTCTAAGACGTTATACCTAACTTCCCATAAAGCTAGTATAACTCTTATGTTTTCAAAACCAAGTATTATTCTTCCGTTAAAAATTATTCAAAGATTCTTTGAAGTACTTCAAGATTCTTTATTATTACACATCAAGTCGGTTATAAGTCAAATCGCTTACCTTTTAAAACCATAAAGCATTTTCATTACTTACATAAAGTTATAACCAACTTCCCATAAAGCCGTTATAACACTTTTATGTTTCAAACCAATCAAATACGCTTAACACACGTACGCTCACCGCATTACATAGTTATACATATATCATGCTAGAAAAGGTAGGAAGAGGTTCACATACCTCGCGACGATTATCGACTAATAGCAAAACGCCCAAGTACCTCAAACCGCTTGGCTACTCCTTAAGCCAAGTAGATCGCGCCACGCATGGTACTTCAACCTATAAGGCCACAAGGCGCTTTATTAACATCTAGGTCTAATCGTAGAACATTCTACGTAAAATTCGTAGCACCTCCCCGCAACAGCGCAAATCTCCTCCTCTATCGGGGCCGGCTACCAAGCCAACCAGTGGGTCGTACGTCTAAACCGGACGTGCACAATTCTATCACACAGAAAAGCTACACAAGTCTATCAGAATACGCCCTATGTAATTACAGCTCAAAGACTCTTCTTCGAAAAGGTTTCTTATAATTCAGCTTAAGTCAAAAGACATTGCCGATAACTACGCTCATTTCTATATATAGTATACTTCAACTATATATTCTAACAACATGTAATTTCCAATTACAATAAGGTCAAGAGTGTTTACCTCGATAAGCCCAAAATTATCCGAGTTTAAATGTCGATCCCGAGCAAGGTTTAGCTCCTACTCCGGCGGCCCGACCCGCCTCCACACAACCCTTAGAAGTTCTAACCAACTTCTACTTAATACTCCAACCAACTATGGAGATTTTCCTTAGTGGTTTCGGTTTTGTGACTAAGGGAAGTATAATAGTATTTCGGCTTTTCGTACAAGTATAACCTTAGAATACTACAAGGTATATGGCTAAGGTAATTTGGGCATTATAACAATACTTTTGAGAGTATTTCTACCAAGAGGGGGGGTATTTATACGAGACAACACCACAAGTGGGTATACCCTCTGCTACCCCACTAGTGGGTACTCTCGCCAAGGGGATGGGCTCGCCAAGAGGGCCTCACAAGGGGAGGGGGTGTTTGACGAAACACAACAAGGAGAGGGAAAGCTTTCAAGACTTAGAAACTTTGTGGAATGGATGAAGAAGTCATCAAAGAGGGTATTTATAGTTCAGCAAAGTGCCAACCAATGGCCAAGATCATGCCACGTGCAAGGCAAGTGTAGGCCATGATCATGCCAAGTGCACCTTATCCATCTACCACCAAAATATCCTACCAACCCTTGACCAAAACAATGGCCAAATCGTCCCATGTGCCGCCCCATTATTCCGCCAATGAGAGGGTGCCATGCGCGCCTCTCGCTGGTCCAACACGCCGCCTCGGAAAAATCCGCAAAAAGTGGAAATGACATAGCCGGAATTTTCCTACGAAAGCCGTGGAAAACGCTTCGCCAAAAACGACTCTAACCGTGTTGTGAACAAAAATAATTCGCCAAGCCTATTTGAAGTTCGAATTTTCTACGACGCCCCACGCATATACTCGAAATACGGTATAACATTCTCCTCCTTAGAAACATTCGTCCCAATGTTCTTTCTAAGTCTCGAACAAACACGCCACAAGATAGTCTTCACTACTATACTTACGAGACGATCTCGCCACACCGCCACGTAAACATCTCGCAAATTCTTACATCCAAGTCCACGAGGAATCACCTCTAACATCACCACAAACACCTATCTCCGGGTCTAAAATATACTTCCTTCGCACCTTCTCCTTACAAAAGAAATGATCACATCTATGCCGCCATACATGCTCGCTTCTCCCTTTACTCGTCGTGATACCACTTTTGTCACTTTGCCGCGAGGTTCTAGTGTCACTCCGCGACCTAACAAATGGTACCGCCGCATGCGATCCTCGAGGTCGTTGTACACTCGAACTCTTACCACATTTCGACATCGCTTCAATTTCCAAAACTCGGTTACTATCTCTAACGTGGTCATCATTAATGGGAACACTGACGATGGATCTCGATACTTTCCGATCATAACAATACGAAGATCGGACGTATTGCCTCCTAAGTCGGACGGCAAAGCTAACCTATAGGCAACCCGCCTATTCTTCACATGAACTCAAAAGCGGCCCAAAGTAACTCGCTAAGTTCCTCTGCTTTCCAAAACTCGCCACACCCAACCCGGTGGTACTTTCAAGAAGACCGACCAACTCAACTCTAAGGCGTCGCCGATTATCCGCACGATTTCTCCGAGCCGCCGTAACCTCTTCTAGACAAGTTGCATTTATCCACAAATACCGGAACAAGCTCAACCAACTATCCGAATCTTGCCAAGATCGAACCAATCGACCGGCGACTTACACTTCCGCCCTGCAAGGCGTCATAAAGCGACATCCTAATACTGAGATGATAGCTACTAAAACACTCCCTCAACGGGAGACAACAATCCTTACAGCTACCCCTGAAATCCACACACTGGCCCGAGGGCTTAATACGACACTGAGACTCACCCGAGTTCCTAATCCGCTCGTAAAACTTCCAAAAGAAACACCGTAACTGGCTCCACCGTCATTATAAGGTAAAGGTAGTCACCCCGTGCAGCCTTACAACCTTCCGATATAACGCCGCAACATACCACCGAGTACACGGTTTGATTAAAAGATAAGACGCTGACCTCATCGCCCGACCATCGGGTCGAACGATCCACGAACTCAGACTGGTTAACTAAACTGGGCCTAACACCCTACGACCCTACCACCTACGACCACCACAAACTGACCCCACCACCATACATGCCGCGGGTTGACCCGCAACGTGGCCTCAACCCGACCCGGCAACGCGCAAAACGCTAGCTCCCCGAAGGAAAATCTCACTAATCATGTTACGAAAACCTAGCGGTCTTCTTAGCTCACTAACCTCTTTCATTCCCCGGGATGACGTCTGTCACACTGTGAACACTGGGGAAAAACTGAATCCGGCTGGCCGGAGCCTACGTAGCCGGAATCGAAAACTCGAGTTCTCGACCAACTCCCGCATACCCAACGCCCCGAATCCGTGGAAGACCACTCGCACGCGGAGGTGCATATCTAATTCACGCGAGGCGACTTGCCTCGAAAGTTACCAAAGGACTCACGCTCGCCCTCTTCTCGCCCTTCGTTAACCCGCCGATCTCTACGCTTGGCTCACGCGCATAAGCCCGCATACGTGCCATGCTCAAGCCTAATCAAGAATTACTTTGCACAACCTCTCTTAGATAGTCTTCAAGACTCGTGGTACATCGGTATACTCTCCGTAGCCAAATCCATAGCTAGTAATAGGTCGCTTTTTGAAATCTATATTCTCTTCCTGGCCGTGAATCAAGGTTCAAACATCATGGCCACAGAGGAATCGCCGCTGCTAAACTCACTGGGCTTAGTGACGCCGCAGAACTCCCGAACGAAGCACCACCCTGTGTGATGATTGGGCTCGTGCTCACGTAACCTCTCTCAGATTTACTCAGCCTCCTCGGCTGCCTTGCCCTCCGCCCGGTTGCCTACGCGAGGCATACCGGTAAGTGGAAAGAAATACGTGAGAGGGTCCAACTTACAACATTTCTAAGGCACGATCTCAGAGTGAGAAGAATAGAAACTAATCCTAAATATCCTATAGCCTCACGATTATTGGTGTGGTGCACAACACACCGATAATCAAGACTTCATCGACACGGTCGTAGACACTTTCCGAGGATTAATCGCTCGATACCACTTTTGTCACGACTAACCCGGCGTGGATCGTGCCTTACCCTGCACCCTAGTGATACAACATCGAGTAATCACGAACATAAAACAAGACATGAAAATATTATGAAGTAAGAAACAAGAATGAGAAACTTGCTTTACGGCATATATATATAGATCAATTTAAAACCGAACAGCGACATCCCATTACAACTCGCCACACAAAGATTACATGCACTTAAGAAAGATATGACAACAATGGCGGGACAGGCCCCGCCATACCCCGAATGTAAAAACCTACAACGACAGTGGACTATACCACGATAAGCCTCCGAGAAACGAGCTTCCCATACGCTGAATCGTGACCGAGAACTAGGATCAACGATCGTGTACTCAACTCGCAGCATGAACGCAGCCTCAAGGAGGTCAAGACAACAGTACCAAGTATGTGAAATCAGAAAGTACTTAAATGAAAACATATCATTTTAAAATCAGTTTTGCAAGTATGTATGAAACAACTAAGGTAACCGCACATAGTGCCACATCATAAACAAGAGCAACAATAGGTAAATCAGAATGTCTTTTCTAGGCCGCGAATGATCGGGCAGGCCAATTGCCCGTAGTATCACCATACAAGCCTACTCCACGCCTCCCGTAGTCCGCATAGGACACTCATATAGGCCCGCATAGGCTATGTAACACCGCATCGAGGGTAGATACTCCTCGGCATCGCCCCGACCCGCACCGCACGGCCAGAGACCGCATGACCACAAGGGCCGCAAACTAACTCGAACTCCGTAGTTCCGCATGGATCCTCGACCCGCATGAGGTATTCTCGAATCATGGTCCTGCATCACCGAGTCTACCCCGCAGACGGAGGGCTTTAACCTCCGAAATATGTCAAGAGGTGAGTGATATTATACTAACATAACAAATTATCGTTAAACAACATAAGCACAACAAGAATACTCTTATACCAACATTACAAGACACTAACACACGTAGCATCCTAACATGTTTACTTATCAAATCAACAAGAAAGTATTACAAGGCTATCACAAACCAAAGACAATCAAGTTATACACACAAGGTACATTCTAATATATGATTAACAAGATCGGGTATCTATTCCCAAAGTACTTCATACATTATCTTTTAAAAGATACGCTACGTTTACAAAAGTCACACAATACCCGTAGTATATGAAAATAGAGTGATTATCCTTTGAAGTAAATCAGAACACTTCTCTTCAGAAAATCAAGTAACAACATTCTTTCCAGATGTTTCAAGTTTGCCTAATTTCAATTACTCAAGTTTCTCATTTTCGAAAGGTTTAGTAGTTCATAATTTTAATCACTTAATGATATAATTCTCCTTTAAAAGCAATTTGAGAAACATATGTCTGATACGTGAGTAGGTTATTCTTGTTTATAACAATCTTATTTAAGCAGCCATGATCTAGGAAATGTAACATCATTTTGTCTCATCTTAGTTTCTATGCAGATGGAAGTTTCTACTGGTTTTACTAATACATTATTAGTCAAAACATTTCCTTTATTAGCGCTCGCGTGGTTTGTTCGATACTTATTCTGATTTCTGAAATCAGTAAAACATTATTGCTTTTAAAATCAAGTACTCATTACTCGCGAATGAGGTTTTACAACATTTTTTAACAAAATGTTAATTACCAAGTAAAACAAGTTAAGTCTCTTATCTTTTAAGATCAATAAACCATTCATTTTACCATTCTTAAGACGTTATACCTAACTTCCCATAAAGCTAGTATAACTCTTATGTTTTCAAAACCAAGTATTATTCTTCTGTTAAAAATGATTCAAAGATTCTTTCAAGTACTTCAAGATTCTTTATTATTACACATCAAGTCGCTTATAAGTCAACCTTACCTTTTAAAACCATAAAGCATTTTCTTACTTACATAAAGTCGTTATAACCAACTTCCCATAAAGTCGTTATAACACTTTTATGTTTCAAACCAATCAAATACGCTTAACACACGACGTCACCGTACTACATAGTTATACACATATCATGCTAGAAAAGGTAGGAAGAGGTTCACATACCTCGCGACGATTATCGACTAATAGCAAAACGCCCAAGTACCTCAAACCGCTCGGCTACTCCTAGCCAAGTAGATCGCGCCACGCATGGTACTTCAACCTATAAGGCCATAAGGCGCTTATTAACATCTAGGTCTAATCGTAGAACATTCTACGTAAAATTCGGCAAAGACCTCCCGCACAGCAGAAATCTCCTCCTCTATCTGGCCGCTACCAAGCCAACTGCGGGTTGTACGCCTAAACCGACGCACAATTCTATCACACGTAAAAGCTACACAAGTCTCATCAGAATACGGTCCTATGTAATTACAGCTCAAAGACTCTTCTTCAAAAGGTTTCTTATAATTCAGCTTAAGTCAAAAGACATTGCCGATAACTACGTTCATTTCTATATATAGTATACTTCAACTATATATTCTAACAACATGTAATTTCCAATTACAATAGAAGGTCAAGAGTGTTTACCTCGATAAGCCCAAAATTATCCGAGTTTAAATGTCGATCCCGAGCAAGGTTTAGCTCCTACTCAAGGCCCGACCCGCCCACACAACCCTTAGAAGTTCTAACCAACTTCTACTTAATACTCCAACCAACTATGGAGATTTTCCTGTGGTTTTGGTTTGTGACTAAGGGAAGTATAATAGTATTTTGGGCTTTTCAGACAAGTATAACCTTAGAATACTACAAGGTATACGACTAAGGTAATTTGGGCATTATAACAATACTTTGAGAGTATTTCTACCAAGAGTGGTATTTATACGAGACAACACCACAAGTGGGTGTATACCTCTACCTACCCCACTGTGGGGTACTCTCGCCAAGGGGATGGGCTCTCGACCAAGAGGCCTCAAGGGAGTGGGGTGTTTGGACGAAACACAACAAGGAGAGGGGAAAGCTTTCAAGACTTAGAAACTTTGTGGAATGGATGAAGAAGTCATCAAAGAGGGGGGTATTTATAGGTCTAGCAAAGGCCAACCAATGGCCAAGATCATGCCAAGTGCAAGGCAAGTGTAGGGCCATGATCATGCCAAGTGCACCTTATCCATCTACCACCAAAATATCCTACCAACCCCTTGACCAAAACAATGGCCAAATCGTCCCATGTGCCGCCCCATTATTCCGCCAATGAGAGGGTGCCAAGTGGCGCCCTCTCGTTGGTCCAACACGCTTCGTCTCTCGGAAAAATCCGAAAAAATTGTAAATGACATAGCCGTAATTTTCCCTACGAAAGCTGTTAAAACGTTTCGTCGAAAAACGACTCTAACCGGGTGTTGTGAACAAAAATAATTCGGCCAAGCCTATTTGAAGTTCGAATTTTCTACGTACGTCCCTACGTACATACTCTGGAAATACGGGGTATAACATAAATACAGTCCAATGTAAATACAGTTCAATTATTATCAATATTCATTCTATATATAGTATACTCAACTATACATTACTACAACATGTAATTTCCAATTACAATAGGGGGATAAAGATCATTACCTCGATAAGCCCAAAATTATCCATGTTTTATAAGTCGATCCTGAGCAACGTTTAGCTCCAATTCCTTACGCTCCAACCCGCTCCAAGCAACCCTTAGAAGTTTCTAAACAACTTCTCTTAACACTTCATCTAAGCTTATGAAGATTTTTCTAGGGTTTATTTCATGACGAAGGAATAAAGTAGTATTTTGGGCTCTAGTATAAAGATAACTTTGAATACTACAAGGGATTTTTGGCTAAGGTAGATGGGATTATAACAATACTGGAAGAAAATCACTCACAAGCGGGGGGGGGGTGTTGGACGAGAACCACAACGGGAGGGAGGGGAATTTTGCCTTGGAAAATATTTCAAGTGAGGATGAATAAAGTCTTGCAACAAGGGGGTATTTATAGAGAAATCAATGCCTAGGATCAAAGCAAGTGTATGGTGAGGATTTGGTCCATGTGGGAGTGGAGTCTTCCAACCAAGTGTCCACCACAACAATGAGACATGTGTCCACCACAAAAATGGGACAAGTGGTTTGCCACTTGTCCACCAAAACGTCCAAACACTTGTCCACCAACCATTCGGCCAACATGGCCACATGGGGGTGACACATGTCGCCCTACTGCCCCAAATATCTCATCTTCCAAAATATCCGTAATGCCAAAATCCAAAAATAAAGTGGCCCCACAAAATCAGAATTCTCCCGTGGCCCCACGTGACCAATTTCGAAATAAAATTCCATAATTCTCAAATATTCTAAAAGTCCGAATACCAAATGGGAATCCACCCCATTAACGAACCTTTTCTTCACAAAATCCGGAAACTTTTGCCGTAGAAAAATCACATCTTTCTTCTTTCCAATTTTAATGTCGTATTCTCGTACGTACGTCCTCATATACATACCCTGGAACTACGGGGTGTAACATTCTTCTCTTAGAAACATTCGTCCCGAATGTTCCTTCTAAGTCTCACAACATACACGCGTTGGTATAGTCTTCACTACTATACTTACAAAACCACTTATGCCACACCGGACCATAATATAACACATGCGCAAAACTCCACTCCAAGCCAATGAGGAACCACCTCTAACATCACAAAATCTTTCACCTATGGTCTAAAGGATACTCCTTCGTGATCTTCACTTCACAACAAAATGATCTCTTTATTCCGTTAACACACGCTCACTCCTATCATTACTCGCCATACCCTTCTCGCACACTGAACTCTCTAGTACACGTACCATACCCGCCATCGCCTGGCTTTCCAAAACTCGAGTCACTACCTCCAAACTTGGTCATTTTACTAGCCTCAAATTCCTTTAAGGCCCTTCCCGGCCTTCACGATCCGATTCTGGTCGAACGCATCCACGAACTCGTACAACGGTTACCTAAACTTGGGCCTTGCACCCTCGTGATCCTACCACCGCGACCACCTCGAATCGACCCCACCTCATTCCGGCCGCGAGTTGACCCGCCGATATGGCCTCAACCCGACCCGCTATCGCGCCAAACTCTCTCGTTCCCCGATCCGGAACAATCTTACTAATTCATGTCATGAAAGGTACCACTTTATCTCAAACTACCCATAGAATTATCACACAAAACTCCACGTATACTATGCACTCCGACAAAGATTAACCGTAAAATCATCCACTCAAGACGGCCTTGCATCCAAGGTCCCAACTGTTATAAATTCTAAGGCTCACCATTTTCTCGTCCCCAGACTTACCCTTTTCAACTACCCATGTTTTCTAATCCACACCTAACACAATGTTATCCGCACATAGCACTCCACATGTATCTACCATAACGACCTAAACAAGTCTCTTAAGGTCAAGATATCTCTCAGAACTATCGCCTCACTTTCCTTTGTCGCCTAATCAAATCATGCTCACGGGCGATAACTACTGAAGGTTATGAACCACCATCGATCCCAAGGATGAGTCGTAACATCCGCGCCACCTCCTGGACAATTTCTCGCAAATGGCCTCGCTGGCCGCAAGCATAACAAGCTATCAAGTAGTACAACACTCCCATAAGAATACCTACCACAACGCCATACCGAAAGCGTGGTGGCCTCCTTCAGCTAACACCCCTTCCTCTCCGAACCATCAATCAAGAATCGACGGTAGGCTAAGTCATCCCACCTGTATCCCTCCTACTAGGACATTCTCTCCTCACATGGCCCTGACGGCCGTTGGTAAAACAAGCATTAGTAAAAAGACGACATTTCCCGGGATGACGTCTACCACATAGTGAACACTGAGGGGAAACTGAATCTGGCTGGCTAGAACCTATGTAAATCTGTGAACCAGAAACCCTGGAGTTCTGACCAACTCTTAAATACCCCGAACGCCCCAAGTCCGCGAGGACCACTCAGATCGGGCGGAGGCGCATAACCGGGCCTCACGAGAAGGTCCGCCAAATTTACCAAAGGACCTCGCTGCTCGCCTCTTCTCGCCGATCTTGGTTAATCCGTCGATCTCTACGTTTCGCCACGCGCATAAGCTCAGACGCGGCAATGTCCATGTCCGATCAAGAGCTACTCTTGTACAACCCTTTACTAGATAATCGTCAAGTCCTGTGACATATCGGTGCACTCTATCCTCCATGTCTGCCACTAAAGCGGGGACATAACGAGCCAATGAGTCAAACTCGATACTGTATTTCCGAACCATCCGCCCGTTCTGCCTCAAAATCATAAATCTATCTTCCCGAGCTCTCCTCATCTGCGAGGGCAAGAAGTGTGTAAGAAATGCCTCTGACAACTCGTCCCAACCAGCTGGAGGCGCATGCTCCCCTGGGACAGTTCCCATGAATCAAACCACGATCGCAGATCACGCACGATGTGAACCTAATACGACCGACTGTCTCGAGGCCTCGATCACTCTCATAATCCGCTACAATCGCCGATAAACTCACGAGATCATCCTCGCCTCGACCTATAGAACTCGTGGATCGCAACTCCAAAAGTCCCGGTTTCAAACCGTCGGCCTGGGTGTATTACGGCACCACCGCCCCGCTCATCCTCATGCCTCACTACAAGCCGAACTAGTAACTGGGCCATCTCCTCGTAACCATATCCTCTGTTCCTGGCCGTGGGACTAGAGGCTCAGGTATCGTGGTCTCGTAGCTACCGCCGCTTCTAAACTCTTCTAGGGCTAGCGCGCCGCAGAACTCCCGAATGAAGCATCACCTCGTGATGATCGGGCTGTGCCCTCACACTCCTCGTGTTCCACTAGCAGCCTCCTCTCGCCGCCTCTGGGCCCTGGTTGCCTTGCGCAGAGGCATAACTAGCACAAACGGGTGGTAGCTGAGTGGGCAGATAATAATTGTCAGTAACGATATAGTCGTCGGACCCTAGCAGAGCTGTTATGACAGACGTTGAGGTCATTATGAGTACGGGCTAGTTGGCCTCATGTTATGCCAACGTGGACTACAGAAGAGATTGATTCGGTACGCTTCTGCAGTTTGCTATCGAGTGGAGAGGAAGGGAAGTGGTAGTAACCAGTGAATTATCCTTCCTTCTTTGGCATCATTGTTTTTAATAAGTCTGTGTGACTTGTTCATTGGGAAAAATTGACGCAGAAAGTAAGTAATACTTGAATTTGAAGAAATTTATGTTAAGTGCTCTTGGAGGTACTTGGAGTTGGTTTGGTGTGGCGGTCAGGGCCACGACCTTCCGGATAATTTCAAGGAAATGTGCAAGGCAAGAATAAAATAAGTACGGGCGCTACAGAAAAGTCGAGGGCATCTTTGGTAGGTTTTGAAAATCTAACACGATTTTAAGTGCGTAATGATTAGATATTTACAGACCACGAGAGACCGGTGATTAGGGTTTGACACCAAGGAAAGTTTATTGAAGGGAGATAAGTTCTTCCCATACATAAAAGGATAGTCTTACGACATGGGGTTATGTGTACCCATGTAGTTAGACGAAGGATGGGAGACTGGTAGGTCTTCGCATCGCCATGCCATAAGTTACGCTTTAGATAACCGTGGAAAAGTATTATGTTGGTAATTAAGAACGACGTTAAACGGCCGTGAAGTGTCGTAAGAAAATGCAGTAGTACACATATTTGAAATGCGATTATAGATCAAATTAGAAACACTTTACTATTAATAAGCATAAGGTAGGTTATGACCGGAAGGATAAAAGAGAATACAACTATGGTTATGTAAGTTGCACGAGATCTGATTACTCAGGACTAGTGTAAGACCATTAGTAGGTAATGGGCGGTAGGAACACCTCGAGGAAAGGTAGTAGCATCCAGATCGACGATAAAGATAGTAAGAGAATACGAGAGGTAGGGACCCCGTGACAACTTGAAATAACTTATAAAGGAAAGACGAGTAGACACTGAACGATAAGAAATCTTGACAAGTCATTGGATTATGTAATACCGTGAATTGAGGTTGAACATCGACTATAAGCTCTACGAAATGAGAGAGGATAATAGGATTACTACTTGACAAGATCAAGGAAGTCTTCCCCAAATTGTGATTGGAAGGAAGTCTTAGCCATGCGCAAGCAAAGGAATCAGATCCAAGTATAGTAACCAAGTTTGGTTGCAACAGAAAGGGAAACAGAACCATAACGAGATTAAGGATGCTCGAATATTTTGCAAGTACAAGAAAGGCTTCAGCTATTGGAAGAGAAGTTGACCGACTATAGCTTCTAACCCCTCTTGAGAGACTAGAGGGTTAGGGTATTATTGTAACACGTTGGGTGTTGGGCTAGGTTGTGTGCTGACGCAACACGATAAGGTTAGAGCTTATGTTTCCGTGTTAGGAAGCAAGAAAGGAATTACGTTACTCACGATTTAGAGTCGGCGATTAATCGCACTTGAAGATTTGGAGGCAATTTCATGTAGATTTCATGTGGATATTTGCGTAGACCACAAGAAACTCCGGTATATCTTCAGACTGAGGCAGCTGAATTTGCGACAGGGACGGTGGTTAGGGTTACTCAAGGATTGTGATATTGATATCCTATACCACCCAGGGGAGGCCAATGTAGTTGCAGATGCCCTTAGTCGCAGATCGATGGGTAGTCCGCCTGGTGCACGGGAAGAAGGACATGGTCCGCGAGTTACATCAGCTAGCGAGCCTTGGGGTTCGATTGGTTGATTCTGATAGTGATGGAATTCGGGTTCGAGAGGTCGCCGAGTCTTCCATCGTCGAGGAGGTGAAGAGGCGACAGGATGAGGATCCGATTTTGCACGCACGAGATGCAGCTCCAGAAGAGAAGAGTCTATTTGAGGTAGCACCGGATGGGTGCTAAAATTCGAGGGTTGTATGTTCCCGATGTGACAGACTTCACGCAGATTTCGGGAGGCACACAGTGCTCGTTATTCGATTCATCCGGGGTCGACTAAGATGTACCATGACCTCAGGTGCATGTATTGGTAGGATGGTTTGAAGAGGGACGTGGCCGGTTTTGTTGCCCGGTCCTAATTATCGCAGTTAAGGTTGAGCACCGAAGCCGGTGGCTATTACAGTTATTGATATTCCCATGGAAGTGGGAGGTGGTCAACATGGACTTTATTACGTGGTTACCTCGCACCGGAGGAGACATGATTCCATTTGGGTTATTGTTGACAGTCGATAAATCAGCCCATTTTCTTCCGGTCAAAACGACCTTTTCAGCTGAGGACTATTACCGATTATATATTAGAGAGATTGAGAGACTGCACTGAGTCCCGGTGTCGATAATATCGGATAGAGAGCCAGTTCACGGCTAACTCGGAGGTCTTTCCGAAGGGATTAGGGACACAGTGAGTCTCAAAGACGGTGTTTCATCCTCGGATGGACGGACAGCCGAGCGCACTATCCGTGCACGAGGATATGTTTGCGGGCTGGTTATTGATTTCGGTATTTGGGTGGATCATTTACCTCTTGTGGAGTTTGCTTATAACAACAGCTACCATTCTAGTGTTCAGATGGCGCCTTATGAGGCCTTATACGGGAGGAAGTGCAGGTCACCGATAGGTTGGTTTGAAGTGGGAGAAGTGCAGTTAATCGGGCCAGATTTGGTTCAGCAGGCAGTGGATAAGGTGAAGCTTATCCAGAGCGGTTATCGCAGCCCAGTCGTAAATCATATGCAGATCATCGCGCGACACTTAGAGTTTGAGGTTAATGATTGGGTCTTTCGAAAGTGTCACCCATGGCGGAGTGATGAGATTTGGGAGGAAAGGGAAACTCAGCCCAAGGTACATTGGGCCGTATCAGATTGTCCGAAGAGTGGGCAAGGTTGCCTATGAGTTGGATCTGCCGTCCGATCTTGAGGCGGTACATCCAGTTTTTCACGTGTCTATGTTACGGAAATGCGTTGGAGATCCGTCTAGAGTGCACCCGATTCAGGATATCCAGGTGACAGAGGAGTTATCGTATGAGGAGAGTCCCATAGCGATACTCGATCGTCAGGTTAGACGACTTCGGACGAAGGACGTGGCTTCCGTCAAGGTCTTATGGCGGAACGAGAACAGGGAGGAAATGACGTGGGAAGCAGAGGATGACATGATGAAGAAGTATCCTCACTTATTCCCTACACCTCCAGGTAACCCACTTTCCTGCTTGTTAGTTTTGATTTAGCAATTGTGCTTAAGTATTGTTGTGGCTCGGGGAGCATTCTTATTTGCAAAGGAATAGTTAAGAAGATATGTTTATATTGTGTTTTGTGTAAGGCTAGAAGGAACATTCGGGACGAATGTTTCTAAGGGGGGGAGAATGTTATACCCCGTGGTTCGCCGCGCGTGTGGGCCGCGAGAAATTAGAGAAACACGTTCGGGGCACGAGAGCCGCGGGCGGGAGGCGTGGCCGCGCCAAGTGAAGTGCGGTGAGGCGCTGAAGTTCCAGGCCGCGCCGAAAGATCAAGGGTCCGCAGAGCTGCAGCCGCGCCGAGGCGGGAAATTTGGGCGAAAAACTTAGAAAGTCTGATTTTTGTTTTACTGAGGCCACGAGGGTGACAAGTGTCCCCATCCGATTGCTACATGCATTATATTGACCAAGACTTGGTCATTTCTTTCAACTTTTCATCTTTACACTCCATCTCTCTCTAAGTTAAAAGCTCATCCTTCTCTCTAAATTCCCAAGAGGAATTCTAGCCTAAGGGAAAATCTGAAAAGTGTAATAGGAAGGAAAGGTTATTACAAGCTTGTGAAGACTATTGTGGTGGTGTTCTTGGAGAAAAGGCTAGCAAGGTGTTGGAATAAGTTTGGCTAAAACTTAAGGTAACATTTCTTCTCTTGTAGTTGGTATTGGGTGTTGCATGTTTAATAGGAAGAACTTGTAGTTGGAAAAATGCACTTAGAGTAGTTGCATGTAATAAATGGGGTTTGATTATGAAAGAATTGGTTAGGGGGATATTATGAGCATGTTGTTGCCTAAATACTACATTAAACTTGTTGGGTTAGTTGTTGTAACTTGTGGGTTGAATTTTACACACCAAAGTTTAGGTGTGTAATCCCCTTTGTGTTGGTTGGTTGTTGAGCCTTAAACATGGCATTTGAGCGTTAAAAATCGACCTTGGAAAGGGTGGCAAAGTATGTTGAAACAAAGGAAACGCTGCCAAATTTTCCGTAGGAAATTGGTGACTTTAACTTGGAAAAATTCTTCATTATAACTAGAGCTTGATAAACGTATTATGGTCATTTTAGGTTGACATACTACGTGCGGTAAATTGGACTTAGCTTGTGGATTGACCGAAGAGGTATGTGGAGCTTTCCTATCTCTTGAGCATGATTAGTTGTACCTATGTAGTACGGTAGACGTACAAGATTTGGAAATCTTTGTTTGTTATAAGTATTTGATACTTGCTTCGTTTTAAAAGAAAAGTATAAAAATCCCTTGGACTTAAGGGAATGTGTTTTACTATTGTTTAACTCTAATGTAACGGCTTTATGGGGAGTTGGTTATATTAGTTTGTGAAAGTTTAATGGAGAAAGGTTTTGATGATTTGAACTTGTGGAAGGAAAATGGTTCTAAGGCATGAATTGCCTAAGGTTACAAGAAATGAAGTCACTTAATTTAGAAGCTTGAGATAGTTTTAAAAGGAAATGTGACTTGTTTTGAAAAGGAATTGTAACTTGATGCTATGGTGATTAGTATCTTGGAATTTTTGTATAAAAAGGAGTTATTTCTTAAAAGGTTAGAAGTACATGGTACTTGGGTTAAATTCCCGGATTTTCTATTAAAAGACATGTTGGTGCCTTAGGTATACTAAAATGAGAGAGGATATATTAATAATGTTAATAAGAAGTTAGGGTATTTTCTTAACTTGCTTATGTTATGATATGATAGGCCGGTAGTGCTTATGTTATGATATGATAGGCCGGTAGTGCTTATGTATGTATGATAGCCGGATGAGCTATGTTATATATATATTATTACGGGTAAACCCCGGGTTATTCTTGTTATTTCCTTTGGACATACTGACACGATGGGTGGCCCACGGGTATGCTCCAATAGGATGGTTTACTATTTATGTCATGGATTTGCTACCCATGATGCGAGTGCGGCGCTTGTACTCATGCGGATCTGGACCATAGGATCCATGCGGGTGAAATAGTCCCATGCGAGTACGCGATGGTACTCATGCGGATCCACAGGATCCATGCCGGTGAAATAGTCCCACGCGGTGAAACAGTCCACGACGAGGCGGATGACTCACGCGGGTCCACAGACCTATGCGGGTGAAATAGTCCCGAGTAGGATTGCTTAATGATACTACGCGAGGTACCTGCTTTGATCATGAGCTTCCTATTTTTACGCAAAGATATATATATACATTTGTTACTCTCATTGTTAGTAAGGCACGATGCAAGGTAAACCGATTTTCGCCTATAACTCCGGCTTATATTTTGACTTATGATATTATTACGATTTTCCGCCAGATGTTGTATCGACCTCCTTCGGGGCCGTGTTCATGCCGCAGTTGAGGTTCATAGCTTGTCGATCCGCACTCTTAGGATCACGGTTCGGTTCTAAGGCTCCATTTCTCCCGAGGCCTCGCTTTTGGTACGATTCCTCGAGGTCAGACTTTTGTACATTCAGGGGTATGGCGGCCCATGTCCGTCATAGTGTTATACCTTCTTAGAGGCTTGTAGTCCTGTCATGAATTGGGGTGTAAGGATGTAACTGTTCATTTTATTATATTTAGAGGTAGCCACTTGGGGTTAGCCTGTTTTATATTCTTATATAGTTCTTGTTCGTGAGTTTATTTCCGCTGGTTTTCTCTGATGTTGTATCACAAGGGTGCCCGGGTTAAGGCACCGGTCACGGGTCCGGGTTCGGGCTGTGACAAAACGAATACGCCAGAGGGAGTCCAACTTATAACAAAGCTCTAAGGCACGATCTCAGAGTGAGAAGAATGGAAACCAATCCTAAATATCCTGCAGCCTCACGACATAAAGGTGTAGCACAACACGCCGATAATCAAGACTCTACTAGATACGGTTTGTAGACACTTTCCGAGGATTAATCGCTCGATACCACTTTTGTCACGAACCGACCTCGCGATCGTGCCTTACCCCGGCACCCTAGTGATACAACATCGAGAAAATCAGGAAATAAAAACTCATAAAAGATAAACAAAGGAAATAAGAAACAAAGCAACTAAATGGTTACCTTCAGATATATAAATAAAAACTTGAACAGCTACATCCTTTACAAACCCCGCCACAACAAAGATTACATGCACCTCTAAGAATTTTTATAACAACTATGACGGACAGTGGCTCCGCCATACCCGAATGTACAAGTACCTACAATCTCAGTGGAATCATACCAAAAGATAAGCCTCCGAGAAACGGAGCTTCCTAAAACGCTGAATCGTGATCCTATGAGCGAGGATCAACAATCGTGTACTCTACTGCAGATGAACGCAGCTTCAAGGAGGTCGCATAACAGTACCAAGTATGTGAAATCGAAAATACAGAAATGAAATCATAATAGTCTATTTAAACAGAGACATATATGATAACCAAACTACGATACACACATGTAGTTAGCCATATGTCAAGTCGTGACTCACGCCAGAAAGTCATAACTCAAATATAATCCGAATTTAACTCAAGACAACGGCCGCATGCCCGATCTTACTCGGTATAAGCATGGCCATGGAACCATCCTAATGGAAGCATACTCGGCCACCCATCGTGTCGATGTCCAAAGGAAATAACAAGATAACAATCATAATGGAAGATACTCGGCCACCCATCGTGGTCGTGATGTCCAAAGCAAATAACAAGATAACACTCCTAATGGAAGCATACCCGGCCACCCATCGTGTCAAGATGTCCAAAAGGAAATAACAAGATAACAATCATAATGGAAGATACTCGGCCACCCATCGTGTCGTGATGTCCAAAGCAAATAACAAGATAGCACTTAATGGAAGCATACCCGGCCACCCATCGTGTCAAGATGTCCAAAAGGAAATAACAAGATAACAATCATAATGGAAGCATACTCGCGGGCCACCCATCGTGGTCGATGTCCAAAGCAAATAACAAGATAACACTTAATGGAAGCATACCCGCCACCCATCGTGTCAAGATGTCCAAAAGGATCGATATAGTGAAGATACCCGGCCACCCATCGTCAATATGTCCATCAATCAACCGGATAGTCGGCCTCCAACGAGACGCCAGAGCACGTAAATACAACACTTGCACAACAAAGGCTATCACCACAAGCATACGCAAGTTCAACATACTCATAGACTTTCATTTTATTACAACAAATCCGATTTTAACCCCAAGGTACTACGATTTTAACTCTTTAAAAGATCCATTTCTTTCACAAAAATCACACGATACCCATAATATCAAAATAGAGTAACTATCTTTTTAAGTAAACCAAAACAATTTCCATATCTTCTTTTCGAATAAACCAACTTAAGATAAAACCATGACTTCCTTTTAAACCATTTTAAGACAAAACCATGTCTTTCTTTAAAACCAAAACACTTTAATTTCCTCAAGTCTCTTTTCTTTTAGAAAACAAGTTCCTTACTTTGGAATTTAAGAAAATCAATACTTGTTATTAATGATCTTATTAAAGCTACCATGATCTAGGAAATGTAATACAATTTTGTCTATCTTAGCTTATATGCAGATGGAGGTTTCTAATGGTTTTAATATAATTAATTATTTGTCAATACATTTTCCTGTATTAACGCTGCAGTTGGTTTGTTCGATACTTATTCTCATTTCAAATCAATATAACTTATTCTTTTTAAAACCCAATTACCCATTTCTCATAAATGCGGTTTCACAACTTTTAACACAAACCAAGTCCTTAATATTTCACATCAAGTCATTTATAAGTCAAGTCTCTTTTCTTTTAAAACCACGCACCATTTCTTTACCTACATAAAGTTGTTATAACAAACTTCCCATAAAGCCGTTATAACACTTTATGTTTTAAACCAACCAAATTGCTTAGCACACGACGCTCACCGTACTACATAGTTCACAACAATCATGCTAGAAAAGATAGGAAGAGGTTCACATACCTCGTGACGATTATCGACAATTAGCAAAATACTCCAAAGTACTGTAACCCTGCTAGCCTTTTCCACCCTCCAAGTAGAATACGCTACTCGTAGTACTTCAACCTATAAAGGCCACAAAACGCCTATCAACCTCTAGATCTCTTCAGAGAACAATTCAAAGCACAAGGTCATTATTCTACGGAAAATTCGCAAAGACCTCCTCCCGTAACCACATAAATCTCCCCCTCTATCAAGGCCCGCTACCAAGCCAACAACTCGAGGGTTACATCGCCTAACCTGACGTGTACAACACTGCCCCACAATAATACTACAAGTCTACTGTAAATACAGTCCAATGTAAATACAGTTCAATTATTATCAATATTCATTCTATATATAGTATACTCAACTATACATTACTACAACATGTAATTTCCAATTACAATAGAGGGATAAAGATCATTACCTCGATAAGCCCAAAATTATCCAAGTTTTATAAGTCGATCCTGAGCAACGTTTAGCTCCAATTCCTTACGCTCCAACCCGCTCCAAGCAACCCTTAGAAGTTTCTAAACAACTTCTCTTAACACTTCATCTAAGCTTATGAAGATTTTTCTAGGGTTTTATTTTGCCACTAAGGAATAAAGTAGTATTTTCGGGCTCTTAGTATAAAGATAACTTTGGATTACTACAAGGGATTTTTGGCTAAGGTATATGGGATTATAACAATACTTGAAGAAATTCTTTCACAAGTGGGGGGGTGTTGGACGAGAACCACAAAGGGAGGGAGGGGGAATTTTTGCCTTGGAAAAATATTTCAAGTGAGGGATGAATAAAGTCTTGCAACAAGGGGGGTATTTATAGAGAAATCAATGGCTAGGATCAAAGCAAGTGTATGGTGAGGATTTGGTCCATGTGGGAGTGGAGTCTTCCAACCAAGTGTCCACCACAACAATGAGACATGTGTCCACCACAAAAATGGGACAAGTGGCTTGCCACTTGTCCACCAAAACGTCCAAACACTTGTCCACCAACCATTAGACCAACATGGACACATGGGGGTGACACGTGTCGCCCCCCTACTCGTCCCAAATATCTCATCTTCCGAAAATATCCGTAATGCCAAAATCCAAAATAAAGTGGCCCCACAAAACCAGAATTCTCCCGTGGCCCCACGTGACCAATTTCGGAAATAAAATTCCATAATTCTCAAATATTCTAAAAGTCCGAATACCAACTGGGAATCCAATTCACATTAACGAACCTTTTTCTTCACAAAATCCGAAACTTTTCCGTAGAAAATCACATCTTTCTTCCTTTCCAATTTTAATGTCGATTCTCGCACGCACGCCCTCATATACATACCACGGAACTACGGGTGTAACATATATTAATCATAACATGTCTATCAACTCCTCACTTATTAGCGTAGAATCATACTAAGTATAAGGACTCTTATTCTACGGAAAATCGGGCAAAGACTTCCTTTCTTTCTACGCATTTTCCACCTTTTCAAGGCTCGAAAATCAATAACCAAACGCCACATTTAAGACCCAACAATTCAGTAAATACAAAGCGGATTACACGCCTAATAGGACGTGTAAAATTCTGCCCCACAATCAATATAAAATTGTCCATTCCTTAAGGCACATTCTCGGCAATAACACTATCCATAACAATGTCAATTTCCGTTCAATTTCTTTTTAATCTATGTTGTTATTCTAACATGTTATATACATAATAACAATTACAACTATAAATCCTTTCTTCCTTAACATGCGACGATTGTAACTATCGACTAAATGGATTACAACATTAATGGCTAACTTTTCCATTTTCAGTTTTAACATGCCGACATGATCCAAATCTTTTCAAACTTCATTCTCTATACCTTATGCTCATTTATTAACTACTATAACATGTAATCTTCAATTACATTAAGAAGATGAAGATTTTACCTCAATAAGCCCTAATAATGTCCAAGCGTAAAAGTCGATCCTTAGCAACTTTTAGCTCCTCTTCTTATGTTCCAATCCGCTCCAAGAACTCCTTAGAAGCTCATGAATAACTCCTATTCAAGTTCCATCTTCAAAGTTGAAGAACACCTTAGGTTTTCGCCTTGCGACTAACGTAAAAACGTTGTTTTTTCGGGATCTTTCTATTGATATATCCTTACAATACCCTTAGGAACCTTGGGTTAAAGTATTGTGAATAATGAACCACAAATGAAAAAAATTGTCCTCCATAAGGGCACAAAGCCGAGAGCCTCTAAAGAAAATGCACAAGTTTTTCATAAAATTCTCTAAGTGTGAAACTTGTCTTGCACTGGTGTGATATATATAACACATCTAAGGGCCAAGATTAATACACTTGAAGGGCTAGGATTTAGTCAAGAATGTCAAGCTCCACTTGTCTAGCTTGACTTGTCCACACTTTTTCGTCCTACTTGGCATGTGGAGGGTGACACGTGTCGCTCTCCGGTTGGTCTAAAATATTTCATTTCCCAAAAATACGATAAATTACATAAGTCTCAAATATCAAATTCGGGAACTCAATTCTCATTAATGAACAATTTTTCCTTCCCGAGGCTCGAAATAATTTTTCCGTAGGAAAAAGAAATCCTTCTTTCGTTTCAATCTTAAGGTCGTATCTTCTCACGTACATTTTCTTAAACACATGTCCTGGAACTACGGGGTGTAACATTCTTCCCCCTTTAGAAACATTCGTCCCCGAATGTTCTTTCGGAGTCCAACCTAATTAGATAGCGACATAGTCTCCTTTTACTACACTCTTCATACCACATATGCCACCCACGGCCCCATAACAATACTCATACTAAAACGTCAACCTGAACTCCAAGTGTCGACGTCGTTCATCTGTATAAAGTTTCTGCTGACTCTGAGCTTACTAATAATATTTCTTGGATAAGCTTCTCCTTATCCACAACCCGCTGAATCAAGTCTGGGCCAATTATCTGAACCTCGCCTATGTTGAACCAACCAATCAGCGATTCTACACTTTCTTACTGGTTGTATTCTTTCCGTACCTCCAACTTATACTAGCATACTTACATAACCTCCATACCGATTCTGGCCTCCAATCTTTGGAGTCACTCTATTAAACAATATAAGGCCATTTCCGACTCACGACTGGAACCGTGGAACGCGCCGACGAACCCGTGAAACAATTAACTAGACTTGCCTCGCACTCGTGACTCGCCACATAGAGGAACTACTACCAACTGATCCCACTCCATTTCAGGCTATGGGGCGACCTGTAATAGTTCCTCACCCCGACCAAGGGGGGGTGACACGTGTCACCCTCCCGTTCGTCGCAATATTTAGTTTTCCGACATTTCCATAATTCCGATAAATTTTTACTAGACTCAAATCTTAACATTTGAGTTCTTACGTACGTTCTTATAAACATGTCCTGGAATTACGGGGTGTAACATTCTTCCTCCCTTAGAAACATTCGTCCCCGAATGTTCTTTCGGAGTCAACCTAATAATTCTCGGTATAGTCTCATAAAACTATACTTAATGAAACTTAATTATGTCACCTATGGACCTAATACCTCGCAAACACATATCCATCCATCATAAGCCCAAAAGGATTATCTTTTCGTACTTCTTACCCCTTCTAGCATATATACATAGTCTCAATATTATCCGTTCATGACACTTAAACTTACAACAACCTTATCATGCATACCAGTCTCTAAAGGGTGAAAGATATACCTGAAATCATATAGGCGGGTCAAAGGACAGCTAACACTGGGAACTTCCACCATGACATCTGTCACATCACGCTGCATTTAACATTCTCGCCTAGCTATCAAGGCGAAGAACCCGCAATCGATCCAAGAGATCAGGTTATCCCACCAGCCACCTCCGCCTGGACAGTCTCCCACCAAATGGCCCTGCTGGCCGCAAGCATAACTGTCACGACCCGACCCCGGGCCGCGACTGGTGCCCTACCTGGGCACCCTTCTAATCATACAACATAATAAACTGCGGAAGATAAATAACACACTTTTTTTTCTTTTTTTTTTAAAACCAAGGCCAAGCCGATAAGGCTGCCATAATCATAAAAATTACCCGAAAGGGTCTACACTGTTTAACAATGCAAAAACAACTCTAGCCACCCAAATTACGATGAATACGCACTTAAGATTTGAACAAATACTATGACGGGACGAGGCCCCGCCGTACCCCTGAATATACATAGCCATGACAACTCCGGAACATTGGAGCCATCTCAAAATGCTGAATCAGGATCCTAAGCTCGCGGATCCACAACTGTGTACCTAAACCTGCGGACATGAACGCAGCTTCGGGCGGTCGATAACAGTACCTAATATGGAACGGAAAATAAGGTACAGTAAACAAATCATAACTGTACAAAAGAATGACAGGGGCAAGTATATAAACTAAATACCAGATCCTACCGTGTCATTACTATCTCGTGAACTTAATCGTACCTTATTATCTTTTTCCATTTTTACATAAAAGTTATAGTCACATTCTTACGCATACGCTTAGAAAACCGTCAAGTTCATTACCATATAACTTACTTACCTTGCATAACATAATCCGACCTTTATGGAGGGCGCCATATCGCCCGACCAACTGGGACGCGATAAAGTCACATAAGTGCGCCCAGAGGTATCTCGCCGCCCATTCTCGGGCGCGATAATGTCATATAGTGCCCATAAAGGTATCTTGCCCACCATTTCTCGACGCGATAATGTCATATATACGCCCATAAAGTTATCTCGCCGACCCATTTCGGACGCGATAATGTCATATAGTCCCATAAAGGTATCTCGCGGCCCATTTCGACGCGATAATGTCATATAGTCCGCCCATAAAGGTATCTCGCCCGCCCATTTCGGACGCGATAATGTCATATAGTGCGCCCATAAAGGTATCTCGCCGGCCCATTTCTGGACGCGATAATGTCATATAGTCCGCCCATAAAGGTATCTCGTCCCCATTTCGGGACGCGATAATGTCATATAAAATCCGAGAATTTAACCCAACGCACTACGCACTTACTCCTTTTAAAAATGACTCTTTTTCAAATAAAACTTCCAAGATACTAACAACCGTAGTATCAAGTCATATCTACTTTTCAAGACAAGTCACAATACCTTTTAGAAATACATTTACCGGCTTCTAAATCAAGTGACTTCTTTCTTAAAAACCTTAAGCAATTGGTACCTTTAAACAATTTTCCCTTCTTTATTTCGAGTCATTTCTTTGCTTACATTACTGAAGAAACCCATTCTTTTAATCTTCCATAAAGTTGTTATAACCAACTTCCCATAAAGCCGTTATAACTCTTTATGTCTTAGACAAATTCATTCCTTTTATAACCAAGAGACTTATACTTTCAAATCGAATTACATACCTTTTAAAATACTTCAAGTCTCTTAACTTTTAAGAAAACAAGTTTCTTAACTTTAGAATGGCAAGAAATCAATATTTTCCAAATCAAGCATTCTATACTTTTAAATCAATTCATTTCTTCCTTTAAGAATCAAGTCCCATAACTTGAAATATAAAGTCCCTTAACCTTTTAAAAATTTGAGGTTCATAGTCTTAAAACTTCATACGTAAATTCTTATAAATTAAGTAACATATACTTTGGTGCGTTGTGAACAAGTTATACTTATTTATAACGATCTTAATCGAGTAGCCATGATCTAGAAAATGTAATACAATTTTGTTTTATCTTAGCTTCTATGCAGATGGAGAATTCTACTCATTTTAACTTAATTGATTGTCATTACATTTTCCTTTATTAACGCTGCAGTGGCTTGTTAGATTCTTATTCTCATTTGTGACGTAACTTAGCCAAGTCAACTTGGATCCAAATACCTCCTAACGACCCTTACCAACATCCCCCATAAGACTTGGTAAGAACTTAGGATAACTTAGACATAACCTTTACGTAGAGTAAATCAACATACATACCTCTTAACTTTTAAGCGTAGAAGGAATCATGAAATAGTACTACATGTATATTCCATACATAGAATCATGTCAAAAGAAGGAAGAGGTTCACATACCTCGCGACGATTATCGAGAAATAACAAAATGCTCCAAAGTACTTCAACCTTGATAGCTATTCCATCCTTCAAGTAGAATATGCTATACTTAGTACTTCAACCTATAATGGCCATAATACGTCCATTAACCTTTAGCTTTGAACGTAGAATATTCTAAGTGCAAAGTAACTAAATTCTACGGAAAATCGGACATCACTTCCTTTGTTTCTACATACTTTGCCACCTTTTTCAAGGCCGAATTCAATAACCAAACACGCCACATTTAAGGCCCAACAATTCAGCTAACCAAAGGGGATTACACGCCTTAACAGGACGTGTAAAATTCCGCCCCACAAATTAATACGAAACTAGTTTCATATTTAAAGCCATTCTTGGCTAAACATATACAACAACACAAAGTCCTTTTCCAATTCTTTTTCAATCCAACATCTTAGGTCTAACATGTTATATTGTCATAAACAACTTAACAATTATAATTCCTTCCTTATATAACATGTGACGATTAAACTAATAATCAAATTGAATTGAAATCTCAAGGCTAAACATACTAGTTTTCAAATTAGGGTTCCAATATCCATAACACTTATCAACTTCATAATATATATCTCATGCTTGCTAATATCCATATCTACAACAATAAGTAATCTTAATTACTAAAATGACAAGAATTTTACCTTTACAAGCCCTTATAATTTCCAAGATTCAATGTCGCTCCTTAGCAATTCTTAGCTCCTTTCCTTTACGCTCCAATCCACTATTTGAAGCCTTTAGAAGCTCACAACCAACTTCTCTTCCATTTACAATCAAAACCCATGAAAATGCCTTAGGTTTTCGCCTTGCGACTAACGTGAAAACGCCGTTTTCCGAAATATTTCTATTGAGATATCCTTACAATACCCTTAGGGACCTTGGGTTAAAGTCTTGTGAATAATGGATCAAAACTACAAAAATTTTGTGTTGAAAAAGTGACAAAGCCGAGAGCAATACCTCAAGGACAATGTTGTTGTGATTTTTCTAAGTGTTAAAAGAGCTAGTCTTGCACTAGTTGTGTATATATAATACAATGGATGGCTTAGATTGCAACACTTGAGTGGCTAGGATGAGAGTAATTAATTAATTGGCCAAGTGGACAAGTTGACTTGGTCAATAAACTCAAGCTTGCAAGACTTGATCTTTTACCTTGGTCAATGACCATCTTACCCTTGCTTCAATTTCATCCAAGACCAGAACGACCTGCCCGGTTCGCATCGTGCCTTACCCCGCACCCTAGTGATACATACATCGAGAAAATCAGTAACATAAAACATGAGTCATTTAACAAGAGATATAATAAATAAACAGCAACCAAAAGCAGTTGCCTTCAAGATATACATAAAACACGAATGCTTTAATCCTTTTACAACCCCGCCCACAATAGTACTACTGCACTTAAGATATACATCGACTATGACGGACAGGGCCCGCCATACCCGAATGTACAAGAACCTACAACTCAGTGGAACACCTACCAAAAGATAAGCCTCGGAGAAACGGAGCTTCAACGCTACTGAATCGTGATCCTATGGCGAGGATCCACGATCGATGTACCTCTACTGCAGATGAACGCAGCCTCAAGGAGGTCAAGACAACAGTACCAAGTATGTGAAACTGCATAATATCAGAATGAAATCATACTAGTCTATATAAAGCGAGACATGTATGATAACCAAACTACGATCACAACATAAAACAATCATCACTCCAATATAACTACGGGTCTCACGCCCACCACATCAATCGAGTTCGCATTATGGCCGCGTGCCGAATCGCAGACGGTAGACATGTCCATGTGACCTCAACAACAAGACAAGAATCCAAATGGAAGCATACCTGCGCCACGATCGTGTCGATGTCCAAAGGGAAACAATAAGACAACTTTCCAAATGGACGATACCCGCGCGCTACGCATCGTGTCAGTATGTCCAAAGGGAAACAATAAGACAACTTTCCAAATGGACGCATACCCGTGCGCTACGCATCGTGTCAGTATGTCCAAAAAGGACATCACAAGGCGTTAATCGAAATGGAAACATACCCGGGCGCTACGCATCGTGTCAGTATTTCCACAGCGATTACCCACAAGACCTTAACCAAAATGGAAGAATACCCGTGCGCTACGCATCGTGTCAGTATGTCCAAAGCGATTAACAACAATAATACTATCAGCGAACGCACTGTGGAATTTCTCCACACCGCAAGACATCCAAGTAAGTTCTCAACTACCAACCGACCTCTATCGAGACGCGTAACACGTAAACACAACGCTTGTACAATAAAGGCTATCATCACAAGCATAGGCAAGTTTCACAACAACAAGCATAGGCAAGTTTCACAACAACAAGCATAGGCAAGTTTCACACAACTCAAAGTACTTTCATTTTATGCCATAGTCCGGGTTTTTAACCCCAAAGTACTACATACGTTAAGTTCTTTTAAAAGAGATCCATTTCTTTTATAAGAGTCACCCGATACCCGTAGCATTAGAATGACCAACCCACCTTCCTTTTCAAAACCAAGTAACCACATTCTTTTCCTAAGTTCCAGTTTGCCTAGTTTCAATTACTCAAGCTTCTCATTTTTCAAATGGTTTCATAGTTCCCAAACTTAATCACTTGATTCCTTTTAGAACAATTGAGTAACATATGACATATCGTGAGTAGTTTATTCTTGTTTATAACGATCTTATTACAGTGCCATGATCTAGAAAATGTAATATCATTTTGTCTCATCTTAGCTTCATGCGGATGGAGGTTTCTACCGGTTTTAATACAACACATCATTATTCAATACATTTTCCTTTATTAACGCCGCAGTGGTCCGTCGATACACATTCCGATTCGAAATCAAGAAACATTATCCCTTTAAAACCAAGTACTCATTACTCACGAATGAGGTTTCACACAAACATCCTCGTTAAAACAAATAAGTTAAGTCTCTTATCTTATAAGATCAAGTCTCTTAACTTCTAACATCAAGAAACCATTTTCTTACCTACATAAAGTCGTTATAACCAACTTCCCATAAAGCCGTTATAACACTTTATGTTTTACAACAATCAAATACAATAACACACGTACGTCTCACCGTACTACATAGTTCACACATATCATGCTAGAAGAGATGGGAAGAGGTCCACATACCTCGCGACGATTTATCGACAATAAGCAAAATGCTCCAAGTACTACAACCTTGCTGGCCCTTTTCCACTCCTCGAGTAGAATACGCTACTCTTAGTACTTTCACCTATAAAGGTCAAAACGCCTATTAACCCCAAAACACAAGTTTCTATCTTTCTATAGAAAATTGGTGACCTCCCGCAACAGCGTAAATCTCTCCTCTATCGAGGCGGCTACCAAGCCAACCGGGGGGTTTACACGCCTAACCTGACGTACAATTCTACTCAGAATACAACACAAGTCTACCGCAATACACCCTATGTAAATACAGTCATCAGCTTTTATTCTTCAGCTTAAGTCAAAAGACATTGCGAATACTAAGTATAGTTCCATATATAGTATACTTCAACTATATATCTAACAAACATGTAATTTCCAATTACAATAGAGGACAAGATAATTACCTCGATAAGCCCAAAATTATCCGAGTTTAATGTCGCTTCCCGAGCAAGGTTTAGCTCCACCCGTGCGCCCAAACCACTCCAACAACCCTTAGAAGTTCTAACCAACTTCTACTCACATACTCCAACCAACAATGAAGATTTCCTTAGGGTTTGGTTTGAGTCTAAAAGGACAAAAGGTAGTATTTCCGGCTCTACGTAAAGAGGTATCTTTGGAATACTACAAAGTACAAGGCTAAGGTATTTTGGGCATTATAACAATACTTGGAAGACAACTTTCTACAGGGGGTAGGCTCGGCTAGCACAACTAGGCTAGGGAGGGGGTGTTCTCGCCAAGGCCTCTTTCTAAGGGGAGAAGGGAGTTGACGAGAGCAACAACAAGTGGAGAGGAGGGATTTCAAGACTTAGACAAAGTGAGGTGAATGAATAAGTCTTCACAAGGGAGGGGTATTTATAGCAAAGCCAAAGGCCAACCAATGGCCAAGATCTAGCCAAGTGCTACACAAGTGTAAGGCCAAGATCAAGCCAAGTGCACCCTAACCCTACTCCACAAATCCCTCACAAATATCTACACAAATATCTACCACAACTTGCCCATCCATTCTACCCTACCGCCTTTTTTCAGTCCACCAACGAGAGGTGCAAGTGTTGCCCTCTCGTTGGTCCAAAACGCCCGCCTCGGAAAAATTCGCAAAAATACTAAATGACATAGCCGGAATTTTCCCTTCGTAAGCTTAGTAAAACGTTTCGTCGAAAAACGACTCTAATCGGGTGTTGTGCACAATAAATATTTCGGCCAAGGGTGCCACATGGGGGTGACACGTGTCGCCCCCCGATTCGCCCAGAATATTTCGTCTTCCGAAAATATCCAAAATACCGGAAATCTCAAAAACAAAGCGGGCTCCACAAAACCGTAAATTTCTCCCGTGGGCCCCACGTGACCATTTCCGAAAATAAAATCCCAAAATTCTAATATAATTTAAGAAGTCCAAATACCAAATCTGGGAATCCAATTCCCATTAACGAACCTTTTTCTTCACAAATTACCGAAAACTTTTCCGTCGAAAACTCACATCTTTCTTTCTTTTCAAAATTTCTGTCGTACGCTCGCACGTACGTCCTCACATACATACCCTGCAACTACGGGGTATAACATTCTCCCCTCCTTAGAAACATTCGTCCCGAATGTTCCTTCTCAAGACGGATATCGATGAAGTTCCTCTAACAAGTTGTCAACGCCACAGCTTGGCCACGAAATAACACACGTTATCTTCCTTCCTTACTCGTCGTGCCCTTCTCGAACACTTGAACTCTTCTAGTATACGTACCACACTTCATCATCGCTTGGTTCCCAAAACCTTGAGTCACCACCTCCAAACTTGGTCATCTCTAGCCGTAATATCCCCTAAGGCCATTCGGCCTTCACGAACGATTCTGGTCGAACGCATCCACAAACTCATACGATGGTCGTCTAAACTCTGCCTAGCACCCTCGTGACCTACCACTGGCGGACCACCCAGCGGCCCCACCTCAAATCGGGTTCTGGTTTGACCCGCAAATGGTCCTAAACCCGACTTCAACCGTGCAAACTCTTGTTCCCGATTCGAACAATCTTACTAATTCACATCATGAAAGCTACCACTTCCATCTCACACTACCCACGGACTTATCACACAAATAAATCCCACGATACTACTACTCGATAAGGGTCAAAAATAAATCTTTAACTCAAGACGACCTTACCACTAAGGTCTCGCCGTGACATAGTCTAAGGTTCACACTTACCATGCCCCCATACGTATCCTCCCAACTAAGCATGCATTTTAACTCACACATATCACAATGCTATCCGTACATAGCACACAATAATGAGATCATCATAACAAGCATACCAAAACTCTAGAGGGTTAAGGATATACCTGAAGCTACCGCTCCACTCTAATCATAGGCACACTCGCAGGCGATACCAGAAGGTGATGAACCAGCCACAGATCCCGGCGTCGAGTCGTAACATCCGCGCGTCCCTTGGTCGGACAGTTCCTCGCAAAATGGCCCTGCTGGCCGCATGTAAAACAAACTCCCAATCTAGCACGACACTCTCCAAAATGGAGTCTACCACAATGGTCACAACGAGGTAGGGGTGGCTTCACCGTTAACACCCCGCTCGCCGAAAATCAACCTCGAGCCACGACCGCCTCAAGACGGAGGACCACTGCACGGTGGGGTATATAACTAGCTCGCCGAGGCGGTCCGCCTCGAAAGCCACCAGGACCTGCCGCCCCGGCCTCTTCTCGCGATCCAGTGTCGTTCCGTCGACCCTCCGTGCCTCACATCCCAGCGCGTGAGCTCGCACGCGGCAATGTCCACGCCGGAAGAGAAACACCCGCACAAGATTCGCCATATAATCATCAAGCGGTGGCGTAGCGATGCACCCTATCCTCCATATCGCCACTAGCGCAGAGGACATATCGAGCCAAAGAATCGAACTCGACATTGTACTCCCGACGGCGCCTCTCTCGCCTCAGAATAAAAAAATCTGTTTACCCGCGTTCTCTCATCACGCGGAGGCGAAGTGCGTGAGAAAGCCCGAAAACTCATCCCATACTGCTGGAGTGCATGCTCTCCTGAAAGCTCCTATGAATCAAACCAATCGATTGCGGTATCACGCACCGACGCGAACCAAAGGTCACGACTCGGTTTCAAGCCTTGATCACCGCACGATCCGGTCAGAATCGCCGGATGAACTCTCGCGGATCATCCTCGTGCCTCGACCCATAAAACTCGTGCTACAACTCGTAAAGTCCCGTAGCCTCAAACTATCTCGCGGGGTGAACCATGGTGCATCGAACCGAATCGCCAGATCCACTGTCTCATATTCGCCACAACCCCGCCAATAATCGCCATCTCTGTGACCCATCTCCCGCCTGCATCGTGGACTGAGGCTCAGTATCAGAGTCTCATCACCCACCGCCGCGCTCTAAACTTCTGTCTTGGCGGCGTCGCGAAACCCGCCGTCAAGACAACCTCGTGATCGCTCGGCTCGCGCTCGCATTTCTCTCAGATCTCACTAGCGACTCACGCTTTGCCCTTCGGGCTCGCTGCCTTTCGCGGAGGCATAATCGTAAAAACGAGATACGTCGGAGGGTACAACTTACAACATACTCTAAGGCACGATCTCGGAATGAGAAGAATGAAACTAATCCTAAATGTCCTGCCTCCTGATTATAGATGTGGTGCACAACACATCGATAATCAAGACTCTACTTGACACGGTCGTAGACACTTTCCGAGGATTAATCGCTCGATACCACTTTTGTAACGACTGCCTGGTTCGCATCGTGCCTTACCGGCACCCTAGTGATACATACATCGAGAAAATCAGCGGAACATAAAACATGAGTCATTTAACAAGAGATATAATAAATAAACAAAGCAACCAAAACATTGCCTTCAGATATACATAAAACTCCGAACAGTTTAATCCTTTTACAACCCCGCCCACAATAGTACTACTGCACTTAAGATATACATCGACTATGACGGACAGGGCCCGCCATACCCCGAATGTACAAGAACCTACAACTCAGGAACACCTACCAAAAGATAAGCCTCGGAGAAACGGAGCTTCAAACGCTACTGAATTGTGATCCTATGGCGAGGATCCACGATCGATGTACCTACTGCGGATTTAACGCACTCCGGGCGAGGTCGATAACAGTACCAAGTATGTGAAACTGCATAACATCAGAAATGAAATCATACTAGTCTATATAAAGCAGGAGACATGTATGATAACCAAACTACGCTCACAACATAAAGCGATATCACTCCAATATAACTATGGGTCTCACGCCCACCACATCAATCGTTCAGATTATGGCGCATGCCCCTAATACGCATCGGTGTAGACATGTCCATGTGACCTCAACAACAAGACAGCAATCCAAATGGAAGCATACCCATGCGCTACGCATCGTGTCAGTATGTCCAAAGGGAAACAATAAGACAACTTTCCAAATGGATGCATACCCGTGCGCCACGATCATCGTGTATGTCCAAAGTGGAAACAATAAGACAACTTTCCAAATGGACGCTACCCGCGCGCCACGATCGTGTCGATGTCCAAAAGGAAATCACAAGGCGATAATCGAAATGGAAACATACCCGCGCGCTACGCATCGTTATCAAGATATCCAAAGCGATTAACCACAAGACCTTAACCAAATGGAAGCATACCCGCGCTACGATCGTGTCGTGATGTCCAAAGCGATTAACAACAATAATACTATCATCGAACGCATCTGCGGAATTTCTCCGCCACCGCAAGACATCCAAGTAAGTTCTCAACTGGGCCAACCGACCTCTATCGAGAGCGCCAGAACACGTAAACACAACGCTTGTACAATAAAGGCTATCATCACAAGCATAGGCAAGTTTCACAACAACAAGCATAGGCAAGTTTCACAACAACAAGCATAGGCAAGTTTCACACAACTCAAAGTACTTTCATTTTATGCCAAAGTCGGGTTTTTAACCCCAAAGTACTACATCGTTAAGTTCTTTTAAAAGAGATCCATTTCTTTTATAAGAGTCACCCGATACCCGTAGCATTAGAATGACCAACCCACCTTCCTTTTCAAAACCAAGTAACCACATTCTTTCCTAAGTTCGGTTTGCCTAGTTTCAATTACTCAAGCTTCTCATTTTTCAAATGGTTTCATAGTTCCCAAACTTAATCACTTGATTCCTTTTAGAACAATTGAGTAACATATGACATATCGTGAGTAGTTTATTCTTGTTTATAACGATCTTATTACAAAGCCCATGATCTAGAAAATGTAATATCATTTTGTCTCATCTTAGCTTATGCAGATGGAGGTTTCTACTGGTTTTAATACAACACATCATTATTCAATACATTTTCCTTTATTAACGCTGCAGCTGGTGCTGTCGATACACATTACGATTCGAAATCAAGAAATATTATCCCTTTAAAAACCAAGTACTCATTACTCACGAATGAGGTTTCACACAAACATCCTCGTTAAAACAAATAAGTTAAGTCTCTTATCTTATAAGATCAAGTCTCTTAACTTCTAACATCAAGAAACCATTTTCTTACCTACATAAAGTCGTTATAACCAACTTCCCATAAAGCCGTTATAACACTTTATGTTTTACAACAATCAAATACAATTAACACACGACGTCACTGCACTACATAGTTCACACATATCATGCTAGAAGAGATGGGAAGAGGTCCACATACCTCGCGACGATTTATCGACAATAAGCAAAATGCTCCAAGTACTACAACTCGCTAGCCCTTTCCACTCGAGTAGAATACGCTACTCTTAGTACTTTCACCTATAAAGGTCAAAACATCTATTAACCCCAAAACACAAGTTTCTATCTTTCTATAGAAAATTCGGAAGACTCTCCCCGCAACACAGCGTAAATCTCCTCTCTATCGAGGCCGGCTACCAAGCCAACCAGGGGGTTTATACGCCTAACCGGACGTGTACAATTCTACTCGAATACAACACAAGTCTACCGCAATACGGTCCTATGTAAATACGATTCGATTCTTTATTCTTCAGCTTAAGTCAAAAGACATTGCCGAATACTAAGTATAGTTCCATATATAGTATACTTCAACTATATATCCTAACAAACATGTAATTTCCAATTACAATAGAGGACAAGATAATTACCTCGATAAGCCCAAAATTATCCGAGTTTAATGTCGCTCCCGAGCAAGGTTTAGCTCACTCCAGTGCGCTCCAAACCACTCCAACAACCCTTAGAAGTTCTAACCAACTTCTACTCACATACTCCAACCAACAATGAAGATTTCTGTGGTTTGGTTTGAGTCTAAAGGACAAAAGGTAGTATTTCCTGCTCTACGAAAGAGGTATCTTTGGAATACTACAAGGTACAAGGCTAAGGTATTTTGGGCATTATAACAATACTTGGAAGACAACTTTCTACAGTGGTGGTAGGCTCTAGCACAACTAGGCTAGTGAGGTGTTCTCGGCCAGGGCCTCTTTCTAAGGGGAGAAGGAGTTGGACGAGAGCAACAACAAGGAGAGGGAGGGATTTCAAGACTTAGACAAAGTGAGGAGTGAATGAATAAGTCTTCACAAGGAGTGGTATTTATAGCAAAGCCAAAGGCCAACCAACGGCCAAGATCTAGCCAAGTGCTACACAAGTGTAAGGCCAAGATCAAGCCAAGTGCACCCTAACCCTACTCCACAAATCCTCACAAATATCTACACAAATATCTACCACAACTTGCCCATCCATTCGCTACCGCCTTTTCAAGTCCACCAACGAGAGGTGCCGTGTTGCCCTCTCGTTGGTCCAAACGTTCGTCTCTAAAAATTCGCAAAAATACTAAATGACATAGCCGAATTTTCCTTCGTAAGCTTAGTAAAACGTTTCGTCGAAAAACGACTTAATCCAAGTGTCAGACAATAAATATTTCGGCGGTGCCATGGGGTGACACGTGTCGCCCGATTCGCCAGAATATTTCGTCTCCGAAAATATCCAAAATACCGGAAATCTCAAAAACAAAGCGGGCTCCACAAAACCGTAAATTTCTCCCGTGGGCCCCACGTGACCATTTCCGAAAATAAAATCCCAAAATTCTAATATAATTTAAGAAGTCCAAATACCAAATCTGGGAATCCAATTCCCATTAACGAACCTTTTTCTTCACAAATTACCGGAAACTTTTCCGTCGAAAACTCACATCTTTCTTTCTTTTCAAAATTTCACAGTACTGCAGACGCACGTCCTCACATACATACCCCGCAACTACGGGTATAACATTCTCCTCTTAGAAACATTCGTCCCGAATGTTCCTTCTCAAGACGGATATCGATGAAGTTCCTCTAACAAGTTGTCAACGCCACAGCTTGGCCACGAAATAACACACGTTATCTTCCTTCCTTACTCGTCGTGCCCTTCTCGAACACTTGAACTCTTCTAGTATACGTACCACACTTCAGTCATCGCTTCAGTTCCCAAAACCTTGGAGTCACCACCTCCAAACTTGGTCATCTCTAGTCAGATATCCCCAAGGCCATTCCCGCCTTCACGAACGATTCTGGTCGAACGCATCCACAAACTCATACGATGATCGTCTAAACTCGCCTAGCACCCTCGTGACTTACCACCGCGACCACCCAGAACCGCCCACCCCAAATGGGTTACGGTTTGACCCGCAAATGGTCCTAAACCCGACCCCAACCGTGCAAACTCTTGTTCCCGATTGAACAATCTTACTAATTCACATCATGAAAGCTACCACTTCCATCTCACACTACCCACGGACTTATCACACAAATAAATCCCACGATACTACTACTCGATAAAGTGGTCAAAAATAAATCTTTAACTCAAGACGACCTTACCCTAAGGTCTCGAGCCGTGACATAGTCTAAGGTTCACACTTACCATGCCCCACACGTATCCTCCCAACTAAGCATGCATTTTAACTCACACATATCACAATGCTATCCGCATAGCACACAATAATGAGATCATCATAACAAGCATACCAAAACTCTAGAGGTTAAGGATATACCGGCTACCGCTTCCACTCTAATCATAGGCTCACTGCAGGCGCATACCGTAGGTGATGAACCAGCCACGATCTGAAGGTCGAGTCGTAACATCCGCGCTTCCTTGGTCTGGACAGCCTCGCAAATGGCCTGCTGGCCGCATGTAAAACAAACTCCCAATCTAGCACGACACTCTCCAAAATGGAGTCTACCACAATGGTCACAACGAGGTGGGTGGCTTCACCGTTAACACCCCGCTCGCCAAAATCTGAACCTCGAGCCACGACTGCCTCAAGACGGTGGAGGACCACTGCATGCCGGGGTATATAACTAGCTCTGCCGAGGCGGTCCGCCTCGAAGCCACCAGGACCCCGCCGCCACGGCCCTCTTCGCGATCCAGTCGTTCCGCCGACCTCCGTGCCTCACATCCTAGCGCATGAGCTCGCATGCGGCAATGTCCATGCCGGCCAAGAGAAACACCCGCACAAGATTCGCCATATAATCATCAAGCCGTGACGTAGCGATGCACCCTATCCTCCATATTCGCCACTAGCGCAGTGGACATATCGAGCCAAAGAATCGAACTCGACATTGTAATCCTCGACAGCGCTTCTCTCGCCTCGAATAAAAATGTTTACTGCGTTCTCCTCATCCGCGAGGCAAGAAGTGCGTGAGAAAGCCCCGAAAACTCATCCCATCTGCTGGAGGCATGCTCTCCCGGAAAGCTCCCATGAATCAAACCAATCGATCGCGGTATCACGCGGCCGATGCGAACCAAAGGTCACGACTCGGTTCAAGCCTTGATCACCCGCATGATCCGTCAGAATCGCCGGATGAACTCGCGGATCATCCTCGTGCCTCGACCCATAAAACTCGCGGGCTAACTCGTAAAGTCCCGTAGCCTCAAACTATTCGCCGGGTGAACCATCGGTGCTATCGAACCGAATCGCCAGATCCACTGTCTCATATTCGCCACAACTCGCCAATAATCGGGCCATCTCTGTGACCCATCTCTCGCCTGCATCGGGACTGGAGGCTCGTGTATCAGAGTCTCATCGCCCATCGCTGCGCTCTAAACTCTGCTGGTCGGGCGCCTTGAAACCCGCCGTCAAGCACAACTCGTAATTGTGCGGCTCGCGCCATTTCTCTCAGATCTCACTAGCAGACTCGCCGCTTTGCCCTTCTCGGGCTCGTTGCTTGCGCGAGGCATAAGCGTAAAAACGAGATACGTCGGAGGGTACAACTTACAACATACTCTAAGGCACGATCTGAATGAGAAGAATGGAAACCAATCCTAAATGTCTCAGCCTCCTGATTATAGATGTGGTGCACAACACATCGATAATCAAGACTTACTAGACACGGTTCAGTAGACACTTTCCGAGGATTAATCGCTCGATACCACTTTTGTAACGACGTTCGGCCCGCATCACAGTGCCTTACCCCGCACCCTAGTGATACATACATCGAGAAAATCAGCGAACATAAAACATAGTCATTTAACAAGAGATATAATAAATAAACAGCAACCAAAACAGATTGCCTTCAAGATATACATAAAACACGAGCAGCTTTAATCCTTTTACAACCCCGCCCACAATAGTACTCTGCACTTAAGATATATGCGACTATGACGGACAGGTTCGCCATACCCCGAATGTACAAGAACCTACAACTCGGGAACACCTGCTAAAAGATAAGCCTGAGAAACGGAGCTTCAAATGCGTTGAATCTGTGATCCCATGGCGAGGATCCACGATCGATGTACCTACTCGCATGAACGCACCCCGAAGCGAGGTCGATAACAGTACCAAGTATGTGAAATCGCATAATCAGAAATGAAATCATACTAGTCTATATAAAGGTGAGACATGTATGATAACCAAACTATGATTCACAACATAAAACATCATCACTCCAATATAACTATGGGTCTCACGCCACCACATCAATCGAGTTCGCATGGCCGCATGCCCCTAATCTGCGACGGTGTAGACATGTCCATGTGACCTCAACAACAAGACAAGAATCCAAATGGAAGCATACCCGCGCTACGATCGTGTCGATGTCCAAAGGGAAACAATAAGACAACTTTCCAAATGGACGATACCCGCGCGCACGATCGCGTCGTGATGTCCAAAGGGAAACAATAAGACAACTTTCCAAATGGACGCGTGCCCGCGGCTACGATCGCAAGTATGTCCAAAAAGGAAATCCGCGCGATAATCGAAATGGAAACATACCCGCGCGCCACGATCGCCGTGATATCCAAAGCGATTAACCACAAGACCTTAACCAAAATGGAAGCATACCCGCGCTACGCATCGTGTCGTATGTCCAAAGCGATTAACAACAATAATACTATCACGTGAACGCGTGCGGAATTTCTCCACACGCCAGACATCCAAGTAAGTTCTCAACTACCAACCGACTTATCGAGACGCGAATACGTAAACACAACGCTTGTACAATAAAGGCTATCATCACAAGCATAGGCAAGTTTCACAACAACAAGCATACGCAAGTTTCACAACAACAAGCATAGGCAAGTTTCACACAACTCAAAGTACTTTCATTTTACCTTTACAAGCCCTTATAATTTCCAAGATTCAATGTCGCTCCTTAGCAATTCTTAGCTCCTTTCCTTTACGCTCCAATCCACTATTTGAAGCCTTTAGAAGCTCACAACCAACTTCTCTTCCATTTACAATCAAAACCCATGAAATGCCTTAGGTTTTCGCCATGACTAACGGAAAACGCAGTTTCAAAATATTTCTATTGAGATATCCTTACAATACCCTTAGGGACCTTGGGTTAAAGTCTTGTGAATAATGGATCAAAACTACAAAAATTTTGTGTTGAAAAAGTGACAAGGAGAGCAATACCTCGAGGACAATGTTGTTGATTTTTCTAAGTGTTAAAAGAGCTAGTCTTGCACTAGTTGTGTATATATAATACAATGGATGGCTTAGATTGCAACACTTGAGTGGCTAGGATGAGAGTAATTAATTAATTGGCCAAGTGGACAAGTTGACTTGGTCAATAAACTCAAGCTTGCAAGACTTGATCTTTTACCTTGGTCAATGACCATCTTACCCTTGCTTCAATTTCATCCAAGACCAATGTGGGGGGTGCCACGTGTCTCCCTCCCATTCGTCCATAAAATTTCGTAACCCTCGTGGGCCCCACAAAATATAAAATTCCTCGGGTGGGCCTCACGTGACCAAATCCGTAAAAATAAATTTCCATAATGATAATAAGTTCCATACTCTTCAATTAATGCATTTTGAGAATCTAATTCTCACCAACGAATATTTCTCCTTTCCGACGTTCGGAAGATTTTCCGTCGGAAAAACAATTCTTCCTTTCGTACCCTTTTCAAGTCTTGAGTTCCTTACATACATTCTTTTAAACATGTCCTTGAATTACGGGGTGTAACATTCTTCCACCCTTAGAAACATTCGTCCCCGAATGTTCTTTCGGAGTCCAATTTAATTAGATAGCGACATAGTCTCCCTTTACTACACCCTTCATACAACATATGCCACCCATGGCCACATAACAATACTTATACTAAGATGTCAACCTTGGCACTCACGAAGCCAACTAGTCCATACTCATAATGACCTTAAAGTCTGTCATAAACATCTCTACTAGGTCTACTGGGGTCTGACGACTGTATCATCACCGGGCAAATCTCATATTCCCGCTCAGCTACCACCCCAAACACTCACGGGTGTAGTTACTTCGAAAGGTTCTTATGGGTTCAGGCTCTATTCCTTTGCACTTGGTTGCCATCTTCCTTACTGGTCGTACTCTTTCCGTACTTCCAACTCATACTAGCATACATACATAACTTCCATACCGATTCTGGCCCCCCAATCTTTTGGAGTCACTCTTTTAAACAACCTAAGGCCATTTCCGCCACGACTGTTCGGTGGAACGCGCCCATGAACCCAGAAACAATTAACTAGACTTGGCCTTGCACTGCGTGACTCACCACGAGCGTAACTACTACCAATCGATCCCACTCTATTTCAAAGCATGGGCCACCTGTAATAGGTCCTCAACCACTCGGCCGCATTTAACTCTTACCTTAGTCTGAATAAAATCTTATTGTGCGAGAAGACCTTATATATACCTAAGGTCTCGGCGGTTATTAATACTCTTAGGATCGCAATTTCCATGCTCCAAGCCTACCTTACCAGTCCCCCCGTAAACGGGTACAAAAACTTCTCATAATACCATAATCGTGTCGTCTTGATCACAACAACCCTTACTTACTCTATACGGATCTCATCCGTACAATCCTCTTACGCATACCACGTAGCTTAATCTATTAACACGGTATTCCATTAAGTTCTTAACATGAATTCTTAAGGATCCACTGCCTTAGCAGACAGTTCATCCTTTCCCAATTATCCCAAAATAAAACATAAGACCTTGGCGAGAATTCATTAACTGTTCCATACCTTCCCGATATCTAGTTAGTCTTTACCAACTCTTGGTAGTCTAAAATCATTCTAGGCAACACGCGTCTGACCCTCATACATAACTCCGTATAGCTGTATGTCACAATGCCAACTATACTACAATCATTACCAACCTGGATACGCAATCCACATAGTCCTTCCTGGGTCACTGCTGCCTTACTCGTAGCTGCAATCAACATAACTCGTTAGGGAGAGACGACCCTAACAACACAGCTCTATCGCACGATCTCAGAGTGAGAAGAATGGAAACCAATCCTAAATGTCCTGCAGCCTCCTGATTATAGATGTGGTGCACAACACACCGATAATCAAGACTCTACTAGACACGGTCTGTAGACACTTTCGGAGGACTAACTGCTCTGATATAAACTGCAGAAGATAAATAACACACTTTTTTTTTTAAAACCAAGGCCAAGCCGATAAGGCTGCCATAATCATAAAAATTACCCGAAAGGGTCTACACTGTTTAACAATGTAAAAACAAATCTAGCTACCCGGCCACGGATGAATACATGCACTTAAGATTTGAACAAATACTATGACGGGACGAGGCCCCGCCGTACCCCTGAATATACATAGCCATGACAACTCCGTAACATTGGAGCCAACTCAAAATGCTGAATCAGGATCCTAAGCTCGCGGATCCACAACTGTGTACCTAAACATGCGGACATGAACGCACTGGCGGGGTCGATAACAAAAATGCGAATATGGAACGGAAAATAAGGTACAGTAAACAAATCATAACTGTACAAAAGAATGACAGGGGCAAGTATATAAACTAAATACCAGATCCTACCGTGTCATTACTATCTCGTGAACTTAATCGTACCTTATTATCTTTTTCCATTTTTACATAAAAGTTATAGTCACATTCTTACGTACATGCTTAGGAAAAACCGTCAAGTTCATTACCATATAACTTACTTACCTTGCATAACATAATCCGACCCTTTATGGAGGGACGCCTATACTGCCCGGCCCAATGCGGGGCGATAAAGTCACGTAAGTGCGCCCATAGAGGTATCTTGCGGCCCATTCACGGGGCGCGATAATGTCATATAGTGCGCCCGTAAAGGTATCTTGCGGCCCGTTTCGGACGCGATAATGTCATATAGTGCCCATAAGGTATCTTGCGGCCCATTTACGGGGCGCGATAATGTCATATAGTCTGCCCATAAGGTATACTTCGGCCCATTTCGGGGCGATAATGTCATATAGTCGCCCATAAAGGTATAATGCGGCCCATTTACGGGATGCGATAATGTCATATAGTCCGCCCGTAAGGTATCTTGCTGGCCCATTTTCGGGACGCGATAATGTCATATAGTCGCCCGTAAAGGTATATCGCCGTCCCATTTACGGGGCGATAATGTCATATAGTCCGCCCGTAAAGCTATCTTTGCGGCCCGTTTGGGACGGCGATAATGTCATATAAAATCGAGAATTTAACTTGACGCATTACCTCTTACTCGCTTTTAAAATGACTCTTTTCAAATAAAACTTCAAGATACTAACAACCGTAGTATCAAGTCATATCTACTTTTCAAGACAAGTCACAATACCTTTTAGAAATACATTTACCTTTCTAAATCAAGTGACTTCTTTCTTAAAACCTTAAGCAATTGGTACCTTTAAAACAATTTGCCCTTCTTTATTTCGAGTCATTTCTTTGCTTACATTACTGAAGAAAACCATTCTTTTAATCTTCCATAAAGTTGTTATAACCAACTTCCCATAAAGCCGTTATAACTCTTTATGTCTTAGACAAATCCATTCCTTTTATAACCAAGAGACTTATACTTTCAAATCGAATTACATACCTTTTAAAATACTTCAAGTCTCTTAACTTTTAAGAAAACAAGTTTCTTAACTTTAGAATGGCAAGAAATCAATATTTTCCAAATCAAGCATTCTATACTTTTAAATCAATTCATTTCTTCCTTTAAGAATCAAGTCCATAACTTAAAAAATAAAGTCCCTTAACCTTTTAAAAATTTGAGGTTCATAGTCTTAAAACTTCATACGTAAATTCTTATAAATTAAGTAACATATACTTTAGTGCGTTGTGAATAAGTTATACTTATTTATAACGATCTTAATCGAGTAGCCATGATCTAGAAAATGTAATACAATTTTGTCTTATCTTAGCTTCATGCAGATGGAGAATTCTACTCATTTTAACTTAATTGATTGTCATTACATTTTCCTTTATTAACTTCGCGGTGGCTTGTTCGATTCTTATTCTCATTTGTGCGTAACTTAGCCAAGTCAACTGGCTCCAAATACCTCCTAACGACTTTACCAACATCCCCATAAGACTTGGTAAGAACTTAGGATAACTTAGACATAACCTTTCGTAGAGTAAATCAACATACATACCTCTTAACTCTTAAGCGTAGAAGGAATCATGAAATAGTACTACATGTATATTCCATACATAGAATCATGTCAAAAGAAGGAAGAGGTTCACATACCTCGCGACGATTATCGACAAATAGCAAAATGCTCCAAAGTACTTCAACCTTGATAGCTATTCCATCCTTCAAGTAGAATACGCTATACTTAGTACTTCAACCTATAATGGCCATATCGTCAATTAACCTTTAGCGAACGTAGAATATTCTAAGTGCAAAGTCACTAAATTCTACGGAAAATGGACATCACTTCCTTTGTTTCTACATACTTTGCCACCTTTTTCAAGGCGAATTCAATAACCAAACACGCCACATTTAAGACCAACAATTCAGCTAACCAAAGGGATTACACGCCTTAATAGGTCGTGTAAAATTCCGCCACAAATTATCTGAAACTAGTTCCATATTTAAAGCCATTCTTGGCTAAACATATACAACAACACAAAGTCCTTTTCCAATTCTTTTTCAATCCAACATCTTAGGTCTAACATGTTATATTGTCATAAACAACTTACCAATTATAATTCTTTCCTTATATAACATGTGACGATTAAACTAATAATCAAATTGAATTGAAATCTCAAGGCTAAACATACTAGTTTTCGGATTAGGGTTCCAATATCCATAACACTTATCAACTTCATAATATATATCTCATACTTGCTAATATCCATAGCTACAACAATAAGTAATCTTAATTACTAAAACGACAAGAATTTTACCTTTACAAGCCCTTATAATTTCCAAGATTCAATGTCGCTCCTTAGCAATTCTTAGCTCCTTTCCTTTACGCTCCAATCCGCTATTTGAAGCCTTTAGAAGCTCACAACCAACTTCTCTTCCATTTCCAATCAAAACCTATGAAAATGCCTTAGGTTTTCGCCTTGCGACTAACGTGAAAACGCCATTTTCCGAAATCTTTCTATTGAGATATCCTTACAATACCCTTAGTGTAACGACCCGTTCCGGGGCCCGTTACTGGTGCCTTACCCTGGGCACCCTAGTGATACATACATCAGAGAAAATCAGCGGAACACAAAACAAGAGTCATTTAACAAGAGATAAATGAATAAGCGAACCAAAGCAGTTGCCTTGATATATACATAAAACACGAACAGTTTAATCCTTTTACAACCCCGCCCACATGATTACTACGGACACCAAGATATCTGATGACTATGACGGACGGGGCCCATACCCCAGATGTACAAGAACCTCTGACTCGGGAACACCTACCAAAGATAAGCCTCGGAGAAGCGGAGCTTCAAATCTGTGGCTTGTGATCCTGGCGAGGAACCACGGCCGATGTACCTACTGCGGCGTGAGCGGCCCAAGGAGGTCGACAACGGTACCAAGTATGTGAAATCTGCAATCAGTAAATGAAATCATACTAGTCTATATAAAGCGAGAGACATGTATGATAACCAAACTCTGATTCCTGACATAAAGCGATCATCGCTCGATATAACTATGGGTCTCACGCCCACAACATCAATCGAGTTCGCGTATGGCGCATGCCGGAATCTTGCATCGGTGTAGACATGTCCATGATGCAACAACAATACCAATGTCCCGGCCACATGCCGGAGTGCCGGGGTAGGCATGTCCATGTGACCTCAACAACAAGACGAATCAAATGGAAGCATACGTGCGCTACGCGTCGTGTCGGTATGTCGAAGGAAACAATAAGACAACTTTCCAAATGGGCGCATACGTGCGCTACGCATCGTGTCGGTATGTCCAAAAGGAAATCCTGGCGTTAATCGAAATGGAAACATACGTGCGCTCGCGTCGTGTCGTATATCCAAAGCGATTAACCACAAGACCTTAACCAAATGGAAGCATACGTGCGCTACGCATCGTGTCGGTATGTCCAAAGCGATTAACAACAATAATACTATTACGAGGCGTGCGGTGGAATTTCTCCGTCCTTTGCACACGTCCAGTAAGTTCTCAACGGTCAACGACCCTCATCGAGAGGCGCGGTAACACGAAACACAGCGCTTGTACAATAAAGGCTATCATCACAAGCATAGGCAAGTTTCACAACAACAAGCATACGCAAGTTTCACAACAACAAGCATAGGCAAGTTTCACCTGACTCAAAGTACTTTCATTTTATGCCAAAGTCGGGTTTTAACCCCAAAGTACTACATCGTTAAGTTCTTTTAAAGAGATCCATTTCTTTTATAAGAGTCACCGATACCGTAGTATTAGAATGACCAACCCACCTTCCTTTTCAAAACCAAGTAACCACGTTCTTTCCTAAGTTCGGTTGCCTAGTTTGATAACTCAAGCTTCTCATTTTCAAATGGTTTCATAGTTCCCAAACTTAATCACTTGATTCCTTTTTAGAACAATTTAGTAACATATGTCATATATGTGAGTAGTTTATTCTTGTTTATAACGATCTTATTACGACCATGATCTAGAAAATGTAATATCATTTTGTCTTATCTTAGCTTCTATGCGGATGGAGGTTTCTCTGGTTTTAATACAACACATCATTATTCAATACATTTTCCTTTTATTAGTATTGCGGTGGTGCAGCCGATACGTTACGATTCGAAATCGGTAAAACATTATCCCTTTAAAAACCAAGTACTCATTACTCACGAATGAGGTTTCACACAAACATCCACATTAAAACAAATAAGTTAAGTCTCTTATCTTATAAGATCAAGTCTCTTAACTTCTAACATCAAGAAACCATTTTCACTTACATAAGGTCGTTATAACTAACTTCCCATAAAGCTATTATAACACCCATGTTTTAAACCAACCAAATCACTTAGCACGTATGCGTCTGCGTACTACATAGTTCATGATCATCTTTAGAAAAGATAGGAAGAGGTTCACATACCTGCGACGATTTATCGACGATAAGCAAAATGCTCCAATCTTACAACCTCGCTAGCCCTTTCCACTCCGAGTAGAATACGCTACTCCTAGTACTTTCACCTATAAAGGTCAAAGCGTCTATTAACCCCAAAACACAAGTTTCTATCTTTCTATAGAAAATTCGTGACACCTCTTCCCATGCAGCGTAAATCTCCTCTATCGAGGCTGCAAGCCAACGGGGGTTTACACGTCTAACCGGGCGTGTACAATTCTACAAGTCTCTTTGCTCTGATCCTATGTAAATCTGATTCGATTCGATTCTTTATTCTTGAGCTTAAGTCAAAAGACATTGCGAATACTAAGTATAGTTCCATATATAGTATACTTCAACTATATATCCTAACAAACATGTAATTTCCAATTCTGATAGAGGACAAGATAATTACCTTGATAAGCCCAAAATTATCCAAGTTATAATGTCGATCTGAGCAAGGTTTAGCTCAGCTCCGCGCTCCAAACCACTCCAAACAACCCTTAGAAGTTCTAACCAACTTCTACTCACATCTTGACCAACGATGAAGATTTCCTTAGGGTTTCGGTTTGAGACTAAAAGGACAAAGGTAGTATTTCGGACTCTACGTAAAGAGGTATCTTTGGAATACTACAAGGTACAAGGCTAAGGTATTTTTGGGCATTATAACAATACTAGGGAGTATTTCTATACCACAAAGGGTATTATCACGAAAACAACTAGGCTAGGGGTACCAGGCTAGACCTCACGAGGGAGGAGACCTCACGGCGAAGGCCACTTTCGAGGGGAGAGGAGCTCTTGGACGAGTCGACAAGAGGGAGGAGGATTCAAGACTTGGAAACATTTGTGGATGAATGAAGTCTTCACAAAGGGGGTATTTATAGCAAACCCAAATGCCAACCGATGGCGAAGATCAAGCCATGTGCAAGGCAAGTGTAAGGCCTTGATCAAGCCAAGTGCACCTAACCCTACTCCACAAAACATGGCACAAGACAAGCCACAAAACAAGGCCAAAACAAGGCACAAAACAAGGAACCAATAGGGCCAAGCGTGAGCCACAAAGCAATCCCATACGTGAACCAATCGTCCACTTGGGCGCCCGCTGAAGCCTCCATGTGAGGGTGACACATGTCACCCTCCGTTGGTCCAAAATGTTCGTCTCTCGGAAAAATCCGCAAAAATTAAAAAGGACATAGCGGAATTTTCCCTACGAAAGTTGTGGAAAGCGTTTGGTCGAAAGCGACTGAGTCGACGCGTGCCCAAATGTAACCGGCGAGCCACAGGCGGGGTGACACGTGTCACCCTCTATCGCCCTCAAAAACGTCTTTGAAAAATATCCACAATGGCCAAAATCTCGAAAACAAAGTGGTCCCCCAAAGCCGTAAATTTCTCAGTGGGCCCACGTGACCATTTCGAAAATAAAATTCCATAATTCTCTAATATTCGAAGTCCGAATACCAAATCGGAATCCAATTCCCATTAACGAACCTTTTCCTTCACAAATAACAGGAAACTTTTAAAGTCGAAAACTCACATCTTTCTTTCTTTTCAAAATTTACTGCGTACTCGCATGCGTGCGTCCTCACATACATACCTGCAACTACGGGGTATAACATTCTCCTCGCCTTAGAAACATTCGTCCGAATGTTCCTTCTCAAGACGGATATCGATGAAGTTCCTCTAACAAGTTGTCAACGCCCGCGGCAATGCGAAATAACACACGTTATCTTCCTTACTCGTCGTGCCTCTTCCGAACACTTGAACTCTCCAAGATGCGTACCATACTTGGTCATTACTTAGTCCCGAAAATCTGCGAGTCACTACCTCCAAACTTGGTCATCTTACTAACCTCAAACTTCCTTAAGGCCATTCCGGCCTTTACGAACCGCTCGTCGAACGCGTCCACGAACTCACGATGATCATACAAACTTGGGCCTAGCATCCTCGTGACCCTACCACTGGCGGGACCACCGAACTGGCCCCACCCTAAAGGTTCTGGTTTGACCTGAATGGTCCTAAACCCGACCCAATCGTGCCAAACTCTTGTTCCCGATTGAACAATCTTACTAATTCCCATCATGAAAGCTACCACTACCATTTCACACTACCCACGGACTTATCACACAAATAAATCCCACGTATACTACTCACCTTATAAAGGTCAAACATAAAAGCGAATCTTTTACTCAAGACGACCTTACCTCTAAGGTCTCGGTCGTGAAATAGTCTAAGGTTCACACTTACCATGCCTCATACGTATCCTTCCAACTAACCATGTATTCTAACTCACACATATCACGATGCTATCCGTACATAGCACACAATAATGAGATCATCATAACAAGCATACCAAAACTCTAGAGGTTAAGGATATACGAACCTGGCTACCACTCTAATCATAGGCGCACTGCAGGCGTAGTATGAAGGTGATGAACGACCCACAGATCTGAAGGTGAGTCGTAACATCCGCGCTTCCCTTGGTAGGGCGATTCCTCGCAAAATGGCCTGCTGGCGCATGTAAAACAAACTCCCAATCTAGCACGACACTTCCAAAATGGAGTCTACCACAATGGTCACTGAGGTAGGGGTGGCTTGGTGGTTAACACCCGCTCTGCTGAAAATCGAACCCTTGGAGCCACGACTGCTCACGAAGGCGGTGGAGGACCACTGCATGCGGTGGGGGTATATAACTAGCTTTCTTTGGCGGTCCGCCTCGAAAGCCACCAAAGGACCTGCCGTCACGGCCTCTTCTGGCGATCCGGTCGTTAGTGCGACCCTCCGTGCCTCGCGTCCTGGTGCGTGAGCTGCGTGCGGGCAATGTCCATGCGGTGAAGAGAAACACCCGCAAGACTTCGGCCATATAATCATCTAGCGGTGGCGTGGCGATGCACCACATCCTCCATATCTGCAACTAAGCGCGAGGACATATCGAGCCAAAGAATCGAACTCGACATTGTACTCACGGCGGTCGCCTGTCTCGTTAACAAAAATCACAGCCGGCGTGCCCTCGCCATCTGCGGAGGCAAGAAGTGCGTGAGAAAGCCCCGAAAACTCATCCCATCTGCTGGAGTGCATGCTCTCCCGGAAAGCTCCATGAATCAAACCAATCATTGCGGTATCACGCGGCCGATGCGAACAAAGGTCACGAACTCGGTTCGAAGCCTTGATCACCGCGTGATCGTTCAGCTGCCGGATGAACTCCTGCGGATCATCCTGCAGCCTCGACCCGTAAAACTGCGGCGGGCTACTGACTCGGAAAGTCCGTAGCCTCAAACTATCTGCTCGGGGTGAACCATCGGTGCTCGGGCAGGCTGCTGCATCCGGCTGTCGCATATCGGCCACGACCACGGCGGAATCGCCGTCTCGCGTAACCCGTCTCCTGCGCGATGTGGGTGGAGGCTCAGTGCTGTAGTCTCATCGACCCGCTGCTGCGGCTCTAAACTCTTTGGTCTTTGGCGGCGTCGTGAAACCCGCCGTCACGAGCCTGACCTCAGTCTTTATGCGGGCTGCGCCTCGTACTCAGTATCTCACTAGCGGCACCCTCGGCTGCCTTGCCTTCGGGCTCTGGTTGCCTTGCGGCGAGGCATAAGCGGTAAAACGAGATCGTCGGAGGGTACAACTTCAACACTGACTCTAAGGTACGATCTCGGAATGAGAAGAATGGAAACCAATCCTAAATGTCCTATAGCCTCCGATTATAGATGTGGTGCCTGACGCGATAATCAAGACTCTACTGAACACGATGCGTAGACACTTTCCGAGGATTAGCGCTCGATACCACTTTTGTAACGACCGTTCGGGCGGATTCTTGTGCCTTACAGGGCACCCTAGTGATACATACATCGAGAGAAAATCAGCGGAACACAAAACAAGTCATTTAACAAGAGATAAATGAATAAGCAGACCAACCAGCGATTGCCTTGGTATATACATAAAACACGAACAGTTTAATCCTTTTACAACCCCGCCTGGCGATACTACGGACCTAAGATATCTGATGACTATGGCGGACGGGGCCGCCATACCACGAATGTACAAGAACCTACAACTCGGGAACACTGCCAAAAGATAAGCCTCGAGAAGCGGAGCTTGAAATCTGTTGGTGTGATCCTATGGCGAGGACCACGGCCGATGTACCTCACTGCGGCGTGAGCGCAGCCCGAAGGAGTCGATAACGAGTACAGTATGTGGCGTGCAATCACGTAAATGAAATCATACTAGTCTATATAAAGCGGAGACATGTATGATAGCAAACTACGATTCACGACATAAGCGATCATCACTCGATATAACTATGGGTCTCGCGCCCGACATCAATCGAGTTCGCATTATGGCGCGTGCCGGAATCTTGCATCGGTGTAGACATGTCCATGATGCGACAACAATACCAATGTCCCGTAGCCATGCCGGAATGCGCCGGTGTAGGCGTGTCCATGTGACCTCAACAAAGCGGCAATCCAAATGGAAGCATGCGTGCGCTACGCATCGTGTCGGTATGTCGAAGGAAACAATAAGACAACTTTCCAAATGGGCGCATACGTGCGCTACGCATCGTGTCGGTATGTCCAAAAGGAAATCCTGGCGTTAATCGAAATGGAAACATACGTGCGCTACGCGTCGTGTCGATATATCAAGCGATTAACCCAGACCTTAACCAAAATGGAAGCATACGTGCGCTACGCGTCGTGTCGGTATGTCCAAAGCGATTAACAACAATAATACTATTAACGAGCGTGCGTGGAATTTCTCGTCACGGCACGTCCAAGTAAGTTCTCAACGATCAACCGACCCTCTATCGAGAGCGGTAACACGAAACAGCGCTTGTACAATAAAGGCTATCATCGCAAGCATAGGCAAGTTTCACAACAAGCATAGGCAAGTTTCAACAACAAGCATAGGCAAGTTTCACCTGACTCAAAGTACTTTCATTTTATGCCAAAGTCGGGTTTTAACCCCAGTACTACATCGTTAAGTTCTTTTAAAGAGATCCATTTCTTTTATAAGAGTCACCCGATACGTAGTATTAGAATGACCAACCACTTCCTTTTCAAAACCAAGTAACCATTCTTTTCCTAAGTTCGGTTTGCCTAGTTTGATTACTCAAGCTTCTCATTTTCAAATGGTTTCATAGTTCCCAAACTTAATCACTTGATTCCTTTTTAGAACAATTTAGTAACATATGTCATATATGTGAGTAGTTTATTCTTGTTTATAACGATCTTATTACAGTGACCATGATCTAGAAAATGTAATATCATTTTGTCTTATCTTAGCTTATGCGGATGGAGGTTTCTCTTGGTTTTAATACAACGTCATTATTCAATACATTTTCCTTTTATTAACTGCGGTGGTGCAGCCGATACGTTCGATTCGAAATCGGTGAAACATTATCCCTTTAAAACCAAGTACTCATTACTCACGAATGAGGTTTCACACAAACATCCACATTAAAACAAATAAGTTAAGTCTCTTATCTTATAAGATCAAGTCTCTTAACTTAACATGATAAACCATTTTCACTTACATAAGTCGTTATAACTAACTTCCCATAAAGCTATTATAACACCCTATGTTTTAAACCAACCAAATCACTTAGCACGTATGCGTCTCCGTACTACATAGTTCACAACAATCATGCTAGAAAAGATAGGAAGAGGTTCACATACCTCGCGACGATTTATCGACAATAAGCAAAATGCTCCAAGTACTACAACCTCGCTAGCCGCTTTCCACCTCAGGTAGAATACGCTACTCTGAAATACTTTCTATAAAGGTCAAAACGTCTATTAACCCCAAACACAAGTTTCTATCTTTCTATAGAAAATTGTGACACCTCACATGACAGCGTAAATCTCTCTCTATCGAGGCTCTGCAAGCCAACCGGGGGTTTATACGTCTAACAGGGCGTGTACAATTCTACACAAGTCTCTTTGATACGGTCTATGTAAATACGATTGATTCGATTCTTTATTCTTGAGCTTAAGTCAAAAGACATTGCGAATACTAAGTATAGTTCCGTATATAGTATACTTCAACTATATATCCTAACAAACATGTAATTTCCAATTACAATAGAGGACAAGATAATTACCTTGATAAGCCCAAAATTATCCAAGTTATAATGTCGATCTGAGCAAGGTTTAGCTCCACTCAGCGCGCTCCAAACCACTCCAAACAACCCTTAGAAGTTCTAACCAACCTACTCACATCTTGACCAACGATGAAGATTTCCTTAGGGTTTCGGTTTGAGACTAAAAGGACAAAAGGTAGTATTTCGGACTCTACGTAAAGAGGTATCTTTGGAATACTACAAGGTGAAGGCTAAGGTATTTTTGGGCATTATAACAATACTAGGGAGTATTTCTATACCTGACAAGGGTATTATCACGAAAACAACTAGGCTAGGGGGTACCACGGCTAGACCTCGCGAGGAGGAGACCTCGGCGAGGCCACTTTCGAGGGGAGAGGAGCTCTTGGGCGAGTCGACAAGAGGAGGAGGATTCAAGACTTGGAAACATTTGTGGATGAATGAAGTCTTCACAAAGGGGGTATTTATAGCAAACCCAAATGCCAACCAATGGCCAAGATCGAGCCATGTGCAAGGCAAGTGTAAGGCCTTGATCAAGCCAAGTGCACCCTAACCCTAATCCACAAAACATGGCACAAGACAAGCCACAAAACAAGGCCAAAACAAGGCCAAAACAAGGAACGATAGGGCCAAGCGTGAGCCACAAACAATCCCGTACGTGAACGATCGTCGGCGGGCGCGAAGCCTCGATGTGAGGGTGACACGTATCACCTCCCGTTGATCCAAAATGTTCGTCTCTCGGAAAAATCCGCCAAAAATTAAAAAGGACATAGCCGGAATTTTCCTACGAAGTTGTGGAAAGCGTTTAAAAGCGACTACAGTCGGCGCTTGTGCCCAAATGTAACCGGCGAGCCACGCAGGCGGGGTGACACGTGTCACCCTCCCATGGCCCTCAGCGTCTTCGAAAAATATCCACAATGGCCAAAATCTAGAAAACAAAGTGGTCCCACAAAAGCAGTAAATTTCTCCGTGGGCCCAGCGTGACCATTCAGAAAATAAAATTCCATAATTCTCTAATATTCCGGGAAGTCAGAATACCAAATCTGGGAATCCAATTCCGTTAACGAACCTTTTTCACAAATAACGGAAACTTTTAGTGAAAACTCACATCTTTCTTTCTTTTCAAAATTCTGCAGTACTCTCAAATGCGTCGTCCTCACATACATACCCTGCAACTACGGGGTATAACACTTAGGGACCTTGGGTTAAAGTCTTGTGAATAATGGATCAAAACTACAAAATTTTTGTGTTGAAAAAGTGACAAAGCCGAGAGCAATACCTCAAGCACAATGTTGTTGTGATTTTCTAAGTGTTAAAAGAGCTAGTCTTGCACTAGTTGTGTATATATAAAACAAATAATGGAATAAATTGCAACACTTGAGTGTATAGGATGAGAGTAATTAATTAATTGGCGAGTGGACAAGTTGACTTAGTCGATAAACTGAAGCTTGCAAGACTTGATCTTTTACCTTGGTCAATGACCATCTTACCCTTGCTTCAATTTCGTCCAAGACCAATGTGGGGGGGTGCCACGTGTCGCCCTCCCATTCGTCCATAAAATTTTATAACCCTCGTGGGCCCCACAAAACGTAAAATTCCTCGGGTGGGCCCCACGTGACCAAATCCGTAAAAATAAATTTCCATAATGATAATAAGTTCCATACTCTTCAATTAATGCATTTTGAGAATCTAATTCTCACCAACGAACATTTCTCCTGTCTGACGTTCGGAAGATTTTAGTCGGAAAAACAATTCTTCCTTTCGTACCCTTTTCAAGTCTTGAGTTCCTTACGTACATTCTTTTAAACATGTCCTTGAATTACGGGGTGTAACATTCTTCCCCCCTTAGAAACATTCGTCCCCAAATGTTATTTCGGTGTCCAATTTAATTAGATAGCGACATAGTCTCCCTTTACTACACCCTTCATACAACATATGCCACCGTGGCGCATAACAATACTTATACTAAGATGTCAACCTTGACACTCACGAAGCCAACTAGTCCATACTCATGTGACCTTAAAGTGCATCATAAACATCTCTACTAGGTCTACTAGGTCGGCGAATGTATCATCAGGCAAATCTCATATACCGCTCATTTACCACCCCAAACAACTGCGGGTGTAGTTAGCTCGAAAGGTTCTTATGGGTTCGGTCTCTATTCCTTTACACTTGGTTGCCATCTTCCCATGGTCGTACTCTTTCCGTACTTCCAACTCATACTAGCATACATACATAACTTCCATACCGATTCGGCCCCGATCTTTTGGAGTCACTCTTTTAAACAACTAAGGCCATTTCGGCTTTCACGACTGGTTCGGTGGGCAGCGTCCACGAACCCGTAAAACAATTAACTAGACTTGGGCCTTGCACCTCGTGACCTGTCACGTGGCGGAATACTACCAGATACCACTCTATATCGGCTATGGGGCGACCGTAATAGGTCCTCAACTGGCTTCGTCGTCTTAACTCTTACCTTAGTAAGAATAAAATCTTATTACAGAAGGCCTTATATATACCTAAGGTCTCGGCGGTTATTAATACTCTTAGGCTCGCAATTTCCATGCTCCAAGCCTACCTTACCAGTCCCCCCGTAAACGGGTACAAAAACTTCTCATAATACCATAATCGTGTCGTCTTGATCACAACAACCCTTACTTACTCTATACGAATCTCATTCGTACAATCCTCTTACGCATACCACGTAGCTTAATCTATTAACACGGTATTCCATTAAGTTCTTAACATGACTTCTTAAGGGTCCACTGCCTTAGCAGACATTTCATCATTTCCCAATTATCCCAAAATAAAACATAAGACCTTGGCGAGAATTCATTAAATGTTCCATACCTTCCCGGTATCTAGTTAGTCTTTACCAACTCTTGGTAGTCTACAATCATTCTAGGCAACACGCGTCTGACCCTCATACATAACTCCGTATAGCTGTATGTCACAATGCCAACTATACTACAATCATTACCAACCTGGATACGCAATCCACATAGTCCTTCGGTCATCTTGCCTTACTCGTAGGCTGCAATCACATAACTCGTTAGGGAGAGCGACCACTAACAACACTCTCGCAGCGATCTCGAGTGAGAAGAATGGAAACCAATCCTAAATGTCCTGCGACCTCACGATTATAGATGTGGTGTACAACACACCGATAATCAAGACTCTACTAGACGCGATGCGTAGACACTTTACGAGGACTAGCGCTCACGATACCACTTTTGTCACGACCGGCCAGGGCGCGGTGCCTACACAGGCACCCTTCTAATCATACAACATAATAAGCTGCGGAAGATAAATAACACATTTTTTTAAAACCAAGGCCAAGCCGATAAAGTGCCATAATCATAAAAATTACGAAAAGGGTCTACAACATTTAACAATGTAAAAACAACTCTAGCGATCCGGCCGCGGATGAATACGGACCTCACAGATTTGAACAAATACTATGGCGGGGCGAGGCCCGCGTACCACGAATATACATAGCCATGACAACTCCGGAACATTGGAGCCATCTCGAAATCTTGATTCAGATCCTAAGCTCGCGGATCCACAATCGTGTATCTAAACTGCGGACATGACGCCTCGGCCCAAGAAATTGATAACAGTATCGAATATGGAATGGAAAATAAGGTCGATAAACAAATCATAAGCTGTACAAAAAGAATGCAGAGGCAAGTATATAAACTAAATACCAGATCCTACCGTGTCATTACTATCTCGTGAACTTAATCGTACCTTATTATCTTTTTCCATTTTTACATAAAAGTTATAGTCACATTCTTACGTACATGCTTAGGAAAAACCGTCAAGTTCATTACCATATAACTTACTTACCTTGCATAACATAATCCGGCCCTTTATGTAGGGACGCCTATACTGCAGGCCGATGCGGGGCGATAAAGTCACATAAGTCTTCCGTAGAGGTATCTTGCCCGGCCCATTCCCGAAGCGATAATGTCATATAGTGCGCCCATAAGGTATCTTGCCGGCCCGTTTACGGGGCGATAATGTCATATAGTGCGCCCGTAAAGGTATCTTGCCGGCCTATTTACGGGACGCGATAATGTCATATAGTCGCCCGTAAGGTATATTGCCCGGCCCATTTCTGGGACGCGATAATGTCATATAGTCTGCCCATAAAGGTATACTGCCCGGCCCATTTCTGGGACGCGATAATGTCATATAGTCTGCCCATAAAGGTATACTGCCCGGCCCATTTCTGGGACGCGATAATGTCATATAGTATGCCCCAAGGTATCTTGCTGGCCCATTTACGGGGCGCGATAATGTCATATAGTGCGCCCATAAGGTATACTTCCGTCCCATTTCGGACGCGATAATGTCATATAGTATGCCCATAAAGGTATCTTGCCGACCCGTTTCGGGGGCGATAATGTCATATAAAATCCGAATTTAACCCAACGTACTACGTACCTCTACTCCTTTTAAAAATGACTCTTTTTCAAATAAAACTTCCAAGATACTAACAACCGTAGTATCAAGTCATATCTACTTTTCAAGACAAGTCACAATACCTTTTAGAAATACATTTACCGGCTTCTAAATCAAGTGACTTCTTTCTTAAAAACCTTAAGCAATTGGTACCTTTAAAACAATTTGCCCTTCTTTATTTCGAGTCATTTCTTTGCTTACATTACTGAAGAAAACCATTCTTTTAATCTTCCATAAAGTTGTTATAACCAACTTCCCATAAAGCCGTTATAACTCTTTATGTCTTAGACAAATTCATTCCTTTTATAACCAAGAGACTTATACTTTCAAATCGAATTACATACCTTTTAAAATACTTCAAGTCTCTTAACTTTTAAGAAAACAAGTTTCTTAACTTTAGAATGGCAAGAAATCAATATTTTCCAAATCAAGCATTCTATACTTTTAAATCAATTCATTTCTTCCTTTAAGAATCAAGTCCCATAACTTGAAAAATAAAGTCCCTTAACCTTTTAAAAATTTGAGGTTCATAGTCTTAAGACTTCATACGTAAATTCTTATAAATTAAGTAACATATACTTTGGTGCGTTGTGAATAAGTTATACTTATTTATAACGATCTTAATCGAGTAGCCATGATCTAGAAAATGTAATACAATTTTGTCTTATCTTAGCTTCTATGAAGATGGAGAATTCTACTCATTTTAACTTAATTGTTTGTCATTACATTTTCCTTTATTAACGCTGCAGTGGCTTGTTCGATTCTTATTCTCATTTGTGTCGTAACTTAGCCAAGTCAACTTGGCTCCAAATACCTCCTAACGACCCTTACCAACATCCCCCATAAAACTTGGTAAGAACTTAGGATAACTTAGACATAACCTTTACGTAGAGTAAATCAACATACATACCTCTTAACTTTTAAGCGTAGAAGGAATCATGAAATAGTACTACATGTATATTCCATACATAGAATCATGTCAAAATAAGGAAGAAGTTCACATACCTCGCGACGATTATCGACAAATAGCAAAATGCTCCAAAGTACTTCAACCTTGATAGTTATTCCATCCTTGAGTAGAATCGCTATACTTAGTACTTGACTATAATGGCCATGTCGTCCAATAACCTTTAGCGAGCGTAGAATATTCTAAGTGCAAAGTCACTAAATTCTACGGAAAATCGGACATCACTTCCTTTGTTTCTACATACTTTGCCACCTTTTTCAAGGCGAATTCAATAACCAAACACGCCACATTTAAGGCCCGACAATTCAGCTCACCAAAGGGGATTACACGCCTTCCCAGGTCGTGTAAACTTCCGCTCCCCAAATTAATACAAAACTAGTTCCATATTTAAAGCCATTCTTGGCTAAACATGTACAACAACACAAAGTCCTTTTCTAATTCTTTTTCAATCCAACATCTTAGGTCTAACATGTTATATTGTCATAAACAACTTAACAATTATAATTCCTTCCTTATATAACATGTGACGATTAAACTAATAATCGATTGAATTGAAATCTCAAGGCTAAACATACTAGTTTTGGATTAGGGTTCCAATATCCATAACACTTATCAACTTCATAATATATATATCATACTTTCTAATATCAATAGCTACAACAATAAGTAATCTTAATTACTAAAACGACAAGAATTTTACCTTTACAAGCCCTTATAATTTCCAAGATTCAATGTCGCTCCTTAGCAATTCTTAGCTCCTTTCCTTTACGCTCCAATCCACTATTTGAAGCCTTTAGAAGCTCACAACCAACTTCTCTTCCATTTCCAATCAAAACCTATGAAAATGCCTTAGGTTTTCGCCTTGCGACTAACGTGAAAACGCCGTTTTTCCGAAATCTTTCTATTGAGATATCCTTACAATACCCTTAGGGACCTTGGATTAAAGTCTTGTGAATAATGGATCAAAAATACAAAAATTTTGTGTTGAAAAAGTGACAAAGCCGAGATCAATACCTCAAGCACAATGTTGTTGTGATTTTTCTAAGTGTTAAAAGAGCTAGTCTTGCACTAGTTGTGTATATATAATACAATGGATGGCTTATATTGCTACACTTGAGTGGCTAGGATGAGAGTAATTAATTAATTGGCCAAGTGGACAAGTTGACTTGGTCAATAAACTCAAGCTTGCAAGACTTGATCTTTTACCTTGGTCAATGACCATCTTACCACTGCTTGATTTCGTCCAAGACCAATATGGGGGATGCCACGTGTCGCCCTCCCATTCGTCCATAAAATTTCGTAACCCTCGTGGGCCCCACAAAACGTAAAATTCCTCGGGTGGGCCCCATGTGCCCAAATCCGTAAAAATAAATTTCCATAATGATAATAAGTTCCATACTCTTCAATTAATGCATTTTGAGAATCTAATTCTCACCACCGAACATTTCTCCTTTCCGACGTTCGGAAGATTTTCCGTCGGAAAAACAATTCTTCCTTTCGTACCCTTTTCAAGTCTTGAGTTCCTTACGTACATTCTCTTAAACATGTCCTTGAATTACGGGGGGTGTAACAATAACAAGCTGTCGAAGTAGTACGACACTCCCCAAAATGGGATCTACCACAGCGACCACACCGAGTCAAATGTGGCTTCCCTTGGCTACTACCCTCGGGTATCTGTGAACCTGCAGCCCTGACCTGCTCTCGAATATCCCCAGCGATCAAACCTCCTGCCAGAAGACCGGGAAGGAGCACTTTGTGTCGTCTGAAATATAGACCTAGCTGCTGCTTGATTTTGTCGCCTCGAAAGTTACCACGAAACCACTGTTGTCTGGCCTCTTATCTTTGGCACAGGTCGGTGATCCTCTCTCTCTGTCCTCGATCCCCTGTGCATAAGCCTGCATCATGACAATATCCATACTTGGCTGAAGGGTCACTCCCAGGCATGCAGTAATCATATAATGGTCTAGCCCCATCACATAGCGGTGAACTCCGTCCGCCATGTCAGCCACAATAGTGATCGCATATCTGACCAACGAGTCAAACTCCAGGTTGTACTCTCTGATAGTTCTCCCATTCTGTCTCAATGTCAGGAACCTATTCACGCGGGCTCTCCTCATCTAAGGAGGCAAAAAGTGATTAAGAAAGGCCTCTGTGAACTCATCCCAAACTGCTGGAAGAGCACTCACACCTCTGCAGTTCCGTGACTCAAACTAGTTCAACGCAATATCGCGTAACCGTTAAGAAGCTAACACGATTGACTGTCTCAGAGGCCCTAGCACTGCATAGTCATTGTAGCGCGAATAAACTCACGAGGATCCTCCTCCGATCTGGAACCATAGAACTTCGAGTGGATTGCAACCAGAAAATCACGAATCCTCAGTATCGGCTCTAGGGTTAGCTACCGCTCCGTCGTGACATCTGCCACTATGCTAGTCAATAACCTGATCTGCTCTCCATAATCTCTAAATTCTGCCTCTGGCCGCAGAACTATAGGCTCAGGTATCGGAACCTCTGGAGTTGCGGCTGTTCTCGCTCTCTGTCTTGTCGTGGCCCAGACTCGTCGCTGAGCTACAATCTCGGGCATAATCTGGGCACAGTGCTTGGTAACCCTCTGTGGACCACTAGCAGCTCCTGCTGCTGCCTTGCCCTTCTGGGCCCTGGTCGTCTTCCGTGGAGGCATAACTGATACATAAGAATAGGTCAGAGAGGATTCAACCTACTATGACAGCTCTACTGCACGATCTCAGAGATATAAGAATGGAAACCAATCCTAAATGTCCTGCAGCCTCCTGATTATAGATGTGGTACACAACACACCGATAATCAAGACTCTACTAGACACGGTCTGTAGAAACTTTCAGAGACTAGCGCTCGATACCACTTTTGTCACGACCCGACTCAAGCCGCTTACAGGTGCCCTACAGGCACCTACAGTATACATCAGAGATAATCAGTGGAACATACATAAACTTAACAAGAAATAAATAATAGGTTAGCTGATAAGGCTACCTTCCTGGATACATATAACTATGTAAAACCAAAAGCAGTTGCCTCTTTTTTTTTTTTACAAAGCGACCCACAAGATATGACTACAGACCTCTAAGAGTTTTGACGTAACAACTGTGACGGGACAGGGCCCCGCCATACCCCTGAATGTACATAAACCTACAACCTCAGGGAACCGTACCAAAAGACAAAGCCTCCAGAGAAATGGAGTTTTCCAAGAACTGAACAATGATCCTAAGAGTGCGGATCAGCAAGCTATGTACCTCAACATGCGGCATGAACGTAGCCCCCCGAAGGAGGTCAGTACGAAATATGTACCAAGTATGTGGCGAAAATGCGTAATGAAATCATATGATCTATAATAAAGCTGGAGACATATATGATAACCAAACTAACAGTACACTGTACCTTGCCGAAGTGAAAGTAATGAAAGTCAATTTTTTTTTTACCTTGAATAGACTATTTCAACACATGAACAATAGTCACACCAGGACTATGGACACAAGCTCTCAAATATCATTACACAATCCAGTAAGGGTCTCAAGCCCACAATTATCAAAACGTTCCCGTGGAATCCCCCATCACTGCCGACAGTTGTAAGTTTAAAATATAACCATGTGACGCGCCCGTGGCATCCTACCTCACTGTCGGCGTATATATATATATCCCCTGCCCGTAGAATCCCCCATCACTGCCGATAACCGTATGTGTAAAATATAACCATGTGACGCGCTCGTGGCATCCTACCTCACTGTCGGCGTACACACATACAATACATATATATATATATATATATATATATATATATATATATCCACTTCAGTGGAATCCCCATCATTAGATAGCGTAAGTGTAAAATATAACCGTGTGGCCTTGCGTGGCATCCTACCTCCTTGTTGGCGTGCACATATGCAATATATATATATATATATATCATGCCCGTGACATCCCTCATCTCGGGTGCATGATTTCATGGAGAGCTAATCCATGGGGTAATAATCGTATATAACATGCGTGGAATCCTCATCTACATGACTTCATGGAGAGCTAGTCCATGGAGTAATAATCGTATATAACATGATCGCATGCCCCGGAATCCTTCATCGTATAAGCATGGCCATGGGGTAATAAAACAAATCCGGGAATCTAACCCGCCTCCTGATCGCATGCCCCGGAATCCCACATCGTATAAGCATGTCCAAGGAGTAATAAAAATAATCCGGGAATCTAACGCGTCGGTCGCGTGCCGAATCCACATCGTATAAGCATGTCAAGGATCAATCACAATGGAAGCATACGTGTGGAAGCCTCAGTCGGTGTCGATGCGTCAGTAGATTCAAAACAACCAGCGCGCCACGCGGCCTCGAGTCGACGCCTGACATAAACATATAATACTTGCACTCAAGGCTATCACAAGCAAGCATAGGCAAGTTCATAAAATCTTTAGACTTTCATTTTATATACTCAAGGCACTTTTCGTTTCACATAAAAATCCGGAATTTAACCCAAAGTCTGACGTCTTCTATTCTTTTCAAAAGACTCATTTTCTTATAAAACCCCAAGATACTCACCCGTAGTATCAAGACATGTCTATTTTTCAAATTAAGTTACTAGACCTTTAGAAATTCATTTCAAGACTTTGAAACCAAGTAACTTCCAATTTCCCAACCTAGGCAACTCATGCCTATTAATCAAAATAGACAACTCTTTTAACCTTCCATAAAGCCGTTATAACTAACTTCCCGTAAAGCCGTTATAACTCATGGTTTAGATAAATTCATTCTTTTTATAACTTGATAGACTTATATTTTCAAATCAAGTTGCTTAACTTTCAAAATACTTCAAGTCTCTTATCTTTAGAAATCAAGTTTCTTACTTTAGAAATCAAGTCTCATAACTTGACAAATAGTCTCTTAACCTTTTAAGAATTTAAGGTTCATAGTCTTAAAACTTCATAACGTAAACTCTTTAAATTAAGTAACATATACTTTTGTGCGTTGTGAATAGGTTATACTTGTTTATAACGATCTTATTAAAGCAGCCATGATCTAGAAAATGTAATACAATTTTATCTTATCTTTAGCTTCTATGCAGATGGAGATTCTACTCATTTTAATTTAATTGATTGTCGATACATTTTCTTTTATTAACGCTGCGATGGCTTGTTCGATACTTATTCTCATTCGTGCAGTAAATTAGCAAAGTCAACTCGAGTCCAAATATTTCCTAACGACTCTTACCAACATCCCCCATAAGACTTGGTAAGAACTTAGGATAACTTAGACATAACCTTCACATAGAGTAAATCAACATACAAGCCTCTTAACTTATAAGAGTAGAAGGAATCATGAAATAATACCACATGTATATTCCATACATAGAATCATGCCAAAAGAAGGAAGAGTTTCACATACCTCGCGACGATTATCGACAAGTAGCAAAATGCTCCAAAATACTTCAACCTTGATAGTTATTCCATCCCTTAAGTAGAATACGCTATACGTAGTACTTGATCCTATAAGGGCCAGAATACGTCTATTAACTTCTAGCTTCAAACGTAGAATATTCTAAGTGTAAAGTCACCAAATTCTACGGAAAATCGGACATCACTTCCTTTGTTTCTACATACTTTTCCACCTTTTTCAAGGCCCGAATTCAATAACCAAACATGCCACATTTAAGGCTCAAAAATGTAACTAACCAAAGGGGATTACACGCCTAACAAGACGTGTAAAATTACCCACAATAATACAATACAATCCAATAATTCCATGTCATTCTCGGCTAATAGGTGCAACAACATATCATCTTTTCCAATTCCTTTTCAATCCAAGTTGTTTAGTATAACATGTTATAAAGCGCGATCGATTATAACAACTACAATTCTTCAAGTAGATAACGTGCGGCGATTCTACTGATCGACCAAATTGTATTTCAATTTCAAATGGCTAACAAGGTCATTTCGGATTTAGGCTTCCAATATCCATAACACTTATCAATCTTCAATACATATACTTCATGCTAGTTAAAATGTAAGACTACAACAATATGTAATCTTATGACACTTAAGAGAACAAGATTGTTACCTAGACATGCCTTAATCCAACTTGAATATCCGAAGTCGTTCCCTAGAAACTTAGCGCCTTTACTTGACACTTCAATCCGCCACTTGAAGCCCTTAGAAGCTCACAAACAACTTTCCTTCAATTTCCAATCCAAACCTATGAAAGTGACTTAGGTTTTCACCTTGCGACTAATGAAAAAACGACACTTTTCCGGGATCTTTCTATTGAGATACCCTTACAATACCCTTAGGAACCTTGGTTTAAAGTATGGAGATTATTGAACAACAAACGAAATTTTTCTTGTTCTAAGAACCCTAACGAGAGCTTTGCTAGCAAGAACAAGAGTTCTTCAAAATTTTCTAAGTGTAAATAGACTTGTCTTGCTACTAGTATGTTTAAATAACAACATGGAGGTCAAGATTAGTACGTATGGGTGGCTTGGATACATTTCACTAAAAGATCAAGCCAAGTGGCCCTTTGACTTATTCAATATTATCAAGCTCACAGCCTAGCAAGACTTGCTCATCTTTCTGATGGTCAAATGACCATTCTAACCTTAGTCCATTCGACCATGACCATCGAGGGGTGACACGTGTCACCTAAGATTCGTCATAATATTTCATTTCGACATTTTCATAATTAGATAAATTTTTACTAGTCTCAAATCTTAACATTTGAGTTCTTACGTGCGTTCTTATAAACATGTCCTAAATTACGAGGGTGTAACAATCCGGTAGGATATTCGGTCATAGCTAAGCGGGTATATAAAAGTGTTAGGTGGGTATATATAGTCGTCGTAGCATAGCGGTTGATAGAGCTAGACATGATGACTTTGATGTGATTATGGATATGGATTGATTAGCTTCATTATGCTAACGCGTTGATTATAGAGAGAAGTTGGTTCGATTTGATTTCGAGCGAACGGTTATAGAATGTAAAGGGAATCCGCATCGTAGGGTAAGTTTATTTCATACCTCAAGGCGAGGAAGATGGTCGAGAAAAAGCTATATTTATCACTTGGTTGGTCGTGATCTGAAGGTGAAGTCTGACTCTTGATCGATTCATTAGTTAGTGAGTTCGGATGTATTCCCAGACGATCTTAGGGTCTTATCGAGAATGGGAGATAGAGTTCACTATAGATTCACTACGGATACCCGACCCGTATCTATCCTCTCATAGAATGGAGCATGTAGAGTGAAGGAGTTGAAAGAAGCGGTTGAGAGACTTGTTAGAAAATGCTTCATTAAGCCTAGCACATTGTTATACCGTATTTCAGTATATGCGTGAGGAATGCGTACAAAAATCTAGCCTTAAAGTTTAGGCAAGCGTTTTTTTGGGCCTGACTCACAAAAGCGAATAGTTTTTAGGCGAAGCGTTTCCACGACTTTCGTAGGGTAAATTCCGACTATGTCATTTCTAATTTTTGCGGATTTTTAGAGGCGAAACATTTTGGACCAGCGGGAGGCGACACTTGTCACCCTCCAATTGATGGACTTGAAATGCGTCCATTTGGGCGATTTGGACAATAGTGAGCACGTTTTTGTGCCTTGTGCACAAGTCGAGAGTTGGTAGGATATTTGTGTATAGTTAATCCTGCTTTACACTTGCCTTGCACTTGTCTTAATCTTGGCCATTGGTTGGCCACTTCTTGACCTATAAATACCCCCTTAGAGATGAAGAGTTCTTCGTCCACAAATCTTTCCAAGTCTTGAAAATCCTCTCCTCTCCTGTAGCCTTTTTGTCCAACACCTCCCACTCCCTTGTGAAGGCCATGGCGAATACCACACACTAGCCTAGTAGTTTGGCGGGGCCCATAGCCTAGCCAAAATCTACCCCCTCTTGGTAGAAAAGTTGTCTTCTAGTATTGTTATAATGCCCAAAATACCTAGCCCAAATCCTTAGTACTTAGTAGAAGTTGTGAAGAACTTCAAGGTTTCTTAGACTCTGGGCGTACAACTTAGGAGCTAAACCTTGCTCGGTAGCGACTTTATCTAGGATATTATTGGGCTTCTGAGTAACTAATCCTAACCCTCTTTTGAATTAGAGAATACTTCTTTGTTGTAGTATTAGAATAAGTATTAAATACTTAGAAGAATATCACGAGAATAGAATTGAGCTATTACCACGGTAGAAGGGTATAAAGAAGAATAATCAAGTTTGTACTTACATAGAATTTGTTTTCCACGATGAACTTATATAGCTCATGGGTAGGAAATGCGCAACTTTCCATAGAATTGTGAACCCTCTGTTTAGAATGACCTTGAGTAGTCTTTGATAGATATGCGTGACTATTATGGTGACTCTGCTGTGACATATTGACTTGGCGGTGGTTTTTTGAGAAGGTATGTGATTCTTCCTAAAGCATGATATTTTACAATATATATAGTGCGGTAAGCGTACGTGTGTTAAGTGAATAATAACTACGGCAATGTCTTTGACTTAAGCTGAATAATACTTACTGCAATGCCTGGCTTAAGCTTTGAATAATACTACGATGCCTGCGGCTTAAGCTTTGAATAATAAAGATCGAAAGCACTTCAAGAATCTGAATCATTTTAACGAAGAGAACTAATTGGTTTTAAGCGAAGCTTAAGAGTTATACTAGCTTTATGGGAAGTTAAGTATAACCACTTAAGATTGATAAAAGAAGCTTGATTTGCCTATGTGTTTATAACGGACTTATATTGAATCGTGAAAAGAATAATAAGATGGTTTGATAAGTAAGACATGATATGATGCTATGTGTGTTAGTGTCTTGTAGCGTTTGTGTAAAAGTATTCTTGTTGTGCTTATGTTGTTTAACGATAATTTGTTAGGTTAGTGTAACATCACTCACCTCTTGACATATTAGGGGTTAAGCTACCCTCCGTGCGAGGTAGACTTCGGTGATGCAGGACCGTGATTGAGAATACCTCATGCGGGTCAAGGGACCTATGCGGAACTCACGGGAGTTCGGGTTAGTGTGCGGGGTTATACCTCATGCGGTGCATGTGGCCATGCGGACTACGAGTCGGGGCGATGCGAGGAGTAGCTACCTCGATGCGGGGTTATATACCCTATGCGGGCCTATGTGATTGGCCTATGCGGACTACGAGTCGAGATTAGGCTTGCATGGTGATACTACGGGCAATTGGCCTGCCGATCATTCGCGACCTAGAAAAGACACATTCTGATTTACCTATTCTTTGCTCTTGTTTGTGATGTGTATATATGCGGTTTCCTTGGTTGTTTTATACATACTTGCAAACTGTTTTTAAAATGATATGTTCATTTAAGTATTTTACAATTTCATATACTTAGTACTGTTATCTTGACCTCGCCCGAAGTGCGTTCATGCTGTGAGTAAGAGCGGCGAGTGCTTAGATCCACATTCTTAGGATCTACGTTGGTGTCGGGAGCTCGTCTCTTGGAGGCTCTGCTTTTAGGTATGATCTCCTGTTGTAGATAGTTTTATGCGATCGGTTATGGCGGGGCCTGTCCCGCCATAGTTGTATATTTCCTTAAGTGCAGTAGTCATGTTATGCGATTTCGGATGTAGCGCTAAATCATGTTTATATATATATCTTAGAAAGCGTGTTTTCTCACATAAAGCGTTTCATGTCTTGCTTTATATTTCGTGATTACTGCGATGTATGACTACTTGGGTGCCGGTAAGGCACGATCCACGGGCCGGGCGAATGCGTGACAAAAAGTGGTATCGAGCGATTAATCCTCGGAAAGTGTCTACGAGCCAAGTATCTAGTAAGTCTTGATTATCGGTGTGTTGTGCACCGATAATCGAGGAGGCTATAGGATATTTAGGATTGGTTTCCATTCTTCTCATTACGAGATCGTGCTTTAGAGGCGTGTTATAGGTTGGACCCCTACAACGTATTCCTTTCTGTGCTGATTATGCCTCGCGTAAGGCAACCGGGCGAGAAGGCAGCGTAGGAGGCTGCTAGCGAGACACCCAGTCACGAGGGCTCGGGCCGGTCTATACGAGGCAGCGAGTTCTATGGCGCCGCCCGGCCCAGCGAGACCACGGTACCACGCCTCATCCCGCGGCTGAGGCGGAGAGTTAGGAGCCTGAGAGATAGCCCTATTGGCTAAAGTTGTGGCCGTCTGAGAGAAGGCTGGATCTTGGCGGTTCGATTCAGCTCGGCTCGGTCGCGCGTGGTGCCGAGGCGGTGTTTGAGACTACGAGATTTCTTGAGTTGTAGCCGCGAGTTTCTGGGTGGCGGGAGGATGATCGCGAGGAGTTCGTCCGTCGGCTCTGAGAAGAATCATGAGGTGATCAAGGCCTCGGAGGCAGTCTGTGACGCTTTGGTTCGCGTCGGCTGCGTGATACGCGATCGATTGGTTTGATTCGTGGGAGTTATCCGGGAAACCAGCGTCCCCGGCTACTTAGGATGAGTTCTCGGAGGCTTTCCTCGTAACTTCTTGCCTCGCGGATGAGAGGCGCGGTGATAGATTTTCTTCTGGCGAGAGAGGGCGCCTTGTCGGGAGTACAATGTCGAGTTTGATTCATTGGCTCGATATGTCCCGGCATTAGTAGCGAATATGGAGGATAGGGTGCCGCTATGTCGCGGGCTGAAGCGACTATATGGCGAGTCATGTGCGGGTGTTTCTCTCTAGCGGGTATGGACATTACCGCGTGCGAGCTCGTGCTCTTGGATGTGAGGCGTAGAAACCGCGGGTTGTGACGGCGGCGAAGAAGGCGGGCGGTCTTTTGGTGGCTATCGTGGTGGCGGCCTCGGCGATCTGGGTACCACGGCGGCCGAGCACTCTGCCGTCCTCGGCCACGGCCGGAGATATTGAGGCGAACCGGGGCCCGGGACTTGAGGCGTCGAGCGGCGAGAATGCGGCGTCGAGACCGCCCGCCGGTGTGGCCGTCACGGTAGATCCGCCGGGAGTTGTGAGTGCGGAGTTTGTTTGATTGTAGCGGCGGGAGTCACTATGCGGCTGTCCGACCAAGGCGATCTTGATGGTAGGGTCGACCTACGAGTTCTTTCGTCAGTCTGCATCTCCTACGATTACTCGCCGGGCGAGTACTCATGGGTCGGCCAGTCGCGGCGGTCGTGGCTCGGGTCCCGATTCGCGGTCCTCGAACGCGTTTATGCTTTGTCGGCCAGCGGGATCGGGAGGCCTCACGATGTAAATCGCAGTACTATCGGTTCTGGGTTTGATGTGTATGCGTTGATAGATCGGGTTCTACTGCGTCTATATATCTCCACTTGTTGCTAGTAGGATAGGGATAGAGCACGAGTCCATATACCGCACCGAGTAGCTACGCGCGATGGGTGATTCGGTGGTAGCTCGGCGGGTATATAGAGCTTGTCTGTGACCATTCTGATCGTCGGACCTAGCCGACTTGGTAGAGTTGGAGATGATTGACCAGCGTGATCATGGGGATGGATTGGCTAGCTGCGCTATGCCAATGTAGGCTGAAGAGAAAGTAATGCAGTTCCAGTTTCTGAGGCCGGTTGTTGAGTGGGAGAACGCGGTATCGTAGAGGTAGGTTTATTTCCTACCTCGAGGCTAGGAAGATGGTGCGAAGGGTATATCTACCATCGTTCGGGTGTTTGATCTGAAGGCTGCGGTACAGATTTTGATCGATTCGATGGTCGGCGAGTTCCAGGCGTGTTTCGGATGACCTCCGGGTATCCTCACGAGAGGAGATCGAGTTTGTATAGATGTGTTGCGGATACTCGGCCTATTTCCATTAGCCATCTGAGAATGCTTTGCGGAGTTGAGAGAGTTGAGATCGACTTAGAGATTTCTTTGGAGAAGGGCTTGTCCGGGCCTAGTGTTTCTCCGAGGAAGCGCGGTATTGTTCGTGAAGAAGAAGGGCGGGGCCTGCGCATGTGTGTTGATTCTGACGGTGAACAAGGTGACCATTAAAACGAATACCCTTCCCGGGATTGATGATTTGTTCGACGATTGCGGTGCGAGATGTTTCTCGAGATTGATCTGCGATCGGGCTATCATCAGTGCGAGTCGAGAGGTGGATGTCCACAGGGTGCATTCGGACGATGCGGGCATTATGAGTTGAGTCATGTCTTTTGGGTTGACGATGCTCGTGATATTCATGGATTTGATGAGCAAGTGTTCAAACCATTTTTGAACACGTTTGTGATAGTGTTCATTGATGATATCTTGGTTTATTCGCTCGAGGCGGGAGCGTGCGGAGCGTTTGAGGCTGTCTTGTGATTCTCGAGACCCGTGATTTATGCGCCAAGTTTTCCAAATGTGAGTTTTGGTTGACTTGATGGCGTTTCTTGGGCATATTAGCCGGGTGATGGCATTCAGTGAATCGGCGAATCGAAGCGATCGGGACTTGGCCTGAACTCTTACTCAAGCGAGGTTCGCGATTTTACGGGCCTTGCGAGGATATTATCGGTTCGTGGAGAAGTTTGCTTATCTACGCACCATTGACTAAGTGACTCGAAGCGGCCCAGTTTGATGGTGATGCTTGTGGCGGGGTTTCGATTCTTGAAAGAGAGTGCGGCAGCCCCGTTCTTACTCTTCGGAGAGTCGGATGGTTATGTGCGTGTATTGTGATCGTCGGGCATCGGGTTGGGATGTGTGTTGATGCGGCATGGCGGGGTTATAGCATATCGTCGGCGGTGAGAAACACGAGAGAACTACCCGCGTGATTTGGAGTTGGCGGTGTGATTCGCACTTTGAAGATGGAGGCCTATTTGTATGGGGTTCGCGTGGATATTTTACAGGACCACAGAGCCTCGGTATATCTTGACGAGAGGAGGTGAACTTACGGCGAGAAGGTGGTTAGAGTTGCTTAAGGATTACGATGTTGATATCTGTACCACTGGGAAGGCGATGTTGTGGCGGATGCTCTTAGTCGTAGGTCGATGGGAGCCTATCGGATGTGCGACTAGAGAGGAGGACATGGTTAGTGATTTGCACGATTAGCGAGCCTTGGTGTCAGTTTGATTGATTACGATAGTAGTGGGGTTAGAGTTCGTGAGGTTGGAGTCTTCCATCGTTGAGAGGTGAAGAGGCGGCGATTCGAGGATCGGCTTTGATTCGATATCGTGTCTGACTCTTACGTGAGGCAAGGGTCGCTTTGGTAGCACTTTGATGGGGTGCGCTAAGGTTTGAAGCGGTGTGTGTTCGGATGTTTGAGGACCGTCGTGAGTTCTTGGGGAAGCACGCGCGCGCGTTACTCTATCGTCGAGTGCGACCACGATGTACCACGACCTTAGATACGTGTATTGGTGGGATGGCTTGAAGAGGGGCGTTGCGAGTTCATGCTCGGTGCGTGTTGTCGGCGGTGAAGGTAGAGCACGAGGCACGGTGGTTTTATTCTGAGCGATTGAGATCCCGACACGGAAGTGGGAGGTAATCAACATGGACTTCATCGCGGGATTACCTGCTTTTCGGAGGAGACATGATTCTATATGGGTTATCGTCGGCGGTGGCGAAATCAGCCACTTTCTTCCGTCGGGGCGACTTTTTGGTGAGGATTATGCGGACTTTACATCAGAGATCGTCGGTGCATGAGTCCTACTTGATCATATCGACGAGAGCGATTTCGGCTAACCAGGAGTCGCTTCGAGAGAGTTTAGGGGCGAGTGAGCACAGTCTGCATTTCATCCAGCGAGCGGGCGACGAGCGCGCTATCGGACTCTTGAGGATATCTGCGAGCTTTGTGTTATTGACCGATGGTAGTTGGGAGGATCATTTGCCTCTGAATTGAGTTCGCGTATAATAATAGCTACCACTCGGTATTGATGGCGCCTTATGAGGCCTTGTATGGGAGGAAGTGCGGTCGCCTATAGGTTGGTTCGATGTGGGCGAGTGCGGCTAGTGGGACGGTTGATGCAGTGACGATGGATAAAGTGAAGCTTATCAGGAAGCGGCTATTAATGACTCGAGTCGGCGAAGTCGTATGCGAGATCATCGTCGTCGGCATCTTGAGTTCGAGAGTTCATGATTAGGTTTTCCTAAAGGTGTCACCCGTAAAGGAGTGTGATGGTCGGGAAGAAGAAACTTCGGCCCAGGTACGTTAGGCGTTTGATTGTCGCGAGGTAGGCAAGGTTGCTATGAGTTGAATCTGCCGTCCGTCTGAGGCGGTGCATCGGTTTTCACGTATCTATCTTTGAGAGATGTATCGGGGATCCGTCTAGGGTACACCGATTGGCGATGTCGGTGGCCAGGGGTTATCGTATGAGGAGATTCCATAGCGATAGTCGATCGTCGGAGTTAGGCGTCTGCGGACGGGGCGTGGCTTAGTCGAAGTCTTGTGGCGGAGCGAGCTCGGGAGGAGATGGCGTGGGGCGAGGAGGACGTGAGGCGAAGTATCCTCGCTTTATTCCCAGCGCCTCGGGTAATTCACTTTCCTGCTTGTAAATTTTAGTTATCGTTTACGCCTAAGTGTTGTTACGTGGCGTGTGTGGCATTTGCAAGCTGTTTAAGTTATGAAGAATCTTATCGTTAGCTTGTCTTGGGAAGGAACATTGGGACGAATGTTTCTAAGGAGGAGAATGTTATACCGTATTTCCGGTATGTGCGTGAGGAATACGTCTGAAATCTAGCCTTAAAGTTTAGGCAAAGCGTTTTTGGCCACGACTCACAAGCGAATAGTTTCAGGCAAGCGTTTCCTGACTTCGTAGGGTAAATTCCGACTATGCCATTTCTAATTTTTGCGGATTTTTAGAGGCGAAACATTTTGGACCAGCGGGAGGCGACACTTGTCACCTCGATTGATGGACTTGAAATCGTCCATTTGGGCCGATTTGGACAATGGTGAGCACGTTTTTGTGCCTTGTGCACAAGTCGAGAGTTGGTAGGATATTTGTGTATAGTTAATCCTCACCTACACTTGCCTTGCACTTGTCTTAATCTTGGCCATTGGTTGGCCAACCCGACCTATAAATACCCCAGAGATGAAGAGTTCTTCGTCCACAAATCTTTCAAGTCTTGAAAATCCTCTCCTCTCGCTGTAGCCTTTTAGTCCAGCACCTCCCCACTCACTTGTGAAGGCCATGGCGAATACCCCTCTAGCCTAGTAGTTTGGTAGAGGCCCCATAACTAGCCAAAAATCTACCCCTCCTTGGTAGAAAAGTTGTCTTCTAGTATTGTTATAATGCCCAAAATACCTAGCCCAAATCCTTAGTACTTAGTAGAAGTTGTGAAGAACTTAAGGTTTCTTAGACTCTGGGCGTACAACTTAGGAGCTAAACCTTGCTCAGTAGCGACTTTATCTAGGATATTATTGGGCTTCTTGGGTAACTAATCTAACCCTCTTTTGAATTAGAGAATACTTCTTTGTAGTATTAGAATAAGTATTAAATACTTAGAAGAATATCACGAGAATAGAATTGAATTGTTACCACGGTGAAGGGTATAAAGAAGAATAATCAAAGCGTACTTACATGGGATTTGTTTTCACGATGAACTTATATAGCTCGCGGGTAAGGAAATCGCCCGTCTTTCCATAGAATTGTGAACCCTCTGTTTAGAATGACCTTGAGTAGTCTTTGATAGATATGCGTGACTATTATGGTGACTCTCTGCGCGACATATTGACTTGGCGGTGGTTTTATTTGAGAAGGTATGTGATTCTTCCTAAAGCATGATATTTTACAATATATATAGTGCGGTAGGCGTACGTGTGTTAAGCGAATAATAACTACGGCAATGTCTTTGACTTAAGCTGAATAATACTTACGGTGATGCCTGCGGCTTAAGCTGAATAATACTTACAGCGATGCCAGCGGCAAGCTGAATAATAAAGATGCGAAAGCACTTGTAAGAATCTTTGAATCATTTTAACGAAGAGAACTAATTGGTTTTTAAGCGAAGCTTAAGAGTTATACTAGCTTTATGGGAAGTTAAGTATAACCACAAGATTGATAAAAGAAGCATTTGCCTATGTGTTTATAACAGCCTTATATTGAATCGTGAAAAGAATAATAAGTTGGTTTGATAAGTAAGACATGATATGATGCTATGTGTGTTAGTGTCTTGTAACGTTTATGTAAAAGAGTATTCTTGTTGTGCTTATGTTGTTTAACGATAATTTGTTAGGTTAGTGTAACATCACTCGCCTCTTGACATATTACAGGGGTTAAGCTGCCCTCCGTCTGAGGTAGACTCGGTGATGCAGGACCGTGATTGAGAATACCTCATGCGGGTCCAAAGGACCTATGCGAACTACGGGAGTTCGAGTTAGTGTGCGGGGTTATACCTCATGCGATGCATGTGGCCGTGCGGACTACGAGTCGGGGCGATGCAGGAGTAGCTACCGATGCGGGGTTATATACCTATGCGGGCCTATGTGATTGGCCTATGCGGACTCTGAGTCGAGTTAGGCTTGCATGGTGATACTACGGGCGGTGGCCTGCCCGATCATTCGCGACCTAGAAAAGACACATTCTGATTTACTATTCTTGCTCTTGTTTGTGATGTGTATATATGCAGTTTCCTTGGTTGTTTTATACATCTTTGCAAAGCGTTTTTAAAATGATATGTTCATTTAAGTATTTCTGATTTCATATACTTAGTACTGTTATCTTGACCTCTTGAGGCTGCGTTAATCTTTGCGGTAAGGGCAAGCGGTGCTAGATCCAGCGTTCTTAGGATCTCTACGTTGGTGTCGGGAGCTCCGTCTCTTGGAGGCTCTACTTTTGGGTATGATCTCCTGTTGTAGATAGTTTTATCTGATCGAGGGTATGGCGGGGCCCTGTCGCCATAGTTATATATTTCCTTAAGTGCGTAGTCACGTTATGCGATTGTCGGATGTAGCGCTAAACCATGTTTATATATATGCGAAAGGCGATGTTTTCTCCATAAAGCGTGTCTTATTTTATAAAGCTGTTTCATGTCTTGCTTTATATTTCGATTACTACGATGTATGACTACTTGGGTGCCGGTAGGCACGATCACGGGCCGGGCAGTCGTGACACACGTCTCGCTTGAGCACGGTATTATTTGTGAAGAAGAAAGATGGATCGCTACGGATGTGTATTGATTATAAGCAATTGAATAAGGTGACAATTAAGATCAGGTATCCCCTCCCCAGGATTGATGATTTATTTGACCAATTGCAGAGTGTCAAGTGTTTTCGAAGATAGACTTGCGGTCGAGTTATCATCAGTGCGGATCGGGAGGCGGATAATCCAAGACAACATTCGGGACCGTCACGGGCATTATGAGTTTAGAGTGATGTCTTTTGGATTGACCACTGCTCCAGCGGTATTTATGGACTTGATGAACCGGGTGTTCAAGTCATTCTTGGATATGTTTGTGATCGTGTTCATTGATGATATTTTGGTCTATTCACGATCAGAAGAGGAGAATCTGAGACCGTTTGAGGCGGTACTTAAGATACTCGGCACGAGAAGTTGTATGCTAAGTTTTCCAGCGTGGTCTGGTTGGCCTCGATGGCATTCTTGGGGCATATTATTGGGCGATGGTGTTCGGTGGATACACGTAAGATTGAGGAAGTTAAGACTTGGCCCACCTCGACACCTCTGCGAGTGCATAATTTTACGGGGCTAGCGAGGGTATTACAGGAGGTTTGTGGAAAATTTTGCCTCGATCTCAGCGCCTTTGACTAGGCTAACTCAGAGGGCAGCTGAGTTTCAATGGACGGATGCTTGTGAGCAAGGCTTCCAGTTGTTGAAGGATAAGTTGACTACGACTCAAGTTCTAACTCTTTCTGAGGGACTAGAGGTTATGTTATTTATTGTGATACTTGAGTATTGGGCTAGGTTGTGTGTTGATGCGGCGTGGTAAGGTTATAGCTTATGCGTCCCAGCATTTCGGGAAGCGAGAAGAATTACCTACTCGTGATTTGGAGTTAGCGGCAGTGATACATGCTTTGAAGATATGAAGACATTATTTATATAGAGTTCATGTTGATATTTATACGGATCACAAGAGTCTCGATATATCTTGAAGAAGGAGTTGAACTTACGGCGAGAGCGGTGGTTAGAGTTACTTAAGGATTATGATGTTGATATCTTGTACCACCTAGTGAAAGCCAATTGTCACGACGACCAGGAACTGCGGGGTGCCCTACAGGCACCCTTACAGTATACATCGAGAGATAATCGTGGAACATACATAAAACTTATAAAATAAAACAACGAAGTAAAGCAACAGGTTAGCGATAGGGCTACCTTCGCAGACATATATATATGGCAAAAGCGATTGCCTCCTTTCCTTTACAAACTAACCCACAATATGTGACTACAGACCTCTAAGAGTTTTTAATCATAACAACAGTGGCGGGACAGGGCCCCGCCATACCCCTGAATATACATGAATCTCTGACCTCGAGAATCCGTACCAAGAGATAAGCCTCGGAGCAAATGGAGCTTTTTCCCAGCGAGCGAGATCCTAGAGCAAGGATCACGACACTGTACCTAATACTGCGGGCATGAGCGGCCCCGAAGAAGTCGATTAACAGTGCAGAATATGGAGCGAGTAGGTGCAACAATTAAAACATATTTGTATAAAAGAATGACAGAGGTAAGTGTACAAAAACAAAAAAAAAGTAAATACCTGAACCTACCATGTCATTACCATCTCGTGAACTTAATCGTACCTTATCATCTTTTCCCATTTTTCAATAAAAGTTATAGTCACTTTCTTACGTGCATACTTAGGAAAATCATCAAGTTCATTACCGTATAACTTACTTACCTTGCATAACATAAACCGGCCGCTTTATGGAGGGGCCTTTATCTGCCGGTCGATGCGGGGCGCGATAAAGTCACATGATGCGCCCGTAAGGTATCTTGCCCGACCCGTTCTGGGGCGGTAATGTCATATAGTATGCCCGTAAGGTATCTTGCCGGCCCAATCGGGGCCTTGGTAAAATCATGTAGTCTGCCCGTAAAGGTATCTTGCCCGACCCAATCTGGGATGCGGTAGGTCACATAGTACGCCCGTAAGGTATCTTGCCGGCCCAATCGGGGCAGCGGTAGATCACATAGTCTGCCCGTAAAGGTATCTTGCCGGCCCAATCGGGGCGCGGTAAGATCACATGTCGCCCTTAAAGGTATCTTGCCCGACCCAATCTGGGACGCGATAAAGTCATGTAGTCTACCCGTAAGGTATCTTGCCGGCCCAATCTGGGGCCTTGATGATCACGTAGTGCGCCCGTAAAGGTATCTTGCCCGGCCTAACGGGGCCTTGGTAAGGTCATATAAAATCTGGGAATTTAACTTGACGTACTACGCTTTGTAATCCTTTAGAATGACTCGTTTTCAAATAAAACTTCCAAGATACTAACAATAGTAGTATCCGATCATATCTACTTTTCAAGACAAGTCACAATACCTTTTAGAAATACATTTATCGAAGCTTCTAAATCAAGTGACTTCTTTATTAAAAACCTAAAGCAATTGGTACCTTTGAAACAATTTGCCACTTCTTTATTTCAAGTGATTCTTTGTTTATAATCTTGTAGAAAACCATTCTTTTAATCTTCCATAAAGTTGTTATAACCAACTTCCCATAAAGTTATGCAGATTTTGATCAGTTCGGTAGTCGAGAGTTCCCAGGCGTGTTTCAGACGACCTCGGGTATCCTCACGAGAGGAGATCGAGTTTTGTATAGATGTATTGCGGACACTCGGCTATTTCCATTCCGCCATACGAGAATGGCCTGCCGAGTTGAGAGAGTGAAGGACGGCTAAGAGATTTCTTTGGAGAAGGGCTTCATCGAACTAGTGTTTCTCCAGGAGCGCCGGTATTGTTCGTGAAGAAGAAGAAGGGCGGGGCCAGCGCATGTGTGTTGATGCGAGCGGTGAACAAGGTGACCATTAAAACGAATACCCCTTCCAGGATTGATGATTTGTTCGACCGGTTGCGAGCGCGAGATGTTTCTCGAGATTGATCTGCGATCGGGCTATCATCAGTGCGAGTCGAGAGGTGGATGTCCACTGCATTCGGACGATGCGGGCATTATGAGTTGAGTCATGTCTTTTGGGTTGACGATGCTCGTGGTATTCATGGATTTGATGAGCGAGTGTTCAAACCATTTTTGGACACGTTTGTGATAGTGTTCATTGATGATATCTTGGTTTATTCGCTCGGGCGGGAGCATGCGGGCATTTGAGGGCTGTCTTGTGATTCTCGAGACCAGTGATTATCGCCAAGTTTTCCAAATGTGAGTTTTGGTTAACCGGTGGCTTTGCAGGAGCATATTGTATGGTGATGGCATTCAGTGAATCGACCAAGATCGGCGATCGGGACTTGGCCTGAACCTCTTACTCGGCGAGGTTCGCTGATTTTACGGGCCTTGCGAGTTATGCTCGGTTCGTAGAGAAGTTTGCTTATCTACGCACCATTGACTAGGTGACTCGAGAAAGCGGCTAAGTTTGATGGTGATGCTTGTGGCGAGGCTTCCGATTCTTGAAGGAGGCGGCACCGCCCGTTCTTACTCTTCGGAGGTCGACGGTTATGTCGTGTATTGTGATCGTCGAGCATCGGGTTGGGATGTGTGTTGATGCGGCATGGCAAGGTTATAAGCGTATTCATCGGCGGTGAAGAAACACGAGAGGAACTACCCGCGTGATTTGGAGTTGGCGGCGGTGATTCACGCCTTGAAGATGCAGGCACTATTTGTATGGGGTTGCGTGGATATTTATCAGACCACAAGAGCCTCGGTATATCTTGACGGAGGAGGCGAACTACGGCGAGGCGGTGGTTAGAGTTTCTTAAGGATTACGATGTTGATATCTATACCACGGGGAAGGCGATGTCGTGGCGGATGCTCTTAGTCGTAGGTCGATGGGAGCCTATCGGATGTGCGACTAGAGAGGAGGACATGGTTCGTGATTTGCATCGATTAAGCGCGCCTTGGTGTCCGTTTGATTGATTACGATAGCGATGGGGTTCGAGTTCGTGAGGTTGCGAGTCTTCCATCGTCGAGGAGGTGAAGACCGATTCGAGATCAGTTTTGACACGTTATCGTGATCGGCTCTTCGTGAGGAAGGGTACTTTTGAGTAGCTTTGATGGGGTGCTAAGGTTTGGCGAGTTGTGTGTTCGGATGTTTGAGGACTTGTGAGTTCTTGGGAAGCCGTAGCGCGTTACTCTATCCGTCGAAGTCGACCAGATGTACCACGACGCTTAGATCGTGTATTGGTGGGATGGCTTGAAGAGGGGCGTTGCGAGTTCGTAGCTTCGATGCGTGTTGTCGGCGGTGAAGGTAGAGCACGGAGGCACGGTGGTTTATTCTGACGATAGAAATCCCGACACGGAAGTGGGAGGTGATCAGCGTGGACTTCGTCACGGGATTACCTCGCCTTTCGGAGGAACATGATTCTATATGGGTTATCGTCGGCGGTGGCGAAATCAGCCACTTTCTCCGTCGGGGCGACTTTTAGGTGAGGATTATGCGGACTTTACATCAGAGATCGTCGGTGCATGGAGTCTATTTCGATCATGCTCGACAAAGAGCCCGGTTCGGCTAGCTTACGAGAGTCTTTCGAGAGGGTTTAGGGGCGGTGAGCACGATCTTGCATTCCATCCACGAGCAGACGGACAGGCGAGCGCTATCCGGACTGCGAGGATATCTTTGCGAGCTTTGTGTTATTGACTTGAGGGTAGTGGAAGGATCAATTGCCTCTGGTTGAGTTTGCATACAATAATAGCTACCACTCGGTATTCGGATGGCGCCTTATGAGGCCTTGTATGGGAGGAAGTGCGGATCTCCTATAGGCTGGTTCGATGTGGGCGAGTGCGATTAGTGGGACGATTTGGTCCGGCGAGCGATGGATAAGGTGAAGCTTATCCGGGAGAGGTTCTTGGCGACTCGAGTCGGCGAAGTCATATGCGAGATCATCGTCGTCGGCATGCAGAGTTCGAGTTCATGATTGGGTTTTCTAAAGGTGTCACCCGTGAAGGGTGTGATGAGATTCGGGAAGAAGGAAAGCTTCGGCCCAGTGCGTTGGGCGTTTGATTGTCCGCGAGGTAAGCAAGGTTGCCTATGAGTTGAATCTGCCGTCCGATCTGGAAGCGATGCATCCGGTTTTTCACGTATCTATCTTGAGAGATGTATCGGGGATCCATCTAGAATACACCCAGTTAGCGATGTCCGGTGGCCAGGGGTTATAGTATGGGAGATTCCATAGCGATAATCGATCGTCGAGTTAGCGTCTGCGGACGAAGGGCGTGGCTTAAAGTCGAAGTCTTGTGGCGGAGCAGCTCGGGGAGGAGATGGCGTGGGAAGGCGAGGAGGACATGAGGCGAAGTATCCTCGCCCATTCCAGCGCCTCCGGGTAATTCACTTTCCTACTTGTAAATTTTCATTATCGTTTTTGCCTAAGTGTTGTTTGTGGCCGTGTGTGGCATTTGCAAACTGTTTAAGTTATGAAGAACCTTATCATTATCTGTCTTGGGAAGGAACATTCGGGACAAATGTTTCTAAGGAGGAGAATGTTATACCGTATTTCAGTATGCGTGGGAATACGTCTGAAAAGTTAGCCTTAAAAGTTAGGCTTGGGCGAAAATACTTAGGCCTGACTCACTAAAAGAATGCGTTTCAGGCGAAGCGTTTTACACAACTCGCGTAGGATAAATTCGGCTATATCATTTCTAATTTTTGCGGATTTTTAGAGGCGAAACACTTTGGAGCCAACGGGAGGCGACACTTGTCACCTCCGATTGAGTGGACTTGAGCGTCGTTTGGGCGAATTGGATAACCAATTTTGTCAAGTAGTTGCTAGGATATTTTGTGTGCAAGTTGGCTAGGTACACTTGCCTAATCTTGACCTTACACTTGCCTAGCACTTGGCTAAATCTTGGCCATTGGTTGGCCATGTCTTGACCTATAAATACTGCTTAAGATGAAGAGTTCTTCATCCACAAATTCCTTTCAAGTCTTGAAAATCCTTCCCTCTCCGAGCTTTTAGTCCAAATACCTCCCCACCTTTACTGAGAAGCTTAGCGAGGCTATTCCCCACAGCCTGGCGAAATCTACCCCTCCCTTGGTAGAAAAGTTGCCTTCTAGTATTTTTATAATGCCCAAAATACCCTAGCCCAAATCCATTAGTACTTAGTAGAAGTTGAAAGAACTTCTAAGGGTTCTTGGAGCTCTGGGAGCGATACAACTTAGGAGCTAAACCTTGCTCGGTGACTTTTATCTAGGATATTATTGGGCTTCAGGTAAATAATCCTAACCCTCTTTTGTATTAGAAAATACATATTGTAGAAGTATAGATATAAGTATTGAATACTTAGAAGATTATTCTGAGAATAGAATTGAGCTGTTATCACGATGAAGGGTTTAAAGAAGAATAATCAAAGCGTACTTACTTAGAATTTGTTTTCTGATGAACTTGAGTAGCTCGGGTAGGGAAATGCGCCCAATTTTAGTAGGATAGAGAACCCTACGCTTAGAAATGTTTTGAGTAGTGCGAGCGTTGATAGGCGTGTCGACTATTATAGGTTTATTCTGCGTGCGACATATTCAACTTGGCGGTGGTTTTGAGAAGGTATGTGATTCTTCTAAAGCATGATATTTTCAAATATATATATATGCGGTAGGCGTCGTGTGTTAAGCGATTAATAACTACGGAAATGTCTTTTGACTTAAGCTGAATAATACTTACGGCAATGTCTTTTGACTTAAGCACGAATAATAAGAATCTTGATGCATTTCAAAGAATCTTTGAATCATTTTTATGAAGAGAACTAATTGGTTTTCAAAACAAAAAGCTTAAGAGTTATACTAGCTTTATGGGAAGTTAGGTATAACAACTTAAGAATGATAAAAGGAACAGTTTACTTAAGTGTTTACAAACAGACTTGTATTGATTTATGAAAGAATGATAAAATGGTTTGATAAGTAAGCATGATATGATGCTATGTGTGGTAGTGACTTGTAATGTTTGTATAAGAGGTATTCTTGTTGTTCTTATGTTGTTTAACGATCATTTGTTATGTTGGTATTATATCACTCGCCTCTTGACATATTCTGGGGTTAAATTCGCCTCCGTCTGGGGGTAGACTCGAGTGATGCAGGACCGTGATTCGAGAATACCTCGTGCGGGTCGGGGACCTATGCGAACTAAGAGAGTTCGAGGTTAGTGTGCGGGGTTATACCTCATGCGGTCTATGTGGCCATGCGGACTACGAGTCGGGGCGATGCGAGTAGCTACCCTCGATGCGGGGTTATACCCTATGCGGGCCTAAGTGAGTGGCCTATGCGGACTACGAGTCGAGATTAGGCTTGCTTAATGATACTATGGGCAATTGGCCTGCTTGATCATTCGCGACCTAGAAAAGACACATTACGATTTACCTATTGTTGCTCTTGTTTATGATGTACGTAATGCGATTACCTTAGTTGTTTCATACATATATGTAAACTGATTTTATAAATGATATGTTTTCATTTAAGTACTTTCTGATTTCGCATACTTAGTACTGTTGTCTTGACCTCGTTCGAGCTGCGTTCATGCGCGGTAAGGGCAAGCGGTGCTAGATCCACATCCTTAGGATCTCTTTGCATTGGTGTCGGGAGCTCAAATCTTATAGGAGGCTCTGCTTTTGGTATGATCTCCTGTATTGTAGATAGTTTGTACATTCGAGGTATGGCGGGACCTGTCCCGCCATAGTTATTACTTCCTTAGAGTGCGTAGTCTATTATGCAGTTGGGATGTAGCGCAAAACTATGTTTATGTATATATGCAGAAAAGCGACATTTTCTCATAAAGCGTGTCTCTTTTACAAGCTGTTTCATGTCTTGTTTTATATTAGTGATTACTCGATGTATGACTACTTGGGTGCGGGTAAGGCACGATCCAAGCTCCCGAGCGAATTCGTGACAATAAGCACCAAACATATCATACATAATATAAGCACCAGCTTATCATACATAACATAAGCCTACTTAGAACATCATAAATATCATAGAAAGTTAAGAAATTCCTTAACTTCTTATTAGCCTTAATTATTATGCATTCTCATTTTTATTCAAACTTAAGGCACTAACGTGTCATTAAAAAATCCGGAATTTAACGAGTACTAGGTACTTCCATTCTTTTCAAAAGACTCACTTTCATATAAACCCCAAGATACTAACACAGTAGTATCGAGGCATATCTACATTTCAAACAAGTCACTACATTTTTAGAAATACTTTTCTAGGCTTCTAAATCAAGTGACTTACTTTAAAACTTTAAGCAATTGGTAACTTTAAATCAAATTGACATTCTTTGTTTCAAGTCATTTCTTTGTTTACATTACTACAGAAAACCATTCTTTTAACCTTCCATAAAGTTGTTATAACGACTTCCCATAAAGTCGTTATAACTCTTTTATGTCTTAGACAAATTCATTCCTTTTATAACCAGAGACTTATACTTTCAAATCAAGTTTCATAGCTTTCAAAATACTTCAAGTCTCTTAACTTTTAAGAAATCAAGTTTCTTAACTTAGAATATCAAGTTATCAATGCTTTTCCCCAAATCAAGTATTCTATACTTTTAAATCAGTCATTCTTTCTTTAAGAATCAAGTCCCATAACTTGAAAAATAAAGTCTCTTAACCTTTTAAGAATTCAAGGTTCATAGTATTAAAACTTCATAACGTAAACTCTTTAAATTAAGTAACATATACTTTTATCGTTGTGAATAGGTTATACTTGTTTATAACGATCTTATTAAGCGACCGTGATCTAGAAAATGTAATACAATTTTTGTCTTAACGTAGTTTCTATGCAGATGGAGAATTCTACTCATTTAAGTTTAATTGAATGTCGATACATTTTCTTTTATTAACGCTGCAATGGTTGTTAGGTACTTATTCTCATTCGATGCGATAACTTAGCAAAGTCAACTCGACTCCAAATACCTCTAGCGACTCTTTGCAACGTCCGTAAGACTTGGTAAGAACTTAGGATAACTTAGACATAACTTTCACATAGAGTAAATCAACATACATACCTCTTAACTTCTAAGAGTAGAAGGAATCATGAAATAACACCACATGTATATTTCATACATAGAATCGTGCCAAAAGGAGGAAGAGGTTCGCATATCTCGCGGCGATTATCGACAAGTAGCAAAATGCTCCAAAGTACTTCAACCTTGATAGCTATTCCATACTTTAAGTAGAATGCGCTACTCGTAGTACTTGACCTATATTGTCACGACCGACCTCGGGCATGTTGGAGCCTTACCGGGCACCTGGTGATACAACATCGGAGAAAATCGTGGAAATAAAAACTCATAAAAGATAAATAGTGAAATAAGAAAGCAGGCTAACAGCGGTTACCTTTACGTATATATAAATAAAAACTTGAGCGATTACATCCTTTTACAAACCACATCCTGTGATTACTCTGGACCACAGAATTTTTATAACAACTATGGCGGGACGGGGCCGCCATACCTGAATGTACAAGTACCTGATCTCGAGAATCATATGCAAAAGATAAGCCTCGGAGAAGCGGAGCTTCCCAAAATGTTGTTGTGATCCATGGCGGATCAACAAGCGGGTGTACCTCACTGCGGCGTGAGCGCGGCCCAGAGAGGTCGATCTGACAAGTACAGTATGTGGCGAAAATACGATAAATGAAATCATAATAGTCTATATAAAGCAGGAGACATATATGATAACCAAACTATGATACCTGATATGTAGCGATCGTATCAAGTCGAGGACTCGCGCGTAAAGTCATCACTCAAATATAACACAGGAATTGTCACGACCGTTCGGGCGTGGTAGTGCCTGCAGGGCACCCAGTAGTCATACATCAGTAATCGGTGGAATATAAAAACAAGACAAGAATCAATATGAAAAGCAGTTTATCACGAAAGCGTCGCCTTTCGGCGTATATATATATATCAAAGTTTGGCGATTACATCCCAGTACAATGGGACTACAGACCTCAGGAAGTAGACAACTATGGCGGAGACGGGCCCGCCATACCACTGAATGTACATATATCTACAACACAGGAGAACCGTACCAAAAGTCGAGCCTCGGAGAAGATGGAGCTCACGACACCAAAGTAGAATCCTAAGGATGTGGATCTAGCACTGCTTTCCACCTGCGGCATGAACTGGCCCGAAGGAGTCGATACAACGGTACTAAGTATGTGAAAGCGTAAAAATGCGAAATGAAATCAAGTGTCTAAAACCATTTGTAAATCTGATCGGTTAAAGCGCGCATAGTGCAACATAAACAAGAGCAAAATAGATATCATGGCTTGGTCTTTTCAGGCCGCTAATGATCGAAGCAAGGCCGATCTCCCATAGTATCATTATCGTGCTAATCCTGGACTTCCGCGCGCATGGGTCGCGTAGACCGCGTAGGCCGTATAGACGCGTCGGGGTAAGTAGCCGGTACCCTCACGGACTCCGCGATCCACATAGTCACATAGACGCGTAGTCGCGACCGCGTAAGGCACTTTCATCGCGTCGGGATAATACACGGAATGATCAATCACGGAACTCGCTGACTCGCGTAGTCCGCGGACCGCATAGGCGTATAGACGCGTCAAGGTGGCAAGCCGCGGTATAACAAGTCGAGGGTATGTGATATAATATGATACAGCGGTCTTAACGTTTAACAACGTAAGCCTGACAAGAATAACCCCTACTGACAACCTGACACTAACACGCGTAGCGTCATAACATGGTTACTTATCAAGCATCTTACTATACTTTTGAGAAATCAATACAAGACTTTCATAAACAAATAAGTAAACGTTCCTTTTATCATTCTTAAGTCGTTATACCTAACTCCCGTAAAGTGGTATAACTCTTAGCTTTAAAACCAAGTATTACTCTTCTTTCAAAAGCGATTCTTAATTCTTTTGAAATACTTCAAGATTCTTATTATTAGACTCAAGTAAAACCATGTTCGATTAACACGTCGTCTACCGTACTATATATATACTTTAAAATATCATGCTCGGTATAGGAAGAATCATATACCTTACCGTGAAATCCACCTACCAAGTCGAATATGTCGCGCGAGTCTCGACCTATAATAGTCAAATCGTCTATCAGCGTCTAGACTACTGCGAAGGATAATCTAGCGAAGGGTTCTACATTCTACGGAAAATCGGGCAGCACTTCCCTGCGTTAAGCTACTAAAGTCTCGTAAATACGATCACATGTAAATGCAGTTTAATCTTCTTCTTATATATTCTTACGATGTGATTTGATTGAATTCTTTTACGTAATACCCTTACATGTAATTACGATTCGATACTCTTCTTTAATACCACTATGTGTTTTAAACATGTCTATACTTCTACAGTATGTATTCTTCAATTCTGATAGAAGGATAAGATTATTTACCTCGATAAGCCCAATATTATCCAAGATATAAGTCGATCTGGCGAGGTTTAGCTCTGTCATGCGCTCCAATCCGCTCGAAGAAACCCTTAGAAGTTTCTACACAACTTCTACTTTCTACTTGACCTATGAAGTTTCCCTAGGGTTTCGTTTAGTGACTAATGGATATAAGATAGTATTCAGGACTATACGTATAGAGATAACTTTGGAAATACTATAAGGGATTAGCTAAGGTATTTTGGGGATAGTAACAATACTTGGAGTATTTCTACCAAGAGGGGTAGTGTTTCGGCTAGGGCTTCCAAGAGGGGAGGCTTGAGACTACAGGAAAGGGGAGGGATAGGGTGTTTCGGCTTTAGCACTTCAAGAGGGAGTGAGGCTTGGGCGAGAACTCTTAAGGAGAAGGAGGCTTTGAGACTTGGAAGATAATTTTGTGGATGAAGAATTCTTGAACAAAGGGGTATTTATAGGGCTTTGAGGGCGAGATGAGGGCAAGTGGAGGGCAAGTGGATGGTGAGGATTTGCACAAGTGCACTAACCCTACTCCACAAATCACTCACAAACATTGACCACTTGTTTTAGGCCTAAAATCATCCCGTCCGTGGCCTCTTTGCCGTCCGTATGAGGTGACAAGTCACCTCTCGTTGATCCAAAATATTTCATCTCTTGGAAAAATCCATAAAATTATAAATGACATAGCCGTAATTTTCCTACGCAGTTTTGGAAAGCGTTTAGTCGGAAAACCATTCGTTTCGTGAGTTGTGCCCAACTTTCATCCTAAGCCTTAACTTTTGTCACGACCCGAACCCGGGCCCGTGACTGGTGCCTTACCCCGGGCACCCTAGCGATACAACATCAGAGAAAATCAGCGGAAATAAAAACTAAAACATGAGACAAGACATAAAGTATGAAACAGGCTAACCCAAGCGGTTACCTTTTGAACATAAATGAAAACTTGAACAGTTACATCCTTACTAACCCTGCCAGCTGTGATACTCTGGACCTCAGAATTTTGAAACCATAATGGCGGGACGGGGCCCGCCGTACCTGAATATACCAAAGTCTACTACTTGAGAGCCGTACCACAGGACAAGCTTAGGAGATATGGAGCTTCGAGGCGAACATCGATCCTAAGAGTGTGGATCGCCAAGCTATGTACCTCAACTGCGGCATGAGCGCAGCCCCGAAGGAGTCGATCACAACGGTACAGTATATGAAGCGAAAATCTGTAAATGAAATCATATTAGTCTATATAAAAGCAGAGACATGTATGATAACCAAACTACGATTCACAATATATATTAGCGATCGTGTCAAGATAGGGACTCGTGCGGTGAAATCATCACTCAAATACAACCGGAATTTAACTCGCCTGATGGCGCGTGCCCGACATCGTCGCCTCGGTATAGCATGGCCTGGAACCGTCCTAGTGGGCCCATACGGTGGACCGTCCAGCGTGTCGGTATGCCCAAAGGAGATAACAAGATGACAATCCGTGTGGAAGCATACCGTTGGCTACGGCGTGTCGGTATGTCCAAACAACTAACAAGATAATACTCATTGTGGAAGCATACGTGGGCTACCCAGCGTGTCGGTATGTCCAAACAAATAACAAGAGAATACTCACCATGGAAGCATACGTGGGCTACCTGCGATGTCGGTATGTCGATCAAATAACAATAATAACACCACGGTGGAAGCGTACGTGGGCCTCCACGGCGTGTCGGTATGTCCATCAAGAATCGATATAGTGGAAGCGTACGTGGACCATCCAGCGTGTCGGTATGTCCATCAATCAACGGATAGTCGGCCCTCCGGCGAGAGAGCGGTGGCCGAAATACAACACTTGCACAACAAAAGCTATCACAACAAGCATAGGCGGTTCAGCGTACTTTCATTTCATGTCAACAATTCGGGTTTCAACCCCAAAATACTACATACTTTCATTCCTTCAAAACAAAGACCTCTTTCTACGTAAAAGCCACGATACTAACACCGTAGTATCGAACACATTCGAGTTTAAATCAAGCACTTTAAACACTTTTTAGTACGATGTCAAGTATACCAATCTAAATCGAATAATGAATCCATTTCTTTATTTTCCATAAAGTCGTTATAACTAACTTCCCATAAAGCTATTATAACACTTTATGTTTTAAAACAATACAAGACAAAACCATGCCTTTCTTTTAAAACAAAACACTTCAAATTCTTAAGTCTCTTTTCTTTTAGAAATCGAGTTCCTTACCTTGGGATTTTTAAGAAGATCAAAACTTGATTACAATAATTCTTATTAGGCGACCATGATCTAGGAAATTTAATACAATTTTGTCTTATCTTAGCTTCATCAGATGGAGGTTTTTATTGGTTTTAATATGATTAATTGTCATTACTTCTTTCCTTTATCAACGCTGCATTGGCTTGTTCGATCCTTATTCCCATTTCCGAAATTTATGTAACATTATTCTTTTAAAAACCAAGTACTCATTTCTCACGAATGAGGTTTCACAACCTTTCAACACCATTTAGGTCAATTACAAGTCACGTCTCTTATCTTTTGAAATCAACAAACCATTCTTTTAGCTACATAAAGTGGTTATAACAAACTTCCCATTAGTAGTTATAACACTTTATGTTTTAAACCAACCAATTACAACTACAAGCCCTTTGTGAGACCAAGAGGGCTTATTATTTAACCACCGAGCACCCATTACTAACGAATAAGATTTTCCTACTTTTTCAAACAATCAAGACCTTTACACTTCATATCAAGTCAAGGCAAAACAAGGGAAACCAAATTCCTTTAACACGCGTGCATCTACTGCACTATATATTTCACAAATAGTCATGCTGAAGAGGATAGGAAGAATCACATACCTCGCGACGATTGCCGACAATTAGCAAAAGGCTCCACAGTACTATACCCTCCAAGTAGGATACGCTACTCGTAGTACTTCAATCCTAATAAGGTCATAAAACGTCTATCAAACTCTAGCTTCGAACGTAGAATAAACTAAGTGCAAAGCCCCTAAATTCTACGGCAATTTGGACAGAACTTCCTTTGTTTCTACTAACTTTGCCACCTTTTTCAAGGTCGAATTTCAATAACCAACGCCACATTTAAGGCACACAATTCAGCTAACCACAAAGGGGATTACACGCTACGGGGCGCGTAAAATTCCGCCCCACAATGATACAAAATAAACCAATAATTTCCATGCCATTCTTGGCCAACAATATAACCAATACTAACCCTTTCAACTCTTTTCCAATCAGTTCTTAGGTCTAACATGATATCTAGCCCTAGACATCTTCAACAACTACAATCCTTTCTGACAACGCGACGACCAAATTAGTAACCAAACTGTTATCATCTTAAGGCTAACATGCCCATTTCAGTTTCAACAAGACAACTAGATCCAAATCTATTCAAATATAACTGCCTCATGCTCAATTATAAACTAATAAAATATAACAGCCTCAGGATCATTTCTAAACTACTAAAATATAACAGCATTAAAACTTATTTCCATGAGATTGGGAAAACTTTTACCTTAAGGAATAGCCCACAAAAGCCCCTTTCCTCCACTTCTTAGTCAAAATCGTCCACGGCGCTTCCACAAGTTTACCACTCTTTTCCTTCTTGCCGCCCAACAATTTCCCCTAAGGCAAGGTTTTCTTCAAAATCTAGAGAGAAAAGGGACAGGGTTTTCTTGGGAGGGTTTGAGAAGAAATGGCCAAGTCTTCCAAGACTTGGCCCTAAAATAGGCCCTTAATCTGGTCAAAAGGATGGGAGGGACACTTGTCACCCTCCCATAGGCTTTTAACAAAATATCCCCTGATTTCGTCTTTTCCCATGAAAAATCCCGTCTCGGCGCGCGCACTTCCAACCGAAAAAGTTCCAGCATTCGCGCGCGCCGCATTCGGCGGCCGCTGCAACCCTGCGGACTCTCAATTACAACGGCGCACGCCGTCGGGCCGCGGCTGTACCTGAACCAAAACACGCTTCCGATCACGCGCACCTAACTTGTAACTTCCATAACTTTTGACTCCGATGTCCTATCGACGAACGGTTTGTTGCGTTGGGAACTATATTTAACGGACTACACACTAGGCTTTTTAAACACCTCGAAGTTCTTAACAACTGGGGTACAACACTCCAAGGTAGACTCAAAATCCGTCCAACACATGTTTGTCAACTTATCTTTCAACTTTCAAATCTTATAATTCTTGGTATGTTCTTATCTTATCTTCTTGAATTTACGGGGTGTAACAACTTTATGGTTGAACTTTTGTACGTACGCCCTCACGTACATACTCTGGAAATACGGGGTATAACATTCTCCCCTCCTTAGAAATATTCGTCCCGAATGTTCCTTCCCAAGACACAACGGAAAAGTTCTTTATGACTTAAATAGTTTGCAAAAGCCTCACATGGCCACAACACAACACTTAAGCAAATATATCAATGAAAAATTTACAAGTATGAAAGTGAGTTACCTGGAGGTGTGGGGAATAGGTGAGGATACTTCTGCCTTATGTCCTCCTCAGCTTCCCACGTCATCTCCTCCCTGAGCTCATTCCGCCACAAGACTTTGACGGAAGCCACGTCCTTGGTCCGCAGACGCCTAACCTGACGATCGATTATCGCTATGGGAGTCTCCTCATATGATAACCCCTCGGTCACCTGGAAATCGTCAATCGGGTGCACTCTAGATGGATCCCCGATACATCTCCTCAGCATAGAAACATGAAACAAGTGCTTTGCCTCCGAGATCGGACGGCAGATTCAACTCATGCAACCTTGCCTACCTGCGAACAATCGTCGACCCGATGTACCTTGGGTGAGTTTCCTTTCCTCCCGAATCTCATCACACCGCTTCATGGGTGACACCTTCAGAAAACCCAATCATCAACCTCGAACTCCGGATCGACGGCGATGATCTGCGTATGACTTGCCGACTACGGTATCGAGAACGCTCTGGATAAGCTTTACCTTATCCGCTCACTGTATCAGTGCGGTCCCACTAATCGCACCTCGCCTATATCAAACCGACTATCGGCGATCTGCACTTCCTCCCATACAAGGCCTCGTAAGGCGCCATCGAATCTTGGAGTGGTAGCTATTATTATCACGAAACTCAACTAGAGGCAAATGATCCTCCCATTACCACGAAATCAATAACACGGGCTCGCAACATATCCTAAAGAGTGGATGATGCGCTCTGCTGTCGTCATGCGAGGATGGAATGCGTGCTCACGCTGCGTCCTAGACCATACGGAAAGACCTCGAAGTTAGTAAAGCCCGGGCTCTGCATGCGATATGATAGAAATAGGGACTCCATGCAGTCTGACGATCTCTCGGATGTAAAGTCTGGCATAATCCTCGGCCGAAAAGGTCGTCCTGACTGGAAGAAAGTGGGCTGATTTCGTCAGCCTGTCGACGATAACCCAGATAGAATCGTGCTTCCTCGGAGTGCGAGGTAATCCTGTGATAAAGTCCATGTTGATCACCTCCCACTTCCAGGTCGGGATCTCTATCGCCTGCAACAAACCACCAGGCCTCTGGTGCTCTACCTTCACCTGCTGACAACACGGGCACTGAGCTACAAACTCTGCAACGTCCCTCTTCAAGCCATCCCACCAATACACAGATCTAAGGTCGTGGTACATCTTGGTCGACCCCGGATGGATAGAGTAACGCGCGCTGTGTGCTTCCCCTAGAACCTGCTGCCGAAGTCCTGAAATATCTGGAACACACAACCTGCCCTCAAACCTTAGCACCCCATCAGGTGCTACCTCAAAAGGACCCTTCCCCTCACGAAGAGCCGTATCCCGATCTGAGTCAAACCAGGATCCTCAGCGTTGCCTCTTCACCTCCTCCGACGATGGAAGACTCGGCAACCTCTCGAACTCGAACCCCACCGCCATCGAACCAATCAATCGGACTCGAGGCTCGCTAGCGATGTAACTCGCGGACCATGCCCCTTTTTTACGGTCGCGTCGATAGACTCCCATCGACCTACGACTAAGAGCATACGCCACAACATTGGCCTTCCGGGTGGTGCGGGATGTCGACATCGTAATCCTTGAGTAACTCTAACCACCGTCTCGCCGTAAGTTGACTCCCTCGGTGAAGATATCTGGAGGCTCTTGTGGTGTATAAATATCCCATGAACCCCATACAAATAGTGCCTCGGATCTTGAGGCATGAATCACCGCTAACTCAAATCATGGGTGGGGTAGTTTCTCATGCTTCTTAAGTGTCGGGATCGTGCGCTATAACCTTACCGGTTGTATCAACACATATCCGAGCGGCGCGACGCATCACAATACACTACATAACCGTCTGGACCTGCGGAAGAGTAAAACGAGGCGGTCGTCGACCTCTCGCCCGAATCGGAAACCACGCCACAAGCATCGATCCATCAAACTTAGCGCATTCCGAGTCACTAGTCAATGGTGCGAGAGATAGAAGCAAACTTCTCCACGAACCGCCGATAGTAACTCTGCGAGGCCAGAAAGCTGCGCACCTCGAGTAGTAGGTCTAGGCCAACTCCTGACTGCCTCGATCTTGGCCGTATCCACCCGAATACCATCGGCCCCGACAATATGCCCAAGAAAAGCCACAGAAGCCAACCAAAACTCACATTTGGAAAACTTGGCGTATAACTGCTGGTCCTGGAGAACTCTCAGCACAGTCCTCAAATGCTCCGCATGCTCCTGCTCTGAGCGAGAATAAACCAAGATGTCATCAATGAACACTATCATAAACGTGTCCAAAAATGGCTTGAACACTCGGTTCATCAAATCCATGAATACCGCCGGAGCATTGGTCAACCCGAAAGACATAACCCTGAACTCATAATGCCCGTACCGGGTCCGGAATGCAGTCCTAGGGACATCCGCCTCTCTAACACTTACCTGATGATAGCCCGATCGCAGATCAATCTTGGAGAAACATCTCGCACCCTGCAACTGGTCGAACAAATCATCAATCCTGGGAAGGGGGTATCTGTTCTTAATGGTCACCTTGTTCAGCTGCCTGTAATCAACACACATGCGCAGCGTCCCGTCCTTCTTCTTCACGAACAATACCGGCGCTCCCCAGGGAGAAACACTAGGCCTGATGAAGCCCTTCTCCAGCAAATCTCTCAGTTGGTCCTTCAACTCTCTCAACTCGGCAGGTGCCATTACGTATGGCGGAATGGAAATAGGCGAGTGTCTGCAAAGACATCGATACAAAACTCTATCTCCTCTCGGGAGGATACCCGAGGTCATCTGGAAACACATCCGGGAACTCGACTCTGGGCTGAATGAAAATCTGGTACCGACCTCGATTATCAAACACCGAATGAGATGGTAGATATACCTTCGCACCATCTTCCTAGCCTGAGGTAAGAAATAAACTTACCCGCCGGCGACAAAGTGTTCTCCCACTCAACAACCGGCTCGCCAGAAAGCGGAACCGTACCACTCTCTCCTGCGGTCTACATTGGCGTAGCAAGACGCTAGCCAATCCATACCCATGATCACATCGAAATCGGTCATATCGACTCTGCCAGTCGGCGAGTCGGCATTTGCATATGGTCCGGACAAGCCACTATATACCCGCCGAGCTACCAAGATCACCCATGGCGTAGCTACCTCGAAAGTGGTCTATGGACTCGAGCTATATCCCTATCCTACTAGCGATAAGGAGAGATATATAGGACATAGTAGAACCCGGATCTATCAAGGCATACGTCGCACAACATGAAACCGATAAAGTACCGTGGCGACATCGGTGAGGCCTCCCAGTCTGCCCGGTGGACAAGGCATAAATGCGGTTCTGAGGACCGCTAGAACTGGGACCCGCGCCACGACCTCTGCACGACCTGCTGGCCCATGAGTTCCACGCCTCGGGCGAGTAAGCGTAGGAGATGAAGAAGACCGTGAAAGACCGTAGGCGACCCTACCACCAGGACGCCTTGGTGGACAGGCCTCGCATAATGACCTGCGGCCACAAGTGTAGCAAACTCAGTAGTATTACAACTCACGAATGGAATCTACCACATCGGACACGAGCGGACCTCGATCGGTTAGCACCCTTGCCACGCGAAGTCCAAGTCACGGGCCCGACCGCCCGAATACTGGTTGTCAGAAAATGATGTAGGAGTGCTCGAGTGGTGTGGTGCAAATCTAGACGTCTGCGAGGCCGTCCACCCGAGCTACCAAAAGATCCGGTCGTCTTGGCTTCTGCTGGCGATATCCGCCGACGGCGGTCTCTACGCTCGCATCGTCAGTGCATGAGCTGCGTCGGGTAATGTCCATGCTCGGTGAAGAGCCACACCCGCACAAGACTTCGGCCATATAATCATCTAGCCGGTGGCGTAGCGGTGTACCACATCCTCCATGCTCTGCTACCAACGGGGACATATCGAGCCAAAGAATCGAACTCGACGTTGTACTCCTGGCGTGCGCCTCTGCGTCTCGAACAAAAACTTGTCGGCCGGGCCCTCATCATGCGGAGGCAAGAAGTGAGTGAGAAAAGCCTCCGAGAACTCGTCCCAAGTAGCTGGGGACGTGTGCTCTCCCCGGGATAACTCCCACGAATCAAACCAATCGACTGCGGTATCACGCAGCCTATGCGAACCGAAGATCACGGACTCAATCTCCGAGGCCTTGATCACTCTCATGAACCTCTGTAACTGACGGATGAACTCCTGCGGATCATCCTCGGGCCTCGACCTGTAGAACTCTGGCGGGCTACAACTCATAAAATCCCAGCCTCAACGGCGATCTCGGGTGAACGCGTACGCTTCTTTGGGCTGGGCTGCTGCATCCGGCCTATCCTCATGTCAGCCCACAATCCACGGTGTCACGACCCGACCGCCGCGGCGGTGCCCTACACGGGCACCTGTTGAGTATACATCGAGAGAATAGCGGCGGAACATACAGCATAAACACATATGTAAACAATATACAAGCTAGCAGATAAGGTCGCTTTCCATAATATAAACAAAGTCAAAAGTACAACTTACAACTTAGTTCTTACTGCCCAACCACATACGTGAATACATACCTCTAGGAATAACAACTGCGGCGGGCCAGGGCCCCGCCATACCCCTGAATGTACATATATCTACAACATCAGGGAAAGACTGTACCAAAAGAAAGACAAGCCTCCGGAGAATGGAGCAGGCGTCGATAGGTGATCCTAAGAATGTGGATCCGCCACTTACCACTTTCTGCGGCATGAACGCGGCCCAGGAAGGGGGTCGATTACCAATATGTACTAAGTATGTAAAGCGGAAAATCGTAATTACAACATAAGTTTATAGAAAGCGGAGATATGTATGATAACAAAATTACGATTACGATTGCCTTACTAACAATGAGAGTAAATCAAGAGAATACTTACAACATCATAATAGCGATCTCGATCAAATCATGGGTAGCGAACCCATAAGCGGTGGTATAACGTCTTGGAGTTCTTACCCTCATTTATACTCTTACCACGAAGAAGATAATGTTGCGGTGGTATAACGTCTTGAGGGCTTACCTCATTTATACTCTTATCACGGAGAAGGTGGTATATGGCGTCTTGGGGTTTGCCCCTCAGCGATACTCTTACCCTATCTCACAACGGCGTCATACAATAATTAAGCAAGTTAGCAATCCAACTTCTTATTAGTCTTATTCATCTACACTCTCATTTTAGTTTACGTAAGGCACTATCATGTCTTTTATAAGAATCAGAATTTAACCCCAAGTACCACGTCTTCTACTCCTAAACAAAAGACTCATTTTAGTAGAAAGCTTCCAAGACACTAGTAACCATAGTATCAAGTTCAAATTACATTTCAAGACCGATACAATACCTTTAGAATTTAAAGCGTGTTTCTAAATCAAGTGACTCATTTTCTTATTAAACCTTGGGCAATTGATACCTTAAAATCAATTTGCCTTTCATTAACACAAGCCATTTACCTTTGCATAAAGTCAATACAACCAACTCCCATAAAGTCGTTATATTCACTTTATACCTTAGTCAAGTACATTTTCCTATCGAGGACTTATACGATTAAAGCGACACAAGTATTACATACTTTAAAATTCTTCAAGTCACTTATCTTTAACAAGACTTAAGACATCTTTAATATTCTCAAAGAAGTGAGTTAATCTCTAACTCACCCGACTTGGCATTTCATAAAACAAGTAAAGAATGTCGAAGTCTTGACGTCTCACCGTACTATATCGTGAAACTAGTCATGCTCAAAGATAGGAAAAGTTCTACATACCTCGTCGGGTCAAACCACTTGCCAAGTACAAAGTCCCGCCGTAGTATGTCAACCTATAATATTCACAATCGTCTATTAAAGCCTTACTACAATCGTAGAATATCATAAGTGTTAAGTCTCTAAATTCTACGGAAAATCGGGCGCACCTCCTTTGTATTTACTCACTTCGCCACCTTTTTCAAGTAGAAAATACAATAACCAAAGCAGCCCAATTGGCTCACAATTATATAGAAAGTAGTTCAATACAATTGAATAACTACACACCCCAATTGGCTCACAATTATATAGAAAGTAGTTCAATACAATTGAATAACTACACGACCCGATTGGCTCGCAATTATATAGAAAGTAGTTCAATACAATTGAATAACCAACCAATACAAACTACATTCCAAATTCGGCCACCTTGATTCAACAAATCCAATTCTTATCCAATTTCCATTTCAATCCAATTTAGTAGCATAACAAGATATCAAGTCGCATTTGATTATAATAACCATAATCCTTAAGTCAATGACATGCGACGGTTCTAACAACGATTAAATTGTAATTCAACTAGTCATGGCTTACATTACATTTTGGATTTCCAAGGCTATAACCAATCCATAATTCTTATAACCTCTATATAACACTTCATGCTCGCAACATACAAAGCTATCAACAACAATATAAATATGCAATCTTGTACACCTTTAAAAGACAAGATTATACCTTAACGATTTTTAATCCAACTCCAAATCGAAGTCGCTCCTTAGTAGATTAGAACCTCTTGAAGACACCTCCAACCGCTTGTTGAGACCCTTAGAACAATACCAACAATTATCCTTCAAAACTCCAAGCAAAACCTAGAAAGACCCTTTAGGTTTTCATTTGCGACTAACAGAAAACAATCTTTTCCAAGATTTTTCTATTGAGAAAGGCTTACAATACACCTAAGACCCTTGGTTTAAAGTGGGGAGTGGAATGAACAAGAAACAAAAAAAATTCTCTTCTTCCTTGTGGCAAACCCGAGACCCCTCTATAGCTCTTCAAAGTTTTCAAGAATTTTTCTAAGTGTTAAGCTCACACTAGCACTACTAGTATTATATAGTGCAAAGGAGGGTTATGATAAGAACACATGGATGGCTAAGATGTAGTCTTACATTAAAATCAAGACCACGTGGGACCTTTGACCTTAGTCAATAATATCAAGCCTCAAGTTGCAAGACTTGTCTTGCAACAAAGGTCAAATGACCCTTATGCCCTTGCTAAAAAAATCGTCCAAGGCATAGTAAGGGGGTGACACGTGTCGCCTCCCATTCGTCATAACACTACGCTTTCCGACAATTTCATAATTCGACAAAATTTTACAAGTCTCAAATCTTAACATTGTGAGTTCTTACTTACGTTCTTAAAACATGTCACGAAATTACTGGTGTAACATTCTTCCCCTTAGAAACATTCGTCCCGAATGTTCTTTGAGTCAAACTAAATTAACGACATAGTTTCCTTTCTGACCCGACATACCAAAAATGCCACTAATGGCCACTTAAAAGCATTTAAGCAAAGCGCTTCAACTAAAACGACAAGTAAGGAAAAATGAAATACGAAGGTATAGAAATAAGTGAGATACCTCCTCAAGCGTATCTCCTCCGCTTCCCAAGTCATCTCCTCCGGTTATCATTTCTCCATACGACTTTGTGGAAGCTACATCCTTGGTCATGATCGCGACTGGCGATCGAGTATCGCTATGGGACTCTCTCATCGATAACCCCTTTGTCACTGGACCTCACTAGTAGGGAAAACTCTCGGATCACCGATACACTTGCAACATAGAAACATGGAAGACCGGATGTACCGCTCTAACTCGATGGCGGATCCAACTCATAAGCAACTTTGTCCCACTCTACGGACGATCTGGTAGGGCCCGATGTACCTTGGTGAGTTTCCCCTTCTTACGAATCTCATCACACCGCCATGGGTGGCGCACCTTGAAGACCCAATCGTCTACCGAAACTCCAAATCCGACGCCGATTATCCGCGTATGACTTCGCCGACTACGAGTGCTAACAATCTCCTGGATAAGCTTCACCTTATCCACAGCCTGCTGTACCAAGTCTGGGCCAACCAACTGTACCTCGCCCACGTCGAACCAACCAATCGGCGATCTACATTTCCGCCCATATAAAGCCTCGTATGGCGCCATCTGTATGCTGGAATGGTAGCTGTTGTTGTAAGCAAACTCCACAAGAGGCAAATGATCCTCCCAGCTACCACTGAAATCAATCACGCAGGCTCGCAGCATATCCTCAAGTGTCTGGATAGTGCGCTCTGCCTGCCCGTCAGTCTGAGGATGAAATGCTGTACTGAGACTCACCTGTGTCCCCAAACCCTTCTGGAAAGACCTCCAGAAGTTAGCCGTAAACTGGGCTCCCCTATCAGAAATAATCGACACTGGGACACCGTGCAGCCTCACAATCTCCCTGATGTACAATCTGGCATAGTCCTCAGCTGAAAACGTCGTCCTGACTGGAAGGAAATGGGCTGATTTCGTCAGCCTGTCAACAATAACCCAAATAGAGTCGTACTTCCTCTGAGTACGAGGTAACCCTGTAACAAAGTCCATGTTGATTATCTCCCACTTCCAAGTCGGAATCTCAATAGACTGCAATAAACCACTGGGCCTCGGTGCTCGATCTTAACTGCGGCAATTAGGACCGTGCAACAAAACTGCCCACGTCCTCTTGAGCCATCCCACCAATACAAACATCGAGGTCATGGTACATCTTGGTCGACCGGATGAATAGAATATCGAGCCGTGTGCCTCCCGAGAATCTGCGTCGAGTCTCGCCACATCGGGAACAACCGGCCCTCAAATCTCAGCACCCCATCAGGCGCTACCTCGAATAGACTCTTCTCCTCCCGAAGAGCTGCATCCCGATACCGTATCAACACTGGGTCCTCAAACTGTCGCATCTTCACCTCATCAATGATGGAAGACTCGGCAACCTCACGAACCCGTACCACTCGTCGGTATCGATCAATCGAACCCCAGCTCGCTAATCGGTGGATCGACGGACCATGTATCCGCCTCTCTGGCTGTACCTCTGATAGGCTCCCCATCGACCTACGACTCAAGGCATCAGCAACTACGTTGGCTTTCCCCGGATGGTAGAGAATATCAACATCATAATCTTTCAACAACTCTAACCACCGTCTCTGTCTCAGGTTCAACTCCCTCTGCCTGAAGATATACTGGAGGCTCTTGTGGTCTGTATAAATATCCACATGAACTCCGTACAAATAATGTCTCCAAATCTTCAAGGCATGAATAACTGCGGCCAACTCTAAGTCATGGGTAGGGTAATTCCTCTCATGCTTCCGTAACTGCCGGGAAGCATAGGCTATAACCTTGCCGTGCTGCATCAAAACACACCCTAACCCGATACCCGAGGCATCACAATAGATCACGTACCCATCTAACCCTCGGAAGAGTAGGCGGAGTTGTAGTCAACCTTTCCTTCAGCAACTGGAAACCCTTCTCGCAAGCCTCATCGGCTGGAACTTGGCGCCACGAGTCGACCTAGTCAGCGGTCTTTGAAATCAAGCGGCTCCACAAACTGCGATAATAACTCGCCGGTCTAAGCTGCGCACCTCGGTCGGAGTAGTAGGTCTCGGACAAGACTTGCGCCTCAATCTTTGTCGTATCTGCGAACACCATCGCCCGATAATATGCCCGAAATGCCACTGAGGCCACCAAAACTCACACTTGGAGAACTTGGCGAATAACTGCCGATTCCGGAGAACCCCGAGTACCGTCCTCAAGTGGTCAGCATGCTCCTGCTCTGTCCGTGAATAAACCAGGATGTCATCGATGAATACAATCACAAACGTATCCAAAAATTGCTTGAACACCCGGTTCATTAAATCCATAAATACCGCTGGAGCGTTGGTCAAACCGAAAGACATAACCACGAACTCATAGTGCCCATCTGGGTCTGAATGCGATCTTTGGGATATCGCCTCTCGAACTCGAACGATGATAACTGACCGAGTCTATCTTTGAAAAACCTCGCACCACTGCTGGTCAAACAAATCATCAATCACGGGAGGGTACCTATTCTTAATGGTTACCTTATTGGTACTGTAGTCAACACACATACGCGTCGTCATCCTTCTTCTTTACAAACAATCTGCGCTCCCGGGAGATACACTAGGCACGATAAAGCCTTTCTCCACCAAATCTTTGGTGGTCTTTCGGCTCCTTAACTCGGGTGCCGTCTGTATGGCGGAATGGAAATAGGTCGAGTGTCCGGCAACGTGTCAATACAAAACTCGATCTCCTCTCGGGAGGATACGGAAGATCATGCAGGAACACATCGGAAACTCCTAACCACGCGGCGAAGAAGCGGCACCTCGGCCTGCGTATCAAATACCGAACGGATGATAGATGTAACCGCCTTCGCACCATCTTCCTAGCCTTGAGGTAAGAAATAAACCTACCACCGGCGATCTTTGTGTTGCCCTCCACTCGATAAGCGGCTCGCAGAAGCTGGAACGAACCAACTGTCCTACGGTCCACGTTGGCGTAACGAAGCCAACCAGTCCATACCATAATGACATCAAAATCGCCATCTCGGCTCTATCAAGTCTGCAAGTCGGACGATCGTAAATAAATACCGGACAACCTCTATACACCCGCCACTAACAGAATCACCCGGTGTAGCTACCTCAAACGGCTCTATCGACACGGCTCTATCCCGATTCTACCCGATAAGAGGGGACACATAGGACAAGGTAGAACACGGATCTATCAATGCATAAACATCACGACTGAAATCGATAATGTACGTGGCGTCGTCGGGAAGCCTCACGATCTGGCGGTGGCTAGAGAGTATATGCGGTTACGAGGACCGCTAGAACTAGAACCACCACCTCGACCTCTACGCGGCCTGCTGTCGTGAGTACCACGCCTCGGGCGCATAACCTGAAGGAGAAGAAGACCCGACAAGCGATCCCGTCGGTGTCTTTGTACCACCCATCGCCTCTGAGCGGACAATCCCTCTTCAAATGGCCTGCCTGCCACACGAGTAACAAGCTCTGGCTCTGCGACACTCGCCAGTGGAACCTACCGCATCGAGCACACCGAGGTGTGGGTGGTCCCGTCGGTGACGGTTCTGCCTCACGAAATCCTGTAGTCCCCGAGCCACGACTGCCTCGATCGACTGGCTGGTCGGACCTCTTGCCGAAAACCGTGACGGGCGCTGCGCTTCTTTGGAATGTGGACCTACTCTTCTGCGAGTGTCGCCTCAGCGCCTCGAGACCCCGATGTCACGGCCTCTTGGCTGGCTGCGTCAATCTGGTCCTCCCTCTCTCTATCCTCTATCCCCTGTGCATAGGCCTGCATCCGGGCGATGTCCATCTGGTGAAGAGCCACCCCAAACATGCTGTAATCATATGACGGTCTAGCCCCATCACATAACGATGAACTCTATCCGCCATGCTAGCTACAATAGTGTGAGCATGCCTGGCCAAAGAGTCAAACTCCAGGCTGTACTCCCTAACAGTCCTCCCGTTCTGCCGCAAGGTCAAAAATCTGTCTACTCGGGCTCTTCTCATCTCGGGAGGCAAAAAGTGATCCATGAAAGCCTCTGTAAACTCCTCCCAAACAGGTGGAAGAGCAGCATCACCTCTCGAAAGCAACCATGACTCAAACCAGTTCAACGCAATATCGCGCAACCGGTAAGAGGCTAGTGTAACAGACTCTGTCTCTGAAGCCCTAAGAACCTGCATGGTCATTGTGGTCGAACGAACTCCTGCGGATCCTCATCGGACCTCGAACCATAAAACTCGGTGGATGACATCGGAAGATCCTAATCCTGGCTTCGGCTCTAGGGTGGTGCTGCTCACTGTCGTTGCGGACTACTATCTTGTCAACAATCGAATCTGCTCCGTAGTCTCTATACTCGTTGGTGTGGGCTGGAGGGTGCAGTATCGAGAACCTCTGGAGCTCCGCCGCTCTCGGCTCCTCTAAAAGCGCAGGCGTGGTGAACTCGCCGACCGCCTCTTACTCGGGCATAGTGCGTGCTCGAGCAGTGTAACCTCTCGAGTACCGCTAGCGCTCTCGCTGCTTTGCCTTTCGGGCCTGGTAGCCTTAGTGGAGGCATAGCTGTTTCATAAGAAGAGGTCGGAGAGGATTCAACCTAATAAGGCGACTCTAATGCGCGATCTCGGAGAGAGAAGAATGGAAACTAATCCTAAATGTCTGCGACCTCACGATTATAGATGTGGTGCACAACACACCGATAATCAAGACTCTACTAGACACGATGCAGAGACACTTTCCGAGGACTAGCGCTCGATACCACTTTTGTCACGACCCGACCCCGGGCCGCGACTGGTGCCCTACCTGGGCACCCTGTTCAGGTATACATCAGAGAATAGCAGCGGAACATACACAACATAAACACATATGTAAACAATATACAACACAAGTTAACCGATAAGGTCGCTTTCCATAATATAAACAAAGTCAAAAGTACAACTTACAACTTAGTTCTTACCAACCACATACGTGAATACGGACCTCTAAGAATAACAAGCTGGCGGGACGGGGCCGCCATACCTGAATGTACATATATCTACAACATCGGGGAAAGGCGTACCAAAGAAAGACAAGCCTCAGGAGAATGGAGCTTAGGCGTCGATAGGTGATCCTAAGAATGTGGATACGCCACACTTACCACTTTCTGCGGCATGAGCGGCCCAGGAAGAAGTCGATCTGTGATATGTACTAAGTATGTAAAGCGGAAATCTTGTAATTACAACATAAGTTTATAGAAAGCGGAGACATGTATGATAACAAAATTACGAGCTGCGGTGCCTTACTAACAATGAGAGTAAATCAGAGAATACTTACAACATCATAATAGCGATCTATAATCAAATCATGGGTAGCGAACCCATAAAGCGGTGGTATAACGTCTTGGAGTTCTTACCCTCATTTATACTCTTACCTGAAGAAGATAATGCGGTGGTATAACGTCTTGGGGCTTACCTCATTTATACTCTTATCACGGAGAAGGTGGTATAGCGTCTTGGGGTTTGCCTCACCGATACTCTTACCTATCTATCTCAACCGTCATACAATAATTAAGCAAGTTAGCAATCCCCTAACTTCTTATTAGTCTTATTCATCTACACTCTCATTTTAGTTTACGTAAGGCACTTGTTATACCCCGTATTTCCAGAGTATGTACGTAAAGGAATACGTACAAAAAGTTTTGGTCTTAAAGTTAGGCCTTGGACGATTTTTAGGCACAACTCACAAAGCGAACGGTTTTCGGCGAAACGTTTCCACAGCTTTCATAGGATAAATTCCGCTATGTCATTTCTTATTTTTATGGATTTTTCCGAGGCGTAACACTTTGGACCAATGAGAGGCGACACTTTCCACCCTCTCATTGGTGGACTTGTCACGGCAATAGGGCCGATTGGATGACAAGCCTTGTCATAAAGTTGGATAGATATTTTGTGTGCAAGTTGGCTAGGTACACTTGCCCTAATCTTGACCTTACACTTGCCTAGCACTTGGCTAAATCTTGGCCATTGGTTGGCCATGTCTTGACCTATAAATACCCCTCTTGAGATGAAGAGTTCTTCATCCACTAAAGCTTTCAAGTCTTGAAAAACCCTCCCCTCTCCCTTGTGAGCAATTCGTCAAAACACTCCCCTCTCCTCGAGAAGCTTGGTAGAGGCTACCCCACCCCTAGCCTGGCGAAACCTACCCTCCCACTTGGTAGAAAAGTTGCCTTCTTGTATTGTTATAATGCCCAAAATACCTAGCCCAAATACCTTAAGTACTTAGTAGAAGTTGTGAAGAACTTCAAGGTTTCCTGGAGCATACAACTTAGGAGCAAAACCTTGCTCGGTGACTTTTCTAGGAAATTATTGGTCGTACCGAGGTAACGAATCCTAACACTCTTTTGAATTAGAGAATACTTCTTGTTGTAGAATAAGAATAGTATAAATACTTAGAAGAATATCAGAATAGAATTGAATGTAACACCTTAGAAGGGTATAAAAGAAGAATATCTGACTGTATTTACATGGAATTGTTTTCACGATGAACTTATATAACTCACTGGTAGGGTCGTGCCGCCCGACTTTCCGTAGAATTGAGGACCCTCTGTTTAGAATGACCTACAGAAGACTCTAGACTTGGATAGATATGCTGACTATTATAGGCTGATTCTCTGTAGCGACATACTCGACTTGGCAGGTGGATTTCGCCGAGAAGGTATGTGATTCTTCCTAAAGCATGATATTTTACAATATGTATATAGTACGGTAGACGTACATGTGTTAACTGAATAATAGTTACGGCAATGCCTCACGGCTTAAGCCTGAATAATAAAGAACTGAAAACATTTCAAAAGGACTACTGAACCATTTATTAACAGAAGAGAACTAATTGGTTTTTAAATAGAAGCTTAAGAGTTATACTAGCTTTATGGGAAGTAAGTATAACCACTTAAGATTGATAAAAGAAACAAGTTTGCCTATGTGTTTATAACAGACTTATATTGTGAAAAGAATAAAAAGATGGTTTGATAGGTAGCCATGATATGATGCTATGTGTGTTAGTATCTTGTAACGTTTGTATAGGTGAGTATCCTTGTTGTGCTTATGTTACTTAAAGGTAAGTTGTTATGTTAGTATACTATCACTCACCTCTTGAGATGATACCGGGGGTTAAGCTGCCCTCCGATGCGGGGTAGACTCAGGCGGTCTGGGACCATGATTCGAGAATACCTCATGCGGGTCCAGGGGGCCTATGCGGAGCTACGAGAGTTCCAGGTTAGTATGCGGGGTTATGCCTCATGCGGTCTATGTGGCCATGCGGACAGCGAGTCCAGGACGATGCCGAGGAATAGCTACCCTCGATGCGGGGTTATACCTCATGCGGGCCCATGCGAGTGGCTATGCGGACTCGGGAGTCGAGATTAGGCTTGCGAATGAGGGCGTGGGCGAGTGGCCTGTTTCGATCATTCGCAGCCTAGACAAGGCGTATTCTGATTACCTATTGTTGCTCTTGTTTGTGATGTGGCACTATGTGCGGTTTCCTTGGTTGTTTCACACATATTTATGGCGGTTTTAAAAGAAATGATATGTTTTCATTTAAGTACTTCTGATTCGCATACTTAGTACTGTTATCGACCTCGCCCGGGTGCGTTCATGCCGCGGTAAGGGCAAGCAGTGCTAGATCCGCATCCTTAGGATCTCTACGTTGGTGTCGTGAGCTCCATCTCTTCCGAGGCTCTACTTTTGGTATGATCTCCTGTTGTAGTTAGTTTTTGTCTGATCGAGGTATGGCGGGCCTGTCCGCCATAGTTGTATATTTCCTTAGAGGTGCGTAGTCATGTTATGCAGTGTCGGATGTATGCTAAAACATGAATATATATATATCGAAAAGCGATGTTTTCTCACAAAATCGTGTCTTGTTTTATAAATTGTTTCATGTCTTGCTTTATGTTTCCGCTGATTACTCGATGTATGACTACTTGGGTGCCGGTGGCACGATCACGCCCGGAATGGGTCGTGACAAAAGTGGTATCGCAGCGCTTAATCCTCGGAAAGTGTCTGACCGTATCTAGTAAGTCTTGATTATCGGTGTGTTGTGCACCACACCAATAATCAGGAGGCTATAGGATATTTAGGATTGGTTTCCGTTCTTCTCATTCGAGATCGTGCTTTAGAAAGTGTTATAGGTTGGACCTCTAACGTATTCCTTTCTAACGATTATGCCTCGCGTAAGGCAACCCGGGCGAGAAGCGCAAGCGGCGGAGGCGCTAGCGAGACACCCAGTCACGAGGGCTCGAGCCCGTCTATACGAGACGGTGAGTTCTATGGCCGCCGGCCCAGCGAGACCACAGTACCCACCTCGCATCCCACGATGCAGGCGGAGAGTTAGGAATACAAGGAGATGGCCAGCTTTTGGCTAAAGTTGTGGCCCGACACGAGAGAAGGCCGGATCTGGCGATTCAGTTCGGCTCGGTGCGGCCGCACCGTTGTTCACCGGCGAGAAGTTTGAGGCTACGAGACTTCTTGGTAGCCACGGAGTTTTATGGATCGAGGCCGAGGATGATCCGCGGAGTTCATCCGTCGGCTTGAGGATTTTGAGAGTGATCGGGCGTCGGAGACCGAGTGCGTGATCTTTGGTTCACATAAATGCGTGACACGCAATCGATTGGTTTGATTCATGGGAGTTATCGGGAGAGCACGCGTCCCGGCTACTTGGGATGAGTTCTCGGAGGCTTCGTTACACCCCGTAGTTCAGGTCATGCGTTTGATGCGTGCGAAGGGTAAGACTTAAAATTTTCAAAGGATAGGTTGTGGATTATTAGGCGGGTCTTAGTCAACTTTGAGGCAGGTTATGACCCGGTAAATTGAGAGTTCCTAAGTGTTTCAAAGGCACTGGGGCGTAGTTCGTTGAGTCTAGATTCCAACGCAACCAACCGCTCGATAGGACGTCGGAGAAAGTTATGAGGTTACAAGTTCGGTCTTGTGATCGGACAGAAATGTGTTTGAAGCGGCGGCAGGCCGCCGGATGCGAGACGCGGCGCTAAAGTTCGGAAGTCGCTGAAGTTGCAGCGCGCGCCGGAATAGCGAGGCATGGCGCCGGTCTGAGAGGTTGCGGAGGTTCAGCGCCCGCGCCGTGGCGGCTGCGCCGAGGCGGATTTTTGGGCGGAAAAACTTAGAAAAGTCGATTTTGTTTTAAAAGAGACCATGGGAGGGTGACAAGTGTCCCCATCTGATTTTCTGTTGCATGCAATATATTGACCAAGACTTGGACATTTTCTATCTTTCATCTTCTCTCTCTCTCTCTCAAATTGCTCCCTTCTCTAAAAACCCTTAGAAAAATCTGAATAGTTAAGAACCAAAAAGGAAGCTTGTAGCTAGCTTGTTGGCATTGTTGTGGTGGTGTTCTTGGCAAGGAAGCTAGCAATACTTGGAATAAGTTTTGGCTAAAACTTTAAGGTTGGCATATTACTTGCGGTAGTTTGAGCTTAGCAAGTGGATTGACCGAAGAGGTATGTGGAACTTTCCTATCTTTGAGCATGAGTATTTGTATCTATGTAGTGCAGGTGACGTACAAGATTTAGTATTTTTACTTGTTTAAGTATAAACAAAGACTTGTTTGTTTTAAGAAGTATAAGTCCCTTGGTTAAGGGAAAAGTATGATTTTACAAAAGTATAGAGTACTTGGTGTGAAAGTATTGAGTATTGAATTATTCTAAAGATAAGAGGCTTGAAGTATTTTTGAAAATTGTATGAATTTGTTTGAAGTATAAGCCTCTTGGATAGTAAAAGAACGAAATGGTTCATAAGGAGTTATAACGGCCTTATGAATGGATAAGGATGTCGTAAATTTCTAAAGCATAAAGTTAGTATAACGGCTTTATGGGAAGTTGGTTATAATAACTTTATGGAAGGTTATGAAAGTTGTCTATTTTGATTAATGAGCATAAGTTGTCTAGATTGTGAAAAATTGAAGTTACTTGGTTTCAAGCTTTGAAATGAGTTTTCTAAAGGTGTAGTAACTTACGTTGAAAAAATAGACGCTCCTTGATACTACGGGTGTTAGTATCTTGGATTTTGCATAAAAAGGAAATCTCTTGAAAAGGATGTACGTACGTAGTACTTTGGCTTGTTAAAAGAGAATTATTCTGTTTGTGCCTTGATAGTGTTTTGGGCTTGTTCAATTGAGAATTATTCTATGTGTGCCTTGATAAGTACTTTGGCTTGCTTAAATAAGAATTCTCTTGGTTTATGTGAAAAGAAGGCATGGTAATTGTCTTGGTTTATGTAAAGGCATGATATTGAAATTCGAATTAAAAGCGTGTAGTTATGAGTTACTTGGACGTACCGCCAGTGATGAAGGATTCCACGGGTATGCTTCCATTGTTCAGTTATGAGTCTATTTGGGCGTACCGTCAGTGATGGAGGATTCCACGGGTATGCGGCCATGGTGAGGGTTCGTTTCCACGCTGATGATTTTGTTCCATGGATTAGCTCTCCAGGTCTCCATCACGGGTGGATCTAGTAGTTAGCCACCGTACTTGCCGGTCGAGACGTGATGCAGTGGATCTGGTAGTTGGCTTCGTGCCCCGGTCGAGTTAGGCGGTGGTGTGATGCAGGGTGGATCTGGTGGTTAGCCTACGTACTTGCCCCGGTCAGCGATGTGACGCAGGGTGGATCTGGTAGAGGCTATCGCACTTGCCCCGGTCAGCTTCGTGATTCAGGTATTAGTATTGTTGGTACGGGTGGATCGGTGGCGGCTTTGACTTGCCCGATCGATTGAGGATGCGAGGTGGATCTGGTAGCTATGCAGCCATTCGCCTCGTGCGGTTCTTACGATGCAGGTGGGATCTAGTAGTCATATGTACTCCTTAGTGTTGTTATATCATGCATGGCGGTGAGGAATGGATTCCACGGGCACGATTGATATTATGGGCATGAGACCTACGATTATATTTGAGTGATGACTTAGAGGGCGTGAGTCCCTGACTTGACATGGCTGCGTATATGTTGTGTACCGTAGTTTGGATATCATACATGTCTCGCTTTATATATATGCTATTATGAATTCATTCTGATATTTTCGATTTCACATACTTGGTACTGTTGTCGACCTCGCCCGAAGTGCGTTCATCTGCAGTCGAGATCGTAGTTTCTGGTCCGCTCTTAGGATCACTGTTCATTTCTCGAAAGCTCCATCCTCGGAGGCTTTGTCTTTGGTATGATTCCCGAGGTTATAGACTTTTGTACATTCGGGGTATGGCGGGGCCCAGCCGCCATTGTTATTCCTAAGTGCGTAGTCACGTTTGTGGTTTGGGCCGTAAGAATAAAGTTGTCTTGTTTCACCATCGGTTAAGTTATTTTATGAAAGCGGCCTTATCGGCTTGCTAGTGATGTTTACCTTATCTGATTTGTTTTATGTATGTTCATTGCTATTCTCTCGACATATACCTAACAGGTACCGGCGGTACTAGTCGCGGCCGGTCGGTCGTGACACTTTCCTCACTCACTTCGCCTCCACAGATGAGAGGCGCGGTGATAGATTTTTACTCGAGGCGGAGAAGGGCGCTGTCGGGAAGTACAATGTCGAGTTTGATTCATTGGCTCGATATGTCCCGGCGTTAGTAGCGAATATGGAGGATGGTGCACGCTATGTCACGGGCTAAACGACTATATGGCCGAAGTCATGTGCGGGGTTTCTCTCGGTAGGGTATGGACATTACGCATGCGAGCTCACGCCGGATGCGAGGCGCAGAGGTCGACGAGTGGGCACAGCGAGAAGAAGGCCGGGGCGGGAGGTCTTACGGTGGTTATCGTGGTGGCGGCCTCGGCGATCTAGGTCGCACCACGGCCGGCCTGAGCACTCTGCCGTCCTCGGCCAAGATGCCACGCGATTTTGGCGTACCAGGCCGTGGCTTGAGCGTCGAGTAGCAGAGTGCGGCGCCGGGACCACCCCGGTGTGGCGTCGCGGTAGATCCCATTACGGGAAGTGTGGTACTACTTTTGGATCTTGTTCTGATTGTGGCGGCTAGTCACTGCGGTGTCAGGCCGGCGGCGGTGGTAGAGCTCACGCGAGCTCATTGCGCTTCATCATCTCCTACGATTACCGCCGGGCGTGGTGCTCATGGGTCAGCCAGTCGCGGCGAGGCCGTGGCTCAGTCGATTCTAGCGGTCCTCGAGAACCGCATTTATGCTTTGTCCAGCGGGATCGTGAGGCCTCACTCCGATGTCGCCACGGTACCTTATCGGTTCAGGTTTGATATGTATGCTTTGATAGATCGGGTTCTACTCGCCCTATATATCTCCCTTGTTGCTAGTAGGATAGGGATGAGCACGAGTCCATAGACCACTTTCGAGGTAGCTACGCGATGGGTGATTCGGTGGTAGCTCGGCGGGTATATAGAGCTTGTCTGTGATCATTTGATCGTCGGACACGGCCGACTTGATAGAGTTGGAGATGATTGACTTCGATGTGATCATGGGGATGGATTGGCTAGCTTCACTTTCGCCAATGTAGACCGCAGAGAGAATAGTGCGGTTCCAGTTTGGAGGAGCCGGTTGTTGAGTGGGAGGAGCACGGTATCGCCGAGGTAGGTTTATTTCCTACCTGAGCTAGGAAGATGGTGCAGAAGGGTATATCTACCATCTCGTTCGGGTGTTTGATCTTTGAAGGCGCGGTGCCAGATTTTCCGTCGATTCGGTGGTCGTGAGTTCCCAGGCGTGTTTCGGATGACCTCCGGTATCCTCCCGAGAGGAGATCGAGTTTTGTATAGATGTGTTGCGGATACTCGGCCTATTTCCATTCCGCCATAGAATGGCTGCCGAGTTGAGAGAGTTGAAGGATCGGCAGGGATTTGCTAGAGAAGGGCTTCATTAGGCCTAGTGTTTCTCCCCAGGGAGCGCGGTATTGTTCGTGAAGAAGAAGGGCGGGGCCAGCTGCGCGTAATGTGTCGACACAGCGGTGAACAAGGTAACCATTAAGAACAGATACCCCTTCCTAGGATTGATGATTTGTTCGACCGGTTGCGAGGTGCGAGATGTTTCTCAAGATTGATCTGCGATCGGGCTATCATCCAGTGCGAGTCGAGAGGTGGATGTCCACTGGATCGCATTCGGACCAGTATGGGCATTATGAGTTGGTCATGTCTTTTGGGTTGACGATGCTCGTGGTATTCATGGATTTGATGAACCGAGTGTTCAAACCATTTTTGGACACATTTGTGATAGTGTTCATTGATGATATCTTGGTTTATTCGCTCGAGCGAGAGCATGCGGAGCATTGAGGCTTGTCTTGTGATTCTCGAGACCAGTGATTTATACGCCAAGTTCTCCAAATGTGAGTTTTGGTTAACTTGATGGCGTTTCTGGGCATATTGCCGGGTGATGGCATTGAGTTGTCGGCCAAGATCGGCGATCGAGGACTTGGCCTAGACCTACTACTCGGCAGAGGTTCGCGATTTTACGGGCCTTGCGGTATTATCTCGGTTCGTGGAAGTTTGCTTCTATCTCGCACCATTGACTAGGTGACTCGAGGCGACCAAGTTTGATGGACTGATGCTTGTGGCGGGGTTTCGATTCTTGAAAGAGAGGCGGCCGCCCCGTTCTTACTCTTCCGGAGGTCGGATGGTTATGTCGTGTATTGTGATGCGTCAGGCATCGGGTTGGGATGTGTGTTGATGCAGCATGGCAGAGTTATAGCATATGCATCCCGACAGCTGAAGAAACACGAGAGGAACTACCCCACCCATGATTTGGAGTTGGCAGCTGTGATTCACGCTTTGAAGATCTGGAGGCACTATTTGTATGGGGTTCACGTGGATATTTTCTACGGACCACAAGAGCCTCGGTATATCTTCGACGGAGGAGTGAACTTACGGCGAGACGGTGGTTAGAGTTGCTTAAGGATTACGATGTGGACATCTGTACCACCCGGCAAGGCCAATGTTGTGGCGGATGCGCCTAGTCGTGGGTCGATGGGAGCCTATCGGATGTGCGGCTAGAGAAGGGACATGGTTCGTAATTTGCACGATTAGCGAGCCTTGGTGTCCGCTTGATTGATTACGATAGCAATGGGGTTAGAGTTCGTGAGGTTGCGAGTCTTCCATCGTTGAGGAGGTGAAGAGCAGCGATTCGAGGATCCGGCTTTGATTCGATATCGTGTCTGACTCTTACGTGAGGCGAGGTCCTTTTGAGTAGCACGATGGGGTGCTAAGGTTTGAGGCGAGTTGTGTGTTCGGATGTTTGAGGACTTGGCGAGTTCTTGGGGAAGCACGCGGCAGCGTTACTCTATCCATCCGGGTCGACCAAGATGTACCACGACCTTAGATCGTGTATTGGTGGGATGGCTTGAAGAGGGCGTTGCGAGTTCGTAGCTCGGTGCGTGTTGTCGGCGGTGAAGGTAGAGCACGAGAGACACGGTGGTTTATTCTGGCGATAGAGATCGACACGGAAGTGGGAGGTAATCAACATGGACTTCATCACGGGATTACCTCGCACTTTCGGAGAGACATGATTCTATATGGGTTATCGTCGGCGGTGTGAAATCAGCCCACTTTCTTCCGTCGGACGACTTTTTCTGAGGATTATGCGGACTTTACATCAGAGATCGTCGGTGCATGAGTCCCTACTTCGATCATATCGCATGAGGCGATTTACGGCAACTCGGAGGTCCTTCGAGAGGGTTTAGGGGCGCAGTGAGCACGAGTCTGCATTTCATCCGCACGCAGACGGACAGCGAGCGCACTATCCGGACTGCGAGGATATCCGCGAGCTGTGTTATTGACCCGGATGGTAGTTGGGAGGATCATTTGCCTCTAGTTGAGTTCGCGTATAATAATAGCTACCACTCCGGTATTCGGATGGCGCCTTATGAGGCCTTGTATGAGAGGAAGTGCAGACGCCTATAGGTTGGTTCGAGGTGGGCGAGTGCGGCTAGTGGGACCAGATTTGGTGCAGCAGCGGTGGATAAGGTGAAGCTTATCAAGGCGGCTATTAATTTCGAGTCGGCGAAGTCGTATGCAGATCATCGTCGTCGACATCTGGAGTTTGCAGTTGACGATTGGGTTTTCCTGAAGGTGTCACCCATGAAGGGTGTGATGAGGTTCGGGAAGAAGGGGAAACTTCGGCCCAGGTACATTGGGCGTTTGGATTGTCCGCGAGGTAGGCAAGGTTGCCTATGAGTTGGATCTGCCGTCCGATGCGGAGGCGGTGCATCCGGTGTTTCACGTTTCTATCTTGAGGAGATGTATCGGGGATCCATCTAGGTACATCCGATTGACGATGTCGGTGTGGAGGGTTATCGTATGAGGAGATTCCCATAGCGATAATCGATCGTCGGAGTTAGGCGTCTGCGGACGAAGGGCGTGGCTTCGTCAAAGTCTTGTGGCGGAACGAGCTCGAGGAGGAGATGGCGTGGGAAGCCGAGGAGGACATGAGACAGAAGTATCCTCACCTGTTCCCCACCCCTCCAGGTAATTCACTTTCCTACTTGTAAATCTTCATTATCGTTATTGCCTAAGTGTTGTTTATGGCCGTGTGTGGCTTTTTGCAAACTGTTTAAGTTTTGAAGAACCTTATCGTTATCTGTCTTGGGAAGGAACATTCGGGACGAATGTTTCTAAGGAGGGGAGAATGTTATACCCCGTATTTCCAGAGTATGTACGTAAAGGAATACGTACAAAAAGTTTTGGTCTTAAAGTTAGGCCTTGGACGATTTTTAGGCACAACTCACAAAGCGAACGGTTTTCCGACGAAACGTTTCCACAGCTTTCATAGGATAAATTCCGGCTATGTCATTTCTTATTTTTGCGGATTTTTCCGAGAGACGTAACACTTTGGACCAATGAGAGGGCGACACTTTCCACCCTCTCATTGGTGGACTTGTCACGGCAATAGGGCCGATTGGATGACAAGCCTTGTCATAAAGTTGGATAGATATTTTGTGTGCAAGTTGGCTAGGTACACTTGCCCTAATCTTGACCTTACACTTGCCTAGCACTTGGCTAAATCTTGGCCATTGGTTGGCCATGTCTTGACCTATAAATACCCCTCTTGAGATGAAGAGTTCTTCATCCACTAAAGCTTTCAAGTCTTGAAAAACCCTCCCCTCTCCCTTGTGAGCAATTCGTCCAAAACACTCCCCCCTCCCCTTGAGAAGCTTGGCCGAGGCTACCCCACCCCCTAGCCTAGCCGAAACCTACCCCCCCTCCCTTGGTAGAAAAGTTGCCTTCTTGTATTGTTATAATGCCCAAAATACCCTAGCCCAAATACCTTAAGTACTTAGTAGAAGTTGTGAAGAACTTCTAAGGTTTCCTTGGAGCATACAACTTAGGAGCAAAACCTTGCTCAGGCGCGACTTTTTCTAGGATATTATTGGGCTTACCGAGGTAACTAATCCTAACCCTCTTTTGAATTAGAGAATACTTACTGTTGTAGAATAAGAATAGTATAAATACTTAGAAGAATATCACAGAATAGAATTGAACTGTAACACCTTAGAAGGGTATAAAAGAAGAATATCTGTGTACTTACATAGAATTTGTTTTCTGATGAACTTATATAACTCACCGGGTAGGGTTGTGCTGCCCGACTTTCCGTAGAATTGAGGACCCTCTGTTTAGAATGACCTACAGAATAGTCTAGACTTTGATAGATATCTGTGACTATTATAGGCTGATTCTCTGCGCGCGACATACTCGACTTGGCAGGTGGATTTCGCCGAGAAGGTATGTGATTCTTCCTAAAGCATGATATTTTACAATATGTATATAGTACGGTAGACGTACATGTGTTAACTGAATAATACTTACGGCAATGCCTCACGGCTTAAGCCTGAATAATAAAGAACTGAAAACATTTCAAAAGGACTACTGAACCATTTATTAACAGAAGAGAACTAATTGGTTTTTAAACAGAAGCTTAAGAGTTATACTAGCTTTATGGGAAGTAAGTATAACCACTTAAGATTGATAAAAGAAACAAGTTTGCCTATGTGTTTATAACAGACTTATATTGTGAAAAGAATAAAAAGATGGTTTGATAGGTAGCCATGATATGATGCTATGTGTGTTAGTATCTTGTAACGTTTGTATAGGTGAGTATCCTTGTTGTGCTTATGTTACTTAAAGGTAAGTTGTTATGTTAGTATACTATCACTCACCTCTTGAGATGATACCGGGGGTTAAGCTGCCCTCCGATGCGGGGTAGACTCAGGCGGTCTGGGACCATGATTCGAGAATACCTCATGCGGGTCCAGGGGGCCTATGCGGAGCTACGAGAGTTCCAGGTTAGTATGCGGGGTTATGCCTCATGCGGTCTATGTGGCCATGCGGACAGCGAGTCCAGGACGATGCCGAGGAATAGCTACCCTCGATGCGGGGTTATACCTCATGCGGGCCCATGCGAGTGGCCTATGCGGACTCCGGGAGTCCAGGATTAGGCTTGCAGAATGAGGACGTGGGCGAGTGGCCCTGTTTCGATCATTCGCAGCCTAGACAAGACGTATTACAGTTACCTATTGTTGCTCTTGTTTGTGATGTGGCACTATGTGCGGTTTCCTTGGTTGTTTCACACATATTTGTAAACTGGTTTTAAAAGAAATGATATGTTTTCATTTAAGTACTTCTGATTCGCATACTTAGTACTGTTGTCTTGACCTCCTTCGGGGGGCTGCGTTCATGCCGCAGGTAAGGGCAAGCAGGTGCTAGATCCGCATTCTTAGGATCTCTACGTTGGTGTCGGGAGCTCCATCTCTTCCGGAGGCTCTACTTTTGGTATGATCTCCCTGTTGTAGTTAGTTTTGTACAGTCAGGGTATGGCGGGGCCCTGTCCCGCCATAGTTGTATATTTCCTTAGAGGTCTGTAGTCATGTTTATGCGATTGTCGGAATCGCTAAAACATGAATATATATATATGCCGAAAGGCGATGTTTTCTCACAAAATCTGTGTCTTGTTTTATAAACTGTTTCATGTCTTGCTTTATGTTTCCGCTGATTACTCTGATGTATGACTACTTGGGTGCCCCGGTAAGGCACCAGTCACGGGCCCCGGAATGGGTCGTGACAGCACTATCATGTCTTTTATAAGAATCCGGGAATTTAACCCCAAGTACCACGTAATTCTACTCCTTAAACAAAAGACTCATTTTAGTAGAAAGCTTCCAAGACACTAGTAACCATAGTATCAAGTTCAAATTACATTTCAAGACCAGTCACAATACCTTTAGAATTTAAAGCAGGTTTCTAAATCAAGTGACTCATTTTCTTATTAAACCTTGGGCAATTGATACCTTAAAATCAATTTGCCTTTCATTAACACAAGCCATTTACCTTTGCATAAAGTCAATACAACCAACTCCCCATAAAGTCGTTATATTCACTTTATACCTTAGTCAAGTACATTTTCCTATCCAAGGGACTTATACGATTAAAACGACACAAGTATTACATACTTTAAAATTCTTCAAGTCCCTTATCTTTAACAAGACTTAAGACATCTTTAATATTCTCAAAGAAGTGAGTTAATCTCCTAACTCACCCGACTTGGCATTTCATAAAACAAGTAAAGAATGTCAAGTCTTGACGCTCTGCGTACTATATACGTGAAACTAGTCATGCTCAAAGATAGGAAAAGTTCTACATACCTCGTCGGTCAAACCACTTGCCAAGTACAAAGTCCCGCCTGTAGTATGTCAACCTATAATATTCACAATACGCCTATTAAAGCCTTACTACAATCGTAGAATATCATAAGTGTTAAGTCTCTAAATTCTACGGAAAATCGGCAAAGACCTCCTTTGTATTTACTCACTTCGCCACCTTTTCAAGGCCAAAATACAATAACCAAACAACCCCAATTGGCTCACAATTATATAGAAAGTAGTTCAATACAATTGAATAACTACACAGCCCCAATTGGCTCACAATTATATAGAAAGTAGTTCAATACAATTGAATAACTACACAGCCCCAATTGACTCACAATTATATAGAAAGTAGTTCAATACAATTGAATAACCAACCAATACAAACTACATTCCAAATTCGGCCACCTTGATTCAACAAATCCAATTCTTATCTAATTTCCATTTCAATCCAATTTAGTAGCATAACAAGATATCAAGTCGCATTTGATTATAATAACCATAATCCTTAAGTCAATGACATGCGACGGTTCTAACAACGATTAAATTGTAATTCAACTAGTCATGGCTTACATTACATTTTGGATTTCCAAGGCTATAACCAATCCATAATTCTTATAACTTCTATATAACACTTCATGCTCGCAACATACAAAGCTATCAACAACAATATAAATATGCAATCTTGTACACCTTTAAAAGACAAGATTATACCTTAACGATTTTTAATCCAACTCCAAATCGAAGTCGCTCCTTAGAAGATTAGAACCTCTTCAAGACACCTCCAACCGCTTGTTGAGACCCTTAGAACAATACCAACAATTATCCTTCAAAACTCCAAGCAAAACCTAGAAAGACCCTTTAGGTTTTCATTTGCGACTAACCCGAAAACAATCTTTTTCCAAGATTTTTCTATTGAGAAAGGCTTACAATACACCTAAGACCCTTGGTTTAAAGTGGGGAGTGGAATGAACAAGAAACAAAAAAATTTCTCTTCTTCCTTGTGGCAAACCCGAGACCCCTCTATAGCTCTTCAAAGTTTTCAAGAATTTTTCTAAGTGTTAAGCTCACACTAGCACTACTAGTATTATATAGTGCAAAGGAGGGTTATGATAAGAACACATGGATGGCTAAGATGTAGTCTTACATTAAAATCAAGACCAAGTGGGACCTTTGACCTTAGTCAATAATATCAAGCCTCAAGTTGCAAGACTTGTCTTGCAACAAAGGTCAAATGACCCTTATGCCCTTGCTAAAAAAAATCGTCCAAGGCATAGTAAGGGGGGTGACACGTGTCGCCCTCCCATTCGTCATAACACTACGCTTTCCGACAATTTCATAATTCCGACAAAATTTTACAAGTCTCAAATCTTAACATTGTGAGTTCTTACTTACGTTCTTAAAACATGTCCTGAAATTACGGGGTGTAACACCTGGCCAGTAACTGGGTCATCTCCTTGTACCCTAACTCCTCTGCCCCAGGTTGTGGGACTGGAGGTGCGAATGCGTGGTCTCGCTGGGCCGGCGGCGCCATGGAACTCGCCGTCGAGGTATCGCCTCGGGTATAGATCGGGCTCGAGCCTCGTGACTCGGTGTCTCACTAGCGCCTCCTCGGCTGCCTTGCCCTTCTGGGCCCGGGTTGCCTTACGTGGAGGCATAACTGTTACAGAAAAGGAATGCGTTAGAGGGGTCCAACTTATAACACAGCTCTAAGGCACGATCTCAGAGTGAGAAGAATGGAAACCAATCCTAAATATCCTATAGCCTCCTGATTATTGGTGTGGTGCACAACACACCGATAATCAAGACTCTACCAGATACGGTCTGTAGACACTTTCCGAGGATTAACTGCTCTGATACCACTTTTGTCACGACCCGTTCCGGGGCCCGTGACTGGTGCCTTACCCGGGAACCCAAGTAGTCATACATCAGAGTAATCAGCGGAATATAAAAACAAGACAGGAATCAATATGAAAAGAAAACAGTTTATCTGAGAAAACGTCGCCTTTCGGCATATATATATATATATCAAAGTTTGGCAGTTAGATCCCAACTGTACAATAGGACTACTGACTTCTGGGAAGTAGACAACTATGGCGGACAGGGCCCCACCATACCCCGAATGTACATATATCTACAACACGTGAGAACCATACCAAAAGTCGAGCCTCCGGAGAAGATGGAGCTCCTGACACCAAAGTAGAGATCCTAAGGATGTGGATCTAGCACCTGCTTTCCCTTACCTGCGGCATGAACGCAGCCCCCCGAAGGAGGTCAGTACAACAGGTACTAAGTATGTGAAACTGTAAAGTACTGAAATGAAATCAAGTGTCTAAAACCATTTGTAAATACAATCAGTTAAACTGCACATAGTGCCACAACATAAACAAGAGCAAAATAGATATACTGTAACTGGTCTTTTCTAGGCCGCTAATGATCGAAGCAAGGCCAATCGCCTATAGTATCATTATGCGTGCCTAATCCTGGACTTCCCGTAACCCGCATAGGTCACACATAGACCCGCATAGGCCGTATAGACCCGACGGGTAGCTAGCCCTGTACTCCTCGACTCCGCACCGCATAGTCACATAGACCGCATAGTCACACAGACCGCATAAGGCACTCCTCGCATCGGGATAATACACCCGGAATGATCAATCCTGGAACTCCCGCAGCTCCGCATAGTCACACAGACCGCATAGGCCGTATAGACCCGCATCAAGGGTGGCAAGCCCTCGGTATAACAAGTCAAGGGGGTATGTGATATAATAACAGTACAACGGTCTTAACGTTTAACAACGTAAGCACAACAAGAATAACCCCCTTACACAACAACACAAGACACTAACACACGTAGCATCATAACATGGTTACTTATCAAAGCATCTTACTATATTTTTCAGAAATCAATACAAGACTTTCATAAACAAATAAGTAAACTGCCTTTATCATTCTTAAGTCGTTATACCTAACTCCCCATAAAGCTGGTATAACTCTTAAGCTTTTAAAACCAAGTATTACTCTTCTTTCAAAAACGATTCTTAATTCTTTTGAAATACTTCAAGATTCTTATTATTAGACTCAAGTAAAACCATGTTCAGTTAACACACGTACGTCTACCGTACTATATATATACTTTAAAATATCATGCTCAAGGGTATAGGAAGAATCACATACCTTCTCGGCGAAATCCACCTGCCAAGTCGAATATGTCGCGCGCAGAGTCTCAACCTATAATAGTCAAATACGTCTATCAACGTCTAGACTACTCTGAAGGATAATCTAAGCAGAGGGTTCTCTATTCTACGGAAAATCGGGCAGCACTTCCCTACCCGTTAAGCTACTAAAGTCTACTGTAAATACAGTCCTATGTAAGTACAGTTTAATCTTCTTCTTATATATTCTTCTGATGTGATTTCAGTTCAATTCTTTTCTGTAATACCCTTCTATGTAATTACAGTTCGATACTCTTCTTTAATACCCTTCTATGTGTTTTAAACTTATGTCTATACTTCTACAGTATGTATTCTTCAATTACAATAGAAGGATAAGATTATTTACCTCGATAAGCCCAATATTATCCAAGATATAAGTCGATCCTGAGCGAGGTTTAGCTCCTAATCTGTTCGCTCCAATCCGCTCCAAGAAACCCTTAGAAGTTTCTACACAACTTCTACTTTCTACTTCAACCTACTATGAAGTTTCCCCTAGGGTTTCGTTTAGTGACTAATGGATATAAGATAGTATTTCCGGACTCTACGTATAGAGATAACTTTGGAAATACTATAAGGGATTGGCTAAGGTATTTTGGGGATAGTAACAATACTTGGAGAGTATTTCTACCAAGAGGGGGTAGTGTTTCTGGCTAGTGGCTTCCAAGAGTGAGGCTTGCCGAGACTACAAGGAAGGGGAGGAGAGGGTGTTTCGGCTTTAGCACTTCAGAGGGGAGTGAGGCTTGGACGAGAACTCTTAAGGGAGAAGGGAGGCTTTGAGACTTGGAAGATAATTTTGTGGATGAAGAATTCTTCAACAAAGGGGGGGGGTATTTATAGGGCTTTCAAGGGCCAAGATGAGTGCAAGTGGATGGTGAGGATTTGCACAAGTGCACCCTAACCCTACTCCACAAATCACTCACAAACATTGACCCTTGTTTTAGGCCCTAAAATCGTCCCATCTGTGGCCTCTTTGCCGTCCATATGAGGGTGACAAGTGTCACCCTCTCGTTGGTCCAAAATATTTCATCTCTCGGAAAAATCCGCAAAAATTATAAATGACATAGCCGTAATTTTCCCTACGCAAGTTTTGGAAAACGTTTCGTCGGAAAACCATTCGTTTCGTGAGTTGTGCCCAAATTTCGTCCTAAGCCTTAACTTTAGGGTTGAACTTTTATACGTACGCCCTCACGTACATACTCTGGAAATACGGGGTATAACAGGAATTTAACCCGCACAACGGCCGCATGCCCCGGCATCTTACCTCGGTATAAGCATGGCCATGGAACCATCCTAATGGAAGCATACTCGTGGGCCACCCATCGTGTCAGTATGTCCAAAGGAAATAACAAGATAACAATCATAATGGAAGCATACTCGTGGGCCACCCATCGTGTCATTATGTCCAAAGCAAATAACAAGATAACACTCCTAATGGAAGCATACCCGTGGGCCACCCATCGTGTCAGTATGTCCAAAAGGAAATAACAAGATAACAATCATAATGGAAGCATACTCGTGGGCCACCTATCGTGTCAGTATGTCCAAAGCAAATAACAAGATAACACTCCTAATGGAAGCATACCCGGGCCACCCATCGTGTCGGTATGTCCAAAAGGAAATAACAAGATAACAATCATAATGGAAGATACTCGTGGGCCACCCATCGTGTCGGTATGTCCAAAGCAAATAACAAGATAACACTTAATGGAAGCATACCCGTGGGCCACCCATCGTGTCGGATGTCCAAAAGGATCGATATAGTGGAAGCATACCCGTGGGCCACCCATCGTGTCGATGTCCATCAATCAACGGATAGCCGCCCTCGGCGAGACGCCAGAGTACGTAAATACAACACTTGCACAACAAAGGCTATCACCACAAGCATAAAGTGCAACATACTCATAGACTTTCATTTTATTACAACAACCGGATTTTAACCCCAAGGAACTACGTATTTTAACTCTTTAAAAGATCCATTTCTTTCACAAAAAGTCACACGATACCCATAGTATCAAAATAGAGTAACTATCTTTTTAAGTAAACCAAAACAATTTCCATATCTTCTTTTCGAATAAACCAACTTAAGACAAAACCATGACTTCCTTTTAAACCATTTTAAGACAAAACCATGTCTTTCTTTAAAACCAAAACACTTTAATTTCTCAAGTCTCATTTCTTTAGAAAACAAGTTCCTTACTTTGGAATTTAAGAAAAATCAATACTTGTTATTAATGATCTTATTAAAGCAGCCATGATCTAGGAAATGTAATACAATTTTGTCTTATCTTAGCTTCTATGCAGATGGAGGTTTCTACTGGTTTTAATATAATTAATTATTTGTCAATACATTTTCCTTTATTAACGCTGCAGTGGTTTGTTCGATACTTATTCTTATTTCCGAAATCAATATAACTTATTCCTTTTTAAAACTCAATTACCCATTTCTCATAAATGCGGTTTCACAACTTTTTAACACAAACCAAGTCCTTAATATTTCACATCAAGTCATTTATAAGTCAAGTCTCTTATCTTTTAAAAACCACAAACCATTTCTTTACCTACATAAAGTTGTTATAACAAACTTCCCATAAAGCCGTTATAACACTTTATGTTTTAAACCAACCAAATTCGTTTAGCACACGTACGTCTACCGTACTACATAGTTCACAACAATCATGCTAGAAAAGATAGGAAGAGGTTCACATACCTCGCGACGATTATCGACAATTAGCAAAATGCTCCAAAGTACTATAACCCTGCTAGCCTTTTCCACCCTTCAAGTAGAATACGCTACTCGTAGTACTTCAACCTATAAAGGCCACAAAACGTCTATCAACCTCTAGATCTCTTCGTAGAACAATTCAAAGCACAAGGTCATTATTCTACGGAAAATTCGGCAGCACCTCCTCCCCCGTAACCACATAAATCTCCTCCTCTATCAAGGCCCGCTACCAAGCCAACAACTCCAAGGGGGTTACACGTCTAACCGGACGTGTACAACACTGCCCCACAATAATACTACAAGTCTACTGTAAATACAGTCCAATGTAAATACAGTTCAATTATTATCAATATTCATTCTATATATAGTATACTCAACTATACATTACTACAACATGTAATTTCCAATTACAATAGGGGGATAAAGATCATTACCTCGATAAGCCCAAAATTATCCAAGTTTTATAAGTCGATACTGAGCAACGTTTAGCTCCAATTCCTTACGCTCCAACCCGCTCCAAGCAACCCTTAGAAGTTTCTAAAAAACTTCTCTTAACACTTCATCTAAGCTTATGAAGATTTTTCTAGGGTTTTATTTTGCGACTAAGGAATAAAGTAGTATTTTCGGGCTCTTAGTATAAAGATAACTTCGGAATACTACAAGGGATTTTTGGCTAAGGTATATGGGATTATAACAATAGTTGAAGAAATTCTTTCACAAGAGGGGGGGGGTGTTGGACGAGAACCACAAAGGGAGGGAGGGGGAATTTTTGCCTTGGAAAAATATTTCAAGTGAGGGATGAATAAAGTCTTGCAACAAGGGGGGTATTTATAGAGAAATCAATGGCTAGGATCAAAGCAAGTGTATGGTGAGGATTTGGTCCATGTGGGAGTGGAGTCTTCCAACCAAGTGTCCACCACAACAATGAGACATGTGTCCACCACAAAAATGGAGCCACTTGTCCACCAAAACGTCCAAACACTTGTCCACCAACCATTCGGCCAACATGGCCACATGGGGGTGACACATGTCGCCCCCTACTCGTCCCAAATATCTCATCTTCCGAAAATATTCGTAATGCCAAAAATCCAAAAATAAAGTGGGCCCCACAAAACCGTAAATTCTCCCGTGGGCCCCACGTGACCAATTTCGGAAATAAAATTCCATAATTCTCAAATATTCTAAAAAGTCTGAATACCAAATCTGGGAATCCAATTCCCATTAACGAACCTTTTTCTTCACAAAATCCGGAAACTTTTGCCGTAGAAAAATCACATCTTTCTTCCTTTCCAATTTTAATGTCGTATTCTCGTACGTACGTCCTCATATACATACCCTGGAACTACGGGGTGTAACATTCTTCCCCCCTTAGAAACATTCGTCCCGAATGTTCCTTCTAAGTCTCAAAACATACATGCGTTGGTATAGTCTTCACTACTATACTTACAAAACCACTTATGCCACACCTGACCATAATATAACACATGCGCAAAACTCCAATCCAAGCCAATGAGGAACCACCTCTAACATCACAAAATCTTTCACCTATGGTCTAAAGGATACTCCCTTCGCATCTTCACTTCACAACAAAATGATCTCTTTTATTCCGTTAACACACGTTCACTCCTATCATTACTCGTCATACCCTTCTCGTACACCTGAACTCTCTCTAGTACACGTACCATACTCCACCATCGCCGCTTTCCAAAACTCGAGTCACTACCTCCAAACTTGGTCATTTTACTAGCCTCAAATTCCTTTAAGGCCCTTCCCGGCCTTCACGATCCGATTCTGGTCGAACGCATCCACGAACTCGTACAACGGTTACCTAAACTTGGGCCTTGCACCCTCGTGATCCTACCACCTGGCGGGACCACCTCGAATCGACCCACCTCATTCCGGCTGCGAGTTGACCCGCGATCGCTCAACCCGACCCGCTATCGCGCTAAACTCTCTCGCTCCCGATCCTAACAATCTTACTAATTCACGTCATGAAAGGTACCACTTTATCTCAAACTACCCATGGAATTATCACACAAAACTCCACGTATACTATGCACTCCGACAAAGATCAACCGTAAAATCATCCACTCAAGACGGCCTTGCATCCAAGGTCCCAATTGTTATAAATTCTAAGGCTCACCATTTTCTCGTCCCCAGACTTACCCTTTTCAACTACCCATGTTTTCTAATCCACACCTAACACAATGTTATCCGCACATAGCACTCCACATGTATCTACCATAACGACCTAAACAAGTCTCTTAAGGGCTGAAGATATCTCTGTAACTACTGCCTCACTTTCCCTTTGTCGCTCTAATCAAATCCTGCTCTGCTGGGCGCATAACTACAGAAGGTGATGAACCAGCCCATCGATCCCGGCGCCGAGTCGTAACATCCGCGCCACCTCTGGTCGGACAATTTCTCGCAAAATGGCCCTGCTGGCCGCAAGCATAACAAGCTACCGAAGTAGTACGACACTCCCCATAAGAATACCTACCACAACGGCCATACCGAGGTTGGGGTGGCCTCCTCTGGCTAACACCCCTTCCTCTCCGAACCATCAATCCAGAATCGACTGGTAGGCTAAGTCATCCCACCTGTATCCCTCCTACTAGGACATTCTCTCCTCACATGGCCCTGACGGCCGTTGGTAAAACAAGCATTAGTAAAAAGACGACATTTCCCGGGATGACGTCTACCACATAGTGAACACTGAGGGGAAACTGAATATGGCTGGCTAGAACCTATGTAAATCTGTGAACCAGAAACCCTGGAGTTCTGACCAACTCTTAAATACCCCGAACGTCCTGAAGTCTGTGGAGGACCACTCTGTACTGGCGGAGGCGCATAACCAGTCTGCTGCTGAGAAGGTCCGCCTCAAAATTTACGAAAGGACCCTGCTGTTCTGGCCCTCTTCTGCTGATCTTGGTTAATCAGTCGATCTCTACGTTACTCAGTCTGCTGCGCATAAGCCTGTACGCGGGCAATGTCCATGTCTGACTGAAGAGCTACTCTTGTACAACCCTTTACTAGATAATCGTCAAGTCCTGTGACATATCGGTGCACTCTATCCTCCATGTCTGCCACTAAAGCGGGGACATAACGAGCCAATGAGTCAAACTCGATACTGTATTTCCGAACCGTCCTCCCGTTCTGCCTCAAAATCATAAATCTATCTTCCCGAGCTCTCCTCATTTGCGAGGGCAAGAAGTGTGTAAGAAATGCCTCTGACAACTCGTCCCAACCAGCTGGAGGCGCATGCTCCCCTGGGACAGTTCCCATGAATCAAACCGATCATCGCAGATCACGCAACCGATGTGAACCTAATACGACCGACTCTGTCTCTGAGGCCTCGATCACTCTCATAATCCGCTACAACTGTCGATAAACTCACGAGGATCATCCTCGCCTCGACCTATAGAACTCGGTGGGCAACTCCAAAAGTCCCGGTTTCAAACCGTCGGCTTGGGGTGTACACGGCACCACCGGGCCCCCGTCTATCCTCATGCCTCGCTACAAGCCGAACTAGTAACTGGGCCATCTCCTCGTAACCATATCCTCTGTTCCTGGCCGTGGGACTAGAGGCTCAGGTATCGTGGTCTCTGTAGCTACTGCTCTAAACTCTTCTAGGGCTAGCGGCGTCGCAGAACTCCCCGAATGAAGCATCACCTCAGGTGATGACTGGGCCTGTGCCCTCACACTCCTCTGTGTTCCACTAGCAGCTCCCTCTGCTGCCCTGCCCCTCTGGGCCCTGGTTGCCTTGCGCAGAGGCATAACTAGCACAAACGAATACGCCAGAGGGAGTCCAACTTATAACACAGCTCTAAGGCACGATCTCAGAGTGAGAAGAATGGAAACCAATCCTAAATATCCTGCAGCCTCCTGATTATAGGTGTGGTGCACAACACGCCGATAATCAAGACTCTACTAGATACGGTCTGTAGACACTTTCCGAGGATTAACTGCTCTGATACCACTTTTGTCACGACCCGACCTCGGGCCCGCGACTGGTGCCTTACCCCGGGCACCCTAGTGATACAACATCAGAGAAAATCAGCGGAAATAAAAACTCATAAAAGATAAACAGTGAAATAAGAAAACAGGCTAACCAAAACGGTTACCTTTCTGTATATATAAATAAAAACTTGAACAGTTACATCCTTTACAAACCCTGCCCACAACAGTACTACAGACCTCTAAGAATTTTTATAACAACTATGACGGGACAGGGCCCCGCCATACCCTGATGTACAAGTACCTACAATCTCAGGGAATCATACCAAAAGATAAGCCTCCGGAGAAACGGAGCTTCCCAAAATTGGCGTGATCCATGGCGAGGATCAACAATCGGTGTACCTACTGCGGCATGAACGCGACCCGAAGGTCGATAACAGTAATTACAGTATGTGCGAAAATCAAAGAAATGAAATCATAATAGTCTATATAAAACAGGAGACATATATGATAACCAAACTACGATACACAATATGTAAGCAGTCATGTCAAGTCAGGGACTCACGCCCGTAAAGTCATCACTCAAATATAACCCGGGAATTTAACCCGCTGTGACGCGTGCCGGCGATCTTACCTCGGTATAAGCATGGCCATGGAACCATCCTAATGGAAGCATACTCGTGGGCCACCCATCGTGTCAGTATGTCCAAAGGAAATAACAAGATAACAATCATAATGGAAGCATACTCGTGGGCCACCCATCGTGTCAGTATGTCCAAAGCAAATAACAAGATAACACTCCTAATGGAAGCATACCCGTGGGCCACCCATCGTGTCAGTATGTCCAAAAGGAAATAACAAGATAACAATCATAATGGAAGCATACTCGTGGGCCACCCATCGTGTCAGTCTGTCCAAAGCAAATAACAAGATAGCACTTAATGGAAGATACCCGTGGGCCACCCATCGTGTCAGTATGTCCAAAAGGAAATAACAAGATAACAATCATAATGGAAGCATACTCGTGGGCCACCCATCGTGTCAGTATGTCCAAAGCAAATAACAAGATAACACTCCTAATGGAAGCATACCCGTGGGCCACCCATCGTGTCGGATGTCCAAAAGGATCGATATAGTGGAAGCATACCCGTGGGCCACCCATCGTGTCAGTATGTCCATCAATCAACCAGATAGTCGGCCCTCCAACGAGAGACGCGGTAGCACAGAAATACAACACTTGCACAACAAAGGCTATCACCACAAGCATATGCAAGTTCAACATACTCATAGACTTTCATTTTATTACAACAAATCCAGATTTTAACCCCAAGGTACTACGTATTTTAACTCTTTAAAAGATCCATTTCTTTCACAAAAAGTCACACGATACCCATAGTATCAAAATAGAGTAACTATCTTTTTAAATAAACCAAAACAATTTCCATATCTTCTTTTCGAATAAACCAACTTAAGACAAAACCATGACTTCCTTTTAAACCATTTTAAGACAAAACCATGTCTTTCTTTAAAACCAAAACACTTTAATTTCCTCAAGTCTCTTTTCTTTTAGAAAACAAGTTCCTTACTTTGGAATTTAAGAAAAATCAATACTTGTTATTAATGATCTTATTAAAGCAACCATGATCTAGGAAATGTAATACAATTTTGTCTTATCTTAGCTTCTATGCAGATGGAGGTTTCTCGGTTTTAATATAATTAATTATTTGTCAATACATTTTCCTTTATTAACGCGATGGTTTGTTCGATACTTATTCTCATTTCTGAAATCAATATAACTTATTCCTTTTTAAAACCCAATTACCCATTTCTCATAAATGCGGTTTCACAACTTTTTAACACAAACCAAGTCCTTAATATTTCACATCAAGTCATTTATAAGTCAAGTCTCTTATCTTTTAAAAACCACAGACCATTTCTTTACCTACATAAAGTTGTTATAACAAACTTCCCATAAAGTCGTTATAACACTTTATGTTTTAAACCAACCAAATTGCTTAGCACACGACGCTCACCGTACTACATAGTTCACAACAATCATGCTAGAAAAGATAGGAAGAGGTTCACATACCTCGCGACGATTATCGACAATTAGCAAAATGCTCCAAAGTACTATAACCCTGCTAGCCTTTTCCACCCTTCAAGTAGAATACGCTACTCGTAGTACTTCAACCTATAAAGGCCACAAACGCCTATCAACCTCTAGATCTCTTCGTAGAACAATTCAAAGCACAAGGTCATTATTCTACGGAAAATTCGGCAGCACCTCCTCCCCCGTAACCACATAAATCCTCCTCTATCAAGGCCGCTACCAAGCCAACAACTCCAAGGGGGTTACGTCTAACCGGACGTGTACAACACTGCCCCACAATAATACTACAAGTCTACTGTAAATACAGTCAATGTAAATACAGTTCAATTATTATCAATATTCATTCTATATATAGTGTACTCAACTATACATTACAACATGTAATTTCCAATTACAATAGAGGATAAAGATCATTACCTCGATAAGCCCAAAATTATCCAAGTTTTATAAGTCGATCCTGAGCAACGTTTAGCTCCAATTCCTTACGCTCCAACCCGCTCCAAGCAACCCTTAGAAGTTTCTAAACAACTTCTCTTAACACTTCATCTAAGATTATGAAGATTTTTCTAGGGTTTTATTTTGCCACTAAGGAATAAAGTAGTATTTTCGGGCTCTTAGTATAAAGATAACTTTGGAATACTACAAGGGATTTTTGGCTAAGGTATATGGGATTATAACAATACTTGAAGAAATTCTTTCACAAGAGGGGGGGGGGGGGTGTTGGACGAGAACCACAAAGGGAGGGAGGGGACTTTTTGCCTTGGAAAAATATTTCAAGTGAGGCATCCATAAAGTCTTGCAACAAGGGGGGTATTTATAGAGAAATCAATGGCTAGGATCAAAGCAAGTGTATGGTGAGGATTTGGTCCATGTGGGAGTGGAGTCTTCCAACCAAGTGTCCACCACAACAATGAGACATGTGTCCACCACAAGCCACTTGTCCACCAAAACGTCCAAACACTTGTCCACCAACCATTCGACCAACATGGACACATGGGGGTGACACGTGTCGCCCCCCTACTCGTCCCAAATATCTCATCTTCCGAAAATATCCGTAATGCCAAAAATCCGAAAATAAAGTGGGCCCCACAAAACCGTAAATTCTCCCGTGGGCCCCACGTGACCAATTTCGGAAGTAAAATTCCATAATTCTCAAATATTCTAAAAAGTCCGAATACCAAATCTGGGAATCCAATTCACATTAACGAACCTTTTTCTTCACAAAATCCGGAAACTTTTCCGTAGAAAAATCACATCTTTCTTCCTTTCCAATTTTAATGTCGTATTCTCGTACGTACGTCCTCATATACATACCATGGAACTACGGGGTGTAACATATATTAATCATAACATGTCTATCAACTCCTCACTTATTAGCGTAGAATCATACTAAGTATAAGGACTCTTATTCTACGGAAAATCGGGCAGCACTTCCTTTCTTTCTACGTACTTTTCCACCTTTTTCAAGGCTCGAAAATCAATAACCAAACGCCACATTTAAGACCCAACAATTCAGTAAATACAAAGCGGATTACACGCCTAATAGGACGTGTAAAATTCTGCCCCACAATCAATATAAAATTGTCCATTCCTTAAGGCACATTCTCGGCAATAACACTATCCATAACAATGTCAATTTCCGTTCAATTCCATTTTAATCTAAGTTGTTATTCTAACATGTTATATACATAATAACAATTACAACAACTATAAATCCTTTCTTCCTTAACATGCGACGATTGTAACTATCGACTAAATGGATTACAACATTAATGGCTAACTTTTCCATTTTCAGTTTTAACATGCCGACATGATCCAAATCTTTTCAAACTTCATTCTCTATACCTTATGCTCATTTATTAACTACTATAACATGTAATCTTCAATTACATTAAGAAGATGAAGATTTTACCTCAATAAGCCCTAATAATGTCCAAGCGTAAAAGTCGATCCTTAGCAACTTTTTGCTCATCTTCTTATGTTCCAATCCGCTCCAAGAACTCCTTAGAAGCTCATGAATAACTCCTATTCAAGTTCCATCTTCAAAGTTGAAGAACACCTTAGGTTTTCGCCTTGCGACTAACGTAAAAACGTCGTTTTTTCGGGATCTTTCTATTGAGATATCCTTACAATACCCTTAGGAACCTTGGGTTAAAGTATTGTGAATAATGAACCACAAATGAAAAAATTTGTCCTCCATAAGGGCACAAAGCCGAGAGCCTCTAAAGAAAATGCACAAGTTTTTCATAAAATTCTCTAAGTGTGAAACTTGTCTTGCACTGGTGTGATATATATAACACATCTAAGGGCCAAGATTAATACACTTGAAGGTCTAGGATTTAGTCAAGAATGTCAAGCTCCACTTGTCTAGCTTGACTTGTCCACACTTTTTCGTCCTACTTGGCATGTGGAGGGTGACACGTGTCGCTCTCCGGTTGGTCTAAAATATTTCATTTCCCGAAAATCCGATAAATTATATAAGTCTCAAATATCAAATTCGGGAACTCAATTCTCATTAATGAACAATTTTTCCTTCCCGAGGCTCGAAATAATGTTTCCGTAGGAAAAAGAAATCCTTCTTTCGTTTCAATCTTAAGGTCGTATCTTCTCACGTACATTTTCTTAAACACATGTCCTGGAACTACGGGGTGTAACATTCTTCCCCCTTTAGAAACATTCGTCCCCGAATGTTCTTTCGGAGTCCAACCTAATTAGATAGCGACATAGTCTCCTTTTACTACACTCTTCATACCACATATGCCACCCACGGCCCCATAACAATACTCATACTAAAACGTCAACCTGAACTCCAAGTGTCGACGTCGTTCATCTGTATAGAGTTTCTGCTGACTCTGAGCTTACTAATAATCTTTCTTGGATAAGCTTCTCCTTATCCACAGCCCGCTGAATCAAGTCTGGGCCAATTATCTGAACCTCGCCTATGTTGAACCAACCAATCAGCGATTCTACACTTTCTTACTGGTTGTATTCTTTCCGTACCTCCAACTTATACTAGCATACTTACATAACCTCCATACCGATTCTGGCCTCCAATCTTTGGAGTCACTCTATTAAACAATATAAGGCCATTTCCGACTCTCACGACCTGGTTCCGGTGGAACGCGTCGACGAACCCGTAAAACAATTAACTAGACTTGGGCCCTGCACCCTCGTGACCCTGTCACATAGAGGAACTACTACCAACTGATCCCACTCCATTTCAGGCTATGGGGCGACCTGTAATAGGTCCTCACCCCGACCAAGGGGGGGTGACACGTGTCACCCTCCCGTTCGTCGCAATATTTCGTTTTCCGACATTTCCATAATTCCGATAAATTTTTACTAGACTCAAATCTTAACATTTGAGTTCTTACGTACGTTCTTATAAACATGTCCTGGAATTACGGGGTGTAACATTCTTCCTCCCTTAGAAACATTCGTCCCCGAATGTTCTTTCGGAGTCAACCTAATAATTCTCGGTATAGTCTCATAAAACTATACTTAATGAAACTTAATTATGTCACCTATGGACCTAATACCTCGCAAACACATATCCATCCATCATAAGCTCAAAAGGATTATCTTTTCGTACTTCTTACCCCTTCTAGCATATATACATAGTCTCAATATTATCCGTTCATGACACTTAAACTTACAACAACCTTATCATGCATACCAGTCTCTAAAGGGTCAAAGATATACCTGAAATCATATAGGCGGGTCAAAGGACAGCTAACACTGGGAACTTCCACCATGACATCTGTCACGGCCTGCTGGTGCATGAACATTCTGCCTAGCTATTGAAGGCGAAGAACCCGCAACTGATCCAGTAGACTGTGCTATCCCACCAGTGCCACCTCTGGTCGGACAGTCTCCCACCAAATGGCCCCCGTGTCAGCATAATCACACGACCCGACCTCGAAGTCATCGGTGCCTACCTGGGCACCCTTCTAATCATACAACATAATAAACTGCGGAAGATAAATAACACACTTTTTTTTCTTTTTTTTTTAAAACCAAGGCCAAGCCGATAAGGCTGCCATAATCATAAAAATTACCCGAACGGGTCTACACTGTTTAACAATGCAAAAACAACTCTAGCCAGTCCAGCCCACAGATGAATACAGACCTCTAAGATTTGAACAAATACTATGACGGGACGAGGCCCCGCCGTACCCCTGAATATACATAGCCATGACAACTCCGGAACATTGGAGCCATCTCAAAATGCTGAATCAGGATCCTAAGTCATGGATCCACAATCGTAATACCTAAACTCGGACATGAACGCAGCTTCGGCGGGTCGATAACAGTAGAATATGGAACGGAAAATAAGGTACAGTAAACAAATCATAACTGTACAAAAGAATGACAGGGGCAAGTATATAAACTAAATACCAGATCCTACCGTGTCATTACTATCTCGTGAACTTAATCGTACCTTATTATCTTTTTCCATTTTTACATAAAAGTTATAGTCACATTCTTACGTACATGCTTAGGAAAAACCGTCAAGTTCATTACCATATAACTTACTTACCTTGCATAACATAATCCGACCCTTTATGGAGGGACGCCTATACTGCCCGACCCAATCTGGGACGCGATAAAGTCACATAAGTCTGCCCATAGAGGTATCGCCCGACCCATTCTCGACGCGATAATGTCATATAGTGCGCCCATAAAGGTATATCGCGGCCCATTTCTCGACGCGATAATGTCATATAGTTCGCCCATAAAGTTATATCGCCGACCCATTTCGGGACGATAATGTCATATAGTTCGCCCATAAAGGTATATCGCCCGACCCATTTCGGGACGCGATAATGTCATATAGTTCGCCCATAAGGTATCGCCCGCCCATTTCGGGACGCGATAATGTCATATAGTTCGCCCATAAAGGTATATCGCCCGCCCATTTCTGGGACGCGATAATGTCATATAGTCTGCCCATAAAGGTATACTGCCCGGCCCATTTCTGGGACGCGATAATGTCATATAGTCTGCCCATAAAGGTATACTGCCCGACCCATTTCTGGGACGCGATAATGTCATATAAAATCCGAGAATTTAACCCAACGTACTACGTACCTCTACTCTTTTTCAAATAAAACTTCCAAGATACTAACAACCGTAGTATCAAGTCATATCTACTTTTCAAGACAAGTCACAATACCTTTTAGAAATACATTTACCGGCTTCTAAATCAAGTGACTTCTTTCTTAAAAACCTTAAGCAATTGGTACCTTTAAACAATTTTCCCTTCTTTATTTCGAGTCATTTCTTTGCTTACATTACTGAAGAAAACCATTCTTTTAATCTTCCATAAAGTTGTTATAACCAACTTCCCATAAAGCCGTTATAACTCTTTATGTCTTAGACAAATTCATTCCTTTTATAACCAAGAGACTTATACTTTCAAATCGAATTACATACCTTTTAAAATACTTCAAGTCTCTTAACTTTTAAGAAAACAAGTTTCTTAACTTTAGAATGGCAAGAAATCAATATTTTCCAAATCAAGCATTCTATACTTTTAAATCAATTCATTTCTTCCTTTAAGAATCAAGTCCCATAACTTGAAAAATAAAGTCCCTTAACCTTTTAAAAATTTGAGGTTCATAGTCTTAAAACTTCATACGTAAATTCTTATAAATTAAGTAACATATACTTTGGTGCGTTGTGAACAAGTTATACTTATTTATAACGATCTTAATCGAGTAGCCATGATCTAGAAAATGTAATACAATTTTGTTTTATCTTAGCTTCTATGCAGATGGAGAATTCTACTCATTTTAACTTAATTGATTGTCATTACATTTTCCTTTATTAACGCTGCAGTGGCTTGTTAGATTCTTATTCTCATTTGTGACGTAACTTAGCCAAGTCAACTTGGATCCAAATACCTCCTAACGACCCTTACCAACATCCCCCATAAGACTTGGTAAGAACTTAGGATAACTTAGACATAACCTTTACGTAGAGTAAATCAACATACATACCTCTTAACTTTTAAGCGTAGAAGGAATCATGAAATAGTACTACATGTATATTCCATACATAGAATCATGTCAAAAGAAGGAAGAGGTTCACATACCTCGCGACGATTATCGACAAATAGCAAAATGCTCCAAAGTACTTCAACCTTGATAGTTATTCCATCCTTCAAGTAGAATACGCTATACTTAGTACTTCAACCTATAATGGCCATAATACGTCCATTAACCTTTAGCTTCGAACGTAGAATATTCTAAGTGCAAAGTCACTAAATTCTACGGAAAATCGGACATCACTTCCTTTGTTTCTACATACTTTGCCACCTTTTTCAAGGCCGAATTCAATAACCAAACACGCCACATTTAAGGCCCAACAATTTAGCTAACCAAAGGGGATTACACGCCTCAACAGGACGTGTAAAATTCCGCCCCACAAATTAATACGAAACTAGTTCCATATTTAAAGCCATTCTTGGCTAAACATATACAACAACACAAAGTCCTTTTCCAATTCTTTTTCAATCCAACATCTTAGGTCTAACATGTTATATTGTCATAAACAACTTAACAATTATAATTCCTTCCTTATATAACATGTGACGATTAAACTAATAATCAAATTGAATTGAAATCTCAAGGCTAAACATACTAGTTTTCAGATTAGGGTTCCAATATCCATAACACTTATCAACTTCATAATATATATCTCATGCTTGCTAATATCCATATATACAACAATAAGTAATCTTAATTACTAAAATGACAAGAATTTTACCTTTACAAGCCCTTATAATTTCCAAGATTCAATGTCGCTCCTTAGCAATTCTTAGCTCCTTTCCTTTAAGCTCCAATCCGCTATTTGAAGCCTTTAGAAGCTCACAACCAACTTCTCTTCCATTTACAATCAAAACCTATGAAAATGCCTTAGGTTTTCGCCTTGCGACTAACGTGAAAACGCCGTTTTTCCGAAATATTCCTATTGAGATATCCTTACAATACCTTAGGGACCTTGGGTTAATGTCTTGTGAATAATGGATCAAAACTACAAAAATTTTGTGTTGAAAAAGTGACAAAGCCGAGAGCAATACCTCAAGCACAATGTTGTTGTGATTTTTCTAAGTGTTAAAAGAGCTAGTCTTGCACTAGTTGTGTATATATAATACAATGGATGGCTTAGATTGCAACACTTGAGTGGCTAGGATGAGAGTAATTAATTAATTGGCCAAGTGGACAAGTTGACTTGGTCAATAAACTCAAGCTTGCAGGACTTGATCTTTTACCTTGGTCAATGACCATCTTACCCTTGCTTCAATTTCATCCAAGACCAATGTGGGGGGTGCCACGTGTCTCCCTCCCATTCGTCCATAAAATTTCGTAACCCTCGTGGGCCCCACAAAATATAAAATTCCTCGGGTGGGCCCGACGTGACCAAATCCGTAAAAATAAATTTCCATAATGATAATAAGTTCCATACTCTTCAATTAATGCATTTTGAGAATCTAATTCTCACCAACGAACATTTCTCCTTTCCGACGTTCGGAAGATTTTCCGTCGGAAAAACAATTCTTCCTTTCGTACCCTTTTCAAGTCTTGAGTTCCTTACATACATTCTTTTAAACATGTCCTTGAATTACGGGGTGTAACATTCTTCCACCCTTAGAAAGATTCGTCCCCGAATGTTCTTTCGGAGTCCAATTTAATTAGATAGTGACATAGTCTCCCTTTACTACACCCTTCATACAACATATGCCACCCATGGCCACATAACAATACTTATACTAAGATGTCAACCTTGGCACTCACGAAGCCAACTAGTCCATACTCATAATGACCTTAAAGTCTGTCATAAACATCTCTACTAGGTCTACTGGGTCCGACGATCAGATCATCACCGGGCAAATCTCATATTCCCGCTCAGCTACCACCCCAAACACTCACGGGTGTAGTTACTTCGAAAGGTTCTTATGGGTTCAGGCTCTATTCCTTTGCACTTGGTTGCCATCTTCCTTACTGGTCGTACTCTTTCCGTACTTCCAACTCATACTAGCATACATACATAACTTCCATACCGATTTTAGCCCCCCAATCTTTTGGAGTCACTCTTTTAAACAACCTAAGGCCATTTCCGGCTTTCACAACCTGGTTCCGGTGGAACGCGTCCATGAACCCGTAAAACAATTAACTAGACTTGGGCCTTGCACTCGTGACTGCACACGTAGCGTAACTACTACCAATCGATCCCACTCTATTTCAAAGCATGGGGCCATCGTAATAGGTCCTCAACCACTCAGTCAGATTTAACTCTTACCTTAGTCTGAATAAAATCTTATTGTCCGAGAAGACCTTATATATACCTAAGGTCTCGGCGGTTATTAATACTCTTAGGATCGCAATTTCCATGCTCCAAGCCTACCTTACCAGTCCCCCCGTAAACGGGTACAAAAACTTCTCATAATACCATAATCGTGTCGTCTTGATCACAACAACCCTTACTTACTCTATACGGATCTCATCCGTACAATCCTCTTACGCATACCACGTAGCTTAATCTATTAACACGGTATTCCATTAAGTTCTTAACATGACTTCTTAAGGATCCACTGCCTTAGCAGACAGTTCATCCTTTCCCAATTATCCCAAAATAAAACATAAGACCTTGGCGAGAATTCATTAACTGTTCCATACCTTCCCGATATCTAGTTAGTCTTTACCAACTCTTGGTAGTCTAAAATCATTCTAGGCAACACGCGTCTGACCCTCATACATAACTCCGTATAGCTGTATGTCACAATGCCAACTATACTACAATCATTACCAACCTGGATACGCAATCCACATAGTCCTTCCTGGGTCACTGCTGCCTTACTCGTAGCTGCAATCAACATAACTCGTTAGGGAGAGACGACCCTAACAACACAGCTCTATAGCACGATCTCAGAGTGAGAAGAATGGAAATCAATCCTAAATGTCCTGCAGCCTCGACATAGATGTGGTGCACAACACACCGATAATCAAGACTCTACTAGACACTGCCAGACACTTTCGGAGGACTAATCGCTTCGATACCACTTTTGTCACGACCGACAGCCGCGCATCGTGCCCTACCGGGCACCCTTCTAATCATACAACATAATAAATGCAGAAGATAAATAACACACTTTTTTTAAAACCAAGGCTGCCGATAAGGTCGCCATAATCATAAAAATTACCCAAAAGTCTCTACATCGCTTAACAATGTAAAAACAACTCTAGCCACCCAAATTACGATGAATACAGACCTCTAAGATTTGAACAAATACTATGACGGACGAGGCCCCGCTACTTTCTAAATATACATAGCCATGACAACTCCGAACATCGAGCCAACTCAAAATGCGAATCAGATCCTAAGTCGCGGATCCACAATCTGTACCTAAACTGCGGACATGAACGCAGCCCGAAGGGGTCGATAACAAAAATAATATGGAACGGAAAATAAGGTACAGTAAACAAATCATAATTGTAAAAAAAATGACAGGGGCAAGTATATAAACTAAATACCAGATCCTACCGTACACATTACTATCTCGTGAACTTAATCGCATCTTATTATCTTTTTCCATTTTTACATAAAAGTTATAGTCACATTCTTACGCATATGCTTAGGAAAAACCGCAAGTTCATTACCATATAACTTACTTACTCGCATAACATAATCCGGCCCTTTATGGAGGACGCCATATCGCCTGCCCAACTGGGACGCGATAAAGTCACATAAGTCCGCCCATAGAGGTATATCGCCCGCCATTCTCGACGCGATAATGTCATATAGTCCGCCCATAAAGGTATCGCCGCCCATTTCGACGCGATAATGTCATATAGTCCGCCCATAAAGGTATATCGGCCCATTTCGGACGCGATAATGTCATATAGTCCGCCCATAAAGGTATACTTCCGCCCATTTCGGGACTCGATAATGTTATATAGTTCGCCCATAAAGGTATATCGGCCCATTTCGGGATGCGATAATGTCATATAGTCCGCCCATAAGGTATATCGCTCGCCCATTTCTCGACGCGATAATGTCATATAGTTCGCCCATAAAGGTATCATGCGCCCCATTTCGGACGCGATAATGTCATATAGTCCGCCCATAAGGTATCACGCCGGCCCATTTCGGGACGCGATAATGTCATATAAAATCCGAGAATTTAACCCAACGACACGCACTTACTCCTTTTAAAAATGACTCATTTTCAAATAAAACTTCCAAGATACTAACAACCGTAGTATCAAGTCATATCTACTTTTCAAGACAAGTCACAATACCTTTTAGAAATACATTTACCGGCTTCTAAATCAAGTGACTTCTTTCTTAAAAACCTTAAGCAATTGGTACCTTTAAAACAATTTGCCCTTCTTTATTTCGAGTCATTTCTTTGCTTACATTACTGAAGAAAACCATTCTTTTAATCTTCCATAAAGTTGTTATAACCAACTTCCCATAAAGCCGTTATAACTCTTTATGTCTTAGACAAATCCATTCCTTTTATAACCAAGAGACTTATACTTTCAAATCGAATTACATACCTTTTAAAATACTTCAAGTCTCTTAACTTTTAAGAAAACAAGTTTCTTAACTTTAGAATGGCAAGAAATCAATATTTTCCAAATCAAGCATTCTATACTTTTAAATCAATTCATTTATTCCTTTAAGAATCAAGTCCCATAACTTGAAAAATAAAGTCCCTTAACCTTTTAAAAATTTGAGGTTCATAGTCTTAAAACTTCATACGTAAATTCTTATAAATTAAGTAACATATACTTTGGTGCGTTGTGAATAAGTTATACTTATTTATAACGATCTTAATCGAGTAGCCATGATCTAGAAAATGTAATAAAATTTTGTCTTATCTTAGCTTCTATGCAGATGGAGAATTCTACTCATTTTAACTTTATTGATTGTCATTACATTTTCCTTTATTAACGCTGAAGTGGCTTTTTCGATTCTTATTCTCATTTGTGACGTAACTTAGCCAAGTCAACTTGGCTCCAAATACCTCCTAACGACCCTTACCAACATCCCCCATAAGACTTGGTAAGAACTTAGGATAACTTAGACATAACCTTTACGTAGAGTAAATCAACATACATACCTCTTAACTCTTAAGCGTAGAAGGAATCATGAAATAGTACTACATGTATATTCCATACATAGAATCATGTCAAAAGAAGGAAGAGGTTCACATACCTCGCGACAATTATCGACAAATAGCAAAATGCTCCAAAGTACTTCAACCTTGATAGCTATTCCATCCTTCAAGTAGAATACGCTATACTTAGTACTTCAACCTATAATGGCCATAATACGTCAATTAACCTTTAGCTTCGAACGTAGAATATTCTAAGTGCAAAGTCACTAAATTCTACGGAAAATAGGACATCACTTCCTTTGTTTCTACATACTTTGCCACCTTTTTCAAGGCCGAATTCAATAACCAAACACGCCACATTTAAGACCCAACAATTCAGCTAACCAAAGGGGATTACACGCCTTAATAGGTCGTGTAAAATTCCGCCCCACAAATTAATACGAAACTAGTTCCATATTTAAAGCCATTCTTGGCTAAACATATACAACAACACAAAGTCCTTTTCCAATTCTTTTTCAATCCAACATCTTAGGTCTAACATGTTATATTGTCATAAACAACTTACCAATTATAATTCCTTCCTTATATAACATGTGACGATTAAACTAATAATCAAATTGAATTGAAATCTCAAGGCTAAACATACTAGTTTTCGGATTAGGGTTCCAATATCCATAACACTTATCAACTTCATAATATATATCTCATACTTGCTAATATCCATAGCTACAACAATAAGTAATCTTAATTACTAAAACGACAAGAATTTTACCTTTACAAGCCCTTATAATTTCCAAGATTCAATGTCGCTCCTTAGCAATTCTTAGCTCCTTTCCTTTACGCTCCAATCCGCTATTTGAAGCCTTTAGAAGCTCACAACCAACTTCTCTTCCATTTCCAATCAAAATATGAAAATGCCTTAGGTTTTCGCCTTGCGACTAACGTGAAAACGCCGTTTTCCGAAATATTTCTATTGAGATATCCTTACAATACCCTTAGGGACCTTGGGTTAAAGTCTTGTGAATTATGGATCAAAACTACAAAAATTTTGTGTTGAAAAAGTGACAAAGCCGAGAGCAATACCTCAAGCACAATGTTGTTGTGATTTTTCTAAGTGTTAAAAGAGCTATTCTTGCACTAGTTGTGTATATATAATACAATGGATGGCATATATTGCAACACTTGAGTGTCTAGGATGAGAGTAATTAATTAATTGGCCAAGTGGACAAGTTGACTTGGTCAATAAACTCAAGCTTGCAAGACTTGATCTTTTACCTTGGTCAATGACCATCTTACCCTTGCTTCAATTTCGTCCAAGACCAATGTGGGGGTGCCACGTGTCGCCCTCCCATTCGTCCATAAAATTTTGTAACCCTCGTGGGCCCCACAAAACGTAAAATTCCTCAGGTGGGCCCCACGTGACCAAATCCGTAAAAATAAATTTCCATAATGATAATAAGTTCCATACTCTTCAATTAATGCATTTTTAGAATCTAATTCTCACCAACGAACATTTCTCCTTTCGACGTTTCTAAGATTTTCCGTCGGAAAAACAATTCTTCCTTTCGTACCCTTTTCAAGTCTTGAGTTCCTTACGTACATTCTTTTAAACATGTCCTTGAATTACTGTTATACCCCATATTTCCAGAGTATGTACGTAAGGGAATACGTACAAAATTCTAGCCTTAAAGATTAGGCCAAGTTCGAAATTGTGCACAACTCGCTTAAAGAATCGTTTTCCGACTAAACGCTTCCACACTTTCGTAGGGAAAATTCCGGCCATGCCATTACTATTTTGCGGATTTTTCCGAGAGACGAAACATTTTGGATCAACGGGAGGCGACACTCGGCACCCTCCCATCGATGGACTTGAATCGCCCATCGACGAAAATGGAGAGGTTGGGCACGTTTTTTGTGCCTTGCACAAAGTCAAGGAGTTGGTAGGATATTTGTGTTTAGTTAATCCTCACCCTACACTTGCCTTGCACTTGTCTTCATCTTGGCCATTGGTTGGCCAAGGCTTGAGCTATAAATACCCCCCCTTTAGATGAAGAATTCTTCATCCACAAAGTTGTCTTCCAAGTCTAAAAATCCTCTCCTCTCCCTTAGCCTTTCGTCCAACACCTTCCACCCGAGGTGAGTCGCCGAGGGCCTACCCCTAGCCTAGCCGAAATCTACCCCTCCTTGGTAGAAAAGTTGTCTTCTAGTATTGTTATAATGCCCAAAATACCCTAGCCCAAATCCCTTAGTCCTTTGTAGGAGTTGTAAAGAACTTCTAAGGTTTCGAGCTCTGGAGCTGCTCAACTTGTGAGCTAAACCTTGCTCAGCGACTTTATCTAGGATACTATTGGGCTTACCGAGGTAACTAATCCTAACCTCTTTTGAATTAGAGAATACTTACTGTAGTAGTATTAGAATAAGTATTAAATACTTAGAAGAATATCACGTATAGAATTGAATTACCACAATAGAAGGGTTTAAAAGAAGAATAATCAAACGGATTTACATAGGACTGTTTTCACAGTAGACTTATATAGCTCACCGGGTAGGGAAGTGCTGCCCGACTTTCCGTAGAATTGTGAACCCTTTGTTTAGAATGACCTTCAGAGTAGTCTTTGATAGATGTTTGTGACTATTATAGGTCACTCTCTGCGCGACATATTCAACTTGGCAGTGGTTTTCGGTAAGGTATGTGATTCTTCCTAAAGCATGATATTTTACAATATATAGTACGGTAGACGCACATATGTTAATCGAATAATAACTACGGCAATGTCTTTGACTTAAGCTCGAATAATACTTATGGTAATGCCTCACTACTTAAGCTCGAATAATACTTACTTAGAATGCCTCACGCTTAAGCTCAATAACAAAGAATCAAAACATTTCAAAAGAATATCGATCATTTTTAATGAAGATAAATATTTGGTTTTAAAACAAAAGCTAAGAGTTATACTAGCTTTATGGGAAGTTAGGTATAACAACTTAAGAAGATAAAAAGGAATTTACTTATTTGTTTATAAAAGCCTTGTATTGATTGCTAAGTGTAGTAAGATTTGTGTGATAAGTAGACATATTATGATGCTACCGGTTAGTGTCTTGAAATGTCGTGTAAAGGGGTCATTCTTGCGTGCTTACGTTGTTAACCGTAAGTCCGTTGTAATGTTATTGTATCACCTACCCTCGATCGTTATACCGGGCTTGCCCTCGACGCGGTCTATACGGCCTATGCGGTCTGTGAGACTACGAGCAGCGGTATGCTCCGTGATTGATCATTCCGGTGTTTAGCCTGACGCGAGGATTCCTACGCGTCCGCTGAGACTACGCGGTCTTGAGGCTATGCGGTGCGGGAGCCTAGGCGGACGCCGGGTTGGCTGCCCCGACGCGAGGATACCTCACGCGGTGCTGCGTGACCTATGCTGCCGCGAAGTTCAGGACTAGGCACGCAGAATGATACTACGGGCGATTGGCCTTGCTTCGATCATTCGCGCCTAGAATAGACACATTCGCTTTTCCTATTACCGTTGTTGTTTGTAATGCGGCACTATGTGCAATTGAACGATTGTATTTGTGAAAAGGTTTTAAATACTTTGATTTCATTTCATTCTTTATAGTTTCACATACTTGGTACCGTTGTCGACCTCCTTCGGGCCGCGCTCATGCCGCAGTAAAGGCAAGCAGTGCTAGATCCGCATCCTCAGGATCTTTGCGCTGGTGTCGAGCTCCATCTTCTCCGAGGCTCTACTTTTGGGTATGATCTCCTGATTGTAGATAGTTTTGTATGACAGGGTATGGCGGGCCCCGTCCCGCCATAGTTGTCTACTTCCTTAGAGGTCAGAGTACTATTGCATTGGGATGTAATCGCAAAACTTGATTATTTATATATGCCGAAGGCGACGTTTTCTTACATAAGCGTGTCTTATTTTATAAATCGCTTCGCCTTCGTTTATATTTCCGGTTACTCGATGTATGGCTACTGGTGCCCTGCAGGCACGATCCACGGCCCCGAAGGTCGTGACAAAAGTGGTATCGAGCGCTTAATCCTCTGAAAGTGTCTACGCATCGTATCTAGTAGAGTCTTGATTATCGGTGTGTTGTGCACCACACCAATAATCGTGAGGCTATAGGATATTTAGGATTGGTTTCCATTCTTCTCATTCCGAGATCGTGCTTTAGAGCCGTGTTATAGGTTGGACCCTCTAACGTATTCCTTTCCCGTAATGATTATGCCTCCACGTAAGGCAACCCGGCCCGTATGGCAAAGCGAGGAGTCGCCAGCGTGACACCCAGTCACGAGGGCTCGTGCCCGGGCTATACGAGACGGCGAGTTCTATGACGCCGCCCGGCCCAAAGAGACCACAGCACCCACACCTCCCGTCCCACACCGGGCGGAGGTTAGGTCAAGGAGATGGCCCACTATTGGCAAAGTCAGGCCCGATACGAGGAGGCTGGATCACGGCGACAGCTGGGCCCGGCCGCACCCGTAGTACACCCGAGGCGTATAGTTTGAGGCTACGAGATTTCTTGAGTTGTAGCCGCTGAGTTTTACTGGTCGGCTGAGGATGATCCGCAGGAGTTCATCCATCACCGCAGAGGATTACGCGGGTGATCGTGGCTTCGTAGACCGAGGCGTGATATTCGGTTCGTGACGGCCGCGTGATACCGATCGATTGGTTTGATTCATGGAGCTTTCGGGAGAGCATGCACCTCAGCAGATGGGATGATTTTTGAGGCTTTTCTCACACACTTCTTGCCTCCGCAGATGAGGAGGCACGAGTGATAGATTCTTGTTCCGAGACAGGGAGGACGACACGGTGAGGAGTACAATGTCGAGTTTGATTCTTTGGCTCGAGCATGTCCCTCGTGACCGTAGCAGATGGAGGACGGTGCATCGCTATGTCAGGGCTAGATGATTACATGGCCGAAGTCTTGTGCGGGTGTGTCCCTTCATCGAGCATGGACATAACCCGCATGCAGCTCACGACCGATGTGAGGCGTAGAGACCGCGGGTAGAGCGATATCGCGAGAAGAAGGCGCCAAGACGGCGGTTCTTTTGGTGGTTCGTGGTGGCGGCATCAGCATAAGTCCAGATTTGCACCACAGCCAGCGCAGAGCGCTCCTACCTCATTTTCGACCAGAGCAATGGGGCGGTCGTGGTCCCGTGACTTGGATTTCGAGTAGCGAGGGTACTAACTGCTCGAGGTCCGCTTTCGGTGTGCCCGTTGTGGCGTATACCATTCGAGTCAGACTCGAGCTCGCTATACTTGTGGCCAGCAGGGTCATTTCGCGAGAGTTTGTCCGACCGGGAGCGGCGCTGGTAGTAGGGCCCAGTCTGCAGGGTCTGTTGCCGCTTCTTCATCCCCGACAGTTACTCGCCCCGGAGGGCAAGGTACTCATGGACCAGCGGGTCGCGGCAGAGGTCGTGGCGCGGGTCCCAGTACGAGCGGTCCTCAGAACCGCATTTATGCTTTGTCCACCGGGATCGTGAGGCCTCACCGATGTCGCCACAGTACCTTATCGCTGGGTTTGATGTGTATGCTTTGATAGATCCGGGTTCTACTCTGTCCTATATATCTCCCCTTGTTGCTAGTAGGATAGGGATAGAGCCTGAGTCCATAGACCCTTTCGAGGTAGCTACGCCAGTGGGTGATTCGGTGGTAGCTCGGCGGGTATATAGAGCTTGTCTGTGACTATTTACGTTTGACCTAGCCGACTTGATAGAGTTGGAGATGATCGACTTCGACGTGATTATGGGGACGGATTGGCTAGCTTCTTGCTACGCCAATGTAGACCGCAGAGAGAGTAGTACGGTTCCAGCTTCGAGGAGCGGTTGTTGAGTGGGAGGAGCACGGTATCGCCGAGGTAGGTTTATTTCCTACCTCAAGGCTAGGAAGATGGTGCGCGAAGGGTATATCTACCATCTCGCTCGTGTTTGATAAAGCCGCGTACCAGATTTTCATCGATTCCAGTCGAGTTCCCAGACGTGTTTCCAGATGACCTCCCGGGTATCCCTCCTGAGAGGGAGATTGAGTTTTGTATTGACATATTGCCAGACACTCGGCCTATTTCCATTCCGCCATACAGAATGGCACCTGCCGAGTTGAGAGAGTTGAAGGATCAGCTTGGAGATTTGCTGGAGAAGGGCTTCATCAGGCCTAGTGTTTCTCCCCGGGAGCGCCGTATTGTTCGTGAAGAAGAAGGACGACGCCGCTGCGCATGTGTTGATTACGTGCGGTGAACAAGGTGACCATTAAGAATGAATACCCTTCCTGTGATTGATGATTTGTTCGACCGGTTGTGGTGCGAGATGTTTCTCCAAGATTGATCTGCGATCGGGCTATCATCAAAGTAGTCGAGAGAGGTGGATGTCCCTAGGGTGCATTCGTGACCTTGACGCATTATGAGTTCGTGGTCGCGTCTTTGGTTGACCAATGCTCATGCAGTATTCATGGATTTGATGAACCGAGTGTTCAAACCATTTTGGACACGCTTGTGATAGTGTTCATTGATGATATCTTGGTTTATTCTCGCCAGAGCGTGAGCATGCGAGCATTTGAGGTCTTGATAGCTTCTCCAGACGGCAGATTTACGCCAAGTTTTCCAAATGTGAGTTTTGGTTGACTTCATGGCGTTTCGGGCATATTGTCGGGGCTGATGGCATTCGAGTGGATACGCCAAGATCGAGGCGATCCAGACTTGGCCTGCACCTACTACTCCGAGAGGTTCGCATTTCGGGCCTCAGGATATTATCGGCGGTTCAGAGAAGTTTGCTTCTATCTCGCACCATTGACTAGCCGACTCGTAAGCGACCAAGTTTGATGGTGATGCTTGTGGCGGGGTTTCCATTCTTGAAAAGAGAGACGACCGCCCGTTCTTACTCTTCCGCAGGTCCGTATGGTTATGTCGTGTATTGTGACGTCGTGCATCGGGTTGGGATGTGTGTTGACGCAGGCACGGGGTTATAGCATACGCATCCCGACGGTGAAGAAACACGAGGAACTACCCACCCATGATTTGGAGTTGGCAGCGGTGATTCACGCTTTGAAGATCTGGAGGCACTATTTGTACGGGGTTCACGTGGATATTTATACAGACCACAAGAGCCTCCAGTATATCTTCAGCCAGCGAGAACTGAACTTACGACAGAGACGGTGGTTAGAGTTGCTTAAGGATTACGATGTTGATATCCTGTACCACCCGGGGAAGGCCAATGTTGTGGCAGATGCTCTTAGTCGTAGGTCGATGGGAGCCTATCAGATGTGCAGCTAGAGAGGAGGGACATGGTTCGTGATTTGCATCAGTTAGCGAGCCTCGGTGTCCGTATGATTGATTCTGATAGCAGTGGGGTTAGAGTTCGTGAGGTTGCCGAGTCTTCCATCGTCGAGGAGGTGAAGAGGCAACAGTTCGAGGATCCAGCTTTGATTCGATATCGTGATACAGCTCTTCGTGAGGGCAAGGGTCCTTTTGAGGTAGCACCTGATGGGGTGCTAAGGTTTGAGGGCAGATTGTGTTCGGATGTTTCAGGACTTGCAGCAGTTCTCGGGAAGCACACAAGCACGTTACTCCATCCATCCGGTCGACTCAAGATGTACCACGACCTTAGATCTGTGTATTGGTGGGATGGCTTGAAGAGGACGCTGCAGTTCGTAGCTCGGTGCGTGTTGTCGTAAGGTGAAGGTAGAGCACCAGAGGCCTGGTGGTTTGTTACAGACGATTGAGATCCCGACCTGGAAGTGGGAGGTAATCAACATGGACTTCATCACAGGATTACCTCGCACTCAGAGGAGACATGATTCTATATGGGTTATCGTCGACAGGCTGACGAAATCAGCCCACTTTCTTCCCGTCAGGACGACTTTTTCGGCTGAGGATTATGCCAGACTTTACATCCGAGAGATCGCCGATCGCATGGAGTCCCTACGCCGATCATATCGTAAAGAGAGCGGTTCGGCTAACCGGAGGTCCTTCCAGAGGGGTTTAGGGACGCAGGTGAGCCTGAGTACTGCATTTCATCCACAGACAGACGGACAGGCAGAGCGCACTATCCAGACTCTTGAGGATATGCTGCGAGCCTGTGTTATTGACTTCAGTGGTAGTTGGGAGGATCATTTGCCTCTAGTTGAGTTCGCGTATAATAATAGCTACCACTCCAGTATTCAGATGGCGCCTTATGAGGCCTTGTATGGGAGGAAGTGCAGATCGCCTATAGGTTGGTTCGATGTGGGCGAGGTGCAGCTAGTGGGACCAGATTTGGTACAACAGGCAGTGGATAAGGTGAAGCTTATCCGAGAGCGGCTATTGACAGCTCAGAGTCGACAGAAGTCGTATGCAGATCATCGTCGTCGGCATCTTGAGTTCGAGGTTCATGATTGGGTTTTCCTAAAGGTGTCACCCATGAAGGGTGTGATGAGATTCGGGAAGAAGGGGAAACTCAGCTTTCTAGGTACATCGGGCCGCTTCGTTGTCCGCAGGGTAGGCAAGGTTGCCTACGAGTTGGATCTGCCGTCCGATCTGGAGGCAGTGCATCCGGTGTTTCATGTTTCTATGCTGAGGAGATGTATCGGGGATCCATCTAGGGTACACCCGATTGACGATGTCCAGGTGACCGAGGGGTTATCGTATGAGGAGATTCCCATTGCTATAGTAGATCGTCAGGTTAGGCGTCTGCGGACGAAGGGCTTGGCCGTCAAAGTCTTGTGGCGAACGAGCTCGTGGGAGGAGATGACGTGGGAAGCCGAGGAGGACATGAGGCGAAGTATCTCACCTATTTCCCACACCTCCGTGTAATTCACTTTCCTACTTGTAAAATTTTCATTATCATTTATGCCTAAGTGTTGTTCGTGGCGTGTGTGGCTTTTGCAAGCTGTTTAAGTTGAAGAATCTTATCGTTAATCGTCTTGGGAAGGAACATTCGACGAATGTTTCTAAGTGGGAGAATGTTATACCGTATTTGCAGTATGTACGTAAGGGAATCCGTACAACCGTCTAGCCTAAAAGATTAGTACAAGTTCGAAATTGAGAACAACTAGCTTAAAGAATCAAGCTTTCCGACGTAAACGCTTCCACACTTTCGTAGGAAAATTCCGGCTATGCCATTACTATTTTTTATGGATTTTTCCGAGAGACGAAACATTTTGGACCAACGGGAGGCGACACTTGGCACCCTCCCATTGATGGACTTGAATCGTCCATTGGACGAAAATGGAGAGGTTGGGCACGTTTTTTGTGCCTTGCACAAAGTCAAGGAGTTGGTAGGATATTTGTGTTTAGTTAATCCTCACCCTACACTTGCCTTACACTTGTCTTAATCTTGGCCTTTGGTTGGACAATGCTTGAGCTATAAATACCACCATTTAGATGAAGAATTCTTCATCCTCTAAGTTGTCTTCCAAGTCTAAAATTCCTCTCCTCTCCATTAGCCTTCGTCCAACACCTTCCCCTCGAGTGAGTTGGCCGAGGGCCTACCCCCCCTAGCCTAGCCGAAATCTACCCCCCTCCCTTGGTAGAAAAGTTGTCTTCTAGTATTGTTATAATGCCCAAAATACCCTAGCCCAAATCCCTTAGTCCTTTGTAGGAGTTGTAAAGAACTTCTAAGGTTTCTTGAGCCACCTGAGCTGCTCAACTTAGAGCTAAACCTTGCTCAGCGACTTTATCTATGATACTATTGGGCTTACCGAGGTAACTAATCCTAACCTCTTTTGAATTAGAGAATACTTAATGTAGTAGTATTAGAATAAGTATTAAATACTTAGAAGAATATCACGTATAGAATTGAACTGCTACCACAAAGTAGAAGGGTTTAAAAGAAGAATAATCAAAATCAGACTCACATAGGATGTTTCACAGAGACTTATATAGCTCACCGGGTAGGGAAGTGCTGCCCGACTTTCCGTAGAATTGTGAACCCTCTGCTTAGAATGACCTTGAGTAGTCTTTGATAGATGTCCGTGACTATTATAGGTGACTCTGCGCGACATATTCAACTTGGCGTGGTTTTCACGGTAAGGTATGTGATTCTTCCTAAAGCATGATATTTTACAATATATAGTACGGTAGACGACATATGTTAATCGAATAATAACTACGGCAATGTCTTTGACTTAAGCTCGAATAATACTTATGGTAATGCCTCACGCTTAAGCTCGAATAATACTTACTAAGAATGCCTCACGGCTTAAGCCCGAATAACAAAGAATCGAAAACATTTCAAAAGAATATCGATCATTTTTAACAGAAGATAAATATTTGGTTTTTAAAACAAAAGCTAAGAGTTATACTAGCTTTATGGGAAGTTAGGTATAACAACTTAAGAAGATAAAAGGAATCGTTTACTTATTTGTTTATAAAAGCCTTGTATTGATTTCATAAGTGTAGTAAGATTTGTGTGATAAGTAGACATATTATGATGCTACCGGGTTAGTGTCTTGAAACGCTTTGTGTAAAGGGGTCATTATTGGCTTACGTTGCTAACCGGTAAGTCCGTTGTATCGTTATTGTATCACCTACCCTCGATCGTTATAATGAGGGCTTGCCGCGCTGACGCGTCTATACGCCTATGCGCGGTTCGTGAGACTACGCGAGCGATGGTATGCTCCAGATTGATCATTCCGGTGTTTAGCCCGACGCGGGATTCCTATGCGGTGCTGAGACTACGCGGTCTTCGAGGCTATGCGGTCGCGGAGCCCAGGCGGATGCCGGGGTTGGCTGCCCCGACGCGAGGGATACCTCGCGGTGCGTGTGACCTATGCGGGCCGCGAAAGTCCAGACTAGGCACGCAGAATGATACTATGGGCGATCGCCTTGCTTCGATCATTCGCGCCTAGAATAGACACTAGCGCTTTTCCTATTATCATGTTGTTTGTAATGTGGCACTATGTGCAATTGAACTGATTGTATTTGTGAAAAGGTTTTAAATACTTTGATTTCATTTCAGTTCTTTATAGTTTCACATACTTGGTACTGTTGTCAGACCGACCTCTTCGGGGTGCTCATGCCGCAGTAAAGGCAAGCAGTGCTAGATCCGCATCCTTAGGATCTTTTGCGTTGGTGTCAGGAGCTCCATCTTCTCCGGAGGCTCTACTTTTGGGTATGATCTCCCTGTATTGTAGATAGTTTTGTACAGTCAGGGTATGGCGGGGCCCTGTCCCGCCATAGTTGTCTACTTCCTTAGAGGTTTGTAGTACTATTGTACAGTTGGGATGTAACTGCAAAACTTGATTATTTATATATGCCGAAAGGCGACGTTTTCTTACATAAGTTGTGTCTTATTTTATAAACTGTTTCCTGTCTTGGTTTATATTTCCGCTGGTTACTCTGATGTATGGCTACTTGGGTGCCCCGGTAAGGCACCAGTCACGGGCCCCGGAACGGGTCGTGACAATTACGGGGTGTAACATTCTTCCCCCCTTAGAAACATTCGTCCCCGAATGTTCTTTCGGTGTCCAATTTAATTAGATAGCGACATAGTCTCCCTTTACTACACCCTTCATACAACATATGCCACTCATGGCCACATAACAATACTTATACTAAGATGTCAACCTTGACACTCACGAAGCCAACTAGTCCATACTCATAATGACCTTAAAGTCTGTCATAAACATCTCTACTAGGTCTACTAGGGTCTGATGACTGTATCATCACCGGGAAAATCTCATATACCCGCTCAGCTACCACCCCAAACACTCACGGGTGTAGTTTGCTCGAAAGGTTCTTATGGGTTCAGGCTCTATTCCTTTACACTTGGTTGCCATCTTCCCATCGGTCGCATTTCTTCCGCATTTCCAACTCATACTAGCATACATACATAACTTCCTTACCTATTCTGGCCCCCAATCTGAGTCACTCTTAAACAACCTAAGGCCATTTCCGCCACGACTGGTGGAACGCCCACGAACCCAGAAACAATTAACTAGACTTGGGTTTGCACCCTCGTGACTTCACGTAGCGGAATTACTACCAACTGATCCCACTTATTTCAGCTATGGGCGACCCGCAATAGGTCCTCAACCACTCAATACGCATTTTAACTCTTACCTTAGTCCAATAAAATCTTATCGCTCGAGAAGGCCTTATATATACCTAAGGTCTCGGCGGTTATTAATACTCTTAGGCTCGCAATTTCCATGCTCCAAGCCTACCTTACCAGTCCCCCCGTAAACGGGTACAAAAACTTCTCATAATACCATAATCGTGTCGTCTTGATCACAACAACCCTTACTTACTCTATACGAATCTCATTCGTACAATCCTCTTACGCATACCACGTAGCTTAATCTATTAACACGGTATTCTATTAAGTTCTTAACATGACTTCTTAAGGGTCCACTGCCTTAGCAGACATTTCATCATTTCCCAATTATCCCAAAATAAAACATAAGACCTTGGCGAGAATTCATTAAATGTTCCATACCTTCCTGATCTAGTTAGTCTTTACCAACTCTCGTAGTCTACAATCATTCTAGGCAACACGCGTCGACTTCATACATAACTCCGTATAGCTGTATGTCACAATGCCAACTATACTACAATCATTACCAACCTGGATACGCAATCCACATAGTCCTTCCTGGGTCACTGCTGCCTTACTCGTAGCTGCAATCAACATAACTCGTTAGGGAGAGACGACCCTAACAACACGCCTCTATCGCACGATCTCGTGAGTGAGAAGAATGGAAACCAATCCTAAATGTCCCGCAGCCTCCGATTATAGATGTGGTGTACAACACACCGATAATCAAGACTTACTAGACACGGCCTCAGACACTTTCTGAGGACTAACTGCTCTGATACCACTTTTGTCACGACCCGACCCCGGGCCGCGACTGGTGCCCTACCTGGGCACCCTTCTAATCATACAACATAATAAACTGCGGAAGATAAATAACACACTTTTTTTTTAAAACCAAGGCCAAGCCGATAAGGCTGCCATAATCATAAAATTACCCGAAAGGGTCTACACTGTTTAACAATGTAAAAAAACAACTCTATCCACCCAAATTTCACGATGAATACAGACCTCTAAGATTTGAACAAATACTATGACGGGACGAGGCCCCGCCGTACCCCTGAATATACATAGCCATGACAACTCCGGAACATTGGAGCCATCTCAAAATGCTGATTCAGGATCCTAAGCTCGCGGATCCACAACTGTGTATCTAAACCTGCGGACATGAACGCAGCCCCCCGAAGGGGGTCAGTACAACAGGTATCGAATATGGAACGGAAAATAAGGTACAGTAAACAAATCATAACTGTACAAAAGAATGACAGGGGCAAGTATATAAACTAAATACCAGATCCTACCGTGTCATTACTATCTCGTGAACTTAATCGTACCTTATTATCTTTTTCCATTTTTACATAAAAGTTATAGTCACATTCTTACGTACATGCTTAGGAAAAACCGTCAAGTTCATTACCATATAACTTACTTACCTTGCATAACATAATCCGGCCCTTTATGTAGGACGCCATATCGCCTTACCAACTGGGACGCGATAAAGTCACATAAGTCTTCCCATGAGGTATACCGCCCGCCCATTCTCGACGCGATAATGTCATATAGTCCGCCCATAAAGGTATCTCGCCTACCATTTCTCGACGCGATAATGTCATATAGTCCGCCCATAAAGGTATATCGCCCGCCTATTTCTGGGACGCGATAATGTCATATAGTCTGCCCATAAAGGTATACTGCCCGGCCCATTTCTGGGACGCGATAATGTCATATAGTCTGCCCATAAAGGTATACTGCCTGGCCCATTTCTGGGACGCGATAATGTCATATAGTCTGCCCATAAAGGTATACTGCCCGTCCCATTTCTGGGACGCGATAATGTCATATAGTCCGCCTCAAAGGTATATCGCTCGCCCATTTCTCGACGCGATAATGTCATATAGTCTGCCCATAAAGGTATACTGCCCGTCCCATTTCTGGGACGCGATAATGTCATATAGTATGCCCATAAAGGTATACTGCCCGACCCATTTCTGGGACGCGATAATGTCATATAAAATCCGAGAATTTAACCCAACGTACTACGTACCTCTACTCCTTTTAAAAATGACTCTTTTTCAAATAAAACTTCCAAGATACTAACAACCGTAGTATCAAGTCATATCTACTTTTCAAGACAAGTCACAATACCTTTTAGAAATACATTTACCGGCTTCTAAATCAAGTGACTTCTTTCTTAAAAACCTTAAGCAATTGGTACCTTTAAAACAATTTGCCCTTCTTTATTTCGAGTCATTTCTTTGCTTACATTACTAAAGAAAACCATTCTTTTAATCTTCCATAAAGTTGTTATAACCAACTTCCCATAAAGCCGTTATAACTCTTTATGTCTTAGACAAATTCATTCCTTTTATAACCAAGAGACTTATACTTTCAAATCGAATTACATACCTTTTAAAATACTTCAAGTCTCTTAACTTTTAAGAAAACAAGTTTCTTAACTTAGAATATCAAACTTCTTAACTTTAGAAATCAAGTCTTTCCAAATCAAGTATTCTATACTTGTAAATCAATTCATTTCTTCCTTTAAGAATCAAGTTGTCACGATGACCCTCAAGCCCGCGATCGGTGCCCTACTCCGGCACCTTACAGGTATACATCAGAGATAATCAGCGGAACATACATGAAACTTATAAAATAAATCAACAAAGATAAAATTCGGCTAATAGGTGCAACAATAATACAAAATTCGGCCAAATTGGTGCAACAACATATCATCTTTGTTAAAATAAATCAACAAAGATAAAAGACGTGTAAAATTCGGCCCCACAATAATACAAAACAATCCAATAATTCCATGTCATTCTCGGCTAATAGGTGCAACAACATATCATCTTTTCCAATTCCTTTTCAATCCAAGTTGTTTAGTATAACATGTTATAAAGCCGCAATCGATTATAACAACTACAATTCTTCATGTAGATAACATGCGACGATTCTAATTATCGACCAAATTGTATTTCAATTTCAAATGGCTAACAAGGTCAATTCGGATTTAAGCTTCCAATATCCATAACACTTATCAATCTTCAATACATATACTTCATGCTAGTTAAAATGTAAGACTACAACAATATGTAATCTTATGACACTTAAGAGAACAAGATTGTTACCTAGACATGCCTTAATCCAACTTGAATATTCGAAGTCGTTCCCTAGAAACTTAGCGCCTTTACTTGACACTTCAATCCGCCACTTGAAGCCCTTAGAAGCTCACAAACAACTTTCCTTCAATTTCCAATCCAAACCTATGAAAGTGACTTAGGTTTTCACCTTGCGACTAATGCAAAAACGACACTTTTCCGGGATCTTTCTATTGAGATACCCTTACAATACCCTTAGGAACCTTGGTTTAAAGTATGGAGATTATTGAACAACAAACGAAATTTTTTCTTGTTCCTAAGAACCCTAACCCGAGAGCTTTGCTAGCAAGAACAAGAGTTCTTCAAAATTTTCTAAGTGTAAATAGACTTGTCTTGCTACTAGTATGTTTAAATAACACTATGGAGGGTCAAGATTAGCACATATGGGTGGCTTGGATACATTTCACTAAAAGATCAAGCCAAGTGGCCCTTTGACTTATTCAATATTATCAAGCTCTAGCCTAGCAAGACTTGCTCATCTTTACAATGGTCAAATGACCATTCTAACCTTGGTCCATTCGACCATGACCATGGGGGGGTGACACGTGTCACCCTCCCGTTCGTCACAATATTTCATTTCCCGACATTTTCATAATTCCGATAAATTTTTACTAGTCTCAAATATTAACATTTGAGTTCTTACGTACGTTCTTATAAACATGTCCTAGAATTACGGGGTGTAACAATACCGGTAGGATATTCGGTCATAGCTAAGCGGGTATATAAAAAGTGTTCAGTGGGTATATATAGTCGTCATAGCATAGCAGATTTGATAGAGCTAGACATGACTGACTTTGATGTGATTATGGATATGGATTGATTAGCTTCCTGTTATGCTAACGTTGATTATAGAGAGAAGTTGGTTCGATTTCAGTTTCCAGGCGAACCAGCTATAGAATGTAAAGGGAATACCGCATCGCCGAGGGGTAAGTTTATTTCATACCTCAAGGCAAGGAAGATGGTCAGAAAAGGCTATATTTATCACTTGGTTCGGGTGCATGATACAGAAGCTGAGGTACCGACTCTTCAGTCAGTTCCGGTAGTTAGTGAGTTCCCAGATGTATTCCCAGACGATCTTCCGGGTCTTCCTCCAGAATGGGAGATAGAGTTCACTATAGATTCACTACCAGATACCCAACCAATATCTATCCTCTCTATAGAATGGAACATGTAGAGCTGAAGGAGTTGAAAGAGCAGTTGAGAGACTTGTTAGAAAATGCTTCATTAAGCCTAGCACATCTCCTTGGGGAGCACCGGTATTATTTGTGAAGAAGAAAGATGGATCGCTGCGGATGTGTATTGATTATAAGCAGTTGAATAAGGTGACAATTAAGATCAGGTATCCCCTCCCTATGATTGATGATTTATTTGACCAATTGCAGAGTGTCAAGTGTTTTTCGAAGATAGACTTGCGGTTAGGTTATCATCAGGTGCGGATCAGGGAGGCAGATATTCCAAAGACAACATTCAGGACCCGATACGGGCATTATGAGTTTAGAGTGATGTCTTTTGGATTGACCAATGCTCCAGCGGTATTTATGGACTTGATGAACCGGGTGTTCAAGTCATTCTTGGATATGTTTGTTATCGTGTTCATTGATGATATTTTGGTCTATTCACGATCAGAAGAGGAGAATGCAGACCATTTGAGGACGGTACTTAAGATACTCCAGCACCAGAAGTTGTATGCTAAGTTTTCCAAGCGTGAATTCTGGTTGGCCTCAGTGGCATTCTTGGGGCATATTATTGGAGCTGATGGTGTTCAGGTGGATACACATAAGATTGAGGAAGTTAAGACTTGGCCCACCTACGACACCTACTGAGGTACGCAATTTTCTGGGGCTAGCAGGGTATTACAGGAGGTTTGTGGAAAATTTTGCCTCGATCTCAGCGCCTTTGACTAGGCTAACTCAGAGGGCAGCTGAGTTTCAATGGACGGATGCTTGTGAGCAAGGCTTCCAGTTGTTGAAGGATAAGTTGACTACGACTCAAGTTCTAACTCTTTCTGAGGGACTAGAGGGTTATGTTATTTATTGTGATACTTCGAGTATTGGGCTAGGTTGTGTGTTGATGCAGCATGGTAAGGTTATAGCTTATGCATCCCAACAGCTCAGGAAGCACGAGAAGAATTACCCTACTCATGATTTGGAGTTAGCGACAGTGATACATGCTTTGAAGATATGAAGACATTATTTATATGGAGTTCATGTTGATATTTATACGGATCACAAGAGTCTCCAATATATCTTCAAGAAGAAGGAGTTGAACTTACGGCAGAGACGGTGGTTAGAGTTACTTAAGGATTATGATGTTGATATCTTGTACCACCTAGTGAAAGCCAATTGTCACGACCCGACCCCGGGCCTGCGACTGGTGCCCTACCTGGGCACCCTTACAGGTATACATCAGAGATAATCAGCGGAACATACATAAAACTTATAAAATAAAACAATGTAGTAAACAACAAAGTTAGCCGATGTGGCTACCTTCCCGACATATATATATACAACCAAGCTTGCCTCCTTTCCTTTACAAACTAACCCACAATATGTGACTACTGCACTCTAAGAGTTTTTAATCATAACAACAAGTGGACAGTGGCCCCGCCATACCCTGAATATACATGAAGCTACAACCTCGTGGAATACCGCATCAAGAGATAAGCCTCCGAGCAAATGGAGCTTTTTCCTAAAATCAACCGAGATCCTAAGAGCAAGGATCACCAACTCTGTACCTAATACACGGGCATTTAACGCAGCCTCGAAGGGTCAAGATAACAAAAATCGAATATGGAACGGAAGTAAGGTACAACAATTAAAACATATCTGTATAAAAGCATGACAGAGGTAAGTGTACAAAAACAAAAAAAAAGTAAATACCTGAACCTACCATGTCATTACCATCTCGTGAACTTAATCGTACCTTATCATCTTTTCCCATTTTTCAATAAAAGTTATAGTCACTTTCTTACGTGCATACTTAGGAAAATCATCAAGTTCATTACCATATAACTTACTTACCTTGCATAACATAAACCGGCCCTTTATGGAGGGACGCCTATACTGCCCGGTCCAATCTGGGACGCGATAAAGTCACATAGTCTGCCCATAAAGGTATCTCGCCTGCCATTCCCGACGCGTAATGTCATATAGTATGCCCATAAAGGTATACCGCCCGCCAACTGGACGCGGTAAAGTCATGTAGTTCGCCCATAAGGTATACCGCCCGACCCAATTGGGACGCGTAAGGTCACATAGTTCGCCCATAAGGTATACCGCCCGCCCAACTGGGACGCGTGCGTCACATAGTCCGCCCATAAAGGTATACCGCCCGCCCAATCTGGGACGCGGTAAGGTCACATAGTCTGCCCATAAAGGTATACTGCCCGACCCAATCTGGGACGCGATAAAGTCATGTAGTCTGCCCATAAAGGTATACTGCCCGGCCCAATCTGGGACGCGGTAAGGTCACATAGTCTGCCCATAAAGGTATACTGCCCGGCCCAATCTGGGACGCGGTAAGGTCATATAAAATCTGGGAATTTAACCCAACGTACTACGCACCTCTAATCCTTTAGAATGACTCATTTTCAAATAAAACTTCCAAGATACTAACAACCGTAGTATCCAGTCATATCTACTTTTCAAGACAAGTCACAATACCTTTTAGAAATACATTTACCGGCTTCTAAATCAAGTGACTTCTTTCTTAAAAACCTTAAGTAATTGGTACCTTTAAAACAATTTGCCCTTCTTTATTTCGAGTCATTTCTTTGCTTACATTACTGAAGAAAACCATTCTTTTAATCTTCCATAAAGTTGTTATAACCAACTTCCCATAAAGCCGTTATAACTCTTTATGTCTTAGACAAATCCATTCCTTTTATAACCAAGAGACTTATACTTTCAAATCGAATTACATACCTTTTAAAATACTTCAAGTCTCTTAACTTTTAAGAAAACAAGTTTCTTAACTTTAGAATATCAAGCTTCTTAACTTTAGAAATCAAGTCTTTCCAAATCAAGTATTCTATACTTGTAAATCAATTCATTTCTTCCTTTAAGAATCAAGTTGTCACGACCACCCTGCCCGCGATCGTGCTCTACTGGCACCCTTGCTGTATACATCGAGATAATCAATTTAACATACATGAAACTTATAAAATAAATCAACAAAGATAAAATCAACAGGTTAGCCGATATGGCTACCTCTCTGGATAAGTAAATACATACACGAAGCAGTTGCCTCCTTTCCTTTACAAACTGACCCAAAATATGTGACTACTGCACTTAAGAGTTTTAACATAACAATCGCGTGGATAGGGCTCCGCCATACCTCAATATACGAATCTACCACCTCGTGGGAAACGTACTAAAAGATAAAGCCTCCGAGAAATGGAGCTTTCAAGAATCGAACAATGACCCAAGAGTGTGGATCAACAAGCTATGTACCTCAACTCGCAGATGAACGCAGACCCCGGCGAGGTCAAGACGTAAATATGTACCAAGTATGTGAAACCAAAATATCAGAATGAAATCATAGCGCTTTATAAAAAGTCGGAGATATGTATGATAACCAAAATAATAAGACATCAGGCCTTACTCACGATCCGCTCCGGTTCGTGGATCGTGCCTTACCCGCACCCAAGTAGTCATACATCGTAGAAATCAGCGGAAAATAAAACAACCAAAATATGAAACAATATAAATAAGACACGCTTGGGAAAAGTTGCCTTCGCATATATGTATATAAATACCCCAAAATGAACAGCTATATCCTAACCTACAACAGTCTACTGCACTTAAGAGTTTAAAACAACAATGGCGGGATGTGGCCCCGCCATACCCTGAATACAAATATCTACAACGACAGGGGACTATACTAAAATGTTAAGCCTCCGAGAAACGAGCTTTCCAACGTCAAACGGTGATCCTAAGAACGGATCAACAAAGGAGTACCTTTACTGCGCATGAACGCAGCCCCGAAGGAGGTCAAGACAACAGTACCAAGTACGTGAAATCAAAATATCAGAAATGAAATCATAGTAGTCTATATAAAGCGGTGAGACATGTATGATAACCAAAACTACGCCACAATAAATAAGCAATATGTCAAGTCGTGACTCACGCGCTCAAAATCATCATATAACCGTACGTGGTAAGTACTAAGGCATAGCCTACTACTAAAACCTACAAGACAAACAAGGTCGTGAAATCAGATCATGAGATCTGTCTAGACCACATGATCAAAGCCGCCACTCGCCCGCAGATCTAATGCGCGCGCTCTAGCCCGAACTTCCCGAGCCCGCATGGGCCACTCCAATGGCCCGCATGAGGTATTCCCCGCATCGAGGGTAGCTACTCCCCGGCAGCGTCCTGGACTCGCCGTCCGCATGGCCACAAAGACCGCATGACCACAAGGGCCGCATACTAACCTGGAACTCCCGTAGCTCCGCATAGGCCATACAGACCTGCATAAGGTATTCTCGAATCATAGGTCACTAGACCCGCCTGAGTCTACCCCGCATCGGAGGGCAGCTTAACCCCCGGAATCATGAGTGATATAATATCAACATGACAGCTTATCGTTAAACAACCTAAGCACAACAAGGGAAAACCCCTTTACACAAACATCACAAGATACTAACTCACGTAGCATCCTAACATGTTTACTTATCAAGTCAACAAGAAAGTATTACAAGACTATCACAAATCAATACAATCAAGTTATTCACACAAGGTACTTTCTACATTATGTTAACAAGTTCGGGTTTTTAGCCCCAAAGTACTTCATGTATTACTCTTTTAAAAGATCCGTTTCTTTCACAAAAGTCACACAATACCTGTAGTATAAAAATAGAGTAATTATCTTTCAAGTAAATCAAAACATTTCTCTTTGTAAAATCAAGTAACGACATTCTTTTCTCAACGCTTAAGTTTGCCTAATTTCAATTACTCAAGTTTCTCATTTTGAAAGGTTTCAGAGTTCATAGTTTTAATCCTTTAAAACAATTTGAGAAACATATACCTTATGTGTGAGTAGGTTATTATTGTTCATAACAATCTTATTACAAAGATGCATGATCTAGGAAATGTAATATCATTTTGTCTCATCTTAGCTCCTATGCAGATGGAAGTTTCTACCGGTTTTAATAATACTTTATTAGTCAAAACATTTCCTTTATTAGCGCCGTGGTTTGTTCGACATTCATTCTCGATCAGAAACATCGTTCCTTTTGAAAACCCAAAATACTATTTACATACGAATGAGGTTTCACACTTTTTAACAAAATTCATATTAGTATAATAAGTCAAGTCTCTTATTTCCTTAAATCAATAAATCGTTCTTTTTATCACTCTTAAGCCGTTATACCTAACTTCCCATAAAGCTAGTATAACTCTTAAGATTTTAAAACCAAGTGTTACTCTTCTTTCAAAAAGGTTTCTTAATTCTTTTGAACTACTGCATTCTTTTTATTCAGCTTAAGTCAAGACATTGCCGTAATTATTATTCAGCTTAAGTCCAAGACATTGTAATTATTATTCAGGCTTAAGTCCGAAGACATTGCCATAATTATTAATCAGTTAACACACGTACGTCTACTGTACTATATACATATTCTTTAAAATATCATGCTCAAGAGGATAGGAAGAATCACATACCTTCTCGGCAAAATCCACCGCCAAGTTGAATATGTCGCAGAGAATCGACCTATAATACCAACACGCCTATCAACGCCAGATCTGCATCGCACAAAGCTCTAAGCAGGGTTCGCTATTCTATGGATATTTGGGCAGTACTTCCTACCCGTGAGCTACTCAAGTTCATCAGGAAAACAAATTCTATGTAAGTACAGTTCTATTATTCTTCTTTTAAACCCTTCTACTGTGATATTAGTTCAATTCTATTCTTAATATCCTTCTAAGTATTTATACTTATTCCTATACTTCTACAAGATGTATATTCTAATTACAAAAGGAGGATAAGGCTATTTACTGTAAGCCCAATAATATCCTAGATAAAAGTCGCTACTGAGCAAGGTTTAGCTCCTAAGTTGTATGCTCTGGTAGCTCCAAGAAAACCTTAGAAATTCTTCACAACGTCTACTAAGGACTAAGGGGTTTGGGCTAGGGTAATTTGGGCATTATAACAATACTAGAAGGCAACTTTTCAACCACGGGAGGGGGGGTAGGTTTCTGGCTAGGCTGGGGGTTGCTCTGCCAGAGCTTCTCAAAGTGGAGTGTGGGGGACGAAACAACAAGAGGAGAGGGAGGGATTTGAGACTTAGAAAGATTGCTCAATTTAGGATGAAATAACTCTTCAATAAGGGGGTATTTATAGGTCAAGAAATGACCAACCAATGGCCAAGATGACGCCAAGTGCAAGGCAAGTGTAGGGTGAGGATTTAGGCAAGTGTCCTTGGCCAACTTGCACACAAAATATCCTACCAACTACATGACAAGGATGGCCATCCATTCGCCCTAACGCCGTGTAACATCCATCAATGAGAGGTGACGTGTCGCCTCTCGCTGTCCAACGTGTTCGCCTCTCGGAAAAATCCGCAAAAATTAGAAATGACATAGCGGAATTTATCCTACGCGAGTTTAGTAAAACGTTTCGAAAAACGACTCTAATCGTGTTGTGCACAAAGTGAAATTCGCCAAGCCACCCAGGGGTGACACGTGTCGCCTCCTACTGGCCCAAAATATTTCATCTTCCAAAATATCCACAATGGCCAAAATCTCAAAACAAAGCTGGCCCTACAAATCAGAATTTCTCCGTGGGCCCCACGTGACCATTTCCAAAAATAAAATTCCATAATTCTCTAAAATTCCAAGAAGTCCGAATACCAAACTGGGAATCCAATTCCCATTAACGAACCTTTTTCCTTCACAAAACCGGAAACTTTTCCGTGGAAAATCACCTCTTTCTTCCTTTCCACTTTCAATGTCGTATTCTCGCACGCACGCCCTCGCATACATACCCGGAACTACGGGTATAACATTCTCCTCCTTAGAAACATTCATTCCGAATGTTCCTTCTAGTCTCAAAACAAACAGCGCCAGATAGTCCTCATCGCTATACTTACGGAAACAACCATGCCACACCTGGCCACAACACAACAAGCGCACATACTTACCTCCAAGTCCACGAGGAATCACCTCAATCACAAAAGAAACTCCTACTCGAGGTCTAAAAAGATACTCCCTTCGCACCTACTCTTTACAAACGAAATGATCACACCTATGCCTGTAATACATGCTCGTTTCTTCCCTTTCTCGTCGTACCCTTCTCGTACACTAGAACTCTTTCTCATAACTTACCATGTTTCCGGTACTGCTTCCTACTGACTCTGAGCTGCCAATGACCTCTTCTGGATAAGCTTCACCCTATTCACGCCCTGCTGAACAAGTACGAACCAATTATCTGCACCTCGCTTACATCGAATCAATCGATCGGCAATCTTACACTAGCGCTTATAAAAAGGCTCCAAACGGCGACACCCGAATACTGAAATGGTAGCTATACAATACATACTCAATCAAGAGGCGAAAAGTCCTTACAGCTACTCCCAAAATCCAACCATTGGCCCGAGGGTGAATGCGACACTGAGATTCACCTGAGTTCCTAACCTTGCCTGGTAACTCTTCCAGAAGAAACCGCAACTCGACTCTGTCAGCCATAAGGTGAAGGTAGGCACCCCGTGCAGCCTTACAACCTTCTGAAATAAGCATCTCACAACTTACTACCGAGTACACGGTTTGACTAAAAGATAAGACGGGTTGACCCCATCGGCCCGACTACTGGTCGAACACATCCACGAACTCGTACAATGGTTAACTAAACCTGGGTATAACACCCTCGTGATCCTAACACAAAGTGGGATCGCCACAAACTGACCCCATCACCAAACAGGTCATGGGTCGACCCGCAACACGGCCTCAACCTGACCCGGCAACGCGCAAAACACTAGCTCCCCGATCCGGAACAATCTCACCAATCACGTTACGAAAACCTAGCGGTCTTCTAAGCTCAACTACCCTCTTTCATTTCACATCACTCAGGGATTCATCCCACAAAAATATCTCACGTATACTAGGCACCTCGATAAGGGTCAAACATGAAATAATTCTTTTACCAAAGATGGCCTCGCCTCTATGGTCCCTACGTATATATTCTAAGGCTCACACTTTTTCTATCCCCCAATCTTTCCTGCTAACTAATCAAAATTTTAATCACACTAACACCATGCTAATCAAAACAATACTTAAGATATTCGCTACACATATAAATCTCTAAAGGGTTAAGGATATACCAGATTCACGCAAGACTTCCCTAGGTCGTTTCTAATCAATCCCGCCTGGCGCATACCGGGAAGCGTGATGAACTATCCACCGATCCCGGCGTCGAGTCCCTACATCCCCGCCAACTCGTTGGACAATTTCTCGCAAATGGCCCCGCTGGCCGCAAACATAACAAGCCGCCGCAGGCACGACACTCCCAAAATGACATCGACCACAACGCCACACCGAGCGGTGGCCTCCTCGCTAACACCCCTTCCTCTCCGCACCATCAATCCGCAATCGACCGTAGGCCGAGTCTTCCTACTTGCATCCTTCCTCATAGAACATTCTCGCCATATGGCCTCGACGGCCGCAAGAAAACAAGCACCAGAAAAGACGGACTTCCCGACGACGCCGCCACACTGCGGAACATCGAGGAAAATCAACTCGCGAGGGAAATCAGATCGCGGAGGCGCATGTCTAATTCACCGCCGAGGCGGTTCGCCGAGAGTTACCAAATGATCCTACCAATCGGGCCTCTTCTCGCTGATCTTGTTTAACTGCCGATCTCTACCTCTCTCACCACGCACATAATCTCAACGCAAGCCCGCTCGCTCGATCAAGAGCTACTTCATCACAACCCTTCCTTAGATAAACATCAATATCCTTGGTATACCGATACATAAAATACTCTATGGCTGCCAAGTCCCTTGCTAGTAACAGGCCGCTCTCTTCCAATCCATATTTTCGCTTCCAAGTCGTGAACCGAAGGTCCAGATGTCACGGCCGCAGTAGGAATCGCCGCATTGTACAAACTCGCTGCTGGCGACATCACAGAACTCCCCGCATGAATCATCCCCCCAGGTGATGATTGGGCCTGCTCTTCTAACTCTCTCAACTCCACTCGCAGCCTCCTACGCTTGCCTCTTCGGGCCCGAGTCACTGGCGCGAGGCATTATCGTAAAGGAAAGGAATACGTTAGAGGGTCCAACTTATAACATGCCTCTAAAGCACGATCTCGTGAGTGAGAAGAATGGAAACCAATCCTAAATATCCTATAGACTCGATTATTGGTGTGGTGCACAACACACCGATAATCAAGACTTACTAGATACGGTCAGTAGACACTTTCCGAGGATTAATCGCTCGATACCACTTTGTCACGACTGCCCGGCCCGTGGATCGTGCCTTACCCGCACCCAAGTAGTCATACATCGAGAAATCGGAAAATAAAATAACCAAAATATGAAACAAAGATAAATAAGACACGCTGGGAAAAGTTGCCTTTCTGCATATATGTATATAAATACCCCAAAATGAATAGCATATCCCAACCTTACAACAGTCTACTGACTCTAAGAGTTTAAAACAACAATGGCGGATAGGGCCCCGCCATACCTCAATGCAAATATCTACAACAACAGGGGACCATACCAAAATGCTAAGCCTCCGGAGAAACGGAGCTTTCCCAACGGTGATCCTAAGAACGGGGATCAACAGTAGGAGTACCTTTACCTGCGGCATGAACGCAGCCCCCCGAAGGAGGTCAGTACAACAGGTACCAAGTATGTGAAACTGAAAATACTGTAAATGAAATCATAGTAGTCTATATAAAGCAGGAGACATGTATGATAACCAAAACTACAGTTCACAATAAATAAACAGTCATGTCAAGTCAGGGACTCACGCCCTCAAAGTCATCATAAAACCGTACGGGGTAAGTACGAGGGCATAGCCGACTACTAAGACCCACAGTACAACAAGGTCAAATCGTATCATGAGATCCGCCTGCATCCACATGATCAAAGCCGCCACTCGCTCAGATCTAATGCGCGTGTTCAGCCCCGAACTTCCCGTAGCTCCGCATGGGCCACTCCAATGGCCCGCATGAGGTATTCCCCGCATCGAGGGTAGCTACTCCCCGGCAGCGTCCTGGACTCGCCGTCCGCATGGCCACAAAGACCGCATGACCACAAGGGCCGCATACTAACCTGGAACTCCCGTAGCTCCGCATAGGCCATACAGACCTGCATAAGGTATTCTCGAATCATAGGTCACTAGACCCGCCTGAGTCTACCCCGCATCGGAGGGCAGCTTAACCCCCGGAATCATGAGTGATATAATATCAACATGACAGCTTATCGTTAAACAACCTAAGCACAACAAGGGAAAACCCCTTTACACAAACATCACAAGATACTAACTCACGTAGCATCCTAACATGTTTACTTATCAAGTCAACAAGAAAGTATTACAAGACTATCACAAATCAATACAATCAAGTTATTCACACAAGGTACTTTCTACATTATGTTAACAAGTTCGGGTTTTTAGCCCCAAAGTACTTTATGTATTACTCTTTTAAAAGATCCGTTTCTTTCACAAATGTCACACAATACCCGTAGTATAAAAATAAAGTGATTATCTTTTGAAGTAAATCAAAACATTTCTCTTTGTAAAATCAAGTAACGACATTCTTTTCCCAACGCTTAAGTTTGCCTAATTTCAATTACTCAAGTTTCTCATTTTCGAAAGGTTTCGTAGTTCATAGTTTTAATCCCTTAAAACAATTTGAGAAACATATACCTTATGTGTGAGTAGGTTATTATTGTTCATAACAATCTTATTACAGCAGCCATGATCTAGGAAATGTAATATCATTTTGTCTCATCTTAGCTCCTATGCAGATGGAAGTTTCTACTGGTTTTAATAATACTTTATTAGTCAAAACATTTCCCTTTATTAGCGCTGCTGTGGTTTGTTCGACATTCATTCTGATCGGTAAAACATCGTTCCTTTTGAAAACCCAAAATACTATTTACATACGAATGAGGTTTAACACTTTTTAACAAAATTCATATTAGTATAATAAGTCAAGTCTCTTATTTCCTTAAATCAATAAATCGTTCTTTTTATCACTCTTAAGCCGTTATACCTAACTTCCCATAAAGCTAGTATAACTCTTAAGCTTTTAAAACCAAGTGTTACTCTTCTTTCAAAAAGGTTTCTTAATTCTTTTGAACTACTTTAGATTCTTTTTATTCGTGCTTAAGTCAAGACATTGCTGTAATTATTATTCAGCTTAAGTCCAAGACATTGCCGTAATTATTATTCGTGCTTAAGTCCAAGACATTGCCGTAATTATTAATCGCTTAACACACGCACGTCACCGTACTATATACATATTCTTTAAAATATCATGCTCAAGAGGATAGGAAGAATCACATACCTTCTCGTGAAATCCACCGCCAAGTCAATATGTCGCGCGCAGAGAATCGACCTATAATACCAACACGCCTATCAACGCCTGTGATCAGATCGCATAAAGCTCTAAGCAGAGGGTTCGCTATTCTATGGATATTTGGGCAGCACTTCCTACCCGGTGAGCTACTCAAGTTCATCGTGAAAACAAATTCCATGTAAGTACGCTTCTATTATTCTTCTTTAAACCCTTCTATCGTGATATTAGTTCAATTCTATTCTTAATATCCTTCTAAGTATTTATACTTATTCCTATACTTCTACAAAGATGTATATTCTAATTACAAAAGGAGGATAAGGTTATTTACCCTGTAGGCCCAATAATATCCTAGATAAAAGTCGCTGAGCAAGGTTTAGCTCCTAAGTTGTATGCTCAGAGTCTAAGAAAACCTTAGAAGTTCTTCACAACTTCTACTAAGGACTAAGGGGTTTGGGCTAGGGTAATTTGGGCATTATAACAATGCTAGAAGGCAACTTTTCAACCAAGGGAGGGGGTAGGTTTCGGCCAGGCTAGGGGGTTTGCTCTCGCCAGAGCTTCTCAAAGGGGAGGGGTGTGGGGACGAAACAACAAGAGGGAGAGGGAGGATTTGAGACTTAGAAAGATTGCTCAATTTAGGATGAAATAACTCTTCAACAAGGGGTATTTATAGGTCAAGAAATGACCAACCAATGGCCAAGATGATGCCAAGTGCAAGGCAAGTGTAGGGTGAGGATTTAGGCAAGTGTCCTTGGCCAACTTGCACACAAAATATCCTACCAACTACATGACAAGATGGTCATCCATTCTACCCTAATGCCGTAACATCCATCAATGAGAGGTGACAAGTGTCGCCTCTCTCGTTGTCCAACGTGTTGCGTCTCTCGGAAAAATCCGCAAAAATTAGAAATGACATAGCCTAATTTATCCTACGCGAGTTTAGTAAAACGCTTCGCTAAAAACGACTTAATCGTGTCACAAGACAAAGTGAAATTTGGCCAAGCCACCTAGGGGGGGGGTGACACGTGTCACCCTCCTACTCGTCCAAAATATTTCATCTTCCGAAAATATCCATAATGGCCAAAATCTCGAAAACAAAGTGGGCCCCACAAAACTGTAAATTTCTCCCGTGGGCCCCACGTGACCATTTCCGAAAATAAAATTCCATAATTCTCTAAAATTCCAAGAAGTCCGAATACCAAATCTGGGAATCCAATTCCCATTAACGAACCTTTTTCCTTCACAAAAACCGGAAACTTTTCCGTGGAAAAAATCACCTCTTTCTTCCTTTCCAATTTCAATGTCGTATTCTCGTACGTACGTCCTCGCATACATACCCTGGAACTACGGGGTATAACATTACCAAAATGAAAGTACTGAAAGTCAATTTTAACTTTTTAAAGACTATTTCAACACATGAACAATAGTCACACAGGGCTACCGACACGAGCCCTCAAATATCAAAGTGTGCCCGTGGAATCCCCCCATCACTGGAGGCAGCTATAAGTGAATAACATAACCATGTAACGCGTCTGTGGAATCCTACCTCACTGTCGGCGTACACACATACAACACATATATATATCTATACCCCCTGCCCGTGGAATCCCCTATCACTGCCGACAGTCGTAAAGGTAACATATAACCATGTGACGCGCCAGTGGAATCCTACCTCACTGTCGGCGTACACACACACAACACACATATATATATATACAACGTGGTCGCATGCCCCGGAATCCCTCATCGTATAAGCATGTCCATAACGTGCCCCCGGAATCCCTCATCGTGGGTACAGGTCTTCATGGGGAGCTAGCCCATGGAATAATAATATAGCATGCCCCCGGCATCCCTCATCGTGGGTACATGTCTTCATGGGGAGCTAGCCCATGGAGTAAAATATAACATGGTCGCATGCCCCGGAATCCCTCATCGTATAAGCATGGCCAAGATCAATTACAATGGAAACATACCCGTGGAATCCTCCGTCACTGCCGGTACGCCCAATAAATTCACAACAAGTCAGTCGGCCCTCCAACTGAGAGTCACGACAATGTAAACATATAATACTTGCAATCAAGGCTATCACAAGCAAGCATAGGCAAGTTCATTAAATCTTTAGACTTTCACTTTTACATACTCAAGGCACTTTTCGTTTCACATTAAAATCCGGGAATTTAACCCCAAGTACTACGTACTTCCATTCTTTTCAAAAGATTCATTTTCATATAAAACCCCAAGATAATAACATCCGTAGTATCAAGGCTTGTGTACATGTCACATAAGTCACTATACTTTTAGAAATACATTTCTCGTCTTCTAAATCAAGTGACCCTTACTTTAAAGCTTTAAGCAAGTGATACCTTAAAATCAAATTGCCCTTCCTTATTTCAAGTTATTTCTTTGTTTACCTTATTAGAGAAAACCATTCTCTTAACCTTCCATAAAGCCGTTATAACCAACTTCCCATAAAGCCGTTATAACCCTTTATGGTTTTAGACAACTCATTCCTTTTATAACCAAGAGACTTATACTTTTAAAACCAAGTATTATATACTTTCAAATCAATTCTCTTAACTTTCAAAATACTTTCAGTCTCTTAACTTTTAGAAATCCAGTTTCTTAACTTTTAAAACTCAAGTAACTCACACCTTTTAAAACAAGTTACTTCCCTTAAATCATGTCAATTCTTCCTTTAAGAATCAAGTTTCATTACCTGAAAATAAAGTCTCTCAACCTTTTATGAGTCTAAGGTTCATACCGAATTTAAAATTTCATAACGTAAATTCTCTAAGTTAAGAACATATTCCTTATGTGTGTGAGTAGGTTATACTTGTTTATAATGATCTTATTAAAGCAGCCATGATCTAGAAAATGTAATACAATTTTGTCTTATCTTAGCTTCTATGCAGATGGAGAATTCTACTCATTTTAATATTATCAATTGTCATTACATTTTCCTTTATTAACGCTGCAATGGCGTGCTCGATACTTATTCTCATTTGTGCCATAAATTAGCCAAGTCAACTTGGCTCCAAAATACCTCCTAACGACTCTTACCAACATCCCCCATAAGACTTGTATGACTTAGGATAACTTAGACATAACCTTACATAGAGTAAATCACACACATACCTCTTAACTTCTAAGAGTAGAAGGAAACATGAAATAATACCACATGTATATTCCATACATAGAATCATGCCAAAGGAAGGAAGAGGTTCACATACCTCGCGACGATTATCGACAAGTAGCAAAATGCTCCAAAGTACTTCAACCTTGATAGCTATTCCATCCTTCAAGTAGAATACGCTATACTTAGTACTTCAACCTATAATGGCCATAATACGTCCATTAACCTCTTACTTCAAACGTAGAATATTCTAAGTGCTAAGTCACTAAATTCTACTAATATCTGACAAAGACCTCCTTTATTTCTACATACTTTGCCACCTTTTCAAGGCCGAATTCAATAACCAAACACGCTACATTTAAGGCCCAACAATGCAATTAACAATAGGGATTACACGCCTACTTAGACGTAAAATTCCGCCCCACAAACGATATCAAACTAATACAAACTACTAGGCCAATTCGGCAACTTGAGATACAATAACATCAATTCTTATCCAATTTCCATTTCAATCCAAGTTGTTAGCATAACATGATATCAAGTCGCAATCGATTATAACTACTATAATCTCCAAGTAAGTAACATGCGACGATTCTAATTAACGACCAATTTGTAATCCATCTTCAAATGGTTTATATGACATTTCGGATTTAAGGCTACAATCAATCCATAATACTTATAAAACTTCAACACATATACTTCATGCTAGCAAACATGTAAGGCTAATAACAATATATAATCTTGTAACACTTAAGAGACAAGTTTATTACCTCAACGATTCTTAGTCCAACTTCAAATCCGAAGTCGCTCCTTAGCAACTTAGAGCCTCTTCTAGACACTTCAATCCGCCACTTGAGACCCTTAGAACAACACAAACAACTTTCCTTCAATCTTCCAAACAAAACCTAGAAAAGCAACTAGGTTTTCACCTTGCGACTAATACGAAAACTATCTTTTTCCGGGATTTTTCTATTGAGATATCCTTACAATACACTCTTGAACCTTGTTTTAAAGTGTGGAGCTTAATAGACAACAAACAAAATATTTTCATGTTGGTGGGGAATGAACCCGAGAGCAACATTGGGAGTTCTTGAAATTCTTGAAATTTTTTCTAAGTGTTGAACTTAGTCTTGCTACTGTCACGCTCCGAACCCCGGGCCCGTGACTAGTGCCCTACCTGGGCACCCTTCTACCTTAACAACACAAGTAAACTGCGGAATTTAAATAAAACCTCCTTATTTTTTTTTCAAAACCAACATACGTACAAGGGCAAAGCTGACAAGGCTGCCATAATATAAATCACCCATAAAAGGGCTTACACTATCCAAAAATGTAATTGCAACTCTATCCACCAGCCATACGTGAATACTGCACTTCTAAAATTTGAACAAATACTACGACGGACAAGGCCCCGCTGCACTTCGAATATACATAGCCATGACAACTCCTAACATCGAGTCATCTCGAATGTCAACCAGATCCTAAGCTCATGGATCCACAATCGTGTACCTAAACTCGCGGACATGAACGCATCCCCAAGAGGGTCGATAACAAAAATTTAATATGGAACGGAAATAAAGTACAAGAAATGATCATAATCAGATAAAAGAATGACAGGGCAAGTATAAAAATACATACTGCATCCTCCGTGTCATTACCACTCATGAACTTAATTGCACATCATTATCTTTTCCATTCCATTAAGAGTTATAGCCAAATCTTACGTATACTTAGGAGAAATCATTAAATTCATTACCATATAACTTACTTATCTTTCATAACATAATCCGCCTCCATGAGGGGCGATATACTACCCGCCAACTGGGACGCGATCAAATCACACAAATATCAAAGCGCGTCTGGAATCCCCATCACCGCCGATACCATAAGTGTAACATATAACCATGTGACGCGCCGTGGCATCCCACCTCACCGCCGGGCAGATACATACACAATACATATATATATCTCCCGCCTGGAATCCTACATCATCGCCGACACCGTAGGTGTAACATATAACCACGTGACGCGCCTGTGGCATCTTATCTCACCGTTTACATACATACATATATATATATATATATATATATATATATATATATACAACGTCCGCATGCCCTAATCCTCGATCGTATAAGCATGGCCATAACGTGCCTCTGATCCTCATCGTAGGCGCAGTCTTCATGGGAGCTAGCCCACGGAGTAATAATATAACACGCCCCTAATCCTCATCGGGTACATGTCTTCACGGGAGCTAGCCCATAGATTAATAGTCACATAGCATGGTCGCATGCCTAATCCTCATCGTATAAGCATGGCGCTACGGGTAATAAAACAACCTGGGAATCTAACCCGCATCCCGGTCACATGCCCTAATCCCACATCGTATAAGCATGTCTAAGGATCAATCATAATGGAAGCATACCCGTGGAATCCCACATCACCGCTTTGACGCCCAAGTAAACTTACAACAAGACATAGGCCCTCCAACTGAGGGTCACGACAACGCAAACATATAATACTTGCACTCAAAGCTATCACAAGCAAACATAGGCAAGTTCTTTAAACCTTTAGACTTCCATTTTTATAAACTCATGGCACTTTGCTTCACACATAAAAATCCGGGAATTTAACCCAAAGTACTACGTGCTTACATTCTTTTCAAAAGACTCTTTTTCATATAAAACCCCAAGATACTAACACCCGTAGTATCAAGGCTTGTTTACACCTTACCTAAGTCACTACACTTTTAGAAATACATTTTTCGGCTTCTAAATCAAGTGACTTCTTTCCTTAAAACTTAAGCAATTGATGCTTTTAAATCCATTTGCCTTTCTTTATTTCAAAACATTTATCATTACTTAGAGTAAACCACTCTTTTAACATTCCATAAAGCTATTATAACCCACTTCTCATAAAGTCGTTATACTAACTTTATACTTTAGGCAAATACATTCTTTTTATAACCAAGAGACTTATACTTTCGAAAACCAAGTATCGTATACTTTCAACGTACTTCAAGTCTCTTATCTATTAGAATCAAGTTTCGTAGTTCATAGTCTTAACACTTCATTACGTAAACTCTTTAAATTAAGCAACATATGCCTTATATGTGTGAATAGGTTATACTTTTTTATACTGATCTCATTAAAGCAGCCATGATCTAGAAAATGTAATACAATTTTGTCTTATCTTAGCTTCTATGCAGATGGAGAATTCTACTTGTTTTAATATAATTTATCGTCATTACATTTTCCCTTATTAACGTTGCAATGGCTTGTTCGATACTTATTCCCATTCGTGCCGTAAATTAGCCAAGTCAACTTGGCTCAAAACACCTTCTAACGACTCTTTCCAACATCCCCCATAAGACTTGGTAAGAACTTAGGATAACTCAGACATACCATTTACATAGAGTAAATCAACATACATACTTCTTAACTTCTAAGAGTAGAAGGAAACATGAAATAATACCACATGTATATTCCATACATAGAATCATGTCTAAAGAAGGAAGAGGTCCACATACCTCGCGACGATTATCGACAAATAGCAAAATGCTCTGAAGTACTTCAACCTTGATAGCTATTCCATCCTTCAAGTAGAATCCGCTATACTTAGTACTTCAACCTAAAATGGCCATAATACGTCCATTAACCTCTAGCTCCGAACGTAGAATATTCTAAGTACAAGGTCACTAAATTCTACGGAAAATCGGGCAGCACTTCCTTTGTTTCTACATACTTTGCCACCTTTTTCAAGGCCGAATACAATAACCAAACACGCCACATTTAAGGCCCAACAATGTAGTTAACAATAGGGGATTACACGCCTACAAGACGTGTAAAATTCCGCCCCACAATTGATATCAAACTAGTCCACAATACAATGCCATTTTCGGCCAAAAGGTGCAACAACTTATCAAACTTTCCAATTCCTTTCCAATCCAAGTTCTTAGGTCTAACATGTTATATAGTCATAAACAACTTCAACAACTACAATTTCCTTCAATATATAACATGTGACGACTTATACTTATAATCAACTTGAATTGAAATCTTAAGGCTAAACATACTAGTTTTCAGATTAGAGTTCTAATAGCCAATACACTTATCAAAATTCATACTAAATACCTCATGTTTGCTAATATCCATAGCTACAACAATAAGTAATCTTAATTACTAAAACAACAAGAATTATACCTTTACAAGCCCTTAATCTTTCCAAGATTCAAAGTCGCTCCTTAGCAATTCTTAGCTCCTTTCTTTATGTTCCAATCCGCTCTAAGCACTCCTTGGAAGCCTATGAAGAACTCATCTTCAAGTTCCAACTTCAAAGTTGAAGAACTCCTTAAGTTTCCGCCTTGCGACTAACGTGAAAACGCCATTTTTCCGAAATCTTTCTATTGAGATATACTTACAATACCCTTAGGGACCTTGGGTTAAAGTTTTGTGGCTAAAGAACCACAAACTAAATTTTTTTGTGTGGGAATGCTCATGAACCCGAGAGCAACAAATGAAGAACAAGGTGTTCTCTAATTTTTCTAAGTGTAAAAATGCCAATTCTTGCTACTTAGGATGATATATAACACATTGGAGGGTTTATATTACAACACATGTTAAAATCGATGAACGGGATCAAGCCGTGACTTCGACTTGGTCAACAATGTCAAGCTCTAGCTTAGCATGACTTTCTCATCTTTATAATTGTCAAATGACCCTTTTGCCTTTGCATTAATTCGACCAAGCCATGTGGTAGGGGTGCCACGTGTCGCCCTCCCATTCGTCCATAAAATTCAGAACCCTCGGGCCCTACAAAACGTAAAATTCTCAAAGGGCCCCACATGACCAAACTGCACAACTAAATTTCCATAATGATAATACATTCCATAATCCTCAATTAATGCATTTTGAGAATCCAATTCTCTTCAACGAACTTTTTTCCTTCCCCACGTTCGAAAGATTTTTCCGTCGGAAAAACAATTCTTCCTTTCGTACCCTTTTCAAGTCTTGTGTTCCTTACGTATCTTCTCTTAAACATGCCCTTGAACTACGGGGTGTAACATTCTTCCCCCCTTAGAAACATTCGTCCTCGAATGTTCTTTCGGAGTCCAATCTAATTAGATAGCGACATAGTCTCCTTTTACTGCACCCTTCATACTACATATGCCACCCATGGCCACATAATAATACTTATACTAAGATGTCAGCCTTGGCACTCACGAAGCCAACTAGCCCATACTCATAATTGTTACACCCCGTAGTTCCAGGGTATGTATGTGAGGACGTACGTGTCACGACCCGATCCCGGGCCCGTGACTGGTGCCTTACCGCGGGCACCCTAGTGATACAACATCAGAGTAACCAGCGGAATATAAAACAAAACATGAAACAATATGAAGTGAAAAACAGTTTATCTGAGAAAAGTTGCCTTTCGGCGTATATATATATATGTTTGAACAGTTACATCCCTTTTACAAACCTGCCACAACAGCATTTCATGCTGCACTCTAAGAATGTTATAACAACTATGACGGACAGTGGCCCCGCCATACCCCGAATGTACAAGAACCTACAACTCGTTGAAACATACCAAAAGATAAGCCTCGAGAAACGGAGCTTCCTAATACGCTGAATCGTGATCCTATGAGCGAGGATCAACAACCGGTGTACTTACTCGCGCATGAACGTAGCTCCCGAAGGAGGTCGCATAACAGTACCAAGTATGTGAAATCAAAATATCAGAAACGAAATCATAACAAATCTAAAACAAAACAGAGACATGTATGATAACAAAACTACGCTCACAACATAAAAGCAATATGTCAAGTCGTGGACTCACGCCTCAAAGTCATCCTCATGCCCGTGAACTCCTTCTTCACCGCTCGCAGCCTAGGTATAAATCGATGATACGATAACGTGTCTCGCCCATCTCACGGACTCCTGCCTGATCGATGGAATAAATTCCGCCCATCTCATAGACTCGGATAGAATCGTGGAATACATTCCTGCTCATCCCATGAACTCAGTATCGTGTGAAATACATTCCTGCTCATCCCATGAACTCGTATCGTGTGAAACACATTCCTGCTCATCCCATGAACTCGTGATCGTGAAATACATTCCCTGCTCATCCCATGAACGCGTGTCGTGTGAAATACATTCCCGCTCATCCTATGAACGCGTGTCGAGTGAAATACATTCTCGATTCATCCTATGAACGCCGTGGTCGAGTGAAATACATTCTGCTCATCCTGAACGCGTGTCGAGTGAAATACATTCCTGCTCATCCTATGAACGCCAGATATAATCGACCATAACATTTAAATGCTCTTTTAAGACAGATTAAGATAATACCATGCTTTCCTTTTAAATCAACTAAGGCAATATTATGCCTCCTTTTTAAACCAAAACACTTTCCTTTTAAAGTCAAGTAACACCATTCTTTTCCAAATGTTCAAGTTGCCTAATTTCAAATACTCAAGTCTTTTAGTTTCAAAGATTTCATAGTTCACAGCCTTAATCAAATAACGTAATCTTTTTAAAACAATTGAATAACGTATGCCTTATGTGAGTAGGTTATTCTTGTTTATAACAATCTCATTAAAGCAACCATGATCTAGGAAATGTAATACAATTTTGTCTTATCTTAGCTTCTACGCAGATGGAGGTTTCTACCGGTTTTAATATAATTATTATTGTCAATACATTTTCCTTTATTAACGCCGCAGGTTCGCTCGATACTTATTCTCGCTTCAAATCAAGAAACATTATTCTTTAAAACCAAGTACTCATTACTCACGAACGAGGTTTCACACTTTAACAAAATTCATATCAATTCAATTAAGTCAAGTCTCTTATCTTTTAAGATCAAGTCTCTTAACTTCTAAAATCAATAAACCATTCTTTTATCTCTCTTAAGTCGTTATACCTAACTTCCCATAAAGCTAGTATAACTCTTAAGCTTTCAAAACCAAGTATTACTCTTCTTTCAAAACGATTCTTAATTCCTTTGAAATACTTCAAGATTCTTATTATTTAAAACTCAAGTCAAAAGACATCAAGTAAAACCACGCTCAGCTTAACACACGACGCTCACCGTACTATATATATTCTTTTAAATTATCATGCTCAAGAGGATAGGAAGAATCACATACCTCGCGACGACATCGACAATTAGCAAAACGCCCAGCATCAGAATCCGCTAGCCTTTTCCACCCTTCGAGTAGAATACGCCACTCGCAGATTTCCAACCTATAACGGCCATATAAGTCTATCAACGCCTAGACTACTCAGAGAATAATTCTAGATACAAGATTCCTTATTCTATGGAAAATTGGGCAAGACTTCCCTACCACAAACTACACAAGTTCATCAGAATACACCCTATGTAAGTACAGTTCAGTTCTCTTCTTTTATACCATCCTTATATACGTCTTATACTTATTTCTATACTACTACAGTATGTAATTTCCAATTACAAATAGAAGGACAAAGATATTTACCTCGACAAGCCCAAAATTATCCAAGTTTAAAAGTCGATCCTGAGCAAGGTTGTTATACCCCGTATTTCCAGAGTATGTACGTGAGGGCGTACATATTAAATTTTTGCCTTAAGAATTGACAAGTTTCGAAATTTGTACACAAGTGCCAAAAAGAGTCGTTTTTCGACGAAACGTTTTCACAGCTTTCGTAGGGAAAATTCCGGCTATGTCATTAATAATTTTTGCGGATTTTTCCGAGAGACGAAACATTTTGGATCAACGGGAGGGGGACAAGTGTCACCCTCCCATTGGAAGCAAGTGGACGACAAGCTTGACCATTGGCACGTTTTTGGTGTTGAAATTTTGGTCAAGGGTTAGGTAGGATATTTTGTGTAGATGGATAAGGTAGCACATGGCTAAATCTTGGCCTTACACTTGCTATGCACTTGTCTTCACCTTGGCCATTGGTTGGCCTTCACTTGACCTATAAATATCTCTCTAGTTGAAGACATTCTTCATCCAAAACTTGAGCAATCTATCTAAGTCTCAAAATACTCCCTCCCACTTATTTGCTTCACCCAAAGCCCTCCCCTCCCTGGAGAAGCTTTGGCCGAGAGGCCTCCCCTCCCTTTGTAGAGGCTTGCGTGGGTACACCCCCTAGCCTAGTTGTTTTCGTATAATACCCATTTTTGTGGTATAGAAATACTCTCCTAGTATTGTTATAATGCCCAAATACTTTAGCCCATATACCTTGTAGTACTTTCCAAAGTACCCTTTTATACAAAAGCCTGTAAATACTATTATACTTCCACTTAGCCTCTAAACGAAACCCTAAGGAAATCTTCATTGTTAGTTGAAGATTTAAGTAGGTTGGTTAGAACTTCTAAGGGTTGGTTGAGCGGGTCGGAGCGCACGGAGTAGAGCTAAACCTTGCTCAGATCGACATATAAACTCGGATAATTTTGGGCTTATCGAGGTAAACACTCTTGACCTTCTATTGTAATTGGAAATTACATGTTGTAGGAATATATAGTTGAAGTATACTATATATAGAACTGAACATTAAAACTGTGCGACAATGTCTTTTGACTTAAGCCTGAATAATACTTACGGCAATGTCTTGCGACTTAAGCCTGAATTTTAAGAAGTGAATCGAATCAGAATTACATAGATCAGACATAAAGAAAGCTTGTGTAGTATTCGTGAGTAGAATTGTACACGCCCTGTTAGACGTGCAAACCTCGGTTGGCTTGGTAGCCGCCTCGATAGAGAGAGATTTACGCTGTTGGGGGAGTGTCGCCGAATTTTCTGTAAGATATTCTACATTGAGATCTAAGATGTTAATAGGCGCCTTGTGGCCTCTATAGGTTGAAGTACTACGTGTGGAGTGATCTGCTTGGCTTAGAGTGTAGCCGACGGTTTGAGGTGCTTGGAGCGTTTTGCTATTAGTCGATAATCGTCGCGAGGTATAGGAACCTCTTCTTATCTGTTCTAGCATGATATGTGTATAACTATGTAGTATGCAGACGCATACGTGTTAAATGTATTTGATTGTTTTTAAACATAAAGTGTTATAACAGCTCTATGTAAATGAGAAATGCTTTGTGGTTTCTTTTTAAAAAAGATAACTGATTTGACTTATAACCGACTTGATGTGTGATAATAAAGAACCTCGAAGTATTCTAAAAGATTAAGAAACCTTTTTGGAAGAAGTGTATACTTGGTTTGAAAACATAAGAGTTATACCAGTTTTATGAGAAGTTAGGTGTAACGTCTTAAGAGAGATAAAAAGAATGGTTTAATGGTTTAGAAGTTAAGAGACTTATTCTTAAAAGATAAGAGACTTGACTTAATATGGATGTTTGTGTGAAACCTCATTCGTGAGTAATGAGTACTTGGTTTTTGAAAAGAATAATGTTTTACCGATTTCGGAAATCAGAATGTGTATCGACAAACCACTGCAGCGTTAATAAAGGAAAATGTATTGAATAATTAAGTATTATTAAAACCAGTAGAAACCTCCATCTGCATAGAAGCTAAGATGAGACAAAATGATATTACATTTTCTAGATCATGGCTGCTTAATAAGATTGATTATGAACAAGAATAACCTATTCGCCTATGGCATATGTTACTCAATTGTTTTAAAAGAGATTAAGACATTGAACTATGAAACTTTTCAAAAAGAGACTTGTGTAATTGAAATTAGGCAAACTGGAACTTTAGGGAAAAGAAAGGCATTGTGTTGTCTTAAAATGGTTTAAAACATAAGGTGTTATAACAACTTTATGGGAAGTTGGTTATAACGACCTTATGAAAACAAAAGAAAGGTTTTATCATCGGTTTTAATGTGGTAACTTGACTTTAAAAAGGAGAAGTTGTTTTGGTTTACTTAAAAGATATAAGTCACCCTATTTTATACTACGTATCGTGACTTTATAAAAGGAATAGATCTCTTTAAAAGGAATTTAACGACGTAGTACTTTAGGTTAAAACCCTGACTTGGGCATAAAATGAAAGTACTTGAGTTGTGTAGAAACTTGCCTACGCTTGTTGTTGTGAAACTTGCCTATGCTTGTTGTTGTGAAAACTTGCCTATGCTTGTTGTGATAGCCTTTGTTGTGCAAAGAATTGTGTTTCTATACTACCGCGTCTCTCGATGGAGGGTCGGTTGACTTGTTGAGAACTTACTTGGACGTGACCGGCGGTGACGGATAAATTCCACGCACGCCTCGCTGATAGTGTTACTTTGTAATCGCTTGACATACCGACACGATGTGTAGCACGCGGGTATGCTTCCACTTTGATTACCGCTTGTTGTCTTATTGTTTCCTTCGACATACTGACACGACGCGTAGCGCACGCGGGTATGCTTCCATTTGGAATGTTGTCTTATTATTTCCTTCGACTCATCGACACGACGCGTAGCGCACGGGTATGCTTCCATTTGGAATGTTGTCTTATTTGTTCCTTTGGACATATCGACACGATGCGTAGCGCACGTATGCTCCCATTTGGATTGCTGTCTTGTTGTTATCATATCATAGATTGCCGATGACAGCGAGGAAGGTACTCCACGCAGGATTGATGTTGGGCGAGACCCTAATTGATATAATCATATGCGTGTATCGTAGTTTTGTTATCATACCGCTCTCGCTTTTATAGACTATTATGATTTCATTTACTGATTTTACGCTTTCACATACTTGGTACATTGTAATCGACCTCCTTCGGGCTGCGTCATGCCGCAGTAGAAGTACATCTACCGCCGATCCTCGCTAGGATCTCATTTCAGCGTTTTGGGAAGCTCCGCTTCGGAGGCTTATCTTTGGTATGTTATCCCGAGTCCGTAAGTTCTCAGACGCTCAGGTACGGCGGCCCGCCCCGTCATAGTTGTTGTAGATAAATCTTAGAGGTCCAGTAATCGCTGCGTGGTGTAAGGATTGTAATCGCTCAAATGTTTATATATATACGCTGGAAGGCAATCGCTTTTGGTCGCCTATTTGCTTTTATTTATCATGTCTCTCGCTTCATATTTATGCTTTATGTTCCGCTGATTTTCTCGATGTTGTATCACCGTGGTGCGGGTAAGACACGATACCACGGGCCCTGTTCGTCGTGACAAAAGTGGTATCGAGCGCTTAATCCTCGGAAAGTGTCTACGCATCGTGTCTAGTAGAGTCTTGATTATCGGTGTGTTGTGCACCACATCTATAATCAGGAGGCTATAGGACATTTAGGATTGGTTTCCATTCTTCTCATTCTGAGATCGTGCCCTAGAGCTGTGTGATAAGTTGGACCCCTCTGACGTATTCCTTTCCTTTACCAGTTATGCCTCCGCGTAAGGCAACCCAGGCCCAGATGGGCAAGGCAGTCGAAGGAGCTGTTAGTGGGATACAGAGGAGTACGAGGGCGCAGGCCAAGACTGAGACAAGGCTTCCGACGGGCGAGTTTCGACGCCGCCAAAGACCAAAGCAGAGTTTAGAGTCGCAGCGGTGGCCGAGACTACTGATACACGAGCCTCGGTCCCCACACCGAGCGAGATGGGGGTACGAGATGGCCCGCCATCGCCGTGGTCGTGGTCGAATATGAGGATAGTCGGACGCAGCAGCCCCAGAAGACCGATGGTTCACCCTAGATCGGATAGTTTGAGGCTACAGGACTTCCTGAGATGTAGCCCGCCAGAGTTCTACGGGTCGAGGCCTGAGGATGATCCGCAGGAGTTCATCCGACAGTTGCAGCGGATCATGAGAGTGATCAAGGCTTCGGAGACCGAGTCAGTGGTCCTAGGTTCGCATCGGCTGCGTGATACCGCAGTCGACTGGTTTGATTCGTGGGAGCTGTCCCGGGGAGAGAATGCACTTCCAGCTATTTGGGACGAGTTCGCAAGGGCATTTCTTGCACATTTCTTGCCTCCACAGATGAGGAGGGCTCGGGCCGACAGATTTTTGGTGTTGCGGCAGAACGGGCGTACGGTTCGGGAGTACAATGTGGAGTTCGACTCATTGGCCCGGTACGTCCCCGCGTTAGTAGCTAGTATGGAGGATCGAGTCCACCGATATGTTACAGGGCTCGATGATTACCTAGCAGAGAGTTGTTCGGGTGTAGCTCTTCAGCCGGGCATGGACATTGCCCGCATGCAGGCTTATGCACTTGGAGGTGAGGAGCGGAGAAATCGACGGAATGACCAAAGTCAGCAGAAGAGGGCCAGAACTGCAGGGTCCTTTGGTGATTTTCGAGGCAGACCGCCTCAGCAGCAGACTAGTTATGCGCGTCCAGAGTTTTCAGGAGCAGGTCAGGGCTCCAAGGGTTCAGATTTTCGGGAGAGCAGGGGTGTTAACCAGCTGAAGCCACCCATACCTCGTTGTGACCGCTGTGGTAGACTCCACAGTGGGGAGTGTCGTGCTAGTCCGGGAGTTTGTTTTACATGCGGCCAGCAGGGCCATTTTGGGAGAAACCGTCCACTGTGGGTAGCGCTGGTAGGATAGCATGCATTACGGGATCTGCTGCGGGTTCTTCACCTTCCATAGTCGCAGGATGTTCATACACGGCGCTACCAGAGGTCGCGGTGGAAGTTCCCGCTTTAGCGGTCCTAATCGCCTATTTTCAGGTATATCCTTAACCCTCTAGAGTTTTGTATGTATTGATGATGTGATGATGTGTTTAGTGTTATGTTCGGATAGCGTTGTGCTAAAACGTGATGTAGAACCTGGTTGTGAGAAGGGTAAGCTTGAGGGTGAGAAAATGATGAACCTTAGAATATTACAGTTGAGACCTTAGATGTAAGGCCGTCTTGAGTACGATTTTGCAAGTGATCCGTTTGAGTGCATTTTATGCCTAGAACGTTTTGTGTGATAAAGTACATGGGTAGTGTGCAATGGAAGTGGTAGCTTTCATGACCTGTAGAGGTAAGATTGTTCCGGATCGGGGAACAAGAGCGTGATGCGTTAAGTGGGTCGGGTTGGGGCCATGTTGAGGGCCAACCCGCGGCTGCTTTCGGTGGGGTCAGCTGGGTGGTCCCCGGTGGTAGGGTTACGAGGGTGCTAGGCCCAAGTTTAGATGACCATCGTATGAGTTTGTGGATATGTTCGACCAGAATCGGTTCGTGAAGGCCGGGAATGGCCTTAGAGGAAATAAAGCTAGTAAGATGACCAAGTTTGGAGGTTGTGACTCAAAGTATTGGAAATCAAGCAATGATCAAGTATGGTGCGTATACTAGAAGAGTTCAAGTGTTCGAGGAGGCACGAGTAAGAAAAGAAGAGAACGTGTTAGTTCGTGGCCAGGCATGGCGTTGGCAACTTGTTAGAAGATCTTCTTCGTAATCCACCTTGAGAAGGAACATTCGGGACGAATGTTTCTAAGGAGGGGAGAATGTTATACCCCGTATTTCCAGAGTATGTACGTGAGGGCGTACGTATTAATTTTTTTGCCTTAAGAATTGACAAGTTTCGAAATTTGTACACAAGTGCCAAAAAGAGTCGTTTTTAAACGCGTTTTCCACGACTTTCGTAGGAAAATTCCGGCTATGTCATTAATAATTTTTGCGGATTTTCCGAGGCGAAACATTTTGGACCAACGGGAGGGGACAAGTGTCACCCTCCCATTGGAAGCAAGTGACTCGGCAAGCGACCATTGCACGCTTTTGGTGTTGAAATTTTGGTCAAGGGTTAGTAGGATATTTTGTGTAGATGGATAAGGTAGCACATGGCTAAATCTTGGCCTTACACTTGCTATGCACTTGTCTTCATCTTGGCCATTGGTTGGCCTTCACTTGACCTATAAATACCTCTCTAGTTGAAGACATTCTTCATCCAAAACTTGAGCAATCTATCTAAGTCTCAAAACACTCCCTCCCACTTGTTTGCTTCGGCCCAAAGCCCCTCCCCTCCCTTGAGAAGCTTTGGCCGAGAGGCCTCCCCTCCCCTTTGTAGAGGCTTGGCCTGGGTACACCCCCAGCCTAGTTGTTTTCAGATAATACCCATTTTTGTGGTATAGAAATACTCTCTAGTATTGTTATAATGCCCAAATACTTTAGCCCATATACCTTGTAGTACTTTCCAAAGTACCCTTTTATACAAAAGCCCAGAAATACTATTATACTTCCACTTAGCCTCTAAACGAAACCCTAAGGAAATCTTCATTGTTAGTTGAAGTATTTAAGTAGAAGTTGGTTAGAACTTCTAAGGGTTGGTTGGAGCGGGTTGGAGCGCACGAAGTATGAGCTAAACCTCGCTCAGATCGACATATAAACTCGGATAATTTTGGGCTTATCGAGGTAAACACTCTTGACCTTCTATTGTAATTGGAAATTACATGTTGTAGGAATATATAGTCAAGTATACTATATATAGAATGAACATTAAAACTATGCGACAATGTCTTTTGACTTAAGCTCGAATAATACTTACGGCAATGTCTTGCGACTTAAGCTCGAATTTTAAGAAGTGAATCGAATCAGAATTACATAGGACTGTATTACATGAGAGGCTTCAGGTAGTATTACGTGAGTAGAATTGTACACGCCCGTTAGGCGTGCAAACCCCGGTTGGCTTGGTAGCCTACCGACAGAGAGGAGATTTACGCTGCCATGCGGGAGGTGCCGAATTTTCTGTAAGATATTCTACATTGAGATCTAAGATTTTAATAGGCGCCTTGTGGCCTCTATAGGTTGAAGTACTACGTGTGGAGTGATCTGCTTGGCTTAGAGTGTAGCCGACGGTTTGAGGTGCTTGGAGCGTTTTGCTATTAGTCGATAATCGTCGCGAGGTATGTGAACCTCTTCTTATCTGTTCTAGCATGATATGTGTATAACTATGTAGTACAGACGCATACGTGTTAAATGTATTTGATTGTTTTTAAACATAAAGTGTTATAACAATTTCCATGTAAATGAGAAATGCTTTGTGGTTTCTTTTTAAAAAAGATAAGCGATTTGACTTATAACCGACTTGATGTGTGATAATAAAGAACCTCAAGTATTCTAAAAGATTAAGAAACCTTTTTGGAAGAAGTGTATACTTGGTTTGAAAACATAAGAGTTATACTCACTTTATGAGAAGTTAGGTGTAACGTCTTAAGAGAGATAAAAGAATGGTTTAATGGTTTAGAAGTTAAGAGACTTATTCTTAAAAGATAAGAGACTTGACTTAATATGGATGTTTGTGTGAAACATCATTCGTGAGTAATGAGTACTTGGTTTTGAAAAGAATAATGTTTTACGATTTGGAAATCGAATGTGTATCGACAAACCATCGGCAGTTAATAAAGGAAAATGTATTGAATAATTAAGTATTATTAAAACCAAGAGAAACCTCCATCCGCATGAAGCTAAGATGAGACAAAATGATATTACATTTTCTAGATCATGGCTGCTTAATAAGATTGATTATGAACAAGAATAACCTATTCGCTTATGGCATATGTTACTCAATTGTTTTAAAAGAGATTAAGACATTGAACTATGAAACTTTTCAAAAGAGACTTGTGTAATTGAAATTAGGCAAACTGAACTTTAGGGAAAAGAAAGGCATTGTGTTGTCTTAAAATGGTTTAAAACATAAGGTGTTATAAACTTTATGGGAAGTTGGTTATAACGACCTTATGAAAACAAAAGAAAGGTTTTATCATCTGCTTTAATGTGGTAACTTGACTTTAAAAAAAGAAGTTGTTTTGGTTTACTTAAAGATATAAGTCACCCTATTTTATACTACGTATCGGGTGACTTTTATAAAAGGAATAGATCTCTTTAAAAGGAATTTAACGTACGTAGTACTTTAGGGTTAAAACCCGGACTTGGGCATAAAATGAAAGTACTTCGAGTTGTGTAGAAACTTGCCTATGCTTGTTGTTGTGAAACTTGCCTATGCTTGTTGTTGTGAAAACTTACCTATGCTTGTTGTGATAGCCTTTGTTGTGCAAAGAATTGTGTTTCTATACTACCGCGTCTCTCGATGGAGGTCGGTTGACTTGTTGAGAACTTACTTGGACGTGACCGGTGGTGACGATAAATTCCACTGCACGCTCCTCGCTGATAGTGTTACTTTGTAATCGCTTGACATATCGACACGACGTAAGCGCACGTATGCTTCCACTTTGATTACCGCTTGTTGTCTTATTGTTTCCCTTGACATACCGACACGTAAGCGCACGTATGCTTCCATTTGGAATCTTGTTTTATTATTTCCTTCGACTCATCGACACGATGCGTGGCGCATCGTATTCTTCCATTTGGAATGTTGTCTTATTTGTTCCTTTGGACATACCGACACGATGCGTAGCGCACGTATGCTCCCATTTGGATTGCCGTCTTGTTGTTATCATATCATGATTGCCGAAATGGCGGGCGTACTCCACGCGCAGATTGATGTTGTGGCGTGACCCGAATTGATATAATCATATGTGTAATCGTAGTTTGGTTATCATACCGCTCCCGCTTTTATAGACTATTATGATTTCATTTACTGATTTTACGCTTCACATACTTGGTACTGCCAGATCGACCTCCTTCGGGCCGCTCACGCCGCAGTGAAGTACATCGGATGTCGATCCCCGCTAGGATCTCATTTCATTTGGGAAGCTCCGCTTCGCCTGAGGCTTATCTTTGGTATGTTATCCCGAGTCCGTAAGTTCTTGTACGCTCAGGGTATGGCGGCCCCGCCCGTCATAGTTGTCAGATAAATCTTAGAGGTCCGTAGCACCGCATTGTGGCGGTGTAAGATTGTAATCGCTCAAATGTTTATATATATATGTTGGAAGGCAACCGCTTTGGTTGGCCTATTTGCTTTTATTTATCATGTCTCTCGTTTCATATTTATGCTTTATGTTCCGCTGATTTTCTCGATGTTGTATCACCAGTGGTGCCTGGTAGCACGATCCACGCCCTGCTCGGTCGTGACAAAGGTTTAGCTCCTATTTTGTACGCTCCAATTCGCCTAAGAAACCCTTAGAAGTTCTACACAACTTCTACTTAATACTTCAACCAACTATGAAGATTTTCCTGTGGTTTCGTTTAGTGACTAAAGGAAGTATAGTAGTATTTTCCGGCTTTTAGTATAGAGGTAACTTTGGGAATACTACAAGGTATTTGGGTCAAGGTATTTTGGAATAGTAACAACACTTGGAGAATACTTTTCTACCATGTGGGTATTTCACGAGAACAACTAGGAAGGGGGTTTGCCGAGGCCTCACAAAGGGGAGTGGAGGTTGACGAGCTTCTAAAAAGGAGGAGGATTTTGCCTTGGAATTTCACAAGTGTGGATGAAGAATAAGCCTTGAACTTAAGGGGTATTTATAGGCCAATCAATGGCCAAGATCAAAGCAAGTGGAGGGTGAAGATTTGGACAAGTGTGCTGGTCCCACCTTATCCATCTACTACAAAAATATCTAGCCAAACATTGACCAAAGGTTTATGGCATTTTCCATGAAAAAAACGTGCCAACCACTCCACACAATTGCCGGCCCACTTGAGGTGACAAGTGTCGCCTCTCGTTGGTCCAAAATATTTCATCTATCGGAAAAATCCGTAAAATTATAAATGTCGCGAACCGTAATTTTCCTTCGCAAGGTCCGAGAACTTTTCGTCGGAAAACAATTCTTTTCGCTAGTTGTGCACAATTTCGTCCCTTATGCCTACTTAAGGCTTGAACTTTTGTACGTATGCCCTCACGTACATACTCTGGAAATACGGGGCATAACATTCTCCCCTCCTTAGAAACATTCGTCCCGAATGTTCCTTCTCAAGACAGATAACGATAAAGTTCCTCTTTAACTTAAACAGTTTGCAAATGCCACACATGGCCACAATACAACACGCGCAAATACTTAAATCCAAGTCCACAAGGAATCGCCTCTAGCATCACAAAAGCTCCCACCCACAATACAATAAGTGCGGAATAACAGTTTAGATGCGAAAAACCGAATTTAAAACCAAAATATAAGAATATAATTTAAAACTTAAAAACTTACAATTTTATTCAAAGCATAGTAAGAGAGAGAGGGATACAAGATCAGGCAAGGAAAGAGAGAGAGAGAGGGGTAATTTCCGGATGCCTTCTATGTTTACAAGTGAGAGCCTTAAATAGGCCTCGAATGAACTATTCGTCCTAACACGTGGACGGTTCTGGTTAAAAAAAATGGACGACCAAGATTATATGACCTTTACTTTTCCGAAAGGGCAAATGTCTTCGTCTACTTTAGTCCTTTGTCTTCTTCTGCTTTACGTCGCTTTCTGCTTTATGTCTTTTGTACTTTGCTTTTTCGAAAGGGCAAGTGTCACCATCTACTTTATGTCACTTTCGCCTCTTGTTTTTCCGAAGGGGCAAGTGTCGCTTTATTTTGACAGTACGCTTCGTGATAGGCAGTGCAATTCCTCGGGAATGAGCATGTCACCGTTGTCGTTTAATCGTACGGATGCCACGTCCTCATCATCTTCTAATTTTGCTAAGGCTTCTAGGAGCCTTCGTCTTGTTTTTGCTTTAGAATCTGAAGTTTCTCCTGAGGAAGATGACTTCTTCTTCTTCAATTTATCTTCTTTTAATTTTGGGCTCCATCCTTTAATTTTGATGGTATTGCTTAGGTATTTGATCCTATTTATCTCTTGGATATCGAACGTCCAATTTAGGATGTAAGAAACCCTCTTACTGATAAAAAACTTACACAATTTAATGTGCTTTGAGTGTTGAAATCATTGTTCCCGCAAAAGGAACATACTGATTTTGGAAGCTCGGGGCAACCACCTGTAGATTTCCTCCAAATATGGTCCACCATTCGTAGAACCATCTGGGAATGACTTTATCCTTCATATCCTCAGCATACTTTACAAACCATGTATGGGTATTCAGACGCACATATAAGAAATTAAACCATGCATCTTTGTAATCATACCAGTTATAAGTTTGAGGTTTATGGGTCTCAGATAATGGTACTGGTGTCTGTAAATGATCCATATACCAATTAAAAGGACTTAAAATCTTTTAATCGTAAACTTGGAATATTCAATTCTCATGTTTTATCAAGTATTTATGCTCTATTTCAACGGAATCTGGTCCACTAAAATGAATTCATAATACCTTCTTGTTTTTATTGGGTCCCGATTATCTACATACCGTGGTCCAGATAACATGGTTTTAAGAGGTCCTGTATCAAATTCTCATCGCTTATCTAACGCCATTATAGGCAAAACATGATGGGATAAATTCCCATTTTGGAATAGGAATCGAGACTCATTTTTCATCGAGTTCCGTTTAATCGCCTCAATATGATTCCGGAGGAACCATCCCGTAGTTCTTTTTATTCTCTGCTTCGGCGGCGTGGCCTTAAAAGGTTGCGTCATACCGCTCGGGTTAGCTCTTTGGGGCTGATATTATCGGGAGATTTCAGATCGTGAACATATTCTGGCCCACGAGGTTTATGTAAAGCTTTCAGCTCGTTGAAAAGGTCGCTTTTAGTTTTTCTTCCGTTTACTCAAACGGAGGTCGACGGGCGTAAGCCGAAGTCGGCCTCATTATTACCCCGCAAAAATTCTCTAGTCGTAAAATCGTAGCGAGTTTTCTTCTCTTTAAAAATTCAATTTTAAAATCAAAGCCGGGTAATAAGGCTCGCTTATCCGCAAAATTCATTTAGAGACTAGATTTTTAACATCCTTTGGTAAAGCGTATTTGGTCGCTTTCGATGACTCTTAATAAAATTTCTTTGTTTATCAAATCATCCCGTATTTTGTGATACATAGCACTATAGACAAAATTTCTTTTCGATCGCTTATAATTCTTTTGTGCCTGGTTCCAATTTCCAGACGTGAATCTTACTAACTGTTCAACTGATTCAAAAGATATTTTTTGTTTAAGGATGCCTAGACACGGAAGTTTCTGGACTATTTCTTTTATCTGTACGACAGCTCTAGTCTGTTCTTCTGACCAAGGGACTGGGTTTTTCTTTAGCCTTTTATACAAAGGCCCACAAATCTGTCTAATTTTTGGGATAGCAACATAATTAAGACTCCCTAAGAACCTTTGTACCTGAGTTTTATCAGGAATTTTATCGGGGAATTTAACAGAGAACTCTATGGCTCTACAGATTGGTTTATAGGTTCCCTGGTAGAGATCATGCCCTAAGAACCTAATGGCTGTTTGAAATAATTTTATCTTCGCACTTATCGCTAACCCATTGTACTTGGTTGTTTGGGCAAAAGTGTTTAGATGCTTAAAATCTTGATCTATATTATTAAGATACTAGCACATCGTCATGTATAAAATCATGAATTGATTGCAGGGTTAAATATGTTATTCATGATGTTCAAATTCGAATGGCATTCTCGAGCCCGAAAGGAATTACATTCCATTCATACTGCCCAAAAGGGACGTTGAAGGACCTAATCCATTTTAACGCTTGGTTAAGAGGTCTATATTTTATTACGAGCCTCGGGGCTCCTCTTTCTGTTTCCCTAGGTTTTGCAAATCTTTTCTTTGTTAATAACCTCCGGGTTTTTAAGGTTGATTCTATCCCTTTATCCAACATCTTTTTAGGTAACTAACCCGATTGTTAGAAGTCGTATTCTAAAGATCGCTTTCGCTTGACATGACATCGTTATCGTGAGATAATGGCTTTAAATATGGGAATATAAGATCTTTTCCCATTTATGTAGTGTAAATACCGTCTAGTTTTGCTGTATAAGGTTTTATCTGTGTTAAGAAGGGAATACCCAAAATAACATCTTCAGTTATGTTTCTTGTAATAATAAAATCGCTTGGTGAAACAAATATCATTATTGCAGTCATGAGCTTTTGAAAGCTTCCAGTTGATTTCAATACTATCTCCTGTAGCAGAGTATAATTTATGGGTACTTTTGCTCAAGTACTTAGTAGGGATTATTCCTTCGCAAATATAATTTTGATCTGCTCCAGAGTCTGATAATGTATCCTTTTGTAAGATAAAATCTCTTACTATTATCTTGATAGGGACATGGTAGCTTAATGCTCTGGCCCTGGATATTAATTTTAACCCTGGTTCATTCTCTGCTTCTTCAGAAGTGGGTGGTGTTAATTGATTTTTAACCGGAATTAAATCCTTTAATGAATTGTTAACTAAAGTTTCAGTTTCTAAAGGACTAAAATTCTTTATCATATTGAGAATTTCTTTTTTCAAATTCGCAATTTCTTTTAATAAATCTTGGACTGAAGTATCTGAGTTAGAATTCTTAATAAACCCATTTTGAGTGTTACTCGTGATAACACCAATCTTTTGTTTTGTACAGATGCAGATTTTCCCAGTACTCGCAAATCGAAATGGAGGTGAACTACTCGAATCAGATTTCAACGAACTTTCGCCATCAGAATAGCCATCCAAGAACCTTGAGGTTATCACTAGACTGTTCTCTATTTAGCTTTGTAATAGCTAATGAATTATTATTAACCATTCTTCTGGGTTTTCTGACCCTCTTCTTGACTTTTTCATTTCTTTCAAAGTCTCGTAACTTTGGTTTGTTTAATTCCTTTTTTCTAGGATTCTTGTTAAGCTCTTTAAGTTTATTATTAACATTATTTATAAATTCGTTATTAATCCTTTTCTTAGATTTTGGACGGCGTTTCGCCAAATAATCTTTAAAAAAGAGTTCGGAAAGTGTTTTCCCTCCCGGCTTAACAGGATTACTATTAAAAACTGAGGTATTACTTACTTCAGTAATTTTCGTGGGAACAACATGTAACAACTGTTTATAGTTGTCTGCTGAGAATATCATAATGTTTTCAACATGCGGGATTCCTTTTGGATCCTTTATGTCTTTTTCAAAAGAACCGATAGCCAAGATCTTACCCTTTACGGGGACATTTGTCTGTATTAATAGAGGAGTTACTGTTTCAACATTATTTTCTCCTTCGAACCATTTGTTAACAATGGTGCTCAGGGACTGTCTGTCATTATGGAGTTTATCAGTGATTTCAAACCACCTAAAGAATTCTATATTAGAATTAATTCTGTTCATATCACTTATCCAATTATTTCTAAAGTCTCTTCTTTCCTCGAGTGGGAAAGTGCTGTTGTACCATTTTCTCTTAATGGAATTTTCTGGATCTACCCATAATTTGTTAAGGGTTTTCCAATCGATTTTAAAACCGATGTCTTTATTAATGGTGCCAAGTCTACTGTGCTTTTGCGGAAGCATAGTAGTACTCCTACCACCACCTAAATTAGCTTCTGGAGCTAACATAGTGTCAAGTCTACCGTGCTTTTGTGTAAGCATAGTAGTACTCCTACTACCACCTAAATTAGCTTCTAGAGCTAACATAGCATCAATTCTGTTGATTATTTTATCTTCTGGAGATAGAATTGTTTTCATTAATACTGGACTGTATGGGGTTCTCCCAAACGCCTAGTTATTTTTATCGCGGTTGCTAAACTATCAACCCTTATCCTTAACCCTACGTTTTCTTCATAGAGTTCTGTCATTTTATTAATGATTACTTGTCTAATTACGATCTGATAATGATCATTCAAACCTTCAACAGGTTTAGCGGTTTTATAATACTCTAACCCTCTAATATTTGACCTTATCCTCTTATTGCAATTGTCGCTTGTTATGACAAACTTTAGTATTTGAGAATTATACTTCTGTATCTGATTAAATTCTGGACGCATCTTCATCTCTATAAAATAACCAAAGTGGTGTTAAGCGTGGCGTCTACCATCCTTTCCTGTGTCATTGCTCTATCTCATTACTAGGTTTCAATCCTACTCTTACTTCTTCCTCGGACTACCTAAATAGTCTTCCTATCCTAGTTGTCAACACTAGTTCTTGTTCTTTCTTATTACCTAAATAGTTCTCCTATCCTAGTTGTCAACACTATTTCCTATTCTTTTTAATTATTTAAATAGTTAACATGTTCTGTTTATCTGACACTTTCTCCTACGCTTCTACGCTTCCACTGCAGTACGCCAGAGTCCTTCCAACCTTCGGCTAAAAATTCTGGTCCAGAACTTGCCTACTCGCAGCAGAGTACTCGCGATGACAAACGGAACAAGATAACAACTAAGTGATTAAATCTAACCGGAATAGTAGACTTCGACTAACAGGTAACGACTGCAACTATAGGACTGAATAAGAGACTGACGAACAGGTCACTATTCTGGTAAATACAGGAATCTGAACAGAGTAACAGGACTCCTAGCAACCTAAGAACAACACCGCCCTAAGGACGGTAGAATGAGACTACTCACTCATTTCTAACAACATGGCTCTGATACGATGTTATTAGAGCCTGCACATGGCTCTGCGTAGGCTTGTGCAATTCCTCGGGGAATGAGCATGTCACCGTTGTCTGTTTCACTGTGGCTGGATGCCACGTCCTCCTCATCTTCTAATTTTGCTAAGGCTTCTAGGAGCCTTCGTCTTGTTTCTGCTTTAGAATCTGAAGTTTCTCCTGAGGAAGATGACTTCTTCTTCTTCAATTTATCTTCTTTTAATTTTAGGCTCCATCCTTTAATTTTGATGGTCTTGCTTAGGTATTTGATCCTATTTATCTCTTGGATATCGAACGTCCAATTTAGGATGTAAGAAACCCTCTTACTGATAAAAACCTTACACAATTTAATGTGCTCTGGGAGTGTTGAAATCTGTTGTTCCTGGCAAAAAGGAACATACTGATTTTGGAAGCTCGGGGCAACCACCTGTAGATTTCCTCCAAATATGTTCCACCATTCGTAGAACCGTCTGGGAATGACTTTATCCTTCATATCCTCAGCATACTTTACAAACCATGTATGGGACGCGATAATGTCATATAGTCTGCCCATAAAGGTATACTGCCCGGCCCATTTCTGGGATGCGATAATGTCATATAAAATCCGAGAATTTAACCCAACGTATCACGACTCTACTCCTTTTAAAAATGACTCTTTTTCAAATAAAACTTCCAAGATACTAACAACCGTAGTATCAAGTCATATCTACTTTTCAAGACAAGTAACAATACCTTTTAGAAATACATTTACCGGCTTCTAAATCAAGTGACTTCTTTCTTAAAAACCTTAAGCAATTGGTACCTTTAAAACAATTTGCCCTTCTTTATTTCGAGTCATTTCTTTGCTTACACATCAAGAAAACCATTCTTTTAATCTTCCATAAAGTTGTTATAACCAACTTCCCATAAAGTCGTTATAACTCTTTATGTCTTAGACAAATTCATTCCTTTTATAACCAAGAGACTTATACTTTCAAATCGAATTACATACCTTTTAAAATACTTCAAGTCTCTTAACTTTTAAGAAAACAAGTTTCTTAACTTTAGAATGGCAAGAAATCAATATTTTCCAAATCAAGCATTCTATACTTTTAAATCAATTCATTTCTTCCTTTAAGAATCAAGTCCCATAACTTGAAAAATAAAGTCCCTTAACCTTTTAAAAATTTGAGGTTCATAGTCTTAAAACTTCATACGTAAATTCTTATAAATTAAGTAACATATACTTTGGTGTGTTGTGAATAAGTTATACTTATTTATAACGATCTTAATCGAGTAGCCATGATCTAGAAAATGTAATACAATTTTATCTTATCTTAGCTTCTATGCAGATGGAGAATTCTACTCATTTTAACTTAATTGATTGTCATTACATTTGTTATACCCCGTATTTCCAGAGTATGTACGTGAGGGCGTACGTATACAATTTGAGCCTTAAAGTAGGCATAGGTTCGAATTTGTGCATATCTACCAAAAGGAGTCGTTTTTCGACGAAACGTTTCCACAGCTTTCGTAGGGAAAATTCCGGCTATGTCATTTAAAATTTTATGGATTTTTCCGAGAGACGAAACATTTTGGATCAACGAGAGGGCGACACTTGTCACCCTCTAATCGGAGCACGCTTTTGGGCGGATTGACGAAAGGGTCAAGGGAGTTGGTAGGATATTTTGTGCAAGTTGTGGTAGATGGATAAGGTGCACATGGCTTAATCCTAGCCCTACACTTGCCTAACACTTGGCTTGATCTTGCCATTGGTTGGCCTTTGCTTGACCTATAAATACCCCTTAGTTGATGAACTTTCTTCATCCAAAAATCATTTTCCAAGTCTTGAAATCTCTCCCCCTTTGTGAGTCAAAATCGTCCAAACCTCCCCTTTGAGAAAGGCCCTCGCCGAAAGCTCCCCTCCCTTTGTAGTGTTCTAGCCATGTACCCCCTAGCCTAGTTGTTTTCGTATAATACCCCCCTTTTGTGGTATAGAAATACTCTCCTAGTATTGTTATAATGCCCAAATACTTTAGCCCAAATACCTAGTAGTACTTTCCAAAAGTTACCTCTATACGTAAAGCCCAGAAATACTAATATACTTTCCTTTAGCCACAAAATCGAAACCCTAAGGAAAACCTTCATAGTCAGTTGAAGTGTTAAGTAGAAGTTGCGTAGAACTTCTAAGGGTTGTTTGGAGCGAATTGGAGCACTCGGAGTAGAGCTAAGCCTTGCTCAGGATCGACATATAAACTCGGATAATTTTGGGCTTATCGAGGTAAACATTCTTGACCTTCTGTTGTAATTGGAAATTACATGTTGTAGGAGTATATAGTTAAGTATACTATATATAGAACTGAACTTAGTTGTGCGGCAATGTCTTTTGACTTAAGCCTGAATAATACTTACGGCAATGTCTTGCGACTTAAGCCTGAATTTTAAAAAGAGAACTGAACTGTAATTACATAGGATCAGACTGAGACTTGTGTAGCATTCTGTAGTAGAATTGTACACGTCCGGTTAGGCGTGTTAACCCCGGTTGGCTTGGTAGCCTCGATAGAGAGGAGATTTACTGTTGCGTGGAGGTGCTGCCGAATTTTCTGGAGAATATTCTACGTCGGGATCTAAAGATATTAATAGGCGCTTTGTGGCCTCTATAGGTTGTAGTACTACGTGTGGAGTGAGCTGCTTGACTGAGAGTGTAGCGGACGGTTTGAGGTACTTGGAGCGTTTTGCTATTAGTCGATAATCGTCGCGAGGTATGTGAACCTCTTCTTATCTGTTCTAGCATGATATGTGTATAACTATGTAGTACGGTAGACGTACATGTGTTAAATGTATTTGATTGTTTTTAAACATAAAGTGTTATAACGGCTTTATGGGAAGTTGTTATAATGAAATGTAAGTGAGAAATGCTTTGTGGTTTCTTTTAAAAGATAACTGATTTGACTTATAACCGACTGGATGTGTGATAATAAAGAACCTCGAAGTATTCTAAAATATTAAGAAACCTTTTTGAAAGAAGCGTATACTTGGTTTGAAAACATAAGAGTTATACCAGCTCTATGAGAAGTTAGGTGTAACGTCTTAAGAGAGATAAAAAGAATGGTTTAATGGTTTAGAAGTTAAGAGACTTATTCTTAAAAGATAAGAGACTTGACTTAATATGGATGTTTGTGTGAAACCTCATTCGTGAGTAATGAGTACTTGGTTTTTGAAAGGAATAATGTTTCTTGATTCGAAATCGAATGTGTATCGACAAACCATCGCGCGTTAGTAAAGGAAAATGTATTGAATAATTAAGTATTATTAAAACCAGAAACCTCCATCCGCATAGAAGCTAAGACGAGACAAAATGATATTACATTTTCTAGATCATGGTCGCTTAATAAGATTGATTATGAACAAGAATAACCTACTTTATGGCATATGTTACTCAATTGTTTTAAAAGAGATTAAGGCATTGAACTATGAAACTTTTCAAAAAGAGACTTGTGTAAATCAAATTAGGCAACCGGACTTTAGGAAAAGAAAGGCATTGTGTTATCTTAAAATGGCGTAAAACATAAGGTGTTATAACTTTTATGGGAAGTTGGTTATAACGACCTTATGAAAACAAAAGAAAGGTTTTATCATTGGTTTTAATGTGGTAACTTGACTTTAAAAAGAGAAGTGTTTTGTCAAAAAGAAGGCATGGTGTTGCCTTAATTTGGTTTTAAAAAGGAAAGTATGGAAGTTGTTTTGGTTACTTAAAAGATATAAGTCACTCTATTTTTTTATACTACGTATCGGGTGACTTTTAGATCTCTTTAAAAGGAATTTAACGACGTAGTACTTTAGTGGTTAAAACCGGACTTGGGCATAAAATGAAAGTACTTGAGTTGTGTATAAACTTGCCTATGCTTGTTGTTGTGAAACTTGCCTATGCTTGTTGTAAAACTTGCCTACGCTTGTTGTGATAGCCTTTGTTGTGCAAGAATTGTGTTTCTATACTACCGCCTCTCGATGGAGGTCGGTTGACTTGTTGAGAACTTACTGGGCGTGACCGGCAGTGACGGATAAATTCCACGCACGCCTCGCTGATAGTGTTACTTTGTTAATCGCTTTGGACATATCGACACGACGCGTAGCACGCGGTATGCTTCCACTTTGATTACCGCTGTTGTCTTATTGTTTCCTTTGGACATACCGACACGACGCGTAGCGCACGTATGCTTCCATTTGGAATGCTGTCTTATTGTTTCCTTGGACTCATCGACACGATGCGCGTAGCGCACGCATGCTTCCATTTGGAATGTTGTCTTATTTGTTCCTTGGACATATCGACACGATCGCCAGCGCACGTATGCTCCCATTTGGATTGCTATCTTATTGTTATCATATCATAAGACTGCCGGCAGTGAGGAAGTGTTATACCCCGTATTTCCAGAGTATGTATGCGAGGACGACGCATTTGAGAACACGCGAAAGATTGGAAAGGAAGAAAGAGGTGATTTTTCCACGGAAAAGTTTCCGTTTTGTGAAGGAAAAAGGTTCGTTAATGGGAATTGATTCCCGATTTGGTATTCGGACTTCTGGAATATTAGAGAATTATGGAATTTTATTTTCTGAATGGTCACGTGGGCCCACGAGAAATTTACGGTTTTGTGGGCCCGCTTTGTTTTTGAGATTTCAGAAATTGGATATTTTCTAAGACGAAATATTCGGGCGAATCGGGGCGACACGTGTCACCCCATGTGGCACCCGCCGATTTTACATTTGGGCACAACACCTGTTAGAGTCGTTGACTAAACGCTTACAGAACTGCGGGCGGAAAATTCGGCTATGTCGCTTTGTTTTTGCGGATTTTTCCGAGAGACGAAACATTCGGACCAACGGGAGGGTGACATGTGTCACCTCACAATGGAGACAAGTGGGCACTTGGCGTAAAACAAGTGGGCAAGTTGGGCTTGATATTTGTGTAGATATTTGTGAGGTTTTAAGGAGTAGGTCTAGGGTGCACTTGGCTTGATCTTGGCCTTACACTTGCCTTGCACTTGGCTAGATCTTGCCATTGTTGGCCTTTGGGTTTGCTATAAATACCCTCCCTTGTGAAGACTTATTCATTCACCTCACTTTGTCTAAGTCTTGAAATCCCTCCTCCTCTAGTAGCTCTCGCCCTAAGCCTCTCCTCCTCCTCCTCGTGGCCTTTGGCCGAGAAGGTCCCCTCATGGTGCTAGCCGTGGGTACCCCTAGCCTAGTTGTTTTCAGATAATACCCTTGTTGTGGTATAGAAATACTCCCCTAGTATTGTTATAATGCCCAAAATACCTTAGCCTTGTACCTTGTAGTATTCCAAAGATACCTCTTTACGTAGAGTCAGGAAATACTACCTTTTGTCCTTTTAGTCTCAAACCGAAACCCTAAGGAAATCTTCATAGTTGGTCAAGTAATTGAGTAGGTTGGTTAGAACTTCTAAGGGTTGTTTGGAGTGGTTTGAGCGCACGGAGCGAGCTAAACCTTGCTCGGAGCGACATTAAACTCGGATAATTTTGGGCTTATCGAGGTAATTATCTTGTCCTCTATTGTAATTGGAAATTACATGTTTGTTAGGATATATAGTTGAAGTATACTATATATGGAACTATACTTAGTATTCGCAAATGTCTTTTGACTTAAGCCCAAGAATTAAGAATCGAACTAAATCAGTATTTACATAGGATCAGACAAAGAGGCTTGTGTAGAATTGTACACGCCAGGTTAGGCGTAAAACCCCCCGGTTGGCTTGGTAGCCTCGATAGAGGAGGAGATTTACGCTGTCATGTGAGGTCTTCTAGAATTTTCTATAGAAAGATAAACTTATGTTTTGGGGTTAATAGACGTTTGACCTTTATAGTGAAAGTACAAGAGTAGCGTATTCTACTCGAGAGTGGAAAGGGCTAGTGCGTTGTAGTACTTGGAGCATTTTGCTTATTGTCGATAAATCGTCGCGAGGTATGTGAACCTCTTCCTATCTTTTCTAGCATGATTGTTGTGAACTATGTAGTACGGTAGACGCATACGTGCTAAGTGATTTGGTTGGGTTAAAACATATGGTGTTATAATAGCTTTATGGGAAGTTAGTTATAACGACCTTATGTAAGTGAAAATGGTTTACTGACGTTAGAAGTTAAGAGACTTGATCTTATAAGATAAGAGACTTAACTTATTTGTTTTAATGTGGATGTTTGTGTGAAACCTCATTCGTGAGTAATGAGTACTTGGTTTTAAAGGGATAATGTTTTATCGATTTCGGAGTCGAATGTGTATCGATGCACCACCGCAGCGTTAATAAAAGGAAAATGTATTGAATAATGATGTGTATTAAAACCAAGAGAAACCTCCATCCGCATGAAGCTAAGATGACAAAATGATATTACATTTTCTAGATCACGGTCTTTGTAATAAGATCGTTATAAACAAGAATAAACTACTCACGTATATGACATATGTTACTTAATTGTTCTAAAAGGAATCAAGTGATTAAGTTTGGGAACTATGAAACCATTTGAAAATGAGAAGCTTGAGTAATCAAACTAGGCAACCGAACTTAGGAAAAGAATGTTGTTACTTGGTTTTGAAAAGGAAGGTGGGTTGGTCATTCTAATACTACGTATCGGTGACTTTTATAAAAGAAATGGATCTCTTTTAAAAGAACTTACGTATGTAGTACTGGGGTTAAAACCCTGACTTTGGTATAAAATGAAAGTACTTTGTGTTGTTGTGAAACTTGCCTATGCTTGTTGTTGTGAAGCTTGGCTATGCTTATCGTGATAACCTTTGTTGTGCAAAGCGTTGTATTTAATGTTACCGCGTCTCTCGATGGAGGTCGGTTGACTTGTTGAGAACTTACTTGACGCGTCAGCGACGGAGAAATTCCACCGCACGCCTCGCTGATAGTATTATTGTTGTTAATCACTTTGGACATACTGACACGATGCGTAGCGCACGGGTATGCTTCCATTTTGGTTAAGGTCTTGTGGTTAATCGCTTTGTATATACTGACACGATGCGTAGCGCACGGGTATGTTTCCATTTTGATTATCGCCTTGTGATTTCCTTTTTGGACATACTGACACGATGCGTAGCGCACGGGTATGCGTCCATTTGGAATGCCGTCCTATTGTTTCCCTCTGGACATACTGACACGATGCGTAGCGCACGGGTATGCGTCCATTTGGAAAGTTGTCTTATTGTTTCTTCGACATACCGACACGATGCGAGCGCACGTATGCTTCCATCCGATTGTCTTGTTGTTGAGGTCACATGGACATGTCTACACCGATGCAGATTCCGGTACGCGCCACGATGCGACCGATTGATGTTGTGGCGTGAGACCATAGTTATATCGAGTGATGATCGCTTTATGTTGTGAATCGTAGTTTGGTTATCATACATGTCTCCCGCTTTATATAGACTAGTATGATTTCATTTACTTTATGCTTTCACATACTTGGTACTGGCCAGACCATCGACTTTCGGGGCCGTTCACGCCGCAGTAGAGGTACATCGGTCGTGGATCCTCGCCATAGGATCACAAGCCAACAGATTTGAAGCTCCGCTTCTCCGAGGCTTATCTTTTAGCAGTGTTCTCGAGTTGTAAGTTCTTGTACATCTGTGGTATGGCGGCCCCGTCCGTCATAGTCAGATATCTTAAGTCTGTAGTAATCGCTGTGGCGGGGTTGTAAAAGGATTAAACCATTCGTGTTTTATGTATATACTGAAGGCAACCGGTTTGGTTGGCCTGTTTAATTATTATATCTCTTGTATAATGACTCATGTTTTATGTTCCGCTGATTTTTCTCTGATGTATGTATCGCTAGGGTGCCCGGGGTAAGGCACCAGTCACGGGCCCGATTTTCGGGGTGTGACATAGTGGTATCGAGCGATTAATCCTCGGAAAGTGTCTGCACCGTGTGCAGTAAGTCTTGATTATCGTGCAGGCACCACATCTATAATCGTGAGGCTATAGGACATTTAGGATTGGTTTCATTCTTCTCATTCCGAGATCGTGCCTTAGAGTCAGAAAGTTGTACCCCTCTGACGTATCTCGTTTTTACCAGTTATGCCTCCGCGCAAGGCAACCAGAGCCCAGAAGGGCAAGGCAGCCGAGGGTGCTGCTAGTGAGATACAGAGGAGTACGAGGGCGCAGCCCGCACAAGACTGAGGTCAGGCTTGACGGCGGGTTCGCGACGCCGCAAAGACCAAAGTGAGTTTAGAGCCGCGGCCGTCGATGAGACTACAAGACTGAGCCTCCATCCCATGCACCAAGGGAGGAGATGGGTTACGCGAGATGGCGATTGTCGCCGTGGTCAGGCGAGATGGACAGCCGACGCAGCAGCCGGCCCAGAGCACCAGCCGTTCACCCCGAGCAGATAGTTTGAGGCTACGGGACTTTACGAGTTGTAGCCCGCGAGTTTTACTGGTCGAGGCTCGAGGATGATCCGCAGGAGTTCATCCGCAGCTACACGGATCACGCGGTGATCAAGGCTTGAGACCGAGTCCGTGACCTTGTTCGCATCGGCCGCGCGTGATACCGCGATCGATTGGTTTGATTCATGGAGCTTTCGGGAGAGCATGCACCTCCAGCATGGGATGAGTTTTCGGCTTTCTCACGCACTTCTTGCCTCCGCATGAGCGAGGGCACGCCGGCATGATTTTTGTTATCGAGACAGAGGGCGACCGTCGGGAGTACAATGTCGAGTTCGATTCTTTGGCTCGATATGTCCTGCGCTTAGTCAGATATGGAGGATGGTGCATCGCCACGCCACCGCTTGATGATTATATGGCCGAAGTCGTGTGCGGGTGTTTCTTCTCACCGCATGGACATTGCCCGCACGCAGCTCATGCACCAGGATGTGAGGCACGGAGGGTCGACGAATGACTGGATCGCCAAGAGGCCGTGACGGCAGGTCCTGGTGGCTTTCGAGGCGGACCGCCAAGAAGAAAGTTAGTTATATACCCCACCGCACAGAGTGGTCCTCCACCGCCTTGTGAGCGTCGTGGCTCCGGGTTCAGATTTTCGGCAGAGGGTGTTAACCACCAAGCCACCCCTACCTCGTGACTATTGGTAGACTCCATTTTGGAGAGTGTCGTGCTAGATTGGGAGTTTGTTTTGCATGCGACAGCAGGCCATTTTTCGAGGAACCGTCCACCAAGGGAAGCGGATGTTACGACTCACCTTCAGATCTGTGGCTGGTTTATCACCTTCATACATGCCTGGCAGGCGTGCCTATGATTAGAGAGCGGTAGTTTCCGGTATATCCTTAACCTCTAGAGTTTTGGTATGCTTGTTATGATGATCTCATTATTGTGTGCTATGTACGGATAGAATTGTGATATTGTGAGTTTGAAAACATGTTTAGTTGGGAGGTTACGTATGGGGCATGGTAAGATGAACCTTAGACTATGTCACGATCGAGACCTTAGGGTAAGGTCGTCTTGAGATTAAAGAATCGCTTTATGTTTGACTTTTATCGAGTAGTAGTATACGGGATTTATTTGTGTGATAAGTCCGTGGGTAGTGTGAGACGGAAGTGGTAGCTTTCATGTGAATTAGTAAGATTGTTAGGATCGGGAACAAGAGTTTGGCACGGCTGTGGGTCGGGTTGAGGACGTGATACGGTCAACCCGTAGCCCGGATTAAGGTGGGGTCAGTTCGGTGGTCCCGCGAGGTGGTAGGGTCACGAGGATGCTAGGCCCAAGTTTGTATGATCATCGTATGAGTTCGTGGACGCGTCGACCGAAGCGTTCGTAAAGGCCGGAATGGCCTGGAAGTTTGAGGTTAGTAAGATGACCAAGTTCGAGGTGGTGACTCCAAGGTTTTGGGAACCAAGCGATGATCAAGTATGGTACGTATGCTAGAAGAGTTCAAGTGTTCGAGAAGGGCACGACGAGTAAGGAAGGAAGATAACGTGTGTTATTTCGACTGCCGCATGGCGTTGGCAATTTGTTAGAAGAGCTTCTTCGATATCCGTCTTGTGAAGGAACATTCGGACGAATGTTTCTAGAGAGGAGAATGTTATACCGTATTTCCGAGTATGTATGCGAGGACGACGCGAGAATACGCAGAAAGATGGAAAGGAAGAAAGAGGTGATTTTTCCACGGAAAAGTTTCCGTTTTTGTGAAGGAAAAGGTTCGTTAATGGGAATTGGATTCGATTTGGTATTCGGACTTCTGGAATATTAGAGAATTATGGAATTTTATTTTCTGAATGGTCACGTGGGCCCAGGAGAAATTTACGATTTTGGGGCCCGCTTGTTTTTTGAGATTTCAGAATTGGATATTTTCTAAGACGAAATATTCTGGCGAATCGGCGACACGTGTCACCCCATGTGGCACCCTTGGCCGATTTTACATTTGGGCACAACACCTTGCTAGAGTCGTTCGACTAAACGTTTTCGCGTAACTGCGAAGCGGAAAATTCCGCTATGTCGTTTTGTTTTTGCGGATTTTTCCGAGAGGCGAAACATTCGGACCAACGGAGGTGACATGTCACCTCACAACGGAGACAAGTGGGTGACTGGCGAAACAAGGGCAAGTTGGGCTTGATATTTGTGTAGATATTTGAGGGTTTTAAGGAGTAGGGTCTAGGTGCACTTGGCTTGATCTTGGCCTTACACTTGCCTTGCACTTGGCTAGATCTTGGCCATTGGTTGGCCTTTGGGTTTGCTATAAATACCTCCTCCTGTGAAGACTTATTCATTCACCTCACTTTGTCTAAGTCTTGAAATCCCTCCTCCTCTAGTAGCTCTCGTCCTAAGCCTCTCCCCTCCTCCTCCTTGTGGCCTTTGGCCGAGCGGTCCCCTTTGTGGTGCTAAGTGGGTACCCCTAGCCTAGTTGTTTCGTATAATACCCTTTGTGGTATAGAAATACTCCCTAGTATTGTTATAATGCCCAAAATACCTTAGCCTTGTACCTTGTAGTATTCCAAAGATACCTCTTTACGTAGAGTCGGAAATACTACCTTTTGTCCTTTTTAGTCTCAAACCAAACCCTAAGGAAAATCTTCATAGTTGGTTGAAGTTGAAGTTGGTTAGAACTTCTAAGGGTTGTTTGGAGTGGTTGAGCGCACGGAGTGAGCTAAACCTTGCTCGGGAAGCGACATTAAACTCGGATAATTTTGGGCTTATCGAGGTAATTATCTTGTCCTCTATTGTAATTGGAAATTACATGTTTGTTAGGATATATAGTTGAAGTATACTATATATGGAACTATACTTAGTATTCGCAATGTCTTTTGACTTAAGCTGAAGAATTAAGAATCGAACTAAATCGTATTTACATAGATCAGATTGCAAGAGCTTGTAGAATTGTACACGTCCAGGTTAGATGTAAAACCCCGGTTGGCTTAGTGGCCTCGATAGAGAGAGATTTACGCTGTCATGGGGAGGTCTGCCGAATTTTCTATAGAAAGATAGAAACTTATGTTTTGGGGTTAATAGACGCGTTTGTGACCTTTATAGGTGAAAGTACTAAGAGTAGCGTATTCTACTCGAGGTGGAAAGGGCTAGCAAGGTTGTAGTACTGGAGCATTTTGCTTATTGTCGATAAATCGTCGCGAGGTATGTGAACCTCTTCCTATCTTTTCTAGCATGATTGTTGTGAACTATGTACGGTAGACGCATACGTGCTAAGTGATTTGGTTGGGTTAAAACATATGGTGTTATAATAGCTTTATGGGAAGTTAGTTATAACGACCTTATGTAAGTGAAAATGGTTTACTGACGTTAGAAGTTAAGAGACTTGATCTTATAAGATAAGAGACTTAACTTATTTGTTTTAATGGATGTTTGTGAAACCTCATTCGTGAGTAATGAGTACTTGGTTTTAAAGGGATAATGTTTTACTGATTTGAGTCGAATGTATCGGCTGCACCACCGCAGCGTTAATAAAAGGAAAATGTATTGAATAATGATGTGGTATTAAAACCAAGAGAAACCTCCATCCGCATGTAAGCTAAGATGAGACAAAATGATATTACATTTTCTAGATCACGGTCGCTGTAATAAGATCGTTATAAACAAGAATAAACTACTCACGATATGACATATGTTACTTAATTGTTCTAAAAGGAATCAAGTGATTAAGTTTGGAACTATGAAACCATTTGAAAATGAGAAGCTTGAGTAATCAAAACTAGGCAAACCTGGAACTTAGGAAAAGAATGTTGTTACTTGGTTTTGAAAAGGAAGGTGGGTTGGTCATTCTAATACTACGGTATCGGGTGACTTTTATAAAAGAAATGGATCTCTTTAAAAGAACTTACGTATGTAGTACTTTGGGGTTAAAACCGGACTTTGGTATAAAATGAAAGTACTTTGTGTTGTTGTGAAACTTGCCTATGCTTGTTGTTGTGAAGCTTGGCTATGCTTATCGTGATAACCTTTGTTGCAAAGCGTTGTATTTCGTATTACCGCTGCCTCTCTCGAGAGGTCGGTTGACTTGTTGAGAACTTACTTGACGCGTCAGCGGTGACGGAGAAATTCCACGGGTACGTTCCTGTTGATAGTATTATTGTTGTTAATCACTTTGGACATACTGACACGATGCGTAGCGCACGGGTATGCTTCCATGTGGTTTGATGTCTTGTGGTTGATCGCTTTGGATATATCGACACGATGCGCGTAGCGCACGTATGTTTCCATTTTGATTATCGCCTTGTGATTTCCTTTTGGACATATCGACACGACGCGTAGCGCACGGGTATCGCCCATTTGGAATGCCGTCTATTGTTTCCTCTCGACATATCGACACGATCGTAGCGCACGTATGCGTCCATTTGGAAAGTTGTCTTATTGTTTCTTGGACATACCGACACGACGCGCGTAGCGCACGTATGCTTCCATCTGGATTCTTGTCTTGTTGTTGAGGTCACATGGACATGTCTACACCGATGCAAGATTCGGCACGCGCCACGATGCGACTCGATTGATGTTGTGGGCGTGAGACCCATAGTTATATCGAGTGATGATCGCTTTATGTTGTGAATCGTAGTTTGGTTATCATACATGTCTCCCGCTTTATATAGACTAGTATGATTTCATTTACTGCTTGCGCTTTCACATACTTGGTACCAGATCGACTTCCTTCGGCTGCGTTCATGCCGCAGTGAGGTACATCGGCCGTGGATCCTCGCCATAGGATCACGATTCAACAGATTCAAGCCCGCTTTCTCCGAGGCTTATCTTTGGTAGTGTTCCTCGAGTTGTAAGTTCTTGTACATTCGTGGTATGGCGGGGCCCCGTCCGTCATAGTCATTGTATATCTTAGAGGTCCAGAGTAATGCTTGTGTGGTTGTAAAAGGATTAAACTGTTCAGGTTTTATGTATATACGGAAGGCAACCGCTTTGGTTGGCCTGTTTATTTATTATATCTCTTGTATAATGACTCATGTTTTATGTTCCGCTGATTTTTCTCTGATGTATGTATCGCTAGGGTGCTCGGTAAGGCACCACCACGCCCGATTTTCGGGGTGATGCGAAGCGTACTCCACGCAGGATTGATGTTGGGCGTGAGACCGAATTGATATAATCATGTGTGTGTAATCGTAGTTTGGTTATCATATCCGTCTCCCGCTTTTATAGACTATTATGATTTCATTTACGATTTTACGATTTCACATACTGTACCGCCAGATCGACTCCTTCGGGGCCGCGTTCATGTCGCAGTAAATACATCGATTGTCGATCCTCGTTAGGATCTCATTCCAGCGTTTTGGGAAGCTCCGCTCCGTGAGGCTTATCTTTGGTATGTTACCACGAGTCCGTAAGTTCTTACGCTCAGTGGTATGGCGGGCCCTGTCCCGTCATAGTTGTTGTATAAATCTTAGAGGTCTATAGACTGCCACAAGTGGTGTAAGGATCAGAATCGCTCAAATGTATATATATATATATGTTGGAAGGCAACCGTTTTGGTTGGCCTATTTGCTTTTATTTATCATGTCTCTTGTTTCATATTTATGCTTTATGTTCCGCTGATTTTCTCTGATGTTGTATCACTAGGGTGCCCGGGGTAAGGCACCAGTCACGGGCCCCGGTTCGGGTCGTGACAACATTTTCCTTTATTAACGCTGCAGTGGCTTGTTCGATTCTTATTCTCATTTGTGCCGTAACTTAGCCAAGTCAACTTGGCTCCAAATACCTCCTAACGACCCTTACCAACATCCCCCATAAGACTTGGTAAGAACTTAGGATAACTTAGACATAACCTTTACGTAGAGTAAATCAACATACATACCTCTTAACTTTTAAGCGTAGAAGGAATCATGAAATAGTACTACATGTATATTCCATACATAGAATCATGTCAAAAGAAGGAAGAGGTTCACATACCTCGCGACGATTATCGACAAATAGCAAAATGCTCCAAAGTACTTCAACCTTGATAGCTATTCCATACTTCAAGTAGAATACGCTATACTTAGTACTTCAACCTATAATGGCCATAATACGTCAATTAACCTTTAGCTTCGAACGTAGAATATTCTAAGTGCAAAGTCACTAAATTCTACGGAAAATCGGACATCACTTCCTTTGTTTCTACATACTTTGCCACCTTTTTCAAGGCCGAATTCAATAACCAAACATGCCACATTTAAGACCCAACAATTCATCTAACCAAAGGGGATTACACGCCTTAATAGGTCGTGTAAAATTCCGCCCCACAAATTAATACGAAACTAGTTCCATATTTAAAGTCATTCTTGGCTAAACATATACAACAACACAAAGTCCTTTTCCAATTCTTTTTCAATCCAACATCTTAGGTCTAACATGTTATATTGTCATAAACAACTTACCAATTATAATTCCTTCCTTATATAGCATGTGACGATTAAACTAATAATCAAATTGAATTGAAATCTCAAGGCTAAACATACTAGTTTTCGGATTAGGGTTCCAATATCCATAACACTTATCAACTTCATAATATATATCTCATACTTGCTAATATCCATAGCTACAACAATAAGTAATCTTAATTACTAAAACGACAAGAATTTTACCTTTACAAGCCCTTATAATTTCCAAGATTCAATGTCGCTCCTTAGCAATTCTTAGCTCCTTTCCTTTACGCTCCAATCCGCTATTTGAAGCCTTTAGAAGCTCACAACCAACTTCTCTTCCATTTCCAATCAAAACCTATGAAAATGCCTTAGGTTTTCGCCTTGCGACTAACGTGAAAACGCCGTTTTCCGAAATCTTTCTATTGAGATATCCTTACAATACCCTTAGGGACCTTGGGTTAAAGTCTTGAGAATAATGGATCAAAACTTCAAAACTACAAAATTTTTGTGTTGAAAAAGTGACAAAGCCGAGAGCAATACCTCAAGCACAATGTTGTTGTGATTTTTCTAAGTGTTAAAAGAGCTAGTCTTGCACTAGTTGTGTATATATAATACAATGGATGGCTTATATTGCAATACTTGAGTGGCTAGGATGAGAGTAATTAATTAATTGGCCAAGTGGACAAGTTGACTTGGTCAATAAACTCAAGCTTGCAAGACTTGATCTTTTACCTTGGTCAATGACCATCTTACCCTTGCTTCAATTTCATCCAAGACCAATGTGGGGAGGTGCCACGTGTCGCCCTCCCATTCGTCCATAAAATTTCGTAACCCTCGTGGGCCCCACAAAACGTAAAATTCCTCGGGTGGGCCCCTCGTGACCAAATCCGTAAAAATAAATTTCCATAATGATAATAAGTTCCATACTCTTCAATTAATGCATTTTGAGAATCTAATTCTCACCAACGAACATTTCTCCTTTCTGACGTTCGGAAGATTTTCCGTCGGAAAAACAATTCTTCCTTTCGTACCCTTTTCAAGTCTTGAGTTCCTTACGTACATTCTTTTAAACATGTCCTTGAATTACGGGGTGTAACATTCTTCCCCCCTTAGAAACATTCGTCCCCGAATGTTCTTTCGGTGTCCAATTTAATTAGATAGCGACATAGTCTCCCTTTACTACACCCTTCATACAACATATGCCACCCATGGCCACATAACAATACTTATACTAAGATGTCAACCTTGACACTCACGAAGCCAACTAGTCCATACTCATAATGACCTTAAAGTCTGTCATAAACATCTCTACTAGGTCTACTAGGGTCTGACGACTGTATCATCACCGGGCAAATCTCATATACCCGCTCAGCTACCACCCCAAACACTCACGGGTGTAGTTAGCTCGAAAGGTTCTTATGGGTTCAGGCTCTATTCCTTTACACTTGGTTGCCATCTTCCTTACTGGTCGTACTCTTTCCGTACTTCCAACTCATACTAGCATACATACATAACTTCCATACCGATTCTGGCCCCCCAATCTTTTGGAGTCACTCTTTTAAACAACCTAAGGCCATTTTCGGCTTTCACGACCTGGTTCCGGTGGAACGCGTCCACGAACACGTAAAACAATTAACTAGACTTGGGCCTTGCACCCTCGTGACCCTGTCACGTAGCGGAACTACTACCAACTGATCCCACTCTATTTCAGGCTATGGGGCGACCCGTAATAGGTCCTCAACCCGACTCAGCGTCGTACTTAACTCTTACCTTAGTCTGAATAAAATCTTATTGCCCGAGAAGGCCTTATATATACCTAAGGTCTCGGCGGTTATTAATACTCTTAGGCTCGCTATCACGACAACCGGCCCGTGGATCGTGTCTTACCACGGCACCCTAGTGATACAACATCGAGAAAATCAGCGGAAATAAAAACATAAACATGAAACAAGAGACATGATAAATAAACAAAGCCAACCAAAGCGGTTGTCAGATATATACATAAAAACCCGAACAGTTATCCTTTTACAAACTCGCCACAGCGATTACTGCACCTCTAAGAAGTGACAACAACTATGACGGACAGGGCCCCGCCATACCACGAATGTACAAGAACCTACATGTTATACCGTATTTCAGTATATGCGTAAGGCGACGTAGAAAAGTTTGGGCTTTAAAGTAGGCTTGGCGAATATTTTTGTGCACAACACCGGTTAGAGTCGTTTTCGACTAAACGCTTTACACAACTTCATGGCGAAAATTCCGGCTATGTCATTTTTATTTTTGCGGATTTTTCCGAGAGGCGAACATTTTGGACCAACGAGAGGCGACACTTGTCACCTCAAGTTGGTGGAGTGTGGCGTAAGCTTGGCCGAAAGGGTGCCATAATTGGTAGGATATTTTGTGAGGGTTTTGGAGTAGGGACTAGGGGCACTTGGGCACATCTTGCCCTCCACTTGCCCCACTTGGCTAGATCATGGCCCTTGATTTCCTATAAATACCCCTCCCCTTTGAAGACTTCTTCATCCTAAAAACTTTCCTAAGTCTTGAAAGTGCCTTCCCCCTCTCTTGTAGTGTCTCTTCCAAAGAGTCCCCCTCCCCCTTTGAGAAAGCCCCTTGGCGAGAGCCCTCCCTCGGCGAGAGTACCCCTTCCTAGTGGGGTTGGTAGAGGGTATACACCCCCTTGTGGTGTTGTCTCGTATAAATACCCCCCTCTTGGTAGAAATACTCTCCAAAGTATTGTTACTATACCCAAATTACCTTAGCCATTTACCTTGTAGTATTCCAAAGATACCTCTATACGTAGAGCCCGGAAATACAACCTTATGTCCTTTTTGTCTCAAACCGAAACCCTAAGGAAAACCTTCATAGCTGGTTGAAGTGTTAAGTAAGTTGTAGAACTTCTAAGGGTTGTTGGAGCGGTTGAGCGCCAGGTAGGAGCTAAACGTTGCTCAGATCGACATTTATACTCGGATAATTTTGGGCTTATCGAGGTAAATACTCATGTCCTTATATTCAAATTGGAAAATACATACAGTATTAGTATACAAAAGAATATAAGATTCATAGAAGAGATTTGAACTGTAATAAAAGGATATTATAGAAAAGACTTGAACTGGAATCACATCAGAAGATTAATCTACCGAGTAGTCTAGACTTTGATAGACTTGTATAACCTTTATAGGTTGAATATTCTGTGAGTAGCATGTGCTACTTGGAAGGTGGACAAGGCTAGCCGGGTTATAGCCGTTGAGCGTTTTGCTACTAGTCGATAATCGTCGCGAGGTATGTGATTCTTCCTATACTCTTGAGCATGAAGTATTTTAAAAGAAATATATTATAGTACGGTAGACGTACGTGTGGCAATGTCTTTTGACTTAAGCCTGAATAATATGTATATATAATATGGTAGACGTACGTGTGCTAACTGAATATAGTTGTACGACAATGTCTTTTGACTTAAGCCTAAATAATAAGAACCTTGAAATATTTTTAAAAGAAGTATATATATAGTACGGTAGACGTACGTGTGTTAACTGAATGTAGTGTTACGGCAATGTCTTTTGACTTAAGCCTGAATAATAAATAATCTTGAAGTTTTCAAAAGATTAATAAACCGTTTTGAAAGAAGAGTAATACTTGGTTTTGAAAACATAAGAGTTATACTAAGCTTTATGGGAAGTTAGGTATAACGTCTTACGAAGGGTAAAGAGGATGATTTACTGATTTAGAAGTTAAGAGACTTGACTTAATATGAATGTTTGTATGAAACCTCATTCGTGAGTAATGAGTACTTGGTTTTAAAGGAATAATGTTTCATCGATTTGAAATCAAAATGAGTATCGACAAACCACCTGCGCGTTAATAAAGGGAAATGTTTTGATTAAAGAAGTATTATTAAAACCAAGAGAAACCTCCATCCGCATAGAAGCTAAGATGAGACAAAATGATATTACATTTCCTAGATCATGGTCGCTTAATAAGATTGATTATGAACAAGAATAACCTACTCACATATAAGGCATATGTTTCGATTGTTTAAAAGAGAATTATATTCTTAAATGAATAAGACTATGAACTACGAAACCTTTCTAAAATAAGAAACGTGAACCTTTGAAATTAGGCAAACTTGAACGATTGGAAAATAATGTTGTTACTTGATTTTGTTGGGTTGTGATAGCCTTGTAATACTTTCTTGTTGATTTGATAAGTAAACATGTTAGGATACTACGCGTGTTAGTATCTTGTGATTGTTGTGTAAGGGGGTCATTCTTGCTTACGTTGCTAACCGGTAAGTCCGTTGTACTATTATTATATCACCTACCCCCTTGACTTGTTATACCGAGGGCTTGCCACCCTTGATGCGGGTCTATACGGCCTATGCGGTCTGTGAGACTATGCGGAGCAGCGGTATGCTCCAGGATTGATCATTCCGGGTGTTTAGCCCGATGCGGGATGCCTATGCGGTCCATGGACTATGCGGTCTATTGAGACTATGTGGGCTGCGGAGTCGAGCGGATACCGGTTAAGCCGCCTCCGATGCGGGTATACCTCGGTGATGCAGGACCGTGATTCGAGAATACCTCGTGCGTTCTGTGACCTATGCGAGTGCGGTAAGTTCGAGAATAGACGCGCACATTGATATCGCGCGAGTGGCCAACTTCGATCATGTAGTGCGGTCTATAAAGACCTCGTGATCTTGTTTTATAGCATTATTGATGCTGTGGTTTTAGTAGTCGGCTATGCCTTCGCACTTACCCCCGACGGTTTTATTATGACACAGTGGGACACGTGTTTATGTATTCCTTGATGCTTTTATATCATGGATCACGTGATGAGGAAGGTATTCCACGCATGATTGATGTTGTGGGCGTGAGACCCATTGTTATACTTGAGTAATGACTTGAGGCGTGAGTCACGACTTGACATACGCTTTGTGGAATCGTAGTTTGGTTATCATACATGTCTCTCGCTTTATATAGACTACTATGATTTCATTTACGTGATTTTTCGCCACATACTTGGTACCGGTTGTCGACCTCCTTCGGGGCTGTTCATGCCGCGGTAGAGGTACACCGATGTTGATCCTCGCCATGTGGTCATTCAGCGTTTGGGAAGCTCCGTTTCTCGAGGCTTATCGTGGTATAGTCCTGTCAGAGGTACTTACATTCGTGGTATGGTGGCCCTGTCCCGCCATTGTTGTCATGTCACTCTTAGAAGTGTCCAGAGTTGTTGTGGCGAGTTGTATATGGGATGTAATCGTCGGATTTAAGTTTTCATATATACGCCGAAAGGCAATTTTTCTCGATTATTATTTCATACTTCATGTTATTGTTTTATATTCCGATTACTCACGATGTTGTATCACTAGGGTGCCCGGTAAGGCACGATCACGCCCGTTCGGTCGTGACACTCTGCACTCGGGTAACATACCAAAAGAAAAGCCTCAAGAAACGGCTTCCTAACACGCGAATTGTGATCCTATGGCGAGGATCCACAACCGATGTACCTTACTGCGGCATGAACGCGGCCCAAGGAGGTCGATAACAGTACCAAGTATGTGAACGAAAAATCAGAAATGAAATCATAGCGATCATATAAAACAGGAGACATGTATGATAACCAAACTACAGTTCATAACATAAAAGCAGTCATGTCAAGTCAGGGACTCACGCCCTCAAAGTCATCCCTCATGCCCGTGGAACTCCTTCCTCACTGCCGGCAGTCTAGGTATAAATCATGTGGAATACGTGTCTCGGCCCATCCCATGGGACTCGATAAAGAATCATATGGAATACGTGTCTCGGCCCATCCCATGGGACTCGATAAAGAATCATGTGGAATACGTGTCTCGGCCCATCCTACGGACTCGATAAAGAATGTGGAATACGTGTCTCGGCCCATCCACGGGACTCGATAAAGAATAATGTGGAATACGTGTCTCGCCCATCCCATGGGACTCGATAAAGAATCGTGGAATCGTGTCTCGCCCATCCCAGGACTCGATAAAGAATCGGTGGAATACGTGTCTCGCCCGTCCTACGGGACTCGATAAAGAATCATTCATAACAAATCAGCCGCCCTCCATCGAGACGCAGAGTACGCAAATACAACACTTGCACAACAAAGACTATCACCACAAGCATAGGCAAGTTCAATGCACTCATGGACTTACATTTTATTACAACAAATCCGAGTTTTAACCCCAAAGTACTACATACATTAAGTTCTTTTTAAAAGATCCATTTCTTTCACAATAAGTCACACAATACCTGTAGTATAACAATAGAGTGTCTATTTTTTTAAGTAACCCAAAACACTTCCCTTTGTAAAATAAAGTAACCACATTATTTTCCAAACGTTCAAGTTTGCCTAATTTCAAATGCTCAAGTTTCTTATTTTAGAAAGGTTTCATAACTCATAGTCTTAATCCCTTTTAAAACAATTGAGTAACATATGTCTTATGCGTGAGCCGTTTATTCTTGTTTATAACAATCTTGCTACTGACCATGATCTAGAAATGTAATACAATCTTGTCTTATCTTAGCTTCATGCGGATGGAGGTTTCTACTGGTTTTAATAACAATTAGTCAATACATTTCCTTTATTAACGCCGCTGATGGTTTGTTCGATACTTATTCTCATTTCCAAATCAAGAAACATTATTCTTTAAAAGCCAAATACTCATTACTCACGAATGAGGTTTCACAACTTTTTAACAAAATTCATAGTTCTTAACATTTCATAAAACGTCATTTATAAGTTAAGTCTCTTATCTTTCAAGATCAAGTCTCTTAACTTCTAAAATCAATAAATCATTCTATTACTTACATAAAGTCGTTATAACTAACTTCCCATAAAGCTATTATAACACTATATGTTTTAAACCAACCAAAACTCGTTTAGCACACGTACGTCTACCGTACGACATAGTTCACAACAATCATGCTAGAAAAGATAGGAAGAGGTTCACATACCTCGCGACGACTATCGACAAATAGCAAAACGCTCCAAGTACTTCAACCCGTCGGTTACTCCTTAAGCCAAGTAGATCACGCCACACGTAGTACTCCACTCCTAAAACGGTCATAGTACTTTTATCAAACCTTTCTTACCATTGAAGACTTATACCAATAAAAGCCCTCTAATTCTACGGAAAATTCGGCAGCACTTCCCCCGTTTTTACTCACTTTTCCATCTTTCTCCACGGCCCGAATAACCGTAATATATATATACCATATATATATAAGGCGTAATAATTAAACAACATAAAGAAGGGGATTACACGCCCAAACGGTAACGCGGTTTACTATCACGCCTCCATAATAACAATAAGTAAAAGAAGGGGATTACGCGCCCAACCGTGAACGGTTTACTATCACGCCTTCATAAAAATACAATAATTAAAAAGGGATCACACGCCCAAGCTAACGCGATTGAAAAATCTTTCCTTAATGAAATGTAAATACGATCAATGTAAATACGGTCAAAGTAAATACGGTCCAAAGTAAATCTGATCCTTAAGTTGGGGTCCTTGGCCAACTTTGTCCATTTTACTTATCCAATTTACTCATTAGTCATCCAACTTATATTTCCATTCTTAATATAAGTTATAGTTACTTTGTTAATTACTTCTTCACAAGTAAGATACGTTTTTACCATTTTAATGGCAAACGGCCAATCCTTTCTTTTAACAAGTTAACAAGATCCAACTCTTCCAAACTTTACTCCATATATTATATATTCATAATATACTTATAATATATGTATATTGACCAAATCACAAAGAGGTTTAAGTTTCACTACCTCAAAATAGCCCAAATTTTTCCAAGAACTTAATGTCGCTCCAAGCAAGTCTTAGCTCCAATCTTTATGTTACAAACCACCACAAATCACCCTATGAAGCTCCTCACCATCATCTCTTCAAGAACCAACTTAAACAAGTGAAGAACACTTATGTTTACCCCTCCAAGAGCTCTCGGCCAAGGTTGTTTTTGTGGCTAGGGATGTGAAATCTTTTCTATCTTTTGGTTAAGAGTCTTCCTAACACACTAGGGAAGAACACTTAAGAGTTTAGGAATTATTGGACAATGTTTGGTTAGGGGTGTGGTCGGCGAGAGCTAGGAGAGAGGAGGAGAGGAAAATATTTCTCAAGTCTTGAAATATCTAAGTGTGCAAGATTTCATCAACAAAGGGTGTATATATAGGACAACCAAGGGCTAGGATGAAGGCAAGTGTGTGGTTGAGATTAAGGACAAGTGTGTATGGGTCCCACAAGCCACTTGTCCACACTAAAATATCTTGCAAGACAAGGCCACTTGTCTTGCCACATGGCACACAATTTCGGCCACAAGGCCACCTAGGGGTGACACGTGTCGCCTCCTACTGCCAAAATATTTCATCTTCGAAAATATCCATAAAGGCCAAAATCTCAAAACAAAGTGGGCTCCACAAAAGTAAATTCTCCCGTGGCCCCACGTGACCAATTCCGAAATAAAATTCCAAAATTCTAATATTCCACGATTAAATACCAAACTGGGAATCCAATTCCCATTAACGAACCTTTTTCCTTCACAAAACCCTAAACTTTTTCGCCGAAAAATCACATCTTTCTTTCTTTCCAATATTTCTGTCGTATTCTCGTACTTACGTCCTCACATACATACCCTGGAACTACGGGGTATAACATTCTTCCCCCCTTAGAAACATTCGTCCCGAATGTTCCTTCTAAGTCTCCAAAAACACGCGCTTGCGGTATAGTCTTCACTACTATACTTTACAAACCAATTATGCCACACATGGCCATAATATCACATCTGTATGAAACCCAAATCCAAACTAACGAGGCATCACCTCCAAGATGTATAACAACACTAACTCTCACTCCTGGTCCAAAGGATACTCTCCTCGCACCTTCACTTCACAAAAAAAATGATCACTTCCATCATCTTAACACATGTTTGCTTCCTTCCTTACTCGTCGTACCTTTCTCGTACACCCGAACTCTTTCTAGTACACGTACCATATTTCCGTCATCGCTGCAGTTTCCAAAACCTTGGAGTCACTACCTCCAAACTTGGTCATCTTACTGGCCTCAAATTCTTTTAAGGCCATCCCCGCCTTCACGATCCGATTACGTTGAACGATCCACGAACTCGCATACGGTTACCTAAACTTGGTACTAGCACCCTCGTAACCCTACCACCTGGCGGGACCACCTCGAACTGACCCCACCTCATTCTGGGCTGCGGGTTGACCCGCAAATGGCCCTCAACCCGACCCCTAAACGCGCCAAACTCTTGTTCCCCGATCCGGAACAATCCTACTAATTTACGTCATGAAAGCTACCACTTACCTTTCATACCCCTCATGTAATTATCTCACAATATTTTTCACGCATTTCAAGTATTTCGACAAATACTAACCGTAAAATCACCCACTCAAGACGGCCTTGCATCCAAGGTCCTAACTGTTATAAATTCTAAGGCTCACAACTTGTCTCGTCCCCAGACTTACCCTTTTTCTAACCAGGCTTCTAAATCATATTTAACAAAATGCTATCTGATCATAACACTTAAAATATACTCATCTTATCACATATACAAATCTCTAGAGGGTTAAGGATATATCTGTATCTACCGCTTCACTCTAATCATAAGCACATACTGCCAGCATATTGTAGAAGGTGATGAACACCGCCATGACCCAGGTGAGTCCTGCTGTATCCTTCCTATTAGGGCGGTTTCTCGTCACATGGCCCGATGGCGCGAGTAAAACAAGCACGATAAAAGATGACATTCCCGGGATGGCGTCTGCGCATCGTACTGCGAGGAAAACTGAACCCGTGGCTAGAACCCATGTATATCTATGAACTAGAAGCCACGGAGCCACGACCGGCTCGAATACCCGAGCGTCACGAAGGCGTGGAGGACCACCTGTCTTGGCGAAGGTGTATAACTTCTTTGCCAGGCGATCCGCCTCGCAAGTTACCAAAGGACACTGCTGTTCTGGCCTTCTTCTGTTGATCCCGGTCATTCCGTCGACCTCTCCGTGCCTCATCCTAGTGCATGAGCTGCGTGCGGGCAATGTCCATGCGGTGAAGAAGAGCTACCCGAACAAGCCTCGCCAAATAGTCATCGAGCGGTGGCGTGGCGGTGCACTCGTCCTCCATATCTGTCACTAAAGCGGGGACATACCGAGCCAACTAGTCAAACTCCACGTTGTACTCCTAACCGTGCGCCGGATGCGCCTTAACGTCAAAAATCGCCGGCCGAGCCCTCGCCATGTGGAGGCAAGAAATGTGCAAGAAATGCCGCCGAGAACTTGCCAAATGCTGGGGCGCGTGCTCCCCTCGGGGCGATTCCATGAATCAAACCCGATCATTGCGATCACGCGGCCGATGCGAACCGGTCGCGACTCGATCTCGAAGCCTTGATCACTCTCATGATCCGAATCGCGTCGGATGAACTCCTGCGGATCATCCTCGTGCCTCGACCCATAAAACTCGGCGGTGCGACTCGAGAAAGTCCGCTGACCTCAAACTATCCGATCGCGGGTGAACTACGGGTACTCGGTCTGGAATTGCTGCGTCGGCCTATCTCGTGCCTTGCCACTATCACGGCTAATAAGCGGGTCATCTCGCGTAACCCATCTCCTCTGTTCCTTGCCAGTGGTGCGGCGTCTAAGGTGCGTGGCCTCGATAGAGACCGCGCTACTCACTCGCGACTCCGCCTGCTGCGCGCCTCGCAGGCCACGATTTCCTTTCCGGGAGGCATAACTGGCACATAAGAATACGTCAGAGGGAGTCCAACTTGCAACACAGCTCTAAGGCACGATCTCAGAATGAGAAGAATGGAAACCAATCCTAAATATCCTGTAGCCTCCTGATTATAGATGTGGTGCACGACACACCGATAATCAAGACTCTACTAGATACGGTCTGTAGACACTTTCCGAGGACTAACTGCTCTGATACCACTTTTGTCACGACCCGAACCGGGGCCCGTGACTGGTGCCTTACCCCGGGCACCCTAGTGATACAACATCAGAGAAAATCAGCGGAAATAAAAACATAAACATGAAACAAGAGACATGATAAATAAACAGGCCAACCAAAACAGTTGCCTTCTGTATATATACATAAAAATACGAACAGTTATCCTTTTTACAAACTCTGCCCACAACAGTACTACAGACCTCTAAGAAGTGACAACAACTATGACGGGACAGGGCCCCGCCATACCCCTGAATGTACAAGAACCTACAGACTCAGGGTAACATACCAAAAGATAAGCCTCCGAAGAAACGGGGCTTCCCAACACGCTGAACTGTGATCCTATGAGCGAGGATCCACCGATGTACCTCTACTGCGGCGTGACGCGGCCAGGAGGTCGATAACAGTACCAAGTATGTGGCGAAAAATCAGTAAATGAAATCATAACGATCTATATAAAGCAGGAGACATGTATGATAACCAAACTACGATTCATAACATAAAAATCATGTCGGCGGGGACTCACGCCTCAAAGTCATCCTCACGCGTGGAACTCTTTCCTCACCGCGATCTAGGTATAAATCATGTGGAATACGTGTCTCGGCCCATCCCAGGACTCGATAAAGAATCATGTGGAATCGTGTCTCGGCCCGTCCAGTGGGACTCGATAAAGAATCATGTGGAATACGTGTCTCGGCCCGTCCGTGGGACTCGATAAAGAATCATGTGGAATCGTGTCTCGGCCCGTCCGGGACTCGATAAAGAATCATGTGGAATACGTGTCTCGGCCCGTCCGTGGGACTCGATAAAGAATCGGTGGAATACGTGTCTCGGCCCGTCCATGGGACTCGATAAAGAATCATGTGGAATACGTGTCTCGGCCCGTCCATGGGACTCGATAAAGAATCGGTGGAATCGTGTCTCGGCCCGTCCGTGGGACTCGATAAAGAATCGGTGGAATCGTGTCTCGGCCCGTCCCATGGGACTCGATAAAGAATCATTCATAACAAATCAGCCACTTCTCCATCGAGAGCGGTAGCACAAAAATACAACACTTGCACAACAAAGGCTATCACCACAAGCATAGGGAAGTTCAATATACTCATGGACTTACATTTTATTACAACAAATCCGGGTTTTAACCCCAAAGTACTACATACATTAAGTTATTTTTAAAAGATCCATTTCTTTCACAATAAGTCACACAATACCCGTAGTATAACAATAGAGTGACTATCTTTTTAAGTAACCCAAAACACTTCCCTTTGTAAAATCAAGTAACCACATTATTTTCCAAACGTTCAAGTTTGCCTAATTTCAAATGCTCAAGTTTCTTATTTTAGAAAGGTTTCATAACTCATAGTCTTAATCCCTTTTAAAACAATTGAGTAACATATGTCTTATGCGTGAGCCGTTTATTCTTGTTTATAACAATCTTGCTACAGCAGCCATGATCTAGGAAATGTAATACAATCTTGTCTTATCTTAGCTTCTATGCAGATGGAGGTTTCTACTGGTTTTAATAACAATTAGTCAATACATTTCCTTTATTAACGCTGCAATGGTTTGTTCGATACTTATTCTCATTTCCGAAATCAGTAAAACATTATTCTTTAAAAGCCAAGTACTCATTACTCACGAATGAGGTTTCACAACTTTTTAACAAAATTCATAGTTCTTAACATTTCATAAAACGTCATTTATAAGTTAAGTCTCTTATCTTTCAAGATCAAGTCTCTTAACTTCTAAAATCAATAAATCATTCTATTACTTACATAAAGTCGTTATAACTAACTTCCCATAAAGCTATTATAACACTATATGTTTTAAACCAACCAAAACTCGTTTAGCACGTCGTCTCACCGTACTACATAGTTCACAACAATCATGCTAGAAAAGATAGGAAGAGGTTCACATACCTCGCGGCGACTATCGACAAATAGCAAAGCGCTCAAGTACTTCAACTGCTGCTACTCCTTAAGCCAAGTAGCTCACTCCACACGTACGACTCCACTCCTAAACCGGTCATCGTAGTTTTATCAAACCTTTCTTACCATTGAAGACTTATACCAATAAAAGTCCTCTAATTCTACGGAAAATTAGCGTACTTCCCGTTTTTACTCACTTGTCCATCTTTCTCCAAGGCCCGAATAACCGTAATATATATATACCATATATATATAAGGCATAATAATTAAACAACATAAAGAAGGGGATTACACACCCAAACGGTAACGCGGTTTACTATCACGCCTCCATAATAACAATAAGTAAAAGAATGGGATTACGCGCCAACCGTGCGCGTTTACTATCACGCCTTCATAACAATACAATAATTAAAAGGGATCACACGCCCAAAGCGAACGCGATTGAAAAATCTTCCCATGCGAAATGTAAATCTGATCCAATGTAAATACAGTCCAAAGTAAATACGGTCCAAAGTAAATACAGTCCTTAAGTTGGGGTCCTTGGCCAACTTTGTCCATTTTACTTATCCAATTTACTCATTAGTCATCCAACTTATATTTCCATTCTTAATATAAGTTATAGTTACTTTGTGAATTACTTCTTCACAAGTAAGATACGTTTTTACCATTTTAATGGCAAACGGCCAATCCTTTCTTTTAACAAGTTAACAAGATCCAACTCTTCCAAACTTTACTCCATATATTATATATTCATAATATACTTATAATATATGTATATTGACCAAATCACAAAGAGGTTTAAGTTTCACTACCTCAAAATAGCCCAAAATTTTCCAAGAACTTAATGTCGCTCCAAGCAAATCTTAGCTCCAATCTTTATGTTACAAACCACCCCAAATCACCATATGAAGCTCCTCACCATCATCTCTTCAAGAACCAACTTAAACAAGTGAAGAACACTTAGGTTTTCCCCTCCAAGTGCTCTCGGCCAAGGTGGTTTTTGTGGCTAGGGATGTGAAATCTTTTCTATCTTTTGGTTAAGAGTCTTCCTAACACACTAGGGAAGAACACTTAAGAGTTTAGGAATTATTGGACAAGGTTTGGTTAGGGGGGGTGTGGTCGACGAGAGCTAGGAGAGAGGGAGGGAGAGGAAAATATTTCTCAAGTCTTGAAATATCTAAGTGTGCAAGATTTCATCAACAAAGGGTGCATATATAGGACAACCAAGGGCTAGGATGAAGGCAAGTGTGTGGTTGAGATTAAGGACAAGTGTGTGTGGGTCCCACAAGCCACTTGTCCACACTAAAATATCTTGCAAGACAAGGCCACTTGTCTTGCCACATGGCACACAATTTCGGCCACAAGGCCACCTAGGGGGGTGACACGTGTCGCCCTCCTACTCGTCCAAAATATTTCATCTTCTGAAAATATCCATAAAGGCCAAAATCTCTAAAACAAAGTGGGCCCCAAAAAACCGTAAATTCCTCCCGTGGGCCCCACGTGACCAATTCCGGAAATAAAATTCCAAAATTCTCTAATATTCCACGAAGTCCAAATACCAAATCTGGGAATTCAATTCCCATTAATGTCACGACCAGCGGGCGTGATGGTGCCTTACCGGGCACCCTGGTGACACAACATCGAGTCAGTGTCAGGAACATAAAACAACAACGGAGATATGAAATATAAAACAATAATCAGTGAAAACTTGCCTTTGGCGTATATATAACCATCAACTCTTTTACAAATGAACGGCTTAATCCTTTTTACCAACCACACTTGCGATTACTACGGACCTCTAAGAATGATACGACCGTAGTGGCGGGGCGGGGCCCGCCAAACCCACGAATGTAAACACTTACTCTGACGGGGACTATACCGTGATAAGCCTCGGAGAAACGGAGCTTCCCAAACGCTGACGTGACCACGAGAGCTAGGATCGGCGATGTACCTCAACTGCGGCGATGAACGCGGCCGAAGGAGGTCGTCAGTCATGCAGTATGTGAAACTAAAAATAAATCGTAAATGAAATCATAGTAGTCTATACAAAGCGGAGACATGTATGATAACCAACTACTGATTCACCATAAATAAGCGATCGTGTCAGTCGTGGACTCACGCCTCAAGTCATCACTTAATTTAACAATGGGTCTCACGCCCAGCATCAATCGTGCCCGTGGAATACCTTCCTCACCGCCGTGATTTATGGTATACAAGCACCAAGGAATACACATGAACACCAGTCCCACTGTGTCCTAATAAAACTGCGAGGTAGAAATGCGAAGGCATAGCCGACTACTAACACCCACAGTACCAACAAGGTCATAAACTGTATCATAAGATCTGTCTAGACCGTCACATGATCAAAGCTGGCCACTTGCCCGCAGTATCTAATGTGCGCGTCTAGTCCTGGAACTTCCCGCAGCTCCGCATAGGCCAATCTCATCGGCCCGCATGGTATTCCCGCGTCGAGGGTAGCTACTCCGGCGTCGCCCCGACTTTCGAGTCGCGCACGCGAGGACCGCATGCCCGTAAGGGCGACACTAACCTGGAACTCTCGTAGCTCCGCATAGGCCCCCAGGACCCGCATGAGGTATTCTCGAATCATGGTCCCAGACCGCCTGAGTCTACCCCGCATCGGAGGGCAGCTTAACCCCCGGAATCATCTCAAGAGATGAATGCCACCATACTATCATAACGACTGATAGTTAATAAGCACAATCAAGGGAAACCCCTTTACACAAACATCACAAGATACTAACACACGTAGCATCCTAACACGTTTACTTATCACAGCAACAAGAAAGTATTACAAGGCTATCACAAACCAATACAATCAAGTTATTCACACAAGGTACTTTCTACTAACAAGTTCGGGTATCTATCCCCAAAGTACTTCACACATTAAAATCTTAAAAAAAGATCTGTTTCTTTCACATAAGTCACACAATACCCGTAGTATAAAATAGAGTGACTGTCCTTTTAAGAAAACCAAAACTCTTACCTTTGTAAAATCAAGTAACAACATAATTTTTCAAACGTCCAAGTTTGCCTAATTTCAAATGTTCACGTTTCTTATTTTTAGAAAGGTTTCGTAGTTCATAGTCTTATTCATTTAAGAATATAATTCTCTTTTAAACAATCTGAGAAACATAAGCCTTATATGTGAGTAGGATATTCTTGTTTATAACAATCTTATTACATGACCATGATCTAGGAAATATCATTTTGTCTCATCTTAGCTTATGCGGATGGAAGTTTCTCTTGGTTTTCATAATACTTAATTATTCAAAACATTTCCTTTTATTAACTGCGATGGTTTGTCGATACACATTACGATTTCAAATCGAGAAAGCATTCTTAAGCCGTTATACCTAACTTCCCATAAAGCTAGTATAACTCTTAAGTTTTCAAACACCAAGTATTACTTCTCCTTTCAAAATGATTCAAAATCTTTTGAAAATACTTCAAGTTCTTTCTTATCATATAACAAGCGATTATAGTTCAAATCGATTACCTTTTAAAAACCACATGTATTCTCTTACTAACATAAAGTTTATAACCAACTTCCCATAAAGCCGTTATAACACTTTATGTTTTAAACCATTCAAACACATTTAGCACGTACGCGTCACCGTACTACATAGTTCACACATATCATGCTAGAGATAGGAAGAGGTTCACATACCTCGCGGCGATTATCGACTAATAGCAAAATGCTCGAGTACCTCGCCGTCGGCTACTCCTTAAGCCAAGTAGAACGCCACACGTAGTACTTCAACCTATAAGGCCACAAGCGCTTATTAACATTTAGGTCTCATCGTAGAACTTTCTCTGAAATTTCAGTGACACCTCCATGACAGCGTAAATCTCTCTCTATCGAGGCTGCCAAGCCAACCGGGGTTATACATCTAACCCTAACGGGTACAATTCTACTCCACGGTACTACTACAAGTCTCTTGTGTCTGATCACATGTAATTCTGATTCGATTGATTCGATTCTTGAGCTTAAGTCAAAAGACATTGCGCGATACTAAGCTTAGTTCTATATATAGTATACTTCAACTATATAATCAACAACATGTAATTTCCAATTACAATAGAGGACAAGATATTTACCTCGATAAGCCCATAATTATCCAAGTATAAAGTCGATCTGGGCAATCGTTTAGCTCGACTCAGGCGCTCAACCCGCTAAACCACCCTTAGAAGTTCTAACCAACACACCTGATACTCCAACTGATGGAGATTTTCCTAGGGTTTCGGTTTTGTGGTAGTGGGAAGTATAATAGTATAACCGGGCTTTTGTAAAGGTATAACCTTAGAATACTACAAGGTATACGGCGAAGGTAATTTGGGCATTCTAACAATACGTGGAGAGTATTTCTATACCCGCAATGGGGGGTATTATACGACAGCAACGAGGCTAGGGGTACCCACGGCTAGCACCACAGGAGGGGGTGTCTGCCCTCGGCCTACCCCACTGGGGACTCTCGGCGAGGGGAGGAGGGCTCTCGGCAAGACACCACACTGGGGAAGGAAGAAGCTTTCAAGACTTAGGCAAATTGTGAAATGAATTAGTCTTCCAAGGGAGGGGTATTTATAGGTCAAGTGAAAGCCAACCAATGGCCAAGATCTAGCCAAGTGTTAGGCAAGTGTAGGGCCAAGATTCACCCATGTGTACCTAGCCAACTTGCACACAAAATATCTACCAAAATATCTCCCACTTGCCTTCCCAAAATCGTCCATGTGCCGCCCACTTTGCCCACCAATGAGAGGGTGCCAAGTGCCGCCCTCTCGTTGGTCCAAAATGTTAGTCTCTCGGAAAAATCATAAAAATACTAAATGACATAGCGGAAATTCCCTACGAAAGTGTGGAAAGCGTTTAGTCGAAAACGACTCTAGCAAGGTGTTGTGCACAAACATATTTCGGCCCAAAGGTGCCACGTGGGGGTGACACGTGTCGCCCCGATTAAATCAAAATATTTCGTCTTAGAAAATATCCAGCGGCCAAAATCTCAAAATCAAAGCGGGCCCCACAAAACCGTAAATTTCTCCCGTGGGCCCCACGTGACCATTTTCGAAAATAAAATTCCATAATTCTCTAATATTCCAGGAAGTCCGAATACCAAATCTGGGAATCCAATTCCCATAAACGAACCTTTTTCCTTCACAAAAACCGGAAACTTTTCCGTGGAAAAATCGCCTCTTTCTTCCTTTCCAATCTTTCTGTCGTATTCTCGTACGTACGTCCTCGCATACATACCCTGGAACTACGGGGTATAACATTCTTCCCCCCTTAGAAACATTCGTCCCGAATGTTCCTTCTAAGTCTCAAAACGAACACGTGACAGTATAGTCTTCACTACTATACTTACGAAACAATCCTGCCACAGCTGGCCATGGAAACACCTGCGCAAAACTTACATCTAAGTCCACGAGGAAACACCTCTACATCACCACAAATACCTCTTCCCGGGGTCAAAATATACTTCCTTAGTCACTGATACCACTTTTGTCACTCTGTCGCGAGCCTTGCTCCGACGACCCAACAAATGGTACCGGGCTGCTTGCGATCCCGGAGGATCTCGTACACTCGAACTCTTACCACATTCCTGATACTGCTTTAGTATCCAAAACTCGGGGTTACTATCTCTAACGTGGTCATCATTAACTGGGAACATTCTGGATGGATCTTCGATACTTTCCCGAACATAACAATACGAAAGACCGGACGTCCTTCTTCCTAAGTCGGACGGCAAATGCTAACATATAGGCAACCTGGCCTATTCTTCACATGAACTCACAAAGGCCCAAAGTAACTCGGGCTAAGTTCCTTCTGTTTCCAAAACTCGTCACACCCTAACCGGGGTGGTACTTTCAAGAAGACCGACCGTCGGCACGAACTCTAAGCGCCGCCGATTATCCGCACAATTCCTCTGGTGCGGAACTTCTTCTAGACAAGCTTCTCACTATCCACGATCTCTGGAACAAGCTGAACCAACTATCGAACCACCGCCAACATCGAACCAATCGGCCAAGACTTGCATTTCGCCCTACAAGGCGTCGCAAGGCGACATCCAACTTGAAATGGTAGCTTAAACACTCCCCAACCGGAACAACGATCCTCGGCTACCTCTGAAATCAAAACAACGGCCGAGGCGAATGCGTCTGAGACTCACGAGTTCCTAGCCCCGCTCGTACAAACTCGAGAAGAGAAAGCAGTAGTACCACGGGCTCTTGTCGTCATAAGGTGAAGGTAGGCACCGTGCAACCTCACAACCTTTTGGATAACATCAACACCGAGAGCGATACGACCGAAGAACACGATAGGTGCCCCATCGGCCCGACCAGCTGGTCGAACGCATCCACGAACTTGCAGGCTAACTAAACATGGGCCTAACACCCTCGCGACCCTAACACAAAGAGGACCACCACAAACGACCTCGCTAAACCTACGCGGGTTGACCGCGCGTAGCCTCAACCCGACCGGTATTGCGAAACACTAGCTCCCGAAGGAACAATCTTACTAAACACGTTACGAAAACTGGCGGTCTTCTTAGCTCGACTACCTTCCTTCAAATCACGCTACTCTGGGACTTATCCCACGAACATAGCTCACGTGCACTATGCACTCCTATAAGGGTCAAACATAACACTACACCTTTCTCGAGATGGCCTTACCTCTAAGGTCTTTACGTATAACACTCTAAGGCTCACACCGTCTCTATCCCCCAAAATCTTACTCGGTTAACCCACCATGATTCTAATCACAACTAACACACTGCTATCAGAACATAGCACTTAAGGTATACTCACCTTGAAAGTTACCGAAGGACCTTGCTGCTCTGGCCCTCTTCTGCTGTCCTTGGTTAACCCGTCAATCTCTACGTTTTTCGGCCTGCTGTACATAAGCCCGTACACAGGCCATGCTCAAGCCCAACTGAAGAATTACTCTTGCACAACCCTCTCTTAGGTAGTCATCAAGACTCGCGATACATCGGTATACTCTCTGGTAGCCAAATCCATAGCTAGTAACAAGGTTGTCTCTTGGCAATCTATATTCTCTGTTCCCGGTCGTGGAACTGAAGGTTCAAATATTATGGTCATTGTAGGCACTGCTGCCGCCGTGCTAAACTCTGCTGGGGCTAGTGACGTCGCAAAACTCCCCGAATGAAGCACTACCCTAGGTAATGATTGGGCCTGTGCCTCGCCATACGAACTCAACTCGCAGCTCCTGGCCGCCCTCACGGGCGGGTTGCCTACGCGCGGAGGCATAACGATAAGGGAATGAATTTCGTCAGAGGGTCCAACTTACAACACAGCTCTAAGGCACGATCTCAGAGTGAGAAGAATAGAAACCAATCCTAAATATCCTATAGCCTCCTGATTATTGATGTGGTGCACACCGATAATCAAGACTCTCAATCGGATACGGTGTAGACACTTTCCGAGGATTAATCGCTCGATACCACTTTTGTCACGACCGGCGGGCGTGATGGTGCCTTACCGGGCACCCTAGTGACACAACATCAGTGTCGGTGAACATAAAACAACAACGGAGATAACGAAATATAAAACAATAATGCGAAAACTTGCCTTTGGCATATATATAACCATCAACTCTTTTACAAATGAGCGACAATCCTTTTTACCAACCCCGCCCGCAAAGATTACTACGGACCTAAGAATGATACGACCATAGTGGCGGGGCGGGGCCGCCAAACCCAGAATGTAAACACTTACTGACGGGGACTATACGTGATAAGCCTCGAGAAACGGAGCTTCCCAACGCGAATGTGACCACGAGCTAGGATCAACGATCGATGTACCTCGACTGCGGCATGAACGGCCCGGAGGTCGATCTAACAGTGCAGAGTATGTGAAACTAAAAATAAATACTGTAAATGAAATCATAGTAGTCTATACAAAGCAGGAGACATGTATGATAACCAAACTACAGTTCACCATAAATAAGCAGTCATGTCAAGTCAGGGACTCACGCCCTCAAGTCATCACTTAATTTAACAATGGGTCTCACGCCCACAACATCAATCGTGCCCGTGGAATACCTTCCTCACTGCCGGCAGTTTATGATATACAAGCACCAAGGAATACACATGAACACGTGTCCCACGTGTCCTAATAAAGCATGCAGGGTAAATGCGAAGGCATAGCCGAGCTACTAACACCAGCACTCAACAAGGTCATAAATCGTATCATAAGATCTGTCTGGCCGTCACATGATCAAAGCCGCCACTTGCCGCAGTATCTAATGTGCGCGTCTAGTCCTGGAACTTCCGCGACTCGCATAGGCCAATCTCATCGGCCCGCGAGGTATTCCGCATCGAGGGTAGCTACTCCGGCGTCGTCACGGACTTTCGAGTCGCGTAGCGCGGGACCGCGATGCCCATAAAGGACGCACTAACACGGAACTCGTAGCTCCGATAGGCCCCAGGACCCGCGTAGGGTATTCTCGAATCATGGTCCTGCATCACCGAGTCTACCCGCGTCGGAGGCGGCTTAACCCCTAATCATCTCAAGAGATGAATGCCACCATACTATCATAACGTGATAGTTAATAAGCACAATCAGAAACCCTTTACACAAACATCACAAGATACTAACACGTAGCATCCTAACACGTTTACTTATCACGGAACAAGAAAGTATTACAAGGCTATCACAAACCAATACAATCAAGTTATTCACACAAGGCACTTTCTACTAACAAGTTCGCATTATCTATCCCCAAAGTACTTCACACATTAAAATCTTAAAAAAGATCATTTCTTTCACATAAGTCACACAATACGTAGTATAAAATAAGTGGTTGTCCTTTTAAGAAAACCAAAACTCTTACCTTTGTAAAATCAAGTAACAACATAATTTTTCAAGCGTCCAAGTTTGCCTAATTTCAAATGTTCACGTTTCTTATTTTTAGAAAGGTTTCAGTAGTTCATAGTCTTATTCATTTAAGAATATAATTCTCTTTTAAACAATCCGAGAAACATAAGCCTTATATGTGAGTAGGATATTCTTGTTTATAACAATCTTATTACAAGACCATGATCTAGGAAATATCATTTTGTCTCATCTTAGCTTCTATGCGGATGGAAGTTTCTCTGGTTTTCATAATACTTAATTATTCAAAACATTTCCTTTTATTAACGCTGCGGTGGTTTGTCGATACACATTCGATTTCAAATCAAGAAAGCATTCTTAAGCCGTTATACCTAACTTCCCATAAAGCTAGTATAACTCTTAAGTTTTCAAACACCAAGTATTACTTCTCCTTTCAAAATGATTCAAAATCTTTTGAAAATACTTCAAGTTCTTTCTTATCATATAACAAGCCGATTTATAGTTCAAATCGATTACCTTTTAAAAACCACACGTATTCTCTTACTAACATAAAGTGTTATAACCAACTTCCCATAAAGCCGTTATAACACTTTATGTTTTAAACCATTCAAACACATTTAGCACATGACGTCTACCGTACTACATAGTTCCACACATATCACGCTAGAGAGATAGGAAGAGGTTCACATACCTCGCGACGATTATCGACTAATAGCAAAATGCTCAGTACCTCGCCGTCGGCTACTCCTTAAGCCAAGTAGAACGCGCCACACGTAGTACTTCAACCTATAAGGCCTGGCGAGTGACATTAACATTTAGGTCTCATCGTAGAACTTTCTCTGAAATTTGCAAAGACCTCCCCATAACAGCGTAAATCTCTCTCTCTATCGAGGCCGGCTACCAAGCCAACCGAGGGGTTATACATCTAACCCTAACGGTACAATTCTACTCCACGGTACTACTACACAAGTCTCATGTCTGACGCCCCATGTAATTCTGATTGATTCGGTCGATTCTTGAGCTTAAGTCAAAAGACATTGCCGCAGTACTAAGCTTAGTTCTATATATAGTATACTTCAACTATATAATCAACAACATGTAATTTCCAATTACAATAGAGGGACAAGATATTTACCTCGATAAGCCCATAATTATCCAAGTATAAAGTCGATCCTGGGCAATCGTTTAGCTCGACTCAGCGCCCAACCCGCTCTAAACCACCCTTAGAAGTTCTAACCAACTTCTACACAATACTCCAACGGACTATGGAGATTTTCCTAGGGTTTCGGTTTTGTGACTGACGGGAAGTATAATAGTATAACTGGGCTTTTTGTAAAGGTATAACCTTAGAATACTACAAGGTATAAGGCTAAGGTAATTTGGGCATTATAACAATACTTGGAGAGTATTTCTATACCACAAGGGGGGGGTATTATACGAAAGCAACAAGGCTAGGGGTACCCAGGCTAGCACCACAGGAGGGGGTGTCTACCACGGCTACCCCACTAGGGGACTCTCGACGAGGGGAGGGAGGGGCTCTCGGCCAAGACACCACACTAAGGGGGAAGGAAGAAGCTTTCAAGACTTAGGCAAATTGTGAATGAATTAGTCTTCCAAGGGAGGGGTATTTATAGGTCAAGTGAAAGCCAACCAATGGCCAAGATCTAGCCAAGTGTTAGGCAAGTGTAGGGCCAAGATTCACCCATGTGTACCTAGCCAACTTGCACACAAAATATCTACCAAAATATCTCCCACTTGCCTTCCCAAAATCGTCCATGAGCGCCCACTTTGCCCAATGAGAGGGTGCCAAGTGCGCCTCTCGTTGGTCCAAATTGTTCCGTCTCTCGTAAAAATCCGCAAAAATACTAAATGACATCGCCGTAAATGCCCCTCCGAAAGCTGTGAAAACGTTTCGTCGAAAAACGACTCTAACCGGGTGTTGTGCACAAACATATTTCGGCCCAAAGGTGCCACATGGGGGTGACACGTGTCGCCCGATTAAATCAAAATATTTCGTCTTAGAAAATATCCAAACGGCCAAAATCTCAAAATCAAAGCGGGCCCTACAAAGTAAATTTCTCCGTGGGCCCACGTGACCATTTTCGAAAATAAAATTCCATAATTCTCTAATATTCCAGGAAGTCGAATACCAAATGGGAATCCAATTCCCATAAACGAACCTTTTCCTTCACAAAAACCGGAAACTTTTCCGTGGAAAAATCGCCTCTTTCTTCCTTTCCAATCTTTCTGTCGTATTCTCGTACGTACGTCCTCGCATACATACCCTGGAACTACGGGGTATAACAATTAACGAACCTTTTTCCTTCACAAAACCCGAAAACTTTTTCGTCGAAAAATCACATCTTTCTTTCTTTCCAATATTTCTGTCGTATTCTCGTACGTACGTCCTCACATACATACCCTGGAACTACGGGGTATAACACTCGCAATTTCCATGCTCCAAGCCTACCTTACCAGTCCCCCCGTAAACGGGTACAAAAACTTCTCATAATACCATAATTGTGTCGTCTTGATCACAACAACCCTTACTTACTCTATACGGATCTCATCCGTACAATCCTCTTACGCATACCACGTAGCTTAATCTATTAACACGGTATTCCATTAAGTTCTTAACATGACTTCTTAAGGGTCCACTGCCTTAGCAGACAGTTCATCCTTTCCCAATTATCCCAAAATAAAACATAAGACCTTGGCGAGAATTCATTAACTGTTCCATACCTTCCCGGTATCTAGTTAGTCTTTACCAACTCTTGGTAGTCTACAATCATTCTAGGCAACACGCGTCTGACCCTCATACATAACTCCGTATAGCTGTATGTCACAATGCCAACTATACTACAATCATTACCAACCTGGATACGCAATCCACATAGTCCTTCCTGGGTCACTGCTGCCTTACTCGTAGCTGCAATCAACATAACTCGTTAGGGAGAGACGACCCTAACAACACAGCTCTATCGCACGATCTCAAAGTGAGAAGAATGGAAACCAATCCTAAATGTCCTGCGACCTCACGATTATAGATGTGGTGCACACACCGATAATCAAGACTCTACTAGACGGTCGTAGACACTTTCGAGGACTAATCGCTCACGATACCACTTTTATCACGACCCGGGCGCGGTAGTACTACAGGCACCCTTCTAATCATACAACATAATAAACTGCGGAAGATAAATAACACACTTTTTTTTTAAAACCAAGGCCAAGCCGATAAGGCTGCCATAATCATAAAAATTACGAAAAGTCTACATTTAACAATGTAAAAACAACTCTGTGATCCAAATGGATGAATACGGACCTCTAAGATTTGAACAAATACTATGGCGGGACGAGGCCCGCGTACCACTGAATATACATAGCCATGACAACTCGGAACATTGGAGCCATCTCAAAATCTTGATTCGGATCCTAAGCTCGCGGATCCACGTGTGTATCTAAACTGCGGACATGACGCGGCCCGAAGAAATTCGATCACAACAGTATCGAATATGGAGCGGAAAATAAGTGCGATAAAAAAATCATAAGCGTACAAAAGAATGGCGAGGCAAGTATATAAACTAAATACGGATCCTACCGTGTCATTACTATCTCGTGAACTTTATCGTACCTTATTATCTTTTTCCATTTTTACATAAAAGTTATAGTCACGTTCTTACGCATGCGCTTGGAAAAACCGTCAAGTTCATTACCATATAACTTACTTACCTTGCATAACATAATCCGGCCACTTTATGGAGGGACGCCTATCTTCGGCCAATCGGGATGCGATAAAGTCACATAAGTGCGCCCGTAGAGGTATCTTTGCCGGCCCATTCACGGGGCGATAATGTCATATAGTGCGCCCGTAAAGGTATACTTTATCCGGCCCGTTTACGGGGCGATAATGTCATATAGTCTGCCCGTAAAGGTATCTTGCCCGACCTATTTACGGGGCGCGATAATGTCATATAGTGCGCCCATAAGGTATCTTGCCGGCCCATTTCGGGGCGATAATGTCATATAGTCGCCCATAAAGGTATACTTCGGCCCATTTCTAGGGCGCGGTAATGTCATATAGTGCGCCCATAAAGGTATCTTTGCGGCCCATTTACGGGACACGATAATGTCATATAGTGCGCCATAAAGGTATACTTCTGGCCCATTTCGGACGCGATAATGTCATATAGTCTGCCCATAAAGGTATCTGCCGTCCCATTTCGGGGCGCGATAATGTCATATAGTGCGCCCATAAGGTATCTTGACCGACCCATTTCTGGGACGCGATAATGTCATATAAAATCCGAGAATTTAACCCAACGTACTACGTACCTCTACTCCTTTTAAAAATGACTCTTTTTCAAATAAAACTTCCAAGATACTAACAACCGTAGTATCAAGTCTACTTTTCAAGACAAGTCACAATACCTTTTAGAAATACATTTACAGCTTAAATCAAGTGACTTCTTTCTTAAAACCTTAAGCAATTGGTACCTTTAAAACAATTTGCCCTTCTTTATTTCGAGTCATTTCTTTGCTTACATTACTGAAGAAAACCATTCTTTTAATCTTCCATAAAGTTGTTATAACCAACTTCCCATAAAGCCGTTATAACTCTTTATGTCTTAGACAAATTCATTCCTTTTATAACCAAGAGACTTATACTTTCAAATCGAATTACATACCTTTTAAAATAATTCAAGTCTCTTAACTTTTAAGAAAACAAGTTTCTTAACTTTAGAATGGCAAGAAATCAATATTTTCCAAATCAAGCATTCTATACTTTTAAATCAATTCATTTCTTCCTTTAAGAATCAAGTCCCATAACTTGAAAAATAAAGTCCATTAACCTTTTAAAAATTTGAGGTTCATAGTCTTAAAACTTCATCGTAAATTCTTATAAATTAAGTAACATATACTTTGGTGCGTTGTGAATAAGTTATACTTATTTATAACGATCTTAATCAGTAGCCATGATCTAGAAAATGTAATACAATTTTGTCTTATCTTAGCTTCTATGCGGATGGAGAATTACTCATTTTAACTTATTTGATTGTCATTTCATTTTCCTTTATTAATGACTGCGGTGGCTTGTTCGATTCTTATTCTCATTTGTCGTAACTTAGCCAAGTCAACTTGGCTCCAAATACCTCTAACGACCTTACCAACATCCCCCATAAAACTTGGTAAGAACTTAGGATAACTTAGACATAACCTTTACGTAGAGTAAATCAACATACATACCTCTTAACTTTTAAGCGTAGAAGGAATCATGAAATAGTACTACATGTATATTCCATACATAGAATCATGTCAAAAGAAGGAAGAAGTTCACATACCTCGCGACGATTATCGACAAATAGCAAAATGCTCCAAAGTACTTCAACCTTGATAGTTATTCCATCCTTGAGTAGAATACGCTATACTTAGTACTTGACTATAATGGCCATAATCGTCCGATAACATTTAGCTTGAGCGTAGAATATTCTAAGTGCAAAGTCACTAAATTCTACGGAAAATCGGACATCACTTCCTTTGTTTCTACATACTTTGCCACCTTTTTCAAGGCCGAATTCAATAACCAAACACGCCACATTTAAGGCCCAACAATTCAGCTAACCAAAGGGGATTACACGCCTTCACAGGTCGTGTAAAATTTCGCCCCACAAATTAATACAAAACTAGTTCCATATTTAAAGCCATTCTTGGCTAAACATGTACAACAACACAAAGTCCTTTTCCAATTCTTTTTCAATACAACATCTTAGGTCTAACTTGTTATATTGTCATAAACAACTTAACAATTATAATTCCTTCCTTATATAACATGTGACGATTAAACTAATAATCCAATTGAATTGAAATCTCAAGGCTAAACATACTAGTTTTCGGATTAGGGTTCCAATATCCATAACACTTATCAACTTCATAATATATATATATCATACTTTCTAATATCCATAGCTACAACAATAAGTAATCTTAATTACTAAAACGACAAGAATTTTACCTTTACAAGCCCTTATAATTTCCAAGATTCAATGTCGCTCCTTAGCAATTCTTAGCTCCTTTCCTTTATGCTCCAATCCACTATTTGAAGCCTTTAGAAGCTCACAACCAACTTCTCTTCCATTTCCAATCAAAATCTATGAAAATGCCTTAGGTTTTCGCCTTGCGACTAACGTGAAAACGCCGTTTTTCCGAAATCTTTCTATTGAGATATCCTTACAATACCCTTAGGGACCTTGGATTAAATTCTTGTGAATAATGGATCAAAAATACAAAATTTTTGTGTTGAAAAAGTGACAAAGCTGAGATCAATACCTCAAGCACAATGTTGTTGTGATTTTTTTAAGTGTTAAAAGAGCTAGTCTTGCACTAGTTGTGTATATATAATACAATGGATGGCTTAGATTGCAACACTTGAGTGGCTAGGATGAGAGTAATTAATTAATTGGCCAAGTGGACAAGTTGACTTGGTCAATAAACTCAAGCTTGCAAGACTTGATCTTTTACCTTGGTCAATGACCATCTTACCCTTGCTTCAATTTCGTCCAAGACCAATATGGGGGGTGCCACGTGTCGCCCTCCCATTCGTCCATAAAATTTCGTAACCCTCGTGGGCCCCACAAAACGTAAAATTCCTCGGGTGGGTCCCACGTGACCAAATCCGTAAAAATAAATTTCCATAATGATAATAAGTTCCATACTCTTCAATTAATGCATTCTGAGAATCTAATTCTCACCAACGAACATTTCTCATTTCCGACGTTCGGAAGATTTTCCGTCGGAAAAACAATTCTTCCTTTCGTACCCTTTTCAAGTCTTGAGTTCCTTACGTACATTCTCTTAAACATGTCCTTGAATTACGGGGCGTGTAACAATAACAAGTTGTCGAAGTAGTACGACACTCCCCAAAATGGGATCTACCACAGTGACCACACCGAGGCAAATGTGGCTTCCCCTGGCTATTACCCTCGGGTATCTGTGAACCTGCAGCCCTGACCTGCTCTCGAATATCCCCAGCGATCAAACCTCCTGCCAGAAGACCGGGAAGGAGCACTTTGTGTCGGCTGAAATATAGACCTAGCTTCTTTGGAATTTGTCGCCTCGAAAGTTACCACGAAACCTGCTGTCACTGGCCTCTTGTCGGCACGGTCGGTGATCCTCTCTGTCCTCGATCCCCTGTGCATAAGCCTGCATCCTGACAATATCCATACTTGGCTGAAGGGTCACTCCCAGGCATGCAGTAATCATATAATGGTCTAGCCCCATCACATAGCGGTGAACTCCGTCGCCGTATCGGCGCGATAGTGATCGCATATCTGACCAACGAGTCAAACTCCAGGTTGTACTCTCTGATAGTTCTCTCATTCTGTCTCAATGTCAGGAACCTATTCACGCGGGCTCTCCTCATCTAAGGAGGCAAAAAATGATTAAGCAAGGCCTCTGTGAACTCATCCCAAACTGCTGGAAGAGCACTCACACCTCTAAACAGTTCCCATGACTCAAACTAGTTCAACGCAATATCGCATGTAGATAAGCTAACACAATGACTCTGTCTCAGAGGCCCTAAGCACTGCATAGTCGTCATCGCCGAATAAACTCCCGAGGATCCTCTTAGATCTCGAACCATAGAACTCGGGTGGATTGCAACCTGGAAAATACGAATCCTCAGTTTCGGCTCTGGGTTAGCTACTGCTCTGTCGGCCTGCCGCTGCCACTATGCTAGTCAATAACCTGATCTGCTCTCCATAATCTCTAAATTCTGCCTCTGGCCGCAGAACTACAGGCTCGGGTATCGGAACCTCTGGAGCTGCGGCTGTTCTCCTCCTAATCTGTCGGCGTGGCGAACTTCGCCATTGAGCCTGACCTCGGGCATAATCTGGGCTGCAGTCTTGGTAACCTCTGTGGACCACTAGCGACTCCTGCCTTTGCCTTCTCCGGGACACAGTCGTCTTCCGAGGCATAAGCGATACATAAGAATAGGTCGGAGAGGATTCAACCTACTATGGCTCTCTTGCACGATCTCGGAGATATAAGAATGAAACCAATCCTAAATGTCCTGCTGCCTCACGATTATAGATGTGGTACACAACACACCGATAATCAGACTCTACTAGACACGATGCGTAGAAACTTTCAGAGACTAAGCTGCTCGATACCACTTTGTCACGACCCGACTCAAGACGCGGCATGGTGCCCTACACAGGCACCACTTACAGTATACATCGAGATAATCGATGGAACATACATAAACTTAACAAGAAATAAATAATAGGTTAGGTGATAAGGCTACCTTCGATACATATAACTATGTAAAACCAAGCGATTGCCTCTTTTTTTTTACAAGCGACCCACAAGATATGACTACAGACCTAGAGTTTTGGCGTAACAATCTGTGGGACGGGGCCCGCCATACCACGAATGTACATAAACCTACAACCTCAGGGAACCGTACCAAAAGACAAAGCCTCCGGAGAAATGGAGCTTTCCAAGAACTGAACAGTGATCCTAAGAGTGCGGATCAGCAAGCTATGTACCTCAACCTGCGGCATGAACGTAGCCCCCCGAAGGAGGTCAGTACGAAATATGTACCAAGTATGTGAAACTGAAAATACTGTAATGAAATCATAACAGTCTATAATAAAGCTGGAGACATATATGATAACCAAACTAACAGTACACTGTACCTTGCCGAAGTGAAAGTAATGAAAGTCAATTTTCTTTTTACCTTGAACAGACTATTTCAACACATGAATAATAGTCACACCAGGGCTATGGACACAAGCTCTCAAATATCATTACACAATCCAGTAAGGGTCTCAAGCCCACAATTATCAAAACGTTCCCGTGGAATCCCCCATCACTGCCGACAGTTGTAAGTTTAAAATATAACCATGTAACGCGCCCGTGGCATCCTACCTCACTGTCGGCGTATATATATATATATCCCCTGCCCGTGGAATCCTCCATCACTGCCGATAACCGTATGTGTAAAATATAACCATGTGACGCGCCCGTGGCATCCTACCTCACGTCGCGTACACACATACAATACATATATATATATATATCCCTTCGTGGAATCCCATCATTGCCGATGGTAGTAAGTCTAAAATATAACCGTGTGGCCTTTAGTGGCATCCTACCACACTGTCGGCGTACACACATATGCAATATATTTATATATATATCTCATGCCCGTGGAATCCCTTATCTCGGGTACATGACTTCATGGAGAGCTAATCCATGGGGTAATAATCGTATATAACATGCCCGTGGAATCCCTCATCTCGGGTACATGACTTCATGGAGAGCTAGTCGATGGAGTAATAATCGTATATAACATGATCGCATGCCCCGGAATCCTTCATCGTATAAGCATGGCCATGGGGTAATAAAACAAATCCGGGAATCTAACCCGCCTCCTGGTCGCATGCCCCGGAATCCCATATCGTATAAGCGTGTCGAGTAATAAAATAATCCGAAATCTAACGCGTCCGGTCGCATGCCGGAATCCCACATCGTATAAGAATGTCAAGGATCAATCCTGATGGAAGCATACCGTGGAAGCCTGCTGTCGCTGTCGATGCGTCCAAGTAGATTGAACAAGACGATGCACTCGGCGAGAGTCACGGCATAAACATATAATACTTGCACTCAAGGCTATCACAAGCAAGCATAGGAAAGTTCATAAAATCTTTAGACTTTCATTTTATATACTCAAGGCACTTTTCGTTTCACATAAAAATCCGGGAATTTAACCCAAAGTACGACGTACTTCCATTCTTTTCAAAAGACTCATTTTCTTATAAAACCCCAAGATACTAACACCCGTAGTATCAAGGCATGTCTATTTTTCAAATTAAGTTACTAGACCTTTAGAAATTCATTTCAAGACTTTGAAACCAACTTCCAATTTCCCAACCTAGACAACTCATGCCTATTAATCAAAATAGACAACTCTTTTAACCTTCCATAAAGTCGTTATAACTAACTTCCCGTAAAGCCGTTATAACTCCTTATGGTTTAGACAAATTCATTCTTTTTATAACCAATAGACTTATATTTTCAAATCAAGTTGCTTAACTTTCAAAATACTTCAAGTCTCTTATCTTTAGAAATCAAGTTTCTTACTTTAGAAATCAAGTCTCATAACTTGACAAATAGTCTCTTAACCTTTTAAGAATTTAAGGTTCATAGTCTTAAAACTTCATAACGTAAACTCTTTAAATTAAGTAACATATACTTTTGTGCGTTGTGAATAGGTTATACTTGTTTATAACGATCTTATTAAAGCAGCCATGATCTAGAAAATGTAATACAATTTTGTCTTATCTTAGCTTCTATGCAGATGGAGATTCTACTCATTTTAATTTAATTGATTGTCGATACATTTTCTTTTATTAACGCTGCGATGTCTTGTTCGATACTTATTCTCATTCGTGCAGTAAATTAGCAAAGTCAACTCGAGTCCAAATACTTCCTAACGACTCTTACCAACATCCCCCATAAGACTTGGTAAGAACTTAGGATAACTTAGACATAACCTTCACATAGAGTAAATCAACATCTGAGCCTCTTAACTTATAAGAGTAGAAGGAATCATGAAATAATACCACATGTATATTCCATACATAGAATCATGCCAAAAGAAGGAAGAGGTTCACATACCTCGCGACGATTATCGACAAGTAGCAAAATGCTCCAAAATACTTCAACCTTGATAGTTATTCCATCCCTTAAGTAGAATACGCTATACGTAGTACTTCATCCTATAATGGCAATGTCGTCTATTAACTTCTAGCTTCAAACGTAGAATATTCTAAGTGTAAAGTCACCAAATTCTACGGAAAATCGGACATCACTTCCTTTGTTTCTACATACTTTTCCACCTTTTCAAGGCCCGAATTCAATAACCAAACATGCCACATTTAAGGCTAAAAAATGTAACTAACCAAAGGGGATTACACGCCTAACAAGACGTGTAAAATTCTGCCCCACAATAATACAAAACAATCCAATAATTCCATGTCATTCTCGGCTAATAGGTGCAACAACATATCATCTTTTCCAATTCCTTTTCAATCCAAGTTGTTTAGTATAACATGTTATAAAGCCGCAATCGATTATAACAACTACAATTCTTCAAGTAGATAACGTCGGCGATTCTAATTATCGACCAAATTGTATTTCAATTTCAAATGGCTAACAAGGTCATTTCGGATTTAGGCTTCCAATATCCATAACACTTATCAATCTTCAATACATATACTTCATGCTAGTTAAAATGTAAGACTACAACAATATGTAATCTTATGACACTTAAGAGAACAAGATTGTTACCTAGACATGCCTTAATCCAACTTGAATATCCGAAGTCGTTCCCTAGAAACTTAGCGCCTTTACTTGACACTGATCCATGAAGCCAGAAGCTCACAAACAACTTTCCTTCAATTTCCAATCCAAACCTATGAAAGTGACTTAGGTTTTCACCTTGCGACTAATGCAAAAACGACACTTTTCCGGGATCTTTCTATTGAGATACCCTTACAATACCCTTAGGAACCTTGGTTTAAAGTATGGAGATTATTGAACAACAAACGAAATTTTTTCTTGTTCCTAAGAACCCTAACCCGAGAGCTTTGCTAGCAAGAACAAGAGTTCTTCAAAATTTTCTAAGTGTAAATAGCCTTGTCTTGCTACTAGTATGTTTAAATAACACTATGGAGGGTCAAGATTAGCACATATGGGTGGCTTGGATACATTTCACTAAAAGATCAAGCCAAGTGGCCCTTTGACTTATTCAATATTATCAAGCTCTAGCCTAGCAAGACTTGCTCATCTTTACAATGGTCAAATGACCATTCTAACCTTGGTCCATTCGACCATGACCATCCAAGGGGGGTGACACGTGTCCCTCCCGTTAAATCATGATATTTCATTTCCCGACATTTTCATAATTCCGATAAATTTTTACTAGTCTCAAATCTTAACATTTGAGTTCTTACGTACGTTCTTATAAACATGTCCTAGAATTACGGGGTGTAACAATACCGGTAGGATATTCGGTCATAGCTAAACGGGTATATAAAAAGTGTTCGGTGGGTATATATAGTCGTCATAGCATAGCAGATTTGATAGAGCTAGACATGACTGACTTTGATGTGATTATGGATATGGATTGATTAGCTTCCTATTATGCTAACGTTGATTATAGAGAGAAGTTGGTTCGATTTCAGTTTCCAGGCGAACCAGTTATAGAATGTAAAGGGAATACCGCATCGCCGAGGGGTAAGTTTATTTCATACCTCAAGGCAAGGAAGATGGTCAGAAAAGGCTATATTTATCACTTGGTTCGGGTGCATGATCTGAAGGTGAGTACAAACTCTTGATCGATTCGGTAGTTAGTGAGTTCCCAGATGTATTCCCAGACGATCTTCCGGGTCTTCCTCCAGAATGGGAGATAGAGTTCACTATAGATTCACTACCAGATACCCAACCAATATCTATCCTCTCTATAGAATGGAACATGTAGAGCTGAAGGAGTTGAAAGAGCAGTTGAGAGACTTGTTGGAAAATGCTTCATTAAGCCTAGCACATCTCCTTGGGGAGCACCGGTATTATTTGTGAAGAAGAAAGATGGATCGTTGCGGATGTGTATTGATTATAAGCAGTTGAATAAGGTGACAATTAAGATCAGGTATCCCCTCCCCAGGATTGATGATTTATTTGACCAATTGCAGAGTGTCAAGTGTTTTTCGAAGATAGACTTGCGGTTAGGTTATCATCAGGTGCGGATCAGGGAGGCAGATATTCCAAAGACAACATTCAGGACCCGATACGGGCATTATGAGTTTAGAGTGATGTCTTTTGGATTGACCAATGCTCCAGCGGTATTTATGGACTTGATGAACCGGGTGTTCAAGTCATTCTTGGATATGTTTGTTATCGTGTTCATTGATGATATTCTGATCTATTCACGATCAGAAGAGGAGAATGCAGACCATTTGAGGACGGTACTTAAGATACTCGGCACGAAGTTGTATGCTAAGTTTTCCAAGTGTGAATTAGTTGGCCTCGTGGCATTCTTGGGGCATATTATTGGGTGATGGTGTTGGTGGATACACGTAAGATTGAGAAGTTAAGACTTGGCCACCTCGACACCTACTGGGTACGCAATTTTCTGGGGCTAGCAGGGTATTACAGGAGGTTTGTGGAAAATTTTGCCTAGATCTCAGCGCCTTTGACTAGGCTAACTCAGAGGGAAGCTGAGTTTCAATGGACGGATGCTTGTGAGCAAGGCTTCCAGTTGTTGAAGGATAAGTTGACTACGACTCAAGTTCTAACTCTTTCTGAGGGACTAGAGGGTTATGTTATTTATTGTGATACTTCGAGTATTGGGCTAGGTTGTGTGTTGATGCAGCATGGTAAGGTTATAGCTTATGCATCCCAACAGCTCAGGAAGCACGAGAAGAATTACCCTACTCATGATTTGGAGTTAGCGACACTGATACATGCTTTGAAGATATGGAGACATTATTTATATGGAGTTCATGTTGATATTTATACGGATCACAAGAGTCTCCAATATATCTTGAAGAAGGAGTTGAACTTACGGCGAGAGCGGTGGTTAGAGTTACTTAAGGATTATGATGTTGATATCTTGTACCACTAGTGAAAGCCAATTGTCACGACTGACCGGGCATGGCCCAGGTGCCCTACACAGGCACCACTACAGTATACATCGAGAGATAATCGTGAAACATACATGAAACTTATAAAATAAAACAACGAGTAAAGCAGCGGAGTTAGCGGAAGTAGGGCTACCTTCGGACATATATATATACAACCAAGCGATTTGCCTCCTTTCCTTTACAAAGCGACCCACAATATGTGACTACAGGACCTCTAAGAGTTTTTAATCATAACAACGGTGGCGGGGCGGGGCCCATACCCTGAATATACATGAATCAACATCGAGAATCTGGTACCAAGAGATAAGCCTCGGAGCAAATGGAGCTTTTCCCAAAAACTAAACCGAGATCCTAGAGCAAGGATCACCAACCAGGTGTACCTAATACTGCGGGCATGAGCATGGCCCAGAGGGTCGATTACAACAGTGCGAATATGGAGCGAGTAAGGTCTGACAATTAAAACATATTTGTATAAAAGAATGGCGAGGTAAGTGTACAAAAACAAAAAAGTAAATACTGAACCTACCATGTCATTACCATCTCGTGAACTTAATCGTACCTTATCATCTTTTCCCGTTTTCAATAAAAGTTATAGTCACTTTCTTACGTGCGTACTTAGGAAAATCATCAAGTTCATTACCATATAACTTACTTACCTTGCATAACATAAACCGGCCACTTTATGGAGGACGCCTATCTGCCGGTCCATCGGAGCGATAAAGTCACATAGTACGCCCGTAAAGGTATCTTGCGGCCCATTCACGGGGCGGTAATGTCATATAGTATGCCGTAAAGGTATCTTGCCGGCCCCAATCTGGGGCGCGGTAAAATCATGTAATCTGCCCGTAAAGGTATCTTGCCCGACCAATCTGGGGCGGTAAGGTCACATAGTCCGCCCGTAAAGGTATCTTGCCCGGCCCAATCGGGGCCGGTAAGATCACATAGTCTGCCCATAAAGGTATACTGCCCGGCCCAATCCGGGGCGGTAAGATCACATACGCCCGTAAAGGTATACTGCCCGGCCCAATCTGGGACGCGATAAAGTCATGTAGTCTGCCCATAAAGGTATACTGCCCGACCCAATCTGGGACGCGGTAAGGTCACATAGTCTGCCCATAAAGGTATACTGCCTGGCCCAATCTGGGACGCGGTAAGGTCATATAAAATCTGGGAATTTAACCCAACGTTCTACGCACCTCTACTCCTTTAGAATGACTCCTTTTCAAATAAAACTTCCAAGATACTAACAACAGTAGTATCCAGTCATATCTACTTTTCAAGACAAGTCACAATACCTTTTAGAATACATTTACCGGCTTCTAAATCTAGTGACTTCTTTCTTAAAAACCTAAAGCAATTGGTACCTTTGAAACAATTTGCCTTTCTTTATTTCAAGTCATTCTTTGTTTATAATACTGAAGAAAACCATTCTTTTAATCTTCCATAAAGTTGTTATAACCAACTTCCCATAAAGCCGTTATAACTCTTTATGTCTTAGACAAATTCATTCATTTTATAACCAAGAGACTTATATTTTCAAATCGAATTACATAGCTTTCAAAATACTTCAAGTCTCTTAACTTTTAAGAAAACAAGTTTCTTAACTTTGAATATCAAGCTTCTTAACTTTAGAAATCAAGTCTTTCCAAATCAAGTATTCTATACTTGTAAATCAATTCATTTCTTCCTTTAAGAATCAAGTTGTCACGACCCGACCAGGGCATGGCCGTGCCCTACAGGCACCCTTACGTATACATCGAGAGATAATCGTGAACATACATGAAACTTATAAAATAAATCAACAAAGATAAAATCAACAGGTTAGCCGATAAGGCTACCTCTCTGGATAAGTAAATACATACACGAAGCAGTTGCCTCCTTTCCTTTACAAACTGACCCACAATATGTGACTACAGACCTCTAAGAGTTTTAACATAACAACTGTGGCGGGATAGGGCTCCGCCATACCCCTGAATATACATGAATCTACCACCTCAGGGGAAACGTACCAAAAGATAAAGCCTCCGGAGAAATGGAGCTTTCCAAGAACTGAACAGTGACCCAAGAGTGTGGATCAACAAGCTATGTACCTCAACATGCGGTATGAACGCAGACCCCCGAAGGAGGTCAGTACGAAATATGTACCAAGTATGTGAAACTGAAAATACTGTAATGAAATCATAGCAGTCTATAAAAAGCTGGAGACATGTATGATAACCAAAATAACAGTACACTGTGCCTTACCAAAATGAAAGTACTGAAAGTCAGTTTTACCTTTTTAAAGACTATTTCAACACATGAACAATAGTCACACAGGGCTACCGACACGAGCCCTCAAATATCAAAGTGTGCCCGTGGAATCCCCCCATCACTGGAGGCAGCTATAAGTGAATAACATAACCATGTAACGCGCCTGTGGCATCCTACCTCACTGTCGGCGTACACACATACAACACATATATATATCTATACCCCGCGTGGAATCCCTATCACGCTGCGGTCGTAAAGGTAACATATAACCGTGGACGCGCGTGGCATCCTACCTCTTGTCGTACACACACGCAACATATATATATATATATATATATATATATATATATACAACGTGGTCGCATGCCCCGGAATCCTCATCGTATAAGCGTGTCCATAACGTGCCCGGAATCCTCATCGTGAGTGCAGTCTTCGTGGGAGCTAGCCCATGGAATAATAATATAACATGCCCCGGCATCCTCATCATAGGTACATGTCTTCGTGGGAGCTAGCCCGTGGAGTAAAATATAACATGGTCGCATGCCGGAATCCTCATCGTATAAGCATGGCGTGGGTAATAAAACACATCAGAAATCTAACCCGCCTCGCGGTCGCATGCCGGAATCCTCATCGTATAAGCATGGCCAAGATCAATTACAATGGAAACATGCCGTGGAATCCTCCGTCACCGCAGTGCTTGATAAATTCACAACAAGTCAGTCGGCCCTCCAACTGAGAGTCACGGCAATGTAAACATATAATACTTGCAATGAAGGCTATCACAAGCAAGCATAGGCAAGTTCATTAAATCTTTAGACTTTCACTTTTACATACTCAAGGCACTTTTCGTTTCACATAAAAATCCGGGAATTTAACCCCAAGTACTACGTACTTCCATTCTTTTCAAAAGATTCATTTTCATATAAAACCCCAAGATAATAACATCCGTAGTATCAAGGCTTGTGTACATGTCACATAAGTCACTATACTTTTAGAAATACATTTCTCGTCTTCTAAATCAAGTGACCCTTACTTTAAAGCTTTAAGCAAGTGATACCTTAAAATCAAATTGCCCTTCCTTATTTCAAGTTATTTCTTTGTTTACCTTATTAGAGAAAACCATTCTCTTAACCTTCCATAAAGCCGTTATAACCAACTTCCCATAAAGCCGTTATAACCCTTTATGGTTTTAGACAACTCATTCCTTTTATAACCAAGAGACTTATACTTTTAAAACCAAGTATTATATACTTTCAAATCAATTCTCTTAACTTTCAAAATACTTTCAGTCTCTTAACTTTTAGAAATCCAGTTTCTTAACTTTTAAAACTCAAGTAACTCACACCTTTTAAAACAAGTTACTTCCCTTAAATCATGTCAATTCTTCCTTTAAGAATCAAGTTTCATTACCTGAAAATAAAGTCTCTCAACCTTTTATGAGTCTAAGGTTCACAGTCTTAAAATTTCATAACGTAAATTCTCTAAGTTAAGAACATATGCCTTATGTGTGTGAGTAGGTTATACTTGTTTATAATGATCTTATTAAAGCAGTCATGATCTAGAAAATGTAATACAATTTTGTCTTATCTTAGCTTCTATGCAGATGGAGAATTCTACTCATTTTAATATTATCAATTGTCATTACATTTTCCTTTATTAACGCTGTAATGGCGTGCTCGATACTTATTCTCATTCGTGCCATAAATTAGCCAAGTCAACTTGGCTCCAAAATACCTCCTAACTGTTATACCCCGTATTTCCAAAGTATGTACGTAAGGGCGTACGTATAAAAATTTAAGCCTTAAGGTTGGCAAGGTTCGAAATTTGTACACAAGTACCGAAAAGAATCGTTTTTCGACGAAACGTTTTGCTAAACTTGCGAAGGGAAAATTCCGGCTATGTCATTTATAATTTTTGCGGATTTTTCCGAGAGACGAAACATTTTGGACCAACGGGAGGGTGACATGTGTCACCCTCACATTGGACGTGATTGTGGGCGGTAATGGACGAATTGGTGGTCTTGGTTAGGTAGGATATTTTGTGATAGTTGGTGTGGTAGATGGATAAGGTACACATGGTTGAATCCTCACCCTACACTTGCATGGCACTTGGCTCCCCTCTAGTGGTGTGAAAGTACCCCACTTGCCTTGTAGTTTTCGTATAATACACACCCCCTCTTGGTAGAAATACTCTCAGTATTGTTATAATACCAAAATACCTTAGCCCAAATACCTTATAGTATTCAGGTTACACCTATACTAAAAGCAGGAAAATACTACTATACTTTCCTTTAGCCACTGAAACCACATGGAAAAATCTCCATAATTGGTTGGAGTACTAAGTAGAAGTTGTGTAGAACTTCTAAGGGTTTCTTGGAGGCGAATTGGGCGTGCGGAGTAGGAGCTAAACCTTGCTCAGGGATCGACTTTAAACTTGGATAATTTTGGGGCTTCAGGGTAAATAATCCTATCCTTCTATTGTAATTGGAGATTACATCTTGTAGTATTATTGAAAATGAATATAAGATTCATAGAAGAAGTGAAGCGTAATAAAGGATATTCTGAGATAAGACTTGAACTGAAATCACATCGGAAGAATATTTAAGTAGAAGATTAAAGCGTACTTACATAGGACCGTATTCTGATAGTCTTGTAACCTTTATTGGTTGGTACTGCTGAGTAGCATATACTACTTGGAAGGTGGACAAGGCTAGCCGAGTTATAGCCAGAGGCGTTTTGCTAATAATAGATAATCGTCGCGGTATGTGATTCTTCCTATACTCTTGAGCATGATATTTTAAAGAATATATATATATATATATATAGTACGGTAGACGTACGTGTGTTAACTGAACGTAATTGTACGGCAATGTCTTTTGACTTAAGCCTGAATAATATATATATTACATGTTGGAAATTACTATTATATCGAGGTAAACACTCTTGACCTTCTATTATAATTGGAAATTACATGTTGTAGGAATATATAGTTGAAGTATACTATATATAGAATAGAACATAGTTGTGCGGCAATGTCTTTTGACTTAAGCCTGAATTTAAACAAGAGAACTGAACTGTAATTACATAGGGTGTATTCTGATAGACTTGTGTAGCATTACTGTGAAGTAGAATTGTACACGTCCGGATTAGACGTACAACCCCCCCCCCCCTCGGGAGTTGTTGGCCTGTCAGCAGGCCTCGATAGATGAGGAGATTTCTGGCGGTTGCGGGGAAGTCTTTGCGAATTTTCTGTAGAATATTCTACGTTGAGATCTAGATGTTAATAGGCGCCTTGTGGCCTCTATAGGTTGAAGTAATACGTGCGGCGTGATCTACTTGGCTTAAGGTGTAGCCGGCGGTTTGAGGTACTTGGAGCATTTTGCTACTAATCGATAATCATCGCGAGGTATGTGAACCTCTTCCTATCTTTTCTAGCATGATATGTGTACAACTATGTAGTACGGTAGACGTACATGTGTTAAATGTATTTGATTGGTTTAAAACATAAAGTGTTATAACGGCTTTATGGGAAGTTGGTTATAACAGCTTTATGTAGGTAAGAAAATGCTTTGTGATTTTTAAAAGATAACTGATTTGACTTATAACTGACTTGATGTGTGATAATAAAGAACTTGAAGTATTTCAAAGGAATCATTTTGAAAGAAGAGTAATATTTGGTTTTTGAAAGCTTAAGAGTTATACTAGCTTTATGGGAAGTTAGGTATAACGTCTTAAGGAAGATAAAAGGGATAATGTTTTACTGATTTCGGGAATGAGAACAAGTATCGAACAAACCACTGCAGCGCTAATAAAGGAAAATGTATTGAATAATGAAGTATTATTAAAACCAGTAGAAACCTCCATCCGCATAGAAACTAAGATGAGACAAAATGATATTACATTTCCTAGATCATGGCTGCTTAATAAGATTGATTATAAACAAGAATAACCTACTCACATATAAGGCATATGTTACTCAATTGTTTTAAAAGAGATTAAGACATTGAACTATGAAACTTTTCTAAAATAAAGAGACTTGAGTGATTGAAATTAGGCAAACTTGAACTTAGGGGAAAAGAATGTTGTTGAAAAGGGAAGTGTTTTGGTTTACCTAAAAATGTGAGTCACTCTATTTTAATACTACGGGTATCGGGTGACTTTTATAAAAGGAATGGATCTCTTTAAAAGGAATTTAACGTACGTAGTACTTTAGGGTTAAAACCCGGACTTTGACATAAAAGTACCTTGAGTTATGTATAACTTGCCTATGCTTGTTGTTGTGTAACTTGCCTATGCTTGTTGTTGTGTAACTTGCCTATGTTTGGTGTTGTGTAACTTGCCTATGCTTATGGTGATAGTCTTTGTTGAGCAAGAATTGTGTTTCTATACTACCGCGTCTCTCGATGGAGGGCCGGTTGACTTGTTGAGAACTTACTTGGATGTACCGGCAGTGACGGGAGATTCCACGGGTATGCTTTCATTAGCTTTGTTACATGGGCATGTCTATCCGTCTTGAGAAGGAACATTCGGGACGAATGTTTCTAAGGAGGGGAGAATGTTATACCCCGTATTTCCAGAGTATGTACGTGAGGGCGTACGTATAAAAATTTAAGCCTTAAGGTTGGCAAGGTTCGAAATTTGTACACAATGCGAAAAGAATCATTTTTAAATGAAGCGTTTTGCTAAACTTGCGAAGGAAAATTCGGCTATGTCATTTATAATTTTGCGGATTTTTAGAGAGGCGAAACATTTTGGACCAACGGGAGGACGTGTGTCACCTCGCATTGGGCGTGATTGTGAGCGGTAATGGACGAATTGGGGGTCTTGGTTAGGTAGGATATTTTGTGATAGTTGGTGTGGTAGATGGATAAGGTACACATGGTTGAATCCTCACCCTACACTTGCATGGCACTTGGCTTCATCTTGGCCATTGGTTGGCCTATAAATACTCCACAACGAAGACTTTCTTCGTCAAAATCATTTTCCAAGTCTTGAAATCCCTCCCACTGTGAGTTGTATTCGTCCAAGCCCCCTTTTGAGAAGCCTTGGCGAGAGGTACTCCCCACTCTAGTGGTGTGGCGAAAGTACCCCACGTTGCCTTGTAGTTTCGTATAATACACACCCTCTTGGTAGAAATACTCTCCAAGTATTGTTATAATACCAAAATACCTTGGCCCAAATACCTTATAGTATTCCAAGGTTACACCTATACTAAAAGCCCGGAAAATACTACTATACTTTCCTTTAGCCACTAAACGAAACCCTATGAAAAAATCTCCATAATTGGTTGGAGTACTAAGTAGAAGTTGTGTAGAACTTCTAAGGGTTTCTTGGAGCGAATTGGAGCGCACGGAGTAGGAGCTAAACCTTGCTCAGGATCGACTTTAAACTTGGATAATTTTGGGGCTTACCGAGGTAAATAATCCTATCCTTCTATTGTAATTGGAGATTACATACTGTAGTATTATTGAAAATGAATATAAGATTCATAGAAGAGAAGTGAACTGTAATAGAAGGATATTACAGATAAGACTTGAAATGAAATCACATCAGAAGAATATTTAAGTAGAAGATTAAACTGTACTTACATGGTAGTATTCTGATAGTCTTATAACCTTTATTGGTTGACTTTTCTGAGTAGCATGTACTACTTGGAAGGTGGACAAGGCTAGTAGGGTTATAGTAGGAGGCGTTTTGCTAATAGTAGATAATCGTCGCGAGGTATGTGATTCTTCCTATCCTATTGAGCATGATATTTTAAAAGAATATATATATATAGTGCGGTGAAGTGCGTGTGTTAACTAAGCGTAATTATGCGGCAATGTCTTTTGACCTAAGCTTTGAATAATATATATATATATATAGTGCGATGAGCGTCGTGTGCTAGCGAGCGTGGTTATGCGGCAATGTCTTTTGACTTAAGCACGAATAATAAGAATTTTGAAGTATTTCAAAAGAATTAAGAAACCTTTTGAAAGAAGAGTAATGCTTGGTTTTAAAAGCTTAAGAGTTATACTAGCTTTATGGGAAGTTAGGTATAACGACTTAAGAGAGATAAAAAAATGGTTTACTAATTTTAGAAGTTAAGAGACTTGATCTTAAAATATAAGAGACTTGACTTAATTATAATATGAATTTTGTGTGAAACCTCATTCGTGAGTAATGAGTACTTGGTTTTTAAAAGGAATAATGTTTTCTTGATTTGAATCGAATGAGTATCGACAAAACCAACTGCGGCGTTAATAAAGGAAATGATTTGACTAATTAAGTATTATTAAAACGGTAGAAACCTCCATCTGCATAGAAGCTAAGATAAGATAAAATGATATTACATTTCTAGATCATGTTGCTTTAATAAGATTGTTATGAACAAGAATAACCTACTCACACATAAGGCATACGTTTCTCAAATGGTTTTAAAAGAGAATTATATTATTAAGTGATTAAGACTATGAACTAAGAAACCTTTCGAAAATGAGAAACTTGAGCATTTGAAATTAGGCAAAACTTGAACGTTTGAAAAATAATGTTGTTACTTGATTTTACAAAGGGAAGTGTTTTGGTTTACTTAACAAAGTTAGTCACTCTATTTTTATACTACGGGTATCGGGTGACCTTTGTAAAAGAAATGGATCTTTAAAAGGAACTTAACGTATGTAGTACTTTAGGGTTAAAACCCGGACTTTGACATAAAATGAAAGTACCTTGAGTTGTGTATAACTTGCCTATGCTTGTTGTTGTGTAACTCGCCTATGCTTGTTGTTGTGTAACTTGCCTATGCTTATTGTGACAGTCTTTGTTGTGCAAGAATTGTGTTTCTATACTACCGCGTCTCTCGATGGAGGGCCGGTTGACTTATTGAGAACTTACTTGGGCGTCTGGCGGTGTGGAAGATTCCACGGGTATGCTTCCATTATTATTATTACATGGGCATGTCTACACCGATGATGGATTCTGTGGACATGTGACCATTATGGTTATTTATGGCGAAGTATCGTGAGTTACGGTTGTGATCGGGTGCGTATCCTGTTTACTTGCCCCGTCACGTGGCAGTGGATCTGGTATAGGTTATTGCTTGCACCGCGTGTCGACCCGGCGTATTCGTTGTCACGACCGAACCGGGCGTGGTAGTGCCTTACCGGGCACCTAGTGATACAACATCGAGAAAATCAGCGGAAAAAACATGAACATGAATTAAGAGACAAAATAAATAAGCAGGCCAACCAAAAGCGATTGCCTTCATCATATATACATAAATACGACGATTATCCTTTTTACATACCACGCCCACAGCGGTTATTCTGAGACCTCTAAGATTTACACAACAACTATGACGGGACGGGGCCCGCCATACCCACAATGTACGGACCTCTGGACTCGGGTAACATACCAAAGATAAGCCTCGAAGGAAACGGAGCTTCAATCTGTTGAAAGGTGATCCTAAAGCGGGGATCGACAACCGATGTACCTCTACTGCGGCGTGAGCGCGGCCCGAGGAGAGTCGATCTGGGTACCAAGTATGTGGCGTAAAATACTATAAATGAAATCATAATAGTCTATAAAGCGAGAGCGGGTATGATAACCAAACTACGATACCATAGCATGCTGATTATATCAATTCGGTCTCGCGCCGCGACATCAACCACGCGTGGAGTACCTTCCTCCAGCTGGCGATGCATGATATGATAACAACAAGATAGAAATCCAAATGGGAGCATGCGTGCGCTACGCATCGTGTCGGTATGTCGAAAGGGAACAAATAAGACAACATTCCAAATGGAAGCATGCGTGCGCTACGCGTCGTGTCGATGGGTCGAAGAAACAATAAGACGACATTCAAATGGAAGCATACGTGCGCTACGCGTCGTGTCGGTATGTCGAAGGAAACAATAAGACAACAAGGCGGTAATCAAAGTGGAAGCATGCGATGCGCTACGCGTCGTGTCGACATGTCCAAGTGATTAACAAAGTAACACTATCAGCGAACATGCGGGTGGAATTTCTCGTCGCTGTTGCGCGTCGAGTAAGTTCTCAACAAGTCAACCGACCCTCCATCGAGAGGCGGTAGTATAGAAACACAATTTTTGCACAACAAAGGCTATCACAACAAGCATAGGCAAGTTTCACAACAACAAGCATAGGCAAGTTTCACATCAACAAGCATAGGCAAGTTTCACAATAACAAGCATAGGCAAGTTATACCTGACTCAAAGTACTTTCATTTTATGCCAAAGTCGGGTTTTAACCTAAAGTACTACGTCGTTAAATTCCTTTTAAAGAGATCTAATCCTTTTATAAAAGTCACCGATACAGTAGTATAAAAATAGAGTGACTTATATCTTTTAAGTAAACCAAAACAACTTCCATACTTTCCTTTTTAAAACCAAATTAAGGCAACACCATGCCTTCTTTTTTTTGACCAAAACACTTTTCTTTTTAAAGTCAAGTTACCACATTAAAACCAATGATAAAACCTTTCTTTTGTTTTCATAAGGTCGTTATAACCAACTTCCCATAAAGTTGTTATACACCTTATGTTTTAAACCATTTAAGACAACCTGATGCCTTTCTTTTTCCTAAAGTTCGGTTGCCTAATTTGATTACACAAGTCTCTTTTTGAAAAGTTCATAGTTGATGTCTTAATCTCTTTTAAAACAATTGAGTAACATATGCCTTAGGCGAGTAGGTTATTCTTGTTCATAATCAATCTTATTAGCAACCATGATCTAGAAAATGTAATATCATTTTGTCTCATCTTAAGCTTATGCGGATGGAGGTTTCTCTGGTTTTAATAATACTTATTTATTCAATACATTTCCACTTTATTAGCTATTTGCGGTGGTTTGTCGATACGATTCGATTTCCGAAATCAGTAAAACATTATTCCTTCCAAAAACCAAGTACTCATTACTCACGAATGAGGTTTCACACAAACATCCATATTAAGTCAAGTCTCTTATCTTTTAAGAATAAGTCTCTTAACTTCTAAACCATTAAACCATTCTTTTTATCTCTCTTGGCGTTACACTAACTTCTCATAAAGTGGTATAACTTTTATGTTTTCAAACCAAGTATACACTTCTTTCAAAAAGGTTTCTTAATCTTTTAGAATACTTGAGTTCTTTTACATCAAGTCGGTTATAAGTCAAATCGGTTATCTTTTAAAAACCACAAAGCATTTCTCATTTACATAGATTTGTTATAACGACTTTCCATAAAGCGTTATAACACTTTATGTTTAAAGACAATCAAATACATTTAACACGTATGCGTCTACCGTACTACATAGTTATACACATATCATGCTAGAACAGATAGGAAGAGGTTCACGTACCTCGCGACGATTATCGACTAATAGCAAAGCGCTCCAAGTACCTCAAAGTCGGCTACACTCTAAGCCAAGCGGATCACTCCACGTAGTACTTGACCTATAGAGGCCACAAGGCACCTATTAACATCTTTAGATCTCGGCGTAGAATATTCTCTGAGAAAATTCGCGACACCTCCCCACATGGCGGCGTAATTCTCCTCTCTATCGGTAGGCTGCGAAGCGACGAGGGGTTATCGTCTAACGGGCGTGTACAATTTCTACTTCACGGTAATGCTATACAAGTCTCATGTCTGATCCTAAGTAATTCTGATTCGGTTCTCTTCTTAAAGTTGGGCTTAAGTCGCAAGACATTCTGTAAGTAAGTGTCGAGCTTAAGTCAAAAGACATTGCGCACAACTATGTTCAATTCTATATATAGTATACTTCAACTATATATTCCAACAATATGTAATTTCCAATTACAATAGAAGGTCAAAGTGTTTACCTCGATAAGCCCAAAATTATCAGAGTTAAATGTCGATCTGAGCAAGGTTTAGCTCTCTCAAGTGCGCTCAGGCCGCTCGACCAACCCTTAGAAGTTCTAACCAACTACCTATAACTTCAACTACGGGTGAAGATTTACTTAGGTTTCGTTTTTGTGTGAGGAAGTATAATAGTATTTTACGGGCTTTTGTATAAGTGTAACCTTGGGAAAACTATAAGGTATTTGGGCCAAGGTATTTGGGCATTATAACAATACTTGGAGAGTATTTCTATACCACAAAGGGGTATTTATACGAGACAACTATGCTAGGGGTACCCACGACAAAACACCTGAGGGGGTGGCTCTCGGCGAGGGCTCTCAAGGGGAGGGGTGTGGTGGGCCAGCTCGAGGGAGAGGGAGTATTTTGAGACTTAGATAGATTGCTCAAGTTTTTTTGGATGAAGAAAGTCTTGACTAGAGGGTATTTATAGGTCAAGTGAAGGCGACCAATGGCCAAGATGAAGACAAGTGTGGTGCAAGTGTAGGGCTAGATTTCAACCATGTGGACCTTATCCATCTACCACACAACTTGCACAAAATATCCTACCAACTAAAGTAGCCCAAAATCGTCCATTAAGCCGCCGCTCAAGGCGATGTGAGGTGACACTTATGCCTCCCGTTGATCCAAAATGTTCGTCTCTCGGAAAAATCCAAAAATTATAAATGACATAGCGGAATTTTCCCTACGAAAATGGAAGCGTTCGTCGAAAAGCGACTCTTATCGGGTGTTGTGTACAAATTTGAAACTTGCCTAACTTAAGGCTCAATTTATTATACGTACGCCCTCACGTACATACTGCGAAATACGTGGTATAACACTCTCCCTCGAAACATTCGTCCGAATGTTCCTTCTCAGCGGATAACGATAAAGTTCCTCTAACAAGTTGCCAGCGCCACAATGGCCACGAAATAACACGTGCGCGCAATTACTTAAATCGAGCCAGCGAGGAACCACCCGATGATGCAAAACAATACCAACTCTCGCTCTTGATCCGAGGGACACTCCCCGCACATTCGTTTCTCAAAATGATTTCTTCCATCTTTCAGCACAAGTTCACTTCCTTCCTTACTCGTCGTACTCTTCTCGAACACTCGAACTCTTCTAGTATACGTACCACACTTCAGTCATCGCTTCAGTTTTCGAAACCTTGGAGTCACCACCTTGACTTGGTCATCTTACTAGCCTCGATCTTCCTTAAGGCCATTCGGCCTTCACGATCTGCACGGTCGAACATACCCACGAACTCATCGATGTTCAACTAAACTTGGGCCTAGCACCCTCGTTACCCTACCACTGGCGGGACCACCCGGTGACCCAGCGCCGAAGCAGGCGCGGGTTGGCCCGCAACATAGCTGACCCGACCCAGCAACGCGTCAAGCTCTTGTTCCCCGATCCGGAACAATCTTACCTCTACAGGTCATGAAAGCTACCACTTCCATTTCACACTACCCAGGGACTTATCATACAATACATTCTAGGCATAAAATGCACTCCGACAAGGATCACTTGCAAAAACTTGTACTCAAGGCGGCCTTACATCTAAGGTCTCAGTTGTAATATTCTAAGGTTCATCATTTTCTCACCCTCAAGCTTACCGCTTCTCACTAACGGGTTCTACATCACATTTTAGCACAAAGCTATCGAGACATAACACTAAACACATCATCACAACCTCAATACATACTAAACTCTAGAGGTTAAGGATATACACGAAAATAGGCGATTGGAGGACGCTAAAGCGGGAACTTCCACGCGACCTCTCAGTGGCGCCGGTGTATGAACATCTGCTGGCTATGGAAGGTGAAGAACCATGGCCCGATCCGTAGTCAGTGCTATCCTACCAGCGCTACCCACAGTGGACAGTTTCTCCCAAAATGGCCTGCTGTCGCATGTAAAACAAACTCCGGACTAGTACGACCTCCCTGTGGAGTCTACCACAGATCCTGCACGAGGTAGGGGTGGCTTGGTGGTTAACACCCTGCTCTCCGAAAATCGAACCCTTGGAGCCACGACTGCTCACGAAAACTGGGCGCTACGAAGATTGTAGAGGACCACTCTGTCTTTGGAGCGCATAACTAGTCTGCTGGCGATGCGCCTCGAAAATCACCAAAGGACCTGCGATTACGGCCTCTTACTGCGACTTTGGTCATTCAGTCGATTTCTCGCTCCTGCCCCAGTGCATAAGCTGCGTGCGGGCAATGTCCATGCGGTGAAGAGCTACACGAACAATTCTCTGCTAGGTAATCATCGAGCCACGTAACATATCGGTGCACTCGATCCTCCATACTAGCTACTAATGCGGGGGCGTCTGGGCGATGAGTCGAACTCCACATTGTACTCTGAGCCGTGCGCGGATTACGCGCAACACCAAAAATCTGTCGGCGAGCCCTCTCATCTGTGGAGGCAAGAAATGTGCAAGAAATGCTCTTGCGAACTCGTCCCAAATAATTGGAAGTGCATTCTCTCCCGGGACAACTCGCGAATCAAACGATCATTGCGGTATCACGCGGCCGATGCGAACCTAGGACCAGCGACTCGGTCTCGATGCCTTGATCACTCATGATCGGCATAGCTGCCGGATGAACTCCTGCGGATCATCCTCGGTCTCGACCCGTAAAACTCGGCGGGTTACACCTCGAGAAAATCCGTAGTCTCAGCTATGCGCTTTCGGGGTGAACTACGGGTGCTCTGGGGCTAGGCTGCTGCGTCGGCCTATCCTCATATCGGCCACGACCACGGCGATGGCGGGCCATCTCCTTGTACCCCGTCTCATGCTCGGGTTGTGGGGTGGAGGCTCAGTCTTGTAGTCTCGGCTGACCAACTGCTGCGGCTCTAAGCTCTCTTTGGTCTTTGGCGGTGTCATAAAACTTCGTCGTCAGTACTATCTCAGTCTTGGCCAGGGCTGCGCCCTCGTACTCCTCTGTATCCACTAGCGACTCCTCCATGCCTTGCCCGTCTGGGCACAGGTTGCCTTCTACGAGGCATAGCGGTAAAGGAAAGGAATACGTCGAGAGGGTTGACTTATCACTGACTCAGGCGCGATCTCGGAATGAGAAGAATGGAAACCAATCCTAAATGTCCTATAGCCTCACGATTATAGATGTGGTGCCTGACACCGATAATCAAGACTCTACTAGACACGATGCGTAGACACTTTCAGGATTAAGCGCTCACGATACCACTTTTGTCACGACCGAACGGGCGTGGTAGTGCCTACCGGGCACCCTGGTGATACAACATCGAGAGAAAATCGGCGGAAAAAAACATGAACATGAATTAAGAGACAAAATAAATAAGCAGGCCAGCAAGCGATTTGCCTTTATCATATATACATAAATACGAACAATTATCCTTTTACATACCACACTTGTGATGTTCTGAGACCTCTAAGATTTACCTGACAACTATGACGGGACGGGGCCACCGCCATACCACAGAATGTACGGACCTACTGGACTCGGGGTAACATACCAAAGATAAGCCTCGAAGGCGGAGCTTCCCAATCTGTGAAAGGTGATCCTAAGCGAGGATCGGCCGGCCGATGTACCTCTACTGCGGCATGAGCGCGGCCCGAAGGAGTCGATCACAGTACCAAGTATGTGAAAGCGTAAAATCACGTAAATGAAATCATAATAGTCTATAAGCGAGGAGCGGGTATGATAACCAAACTACGATACACACATGCATGATTATATCAATTCGGTCTCGCGCCCGCAACATCAACCACGCGTGAGTACCCCGCCAGCTGGCGATGCATGATATGATAACAACAAGATAGAAATCCAAATGGGAGCATGCGTGCGCTACGCGTCGTGTCGGTATGTCCAAAGGAACAAATAAGACAACATTCCAAATGGAAGCATGCGTGCGCTACGCGTCGTGTCGATGAGTCGAAGGAAACAATAAGACGGCATTCCAAATGGAAGCATGCGTGCGCTACGCGTCGTGTCGATATGTCAAAGGAAACAATAAGACAACAAGGCGGTAATCAAAGTGGAAGCATGCGTGCGCTACGCGTCGTGTCGGCATGTCCAAGTGATTAACAAAAGTAACACTATCAGCGAGGCGTGCGGTGGAATTTCTCGTCGCTGTACGCGTCAGTAAGTTCTCAACAAGTCAACCGACCTCCATCGAGGCAGCGGTAGTATAGAAACACAATTTTTGCACAACAAAGGCTATCACGACAAGCATAGGCAAGTTTCACAACAACAAGCATGGCAAGTTTCACATCAACAAGCATAGGCAAGTTTCACAACAACAAGCATAGGCAAGTTATACCTGACTCAAAGTACTTTCATTTTATGCCAAAGTCAGGGTTTTAACCTAAGTACTACGTCACGTTAAATTCCTTTTAAAGAGATCTAATCCTTTTATAAAAGTCACGATACGTAGTATAAAAAAATAGAGTGACTTATATCTTTTAAGTAAACCAAAACAACTTCCATACTTTCCTTTTTAAAACCAAATTAAAGCAACACCATGTCTTTTTTTACCAAAACACTTTTCTTTTAAAGTCAAGTTACCACATTAAAACCAATGATAAAACCTTTCTTTTGTTTTCATAAGGTCGTTATAACCAACTTCCCATAAAGTTGTTATACACCTTATGTTTTAAACCATTTAAGACAACCTGATGCCTTTCTTTTTCCTAAAGTTCGGTTTGCCTAATTTCAATTACACAAGTCTCTTTTTGAAAAGTTCATAGTTGATGTCTTAATCTCTTTTAAAACAATTGAGTAACATATGCCTTAAGCGAGTAGGTTATTCTTGTTCATAATCAATCTTATTAGCGGCCATGATCTAGAAATGTAATATCATTTTGTCTCATCTTAGCTTATGCGGATGGAGGTTTCTCTGGTTTTAATAATACTTATTTATTCAATACATTTCCACTTTATTAATTTGCGGTGGTTTGTCGATACGTTACGATTTCGAAATCGGTAAAACATTATTCCTTCCAAAACCAAGTACTCATTACTCACGAATGAGGTTTCACACAAACATCCATATTAAGTCAAGTCTCTTATCTTTTAAGAATAAGTCTCTTAACTTCTAAACCATTAAACCATTCTTTTATCTCTCTTAGGCGTTACACCTAACTTCTCATAAAGTGGTATAACTTTTATGTTTTCAAACCAAGTATACACTTCTTTCAAAAGGTTTCTTAATCTTTTAGAATACTTGAGTTCTTTTACATCAAGTCGGTTATAAGTCAAATCGGTTATCTTTTAAAAACCACAAGCATTTCTCATTTACATAGAGTTGTTATAACGACTTCCCATAAAGCGTTATAACACTTTATGTTTAAAGACAATCAAATACATTTAACACGTATGCGTCTACCGTACTACATAGTTATACACATATCATGCTAGAAACGAGATAGGAAGAGGTTCACATACCTCGCGACGATTATCGACTAATAGCAAAAGCGCTCAAGTACCTCAAACCGTCGGCTACGCTCTAAGCCAAGCGGATCACTCCACCGTAGTACTTCAACCTATAGAGGCCATAAGGCGCCTATTAACATCTTTAGATCTCGGCGTAGAATATTCTCTGAGAAAATTGGACACCTCCCCATGACAGCGTAATTCTCCTTCATCGAGTAGCTGCCAAGCCAACGGGGGTTTATACGTCTAACCGGGCGTGTACAATTTCTACTTCACGATAATGCTATACAAGTCTCTTGTCTGGTCCTAAGTAATTCTGATTCGATTCTCTTCTTAAAGTTAGGGCTTAAGTCGCGAAGACATTGCGTAAGTATTATTCGGGCTTAAGTCAAACGACATTTGCCGCACAACTATGTTCAATTCTATATATAGTATACTTCAACTATATATTCCAACAATATGTAATTTCCAATTACAATAGAAGGTCAAGAGTGTTTACCTCGATAAGCCCAAAATTATCCGAGTTAAATGTCGATCTGAGCGAGGTTTAGCTCTACTCAAGTGCGCTCAGGCCAGCTCAACCAACCCTTAGAAGTTCTAACCAACTTCTACCTATAACTTCAACTACGGGTGAAGATTTACTTAGGTTTTCGTTTTTGTGACTGAGGGAAGTATAATAGTATTTTCTGGGCTTTTGTATAAGTGTAACCTTGGGAAAACTATAAGGTATTTGGGCGAGAGTATTTGTGCATTATATGATACTTGGAAGTATTTCTATACCACAAAGGGGTATTTATCTGAGACAACTATGCTAGAGGGTACCCCACGGCAAAACACCTCCACGGGGAGGGGGGTGGCTCTCGGCCCAGGGCTCTCAAAGGGGAGGGGGTGTGGTGGGCCCAGCTCGAGGAGAGGGAGTATTTTGAGACTTAGATAGATTGCTCAAGTTTTTTTTTTTTGGATGAAGAAAGTCTTCAACTAGAGGGGTATTTATAGGTCAAGTGAAGGCCAACCAATGGCCAAGATGAAGACAAGTGTGGTGCAAGTGTAGGGCTAGATTTCAACCATGTGGACCTTATCCATCTACCACACAACTTGCACAAAATATCCTACCAACTAAAGTAGCCCAAAATCGTCCATTAAGCCGCCCACTCAAGGCCAATGTGAGGGTGACACTTGCCACCCTCCCGTTGGTCCAAAATGTTTCGTCTCTCGGAAAAATCCGCAAAAATTATAAATGACATAGCCGGAATTTTCCCTACGAAAGTTGTGGAAACGTTTCGTCGAAAAACGACTCTTATCGGGTGTTGTGTACAAATTTCGAAACTTGCCTAACTTAAGGCTCAAATTATTATACGTACGCCCTCACGTACATACTCTGGAAATACGGGGTATAACAATCGTGACTTACGGTTGTGATCTGGTGCTTAGCCGATTCACTTGCCCCCGTCAGCTATGTGGCGCAGGGAGGAGCTGGTGGAGGCTAGTGCACTGCCACGTCGGTCGCGAGTCGGTGTTTGGATGGAGCCGTGACTTACGGTTGTGATCTGGTGCGTGGCGATTCACTTGCCCCGTCGGCTCGTGGCGCGAGGAGGCTGGTGGAGGCTATTGCACTTGCCGCGTGTCGACCGTGATATGGTTATGCGGTATTATTGGTACGGTCGGATCGGTAGTTATACTTGCCGTCACGGTTTTATGGCACAGGTGGGACCTGGTGTTCATGTATACTCCTTGGTGTTGTTATATCATAGACTGCCTGCAGTGAGGAAGGAATTCCACGGGCACGAGTGATGATTTGGAGGCGTGAGTCCCTGACTTGATATATTTGTTTATATGTGTGTCTTGTAGTTTGGTTATCATACATGTCTCTGCTTTATATAGACTATTATGATTTCATTTACAGATTGTTATACCCGTATTCTCGAGGGTATGTATGCGAGGGCGTCGTGCGAGAGCACGACGTGAGAAAATTGGAAAGGAAGAAAGAGGTGATTTTCCACGGAAAAAGTTTAGGTTTTGTAAAGAAAAATGTTCGTTGATGGGAATTGGGTTCCCAGTTTGGAATTTGGGCTTCTTTGATTATATTAGAATTATGGAATTTTATTTTGGAAATGGTCACGTGGGGCCACGGGAGAAATTCTGATTTTGTGAGCCAGCTTTGTTTTGAGATTTTGGCCATTGTGGATATTTTGGAAGATGTTTTATTTTGGGCCATTAGGAGGGTGACACGTGTCACCCCGCCTAGGTGGCTTTCTTAGAATTGACATTTGTGCCACTTGGCGGTTAGAGTCGTTTTTAAATGACGTTTTACATAACTGCGAGGAAAATTCGGCTATGTCGTTTTGTATTTTTGCGGATTTTTAGGCGGCGGAACATTTTGGACCAGCGGGAGGGTGGCGTGTGTCACCTCGCATTGGAAACAAGTGGGCGGTTTGGCCTTGGGCGTTTAGGGTGTCAGTGGGAAGATATTTTTGGTAGATATTTGTGAGGTTTTAAGGGTAGGGACTAGGGTGCACTTGGCTTGATCTTGGCCTTACACTTGCCTTGCACATGGCTTGATCTTGGCCATTGGTTGGCCTTTGGTTTGGTATAAATACCCCTCCTTGTGAAGACTTATTCATTCACTCCTCACTTTGTCTAAGTCTTGAAATCCCTCCCTCCTCTTGTGGCTCGTCCTAAGCCTCTCCCCCTCCTCCTCCTTGTGGCCTTTGGCGAGAAGGGTCCCTCTCCCACTTTTGTGGTGCCCTGGCCGAGTAACCCCACTGCTAGTTGTGCTAGTGAAATACTACCCCTTGGTAGAAATGTATTCTACAAGTATTGTTGTAATGCCCAAAATACTTTAGCCAAATACCTTGTAGTACTCTCCAAGGTACCCTCTATCACGTAGAACCGGAAAATCTGATTATACTTTCCTTTAGCCACTAAGCGAAACCACTAAGGAAAATCTTCACCGTTGTTGAAGTATTAAGTAGAAGTTGTGTAGACAACACAGGGTTTCTTGGAGCGTTTTGGGCGCACGGAGTAGGAGCTAAACCTTGTTCGGGGCGACTTATAACTTGGATAATTTTGGGCTTATCGAGGTAAATATCTTGACCTTCTATTGTAATTGGAAATTACATGTTGTTGGAATATATAGTTGAAGTATACTATATATAGAATTGAACATAGTTGTGCGGCAATGTCTTTTGACTTAAGCCTGAATTTAAATAAAGAGAACTGAACTGTAATTACATAGGACTGTATTACAGTAGACTTGTGTAGCATTACTGTGGGTAGAATTGTACACGTCCGGTTAGGCGTGCAAACCCCACTGGTTGGCTTGGTAGCGGCCTTGATAGAGGAGGAGATTAGCTGTGGCGGGGGAGTCTTGCAATTTTCTATAGAATATTCTACGTTGAGATCTAGAATGTTAATAGGCGCCTTGTGGCCTCTATAGGTTGAAGTACTACGTATGGCGTGATCTACTTGACTTAAGGAGTAGCGAAGCGGTTTGAGGTACTTGGGCGTTTTGCTATTAGTCGATAATCGTCGCGAGGTATGTGAACCTCTTCCTATCTCTTCTAGCATGATATGTGTGAACTATGTAATGCGGTGAGCGTACGTGCTAAATGTATTTGATTGGTTTAAAACATAAAGTGTTATAACGGCTTTATGGGAAGTCGGTTATAATAGCTTTATGTGGATAAGCAAATACCTTGTGGTTTTTAAAAGGTAGCGATTTGAATAATAGCGGCTTGATATGTGTTAATAAAGAACTTGAAGTATTTCAAAAGATTTATGAATCGTTTTGAAAGAATGAGTAGTACTTGGTTTTGAAAGCTTAAGAGTTATACTAGCTTTATGGGAAGTTAGGTATAGCGGCTTAAGAACGCTTTCACGATTTGGAAATCGAATGTGTATCGACAAACCATCGCAGCGTTAATAAAGGAAAATGTATTGACTAATGAAGTATTATTAAAACCGGTAGAAACCTCCATCTGCATAGAAGCTAAGATGAGACAAAATGATATTACATTTCCTAGATCATGGTTGCTTAATAAGATTGATTATAAACAAGAATAACCTACTCGCATATAAGACATATGTTTCTCAAAGCGTTTAAAGGAGAATTATGCTTTAAAGGATTAAAACTATGGACTCTGAAACCTTTTCTAAAATGAGAACTTGAGCATTTGTAATTAGGCAAACGGAACTTTAGGAAAAGAATGTTGGTACTTGAGTTTAAAAGAAAGTGTTAGTTTACTTAATAATGTGAATCACTCTAGTTTTATACTACGTATCGGGTGACTTTTATAAAGGAATGTATCTCTTTTAAAAGGACTTAACGTATGTAGTACTTTAGGGTTAAAACCCGGACTTTGACATAAAATGAAAGTACCTTGAGTTGTGTGTAACTTGCTTATGCTTATTGTTATGAAACTTGACCATGTTACGTGTGATAGCCTTGTTGTGCAAATACTGTGTTCACTCGACTACCGGTTCATCCGGGAATGTATCTCACTTGATTACCGGTTCATCCGGGAATGTATCTCACTTGATTACCGGTTCATCCGGGAATGTATCTCACTTGATTACCGGTTCATCCGGGAATGTATTTCACTTGACTACCGGTTCATCCGGGAATGTATTTCACTTGACTACCGGTTCATCCGGGAATGTATTTCACCGACTACCGGTTCATCCGGGAATGTATTCCACACGTTTCTATATTGGGTCCATAAGATGGGCCGAGACCTGTTATACGTATCACATGATTTGTACCTAGACTGCCGGCAGTGAGGAAAGAGTTCCACGGGCATGAGGGATGACTAGAGGGCGTGAGTCCCTGGCTTGACATGACTGCTATTATGTTGTGAACTGTAGTTTGGTTATCATACATGTCTCCTGCTTTATCTAGACTATTATGATTTCATTTACAGTATTTTCAGTTTCACATACTTGGTACCTGTTGTACTGACCTCCTTCGGGGGGCTGCGTTCATGCCGCAGGTAGAGGTACATCGGTCGTGGATCCTCGCTCATAGGATCACAGTTCAGCGTATTGGGAAGCTCCGTTTCTCCGGAGGCTTATCTTTTGGTATGTGTTTCCCTGAGTTGTAGGTTCTTGTACATTCAGGGGTATGGCGGGGCCCTGTCCCGTCATAGTCGTTGTAAATCTTAGAGTGCATAGTAATGCTTGTTGTGGGCGGGTTGTAAAGGATTAAGCTGTTCGAGTTTTATGTATTTCTTGAAAGCGACCGTTTTGGTTGGCCTGTTTATTATTATATCTCTTGTTTCATGACTCGTGTTTTATTTTCCGCTGGTTTTCTCTGATGTTGTATCACTAGGGTGCAGGGTAAGGCACGATGCAGCCCGGTTCGGGGCGTTACAAAGTGGTATCAGAGCAGTTAGTCCTCGGAAAGTGTCTACAGACCGTGTCTAGTAGAGTCTTGATTATCGGTGTGTTGTGCACCACATCTATAATCAGGAGGCTATAAGACATGTAGGATTGGTTTCTATTCTTCTCCTTCTAAGATCGTGCCTTAGAGCTGAGTTGTAAGTTGGACCCCTCTGATGTGTTTCATTTTACGATTATGCCTCCGCTAAAGCGACCGGTGCCGAGAAGGGGCAAGGCAGGGTGCCGCTAGTGAGATACAGAGAAGTACGAGCGCGAGCCGGACGAGTACCTAAGGTTGTGCTTGACGGCGGGTTTGTGGCGCCGCCACCCAGTGAGTTTAGAGCGCAGTAGGCTGCTTTGAGACCACATGCACGAGCCTCCGTCCCACGATGCAGGCAGGAGATGGGTTACAAGGAGATGGCGATTGCTGGTCGTGGTCGTGGCGAGATATGAGATAGGCCGATTCGCAGTTCCGAGCCCAGTAGCACCGTAGTTCACCCGGCGAGCGCATTGTTTGAGGCTACGTGACTTTACGAGTTGTAGCCCGCCGATGTTCTATGGATCGAGCCGAGGCGACCTCGGGAGTTTATCAAGCGACTACTGATGGATCGTGAGAGTGATCGAGCCTCGAGGCGAGTCGGTGGTATTGGTTCGCATCACCGCGTGATCTGCGATTGGTAGTTTGATCGCGAGCTGTCCCGGAAGAGCATGCACTTCCAGCCGTATGGGACGAGTTCTCAAGGGCTTTTCTTGCACATTTCTTGCCCCACAGATGAGAGGCTCGGGCCGACAATTTTTGGCGTTGAGGCGGGGCGCGACGGTTAGAGAGTACAATGTGGAGTTCGACTCATTAGCTTCGGTATGTTCCCATTGTGGTAGGCGATGGAGGACAGAGTACACCGCTACGTCACCGGGCTGGACGATTACTTGGCAGAGGCTTGTACGGGTGTAGCTCTTCAGCCGGGCATGGACATTGCCCGCATACAAGCTCATGCACTGGGTTGTGAGGCACGGAGAGGTCGACGGAATGACCGAGATCAGCGAGAAGAGGCGAACAGAGGTCCTGGTAACTTTCGAGGCGAACCGCCTCGCCAGCTCTAGTTATGTACCTCCACGATGAGTGGTCCCCGATCGTCGGGGCGTTCGGTATTCGGGAGCTGGTCAGAGCTCCAGGGCTTCTGGTTCACAGATATACATGGGTTCTAGCCAACAGGATTCACGTCGCCCTCAGTGTGCACGATGTGGCAAACATCATCCCGGGGAATGTCGCCTTTGCGGTGCTTGCTTCACTGCGGCGTCGAGGGCCATGTGACGAGGCGTGCTTATAGGAGAGTGCCGGCACTTAGCGCGGCCTGCCGGATCGATGGCGAGGTTCATCGCCTTCGATTATGCCTGCGAGGCGGACTACGATTAGAGTGGAGCGGTAGCTTGGTATATCCTTAACCCTCAGAGGCTTGTATGTTTTGATGTTATGTTAATGTGTTAGGTGTTATGTTCGGATAGCTTTGTGCTAAAATGTGATTTAGGAACGGTTGGGGAAAAGGGTAAGCACAGGGTGAGGAATGATGAACCTTAGAATATTACGGTTGAGACCTTAGATGTAAGGTCGTCTTGAGTAAAAGATTCGTTTTATGTTTGACCTTTATCGAGTCGTAGTATACGTGGGTTTTATTTGTGTGATAAGTCCATGGGTAGTGTGAGATGGAAGTGGTAGCTTTCATGATGTGATTTAGCGGATCGTTAGTGTCGGGAACGAGGTGGGCGACGGTGTGGGTCGGGTTGAGGGCGTGATACGGTCAACCCGTAGCCCGACAAGGTGGGTCAGCTCTGGGTGGTCCCGCCAGTGGCGGTCACGAGGGTGCTAGGCCCAAGTTTTGGTAACCATCGTATGAGTTCGTGGGCGCGTTCGACGAAGCGGTTCGTAAAGGCCGGAATGGCCTTAAGGAAGTTTGAGGTTAGTAAGATGACCAAGTTTGGAGGTAGTGACTCCAGATTTTTGGGAACGGAAGTAATGACTGAAGTTTGGTACGTACTGGGAGAGTTCAAGTGTTCGAGAAGGGCACGGCGAGTAAGGAAGGAAGAGAGCGTGTGTTATTTGTTGGCGAGTTGTGGCGTTGACAACTTGTTAGAGGAACTTCATCGATATCCGTCTTGAGAAGGAACATTCGGGACGAATGTTTCTAAGGAGGGGAGAATGTTATACCCCGTATTCTCAGGGTATGTATGCGAGGACGTACGTACGAGAGCACGACAGAAAATTGGAAAGGAAGAAAGAGGTGATTTTTCCACGGAAAAGTTTAGGTTTTGTAAAGAAAAATGTTCGTTGATGGGAATTGGGTTCCCAGATTTGGAATTTGGGCTTCTTTGATTATATTAGAATTATGGAATTTTATTTTGGAAATGGTCACGTGGGCCCACTGAGAAATTTACTGGTTTTTAGGGGCCCACTTTGTTTTGAGATTTTGGCCATTGTGGATATTTTGGAAGATGTTTTATTTTGGGCCATTAGGAGGGTGACACGTGTCACCCCGCCAGGTGGCTTGGCGAATTGACATTTGTGCACAACACGGTTAGAGTCGTTTTTCGGCGAAGCGTTTTACATAACTTGCGAGGAAAATTCCGGCTATGTCGTTTTGTATTTTTGCGGATTTTTCCGGCGGCGAACATTTTGGACCAACGGAGGGTGACATGTCACCTCGCATTGGAAGCAAGTGGGCGGTTTGGCCTTGACGTTTAGGGTGTCAAGTGGGAAGATATTTTTGGTAGATATTTGTGAGGGTTTTGGAGTAGGGACTAGGGTGCACTTGGCTTGATCTTGGCCTTACACTTGCCTTGCACATGGCTTGATCTTGGCCATTGGTTGGCCTTTTGTTTGGCTATAAATACCTCTCCTTGTGAAGACTTATTCATTCACCTCACTTTGTCTAAGTCTTGAAATCCCTCCTCCCTCTTGTGGCTCTCGTCTAAGCCTCTCCTCCCTCCTCCTTGTGGCCTTTGGCCGAGGGTCCCTCTCCCTTTGTGGTGCCACTAGCCGAGAGTAACCCCTAGCCTAGTTGTGCTAGTCGAAATACTACCCCCTTGGTAGAAATGTATTCTACAAGTATTGTTGTAATGCCCAAAATACTTTAGCCAAATACCTTGTAGTACTCTCCAAGGTACCCTCTATACGTAGAACCCGGAAATACGATTATACTTTCCTTTAGCCACTAAACGAAACCCTAAGGAAAATCTTCACCCGTTGTTGAAGTATTAAGTAGAAGTTGTGTAGACACTTCTAAGGGTTTCTTGGAGCGTTTTGGAGCGCACGGAGTAGGAGCTAAACCTTGTTCAGGAGCGACTTATAACTTGGATAATTTTGGGCTTATCGAGGTAAATATCTTGACCTTCTATTGTAATTGGAAATTACATGTTGTTGGAATATATAGTTGAAGTATACTATATATAGAATTGAACATAGTTGTGCGGCAATGTCTTTTGACTTAAGCCTGAATTTAAATAAAGAGAACTGAACTGTAATTACATAGGACTGTATTACAGTAGACTTGTGTAGCATTACTGTGGGTAGAATTGTACACGTCAGTTAGACGCAAACCCCCTGGTTGGCTTGGTAGCGCCTTGATAGAGAGGAGATTAACGCCGTGGCGGGAGGTCTTTGCCGAATTTTCTATAGAATATTCTACGTTGAGATCTAGAATGTTAATAGGCGCCTTGTGGCCTCTATAGGTTGAAGTACTACGTATGGCGTGATCTACTTGACTTAAGGAGTAGCCGACGGTTTGAGGTACTTGGAGCGTTTTGCTATTAGTCGATAATCGTCGCGAGGTATGTGAACCTCTTCCTATCTCTTCTAGCATGATATGTGTGAACTATGTAGTACGGTAGACGTACATGTGCTAAATGTATTTGATTGGTTTAAAACATAAAGTGTTATAACGGCTTTATGGGAAGTCGGTTATAATAGCTTTATGTGGATAAGCAAATACCTTGTGGTTTTTAAAAGGTAACTGATTTGAATAATAACTGCTTGATATGTTTTAATAAAGAACTTTAAGTATTTCAAAAGATTTATGAATCGTTTTGAAAGAATGAGTAGTACTTGGGTTTTGAAAGCTTAAGAGTTATACTAGCTTTATGGGAAGTTAGGTATAACGTCTTAAGAACGTTTTACTGATTTCGGAAATCAGAATGTGTATCGACAAACCACTGCAGCGTTAATAAAAGGAAAATGTATTGACTAATGAAGTATTATTAAAACCGAGAAACCTCCATCTGCATAGAAGCTAAGATGAGACAAAATGATATTACATTTCCTAGATCATGGCTGCTTAATAAGATTGATTATAAACAAGAATAACCTACTCGCATATAAGACATATGTTTCTCAAAACGTTTAAAGGAGAATTATGCTTTAAAGGATTAAAACTATGGACTACGAAACCTTTTCTAAAATGAGGAACTTGAGCATTTGTAATTAGGCAAACCGGAACTTTAGGAAAAGAATGTTGGTACTTGAGTTTAAAAAGAAAGTGTTCTGGTTTACTTAATAATGTGAATCACTCTAGTTTTATACTACGGGTATCGGGTGACTTTTATAAAGGAATGTATCTCTTTTAAAAGGACTTAACGTATGTAGTACTTTAGGGTTAAAACCCGGACTTTGACATAAAATGAAAGTACCTTGAGTTGTGTGTAACTTGCTTATGCTTATTGTTATGAAACTTGACCATGTTACGTGTGATAGCCTTGTTGTGCAAATACTATGTTCACTCGACTCTGGTTCATCCGAATGTATCTCACTTGATTACTGGTTCATCAGGAATGTATCTCACTTGATTACCGGTTCATCCGAATGTATCTCACTTGATTACGGTTCATCCGAATGTATTTCACTTGACTACCGGTTCATCAGAATGTATTTCACTTGACTACAGGTTCATCCGGAATGTATTTCACCGACTAACGATTAATCCGGGAATGTATTACACTTGTTTCTATATTGGGTCCATAAGATGGGCCGAGACCTGTTATACGTATCACATGATTTGTACCTAGACTGCCGGCAGTGAGGAAAGAGTTCCACGGGCATGAGGGATGACTAGAGGGCGTGAGTCACGGCTTGACATGATCGCTATTATGTTGTGAATCGTAGTTTGGTTATCATACATGTCTCTGCTTTATCTAGACTATTATGATTTCATTTACGATTTTTGATTTCACATACTTGGTACTGTTGTCGACCTCGGCCGAAGTGCGTTCATGCCGCAGTAAGGTACATCGGTCGTGGATCCTCGCTCATAGGATCACGATTCAGTATGGGAAGCTCCGTTTCTCCGAGGCTTATCTTTTGGTATGTGTTTCCACGAGTTGTAGGTTCTTGTACATACAGGGGTATGGCGGCGCCCTGTCACGTCATAGTCGTTGTAAATCTTATAGGTCTGTAATCTTGTGTGGCGGTGTAAGATTAAAGCCATTCGAGTTTTATGTATTTCTTGAAGGCAACCGTTTTAGTTGCTTTGTTTATTATTATATCTCTTGTTTCATGACTCGTGTTTTATTTTCCATTGGTTTTCTCGATGTTGTATCACTAGGGTGCGGGTAAGGCACGATATGGCCCGGTTCGGGCGTTACAAGTATTTTGATTTCACATACTTGGTACTGTTGTCGACCTCCTTGAAGTGCGTTACGCCGCATGTAGAGGTACATCTAGTCGATCCCCACTTATAGGATCACATTTCACGTATTGGAAGCTCCGTTCCTTGAGGCTTATCTTTGGTATGTTACCCTGAGTCAGTAGGTTCTTGTACATTCAGGGGTATGGCGGGGCCCTGTACCGTCATAGTTGTTGTAAAAATTTTAGAAGTCATGTATTTTGTTGTGGGGGCTTGTAGGATTATGCTTGTTCAAAGGTCGATATATATATATATATGTTGAAAGGCAACCGTTTTGGTTGACCTATTTTCTTTTATCTTGATCCATATCTATTTGTATGTTTAAGTTTTTATTTCCGCTGGTTTTTCTCTGATGTTATATCACTAGGGTGCCCGGGGTAAGGCACCAGTCACGGGCCCGGGTTCGGGTCGTGACACTAACGACTCTTACCAACATCCCCCATAAGACTCGGTAAGGACTTAGGATAACTTTGTCACGACCCGTTCCGGGGCCCGTGACTGGTGCCTTACCGGGGCACCCAAGTAGTCATACATCAGAGTAATCAGCGGAAATATAAAGCAAGACATGAAACAGTTTATAAAATAAGACACAGTTTATGTGAGAAAACATCGCCTTTCGGCATATATATATAATCATGGTTTAGCAGTTACATCCGACAATCGCATACAACATGACTCATGCACTTAAGGAAATATACAATTATGGCGACAGGCCCGCCATACCCTCGATCAGATACAAAACTATCTACAACAGGAGATCATACCAAAAGTAGAGCCTCGGGAAGAGATGGAGCTCCCGACACCAACGTAGATCCTAAGGATGCGGATCTAGCACTGCGCCCTTACTGCGGCATGAACGCAGCCCCGAAGGAGGTCAAGACAACGGTACTAAGTATGTGAAATCAGAAAGTACTTAAATGAAATCATAACACTTTTTAAAACCGGTTTACAAATATGTATGAAGAAATCAAGAAACCGCACATAGTGCCACATCACAAACAAGAGCAACAATAGGTAAACTGTAATAGGTCTTTTCTAGGCTGCGAATGATTCGAAGCAGGGCCACTCGCCCGTATTATCATTCCGCAAGCCTAATCCTGGACTCCCGGAGTCCGCATAGGCCACTCACATGGGCCCGCATGAGGTATAACCCCGCATCGAGGGTAGCTACTCCTCGGCATCGTCCTGGACTCGCTGTCCGCATGGCCACATAGACCGCATGAGGCATAACCCCGCATACTAACCTGGAACTCTCGTAGCTCCGCATAGGCCCCCTGGACCCGCATGAGGTATTCTCGAATCATGGTCCTGCACCGCCGAGTCTACCCGCAGACGGAGGGCGCAACCCCTGTATCATCTCAAGAGGTGAGTGATAGTATACTAACATAACAACTTATCTTTAAACAACATAAGCACAACAAGGATACTCACCTATACAAACGTTACAAGATACTAACACACATAGCATCATATCATGTCTACTTATCAAACCATCTTATTATTCTTTTCACAATATAAGTCTGTTATAAACACATAGGCAAACTTGTTTCTTTTATCAATCTTAAGTGGTTATACTTACTTCCCATAAAGCTAGTATAACTCTTAAGCTTCGCTTTAAAACCAATTAGTTCTCTTCATTAATATGATTCATTAGTCTTTTGAAATGTTTTGATTCTTTATTATTCAGCTTAAGCGTGAGGCATTCTGTAAAGTATTATTCAGCTTAAGCCGAGGCATTGCCGTAAGTATTATTCGAGCTTAAGTCAAAGACATTGCCATAGTTATTATTCGGTTAACACATGCACGTCTACCGTACTATATATATTGTAAAATATCATGCTTTAGGAAGAATCACATACCTTCTCAAATAAAACCACCGCTAAGTTGAATATGTGCGCAGAGTCAGCCTATAATAGTCACAGATATCTATCAAACAAAAATCTGAAGCTCATTCTAAACAAATGGTTCACAATTCTATGGAAAGGCAGACTTCCCTACCCATGAGCTATATAAGTTCATCGTGAAAACAAATCCATGTAAGTACAGCTTTGATTATTCATCTTTCAAACCCTTCTACGTGGTAGCAGTTCAATTCTATTCTCGTGATATTCTTCTAAGTGATTAATACTTATTCTTATACTTCTACAGTATGCATTCTCTAATACAAAAGAGGGTTAGGATTATTACCTCGGTAAGCCCAATAATATCCTAGAAAAAGTCGCGCCTGAGCAAGGTTTTGCTCCTAAGTTGTATGCTCCAAGAACCTTAGAAGTTCTTCACAACTTCTACTAAGTACTAAGGTATTTGGGCTAGGTATTTTGGGCATTATAACGATACAAGAAGGTAACTTTTCTACCAAGGGAGGGGGGGTAGATTTTTGGCTAGGCTAGGGGGGGCCTCGGCCAAACTACTAGGCTAGGGGGGGTATTCGCCAAGGGCCTTCACACGGGGAGGGGGAGGTGTTTTGGACGAAAAGACTACAAAGGGAGAGGAGAGGATTTTTCAAGACTTGGAAGATTTGTGGATGAAGAACTCTTCATCTCTAAGGGGGTATTTATAGGTCAAGAAGTGGCCAACCAATGGCCAAGATTAAGACAAGTGCAAGGCAAGTGTAGGTGAGGATTAACTAAACACAAATATCCTACCAACCTTGACTTGTGCACAAGGCACAAAAACGTGCCAAGGGTTTCTTCAATTCGTCCAAATGGACGATTCAAGTCCACCAATGGGAGGGTGCCAAGTGTTGCCCTCCCGTTGGTCCAAAATGTTTCGTCTCTAAAAATCCGCAAAATAAGAAATGGCATAGCGGAATTTACTCTACGAAAGTCGTGGGAAACGTTTAGTGAAAAACGATTCTTTTAGTGAGTTGTGTACAAATAAAAACGTCCAAGGCTTATCTTTAAGGCTAGACTTTCGACGTATTCCCTTACGCATACTGGAAATACGGGTATAACCTTCTCTCTTAGAAACATTCGTCCCGAATGTTCCTTCCCAAACGATTATCAAGAAGCTTAAAAAGTTGTAAATGCCACACACGGACACAGAGCAACACTTAGGCAGAAACGATAACGAAAATTTACAAGTAGGAAAGTGAATTTACCTGGAGGTGTGGGGAATAGGTGAGCATACTTCCGTCTCATGTCCTCCTCGGCTTCCCACGTCATCTCCTCCCTGAGCTCGTTCCGCCACAAGACTTTGACGGAAGACACGTCCTCGTCCGCAGGCGCCTAACTCCGACGATCGACTATCGCTATGGGAATCTCCTCATACGATAACCCTCGGTCACTGACATCGTCAATCGGGTGTACCTAGATGGATCCCCGATACATCTCCTCAAAGATAGATCGTGAAAACCGGATGCACCGCCTCCGATCGGACGGCAGATCCAACTCATAGGCAACCTTGCCTACCTGCGACAATCAAACGGCCCAATGTACCTTGGGCTGAGTTTCCCCTTCTTCCCGAATCTCATCACACCCTTCATGGGTGACACCTTTAGGAAAACCCAATCATGAACCTCGAACTCAAGATGCCGACGACGATGATCTGCATACGACTTCTGCCGACTACGAGTATCAATAGCCGCCTCGGATAAGCTTCACCTTATCCATCGTCTGTATCAAATCTGGTCCTACTAGCCGCACTCGCCACATCGAACCAACCTATAGGCGATCTGCACTTCCTCCCATACAAGGCCTCATAAGGCGCCATCCGAATACCGAGTGGTAGCTATTATTATATGCGAACTCAACTAGAGGCAAATGATCCTCCCAACTACCACTGGTCAATAACACAGCTCGCAGATATCCTAAAGAGTCCGGATAGTGCGCTCGTCCGTCTGCCTCGTGGATGAAATGCGCACTTCAGCTCACTCGTCCCTAAACCCTCTGGAAGGATCTCCGAAGTTAGCCGAACCGGCTCGCATCGATATGATCAAGTAGGGACTCCATGCGGTCCGACGATCTCTCGGATGTAAAGTCCGCATAATCTCACCAAAAGTCGTCCCGACGGAAGAAAGTGGGTTGATTTCGCCACCGTCGACGATAACCCATATAGAATCATGTCTCCTCCGAGTGCGAGGTAATCCTCGTGATGAAATCCATGTTGATTACCTCCCACTTCCGTGTCGATCTCAATCGTCGCAACAAACCACCGTGCCTCTGGTGCTCTACCTTCACTGCCGACAACACGCACCGAGCTACGAACTCGCAACGCCCTCTTCAAGCCATCCCACCAATACACAGATCTAAGGTCGTGGTACATCTTGGTCGACCGGATGGATAGAGTAACGCTACGCCGTGCTTCCCCAAGAACTCTTGCGAAGTCTCAAACATCCGAACACACACCGCCTCAAACCTTAGCACCCCATCGTGCTACCTCAAAGGACCCTTGCCTCACGAAGAGTCAGATCACGATATCGAATCAAAGCCGATCCTCGAATCGCCTCTTCACCTCGACGATGGAAGACTCGCAACCTCACGAACTCTAACCCCACCGCTATCGTAATCAATCAAGCGGACACCAAGGCTCGCTAATCGATGCAAATCACGAACCATGTCCCTCCTCTCTAGCCGCACATCCGATAGGCTCCCATCGACCTACGACTAAGAGCATCCGCCACAACATTGCCTTCCCGTGGTACAGATATCAACATCGTAATCCTTAAGCAACTCTAACCACCGCTCGCCGTAAGTTCACTCCTCCGTCCGAAGATATACCGGAGGCTCTTGTGGTGCGTATAAATATCCACGTGAACCCCATACAAATAGTGCCTCCAGATCTTCAAAGCGTGAATCACTACGCTAACTCCAAATCATGCGGGTAGTTCCTCTCGTGTTTCTTCACCGTCGGGATGCATATGCTATAACCCCGCCATGCCGCATCAACACACATCCCAACCCGATGCCCGACGATCACAATACACGACATAACCATCCGACCCTGCGAAGAGTAAGAACGGGCGCCGCCTCTTTCAAAGAATCGAAACCCCGCCACAAGCATCACCCATCAAACTTGGCCGCTTCAGTCACCTAGTCAATGGTGCGAGATAGAAGCAAACTTCTACGAACCGATAATATCCTCGCAAGGCCCGTAAAATCGCGAACCTCTGCCGAGTAGTAGGTCTAGGCCAAGTCCCGATCGCTCGATCTTGGCAGATCAACTCGAATGCCATCACCCGACAATATGCCCAAGAAACGCCATCAAGTCAACCAAAACTCACATTTGGAAAACTTGGCGCATAACCGCTGCCTCGAGAACGCCAAGACGCCTCAAATGCTCCGCATGCTCCTCGCCCGAGCGAATAAACCAAGATATCATCAATGAACACTATCACAAACGTGTCCAAAAATGGTTTGAACACTCGGTTCATCAAATCCATGAATACCACGAGCATCGTCAACCCAAAAGACATGACTCAACTCATAATGCCCGCACGTCCGAATGCGATCTAGGGACATCCACCTCTCTCGACACGAACACGATGATAGCCGAACGCAGATCAATCTTGAGAAACATCTCGCGCCGCAACCGGGTCGAACAAATCATCAATCACGGGAAGGGTATACGTTTAATGGTCACCTTGTTCACCGCCTGAATCAACACACATGCGCAGCGTCCCGCCCTTCTTCTTCACGAACAATACCGGCGCTTCGTGGGGAAACATCGGCCTAATGAAGCTCTTCTCCAAAGAAATCCTCACCGTCCTTGAGCCTCTCTCAACTCGGCGGGTGTCATTCGTATGGCGGAATGGAAATAGGCCGAGTATCCGCAATATGTCAATACAAAACTCAATCTCCCTCTCGGAGGATACCCGGAGGTCATGCGGGAACACGCCTGGGAACTCACGACTACGGAATCGATCAAAATCTGGTACCGCACCTCGATATCAAACACTCGAACTAGATGGTAGATATACCCTTCTCGCACCATCTTCCTAGCCTCGAGGTAGGAAATAAACCTACCCTCTGCGATACCGTGCTCTCCCACTCAACAACCGGCCCTCAGAAACCGGAACCGCATTACTCTCTCTGCAGCCTACATTGGCATAGCAAGAAGCTAGCCAATCCATCCCCATAATCACGCCAAGTCAATCATCTCCAACTCTATCAAGTCGGCGTGGTCCGACGATCAGAATGGTCACAGACAAGCCCTATATACCCGCCGAGCTACCACCGAATCACCCATCGCGTAGCTACCTCGAAAAGTCTATGGACTCGTGCTCATCCCTATCCTACTAGCAACAAGGGGAGATATATAGGATGAGTAGAACCCGGATCTATCAAGGCATAAACATCAAACCCAGAACCGATAAGGTACTGTGACGACATCAGCGAGGCCTCCCGATCCTCGCTTACCGACAAAGCATAGATGCGGTTCGAGGCCGCTAGAATCGGGACCCGAGCCACGACCGCCGCGACTGCTGACCCACGAGCACTCGCCCGGGCGAGTAATCGTAGGAGATGATGAAGCGCAATGTAACTCGGCCGAGCCCTACCACCGCCACGCCGGCCGACAAGCCTCGCAGTGACCGCCGCCACAATCAGAATAAGCTCCAAAAGTAGTACCACACTTCCCGTAATGGGATCCACCGCATCGCCACATCGGGGTGGTCCCGATCGCCGCACTCGCTACTCGACGCTCAAGCCCCGGGCCCTGGCCCGCCAAAACTCGTCAGGCCGAGGACGTGCAGGAGTGCTCGAGCCGGCCGTGGTGCGAATCAGATCCGCCGAGGCCGCCACCACGATAACCACCGTAAGACCCTCCCGCCCCGCCTTCTTCTCGCTGGCCGTCGCCCACTGTCGACCTCGCGCCTCGCATCCAAGGGCGTGAGCTCGCACGCGGGTAATGTCCATACCCGGTGGAGAGAAACCCCGCACATGACTCGCCATATAGTCGCTTCAGCCCGTGACATAGCGGTGCACCTATCCTCCATATCTGCTACCAATCTTTGGGACATATCGAGCCAATGAATCAAACTCGACATTGTACTCCCCGACGGCCCTCTGCGCCTCGGCAGCAAAAATCTATCACCGCGCCTCCTCATCTGCGAGGCAAGAAGTGAGTGAGGAAAGCCTCTGAGAACTCATCCCAAGTAGGCGGGACGCGTGCTCTCCCGGATAACTCGTGAATCAAACCAATCGACCGCGTATCACGCAGCCTATGTGAACCAAAGATCACGGACCGGTCTCCGACGCCCGATCACTCTCAAAATCCTCAAGGCGACGGATGAACTCTGCGATCATCCTCGGCCACCCATAAAACTCCCGGGCTACAACTCAAGAAGTCTCGTAGCCTCAAACTCTCTCGCCTCGGGTGAACAACTGCACGGCCGAGCCGAGCTGAATCTGAACCGCCGATCCAGCCTCTCTCAGATCGCCACAACTTTAGCCAAAAGTCGGGCCATCTCTCAGTACCCTAACTCTCCACCCCGCCGTGGGACGGGAGGTGGTACTGTGGTCTCGGCTGGGCCGGGCGGCGCCATAGAACTCGCTGCCTCGTATAGATCGGGCCCGAGCCTCGTGACTCGGGTGTCTCGCTAGCAGCCTCCGCCGCTTTGCCCTTCGGGCCCGTTGCCTTTACGTGAGGCATAATCAGCATAGAAAGGAATACGTTAGAGGGGTCCAACCTATAACACAGCTCTAAAGCACGATCTCAGAATGAGAAGAATAGAAACCAATCCTAAATATCCTATAGCCTCCTGATTATTGGTGTGGTGCACAACACACCGATAATCAAGACTCTACTAGATACGATGCTCAGACACTTTCCGAGGATTAATCGCTCGATACCACTTTTGTCACGACTGCCTCGGCCCGTGGATCGTGCCTTACCGGGCACCCAAGTAGTCATACATCGTAGTAATCGAAATATAAAGCAAGACATGAAACAGCTTTATAAAATAAGACACGCTTTATGTGAGAAAACATCGCTTTTGGCATATATATATAATCATGGTTTAGCGCTACATCCGACAATCGCATAAATACGACTACTGCACTTAAGGAAATATACAACTATGGCGGACGGGGCCCCGCCATACCCTCGATCAGACAAAACTATCTACAACAGGAGATCATACCAAAAGTAGAGCCTCGGAAGAGATGGAGCTCCCGACACCAACGTAGAGATCCTAAGGATGCGGATCTAGCACTGCACTCTTACCGCGGCATGAACGCAGCCCCCAAGGAGGTCGATAACAGTACTAAGTATGTGAACGTAAGTACTTAAATGAAATCATAACACTTTTTAAAACCGGTTTACAAATATGTATGAAGAAATCAAGGAAACCGCACATAGTGCCACATCACAAACAAGAGCAACAATAGGTAAAGCGTAATAGGTCTTTTCTAGGTTGCGAATGATTGAGCAGGCCACTCGCCCGATATCATTCTGCAAGCCTAATCCTCGACTCGAGTCCGCATAGCCACTCACGGGCCCGCATGAGGTATAACCCCGCATCGAGGGTAGCTACTCCTCGGCATCGCCCCGACTCGTCCGCATGGCCACATAGACCGCGTGAGGCATAACCCCGCATACTAACTCGAACTCGTAGCTCGCATAGGCCCACGACCCGCATGAGGTATTCTCAATCATGGTCCTGCATCACCGAGTCTACCCCGCATCGGAGGGCAGCTTAACCCCCGGTATCATCTCAAGAGGTGAGTGATAGTATACTAACATAACAACTTATCTTTAAACAACATAAGCACAACAAGGATACTCACCTATACAAACGTTACAAGATACTAACACACATAGCATCATATCATGTCTACTTATCAAACCATCTTATTATTCTTTTCACAATATAAGTCTGTTATAAACACATAGGCAAACTTGTTTCTTTTATCAATCTTAAGTGGTTATACTTACTTCCCATAAAGCTAGTATAACTCTTAAGCTTCTGTTTTTAAAAACCAATTAGTTCTCTTACATTAATATGATTCGGTAGTCTTTTGAAATGTTTTCGCTTTATTATTCGAGCTTAAGCCAGGCATTGCCGTAAGTATTATTCAGGCTTAAGTCAAAGACATTGCCATAGTTATTATTCAGTTAACACATGTACGTCTACCGTACTATATATATTGTAAAATATCATGCTTTAGGAAGAATCACATACCTTCTCAGCGAAAACCACCTGCCAAGTTGAATATGTCGCACAGAGTCACTATAATAGTCACGGATATCTATCAAAGACTACTCAAGGTCATTCTAAACAGAGGGTTCACAATTCTATGGAAAGTTGGGCAGCACTTCCCACCCATGAGCTATATAAGTTCATCGTGAAACGAATTCTATGTAAGTCTGGTTTGATTATTCATCTTTCAAACCCTTCTACTGTGGTAACAGTTCAATTCTATTCGTGATATTCTTCTAAGTGATTAATACTTATTCTTATACTTCTACAAAGATGCATTCTCTAATACAAAAGAGGGGTAGGCTGATTACCTCGGTAAGCCCAATAATATCCTAGCAAAAGTCGCGCCTGAGCAAGGTGTTGCTCCTAAGTTGTATGCTCCAAGACCCTTAGACGTTCTTCACAACTTCTACTAAGTACTAAGGTATTTGGGCTCGGGTCTTTTGGGCATTATAACGATCCAAGAAGGTAACTTTTCTACCAAGGGAGGGGTAGATTTTTGGCTAGGCAGGGGCCTCGGCCAAACTACTAGGCTAGAGGGAGGTATTCGGCCGGGCCTTCACCAGGGGAGGGGGAGGTGTTTTGGACGAGAAGACTACAAAGGAGAGGAGAGGATTTTCAAGACTTGGAAGATTTGTGGATGAAGAACTCTTCATCTCTGGGGTATTTATAGGTCAGAAGTGGCCAACCAATGGCCAAGATTAAGACAAGTGCAAGGCAAGTGTAGGTGAGGATTAACTAAACACAAATATCCTACCAACCTCGACTTGTGCACAAGGCACAAAAACGTGCCAAGGGTTCTTCAATTGGCCCAAATGGGCGATTCAAGTCCACCAATGGGAGGGTGCCAAGTGTTGCCCTCCGTTGGTCCAAAATGTTTCGTCTCGAAAAAATCCGCAAAAATAAGAAATGGCATAGCCGAATTTACTCTACTGAAAGTCGTGGAAACGTTTCGTCGGAAAACGATTCTTTTAGTGAGTTGTGTACAAATAAAAACGTCCAAGGCTTATCTTTAAGGCTAGACTTTCGTACGTATTCCCTTACGTACATACTCTGGAAATACGGGGTATAACAAACTTAGACATAACCTTTACATAGAGTAAATCACACACATACCTCTTAACTTCTAAGAGTAGAAGGAAACATGAAATAATACCACATGTATATTCCATACATAGAATCATGCCAAAGGAAGGAAGAGGTTCACATACCTCGCGACGATTATCGACAAGTAGCAAAATGCTCCAAAGTACTTCAACCTTGATAGCTATTCCATCCTTCAAGTAGAATCCGCTATACTTAGTACTTCAACCTATAATGGCCATAATACGTCCATTAACCTCTTACTTCAAACGTAGAATATTCTAAGTGCTAAGTCACTAAATTCTACGGAATATCGGACAGCACCTCCTTTATTTCTACATACTTTGCCACCTTTTTCAAGGCCGAATTCAATAACCAAACACGCCATATTTAAGGCCCAACAATGCAATTAACAATAGGGGATTACACGCCTACTTAGACGTGTAAAATTCCGCCCCACAAACGATATCAAACTAATATAAACTACTAGGCCAATTCGGCAACTTGAGATACAATAACATCAATTCTTATCCAATTTCCATTTCAATCCAAATTGTTAGCATAACATGATATCAAGTCGCAATCGATTATAACTACTATAATCTCCAAGTAAGTAACATGCGACGATTCTAATTAACGACCAATTTGTAATCCATCTTCAAATGGTTTATATGACATTTCGGATTTAAGGCTACAATCAATCCATAATACTTATAAAACTTCAACACATATACTTCATGCTAGCAAACATGTAAGGCTAATAACAATATATAATCTTGTAACACTTAAGAGACAAGATTATTACCTCAACGATTCTTAGTCCAACTTCAAATCCGAAGTCGCTCCTTAGCAACTTAGAGCCTCTTCTAGACACTTCAATCCGCCACTTGAGACCCTTAGAACAACACAAACAACTTTCCTTCAATCTTCCAAACAAAACCTAGAAAAGCAACTAGGTTTTCACCTTACGACTAATACGAAAACTATCTTTTTCCGGGATTTTTCTATTGAGATATCCTTACAATACACTCTTGAACCTTGGTTTAAAGTGTGGAGCTTAATAGACAACAAACAAAATATTTTCATGTTGGTGGGGAATGAACCCGAGAGCAACATTGGGAGTTCTTGAAATTCTTGAATTTTTTTCTAAGTGTTGAACTTAGTTCGCATCACACGCCCGAACCTCAAGTGGATGGTGCCCTACCTGGGCACCCTTCTACCTTAACAACACAAGTAAACTGCAGAATTTAAATAACACCTCCTTATTTTTTTTTTCAAAACCAACATACGTACAAGGGCAAAGCCGACAAGGCTGCCATAATATAAATCACCCATAAAAGGGCTTACACTATCCAAAAATGTAATTACAACTCTATCCAGTCCACCCCATATGTGAATACAGACCTCTAAAATTTGAACAAATACTATGACGGGACAAGGCCCCGCCGTACCCCTGAATATACATAGCCATGACAACTCCAGAACATTGGAGTTATCTCGAAATGCTGAACCAGGATCCTAAGCTCGCGGATCCACAACTGTGTACCTAAACTCGCGACATTTAACGCACTTCAAGAGGTCGACAACAAAAATTTAATATGGAGCGGAAATAAAGTATAATAAACAGATCATAATGCATAAAAGAATGACAGGGCAAGTATAAAAGTACATACTGATCTGCCGTGTCATTACCACTCATGAACTTAATTGCACATCATTATCTTTTCCATTCCATTAAGAGTTATAGCCAAATCTTACGTACATACTTAGGAGAAATCATTAAGTTCATTACCATATAACTTACTTATCTTTCATAACATAATTTGGCCCTCCATGGAGGGGCGCATATACTACCCGCCTAACTGGACGCGATCAAATCACACAAATATCAAAGCGCGTTCGTGGAATCCCCATCACCGCCGATACCATAAGTGTAACATATAACCATGTGACGCGTGGCATCCCACCTCACTGTCGGCATACACATACACAATACATATATATATCTCCTGCCCGTGGAATCCCACATCACTGCCGACAGCCGTTGGTGTAACATATAACCATGTGACGCGCCCGTGGCATCTTATCTCACCGCACATACATATACAATATATATATATATATATATATATATATATATATATAGCGTGGCCGCATGCCCCTAATCACGATCGTATAAGCATGGCCATAACGTGCCTCGGCATCCTCATCGAGGTGCAGTCTTCATGGGAGCTAGCTCGTGGAGTAATAATATAACATGCCCCTAATCCTCATCGTGGGTACATGTCTTCATGGGGAGCTAGCCCGTGGTGTAATAGTCAGACATAGCATGGTCGCACGCCTAATCCTCATCGTATAAGCATGGCCACGGGTAATAAAACAAACGGGAATCTAACCCGCATCACGGTCACATGCCTTAATCCCACATCGTATAAGCATGTCTAAGGATCAATCATAATGGAAGCATACCCGTGGAATCCCACATCACTGTCGGTACGTCCAAGTAAACTTACAACAAGACAGCCGGCCCTCCAACTGAGAGTCACGACAACGCAAACATATAATACTTGCACTCAAAGCTATCACAAGCAAACATAGGCAAGTTCTTTAAACCTTTAGACTTCCATTTTTATAAACTCATGGCACTTTCGTTTCACACATAAAAATCCGGGAATTTAACCCAAAGTACTACGTGCTTACATTCTTTTCAAAAGACTCCTTTTCATATAAAACCCCAAGATACTAACACCCGTAGTATCAAGGCTTGTTTACACCTTACCTAAGTCACTACACTTTTAGAAATACATTTTTCGGCTTCTAAATCAAGTGACTTCTTTCCTTAAAACTTAAGCAATTGATGCTTTTAAATCCATTTGCCTTTCTTTATTTCAAAACATTTATCATTACTTAGAGTAAACCACTCTTTTAACATTCCATAAAGCTATTATAACCCACTTCTCATAAAGTCGTTATACTAACTTTATACTTTAGGCAAATACATTCTTTTTATAACCAAGAGACTGATACTTTCGAAAACCAAGTATCGTATACTTTCAACGTACTTCAAGTCTCTTATCTATTAGAATCAAGTTTCGTAGTTCATAGTCTTAACACTTCATTACGTAAACTCTTTAAATTAAGCAACATATGCCTTATATGTGTGAATAGGTTATACTTGTTTATACTGATCTCATTAAAGCAGTCATGATCTAGAAAATGTAATATAATTTTGTCTTATCTTAGCTTCTATGCAGATGGAGAATTCTACTTGTTTTAATATAATTTATCGTCATTACATTTTCCCTTATTAACGTTGCAATGGCTTGTTCGATACTTATTCCCATTCGTGCCGTAAATTAGCCAAGTCAACTTGGCTCAAAACACCTCCTAACGACTCTTTCCAACATCCCCCATAAGACTTGGTAAGAACTTAGGATAACTCAGACATACCATTTACATAGAGTAAATCAACATACATACTTCTTAACTTCTAAGAGTAGAAGGAAACATGAAATAATACCATATGTATATTCCATACATAGAATCATGTCTAAAGAAGGAAGAGGTCCACATACCTCGCGATGATTATCGACAAATAGCAAAATGCTCCGAAGTACTTCAACCATGATAGTTATTCCATCCTTCAAGTAGAATCCGCTATACTTAGTACTTCAACCTAAAATGGCCATAATACGTCCATTAACCTCTAGCTCCGAACGTAGAATATTCTAAGTACAAGGTCACTAAATTCTACGGAAAATCGGGCCTACAAGACGTGTAAAATTAACAATAGGGGATTACACGCCTACAAGACGTGTAAAATTCCGCCCCACAATTGATATCAAACTAGTCCACAATACAATGCCATTTTCGGCCAAAAGGTGCAACAACTTATCAAACTTTCCAATTCCTTTCCAATCCAAGTTCTTAGGTCTAACATGTTATATAGTCATAAACAACTTCAACAACTACAATTTCCTTCAATATATAACATGTGACGACTTATACTTATAATCAACTTGAATTGAAATCTTAAGGCTAAACATACTAGTTTTCGGATTAGAGTTCTAATAGCGAATACACTTATCAAAATTCATACTAAATACCTCATGTTTGCTAATATCCATAGCTACAACAATAAGTAATCTTAATTACTAAAACGACAAGAATTATACCTTTACAAGCCCTTAATCTTTCCAAGATTCAAAGTCGCTCCTTAGCAATTCTTAGCTCCTTTCTTTATGTTCCAATCCGCTCTAAGCACTCCTTGGAAGCCTATGAAGAACTCATCTTCAAGTTCCAACTTCAAAGTTGAAGAACTCCTTAAGTTTCCGCCTTGCGACTAACGTGAAAACGCCGTTTTTCCGAAATCTTTCTATTGAGATATACTTACAATACCCTTAGGGAACTTGGGTTAAAGTCTTGTGGCTAAAGAACCACAAACTAAATTTTTTTGTGTGGGAATACTCATGAACCCGAGAGCAACAAATGAAGAACAAGGTGTTCTCTAATTTTTCTAAGTGTAAAAATGCCAAGTCTTGCTACTTAGGATGATATATAACACATTGGAGGGTTTAGATTACAACACATGTTAAAATTGGATGAATGGGATCAAGCCAAGTGACTCTTGACTTGGTCAACAATGTCAAGCTCTAGCTTAGCAAGACTTTCTCATCTTTACAATTGTCAAATGACCCTTTTGCCCTTGCATTAATTCGACCAAGCCATGTGGTAGGGGTGCCACGTGTCGCCCTCCCATTCGTCGATAAAATTTCGTAACCCTCGTGGGCCCCACAAAACGTAAAATTCCTCGGGTGGGCCCCACATGACCAAATCCGTACAAATAAATTTCCATAATGATAATACATTCCAATAATCCTCAATTAATGCATTTTGAGAATCCAATTCTCTTCAACGAACTTTTTTCCTTCCCGACGTTCGAAAGATTTTTCCGCTTAAAACAATTCTTCCTTTTCGCACTTTTCAAGTCTTGTGTTCCTTACGTACCTTCTCTTAAACATGCCCTTGAACTACGGGGTGTAACATTCTTCCCCCCTTAGAAACATTCGTCCTCGAATGTTCTTTCGGAGTCCAATCTAATTAGATAGCGACATAGTCTCCTTTTACTGCACCCTTCATACTACATATGCCACCCATGGCCACATAACAATACTTATACTAAGATGTCAACCTTGGCACTCACGAAGCCAACTAGCCCATACTCATAATTGTTACACCCCGTAGTTCCAGGGTATGTATGTGAGGACGTACGTGTCATGACCCGATCCCGGGCCCGTGACTGGTGCCTTACCCCGGGCACCCTAGTGATACAACATCAGAGTAACCAGCGGAATATAAAACAAAACATGAAACAATATGAAGTGAAAAACATTTTATCTGAGAAAAGTTGCCTTTCGGCGTATATATATATATATGTTTGAACAGTTACATCCCTTTTACAAACTCCGCCACAACAAGATTACTGCACTTAAGAATGTTATAACAACTATGACGACAGTGGCCCGCCATACCACGAATGTACAAGAACCTACAACTCGTGGAAACATACCAAAAGATAAGCCTCCGAGAAACGGAGCTTCCTAATACGCTGAATCGTGATCCTATAAGCGAGGATCAGATCAACAACCGTGTACTTACTGCAGATGAACGCAGCTCAAGGAGGTCGATAACAGTACCAAGTATGTGAAATCAAAATATCAGAACGAAATCATAAGTCTAAAACAAAACAGAGACATGTATGATAACAAAACTACGATCACAACATAAGCGATCATGTCAAGTCGTGGACTCACGCCTCAAAGTCATCCTCACGCCGTGGAACTCCTTCCTCACTGCCGGCAGTCTAGGTATAAATCGTATGATACGTATAATGTGTCTCGGCCCATCTCATTGACTCGGTGTCGGATCGTATGGAATAAATTCCCGGCCCATCTCATGGACTCGGTATAGAATCGTGTGGAAGACATTCGGCTCATCCCATGAACTTCGGTATCGTGTGAAATACATTCCTGCTCATCCCATGAACTTCGGTATCGTGAAATACATTCTGTTCATCCATGAACTCGATGATCGTGAAATACATTCCCGCTCATCCCATGTACGCGTGTCGTAGAATACATTCGGTTCATCCCATGAACGCGTGTCGAGTGAAATACATTCGGTTCATCCCATGAACGCGTGTCGAGTGAAATACATTCCCGTTCATCCTATGAACGCGTGTCAGTGAAATACATTCCCGGTTCATCTCATGAACGCGGTATAGAATCGACCATAACATTTAAACGCTCTTTTAAAACAGATTAAGATAATACCATGCTTTCCTTTTAAATCAACTAAGGCAATATTATGCCCTCCTTTTTAAACCAAAACACTTTCCTTTTTAAAGTCAAGTAACAACATTCTTTCCCAAAAGTTCAAGTTGCCTAATTTCAAATACTCAAGTCTTTTAGTTTCGAAAGATTTCATAGTTCACAGTCTTAATCAAATAACGTAATCTTTTTTAAAACAATTGAATAACGTATGCCTTATGTGTGAGTAGGTTATTCTTGTTTATAACAATCTCATTAAAGCAGCCATGATCTAGGAAATGTAATACAATTTTGTCTATCTTAGCTTATATGCAGATGGAGGTTTCTACTGGTTTTAATATAATTATTATTGTCAATACATTTTCCTTTATTAACGCTGCAGTGGTTCGTTCGATACTTATTCTCGTTTCCGAAATCAGTAAAACATTATTCTTTAAAAACCAAGTACTCATTACTCACGAATGAGGTTTCACACTTTTTAACAAAATTCATATCAATTCAATTAAGTCAAGTCTCTTATCTTTTAAGATCAAGTCTCTTAACTTCTAAAATCAATAAACCATTCTTTTTATCTCTCTTAAGTCGTTATACCTAACTTCCCATAAAGCTAGTATAACTCTTAAGCTTTCAAAACCAAGTATTACTCTTCTTTCAAAAACGATTCTTAATTCCTTTGAAATACTTCAAGATTCTTATTATTTAAAACTCAAGTCAAAAGACATCGAAGTAAAACCACGTTGATTAACACACGCACGTCACCGTACTATATATATTCTTTTAAATTATCATGCTCAAGAGGATAGGAAGAATCACATACCTCGCGACGACATCGACAATTAGCAAAGCGCTCCAAAATCGTAATCCTGCTAGACTTTTCCACCCTTCGAGTAGAATACGCCACTCGTGATCTTCAACCTATAGCGGTCATATAAGTCTATCAACGTCTAGACTACTCAGAATAATTCTAGATACAAGATTCCTTATTCTATGGAAAATTGGGCAGCACTTCCCTACCACAAACTACACAAGTCTCATCAGAATACAATCTATGTAAGTACAATTCTCTTCTTCTTTATACCGTCCTTATATCGTCTTATACTCATTTCTATACTACTACGATGTAATTTCCAATTACAAATAGAAGGACAAAGATATTTACCTCGACAAGCCCAAAATTATCCAAGTTTAAAAGTCGATCTGAGCAAGGTTTAGCTCCTATTCATGCGCTCCAATTCGCTCCAAGAAACCCTTAGAAGTTCTACACAACTTCTACTTAATACTTCAACCAACTATGAAGATTTTACCTAGGGTTTCGTTTAGTGACTAAAGGAAGTATATTAGTATTTTCCGTGCTTTTAGTATAAAGGTAACTTTGGGAATACTACAAGGTATTTGGGTCAAGGTATTTTGGAATAGTAACAACACTTGGAGAATACTTTTCTACCAAGGGGGTATTTTACGAGAACAACTAGGAAGGGGTTTGGTGAGGGCCTCACAAAGGGAGGAGGAGGTTGACGAGAGCTTCTAAAAAGGAGGAGGATTTTGCCTTGGAATTTCACAAGTGTGGATGAAGAATAAGTCTTGAACTTAAGGGGTATTTATAGGCCAATCAATGGCCAAGATCAAAGCAAGTGGAGGGTGAAGATTTGGACAAGTGTGTGTGGGTCCCACCTTATCCATCTACTACAAAAATATCTAGCCAAACATTGACCAAAGGTTTATGGCATTTTCCATGAAAAAAATGTGCCAACCACTCCCCACAATTGCCGTCCACTTGAGGGTGACAAGTGTCGCCCTCTTGTTGGTCCAAAATATTTCATCTCTCGGAAAAATCCGTAAAAATTATAAATGTCGCAACCGTAATTTTCCCTTCGCAAGGTCCGGAAAACTTTTCATCGGAAAACAATTCTTTTCGCTAGTTGTGCACAATTTCGTCCCTTATGCCTACTTAAGGCTTGAACTTTTGTACTTATGCCCTCACGTACATACTCTGGAAATACGGGGTATAACATTATCCCCTCCTTAGAAACATTCGTCCCGAATGTTCCTTCTCAAGACAGATAACGATAAAGTTCCTCTTTAACTTAAACAGTTTGCAAATGCCACACATGGCCACAATACAACACGCGCAAATACTTAAATCCAAGTCCACAAGGAATCACCTCTAGCATCACAAAAGCTCCCACCCACGATCTAAAAGATATTCCCTTCGCACCTTTACTTCACAAAAGTAATGATCATTTCTATTTTCTCAGCACATGTTCACTTCTTTCCTTACTTGTCGTACTCTTCTCGAACTCTTGAACTCTTTCTAGTATACGTACCATACTTCAGTATCACTACAGTTTCCAAAATCTTTGGAGTCACTACCTCCAAACTTGGTCATCTTACTAGCCTCGAATTCCTTCAAGGCCATTCCCGGCCTTCATGATCTGATTCTGGTCGAACACATCCATGAACTCATACTGGTTATCTAAACTTGACCTAGTGCCCTCGTAACCCTACCACTGGCGACCACCTCGAACCGACCCCACCACATTCTGAGTCGCGGTTGACCCGCGATCGGTCCTCAACCCGACCGGCTATCGCGCCAAACTTTTGTTCCCACGATCCGGAACAATCTTACTAATTAAGTCACGAAACCCTAGTGGTCTTCTTAGCTCAACTACCCTTTTTCATTTCATACCACTCGGACTTACCACACAAAAATATTTCACGATACTATGCACTCCGATAAAGGTCAACATAAACATAAATCTTTTACCCAAGATGGCCTCGCCTAAGGTCTCTACGTATAAAACTCTAAGGCTCACACTTTTCCAATCCCCAATCTTACCCTTTTTACTAACCATGATTTATAATCACAAGTTAACATAATGCTATCTGAACATAATACTTAGCACTTCATTATAACATCAACGCATACTAGTCTCAGAGGGTAAGAATATACCGTATCAACCGCTTCATTTTCCCTTCGTCTCTAACCTTAATCACCTTACCGCCGCGCATAGCTATAGAAGGCGATGAACCGCCATCGACCCAGGTCGCTGCCATTCTCGCTGCACTCTCCTATAAGCACGCCTGCCGTCACATGGCCCCGACGGCCGCAGGTGAAACAAGTACCAGAAAAAAGATGACATTCCCCGGGATGACGCCTGCCACATCGTGCACACTGAGGAGGACATGAATCTGGCCGCTAAAACCTATGTATATCTCAGAAACCGTAAGCCCGAGCTCGACCGGCTCGAATACCTAACGCCCCAAGATCGTGGAGAACACTCTATACCGGGCGAGGTACATAACTAACTCGGCTGAGGCGGTTCGCCTCGAAAGTTACCAAAGGACCTCGCTGTCCCGCCTCTTCGCTGATCTCGGTCATTCCGTCGACCTCTCCGCCTCACATCCGTGCATAAGCTCGCATGCGGCAATGTCCATGCCCGGAAGAGCTACACCCGAACAAGCCTACGCCAAGTAGTCATCGAGCCCGGATCGTTATACCTCGTAGTTCGACCCTACGATGAGAGCGCATTTAAAGCATGTAAGACTTAAAATTTTCTAAGGATAGGTTGACGGATTGTTCCGGACGGGTTTTAGTCAACTTTGAGGTGGGTTATGACCCGGTACATTGAGAGTTCCTAAGTGTTTCAAAATCCTAAGGCGTAGTTCGTGGAGTCTAGATTCCAACGCAACCAACCATTCGTCGATAGGACGTCGGAGTAGAAAGTTATGAGAGTTACAAGTTCAGTGCGCAGTCGGACAGAAATGTGTTTCGGACAAGGGCGACATGGCCGCGGCGCCAGATGCAGGGCCGCGGCGCTGAAAGTACTGAAGGGTCGCTGAAGTTGCAGCGCCGCCAGGCCAGGACGCAGGCCGCGCTGAAAATCGGAGAGTTCTGAGGTTTCAGCGCACGCGCCGAGGCGGGATTTTTGGGCGGAAAAACTTAGGAAAGTCTGATTTCTCTTTTAAAAAGGCCATGGGAGGGTGACAAGTGTCCCCCCCCCCCCATCTGATTTGTCTTGCATGCCTTATATTAACCAAGTCTTCAAGACTTGGTCATCTTTCAAACCTCTCCCTCTCTCTAAATTAGCTCCTCTTTCTCTCTACATTTCCTAAGGAAATTCAAAGCCTAAGAAAAATCTGAAAAGTTAAGAACAAGAAGGAAGTTTGTGGCTAGCTTGTTGGTGTTGTTGTGGTGGTATTCTTGGCAAGAAAGCTAGCAAAACATTTGGGATAAATTTGGCTAAAACTTTAAGGTAATATTTCTTCCTTTAGAATTAGTTTCTAATGTTGCATGTTAAGAAGAAAGAACTTGTGGTAGTAAATAATGCTCTTAGAGTCATTGCATGCAAGAAATGTGGGTTGGATATGAAAGAATTGGTTAAGAAGATATTATGAGCATGTTGTAGCCTAAAAACTACCTTAGAATTGTTAAGAGAATTGTTGTACCTTATGGGGCAGAATTTTACACACCCAAGTTTAGGTGTGTAATTCCCTTTAAAATGTTGGATTGTTGAGCCTTAAATGTGGCGTTTGGATGATAAATTCGGCCTTGAGAAAGGTGGCAAAGTGAGTAGAAACAAAGGAAATGCTGCCCAATTGTCCATAGAATTTAGTGACTTTGAACTTGGATTGTTCTACTTTGAGATTAGAGGTTAACAAACGTATCATGATTATTATAGGTTGAAATATTACTTACGGTAGTTGAGCTTAGCAAGTAGATTGACCAAAGAGGTATGTGGAACTTTTCTATCTCTTTAGCATGAGTAGTTGTACCTATGTAGTACGGTAGACGTACAAGATTTGATATCTTTCATTTGTTTTAAAGTATATTGGTACTTGTTTCATTTTAAAAGTATAAGTCCCTTGGATTTAGGGAGAATGTATTTGACAAAGGAATAGCGCTAATATAATAACTTTATGGGAAGTTGGTTATATTAGTTTTTGAAAAGTTCACAAAGAAAGGTTTACTCAAATTAAAACAAGTACGGGTAAATGATTTGAAACTAAGAAAGGTGAATTGATTTTTAGGCATTGGTTGCCTAAGGTTTTAAAGGAAATGAAGTCACTTGATTTAGAAGCCTATTATATTTCTAAAAGGAAATGTGACTTGTCTTGAAAAGAAAATCGTAACTTGATACTATGGTGATTAGTATCTTGGAATTTTTGTATAAAAAGAGTTATTTCTTAAAAAGTTAGAAGTACATGGTACTTGGGTTGAATTCCCGGATTTTCTATTAAAAGACATGTTAGTGCCTTAGGATACTAAAATGAGAGGATATATTAATAATGTTAATAAGAAGTTAGGGGATTTCTTAACTTGCTTATGTTATGATAAGGTAGTGCTTATGTTATGATAGGCCTAGTGCTTATGTTGTGATATGATAGGCGGTAGTGCTTATGTATGATATGATAGGCGGTAGTGCTTATGTTATGTATGATAGTGGATGAGCTATGTTATATACTTATATTATTACTGGGTAAACCCGGGTTATTATTTATGCCATGGATTTGCTACCCATAATGCGAGTGCGCGCTTGCACTCATGCGGATCCCACCACGTGATCCATGCGGGTGAAATAGTCCCACGCGAGTACGGCGATGGTACTCATACGGTCCACGGGATCCATGCGGGTGAAATAGTCCCACGCGGGTGAAATAGTCCCACGACGGCGGATGACCTCACGCGGGTCCACAGACCCACGCGGTGAAATAGTCCCAGAGTAGGATTGCTCAATGATACTACGCGAGGTACCGCTTTGATCGTGAGCCTCCTATTTTTATGCTATAAGATTTATAATTGTTACTCTCATTGTTAGTAAGGCACAGTGCAAGGAAATTGATTTCTATCTATGACTCCAGCTTATTTTTGACATTTGATATTACTACAGTATTTTCCAGTTTCACATATTTGGTACATGTTATCGACCTCCTTCGGGCCGCGTCATGCCGCAGTTGGGGTTCATAGCTTGCGATCCGCACTCTTAGGATCACCGCTCGGTTCTGGAAGGCTCCATTTCTCCGAGGCTTCGTTTTGGTACGGCTCCACGAGGTTGTAGAATTTTCTACATTCAGGGGGTATGGCGGGGCCCTGTCCCGTCATAGCGTTTATACCTTCTTAGAGGCTTGTAGTCCTGTCATGAATAGGATGTAAGGATGTAACTGTTTCGTTTATTATATTTTAGAGGTAGCCACTTTGGGTTAGCCTGTTTTATATTCTTATATGGTTCTTGTTTGTGAGTTTATTTAGCTGGTTTTCTCGATGTTGTATCACAGGGTGCCCGGTAGGCACCGGCCACGATCCGGTCGGTCGTGACAAAAGTGGTATCAGAGCAGTTAATCCTCGGAAAGGGTCTACAGGCCGTATCTAGTAGAGTCTTGATTATCGGTGTGTTGTGCACCACATCTATAGTCAGGAGGCTACAGGATATTTAGGATTGGTTTCCATTCTTCTCACTCTGAGATCGTGCGATAGAGCCGTTGTTATACCCCGTAGTTCCAGAGTATGTAAGTGAGGACGTACGTACGAAAGTTTAAGCCTTAAGATTAGGCAAGGGACGAAAATATTTGTGCACAACTTCCAAAAAGAATTGTTTTCCGACGAAACGTTTTCCAAACTTTGCGAAGGGAAAATTACGGCTGTGTCATTTATTATTTTTGCGGATTTTTCCGAGAGATGAAATATTTTGGACCAATGGGAGGGTGACATGTGTCACCCTCAAAATGGACGAATTGGAGGGCCTTGTCTTGCACGTTTTTGGCATTTTTGTGGCCTTAAACATTTGGTCAAGGTTAGGTAGGATATTTGTGAGATATTTGTGTGGTAGATGAGCAAGTGGGACCCACTTAACACATGTCCTAATCCACACCATCCACTTGCCCCCCACTTGTCTTGATCTTGGCCATTGGTTGGCCTATAAATACCCCCCTTAGTTGATGAACTTCTTCATCCACACTTAGACATTTCCAAGTCTTAAAAATCCCTCCCCCTTTGTGAGCCTTGGCCGAAACCACCCCCCCTCTCCCTTTGTCAAGCCTAGCCGAGACATACCCCCTTGGTAGAGAAATACTTCTCCAAGTATTGTTATAATGTCAAATACTCTAGCCCAAAAACCTTTGTTGTCTTTCCAAGTACCCTCTATACGAAAAGCCCGGAAAAATACTACTATACTTTCCTTTAGCCACTAAACGAAACCCTATGGAAAAATCTTCATAAGTGATTGAAGTATTAAAGTAGAAGTTGTGTAGAACTTCTAAGGGTTTCTTGGAGCGAATTGGAGCATTCAGAATAGGAGCTAAACCTTGCTCAGGATCGACTTTAATCTTGGATAATTTTGGGCTTATCGAGGTAAATAATCTTGTCCTTCTATTGTAATTGGAAATTACACATTGTAGCATAGAATTGAGTATAAGTTATAGAAGGGCATTAAAGAAGAAGATTGAACTGTAATAGAAGGATATTACAGAAGAGAATTGAACTGAAATCGCATCAGAAGAATATTAAAGAAGAAGATTAAACTGTACTTACATAGGACTGTATTTACAGTAGACTTGTGTAGCTTAACGGGTAGGGAAGTGCTGCCCGATTTTCCGTAAAATAGAGAACCTACTGCTTAGAATATTCTACAGAGTAGTCTAGACTTTGATAGACTTATATAACCGTTATAGGTTGAAGTACTGCGAGTAGCGTATTCTACTCGAAGGGTGGAAAAGGCTAGCAGGATTACGATGCTGGAGCTATTTGCTAATAGTCGATAAATCGTCGCGAGGTATGTGATTCTTCCTATCCTCTTGAGCATGATATTTTAAAAGGAATATATTTAGTACGGTAGACGTACGTGTGTTAACTGAACGTAGTTTTACGGCAATGTCTTTTGACTTAAGCCTGAATAATAAGAATCTTGAAGTATTTTAAGAGAATTAAGAAACCTTTTTAAAGAAGGATAATACTTGGTTTTAAAAGCTTAAGAGTTATACTAGCTTTATGGGAAGTTAGGTATAACGACTTAAGAGAGGTAAAAAGAATGGTTTACTGATGTTAGAAGTTAAGAGACTTGATCTTAAAAGATAAGAGACTTGACTTAATTATATTAATATGAATTTTGTTAAAAAGTGTGAAACCTCATTCTTGAGTAATGAGTATTTGGTTTTTAAAAGGAATAATCTTTTACTGATTTCGAAAATCAGAATAAGTATCGAACAAACCACTGCAGCGTTAATAAAGGGAAATGTATTGACTAATTAAGTATTATTAAAACCAGTAGAAACCTCCATCTGCATAGAAGCTAAGATGAGACAAAATGATATTACATTTCCTAGATCATGGCTGCTCTAATAAGATTGTTATAAACAAGAATAATCTACTCACATATAAGACATATGTTTCTCAAATTGTTTAAAGGAGAATTATATTCTTAAGTGATTAAGACTATGAACTACGAAACCTTTCGAAAATGAGAAACTTGAGCATTTGAAATTAGGCAAAACTTGAACGTTTGGAAAATAATGTTGTTACTTGATTTTACAAAGGGAAGTGTTTTGGTTTACTTAACAAAGTTAGTCACTCTATTTGTTTATACTACGGGTATTGTGTGACTTTTGTGAAAGAAACGGATCTTTTAAAGTGTTAATGTATGAAGTACTTTGGGGATAAAGAAACCGAACTTGCTAACATAAAGTAGAAAGTACCTTGTGTGAATAACTTGATTGTATTGGTTTGTGATAGCCTTGTAATACTTTCTTGTTCATTTGATAAGTAAACATGTTAGGATGCTACGTGTGTTAGTATCTTGTGATGTTTGTGTAAAGGGGTTTCTCAGTTGCTTATGTTGTTTAACGATAAGTCGTTATGTTAGTATTATATCACTCACCTCTTGACATGATTCCGGTTAAGCCGCTCCGACGCGGGTAGACTCACGCGGTCTGTGACCTATGATTCGAGAATACCTCATGGTCCGTGTGACCTATGCGCAGAGCTACGAGAGTTCCGGTTAGTGTTAGCGCGCCTTTGTGGTCATGCGGTCTATGTGGCCACGCGGATCGCGAGTCCAGACGCGTCGGGAGTAGCTACCGACGGGAATACCTCATGCGGGCCATTGGAGTGGCCTACGCGAGCTGCGGAAGTTCCAGGACTAGACGCGCACATTAGATATCGCGACGAGTGGCGCCGATCATGTGGCGGCCTAGACAGATCTCATGATACGATTTATGACCTTGTTGGTACTGTGGTTTTAGTAGTCGGCTATGCCTTCGCACTTACCCTTACGGTTTTATTATGACACGTGGACCCGTGTTCATGTATTCCTCGTGCTTTTATATCATGATCGCCAGGCGGAAGGTATTCCACGGGCATGATTGATGTTGTGGGCGTGAGACCCATAGTTGTATTTGAGTGATGACTTTGAGGGCGTGAGTCCCTGACTTGACATGACTTCTTATTTATTGTGAATTGTAGTTTGATTATCATACATGTCTCCTTCTTTATATAGACTACTATGATTTCATTTTCGCTTTTGATTTCACATACTTGGTACTTGTATCGACCTCTTCGGGGCTGCTCATGCCGCAGGTAGAGGTACACGATTGTTGATCCTCGCCGTAGGTCACAGCTTCAGCGTTGGGAAGCTCCGCTTTCTCCGAGGCTTATCGCATACCGTCAGAGGTACTTGCATTCGAGAGGTATGGCGGGCCCCGTCCCGCCATTGTTGTCATATCATTCTAGAGGTCCGTAGTATCGCTGTGGCGTGGTTTGTAATAGGGGATGTAACTGTTCAAGTTTATATATATATATATAGGCCGAAAGGCAACTTTTCTCAGATAAACTGTTTTTATTTCATGTCTTGTTTTATATTCCGCTGATTACTCTGATGTATGTCTACTTGGGTGCCCGGGGTAAGGCACCAGTCACGGGCCCGGGTTCGGGTCGTGACAAAAGTGGTATCAGAGCAGTTAATCCTCTGAAAGTGTCTACAGACCGTATCTAGTAGAGTCTTGATTATCGGTGTGCGCACCACACCAATAATCGTGAGGCTATAGGATATTTAGGATTGGTTTCATTCTTCTCACTCGAGATCGTGCTTAGAGTTGTGTTATAAGTTGACCCTCTAACGTATTTCCTTCCTTACCGCTATGCCTCCGCGTAAGGCAACTCAGCCCGTGGGCAAGGCAGCCGAGGAGCCGCGGTAAGAAACAGAGGGTTACGAGGGCACAGCCCAATCATCACCGAGGTGGTGCTTCATTCGGGAGTTTCGCGACGACGCCATCCCCAAAGCAGAGTCTAGCGCAGCAGCTAGCTCATCGCGCCATGATATTTTGAACCTTCGCCCACGACCAAGAGCGTAAAGTATGGTTTGCAAAGAGGCGACTTCACATTACTGGCATGTGGCTACCAGAGTGTATGTTATGTATCGATTTATCACGGGTCATGATGACTATCTAAGAGAGGGTTGTGCAAGAGTAGCTCTTCAGTCAGGCTTGAGCATGGCCTGCGTACAGGCTTATGCGCAGCACACAGAGGAACGTAGAGATCGACGGATTAACCAAGAGCAGCAGAAGAGGGCCAGATCGGCAGGGTCCTTTGGTAACTTTCGAGGCGACCGCCTCAAGAAGAAGTCGATACGCACCTCCGCCAGTGCAGAGTGGTCCTCCACAGACTTCAGGACGTTCGGGATATGAAAGATTTGGTCGTAACTCTGTGGCTTCGTTCACGCTATACGAGATTCTAGCCACCGTTAAGATTTTCCTCGCAGGCAAGATGGCAAGCGCCATCCCGGGGAATGTCGTCTTTTTGTTGGTACTTGTTTTACCTGCGGCCGTCAGGGCCATGTGTCGAAAGGGTGTCCTAGTAGGAAGGATGCAAGTAGGAGGACTCAACCTACCGGATCAGTTGCGGATTCAGTGGCTCGGAGAGGAAGGGGTGTTAGCCAGAGGAGGCCACCTCACCCTGTGTGGCTGTGGTAAGTATCATTGTGAGTGTCACTTCTTCGACAATTGTTATGCTCGACACAGGCCATTTTGCGAGAAATTATCCGACCAGAGGTGGCGCGAATGTAGAGACTCAGCCTTCGGGATCAGTGGCTAGTTCATCATCTTCCCTAGCTATGCGCCCAACAGGGCAGGATTGATTAGAACGACAAAGGGTAGTGAAGCAGTAGATACAGGCATATCCTTAACCCTCTAGAGATTAGTATGGGGGATAAGATGAGTATATCTTAAGTGTTATGTTCAGATATCATTGTGTTAATTGTGATTAGAAATCATGGTTATTTAACAGGGTAAGATTGGGGTTAAGGAAAGTGTGAGCCTTAGAGTTTTATACGTGGAGACCTTAGAGGTAAGGCCATCTTGAGTAAAAGATGTATTTTTATGTTTGACTTCATCTGAGTGCATAGTGCACGAAGATATATTTATGTGATAAGTCCCTGAGTAGTGTGGAATGAAAGAGGGTAGTTGAGCTAAGAAGACCACTAGGTTTTCGTAACTTGATCGATGAGATTGTTCCGGGTCGGGGAACAATAGCTTGGCGTGAAGTGGGTCGGGTTGAGCCATGTCACGGGTCAACCCGCAGCCCGGTTTGGGGTGGGGTCAGTTCGTGGTGGTCCCGCTATGTGTCGATCACGAGGTGTTAGGCCTAAGTTTAGTTAACCATCGCGAGTGCACGTGGACGTTCGACCAAGAGTCGGGCCGACGAGGACAACCCATCTTATCTTTCGCCAGACCGCTTACTGGCAGCAGGTGATGCGTGATGTTATATCGTAAAGGTTGTAAGGCTGCACGAGGTGCCTACTTTCACCTTATGGCGCGATGGAGCCCGTGTTACGATCGCTTTTCCCGAGGTTTTACCAGCAGGTTAGAACTCAAAGTAGTCTTAGTATCGCATTCGCCTCGCCGTTGTTTGGATTTCGCGGTAGGCGAGGATTGTTGCCTCGCTGAGGAGTGTTTTATAGCTACCATTTCGCATTCTGATATCGCCTTATGACGCCTTGTGCGGCGAAAGTGTAAGTCACGGCCGATCGTTCGATGTTGGCAAGGTTCGGATGGTTGGTTCATACTTGTTTCAGGACGTGGATAGGTGAAGCTTATCCGTAAGAGGTTATCGGCTCGAGTCAACGTAAGTCGTGCGGATGATCCGCGACGCACGCTTGGAGTTCAAGTTGACGCTGGTCTTCAAGGTACCACCCCGAAAAAGGGTGTGACGAGTTTTGGAAAACAGGGGAAACTTAGCCCGAGTTACTTTGGGCCTTTTCAGATCATGTGAAGAATAGGCCAGGTTGCCTATATGTTAACTTTTCGTCCGACGTAGGAGGCAGTATGTCCGGTCTTTCATGTTGTTATGTTCGGAAAAGTATCGGAGATCCATCCAGAGTGTTCCCAGTTAATGATGACCAAGTTGGAGTTAGTAACCCCGAGATTTTGGAAACTGAAGCAGTAACAGAAATGTGGTAAGTTATGAGAAAGAGTTCGAGTGTACGAGAAGGGTACTACGAGTTATATAATAGAAGTGAACATTTAATTTGTAAAGAAAAGGTGCGAAGGTAGTATCTTTTATCCATTGTGTGGGAGCTTTTGTGGTTATTCCTTGGACTCGGATTTAAGTAATTTGCGCGTGTCTTCGTGGCCACGCGTGGCATTTGCAATCGTTATGTTAAGAGAACTTATCATTATCTCAGATCGAGAAGCGAACATTCGGACTAATGTTTCTAAGGAGGAGAATGTTATACCTCGTATTTCGCAGTATGTACGTGAGGACGCACGCATTTAAAGTTTAAGCCTTAAGATTAGGCAAGTGGACTAAAATATTTGTGCACAACTTCCAAAAGAATTGTTTTCCACTAAACGCTTTCCAAACTTTGCGAAGGGAAAATTACGGCTATGTCATTTATTATTTTTATGGATTTTTCGAGAGATGAAATATTTTGACCAATGGGAGGGTGACATATGTCACCCTCAAAGACGAATTGGAGGCCTTGTCTTGCACGCTTTTGGCATTTTTGTGGCCTTAAACATTTGGTCAAGGTTAGGTAGATATTTGTGAGATATTTGTGTGGTAGATGAGCAAGTGGGACCCACTTAACACATGTCCTAATCCACACCATCCACTTTCGCCCCACTGGTCTTGATCGTGGCCCTTGGCTGGCCTATAAATACCCCCTTAGTGGAGGACCGACTTCATCTACACTTAGACATTTCCAAGTCTTAAAAATCCTTCCCCCTTTGTGAGCCTTGGCCGAAACCACCCCCTCTCCCTTTGTCAAGCCTAGCCGAGACATACCCCCCCCCCCCCTTGGTAGAGAAATACTTCTCCAAGTATTGTTATAATGCCAAATACTCTAGCCCAAAAACATTTGTAGTATTTCCAAGTACCCTCTATACGAAAAGCCCGGAAAAATACTACTATGCTTTCCTTTAGCCACTAAACGAAACCCTATGGAAAAATCTTCATAAGTGATTGAAGTATTAAAGTAGAAGTTGTGTAGAACTAAGGGTTTCTTGGAGCGAATTGGAGCATTCAGAATAGGAGCTAAACCTTGCTCAGGATCGACTTTAATCTTGGATAATTTTGGGCTTATCGAGGTAAATAATCTTGTCCTTCTATTGTAATTGGAAATTACACATTGTAGCATGTAATTGAGTATGTTATGAAGGGCATTAAAGAAGAAGATTGAACTGTAATAGAAGGATATTACAGAAGATAATTGAACTGAAATCGCATCAGAAGAATATTAAAGAAGAAGATTAAACTGTACTTACATAGGACTGTATTTACATTAGACTTGTGTAGCTTAACGTGTAGGGAAGTGCTGCCCAATTTTCTGTAAAATAGAGAACCTACTGCTTAGAATATTCTACAGAGTAGTCTAGACTTTGATAGACTTATATAACCGTTATAGGTTCAAGATCGCGAGTAGCGTATTCTACTCGAAGGGTGGAAAAGGCTAGCAGGATTACAGTACTTTGGAGCTATTTGCTAATAGTCGATAAATCGTCTCGAGGTATGTGGTTCTTCCTATCCTCTTGAGCATGATATTTTAAAAGGAATATATTTAGTACGGTAGACGTACGTGTGTTAACTGAACGTAGTTTTACGGCAATGTCTTTTGACTTAAGCCTGAATAATAAGAATCTTGAAGTATTTCAAGAGAATTAAGAAACCTTTTTAAAGAAGGATAATACTTAGTTTTAAAAGCTTAAGAGTTATACTAGCTTTATGGGAAGTTAGGTATAACGACTTAAGAGAGGTAAAAAGAATGGTTTACTGATGTTAGAAGTTAAGAGACTTGATCTTAAAAGATAAGAGACTTGACTTAATTATATTAATATGAATTTTGTTAAAAAGTGTGAAACCTCATTCTTGAGTAATGAGTATTTGGTTTTTAAAAGGAATAATCTTTTACTGATTTCGGAAATCAGAATAAGTATCGAACAAACCACTGCAGCGTTAATAAAGGGAAATGTATTGACTATTTAAGTATTATTAAAACCAGTAGAAACCTCCATCTGCATAGAAGCTAAGATGAGACAAAATGATATTACATTTCCTAGATCATGGTCGCCTAATAAGATTGTTATAAACAAGAATAACATACTCACATATAAGGCATATGTTTCTCAAATTGTTTAAAGGAGAATTATATTCTTAAGTGATTAAGACTATGAACTACGAAACCTTTCGAAAATGAGAAACTTGAGTATTTGAAATTAGGCAAACTCAACGCTTTGGAGAATAATGTTTTACTTGATTTTTACAAAGGGAAGTGTTTTGGTTTACTTAAAAGATAGTCACTCTATTTTTTATACTACTGGTATCAGGTGACTTTTGTGAAAGAAACGGATCTTTTAAAGAGTTAATGTATGAAGTACTTTGGGGATAAAGAAACCGAACTTGCTAACATAAAGTAGAAAGTACCTTGTGTGAATAACTTGATTGTGTTGGTTTGTGATTGTCACACCCCGAATCCGGGCCCGTGATCGTGCCTTACCCCGCACCCTAGTGACACAACATCGTAGAAAATCAGGAAAATAAAACATAAGCCATGAAACAAGAAATAAATAAGCAAAGCCAACCAAAACAGCTTGCCTTCAAGATATACATAAAACCCGAACAGCTTTAATCCTTTTACAACCCCGCCACAACAAGATTACTGCACTCTAAGATTTACAACACTATGACGGACGACAGGCCCGCCATACCTCGAATGTACAAGAACCTACAACTCAGGAACACATACTAAAAGATAAGCCTCCGAGAAACGGAGCTTCCTAATACGCCGAATCGTGATCCTAAGAGCGAGGATCCACGACCGATGTACTCTACTGCAGATGAACGCAGACCCTCCGGGCGAGGTCGGCATAACAGTAATTAAGTATGTGAAATCAGAATGAAATCATACTAGTCTATATAAAGCAGAGACATGTATGATAACCAAACTACGCTCACAATATAAAAGCAACATGTCCAAATGTGACTCACGCCTCAAGTCATCACTCAAATATAACTACGGGTCTCACGCCCACAACATCAATCATGTTCGCATCATGGCCGCATGCCCCTAATTCGTGATCGGTGTAGACATGTCCATGATGCAACACATACCAATGCCCCACGGCCACATGCCCCGGACTGACGTGTAGACACGCCCATGTAACATCAACAATAATATACTGGTGATCAACCCCGCCGCATGGCCACATGTCCCTGAATTCAGACGGTGTAGACATGTCCATGTAACATCAATCAACAAGACAACAATCAAAATGGAAACATACCCGTGGAATTCTCCACATCGCCAAAGACGCCCAAGTAAGTTCTCAACAAGTCAACCGCCTCCCATCGAGACACCAGAATACGTAAATACAACACTTGCACAAAAAGGCTATCATCACAAGCATAGGCAAGTCATACACAACTCAAAGTACTTTCATTTTATGCCAAAGTCCGGTTTTAACCCTAAAGTACTACGACGCTAAATTCCTTTTAAAGATCCATTTCTTTTACAAAGGTCACCCGATACCCGTAGTATAAAAATAGAGTGACGAACATTGTTAATTAAACAAAAATGCTTTCCTTTGTAAAATCAAGTAACAACCTTATTTTCCAAACGTTCAAGTTTGCCTAATTTCAAATGCTCAAGTTTCTCATTTTAGAAAAGGTTTCGTAGTTCATAGTTTTAATCCTTTAAAACATAATTCTCCTTTAAACGATTTGAGAAACATATGCCTTATATGTGAGTAGGTTATTCTTGTTTATAACCATCTTGTTACAGCAGCCAGGATCTAGGAAAATGTAATACAATTTTGTCTTATCTTAGCTTCTATGCAGATGGAGGTTTCTACTGGTTTTAATAACAATTTGTTATTTGTCAATACACTTTCCTTTATTAGCGCTGCTGTGGTTTGTTCGATACTTATTCTCATTTCCGAAAACATTATTCTTTTTAAAACCAAGTACTCATTACTCGCGAATGAGGTTTCACAACACTTTTAACAGAATGTTAATTACCAAGGAAAACAAGTTAAGTCTCTTATCTTTCAAGATCAAGTCTCTTAACTTCTAAAAATCAGTAAACCATTCTTTTTATCACTCTTAAGACGTTATACCTAACTTCCCATAAAGCTAGTACAACTCTTATGTTTCCAAAGCCAAGTATTACTTTTTTCAAAAGATCTTTTGAAACACTTCAAGTTCTTATTACTACACATCAAATCCGTTATAAGTCAAATCGCCCTTTGAAACCACAAAGCATTTTCTTACCTACATAAAGTTTATAACCAACTTCCCATAAAGCCGTTATAACACTTTATGTTTCAAACCAAATAAATACATCAAACACACGTATACCGTACTACATAGTTATACACATATCATGCTAGAACAGATAGAAGAGGTTCACATACCGCGACGAGTATCGACTAATAGCAAAACGCCCAAGTACTTCAAACCGTTTACTACTCCTAAGCCACGTAGATCGCACCGTTATACCCGTATTTCCAGTATGTACGCGAGGACGACGAGGAAATTTTGAACTTCAAATAGGCTTGGCCGATTTAATTTTGTGCACAACACCGTTAGAGTCGCTTTTTCGTAAACGCTTTCACAAATTTCGTAGGGAATTTCGCTATGTCCTTTCTAATTTTTGCGGATTTTTCCGAGAGACGAAACGTGTTGGACCAACAAGAGGGCGCCACTTGGCACCCTCTCATTGGTGGACTTCAATCGTCCATTTGGACGAAATGGATAGGCAAAGGCACGTTTTTGTTGCCTTGACAAAGTCCGGGTAGGTAGGATATTTGTGTTTGCAAATCCTAGCCCTACACTTGCCTAACACATGGATTGATCTTGGCCATTGGTTGGCTTTCACTTGGCCTATAAATACCCACCCCTTTGATGAACTTATTCATCCACAAATTTGCCTAAGTCTTGAAAGCTCTCCTTCTCCCTCCCCTTTGTGTTGAGTTCGGCCAAGAGGCCTCCCCCTCTCCTAGAGGCCTTGGCCGAGGGGTACACCCCCCCTCCTAGTTGTGTGGCCGTGGGGTACCCCCCCCCTAGCCTAGTTGCTTTCGTATAATACCCCCCTTTTGGCAGAATACTCTCAAAAGTATTGTTATAATGCCCAAATTACCTTAGCCTATACCTTGTAGTATTCTAAGGTTATACTTGTACAAAAGCCCAGAAATACTATTATACTTCCCGTCAGTCACAAAACCGAAACCCTAGGGAAATCTCCATAGTCCGTTGGGGTATTGTGTGTTGGTTAGAACTTCTAAGGGTGGTTTAGAGCGGTTGAGCGCTTCTGAGTCGAGCTAAACGATTGCCCAGGATCGACATTAAGCTAGGATAATTATGGGCTTATCGCGGTAATTATCTTGTCCCTCTATTGTAATTGGAAATTACATAATTGCTTGAATATATAGGTGACGTATACTATATAATGGAATCGAACGTAGTTATCGCAATGTCTTTCGACTTAAGCCCAATAATAAAGAAGTAATCGAATCAGAATTACATAGGGTTGTATTACAAGAGACTTGTGTAAGAGTACCGTGGAGTAGAATTGTACCCGCTTGGGTTAGATATATAACCCCCGTTGGCTTGGTAGCCTCGATAGAGTGAGAGATTTACGCTGTCATGGGAGCGTACGAATTTTCAGAATGTTCTACGAAGAGACCTAATGTTAATAAGCGCCTTGTGGCCTTATAGGTCAAGTACTACGCAGGTGCGATCTACGGGCTAAGGAGTAGCCGGCTGGAAGTACTTGAGCTGCTTTGCTATTAGTCGATACTCGTCGCGAGGTATGTGAACCTCTTCCTATCTCTTCTAGTACGATATGTGTGAACTATGTAGTACGGTAGACGATATGTGCTAAATGTATTTGATTATGTAAACATAAAGTGTTATAACGGCTTTATGGGAAGTTGGTTATAACAATTTTATGTTGGTTAGAAAATACATGTGGTTTTTAAAAGGTAATCGATTTGAACTATAACCGCTTGTTATGTGTTAATAAAGAACTTGAAGTATTTCAAAAGATTTTTGAATCATTTTGAAAGTTAAGTAATATTTGGTTTTGAAAACTTAAGAGTTATACTAGCTTTATGGGAAGTTAGGTATAACTACTTAAGAATGTTTTACCGATTTGAAATCGTAATGTATCGACAAACCATCGCAGCGTTAATAAAAGGAAATGTTTTGACTAATTAAGCATTATTAAAACCAAGAGAAACTTCCATCCGCATAGAAACTAAGATGAGACAAAATGATATTTCCTAGATCATGGTCGCGTAATAAGATTGTTATAAACAAGAATATCCTACTCACATATAAGGCTTAGGTTTCAGATTGTTTAAAGGAGAATTATATTCTTAAATGAATAAGACTATGAACTACTTAAACCTTTCTAAAATTAGGCAAACTTGAACATTGGAAAAGAATGTTACTTGATTTTACAAAGAGAAGTAATCGATTTACTTTAAAAAGATAATCACTCTATGTTCATATACTACGTATTGTGTGGTTTTTCGGGAAGTGACGATCTTTAAAGATTTAATGTATGAAGTACTTGGGGATAGGTACCCGAACTTGTTAGTAGAAAGTACCTTGTGTGAATAACTTGATTGTATTGGTTTGATAGCCTTGTAATACTTTCTTGTTGACTTGATAAGTAAGCATGTTAGGATGCTACTGTTAGTATCTTGTGATTATTATGTGAGTGGTCACTCTCAGGCTTACGTTGTTAAACGTTAAGCCCGTTGTACTATTATTGTATCACATACCCTCGACTTATTATACCGAGGGCTTGCCACCCTGATGCGGTCTTTACGGCCTATGCGGTCCTCGTGACTACGCGAGCGCGCAGAGTTCCGTGGATTTGATCATTCCGGTGTTTAGCCCGACGCGGATTCCTACGCGTCTGTTGAGACTATGCGTCTTTTGAGACTATGCGGTCGCGGGAGCCTAGGCAGATACCGAGGGTCGGGTCGCCTTCGACGCGGTATACCTCAGCGGTCCGGGACCATGATTCGAGGAATACCTCACGCTGGTCCGTGTGACCCATGAGTCAGCGAGAGTTCCAGAATAGACGCGACATCGATATCGGGCGTGGCCGCCTTCGACATGGTGCGGTCTAGAAAGACCTCGGATACGCTTTGTGGTATTTTTGGTACGCTGGTCTTAGTAGCTCGGCTATGCCTTCGCATTTGCCCCGCACGGTTTATTGTGATAACTTTGGCGCGAGTCCCCGACTTGACATGCATCGCTATTTGTCGGGATCGTAGTTTGCTTATCATACATGTCTCCGCTTTATAGACTATTATGATTTCATTTACGATTTGTAGTTTCACATACTGCACCGTTGTAGATCGACCTCCTTGGGCCGCGCTCACGCCGCAGTCGAGGTACACCGCCGTTGATCCTAGCTCTCGTGGTCAGCGTCAACAGATGGAAAGCTCCGCTTCTCCGAGGCTTATCGTAAAGTCCTCGTCAGATAGGTGTTTACATTCGTGAGTTTGGCGGCCCCGTCCCGCCATTGTTGTCGTATCATTCTTAGAGGTGCAGAGTATCGCTGTAAGTGTGGTTTGTAAAAGGATTAAACTGCTCATTTGTAATGTGGTTATTTATATACGCCGAAAGGCGAAGTTTTCTCGACATCGCTTTGTACTTCGTCATTTCATGTATGTGTTTTATGTTCGATTACACTGATGTTGTGTCACTAGGGTGCCCGGTAAGGCACTACCACGCCCAGCTGGTCGTGACAAAAGTGGTATCGAGCAGCTTAATCCTCGGAAAGTGTCTACCGCATCCGAGCAGTCTTGATTATCGTGTGTTGCGCACCACACCAATAATCGAGGCTATAGGATATTTAGGAGTGGTTTCTATTCTTCTCACTCGAGATCGTGCCTTAGAGTCGTGTTGTAAGTCGACCCTCCGACGAAATTCTTTCCTTATCGTTATGCCTCCGCGTAGGCAACCCGAGCCCAGTGAGGCAAGGCGGAGGAGCCGCGAGTAGAGTTCGTGAGGTGGCGAGGCCTGTGCCCAATCATTACCTAGGTAGTGCTTCATTCGGGAGTTCTGCGACATCACTAGCCCCAAAGAGAGTTTAGCACGGCGGCGGCAGCCCAATCGCGCCATGACATTTGAACCTTCGCCCACGACCGGAACAGAGAATTTAGATTGCAAAGAGGCGACCACATTAGCTATAGATTTGGCTACCAGAGAGTATACCGATGTATCGCGAATCTTGAGGACTATCTAAAAGAGGGTTGTGCAGTAATTCTTGATTGGGCTTCGAGCATGGCCTCGCACGGCTTATGCGCAGCAGCCGAGAAAACATAGAGATCGACGTTAACGGCGACAATGTACAGGGCCAGAGCAAAGAAGGTCCTTTAGTAACTTTCGAGGCGAGTCGCCTCACCAAAGAGATTTGATATGCACCTCCGCCGGCAGAGTGGTCTTCCACGGGTTCAGACGTTCGAGTATGCAGGAGTTGGTCGAACTCCGTGGCTTCCGCTCATTACAGACGACGCCATCCCGGGAATGTCGCTTTTTAGTTGGTACTTGTTGCACCTACGACCGCCGTGGTCCGATGTCGATAGAGTGTCCTCAGGAGGACTTAGCCTTCAGGATCGCGGGTAGTTCGTCATCTTCCCTAGCTATGCGCCCTACGGGGCAGGTTTGATTAGAACGACTAAGGGGAGTGAAGCAGTGGGTATAGATATATCTTTAACCCTCTAGAGATCAGTATGTGTGATAAGGTGAGTATACCTTAGGTGCTATGTTCCGATAGCGGTGTGTTAGTTGTGTTTAGAGATCATGGTTGTTTAACCGAGTAAGATTTTGGGGGATAGATAAGGTGTGAACCTTAGAATGTTTTACGTTGAGACCTTAGAGGTGAGGCCATCTCGAGAAAAGGTGTAGTGTTATGTTTGACCCTTATCCAAGTGCATAGCGCACGTGAGTTATGTTTGGGATAGGTCCCTAGTAGTGTGGAATGAAAGGGGGTAGTTGAGCTAAGAAGACCGCTAGGTTTTCGAAACATGATTAGTGAGATTGTTCCGGATCGGGGAGCTAGTATTGTGCGCGTTGCCGGGTCGGGTTGAGGCCTCGTTGCGGGTCAACCCGCGGTAGATTTGGTGGTGGGGTCAGGTTGTGGTGGTCCCGCCTTGTGTTAGGGTTGTGAGGGTGTTAGGCCCAAGTTTAGTTAACCAAACAGACGAGTTCAGGATACGCTCGACCGCTGGTCGGGCCGATGGGGCAGCCCATCGTGTTCTTCGCTCGATCGCTCACTCGGCAGTTGTTGAATTATCGTAAAGGTTGTAAGGTCGCACGGGTGCCTACCTTCACCTTATGACGATGGAGCCCGTGTAGGTCTGTTGTTGTTTCGAAGTTTTGCCAAACATGTGTTAAGAACTCAGGTGAGTCTCGACCGCATTCGCCTCGCCAGGTGGATTTCTGCGGGTAGTTGTGGAGATTGTTGTCTCTGTGGAGGAGTGTTTAAGCTACCATTTCGTTGTTCGGACGTCACCTTTGAAGCCTTGTAGGGCGGAAGTGTAAGTCGCGGCCGATTGGTTCGATGTTGGCAAGATTCAGATAGTTGGTTCAGCTTGTTCCACAGATCGTGGATAGTGCAGCTTGTCTAGAAGAAGTTCGCACGGCAGTAGAATTGTGCGGATAATCGGCGACGACGCCAGAGTTGGTGCCGATCGGTCTTCTGAAAGTACCACCCCGGTGGGTGTGACGAGTTTTGGAATACAGAGGAACTTAGCCCGAGTTACTTGGGCCCTTTGAGTTCATGTGAAGAATAGGTCGTTGCCTATATGTTAGCATTTGCCGTCCGACCTAGGAAGCAAAGACGTCCGTCTTTCGTATTGTTATGATCGGAAAGTATCGAGAATCCATCCGCAGTATTCCCGCTAATGATGACCAAGTTGAAGATGATAACCCCGAGTTTTGGAGATCAAGCGATTTAAATGTGGTAAGAGTTCGAGTGTACGACATTTCGTGGATCGATGTAGTCCTGGCATCATTTGTTGGTCACGAGTGACACTAGAACCTCGCGGCAAGGTGACAAAAGTGGTGTCGGAAGAAGCGAGCATGTATGGCGAGCATAGATGTGACCATTTCTTTTGTTTGGAAAAAGTGTGGAGGAGTATATTCTAGACCCTGAGAGAGGTGTTTGTGGTGATGTTAGAGGTGATTCTCGTGGACTTGGATGTAAGTATTTTGGCGCAGCTTGTTTCGTGGGCCATTGGGTGATTGTTTCGTAAGTGTAGTAGTAAAGACTATCTCGCGCGTTGTTTTGAGATTGAAGGAACATTCGGGACGAATGTTTCTAAGAAGGGGAGAATGTTATACCCCGTATTTCCAGAGTATGTACGCGAGGACGTACGTAGGAAATTTTGAACTTCAAATAGGCTTGGCCGAGTTAATTTTGTGCACAACACCTTTAGAGTCGTTTTTAGTAAACGTTTTCACAGCTTTCGTAGGGGAATTTCCGGCTATGTCCTTTCTAATTTTTGCGGATTTTTCCGAGAGACGAAACGTGTTGGACCAACAAGAGGGCGCCACTTGGCACCCTCTCATTGGTGGACTTCAATCGTCCATTTGGACGAAATGGATAGGCAAAGGCACGTTTTTGTTGCCTTGACAAAGTCGAGGGTAGGTAGGATATTTGTGTTTGCAAATCCTAGCCCTACACTTGCCTAACACATGGATTGATCTTGGCCATTGGTTGGCTTTCACTTGGCCTATAAATACCCACCCCTTTGATGAACTTATTCATCCACAAATTTGCCTAAGTCTTGAAAGCTCTCCTTCTCCCTCCCCTTTGTGTTGAGTTCGGCCAAGAGGCCTCCCCCTCTCCTAGAGGCCTTGGCCGAGGGGTACACCCCCCCCTCCTAGTTGTGTGGCCGTGGGGTACCCACAGCCTAGTTGCTTTCAGATAATACCCTCTTTGGTAGAATACTCTAAAAAGTATTGTTTTTATTCCCAAATTACCTTTGACTATACCTTGTAGTTTTCTCAGTTTATACTTGTACAAAAAGCCCGTAAATACTATTATACTTCCCACCACAAAACCGAAACCCTAGGGAAATCTCCATAGTCCGTTGGAGTATTGTGTAGAAGTTGGTTAGAACTTCTAAGGGTGGTTTAGAGCGGGTCGAGCGCCGGAGTCGAGCTAAGCGATTGCCCAGGATAGACTTTCAGCTTGGATAATGATGGGCTTATCGAGGTAATTATCTTGTCCCTATATGGTAATTGGAAATTACAGAATTGCTTGAATATATAGTGGCAGTATACTATATAATGGAACAGAACGTAGTTATCGGCAATGTCTTTTGACTTAAGCCTGAATAATAAAGAATAGTACTGAACTGTAATTACATAGGGTTGTATTACAGTAGACTTGTGTAGTAGTACCGTGGAGTAGAATTGTACCCGTTGGGTTAGATATATAACCCCGGTTGGCTTGGTAGCCTCGATAGAGAGGAGAGATTTACGCCATGGGGGAGGTACGAATTTTCTGTAGAATGTTCTACGAAGAGACCTAATGTTAATAAGCGCCTTGTGGCCTTATAGGTTGAAGTACTACGTGTGGTGCGATCTACGTGGCTTAAGGAGTAGCCGACAGCTGGAAGTACTTGGAGCGTTTTGCTATTAGTCGATACTCGTCGCGAGGTATGTGAACCTCTTCCTATCTCTTCTAGCATGATATGTGTGAACTATGTAGTACGGTAGACGTACATGTGCTAAATGTATTTGATTGGTGTAAACATAAAGTGTTATAACGGCTTTATGGGAAGTTGGTTATAACAGCTTTATGTTGGTTAGAAAATACATGTGGTTTTTAAAAGGTAACTGATTTGAACTATAACTGGCTTGTTATGTGTTAATAAAGAACTTGAAGTATTTCAAAAGATTTTTGAATCATTTTGAAAGAAGAAGTAATATTTGGTTTTTGAAAACTTAAGAGTTATACTAGCTTTATGGGAAGTTAGGTATAACGGCTTAAGAATGTTTCATCGATTTCTAAATCGAATGTGTATCGACAAACCATCATAATGCAGGCGTTAATAAAAGGAAATGTTTTGACTAATTAAGCATTATTAAAACCAGAGAAACTTCCATCTGCATAGAAACTAAGACGAGACAAAATGATATTTCCTAGATCATGGCTGCTGTAATAAGATTGTTATAAACAAGAATATCCTACTCACATATAAGGCTTAGGTTTCTCAGATTGTTTAAAGGAGAATTATATTCTTAAATGAATAAGACTATGAACTACGAAACCTTTCTAAAATTAGGCAAACTTGAACATTGGAAAGAATGTTGCTACTTGATTTTACAAAGAGAAGTAATCGATTTACTTTAAAAAGATAATCACTCTATGTTCATATACTACGTATTGTGTGGTTTTTCGGGAAGTGACGATCTTTAAAGATTTAATGTATGAAGTACTTTGGGGATAGGTACCGAACTTGTTAGTAGAAAGTACCTTGTGTGAATAACTTGATTGTATTGGTTTGTGATAGCCTTGTAATACTTTCTTGTTGACTTGATAAGTAAGCATGTTAGGATGCTACGTGTTAGTATCTTGTGATTATTATGTGAGTTGGTCACCTCGTTGTGCTTACGTTGTTAAACGTTAAGCCCGCTGTACTATTATTATTGTATCACATACCCCTGACTTATTATACCGAGGGCTTGCCACCCTTGATGCGGTCTTTACGCCTATGCGGTCCTCGTGACTACGCGGAGCGGTAGCTCCAGGATTTGATCATTCCGGTGTTTAGCCCGACGCGGGGATTCCTATGCGGTCCGCTGAGACTATGCGGTCTTTTGAGACTACGCGGTCGCGGGAGCCCAGCAGATACCGAGGGTTGGTCGCCTTCGATGCGGGTATACCTCAGCGGTCCGGGACCATGATTCGAGGAATACCTACGCTGGTCCGTGGGACTCCATGCGAGTCGCGAGTTCCAGAATAGACGCCGACATTGATATTGCGGCGGTGGCGGCCGATCATGTGGTGCGGTCCAGAAAGACCTCGGATACGCTTTGTGGTATTTTTGGTATCGCTGGGTCTTAGTAGTCGGCTATGCCTTCGCACTTGCCCCGCACGTTTATTGTGATAACTTTGAGGGCGCGAGTCCTCGACTTGACATGATCGCTATTTGTTGTGGGATCGTAGTTTGCTTATCATACATGTCTCCCGCTTTATAGACTATTATGATTTCATTTACGATTTGTAGTTTCACATACTCTGCACTGTTAATCGACCTCTTCTGGGCCGCTCATGCCGCAGTCGAGGTACACGCGTTGATCCTAGCTCTCGTGGTCACGCCAACAGATGGAAAGCTCCGCTTCTCGAGGCTTATCGATGGTAAAGTCCCCGTCGTATAGGTGTTTACATTCGTGGGTTTCAGGCCCCGCCCCGCCATTGTTGTCGTATCATTCTTAGAGGTCCGTAGTAATCGCAGGCGTGGTTTGTAAAGGATTAAACTGCTCATTTGTAATGTGGTTATTTATATATGCCAAAGGCGAGTTTTCCTCAGACATCGTTTTGTACTTGCTATTTCATGTATGTGTTTTATGTTCCACTGACACTGATGTTGTGTCACTAGGTGCCCGGTAAGGCACCACCACGCCCGGGCTGGTCGTGATGACCACACGTAGTACTTCAACCTATAAGGCCACAAGGCGCTATTAACATCTAGATCTCATCGCTCCATATTCTACGTAAAATTCGCAAAGACCTCCCGCAAACAGCGTAAATCTCCTCTCGACGAGGCCGCTACCAAGCCAACCAGGGGTTTACACGCCTAACCTGACGTGTACAATTCTACTACACAACAAAGCTACACAAGCCCATCAGAATACGCTTCTATGTAATTACAGTCAGCTTTCTTTAAATTCGTGCTTAAGTCAAAAGACATTGCCGCACAATAATGTTCAAGACTATATATAGTATACTTCAACTATATATTCCTACAACATGTAATCTCCAATTACAATAAGGACAAGAATATTTACCTCGATAAGCCCAAAATTATCCAAGTTATAATGTCGATCCCGAGCAATGTTTAGCTCCTACTCCGCGCTCCAATCCGCTCCAAACAACCCTTAGAAGTACTAACCAACTTCTACTTAAATACTTCAACCAACAATGAAGATTTCCTGAGGGTTTCGGTTTGAGACTAACAGGACAATAGGTAGTCTTTCCGGGCTCTACGGATCGAGGTAAGTTTTGGCATATGACCAGGTAAAGGCTAAGGTATTTGGGGCATTATAACAATACTGAGTATTTCTACCAAGAGTGGGTGTTTTATACGAAACAACTAGGCTAGGGGTGTTTTATACGAAACAACTAGTTAGTGGGGTACCCCACGGCCCCACTACTAGGAGGGGGAGGGGGAATCCCTCTCGGCCAAAGGCCCCACGCCAAGGGGGAGGGGGAAGCTCACGGCTAGAGCACAAGAAAGGGCGGACGGATTTTCCAGACTTGGTGAGGTTAGGCATGGCTGCAGTCTTCAAGCCAGTGGGTATTTATAGCAAAACCAAAGGCCAACCAATGGCCAAGATCAAGCCATGTGCAAGGCAAGTGTAAGGCCAAGATCAAGCCAAGTGCACCCTAACCCTACTCCACAAAACACTCCACAAAACAAGCCACAAAGCAAGGCACAAATCAAGGAACCAATCGGCCTAGGCCAACCATCCTCTTGACGCCCAATCGCCCAAGCCACCCCACTTGCTTCCAATGCGAGGGTGACACACGCCACCCTCCCGCTGGTCCAAAATGTTTCGCCTCTGAAAAATCCGCAAAAATTATAAACGACATAGCCGGAATTTTCCCTACGAAAGTCGTGGAAACGCTTCGTCGATAAACGACTTATTCGCACTTGTGCCCAAATTTCGGTCCTATGCCTAACTTAAGGCTCACCAGACGCACGCCCACACGCACATACTCCGAAATACGGGTATAACATTCTCCTCCTTAAAAACATTCGTCCCGAATGTTCCTTCTCAAGACGGATATCGATGAAGTTCTCTAACAAGTTGCCAACGCCACACCGCCACGAAATAACACACGCCCTCTTCCTTCCTTACTCCGCGTCTTCTCGAACACTTGAACTCTCCCAAAGACGTACTCATACTTCGCCATCGCCTGCTTTCCAAAGCGGAGTCACTACCTCCAAACTTGGTCATCTTACTATCTTCACTTTCTCGCCAAGGCCATTCCCGCCTTCACGAACCGATTCTCGTCTAACACCTCCACGAACTCATACGATGGTTAACTAAACTCGCCTAGCATCCTTGTGATCCTACCACCTAGCGGACCACTTTGACCGACCCTCCACAAACCGGGCTGCGGGTTGACCCGCGAATGGTCCTCAACCCGACCCCATAACCGCGCCACACTCTTGTTCCCCGATCCGGAACAATCTTACCTATAAAAGTCATGAAAGCTACCACTTTCATTTTACTCAACCCAAGGAATTCTACAATAACTCCACGTATACGACGCACTGATAGAGGTCAAACATAAAATAAATCTTTTACTCAAGACGACCTTACCTCTAAGGTCCCAATCGTGAAGTATTCTACTGCTCATACTTACCATGCCCCCATACTTACCCTTCCAACTAACCATGTTTCTAACTCACAAATAACACAACGCTTATCCGCATAGCACATAATAATAAGATCATAATATCACGCATACCAAAACTCTAGAGGGTTAAGGATATACAAGCTACCGCTCCACTCTAATCATAGGCCCGCTTCGCAGGCGCATAACCGTAGGCGTGATGAACCACCACCGATCCTGGGCCGAGTCGTAACATCCGTGCTCCCCTTGGTCGGACAGCTATCTCAAAATGGCCCCGCTGGCTGCAAAAATAACAAGCTCCCCTGGCACCACGACACTCCCTATACGCGGTCTACCACAACGACCACACCGGCGTAGGGTGATCAGATCCGCCAACACCCTTACTTCCCCGAAACTCGAACCTCGAGCCCCGACCGCTCCGAATACTCTGGATGCCTCGAAGGTTGGAGGACCACTTTGCACCGGGCGAGGTACAACACTAGTTCGCCGCTGAGGCGGTCCGCCTCGAAAGTCACCAAAGGACCCGCTGCTTACGCCCTCTTCTCGCCGATCTCGGCCATTCCGCCGATTCCTCCGCCTCACATCCAAGTGCATAAGCTCGCATGCGGCAATGTCCATGCTCGCCAAGCGGCTACACCAACAACTCTCCGCTAGGTATTCATCAAGCCTCGTAATATATCCGCACTTTCGCTCCTCCATACTAGCTACTAATGCGGAACATACCGCCAATGAGTCAAACTCCACATTGTACCGAATCAGACGCCCGCTCGCCTCAACATCAAAAATATGTCTACCGAGCCCTCTCATCTCGCGAGGCAAGAAATGTGCTAGGAAGGCCCCAAAACTCGTCCCAAACGGCCGAAGTGCATTCTCTCCCGACAGCTCCCACGACCAAACCGGGCCGATCGCGGTATCACGCACCGATGCGAACCTAAGACCACCGACTCGGTCTCCAAGCCTTGATCACTCATGATCCGTCAGAATCGCTCGGATGAACTCCTGCGATCATCCTCGTGCCTCACCCGTAACTCGGGCGGCTACATCTCGAAGTCCTCGCACCTCAAACTATCTCGCCGGGGTGAACCATCGGTGCATCGAACTGAATCGCCAGATCCAAATTTATCTCATATTCGCCACGACTCGCCAAGAATCGCCATCTCCTTGTACCCCATCTCATCTCGCTTCCAGTGCTGGATCGAGACTTCAGTACCGTGGTCTCAGCAGCCATCCGCCGCGCTCTAAACTCGCTGGGCCGGCAATACAAAACTCGCCGTCAAGCACAATCTGTGTATCGACGCTCGCGCTTCATTCAGATCTCACTAGCAGCACTCGCCGCCTTGCCCTTCGGGCTCGTTGCCTTGCGCGAGGCATAATCGTAAAAACGAGATACGCCGGAGGGTCCAATTTACAACACGACTCTAAGGCACGATCTCAGATGAGAAGAATGGAAACTAATCCTAAATGTCCTATAGCCTCCGATTATAGATGTGGTGCACAACACATCGATAATCAAGACTCTACTAGACACGATCAGACACTTTCCGAGGACTAATCGCTTCGATACCACTGCCACACCCCGAACGGCCCGTGGATCGTGCCTTACCCGGCACCCTAGTGACACAACATCGCAGAAAATCAGAAAATAAAACATAAGCCATGAAACAAGAAATAAATAAGAAAGCCAACCAAAACAGCTTTTCAGATATACATAAAACCCGAATAGCTTTAATCCTTTTACAACCCCGCCACAACAAGATTGCTGCACTTAAGATTTACAACACTATGACGACAGTGGCCCCGCCATACCACGAATGTACAAGAACCTACAACTCGTGGAACACATACCAAAAGATAAGCCTCCGAGAAACGAGCTTCCCAATACGAATCGTGATCCTAAGAGCGAGGATCCACGATCGATGTATTCTACCGCAGATGAACGCAGCTCCCGAAGGAGGTCAAGATAACAGTACCAAGTATGTGAAATCAGAAAATTATCAGAAATGAAATCATACTAGTCTATATAAAGCAGAGACATGTATGATAACCAAACTACGATTCACAATATAAAAGCAAGCCATGTCGATGTGGAATCACGCCTCAAGTCATCACTCAAATATAACTATGGGTCTCACGCCCACAACATCAATCATGTTCGCACCATGGCCGCATGCCCCCGGAATTATGCATCGGTGTAGACATGTCCATGATGCAACAATAATACAAAGGACCCATCGCCACATGCCCCGACTCAGACGGTGTAGACACGCCCATGTAACATCAACAACAATATATCATGATCAACCTCGCCGCACGGCCACATGTCCCTGACTCAGACGGTGTAGACATGTCCATGTAACATCAATCAACAAGACAACAATCAAAATGGAAACATACCCGTGGAATTCTCCGCATCGCCAAAGACGCCCAAGTAAGTTCTCAACAAGTCAACCTACCCATCGAGACACGCAGAATACGTAAATACAACACTTGCACAAAAAGGCTATCATCACAAGCATAGGCAAGTCATACACAACTCAATGTACTTTCATTTTATGCCAAAGTCCGGGTTTTTAACCCTAAAGTACTACGTACGCTAAATTCCTTTTAAAGATCCATTTCTTTTACAAAGGTCACCCGATACCCGTAGTATAAAAATAGAGTGACGAACATTGTTAAGTAAACAAAAATGCTTTCCTTTGTAAAATCAAGTAACAACCTTATTTTCCAAACGTTCAAGTTTGCCTAATTTCAAATGCTCAAGTTTCTCATTTTAGAAAAGGTTTCGTAGTTCATAGTTTTAATCCTTTAAAACATAATTCTCCTTTAAACGATGAGAAACATATGCCTTATATGTGAGTAGGTTATTCTTGTTTATAACCATCTTGTTACAAGAGTGATCTAGGAAAATGTAATACAATTTTGTCTTATCTTAGCTTCTATGCAGATGGAGGTTTCTCCTGGTTTTAATAACAATTTGTTATTTGTCAATACACTTTCCTTTATTAGCGCTGCTGTGGTTTGTTCGATACTTATTCTCATTTCCGAATCAAGAAACATTATTCTTTTAAAACCAAGTACTCATTACTCGCGAACGAGGTTTCACAACACTTTTAATGTAATGTTAATTACCAAGGAAAACAAGTTAAGTCTCTTATCTTCAAGATCAAGTCTCTTAACTTCTAAAAATCAGTAAACCATTCTTTTTATCACTCTTAAGACGTTATACCTAACTTCCCATAAAGCTAGTACAACTCTTATGTTTTCAAAGCCAAGTATTACTCTTTTTTCAAAAAGATCTTTTTGAAACACTTCAAGTTCTTTATTACTACACATCAAATCCGTTATAAGTCAAATCAGTTACCCTTTGAAACCACAAAGCATTTTCTTACCTACATAAAGCTGTTATAACCAACTTCCCATAAAGCCGTTATAACACTTTATGTTTCAAACCAAATAAATACATCAAACACATGTACGTCTACCGTACTACATAGTTATACACATATCATGCTAGAACAGATAGGAAGAGGTTCACATACCTCGCGATGAGTATCGACTAATAGCAAAACGCTCCAAGTACTTCAAACCGCGGCCACTCCTTAATCCACGTAGATCGCACCACACGTAGTACTTCAACCAATAAGGCCACAAGGCGTTTTTTAACTTCTAGAGCTAATCGTTCCATATTCTACATAAAATTCGCAAAGACCTCCCCGCACAACAGAAATCTCCTCTCGACGAGGCCGCTACCAAGCCAACCAGGGGGTTTACACGTCTAACCGGACGTGTACAATTCTACTACACAACAAAGCTACACAAGTCTACTGTAATACAGTCCTATGTAATTACAGTCGCTTCTCTTCTTTAAATTCGAGCTTAAGTCAAAAGACATTGTCATACAATAATGTTCAAGACTATATATAGTATACTTCAACTATATATTCCTACAACATGTAATCTCCAATTACAATAAGTGGACAAGAATATTTACCTCGACAAGCCCAAAATTATCCAAGTTATAATGTCGATCCCGAGCAAGGTTTAGCTCCTACTCAGTGCACTCCAACCGCTCCAAACAACCCTTAGAAGTTCTAACCAACTTCTACTTAAATACTTCAACCAACAATGAAGATTTCCTTAGGGTTTCGGTTTGAGACTAAAAGGACAAAAGGTAGTATTTCCGGGCTCTACGTATAGAGGTAACTTTTGGAATATGACAAGGTAAAGGCTAAGGTATTTTGGGCATTATAACAATACTTGTAGAGTATTTCTACCAAGAGGGGGGGTGGTTTATACGAAACAACTAGGCTAGAGGTACCCCACGCCACACTACTAGGAGGGAGGGAATCCTCTCGCCAAAGGCCACACTGGGAGGGGAAGCTCACGGTTAGAGCACAAGAAAGGGAGGAAGGATTTTCAAGACTTGGTGATTTTAGGAATGCATGAAGTCTTCAAGCTTGGGGGGGTATTTATAGCAAAACCAAAGGCCAACCAATGGCCAAGATCAAGCCATGTGCAAGGCAAGTGTAAGGCTAAGATCAAGCCAAGTGCACCCTAACCCTACTCCACAAAACACTCCACAAAACAAGCCACAAAGCAAGGCACAAATCAAGGAACCAATCGGCCTAGGTCAACCATCCCTCTTGGGCCCAATCGTCCAAGCCACCCCACTTGCTTCCAATGTGAGGGTGACACATGTCACCTCCCGTTGGTCCAAAATGTTTCGCCTCTCGGAAAAATCCGCAAAATTATAAACGACATAGCGAATTTTCCTACGAAAGTCGTGGAAACGCTTCGTCGAAAAAACGACTTATTCGCACTTGTGCCCAAATTTCGGTCCTATGCCTAACTTAAGGCTCAAATTTCAGACGACGTCCACACGCATACTACGGAAATACTGGTATAACGGTGATAGCCGTAATACTTTCTTGTTCATTTGATAAGTAAACATGTTAGGATGCTACGTGTTAGTATCTTGTGATGTTTGTGTAAAGGGTTTCCTTGTTGTGCTTATGTTGTTTAACGATGTTGTTATGTTAGTATTATATCACTCACCTCTTGACATGATTCCGGGGTTGTCGCCTCCGATGCGGGTAGACTCACGCGTCCGTGTGACCTATGATTCGAGAATACCTCACGCGGTCCAGTGTGACCTATGCGAGCTACGAGAGTTCCGTGTTAGTGTGCGGCCTTTGTGGTCATGCGCGTCTATGTGGCCATGCGGATTGCGAGTCGGGGACGTTGCCGGGAGTAGCTACCCTCGTGCGGGAATACCTGCGCGGCCATTGGAGTGGCCTACGCGAGTGCGGAAGTTCCAGGACTAGACGCGCGACATTAGATCATCGGCGAGTGGCGGCGCCTTCGATCATGTGGTGGTCTAGACAGATCTCATGATACGCTTTATGACCTTGTTGGTACTGTGGGTTTTAGTAATCGGCTATGCCTTCGTCTTTACCGACGGTTTTATTATGACAGTGGGACACGTGTTCATATGTATTCCTTGGTGCTTTTATATCATAGATCACGGCAGTGAGAAAGGTATTCCACGGGCATGATTGATGTTGTGGGCGTGAGACCCATAGTTGTATTTGAGTGATGACTTTGAGGCGTGAGTCCCGACTTGACATATTCGCTTATTTATCAGGAATCGTAGTTTGATTATCATACATGTCTCCCGCTTTATATAGACTACTATGATTTCATTTTCGTATTTTCGCCACATACTTGGTACTGTTGTCTTCGACCTCCGGGCTGCGTTCATGCCGCAGTAGGTACACCGCTTGTTGATCCTCGCCGTAGAGTCACAGTCAGCGTTGGGAAGCTCCGTTTCTCGGAGGCTTATTAGTGTACACCCCCTGACCGTTGTAATTGTGTACTGCATTCGAGTATGGGGGCCCCGTCCCGCCATTGTTGTCATATCATTCTTAGGTCCTGTAGTACCGCTTGTGGGTGGTTTGTAATAGGGGATGTAGCTCAAGTTTATATATATATATATAGGCCGAAAGGCAACTTTTCTCAGATAAACTGTTTTTATTTCATGTCTTGTTTTATATTCCGCTGATTACTCTGATGTATGTCTACTTGGGTGCCCGGGGTAAGGCACCAGTCACGGGCCCGGGTTCGGGTCGTGACAACCGTGTTGTTAGGGTCGTCTCTCTCTAACGAGTTATGTTGATTGCAGCTACGAGAAAGGCAGCAGTAACCCAGGAAGGATTATATGGATTACGTATCCAGGTTGGTTGTAATTGTTGTATAGTTGGTATAATGACGTATGACTATATGGATTTATGTATAAGGGTCATATATGGGCTGCCTAGAATGGTTTTAGATTACCAGGAATTGGTAAGGGCTAATTAGATACCGGGAAGGTATGAAACGGTTTAATAAACTCTCATCAAGGTTTTACGTACTAATTTGAGATAATTAGGAGATGATGAGTTGTCTGAGAAGGTAATAGACCCTTAAGAAGTTTAATTAAGGGACCTAATGGGAGACTATGGTTGTAAATTAAGCTACGTGGTATGCTTAAGAGGATAGTATGGATGAGATCCGTGTGGGGTAAGTAATGGTTGTGCGATCAAGACGACACGACTATGGTATTATGAGAAGTTAGTGTACCCGTTTAAGGGGTGGGATCAGTTAATAGTAGTCCCGCTACGTGACAGGGTCACGAGGGTACAAGCCCGAGTCTAATTAATCGTTTTACGAGTTCGCAGACGTATTCCACCGGAACCAGGTTGTGAGCGCCGGAAATGGCCTTATATTGTTTAACTTAGTAACTCCAAGATCGAAGGCCAGCTTTATTATGGTAGTTATGTACGTAAGCTAGAATAAGTTTGGAAGTACGGAAACGAGTACGATCGGTAAGGAAGTGAGCAACCAAGTGTGAAAGAAATGGAGCCAGAATCCATGAGAACCTATATGAGGTAACTACACCGTGAGTGTTGAGTGGTAGCTGAGTGGGTAGATAATAATTGTCGGTAACGATACAGTCGTTGGACCCTAGCAGACCTAGCAGAGCTGTTATGACAGACGTTGAGGTCATTATGAGTACGGGCTAGTTGGCCTCTTATTATGCCAACGTGGACTACAGAAGAGAGATTGATTCGGTACCAGTTTCCCGGTAAGCCGGTTATCGAGTGGAGAGGAAGGGAAGTGGTAGTAACCAGTGAATTATCCTTCCTTCTTTGGCATCATTGTTTTCAATAAGTCTGTGTGACTTGTTCATTAAGGAAAATTGACGCAGAAAGTAGGTAATACTTGAATTTGAAGGAATTTATGTTAAGTGCCCTTGTAGGTACTTGGAGTTGGTTTGGTGGCGGCTGTACACGACCTTCCGGATAATTTCAAGGAAATGCGCGAGGCTAGAATAAAATAAGCACGGCTGCCGCAGAAAAGTGAGGAGCATCTTTGGTAGGTTTTGAAAATCTACGATTTTAAGGCGGTGCGTAATGATTAGATATTTACATGACCACGAGAGGACCCGTGATTAGGGTTGTGACTCCAAGGAAAGTTTATGAAGGAGATAAGTTCTCTCCCTACATAAAAGGATGGTCTTACGTATCGTGGGTTATGGGTACCCATGTCGTTAGACGGCGATGGGAGATCGGTAGGGTCTTCGATATCGCCATGCCATAAGTTCTGATTTGAGATAACCGTGGGAAAGGTATTGTGTTGGGAAATTAAGAACGCGTTAAATGGTCGAGGAAGTGTCATAAGGATAAAGATGCAGATAGTACGCATGTATGAAACTGTATGATCATGGATCAAGATAGAAATATTTTTGTTAATAATAAGCATAAGATAAGGTCATGACCAGAATGATAAAAGAGAATACGACTATGGTTATGTAAGTTGCACGAGATACAATTACCCCGGACTAGTGTAAGACCATTAGTAAATAATGGGCAGTAAGAACACCTCGAGGGAAGGTGGTAGCATCGGCACTGACAAAAAAAGATAGTAAGAAAATACGGAGGGGTAAGGGACCCCAGGACAACTTGAAATAACTTATAAAGGAAAGACGAGTAGACACTCGAACGATAAGAAATCTTGACAAGTCATTTGATTATGTAATACCGTGAATTGAGGTGGAACAATGGACTATAAGCTCTACGAGCTGGGAGAGAATAATAGGATTACTACTTGACGAGATCAAGAAGGTCTCCCCCCTAAATTGTGATTGGCAGGAAGTCTTAGCCATGCGGCAAGCAAAGGAATCAAATCTAAGTATAGTAACCAAGTTTGGTTGCAACAGAGAAAGGGGAAAAATGAATCATAATTGAGGTTAAGGATGCCCAAATATTTCGCAAGTACAAGAAAGGCTTCCAGTTATTGGAAGAGAAGTTGACCATGACTACAGTTCTAACCTCTCTTGAGAGACTAGAGGTTTAGGGTATTATTGTAACACGTTGGGTGTTGGGCTAGGTTGTGTGCTGACGCAACACGATAAGATTAGAGCTTATGTTTCCCGGCGGTTAGGGAAGCAAGAAAGGAATTACGCTACTCACGATTTAGAGTCATGACAGCTTAATCGCATTCTGAAGATTTGGAGGCAATTCCTTATAGGTTTCATGTGGATATTTATGCAGACCACAAAGAGACTCCTGATATCTTCGCATCGAGGCAACTGAATTTCGCCGAGACGGGGGTTAGGGTTACTCAAGGATTACGATGTTGATATTCTATACCACCCAGGGAAGGCCAATGTAGTTGCAGATGCCCTTAGTCGCAGATCGATGGGTAGTCTGTCTGATGTACAGCCAGGGAAGAGGGATATGGTCCGAGAGTTACATCAGCTAGCGAGCCTTGGGGTTCGTTTGGTTGATTCTGATAGTAAGGGAGTTCGGGTTCGAGAGGTTGCCGAGTCTTCCATCGTCGAGGAGGTGAAGAGGCGACAGTATGAGGATCCGATTTTGATACGGTATCGAGATGCCGCTTTTCAGAAAGAGAAGAGTCTATTTGAGGTAGCGCCGGATGGGGTGCTAAGATTTGAGGGCCGGTTGTGTGTTCCCGATGTGACAGACCGTCGGCAGATGCAGGAGGCACACGGTGCTCGTTATTCTACTCACCCGGTCGACTAAGATGTATCATGACCTCGATCGCGTATTGGTGGGATGGCACGAAGAGGACGTGTGTTTTGTTGCCTGATGTCCTAATTGTCGCCAGTTAAGGTTGAGCACCGAGCCCTGGCTGTTGCGCATCATTGATATTCCGACTTGGAAGTGGGAGGTGATAAATATGGATTTTATTACAGGGCTACCTACCACTCAGAGGAAGCATGATTCCATTTGGGTGATTGTCTACAGGTTGGCGAAATCAGCCCATTTTCTCCCAGTCAGGGTGACTTTTTCGGCCGAGGATTATGCTAGACTGTATATCAGAGAGATCGTGAGACTGCACGGAGTTCCTATATCGATTATTTCGCATGCAGGAGCCCGATTTCGCTAACTTACGTGGTCTTTCCGAAGGGATTAGGGACACATGTGAGTCTCAAGACGGGCGCTTCATCCTCGTAACCGACGGGCGGCCGAGCGTACTATCCGCAACAACGAGGATATGATGCGGCTTGTATTATTGATTTCTGGGTAGCGGGAGGATCATTTACCTCTTGTAGTTTGCTTACTACAACAAATACCATTCCAAAGATCCGCATGACGATTATGAGGCCTTATACGAGGAAGTGCGAGTCACCGATAGTCTGGTTCAAGGTAGAAATGCATGTAGTCGGGCCAGTTTTAGTTTTGGCGAAGAGGGCGGATAAGGTGAAGCTTATCCAGAGCGGTTGGCACTCGAGCTCAGAAGTCGTATGCGAATCATCGGACGACACTTGGAATTTGAGATAGATGATTGGGTTTTTCTAAAGGTATCGCCCATGAAGGGCGTGATGAGGTTTGGTAAGAAAGGGAAACTTAGCCCAACGTACATTGGGCCTTATCAGATTGTCCGTAGGGTAGGAAGGGTTGCCTATGAGTTAGATCTTCCGTCCGATCTGGAGGCGGTGCATCCAGTTTTTCATGTGTTTATGTTGCGGAAATGTATTGGAGATCCATCTAGAGTGCACCCGATTCATGATGTCCAGGTGATGCAGGAGTTATCGTATGAGGAGAGTCCCATAGCGATACTCGATCGCCGTTAGCGACCGGATGAAAGGCGTGGCTTCCGTCAAGGTCCTATGGCGGAACGAGAACAGGGAGGAAATGACGTGGGAAGCAGAGGATGACATGATGAAGAAGTACCCTCACCTATTTCCTATACCTCCAGGTAACCCACTTTCCTGCTTGTTAGTTTTGATTTAGCATTTACGCTCAAGATGTTGTGGCTCGTGGAGCTTCTTATTTGCAAAAGAATAGTTAAGAGGATCTATGTCGATGTTGTGATTTGAGTAAGCCTAGAATGAACATTCGACGAATGTTTCTAAGGGGGAGAATGTTATACCCGTAGTTCTGACCTACGTATGAGGCGTAAAGCATGTAAGACTTAAAATTTTCTAAGGATAGGTTAGCAGTTGTTCTTGACGGGTTTTAGTCAACTTTGAGGCGGGTTATGACCCAGTACATTGAGAGTTCCTAAGTGTTTCAAAGGCCTAGGGTAGTTCGTGAGTCTAGATTCCAACGCAACCAACCATTCGGCCGATAGGGCGTCGGAGTAGAAAGTTATGAGAGTTACAAGTTCAAGGCGCAATGGACAGAAATGTGTTTTGACAAAGCGGCGGGCGCTGACGCAGATGGCCGCGCGAAAGCATCGGGGGTCGCTGAAGTTGCAGTGTGCCGCGCCAGATCGCAGGCCGCCGACGCTGAAATTCAGAGAGGTCCGGAGGTTTCAGCCCAGGCGGATTTTTGGGCGGAAAAACAGGAAAGTCCGATTTCTCTTTTAAAAGGCCATGGAGGGTGACAAGTGTCCCCATCTGATTTGTCTTGCATGTTTATATTGACCAAGTCTTGAAGACTTGGTCATCTTTCAAACCTCTTCCTCTCTCTAAATTAGCTCCTCCTTCTCTCTACATTTCCTAAGGAAATTCAAAGACTAAGAAAAATTTGAAAAGTTAAGAACAAGAAGGAAGTTTGTGGCTATCTTGTTGGTGTTGTTGTGGTGGTATTCTTGGCAAGAAAGCTAGCAAAACATTTGGGATAAATTTGGCTAAAACTTTAAGGTAACATTTCTTCCTTTAGAATTAGTTTCTAATGTCGCATGTTAAGAAGAAAGAACTTGTGGTAGTAAATAATGCTCTTAGAGTCACAAACGCAAGAAATGTGGGTTGGATATGAAAGAATTGGTTAAGAAGATATTATGAGCATGCTTTGAGCCTAAAAACTACCTTAGAATTGTTAAGAGAATTGTTGTACCTTATGTGGTTGAATTTTACACACCCAAGTTTAGGTGTGTAATCCCTTGAAATGTTGGATTGTCGAGCCTTAAATGTGGCATTTGGATGATAAATTCGGCCTTGAGAAAGGTGGCAAAGTGAGTAGAAACAAAGGAAATGCTGCCCAATTGTCCATAGAATTTAGTGATTTTGAACTTGGATTGTTCTACTTTGAGATTAGAGGTTAACAAACGATCATGATTATTATAGGTTGAAATATTACTTCATGTAGTTGAGCTTAGCAAGTGGATTGACCAAAAGAGGTATGTGGAACTTTCCTATCTCTGAGCATGAGTAGTTGTACCTATGTAGTACTGAGACGTACAAGATTTGATATCTTCATTTGTTTTAAAGTATATTGGTACTTGTTTCATTTTAAAAGTATAAGTCCTGGATTTAGGAGACTGTATTTGACAAAGGAATAGCGCTAATATAATAACTTTATGGGAAGTTGGTTATATTAGTTTTTGAAAAGTTCACAAAGAAAGGTTTACTCAAATTAAAACAAGTACTGTAAAGGATTTGAAACTAAGAAAGGTGAATTGATTTTTAGGCATCGTTGCCTAAGGTTTTAAAGGAAATGAAGTCACTTGATTTAGAAGCCTATTATATTTCTAAAAGGAAATGTGACTTGTCTTGAAAAGAAAATCGTAACTTGATACTATGGTGATTAGTATCTTGGAATTTTTGTATAAAAAGAGTTATTTCTTAAAAAGTTAGAAGTATATGGTACTTGGGTTGAATTCCCGGATTTTCTATTAAAAGACATGTTAGTGCCTTAGGATACTAAAATGAGAGGATATATTAATAATGTTAATAAAAGAGTTAGGGATTTCTTAACTTGCTTATGTTATGATAAGCCGGTAGTGCTTATGTTATGATAGGCCGGTAGTGCTTATGTTGTGATATGATAGGCCGGTAGTGCTTATGTATGATATGTGTTATACCCCGTATTTTCAGAGTATGTACGTGAGGACGTACGTAGAAAATTTGAGCCTTAAGTTAGGCAAGTTTCGAAATTTGTACACAACACCCGATTAGAGTCGTTTCACTGAAAACGCTTCATTAGCTTTTTGTTGGGAAAATTCGGCTATGTCATTTATAATTTTTGCGGATTTTTCCGAGAGACGAACATTTTGGACCAATCGGAGGGTGACAAGTGTCACCCTCACATTGGCCTTGAGTGGGCGGCAAAAGGGACGAACAAGGTGGCTTGTTTTGTCTTGGAGTTGGTAGGATATTTTGTGTGCAAGTTGGCTTAGGACACTTGCCCAAATCTTGGCCTTACACTTGCCTTGCACTTGGCATAATCTTGGCCATTGGTTGGCCATCCCTTGACCTATAAATACCCTCTAATGCAAAGAGTTATTCTTCATCCACACTTGTGAAATTCCAAGAAAAATACTACTCCCTCTTGTGAGCAATGTCCGCCACACTACCCCCTTGAGTGAGCCTTGGAGAGCCACCCCTCCCTCAGTGGTGTTTGGCGGGGTACCCCCTAGCCTAGTTGTTTAAGTGATAATACCACTTTGTTGTGGTATAGAAATACTCTCTAGTATTGTTATAATGTCCAAAATACTTTAGCCCAAATACCTTGTAGTACTTTCCAAAGTACCTTTGTCTAAAGCCGTAAAATACGATTATACTTTCCTTTAGCCTCTAAACGAAACCCAAGGAAATCTTCACCGTAGTTGAAGTTGTAAGTAGAAGTTGGTTAGAACTTCAAGGGTTGTTTGGAGCGGATCGGAGCATCTGAGTGGAGCTAAACGTTGCTCGTGAGCGACATTATACTTGGATAATTTTGGGCTTATCGAGGTAAACACTCATCGCCCTTCTATTGTAATTGAAATTACATGTTGTTTGAATATATAGTTGAAGTATACTATATATAGAATCAACAATAGTATTGTGGCAATGTCTTTTGACTTAAGCTGAAGAATAAAGAATCGAATCGAATCAGAATTACATAGGACTGTATTACAGTAGACTTGTATACTGTGTAGTAGAATTGTACGCGTCCGGTTAGACGTGTAAAACCCCTGGTTGGCTTAGTGGCGGCCTACCGATAGAGAGAGATTTACGCCTTGTAGGAGTGTCACGAATTTTCTGTAGATTATGGAAAGTTGAGCTCTAGATGTTACTAAGCGCCTTGTGGCCTTATAGGTTGAAGTACTCCGTGTGGAGTGATCCACTTGGCTTAAGGAGTAGCCGCGGTTTGAGGTACTGAGCGTTTTGCTATTAGTCGACAATCGTCGCGAGGTATGTGAACCTCTTCCTATCTCTTCTAGCATGATATGTGTGAACTATGTAGTACGGTAGACGTACATGTGTTAACTGTGTTTGATTGTGTTATACCCCGTAGTTGCAGGGTATGTATGTGAGGACGTACGTACGAGAGTACGGCAGAAAATTTTGAAAAGAAAGAAAGAGGTGAGTTTTCGACGGAAAAATTTCCGGTTATTTGTGAAGAAAAAGGTTCGTTAATGGGAATTGGATTCCCAGATTTGGTATTTGGACTTCATAGATTATATTAGAATTTTGAGATTTTATTTTCGGAAATGGTCACGTGGGGCCCACTTTGAGAAATTTACTACTTTGGCCCGCTTTGTTTTTAAGTTTTCCAGATTTTGGACATTTCTAAGACGAAATATTCTGGCGAATCGGGGCGACACGTGTCACCCCATGTGGCACCTGGCCGAAATAACATTTGTGCCAACACCCTATTGGAGTCGTTTTACGACGAAACGCTTGCGTAACTTGCGGCGGGAAAATTCCGACTATGTCGCTTTTGTATTTTTGCGGATTTTTCCGAGAGGCGGAACATTTTGGACCAACGGGAGGGTGACATGTGTCACCTCACATTGGAAGCTAGGTGGCGCACTTGGACGATCAGCGCCAGTGGGTAGATATTTTTGGCAGATATTTGAGGGTTTTAAGGAGTAGGCTAGGTGCACTCTGGGCATATCTTGGCCTTACACTTGTGTAGCACTTGGCTAGATCTTGGCCATTGGTTGGCCTTTGGGTTTCGCTATAAATACTCCCTTAGTTGATGAACTTTCTTCATCCAAAATCATTTTCCAAGTCTTGAAATCTCTCCTCAGGAGTTGAAATCGCCCAAAGCCCTCCCTCAGCATGGAGCTTTGGCCGAAGGCCCCTTTTGAGTGAGGCTTCGTGGGGTACCCCTAGCCTAGTTGTTTTAGTATAATACCGCTTTGATGTGGTATAGAAATACTCCCTAGTATCATTATAATGCCACTAAATACCTTAGCCTTGTACCTTGTAGTATTCCAAAGATACCTCTTTCGTAGAGTCCGGAAATACTACCTTTTGTCCTTTTAGTCTCAAACCGAAACCCTAAGGAAATCTTCATAGCTTGGTTGAAGTATTTGAGTAGAAGTTGGTTAGAACTTGGGGTTGTTTGGAGTGGTCGAGCACACTGAGGAGCTAAACCTTGCTCGGATCGACATTATAACTTGATAATTTTGGGCTTATCGAGGTAATTATCTTGTCCTCTATTGTAATTGGAAATTACATGTTTGTTAGAATATATAGTTGAGGTATACTATATATGGAACTATACTTAGTATTCGCAATGTCTTTTGACTTAAGCTCAAGAATAAAAGAATCAATCAGATTTACATAGATGTGTGCAGTAGACTTGTGCAGATTATCGAGTAGAATTGTACACGCCCGGTAGACGGTAAACCCCGTGGTTGGCTTGGTAGCCTCGATAGAGGAGAGATTCTGCCATGTTGAGGTCTTTGCCAATTTTCTATGAAAGATAGAAACTTGTGTTTTGGGGTTAATAGACGTTTGACCTTTATAGGTGAAAGTACTAAGAGTAGCGTATTCTACTCGAGGAGTGGAAAGGGCTAGCAAGGTTGTAGTCTTGAGCATTTTGCTTATTGTCGATAAATCGTCGCGAGGTATGTGAACCTCTTCCTATCTTTTCTAGCATGATTGTTGTGAATCATGTAGTACGGCAGACGATACGTGCTAAGTGATTTGGTTGGTTTAAAACATAGGGTGTTATAATAGCTTTTATGGGAAGTTAGTTATAACGACCTTATGTAAGTGAAAATGGTTTATCGATGTTAGAAGTTAAGAGACTTGATCTTATAAGATAAGAGACTTAACTTATTTGTTTTAATGTGGATGTTATGTGAAACCTCATTCGTGAGTAATGAGTACTTGGTTTTAAAGGATAATGTTTTACTGATTTCGAATCGAATGTGTATCGGCAGACCACTGCGGCGTTAATAAAAAGGAAAATGTATTGAATAATGATGTATTGTATTAAAACCCAGCAGAAACCTCCATCCTGCGTAGAAGCTAAGATGAGACAAAATGATATTACATTTTCTAGATCATGGTCATTGTAATAAGATCGTTATAAACAAGAATAAACTACTCACATATATGACATATGTTACTCAATTGTTCAAAAAGGAATCAAGTGATTAAGTTTGGGAACTATGAAACCTTTTGAAAATGAGAAGTGGAGTAATTGAAACTAAGTAAACTGAACTTAGGAAAAGAATGTTGGTACTTGATTTTAAAAGGAAAGTGTTAGTTTACTTAAAAATGTGGGTTGGTCATTCTAATACTACTTATCGGGTGACTTTGATAAAAGTAATGGATCTCTTTTACAAAACTTAACGATGTAGTACTTTGGGGTTAAAACCGGACTTTGGCATAAAATGAAAGTACTTTGAGTTGTGAAACTTGCCTATGCTTGTTGTTGTAACTATCTTGTGATGATAGCCTTTATTGTACTGGCGTTGTGTTTCGTGTTACCGCTCTCGATAGAGGGTCGGTTGGTCGTCGAGAACTTACTTGGGCGTGCAGCGGACGGAGAAATTCCCAGCACGTTCGCATTGATAGTATTATTGTTGTTAACGCTGGACATCGACACGATCGTAGCGCACGGGTATGCTTCCATTTTGGTTAGATCTTGTGGTTAAATCGCTTTGGATATCACCGACCGACGTGGCGCACGGGTATGTTTCCGTTTCGATTATCGCCTTGTGATTTCCTTTTGGACATCCGACACGATGCGAGCGCACTGCGGGTATCGTCCATTTGGAAAGTTGTCTTATTGTTTCCCTTTGGACATACCGACACGACGCGTGGCGCATCGGTATGCCTTCCATTTGGATTGCTTTGTCTTGTTGTTGAGTCACATGGACATGTCTACACCGATGCGGTCCGGTACGGGCGTGGGACATTGATATTATTGTTGCATCACGGACATATCTACACCGATGCATTCGAGGGCACGCGCCATAATGCGAACTCGATTGATGTAGTGGGCGTGAGACCCATAGTTATATCGAGTGATTATCGCTTTATGTCAGGAATCGTAGTTTGGTTATCATACATGTCTCTGCTTTATATAGACTAGTATGATTTCATTTACGATATTATGCATGATTTCACATACTGTACTGTTATCTTGACCTCCTTCTGTCGCGTTAAATCTGCGCAGTGGTAAATCACGTCGGTCGTGGATCCTCGCTCCTAGGATCAGTTCGGTCAACAGTTAAGCTCCGTTTCTCGGAGGCTTATCTTTTGAGTGTTCCACTGAGTTGTAGGTTCATTGTACATTCGAGGGGTATGGCGGGAGCCCTGTCCCGTCATAGTCATCAGATATCTTAGAGGTGCATGATATACTTGTTGTGGGCGGGGTTGTAAAAGGATTAAAGCTGTTCGGAGTTTTATGTATATACCGAAGGCAAGCTGTTTTGGTTGGCCTTTGTTTATTTATTATATCTTTTGTTAAATGACTCATGTTTTATGTTCACGTGTTTGATTTTCTCGTGATGTATGTATAGTGGGTGCAGGGTAGCGCACTGATGCGAACCGGGGTCGTTACAAAAGTGGTATCGAGCGATTAATCCTCGGAAAGTGTCTCTGACCGTGTCTAGTAGAGTCTCGATTATACGTGTCAGGCACCACATCTATGTCGTGAGGTCAGAGACATTTAGGATTAGTTTCCATTCTTCTGCATTCCGAGATCGTGCCTTAGATTTACATGTTGTAGTTGGACCCTACTCCCGCGTATCTCGTTTTACAGTTATGCCTCCGCACTTAGTAACCGAGCCAGAAGGCAAAGCGGCCGAGTCTGCCGCTAGTGAGATCTGAGAGAGATGGCGCAGGGCCGGACATTACGGTTATTGAGGTTGTGCAGCCGCCGCCAGCCCGTGAGTTTAGCGCAAGCTGCCCGGCAAACACCAGAGTTCGCATGTGATGGGCGATGAGACTACAAGACTGAGCCTCGGTCAGTCCCAGCGCCCGGCGAGGGAATGGGTCACTGAGAGATGGCCCGATTATTGGCCGGGTTGTGGCGTATACGAGCGCAATTTTGGAAGATCACGGCGATTAAGTTCCGGTAACACCAGTGGTTCCTTTGAAGCGAGATAGTTTGAAGTCGCGGGACTTTGCTCAGTTATGCCGCGCGATTTCGGGTGAGGCACGAGATGATCCGCGAGGAGTTCATCCGCGATTCTATTGGTCGATCACGGGTGATCGAGCTTGAGACCGAGTATGACCTTTAGGTTACGCTCCGGCTGCGTGATACCGCTGATCGGTGAATTTCGATTCAGCGGAGGCTTTCTAAGGGGAGAAGCGTGCACCAGCCAGTATGGGATGAAGGTTTTGGGGCTTTCCTCCGCGCCTTCTTGCCTCGCACGGATGGGAGGCACGGGTGAAAACGATTTTTGTTCTTTGAGAACAGGGCTGCGTCGGGAGTACAATGTCGAAGTTCGATTCTTTGGCTCGATATGTCACTGCGCGCTAGTTGCGAATATAGGAGGATAGGGTGCATCGCCATCGTCGCGGGGCTAGATGATTATATGGGTTGAGAGTCTTGCTGGGTGTTCCTCTTGGTAAGGCATGGACATTGCCCATACGCAGCTCATGCACTAGGATGTGAGGCACGGAGAGTCGACGGAATGACCAGATCAGCGACGAGAAGGGCCGGCAGCGCGAGGTCCTTTGGTGGCTTTCGAGGCGGACCGCCTCGGCGTGAGCTAGTTATATACCCCATGATGCAGTGGTCCTCCCGCGAGTCTTCGAGGAAGCGGTCGGGGCTCGAAGGGTTCAGATTTTCGCGGAAGCGGGGTGTTAACGGTTTGAAGCCACCTACCTCGTTGTGACCATTGTAGACTCCATTTTTGGAGATTAGTCGTGTCGCTAGGTGTGGGAGTTTGTTTTGCATGCGGCCGTAGGGCCATTTTGCGGGATGTCCCTACCAGGGAAGCGGATGTTACGACTCTGACCTTCGGGATCTGTGTTTGGTTCATCACCTTCACCGCTATCGCCTGCTACCAAGTGGGCTATGATTAGAGTGGAGGCGGCAGGTGCTATCATATATCCTTAACCTACAGAGTTTTGGTATACTTGTTATGATGATCTCATTATTGTGTGCTGCATGCGATAAGCATTGTGATATGTGTGAGTTAGAGTGCATGGTTAGTTGGAAGGATCGTATGGAGGCATGGTAAGTGTGAACCTTAGACTATTTCCACGCGAGACCTTAGAGGTGCGTCGTCTTGAGTAAAAGATTCGTTTTATGTTTGACCTTTATAAGCGCGAGTAGTATACGTGGAGTTTATTTGTGTGATAAGTCCATGGGTAGTGTGAGATGGAAGTGGTAGCTTTCATGATGTGAATTAGTAAGATTGTTCGGATCGGGAACAAGAGTTTGCAAGTGTGGGGGTCGGGTTGAGGACCGTTTGCGGTCAACAGTAACCCGGTTTGGGGTGGGGTCGTTCTGGGTGGTCCCGCCAGTGGTAGGGTCACGAGGATGCTAGCCCAAGTTTGTATGATCATCGTATGAGTTCGTGGACGCGTTCGACCGTAAGCCGTTCAGAAGGCCGGAATGGCCTTAATGAAATTTGAGGTTAGTAAGATGACCAAGTTTGGAGGTAGTGACTCAGGAGATTTTGAGAGCGAGTAATGGTGAAGTATGGTGCGTCTTGGGAGAGTTCGAGTGTTCGGAAGGTGCACAACGAGTAAGGGAGGAAGATAGCGTATGTTATCTCGCGCGCTATGGCGTGTGGCAACTGTTAGAGGAACTTCATCGATGTCAGTCTTGAGAAGGAACATTCGGACGAATGTTTCTAAGGGGAGAATTTTATACCAGTAGTTGCAGTGGTATGTATGTGAGGACGATGCACGAGTCTGTGAGAAAATTTTGAAAAGAAAGAAAGGTGAGTTTTCACGGAAAAATTTGGTTATTTGTGAAGAAAAGGTTCGTTAATGGGAATTGATTCCCAGTTTGGTATTTGGACTTCTTAGATTATATTAGAATTTTGAGATTTATTTTGAAATGGTCACTGGGGCCATCAGGAGAAATTTACGCTTTTGTGACCCGCTTTGTTTTTAAGTTTCAGGTATTTTGGACATTTTCGGAAGACGAAATATTAGGCGAATCGGGGCGACACGTGTCACCCCATGTGGCACCCGCCGAAATAACATTTGTGCACAACACGGTTAGAGTCGTTTCTGACGAAGCGTTTCGCGTAACTGCGGCGGAAAATTCCGACTATGTCGCTTTGTATTTTAGCGGATTTTTCCGAGAGGCGGAACATTTTGGACCAACGGGAGGGTGGCATGTGTCACCCGACGGAAACTAGGTGGGGCAACTTGGGCGATTGAGAGTGTATCAGTGGGTAGATATTTTTGTAGATATTTGCAGGGTTTTAAGGAGTAGGGGCTAGGGTGCACTTGGGCATATCTTGGCCTTACACTTGTGTAGCACTTGGCTAGATCTCGCCATTGGTTGGCCTTTGGGTTTGCTCATAAATACCCTTAGTTGATGAACTTTCATCCAAAAATCATTTCAAGTCTTGAAATCTCTCCCACTGTGAGTTGAAATCGTCCAAAGCCCTCCCCATGAGCTTGGCGACCCCCCACTTTTGAGCGAGGCTGGGTACCCCAGCCTAGTTGTTTTCGTATAATACCCCTTGTTGTGAGTATAGAAATACTCACTGAAGTATTGTTATAATGCCCTAAATACCTTAGCCTTGTACATGTAAATTCCAAAGATACCTCTTTACGTAGAGTCAGGAAATACTACCTTTTGTCCTTTAGTCTCAAACCGAAACCCTAAGGAAATCTTCATAGTTGGTCAAGATTTGAGTAAGTTAGTTAGAACTTCTACAAGGGTTGTTTAGGTGGTTTGGAGCACACGGGTGAGAGCTAAACCTTGCTCAGGATCGACATTATAACTTGGATAATTTGGGCTTATCGAGAGTAATTATCTTGTTCCTCATTGTAATTGGAAATTACATGTTTGTTAGAATATATAGTTGAGTATACTATATACGGAACTATACTTAGTATTCTAAATGTCTTTTGACTTAAGCGAAGAATAAAGAATCGATGTATTTACATGGGGATGTGTTGCGGTAGACTTGTGTGATATTCTTGAGTAGAATTGTACGTCCAAAGCTTAGGCGTGTAAACCACCTGATGGTTGGCTTAGTGGCAAGCCTTCGATAGAGGAGGAGTAGATTCACCTGACCAGCTGTTGCGGGGAGAGTGCTTCTTGAATTTTCTATAGAAAGATAGAAACTTGTGTTTTGGGGTTAATAGGCGTTTTGCGGCCTTTATGGGTGAAAGTACTAAGAGTAGCGTATTCTACCTTGGTGAAAGAGAGTGGAAAGGGCTAGCAAAGGTTGTAGTACTTGGAGCATTTTGCTTATTGTCGATAAATCGTGCATGAGGTATATGAACCTCTTCCTATCTTTTTCTAGCATGATTGTTGTGAACTATATGAGTACTTCTGGTGAAACGTATGCTAAGTGATTTGGTTGGTTTAAAAACATGATTATTGTTATAATAGCTTTATAGGAAGTTAGTTATAACGACCTTATGTAATGAAAGAAAATGGTTTTCTTGTTGAAGTTAAGAGACTTGATCTTATAAGATAAGAGACTTAACTTATTTGTTTTAATGTGGATGTTTGTGTGAAACCTCATTCGTGAGTAATGAGTACTTGGTTTTTAAAGGGATAATGTTTCTTGATTTGGGAATCGAATGTGTATGACGGCACCAACTTGCGAGCGTTAATAAAAGGAAAATGTATTGAATAATGATGTATTGTATTAAAACCGTGAGAAACCTCCATCTGCATAGAAGCTAAGATGAGACAAAATGATATTACATTTTCTAGATCATGTTTGCTTGTAATAAGATCGTTATAAACAAGAATAAACTACTACGGCATATATGACATATGTTACTCGATTGTTCAAAAAAGGAATCAGTTGATTAAGTTTTGGGGAACTATGAAACCTTTTGAAAATGAGAAGTTGGAGTAATTGAAACTAGGCAAGCGGAACTTAGGAAAAGAATGTTGGTACTTGATTTTAAAAGGAAAGTGTTACGGTTTACTTAAAAACGTGGGTTGGTCATTCTAATACTACGAATTATCGGGTGACTTTGATAAAAGTAATGGATGCTTTTACAAAACTTAACGTATGTAGTACTTTGAGGTTAAAAACCCGGACTTAGCGTAAATGAAAATGCTGAGTACTTTGATTGTGTGAAACTTGCCTATGCTTGTTGTTGTGAAACTTGCCTATGCTTGTGATAGCCTTTATTGTACAAAGCGTTGTGTTTTACTGTATTCACTTTGCGTCTCGATGATAGAGAGTCCGGTTATTTGATTGGTAGTTGAGAACTTACTTGGGCGTCTTGCAGCGGCGGTGGCGGAGAAATTCCGCAGATGCGTTCACAGTTGATAGTATTATTGTTGTTAATCGCTTTGGACATCGCGGCCCGACGGTCGTAGCGCATGTTAGCGCGGGTATGCTTCCATTTACAGGTTAGGTCTTGTGGTTAAATCGGCTTTGGATATCTTACGACACGATCGTCGTGGCCAACGCGGGTATGTTTCCATTCGATTATCGCCTTGTGATTTCCTTTTGGACATCACGACGATCGCGTAGCGCCTTGCGGGTATCGCGTCCGTTGGAAAGTTGGATTGTCTTATTGTTTCGCCTTTGGACATCGCGGCCACGATCGTGAAAGCGCGCGGGTATCTTCCATTTGGATTCTTTGTCTTGTTGTTGAGGTCACGTGGACATGTCTACCGTCTGAGTCAGGGAGCATGTGGCCGTGGGACATTGATAATATTGTGTTGCACTCATGGACATGTCTACCGTCTGATGTCAGAGAGCATGCGGCCTGTATGTCGAACTGATTGATGTGGGTGGGCGTGAGACCCGCTAGTTATAATGGGTGATAGTATTTATGTTGTGCGAAGCCTTATGGATTTGGTTATCATCATGTCTCTGCTTTATATAGACTGAAGTATGATATGATGTTTAAATGAAGAGACTTGATCTCATAAGATATAATATGAACTTATTTGTTTTAAAATGTGTGTTTGTGTGTGAATGTTTAAGAGTCACAATATGAGTACTTGGTTTTAAGCAAAATGACTATTTTTTTTTCGCTTCGATATAGAATGTATCGCAGAGGACCGCATGCGGCGTTAAAGTAAAAAATATCAATAATAACGATCGTATAAATTAATTTAGATTAAACCTCCATCCGCAATGAAACTAAGATGAGACTGATATTACATCTAGATCGTGAATGTTGTAAACAAGAATAACCTACATATATTACTCAATTGTTCTAAAAGGAATCAGTGATTAAGTTTATCTATAAACCATTTGAAAATGGCTTGAGTAATTGAAACTAGGCAACCGGAACTTAGGAAAAGAATGTTGTTACTTGATTTTGGAGGAAACGTGGTTGGTCATTCTAATACTACGGGTATCGGGTGACTTTTATAAAAGTAATGGATCTCTTTTGAACTTAACGTATGTAGTACTTGGGGTTAAAAACCCGACTTTGGCATATACCGAGTTGTTGTGAAACTTGCCTATGCTTGTTGCTGTGAAACTTGCCATGCTGTTGTAAAACTGCCTACGCTTGTCATCGGAAACTCGCCATGCCATTGTGAAATTGATCAGCGATATAGCCACGCTGGTATTGGTTACCGCTCGATGAAGACTTAGAACTTACTGGACGTCGGCGCGGAGAATTCATCATGTTTCCATTTTGATTCATTACGCCACGGACATGTCTACACCACGTGCAGATTCTGCCACGCGTCGGATTACGATATGGTTATTACGCAGCTCTACACCGGCCAAACTACGTGGCGATGACCACGATATATTATCGAGCAATGGCATCTAGAAGATTCGGCACACGCGCTCGATTATTGTTGCATCACCTTCTCACACCTGATTGGCATGCGCCATGATGCGAACATGAGATGTGCGAGACCCATAGTTATATTTCAGTGGTGACTCGGCGTAGTCCCCGACGGATATGCTACTCATATTTTGGTTATCATACGTCTCCCGCTAAGCTATTATGATTTCATTTACGATTTGGATGCTTTCACATACTTGGTACCGCTAACCTCCTTTGGGCGCTCACGCCGATGACACATCTTATGAGATCTCATTTATTGAAAGCTCTCTTGGAGGCTTATCCTATGTTTCTCGAGTTGTAGGTTCTGTACATTCGTGGTATATCGTCATAGTTGTAAAATCTTCCAGAACATGCATGGTTTGTAAAAGGATAACTCGTTATGTATATACCGGCAACGCTTGCAAGATTTATTAAGTTTCATGACTCGTGTTTTATTTTCCACTTTTCTCCGATGATCACTAGGGTGCCAAGGCACACGGGTGCTATCGAGCAGCTTAGTCACTATGCATCGCGTCTAGTCTTGATTATCGTGTCGCACCACATCTATCGTGAGGCTATAGGACATTTAGGATTGGTTTCCATTCTTCTCACCGAGATCGTGCAGACCGTTGTAAGTCGATGCCGGATCGCATGCTCGAAAATGGCCCAGAAGGCAAACGGCAAGCATTCGAGGATCGATCAAATGAGTAGTCTTCGACTTTTACGCCGCCATAGACAGCCGTGGGAGATCGATGCCTCCACCCCACACCGAGCGATCGAGATTATCGTGGTCAGGCCGATATGAGGATAGGCACGCTTAGCCTAGCCAAGAAGACCGCACCGAGGCCTTTGATGGATTTAGTTGTAGCCGCTCAGTTTTTGTCGAAGGATGATCCGCAGGAGTTCATCCGCAGAGATCACCTTGATCAATTCGGCGAGTACATTTGTACGTCCGCGTGATACCACGATTGGTTTGACGTGGAGCTTCAGAGAGCATGATTCCCCGTTTGGGACGAAGCTGGGCCTTCCGCATTTGCCACGCAGGGCCCACATTTTTGAGGGAATCGCGCATCTGGAGTAAGGAGTTCGACTCATTGGCGGTATGTTCCGCATTAGTGCAGCTGAAGTATGGAGGATGAGAGTGCACCGATATGTTACGAGGGCTTTCGATGATTCTTCATTATACCCGTGTTTCGGAGTATGCGTGGGAATCTGAAATCTTGCCTTAAAGTTAAGCCTTGAGCGTTTTTTTAGGCACAACTCCGCAACGAATAGTTTTTTTCAGCGAACGTTTCCCGACTTTGCGTGGGTAAATTCGACATACCATTTCACAATTTTTGCGGATTTTTCGAGCCGAAACATTTTTGGATATTAGCGGGAAGCGGCAGCGGCACCTCCAGTTTGTGGACTTGAAATCGTCCGTTTGGACGATTTGAAGAGATAACGCGTTTTTGGTGCCTTGTTCAAAGTCAGAGTTGGTAGGATGTTGTGTATAGTTAATCCTCACCTACGCTTGCCTTGCACTTGTCTAAATCTTAGTAGTTGGTTGGCCACTTCTTGACCTATAAATACCGGCCCAAGATGGTTCTTCGTCGCAGTACTTTCAAAGTCTTGAAAATCCTCACTTCTCAGTATTGGCCAATTGGTCCGACCCTCTCTTCCCCATACAGCCTAGTGGCTTGGCCGAATACCACTAAGCCTGGCCAAAAATCTACCCCTCCATTGGTAGAAAAGTTATCTTAACATTATTGTTATAATGCCAAATACCACAGCTAATGCCTTAGTACTTAGTAGAAGTTGTGAAGAACTTAGGTTCTTGGAACATCTATTTAAAGACAAAACCTTGCTCAGTGACTCTAGGATATTATTGGGCTTACGAAATATCAATCCTAACCTGCTTTTGAATTAAGAATACTTCTTGTTTATGGTGTAAAATAAGTATAAATACTTAAGTATATCGCGGAATAGAGATTGAAGTATTAATCACTTAGAAGGGCTTAAAGAGGAATAATCAAAGCCCCATACTTACATAGGATTTATTTTCCATGATGAACTATTATATAGCTACGTGCGGGTAGAAGTCTTTACTTGGAGCTTACGTAGAATTATGAACCCGCATTTAGAATGACGCTTGAGTAGGCTTTAATGAGATATGCAGTGACTATTATCATTACGACTCTGCGTTAGCGACATATTGAACTTGGCGGTGGTTTTATTTGAGAAGGTATGTGATCATTCTAAGCGTGATATTTTACTGATATAACTTCGTGACGTGTCTTTGACTTAAAAGCTGAATAATACTTACGTGATGCACCGGCGAATTGCTTTGAATAATACTTACGCAACAATGCCTCACGGCTAGCTTAACTGAATGATAAAGCTGAAAACATTTCAAAGACTACGAGAATCATATTATGAAGAGAAAACTAATTGGTTTTAAAGCGAAGCTTAAGAAAGGTTATACTAGGCTTTATGGGAAGTAAAGTATAACAGGCCCAAAGATTTATAAAAGAAAACGAGTTTACTGTATGTGTTTATAACGGACACTTGTATTGTGAAAAAGAATAAAGATGGTTTGATAAATAGACATGATATCTTTGCTGCTGTGTGTGTTAGTATCTTGTAACGTTTGTATAGGTGAGTATCCTTATTGTGCTTATGTTGTTTTAAAGATAAGTTTATTTATGTTAGTATCTATGCTCGCTCGTACTCTTGAGATGATCACAGGGGTTAAAGCGCCCTCCAGGTCCGATGCGGGGTAGACTGAGCTGATGCAGGACAGCCGTGATTCGAGAGGAAATACCTGCATGCAGGTCCCGAGGGGGCCTATGCGAGGGCTCACGAGAGTTCGGAGTTAGTATGCGGGGTTACTCTGCATCGCTGCGGTGCAGCGTGTGGCCGTGCGGACAGCGCCGAGTCGAGGCGATCTTAGAGAGTAGCTACCGCCCTCGATGCGGGGTTTTACCTCATGCGGGCCCATGTGAGTGGCCTATCACCGGACTCCGAGAGTCCAGGATTAGGCTTGCGAGAATGATGATGAAATGAGTGGCCTGTTTGCGATCATTGGCGGCACAAACGAAGACGCTTCATTCTGATTACCTAATTGCTCTTGTTTGTGATGTATGGCACTATATGCGGTTTCCTTGGTTGTTTCATACATTATTTGTAAAGCCCCGGTTTTAAATATGATATGTTTCATTTAAGTACTTTCACGGTTTACCGCATACTTAGGTACATTTGTCTTGACCTCGCTTGAAGTGCGTTCAATCTTTGCATGAGTAAGGGCGAGCGAGGTGCTAGATCCGCATTCTTAGGAATCTCGTTGGTGTCGGGAGCTCCGTCTCTTCGGAGGCTCTCACTTTTGGTATGATCTCCTGTTGTAGATAGTTTTATGCAGTCGAGGGGTATGGCGATTACAATCGCGCGTAGTTATATTCGCCTTAAGTGCATGGTCATATTTATGACATGCAGTGTCGGATGTAGCTATTTGAACTATGATTACCATATATATATATACTTTAGAAAGCGGTGTTTTCTCACATAAGCGTGTCTTACTTTATAAAGCCCCATTTAATGTCTTGCTTTATATTTATTGATTACTCGATGTATGACTACTTGGTGCCCGATGAGCTTGCGATCCACGAACCAAACGCGAGCGTCGTGACAAAGTGGTATCGGACGATTAATCCTCGAGAAGAGTAATCTGAGCCGGAAGTATCTAGTAAGTCTTGATTATCGGTTGTGTTGTGCGCGCTTAATAATCCGAGAGGCTATAGGATATTTAGGATTGGTTTCCATTCTTCATTCACAAGAGATCGTGCTTTAGTTTTGTGTTATAGGTTGGACCCCCTCTACAACGTATTCCTTTCTATGCTGATTATGCCTCCACGTAAAGCCTTGCAGGGCGAGGCAGAGCGTAGGAGGCGCTAGCGAGACACCCGAGTCACGAGGCTCGAGCCGTCTATCGAGAGGCAGCGAGAGTTCTATGACGCCCATGAAAGCCGGCCCAGCAGAGACCCACAGTACCAGCCAGCCTCATCCCACGGCACGGGCGGAGGTTAGGAAGTACAAGGAGATAGCCCGACTTTTGGCTAAGAGTTGTGGCCGTCTACGAGAGATTGGATGCAGCAGTTCAGCTCGGCTCAAGTCCTCGGTCACCCGTGATACGCCCGAGGCGAGAGAGTTTGAAACTCACAGAGACTTACCCTTGAGTTGTAGCCATGGCCGAGTTTTATGGGTCGAGACCGGAGGATGATCCCGCGAGGAGGGATTCATCGTCCCGGGTCGGAAGAGATTTTGAGAGTGATCGAGGCGTCGGAGGCCAGACGTCAGTGATCTTTAGTTCCACGTAGGCTGCGTGATCACAGCGATCGATTGGTTTGATTAAATGGGAGTTATCGGGGAAACCATGTGACTGACTTCATTGGGATGAGTTCTGGAGAGCTTTCTCGCTCACTTTTGCCTCGCGGATGAGGAGGCGGTGATAGATTTTTCTTTGCGGCGAGAGAAGGGCGCCTTTAGTCGGGTCTGTACAATGTCGAAGTTTGATTCTTTGGCTCGATATGTCCCGGCATTAGTAGCTTGAATGGAGGATAGGGTGCACACGCTATGTCAGGAGCTGAAGCGACTATATGGCGAGTCGTGTCGCGGGGTTTCTGCTCCCGGCCAGGGTATGGACATTACCGCGTGCAGGCTCGCGCCGCTTGGATGCCGAGGAGGCGCGAGGAAGGTGCCGGCGAGTGGAGCGGGGCGGCGGGCGAGAGAAAGAAGGCGGGGACGGGAGGGAATTGCCTGGTGGTTATCGTGGTGGCGGCCTCGTGCCCGGTCGTTAGGTCGCACCGCGGCCATTTCAGAGCACTCACGCACCGTCCTCGGCCGCGGCCCGAGGAGTTTCGAGGGGCGGACCAGGAGCCAGGGCTTGAGGGCGTCGAGTAGCGAGAGTGCGGCGATCGGGACGCCGCCCGGGATGTGGCGATCACGGTAGATCCCATTCTACAGGAAGTGTGGTACCTGCATGGATCTTATTCTGATTGTGGCCAGCGAATTCACTGCGAGGCGTCGGCCAAGGCGTGGTGGTAGGAGCCCGACGCCCGAGGGATTACGTGGCCCGGCTGCATCGTATCTCCCTATGATTTTCGCCGGAGGCGAGGGTGCTCGTGGGTCGGCCGCGGCGGTCGGTAGCTCGAGTCCCGATTCTAAGCGGTCCTGGAACTAGCATTTATGCTTAATCCGTACAGTGAGGATCGGAGGCCTCTCGCGATGTAAATCCACGGAGTACCTAACATCGGTTTAGGTTTGATGTTTGTACGCCTTGATAGATCGGGTTACCGCTGCATCCACCATATATCCCCAGCTTGTTGCTAGTAGGATAGAGGATGAGGCACGAGTCCATAGACCAGCGCCCCGTAAATTAGTCATGATGGGTGATTCGGTGGTAGCTCCGGCGGGTATATGAGGCTTGTCGCGTGACCATTTACGATGCGTCCGGACCCTGTGAGACTTGATAGAGTTGGAGATGATTGACTTCGGCGTGATCATGGGGATGGATTGGCTAGCCTCTTGCCTTTCTACGCCAATGTAGGCTGAAGAGAGAAAGATAAATCTGATTCCAGTTTCTGAGGGCCAGGTTGTTGAGTGGGAGAGAGCCGCAGTATCGCAGTAGGGGTAGGTTTATTTCCTACCTCAAAGGCTAGAGAAAGATGGTCGCCCGAGAAAGTGCATCTGCCATCCCCGGATTTAGTGTTTGATACGAAATTGCGGTGCAGATTTTGGTCGATTCCGTAGTCGATCGTGAAGTTCGAGACGTGTTTCGGATGACACTCCGGGTATCCCTCCCCGAGAGGGAGATTGAGATTTTAATATTGACATATTGCGGATACTCGGCCTTATTTCCATTAGCCGCATCGAGAATGGCTGCAGAGATTGAGAAAGAGTGAGATCGGCTTAGGGATTTACTAGAAAAGAACCCTTACATTAGGCCCGGTGTTTCCTCACGAGAAGCGCGCATTATTGTTAAGTGAAGAAGAAGGGCCGGGGCAGCTTCGCGCGTAATAATGTTGATTCACGAACGTTGAACAAGGTGACCATTAAACGAATACCCCCGCTTCCAGGGTAGTATGATTTATTCGACGATTCTGAGCGCGAGATGTTTCTCGAGAGGTCGATGCAACGTTGAACTATCATCGCGAGGTTCGATGTCGAGAGAAGGTGGATGTCCCACAGGACTGCGATTCGGGGACCCGTGCACGGAACATTATGAGTTCAGGGTCATGTGGCTTTTGGGTTGACCCGATGCTCGCGACTATTCATGGATTTGATGAACCGAGTGTTTCAAACCATTTTTGGACCGCGTTTGTGATAGTGTTCAGGTGATGATATCTTGGTTTTATTCGCTCGAGGCCCGGGAGCATGCGGAGCATTTGAGGAAGCTGGCGGCGTGATTCTCGAGACCAGCGGATTGCTCGCCAAGTTTTCCAAATGTGAGTTTTGGTTGACTTGATGGCGTTTCTTGGGCATATCGAGCCAAAATTTTGATGGCGTTCCCGAGTGGATCTGGGCCCGAATCGGCCCGATCGGGACGATCGGACTTAGCTAGACACTACTCAAACCAGAGGTTCGCGATTTTACGGGCCTTGCGGGATATTATCGGTTCGTGGAGAAAGTTTGCTTCTATCTGCACCATTGACTAGAGTACGACTGAGAAAGCGGCCAAGTTTCGATGGGTACGTCTTGTGTGAAGCGAGGTTTTCGATTCTTTGAAAAGAAGGCCAGCGGCCGCCATGGATCTTACTCTTCGGAGGGTCCAGAGATGGTTATAGTCGTGTATTGTGATGCGTCGGGCATCGGGTTGGGATGTGTGTTGATCTGCGACATGGCGAGTTATAGCATATCATCCAGGCAATTTGAAGAAAGCTCACGAGAGAACTACCCAGCGTGATTTGGGCGCGTGATGATTCCACGCTTTGAAGTCTGCAGAGGCACTATTTGTATGGGAGTTCAAGTGGATATTTATCCCGAGACCACAAGAGCCTCCCGGTATATCTTCAGCGGAGAGGGAGATTTGAACTTACGGCTTGAGAGCGGTGGTTTAGAGTTGCCCAGGATGCGATGTTGATATCACATTGCCACCACTTGGGAAGGCGATGTTGTGGCGAGATGCTCTTAGTAAGTAGGTCGATGAGAGCCTATCGGCCGGATGTGCGAAGGCTAAGAGAGAGGAGGGACATGGTTCCGTGATTTGCATCGATTAGCGAGCCTTAATTGTCCGATTTGATTGATTACACGATAGCGGTGGGGTTAGAGTTACGTGAGGTTCTTGGAGTCTTCCGTGCGTCGAGAGGTGAAGAGCAAGACGATTGAGATCCGGCTTTGATTCGATATCGTGTCTGACTCTTACGTGAGGGCAAGGGTCCTTTTGGTAGCACTGATGGGGTGCTGCTAAGGTTTGGCGGTGTATGTGTGTTCGGATGTTTTGGGACCCGCGGCGGGTTCTTGAGGAAGCGCCGCGGTTGTGTAGCGTTACTACATCCGTCGAGGGTGGAAGCCAAGATGTACCACGACCTTAGATCACAATGTATTGGTGGGATGGCTTGAAGAGGGCGTTGCGAGTTAAATGGCTGGTGCCGTGTTGTCGGCGGTGAAGGTAGAGCACCCGAGAGGCACGGTGGTTTATTACGGTGATTGAGATCCGACGGAGAGTGGGAGGTGGCATCGACATGGATTTCATCACGGGATTACCTCGCGCTTTCGGAGGAGACGCTGATTCTATATGGGTTATCGTCGTGGTGGCGAAATCAGCCCACTTTCTTCCGTTCGGACGACCTTTTGGTGAGATTATGCGAACTTTACATCAGAGAGATCGTCGGAATGCGTGAGTCACTATTTCGATCATATCAGACGAGGAGCGGTTACGGCTAACCAGAGAGGTCCTTCGAGAGGGTTTAGGGGCCTTGGTGAGCTGAGTCGCATTTCATCACGCTGAGCAGACGGACAGGCAGAGCGCACTATCCAGACTCTTGAGGATATGCTGCGAGCCTGTGTTATTGACTTCAGTGGTAGTTGGGAGGATCATTTGCCTCTAGTTGAGTTTGCGTATAATAATAGCTACCACTCCAGTATTCAGATGGCGCCTTATGAGGCCTTGTATGGGAGGAAGTGCAGATCGCCTATAGGTTGGTTCGATGTGGGCGAGGTGCAGCTAGTGGGACCAGATTTGGTGCAGCAGTGGATAAGGTGAAACTTATCAAGGCGGCTATCGACTGAGTAGCCCAGAAGTCGTATGCAGATCATCGTCGTCGACATCTGGAGTTTGCAGTTGATGATTGGGTTTTCCTGAAGGTGTCACCCATGAAGGGTGTGATGAGATTCGGGAAGAAGGAAGCTCGGCCCGAGTACATTGGGCGTTTGGATTGTCGCGGGGTAGGCAGGTTGCCTACGAGTTGGATCTGCCGTCCGATCGGAAGCGGTGCATCCGTGTTTCATTATCTATCTTTGAGGAGATGTCGGGGATCCATCTAGGGTGCACCGATTGACGATGTCCGGTGACCGAGGGTTATCGTATGAGAGATTCCCATAGCGATAGTCGATCGTCGAGTTAGGCGTCTGCGCGGCGGGGCGTGGCCAGTCAAAGTCTTGTGGCGAACGAGCTTAGGAGGCGGCGTGGGAAGGCGAGGAGGACATGAAGCGGTACCTCACCTATTTCCCACACCTCCGTGTAATTCACTTTCTACTTGTAAATTTTCGTTATCGTTTTTACCTAAGTGTTGCTCTGTGGCGTGTGTGGCATTTGCAGCTGTTTAAGCTTCTTGATAAGCTGTGTAGGAAGGAACATTCGGGACGAATGTTTCTAAGGAGGAGAATGTTATACCCCGTATTTCCGTATATGCGTAAGGAATACGTCTGAAAGTCTTGCCTTAAAGTTAAGCCTTGAACGTTTTTTTAGGCCTGACTCACAAAGCGAATAGTTTTCCGACGAAACGTTTCCACGGCTTTCGTAGGGTAAATTCGGCTATGCCATTTCTAATTTTGCGGATTTTTTCGAGAGGCGAAACATTTTGGACCAGCGGGAGGCGACACTTGGCACCTCCACCATTTGTGGACTTGAAATGCGTCCGTTTGGACGATTTGAAGAAGTGGCACGTTTTTGGTGCCTTGTTCAAAGTCAAGGAGTTGGTAGGATATTTGTGTATAGTTAATCCTCACCCTACACTTGCCTTGCACTTGTCTAAATCTTGGCCATTGGTTGGCCACTTCTTGACCTATAAATACCCCCCTTAAGATGAAGAGTTCTTCATCCACAAATTACTTTCCAAGTCTTGAAAATCCTCCATTCTCCCTTGTTAGCCAATTCGTCCAAGCCCTCTTCCCCCTCTAGCCTAAGTGGCCTTGGCCGAATACCCCCCCTAGCCTAGCCAAAAATCTACCCCCCCTCCCTTGGTAGAAAAGTTATCTTCTTGTATTGTTATAATGCCCAAAATACCCTAGCCCAAATACCTTAGTACTTAGTAGAAGTTGTGAAGAACTTCTAAGGTTCTTGGAGCATACAACTTAGGAGCAAAACCTTGCTCAGGCGCGACTTTTCTAGGATATTATTGGGCTTACCGAGGTAATAATCCTAACCCTCTTTTGAATTAAGAGAATACTTACTGTTATAGTGTAAGAATAAGTATAAATACTTAGAAGTATATCACAGAATAGAATTGAAGTATTAATCACTTAGAAGGGCTTAAAAGAGGAATAATCAAACTGTTTACATAGAATTTGTTTTCTGAAGAACTATTATATAGCTCACCGGGTAGGGAAGTGCTGCCCGACTTACCGTAGAATTATGAACCCCCCTGTTTAGAATGACCTTCAGAGTAGGCTTTAATAGATATCTGTGACTATTATAGGCTGACTCTCTGCGCGCGACATATTCAACTTGGCAGGTGGTTTTCGCTGAGAAGGTATGTGATCCTTCCTAAAGCATGATATTTTACAATATAACTCGGCAATGTCTTTGACTTAAGCCCGAATAATACTTACGCAATGCCTCAAGCTTAAGCCTGAATAATACTTACGGCAATGCCTCACGGCTTAAGCTGAATGATAAAGCGAAAACATTTCAAAAGACTCTTGAATCATATTAATGTAAGAGAACTAATTGGTTTTAAAGCGAAGCTTAAGAGTTATACTAGCTTTATGGGAAGTAAGTATAACACTTAAGATTTATAAAAGAAGCGAGTTTGCTATGTGTTTATAACGGACTTGTATTGTGAAAAGAATAAAGATGGTTTGATAAATAGACATGATATCCGCTATGTGTGTTAGTATCTTGTAGCGTTTGTATAGGTGAGTATCCTTATTGTGCTTATGTTGTTTAAAGATAAGTTGTTATGTTAGTATACTATCACTCACCTCTTGAGATGATCGGGGTTGTCGCCCTCCGATGGGGTAGACTTCGGTGATGCAGGACCGTGATTCGAGAATACCTCATGCGGGTCGGGGGCCTATGCGGAGCTACGAGAGTTCGAGTTAGTATGCGGGGTTATACCTCATGCAGTCTGTGTGGCCATGCGGACCGAGTCAGGACGATGCCGGAGTAGCTACCCTCGACGCGGGGTTTTACCTCATGCGGGCCCGTGTGAGTGGCCTATGCGGACTCGGGAGTCGTGATTAGGCTGCGAGAATGACGATGAGGCGAGTGGCCTGTTCGATCATTCGCGGCCTAGACAAGACTCATTCTGATTCTATTGTTGCTCTTGTTTGTGATGTGGCACTATGTGCGGTTTCCTGATTTGTTTCATACATATTTATAAACTGGTTTTAAAAATGATATGTTTATTTAAGTACTTCTGATTCGCATACTTAGTACTGTTATGCATGGCCTCGCCGAAGCTGCGTTCATGCCGCAGTAAGGGCAGTGCTAGATCCGCATTCTTAGGATCTCTGCGTTGGTGTCGGAGCTCCATCTCTTCCGAGGCTCTACTTTTGGTATGATCTCCTGTTGTAGATAGTTTTATGCAGATCGAGGGTATGGCGGAACCTGTCCGCCATAGTTATATATTCCTTAAGAAGTTCAGAGTCATGTTATGCAGTGTCGGATGCTATTTGAACTATGATTATATATATATATGCGAAAGCGGTGTTTTCGCATAAAGCGGTCTTACTTTATAAAGCGTTTCATGTCTTGCTTTATATTTCGATTACTACGATGTATGACTACTGGTGCCGGTAAGGCACGATCCGCGGGCCGTACGGGTCGTGATAATTACTATGAGAAGTTGTTGGTGTTTCTTGGGGCATGGACATTGCCCGCATTCGTGCTCTGGCGCAGTGCGGGCGCGGTCAGCGGGTGGACGCGACAGAAGGCCAAGCCGGGATATTTTAGCGACTTTCGAGGCGGACCGCCTCGGCGAGACTAGTTATGTACCTCGCCATTGCAGAGTGGTCCCCGCAGCCGGGACCCTTGGGATATTCAGAGCAGTCGGGCTCGAGCTTGAGTGTTGGGGAGTAGGGGTTGGCGGTCGATCACCCACTACTCTGTGTCGATATGGTGACCGCATTTCGGGAGTGTCGTGTACCAAGGGAGCTATTATTCTGCGGCCCGCGGGCCATATGACGGCATCCGACCGTGGGTACTGGTAGGATCGCACTGGGACTGGAGCAGCCATGTTCTTCACCTTCCATAGCTTGAGCAGAATGTTCGACACCTACAGTAAGTCGCGGTGGAGTTCATTCTAGCGGTCCTTTGAACCGCCTACTTTCATATATCCTAACCATCTAGAGTTTTGTATGTTATGATAATGTGTTAAGTGTTATGTTCGGATAGCTTCAGCTAAAATGTGACTTAGAAGCATGCTTAGTGAAAGTGGTAAGCTGGGTGAGAAAATGATGAACCTTAGAATATTACGGAGAGACCTTAGATGTAAGGTCGTTTTGAGTACAAGTTTTTGCAAGTGATCCTTGTCGGAGTGCATTTTATGCCTAGAATGTATTGTGTGATAAGTCCCCTGGTTGAGTAAATGAAAGTGGTAGCTTTCACGATGTGATTTAGCAAGATTGTTCAGTGTCGGAAGCGAGTTGGCGCGATAGTGGGTCGGTCGGGCCATGTTGCGGGCCAACCGTCCGCTTCGAGGAAGGGTCAGCTCTGGGTGGTCCGCCGGTGGCGGTCACGAGGGTGCTAGGCCCAAGTTTAGATGACAGCAGATGAGTTCGTGGATACGTTCGACCAGTAGATCGTGAAGGCGGGAATGGCCTTAAGGAAGATCGAGGCGAGTAAGATGACCAAGTTTGGAGTAGTGACTCCAAAGTTTTGGGAACTGAAATGATGACCGAAGTATGGTACGTATACTAGAAGAGTTCGAAGTGTTCGAGGAGTAAGCACTACGCAGTAAGGAGGAAGAGAGCGTGTGTTATGTTTGTGGCCATGTGGCATTGGCAACTTGTTAGAAGATCTTCTGTAATCCGTCTTTAGAAGGAACATTCGGGACGAATGTTTCTGAGAGAGGAGAATGTTATACCGTATTTTGAGTATATGCGTGAGGACGTCGTAGAAAATTTGAGCCTTAAGTTAGGCAAGTTTCGAAATTTGTACACAACACCCGATTAGAGTCGTTTTTACGAAAGCGTTTCCACGCTTTTGTTGGGAAAATTCGCTATGTCATTTATAATTTTTGGGATTTTTCCGAGAGACGAAACATTTTGGACCAACGGGAGGGTGACAAGTGTCACCTCACATCGCCTTGAGTGGGCGGCAATAGGGACGAACAAGGTGGCTTGTTTTGTCTTGGAGTTGGTAGGATATTTTGTGTGCAAGTTGGCTTAGGACACTTGCCCAAATCTTGGCCTTACACTTGCCTTGCACTTGGCATAATCTTGGCCATTGGTTGGCCATCCCTTGACCTATAAATACCCCTCTAATGCAAGAGTTATTCTTCATCCACACTTGTGAAATTCCAAGAAAATACTCCCTCCCTCTTGTGAGCAATTCGTCCGCCACACTACCCCCCCCCCCTTGAGTGAGCCTTGGCCGAGAGCCACCCCCCCTCCCCTTTGTGGTGTTTGGCCGTGGGGTACCCCCCCCCTAGCCTAGTTGTTTCCGTATAATACCCTTTGTTGTGGTATAGAAATACTCTCCTAGTATTGTTATAATGTCCAAAATACTTTAGCCCAAATACCTTGTAGTAATTTCCAAAGTACCCTTTGTACGAAAAGCCCAGAAAATACGATTATACTTTCCTTTAGCCTCTAAACGAAACCCTAAGGAAATCTTCACCCGTAGTTGAAGTTGTAAGTAGAAGTTGGTTAGAACTTCTAAGGGTTGTTTGGAGCGGATTGGAGCACTCGGAGTAGGAGCTAAACGTTGCTCAGGAGCGACATTATACTTGGATAATTTTGGGCTTATCGAGGTAAACACTACTGTCCTTCTATTGTAATTGGAAATTACATGTTGTTTGAATATATAGTTGAAGTATACTATATATAGAACTGAACATAGTATTGTGGCAATGTCTTTTGACTTAAGCCTGAAGAATAAAGCCGAATCGAGCTGTAATTACATAGGTGTATTCAGTGAGACTTGGAAAGCATTCCTGTTTAGTAGAATTGTACACGTCCGGTTAGGCGTGCAAACCCCCCCCCCCCTGGTTGGCTTGGTAGCCGACCTCGATAGAGGAGGAGATTTACGCTGTTGCGGGGGGGGGAGGTGCTGCCGAATTTTCTGTAGATTATGGAACGTTGAGATCTAGATGTTAATAGCGCTTGTGGCCTTATAGGTTGAAGTACTACGTGTGAGTGATCCACTTGGCTTAAGGAGTGGCCGTGGTTTGAGGTACTTGGGCGTTTTGCTATTAGTCGACAATCGTCGCGAGGTATGTGAACCTCTTCCTATCTCTTCTAGCATGATATGTAGAACTATGTAGTACGGTGAGCGTACGTGTGTTAGCGTGTTTGATTGTTCTTAAAACATAAAGTGTTATAACGGCTTTATGGGAAGTTGGTTATAATAACTTTATGTAGGTAAGAAAATACTTTGTGGTTTTAAAAGGTAATCGATGTGAACTATAACCGCTAGTTATAATAAAGAACTTGATGTATTTCAAAGATTTATAAATCGAGTAACACTTGGTTTTAAAGGATTTAAAAAGAGTTATACTAGCTTTATGGGAGTTAGGTATAATGTCTTAAGAAGTAAAGAAAATGGTTTAATGATGTTAGAAGTTAAGAGACTTGATCTTATAAGATAAGAGACTTAACTTATTTGTTTTAATGTGGATGTTTGTGTGAAACCTCATTCGTGAGTAATGAGTACTTGGTTTTATTTAAAGGGATAATGTTTCACGATTTGGAAATCGAATGTGTATCGGCAGACCACTTTGCGGCGTTAATAAAGGAAAATGTATTGAATAATGATGTATCGTATTAAAACATTAGAAACCTCCATCTGCATAGAAACTAAGATGAGACAAAATGATATTACATTTTCTAGATCATGGTTGCTGTAAGAAGAATGTTGTAAACAAGAATAACCTACTCTCACGTGAGACATATATTACTCAATTGTTCTAAAAGGAATCAGTGATTAAGTTTATGAACTATGAAACCATTTGAAAATGAGAAGCTTGAGTAATTGAAACTAGGCAAAGCGGAACTTAGGAAAAGAATGTTGTTACTTGATTTTGAAAAGGAATGTGGGTTGGTCATTCTAATACTACGGGTATCGGGTGACTTTGATAAAAGTAATGGATCTCTTTTAAAGAATTTAACGTACGTAGTACTTTAGGGTTAAAACCCGGACTTTGGCATAAAATGAAAGTACTTTGAGTTGTTGTGAAACTTGCCTATGCTTGTTGTTGTGAAACTTGCCTATGCTTGTTGTTGTGAAACTTGCCTATGCTTGTTGTTGTGAAACTTGCCTATGCTTGTGGTTGTGAAACTTGCCTATGCTTGTTGTTGTGAAACTTTATCTTGTTGTTGTGAAACTTACTATGCTTGTGATGATAGCCTTTGTTGTGCAAGTGTGGTATTTCATGTTCTGGCGTCTCGATGAGGTAGGTTGACTTATTGAGAACTTACTTGGGCGTCTTTGGCGGTGATGGAGAATTCCACGGTATGTTTCCATTTTGATTATCGTCTTGTTGTTGATGTCACATGGACATGTCTACACGATACAATATTAGGGCACGCGGCCATGCGGCGGGTTGATTACCCGATATATGGTTATTCGCAACATGGGCGTGTCTGCCGTGCAAGATTCCGGGGCATGTGGCCATGCGGCGGTTGACCACCCGATATATTGTTATTGAGGTTACATGGGCATGTCTACACCGTCACGATTAGGGCATGTGGCCGTGCGGCCTTATTATTGTTGCATCATGGACATGTCTACCGTCACGATTCAGAGGCATCGGCCATGATGCGAACATGATGGATGTTGTGGCGTAGAGACATAGTTATATTTGAGTGGTGACTTTGAGGCGTGAGTCACGACAGCTTTTTATGTTGCATCGTATTTTGGTTATCATACATGTCTCCGCTTTTAAGCTATTATGATTTCATTTACTGATGTTGTGATTTCACATACTGCAATTGTTATCGACCTCGCCGAGGCTGCGTTCACGCGAGTAGAGGTACATCGATCGTGATCCCGCTCTTAGGATCTCATTTCGCGTGTTGGAAAGCTCAGTTCCTTCGGATGCTTATCTTAGGGATCTTACCATGAGTTGTAGGTTCTTGTACATTCGGGGTATGGCGACCTGTCTGGTCATAGTTGTTGTAAATCTTAGAGTGCATAGCACTGCTTGTGTGGCGGGTTTGTAAAAAGGATAACTGCTCGGGTTTTTATGTATATCGAAGGCATTTATTTTGGTTGCTTTATTTATTTATTATATCTCTTGTTTCATGACTCGTGTTTTATTTTCCAGGTTTTCTACGATGTTGTATCACTAGGGTGCCGGGTAAGGCACGATGTGAGCCGAGTTCGGCGTTCTGATATGATAAGCCATTAGTGCTTATGTTATGTATGATAGCGGATGAGCTATGTTATATACTTATATTATTACTGTAAACCGGGTTATTATTTATGCCATGGATTTGCTACCGATGCGAGTGCGGCGCTTGCACTCATGCGGATCCGGACCACGAGATCCACGCGGGTGAAATAGTCCCGTGCGAGCAGCGATGGTACTCATGCGGGTCCACGGGATCCATGCGGGTGAAATAGTCGTGCGGGTGAAATAGTCCCACGACGAGGCGGATGACCTCATGCGGGTCCACAGGGACCCATGCGGGTGAAATAGTCCCGAGGTAGGATTGCTCAATGATACTACGGCGAGGTACCCTGTTTTGATCGTGAGCCTCCTATTTTTATGCTATAATATTTATACCTGTTACTCTCATTGTTAGTAAGGCACAGTGCAAGGAAATTGATTTCTATCTATGACTCCAGCTTATTTTTTACTTATGATATTACTACAGTATTTTCCAGTTTTGCATATTTGGTACATGTTGTACTGACCTCCTTCGGGGGGCTGCGTTCATGCCGCAGGTTGAGGTTCATAGCTTGCTGATCCGCACTCTTAGGATCACCGTTCGGTTCTCGGAAGGCTCTATTTCTATGGAGGCTTCGTCTTTTGGTACGGTTCCCTGAGGTTGTAGACTTTTGTACATTAAGGGGGTATGGCGGGGCCCTGTCCCGTCATAGCGTTTATACCTTCTTAGAGGCTTGTAGTCACATGTGAATTGGGATGTAAGGATGTAGCTTCGTTTTATTATATTTAGAGGTAGCCACTTTGGGTTAGCTTGTTTTATATTCTTATATGGTTCTTGTTTGTGAGTTTATTTCATTTGGTTTTCTCGATGTTGTATCAGCGGTGCGGGGTAAGGCACGATCCACGGATCCGGGTCGTCGTGACAAAAGTGGCGTGGCGGTGCACTCTGTCCTCCATGCCGGCTCTAATGCGGGGCGTCTGAGCTAATGAGTCAAACTCCACATTGTTCTCGAACCGTCGCGGTGCCCGCTTTAACGTCAAAAATCGCCGGCCCGAGCCCTTCATCTGTGGAGGCAAGAAATGTGCAAAAATGCCACGAGAACTCGTACCATACGGTGGAAGTGCATACTTCCCGGGACGGCTACGCGAATCAAACGATCATTGCGGTATCGCGCGATGCGAACCTAAGACCACCGACTCGGTCTCCGAAGCCTTGATCACTCTCATGATCCGTCTGTCGGATGAACTCCTGCGGATCATCCTCAGGCCTCGACCCGTAGAACTCTGGCGGGCTACAACTCAGAAAGTCCCGTAGCCTCAAACTATCCGATCTCGGGTGAACCATGGGTACTATTGGAACTAGAACTGCTGCATCCATCCTATCCTTATGTCTGGCCACGATCCTGGCCAGTAACAGGGCCATCTCTTTGTACCCCAACTCCTCTGCTCTAGGCTGTGGGGGAGGCTCGTGCGTGGTCTCGGCCACCGCCGCGACTCTAAGCTCTGCTTTGGTGGCGGCGTCCCAAACTTGCCGCGAAGCACTATCTCGGTAATGGGGGCTGCGCCTCGTATTCCTCAGTATCCTACTAGACTTCCTCATTGCCTTGCCCATCTGAGCGGGTTGCACTGCGGAGGCATAATCGTAAAACGAAATCGTCGGAGGGTCGAACTTATTGTCACGACCGATCCGGGCGTGGCGGTGCTACCGGGCACCCAAGTAGTCATACATCAGAGTAATCAGCGGAATATAAAAACAAGACATGAAACAATTATAGAATGAAAACAGTTTATCCATGAAAATATCGCCTTTCGGCCTGTATATATAATAAAACTTGAACAGTTACATCCCGTTTACAAGCACGCCACAGCGATTACTACATACCTCAGAATGTAACAACACCTATGACGGGACGGGGCCCGCCATACCCCAGATGCGAGAACCTACAACTCAGGAAACATGCGAAAGATAAGCCTCGAGAAAGCGGAGCTTCCAATCTGAGGCTGTGATCCTATGGCGAGGATCAACAACCGGTGTACCTTTACTGCGGCGTGAACGGCCCAAGGAGGTCGATACAGGTACCAAGTATGGCGAAAAATCGTAAATGAAATCATAACGATCTAAAATAAAGCAGGAGACATGTATGATGATAACAAAACTTCTGATTCACTACATAAAAACATTCATGTCAGCGAGGACTCACGCCTCAAAGTCATCCTCACGCGTGGAACTCCTTCCTCAGCTGCGATCTAGGTATAAATCGTGTGTCGTATAACATGTCTCGGCCCGTCCCGTGGGACTCGATGTGGAATCGTGTGGAATACGTGTCTCGGCCCGTCGTGGGACTCGATAGGAATCGTATGGAATACATGTCTCGGCCCATCTCGTGGGACTCGATAGGAATCGTACATGTCTCGGCCCATCTCATGAGACTCGATAGGAATCGTACATGTCTCGGCCCATCTCATGGGACTCGATAGGAATCGTACTGTTATACCCCGTATTTCCAGAGTATGTACGTAAGGGCGTACGTACGAAAGTGTAGCCTTAAAAGTTTAGGCCTAGGACGTTTTTTGGGCACAACTCACACAAAGAATCGTTTTCCGACGAAACGTTTTACACGACTCGCGTAGGGTAAATTCCGGCTATGTCATTTCTAATTTTTGCGAATTTTTCCGAGCGACGGAACCTTTTTGGACCAACGAGAGGGTGACACTTGTCACCCTCAGTGAACGACCAAGTGGCCATTTGCCTTGAGCGATTGGGAGGCTTTGGGGCTTAGAACATGGACCTTTGTTTGTGGGTGATTTGAGGAGTAGGTTAGGGGCACTTGGGCAAATCTTGGCCTCCACTTGCCCCACTTGACTTGATCTTGGCCTGGTTTCCTATAAATACCCTCTCTTTGAATACTTATTCATCACAAATTTCCAAGTCTAAATCCTCCTTCCTTGTGAGCCATCGTCCTAAGCCTCGATTCTTCCCCCCATTGTGAAGTCTTGGCGAATACCCCATAAAAGAAGCCTAGCAAACACTACCCCCACCTCCCTTGGTAGAAAAGTTGCCTTCTAGTATTGTTATAATGCCCAAAATACCTAGCCCAAATCCCTTAGTACTTAGTAGAAGTTGTAAAGAACTTAGGTTTCCTTGGAGCTATCGGAGCGTACAACTTAGGAGCTAAGCCTTGCTCGGATAGATGTGTTGCGGACACTCGGCTATTTCCATTCCGCCATCTGAGAATGGCACTGCCGAGTTAAGAGAGTTGAAGGATCACTTAGAGACTTCTTTGGAGAAAGGCCATTAGACCTAGTGTTTCTCCCGGGAGGGGCGCGGTATTGTTCGTGAAGAAGAAGGGCGGGGCTGCGCATGTGTGTTGATTACGGTGAACAAGGTGACCATTAAGAACGAATACCCTTCCGGGATTGATGATTTGTTCGACCGGTTGCGAGTGCGAGATGTTTCTCAAGATTGATCTGCGATCGGGCTATCATCAGTGCGAGTCGAGAGGTGGATGTCCTAGAATGCATTCGGACGTGCGGGCATTATGAGTTCGTGGTCATGTCTTTTGGGTTGACCAATGCTCGTGGTATTCATGGATTTGATGAGCAGTGTTCAAACCATTTTTGGACACGTTTGTGATAGTGTTCATTGATGATATCTTGGTTTATTCTCGCTCGAGCGGGAGCATCATGCGGAGCATTTGAGGGCGTCTTGTGATTCTCGAGACCAGCGATTATCGCCAAGTTTTCCAAATGTGAGTTTTGGTTAACCCGGTGGCTTTTCTTGGGCACATTGTCGGGTGATGGCATTCAGTGGATCGGCCAAGATCGGCGATCGGGACTTGGCCTAGACCTACTACTCCGAGAGGTTCGCGATTTTACGGGCCTTGCGAGTTATTATCGGTGGTTAGTAGAAGTTTGCTTCTATCTACGCACCATTGACTAGGTGACTCGAAGCGGCTAAGTTTGATGGTGATGCTTGTGAGCGAGGCTTCGATTCTTTGAAGGAGGCGGCGGCCGTCCCGTTCTTACTCTTCCGGAGGGTCAGACGGTTATGTCGTGTATTGTGATCGTCGAGCATCGGGTTGAGATGTGTGTTGATGCGGCATGGCAAGGTTATAAGCGTATGCATCCCAACGGTGAAGAAACACGAGAGGAACTACCCCACGTGATTTGGAGTTAGCGGCGGTGATTCACGCCTTGAAGATCTGGAGGCACTATTTGTATGGGGTTCATGTGGATATTTATCTGGACCACAAGAGCCTCGGTATATCTTCACGGAGGAGCTGAACTTACGGCGAGAGCGGTGGTTAGAGTTTCTTAAGGATTACGATGTTGATATCTGTACCACGAGGAAGGCCAATGTTGTGGCGGATGCTCTTAGTCGTAGGTCGATGGGAGCCTATCGGATGTGCGGCTAGAGAGGAGGACATGGTTCGTGATTTGCATCGATTAGCGAGCCTTGGTGTCCGTTTGATTGATTATGATAGCGGTGGAGTTCGAGTTCATGAGGTTGCGAGTCTTCCATCGTCGAGGAGGTGAAGAAGCGGCGATTCGAGGATCGGTTTTGACACGTTATCGTGATCTGACTCTTCGTGAGGCAAGCGGTCCTTTTGAGGTAGCACGATGGGGTGCTAAGGTTTGGCGGTTGTGTGTTCGGATGTTTGAGGACTTGTGAGTTCTTGGGGAAGCAGCGTAGCAGCGTTACTCTATCCGTCGGTCGACCAAGATGTACCACGACCTTAGATCTATGTATTGGTGGGATGGCTTGAAGAGGGGCGTTGCGAGTTCGTAGCTCGGTGCCCGTGTTGTCGGCAGTGAAGGTAGAGCACCGGAGGCACGGTGGTTTATTCTGACGATAGAGATCCCGGCACGGAAGTGGGAGGTGATCAACATGGACTTCATCACGAGATTGCCTCGCACTCGGAGAGACATGATTCTATATGGGTTATCGTCGGCGGTGGCGAAATCAGCCCACTTTCTTCCGTCGGGGCGACTTTTTCGGTGAGGATTATGCGGACTATATATCAGAGATCGTCGGTGCATGGAGTCCCTATTTCGATCATATCGAAGGAGCCCGGTTTACGGCTAACACGGAGGTCTTTCGAGAAGGGTTTAGGGGCCGGTGAGCACGAGTGCGCATTCCATCCGCAGGACGACGGACGGTGGCGCTTATCGGACTCTTGAGGATATCTGCGAGCACATGTTATCGACCGGGTAGTGGGAGGATCATTTGCCTCTAGTTGAGTTTGCGTATAATAATAGCTACCACTCGGTATTCGGATGGCGCCTTATGAGGCCTTGTATGGGAGGAAGTGCGGTCGCCTATAGGTTGGTTCGATGTGGCGAGAGTGCGATTAGTGGGACGATTTGAGTGCGGCGATGGATAAGGTGAAGCTTATCGGAGAGGTTCTTGGCGGCTCGAGTCGGCGAAGTCATATCACAGATCATCGTCGTCGGCATCAGTTCGAGGTTCATGATTGGGTTTTCCTAAAGGTGTCACCCATGAAGGGTGTGATGAGATTCGGGAAGAAGAAACTCGGCCCAGTACATTGGGCGTTTGATTGTCGCGAGGTAGGCAAGGTTGCCTATGAGTTGAATCTGCCGTCAGGCACGGAGGCGGTGCATCCGGTTTTTCACGTATCTATCTTTGAGAGATGTATCGGGGATCCATCTAGGGTACACCCGATTGGCGATGTCAGTGTGAGAGGGTTATCGTATGAGAGATTCCATAGCGATAATCGATCGTCGAGTTAGCGTCTGCGGACCAAAGATGTGGCTTCCGTCAAAGTTACGTGGCGGAAGAGCTCGAGGAGGAGATGACGTGGGAAGGCGAGGAGGACATGAGGCGAAGTATCCTCGCCTATTCCCACACCTCCGGTAATTCACTTTCCTACTTATAAATTTTCGTTATCGTTTATGCCTAAGTGTTGTTACGTGGCGTGTGTGGCATTTGCAAGCTTTAAGTTATGAGAACCTTATCGTTAGCTATCTTGGGAAGGAACATTCGACGAATGTTTCTAAGGAAGAGAATGTTATACCCGTATTTCAGTAATATGCGTGGGGCGTGCGTGCAAAGTGTAGCCTTAAAAGTTTAGGCCTAGGACGTTTTTGGGCACAACTCACACAAAGAATCGTTTTTCCGAAGCGTTTTACACGACTCGCGTAGGGTAAATTCGGCTATGTCATTTCTAATTTTTGCGAATTTTTCCGAGCGGAACCTTTTGGACCAACGAGAGGGTGACACTTGTCACCTCAGTGACGCCAAGTGGCCATTTGCCTTGAACGATTGGGAGGCTTTGGGGCTTAGAACATGGACCTTTGTTTGTGGAGTGATTTGAGGAGTAGGTTAGGGGCACTTGGGCAAATCTTGGCCCTCACTTGCCCCACTTGGCTTGATCTTGGCCCTTGGTTTCCTATAAATACCCTCTCTTTGAAGACTGATTCATCACAAATTTCCAAGTCTAAATCCTCCTTCCCCCTTGTGAGCCATCGTCCTAAGCCTCACTTCTCCCCCCCTTGTGAAGTCTTGGCCGAATACCCCCCCCCCTCTAAAAGAAGCCTAGCCGAAACACTACCCCTCCTTGGTAGAAAAGTTGCCTTCTAGTATTGTTATAATGCCCAAAATACCCTAGCCCAAATCCCTTAGTACTTAGTATAAGTTGTAAAGAACTTCTAAGGTTTCCTTGGAGCTATCGGAGCGTACAACTTAGGAGCTAAGCCTTGCTCCGGATCGACTTATATATAGGATATTATTGGGCTTATCGAGGTAAATAAACTTGTCCTTCTTTTGTAATTAGAGAATTCATACTGTAGAAGTATATAAATAAGTATTAAATACTTAGAAGGATATCACAGAATAGAATTGAACTGTTATCACAGTAGAAGGGTTTAAAAGAAGAATAATCAAACTGTACTTACTTAGGACTGTTTTCACGATGAACTTGGTAGCTCACCGGGTAGGGAAGTCTTTGCGTAATTTTCCGTAGGATAGAGAACCCTCTGCTTAGATGTTTTGAGTAGTGCGAGCGTTGATAGGCGTGTCGACTATTATAGGTTGATTCTCTGCGCGACATATTCAACTTGGCGGTGGTTTTATTGAGAAGGTATGTGATTCTTCCTAAAGCATGATATTTTAAAATATATATGTAGTACGGTAGACGTACATGTGTTAACTGAATAATAACTACGGCAATGTCTTTTGACTTAAGCCTGAATAATACTTACGGCAATGTCTTGCGACTTAAGCCTGAATAATAAGGATCTTAAAACATTTCAAAAGAATATTGAATCATTTTCTTACAGAAGAGAACTAATTGGTTTTTAAACATCAAGCTTAAGAGTTATACTAGCTTTATGGGAAGTTAGGTATAACAACTTAAGAATGATAAAAGGAACAGTTTACTTATGTGTTTATAACAGACTTATATTGATTTATGAAAGAATAATAAAATGGTTTGATAAGTAGACATGATATGATGCTATGTGTGGTAGTGACTTGTAACATTTGTATAAGAGGGTATTCTTGTTGTGCTTATGTGGTTTAACGATAAGCTGTTATGTTGGTATTATATCACTCACCTCTTGACATGTTACCGGGGGTTAAGTCGCGCCTCCATGCGGGTAGACTCGAGCGATGCAGGACCGTGATTCGAGAATACCTCTATGCGGGTCGGGGACCTATGCGGAGCTCGAGAGTTCAGGTTAGTGTGCGGGGTTATACCTCATGCGATCTATGCGGCCATGCGGACTACGAGTCGGGGCGTTGAGGAGTAGCTACCCTCGATGCAGGGTTATACCCTATGCAGGCCTAAGTGAGTGGCCTATGCGGACTACGGGAGTCCAGGATTAGGCTTGCATAATGATACTATGGGCAATTGGCCCTGCTTCGATCATTCGCACCTAGAAAAGACACATTCTGATTTACCTATTGTTGCTCTTGTTTGTGATGTGGCACTATATGCGGTTTCCTTGGTTGTTTCATACATATTTGTGGCTGGTCTTAAAATGATATGATTTCATTTAAGTACTTTCTGATTTCACATACTTAGTACTGTTGTCTTGACCTCCTTGAGGGCTGCGTTCATCCGCGGTAAGGGCAGCAGTGCTAGATCCACATCCTTAGGATCTCTTTGCATTGGTGTCAGGAGCTCCATCTTCTCCGGAGGCTCTACTTTTTGGTATGATCTCCCTGTATTGTAGATAGTTTGTACATTCAGGGTATGGCGGGGCCCTGTCCCGCCATAGTTGTTTACTTCCTTAGAGGTTTGTAGTCCTATTGTACAGTTGGGATGTAACTGCAAAACTTGGGTTATTTATATATATATGCCGAAAGGCAAGCTTTTCATCAGATAAACTGTGTCTCATTTTACAACTGTTTCATGTCTTATTTTATATTTCCGCTGATTTTCTCTGATGTATGACTGCTTGGGTGCCCGGGTAAGGCACCAGTCACGGGCCCCGGAACGGGTCGTGACACGTACATGTCTCGGCCCATCTCATGGGACTCGATAGGAATCGTACATGTCTCGGCCCATCTCATGGGACTCGATAGGAATCGTACATGTCTCGGCCCATCTCATGGGACTCGATAGGAATCGTATGGAATACATTCCCGGTTCATCCCATGAACGCGGTGTCGTGTGAAATACATTCCCGGTTTATCTCATGAACGCGGTGTCGTGTGAAATACATTCGGTTCATCCGTGAACGCGGTATAGAATTGACCATAACATTTAAACGCTCTTTTAAGACAGATTAAGATAATACCATGTTTTCCTTTTTAAAATCAACTAAGGCAATATTATGCCCTTCTTTTTAAACCAAAACACTTTCCTTCTTAAAGTCAAGTAACAACATTCTTTTCCAAAAGTTCAAGTTTGCCTAATTTCAAATACTCAAGTTTCTCATTTTTGAAAGGTTTCGTAGTTCATAGTCTTAATCACTTAATAACATAATTCTCTTTTAAAACAATTTGAGTAACATATGTCTTATGTGTGAGTAGGTTATTCTTGTTTATAACAATCCTTATTAAAGCAGTCATGATCTAGGAAATGTAATATCATTTTGTCTCATCTTTAGCTTCTATGCAGATGGAGGTTTCTACTGGTTTTAATAATACTTAATTAGTCAATACATTTCCCATTATTAACGCTGCAGTGGTTCGTTCGATACTTATTCTGATTTCCGGAATCAGTAAAACATTATTCCTTTTAAAAACCAAGTACTCATTACTCACGAATGAGGTTTCACACTTTTTAACAAAATTCATATCAATTCAATTAAGTCAAGTCTCTTATCTTTTAAGATCAAGTCTCTTAACTTCTAAAGTCAATAAACCATTCTTTTTATCTCTCTTAAGTCGTTATACCTAACTTCCCATAAAGCTAGTATAATTCTTAAGCTTTTAAAACCAAGTATTAATCTTCTTTCAAAAACGATTCTTAATTCTTTTGAAATACTTCAAGATTCTTATTATTTAAAACTCAAGTCAAAGACTTCGGAGTAAAACCACGTTCAGTTAACACACGTACGTCTACCGTACTATATATATTCTTTTAAAATATCATGCTCAAGAGGATACGAAGAATCACATACCTCGCGACGATTATCGACTATTAGCAAATAGCTCCAAAGTACTGTAATCCTGCTAGCTTTTTCCACCTTTGGAGTAGAATACACTACTCGCAGTACTTCAACCTATAACGGTCATATAAGTCTATCAACGTCTAGACTACTCTGTAGAATAATTCTAGATACAGATTCCTTATTCTACGGAAAATTGGGCGACTTCCCTACAGTCAAACTACACAAGTCTCTGTAAATACATCACATGTAAATCTGATTCGGTCTTCTTCTTTAATATTCTTCTGATGTGATTTCAATTCAATTCTCTTCTCTTATACCATCCCTCTATATATCTTATACGTATTTCTATACTACTACAGTATGTAATTTCCAATTACAATAGAAGGACAAGAGTATTTACCTCGATAAGCCTAAAATTATCCGAGTTAATATGTCGATCCTGAGCAACGTTTAGCTCCTATTCTGAACGCTCCAATTCGCTCCAAGAAACCCTTAGAAGTTCTACACAACTTCTACTTAACACTTCAACCGACTATGAAGATTTTCCTTAGGGTTTCGTTTTTGTGACTGAAGGGAAGTATAATAGTATTTCTGGGCTTTTAGTATAGGGGTAACCTTGGAATACTACAAGGTATTTGGGCCAAGGTATTTTGGAATAGTAACAATACTTGGAGAATACTTTTCTACCAAGGGGGGGAGGGGTATTTTACGAAAACAACTTAGGAAAGGGGTTTCGGCCAAGGCCTCACAGAGGGGGAGGGGCAGCTCTTGGATGAGAGCTTTGCTAAGAGGGGAGGGATTTTTAGACTTGGAAAAATGATTTGTGGATGAAGAAATCCTTCAACTAAGGGGGGGTATTTATAGGCCAATCAATGGCCAAGATTAAGGCAAGTGGAGGGCAAGTGGAGGGTGGAGATTTGGACAAGTGTTGTGTGGGTCCCACTTGCTCATCTACTACACAAAATATCACAAAATATCCTACCTAATCCTTGACCAAAAAAGAAGGCCAAAAACGTGCCAAGTTCGTCCCATTTTTTCCGCCCACTTGAGGGTGACACTTGTCACCCTCTCGTTGGTCCAAAATATTTCATCTCTCGGAAAAATCCGCAAAAAATATAAATGTTGCAACCGTATTTTTCCCTTCGCAAAGTCCGGAAAACGTTTCGTCGGAAAACGATTCTTTTCGCTAGTTGTGCACAAATTTCGCCGCTAATGCCTACTTAAGGCTAAAAACTTTTGTACGTACGCCCTCACGTACACACTCTGGAAATACGGGGTATAACATTCTCCCTTTCTTAGAAACATTCGTCCCGAATGTTCCTTCTCAAGACGGATAACGATAAAGTTCCTCTTAACTTAAATAAGTTGCCAATGCCACACCTGGCCACAAAAATAACACACGCGCAAATACTTAACCCAAGTCCACGAGAAGTCATTCCTACATCACAAAATCTTCCACCCTGGTCTAAAGGATATTCCCTTCACATCTTCACTTCACAAAAAAAATGATTGTTTCTATTTTCATAGCACATGTTCACTTCTTTCCTTACTCGTCGTACTCTTCTCGAATACTTGAACTCTTCTAGTATACGTACCATACTTCAGTCATCGCTTCAGTTTCCAAAATCTCTGGGGTCACTACCTCCAAACTTGGTTATCTTACTAGCCTCAATCTCCTTTAAGGCCATCCCCGGCCTTCACGATCCGATTCTGGTCGAACATATCCACGAACTCATACGATGGTTACCTAAACCTGGGCCTAGCACCCTTGTGACCCTGCCACCTGGCGGGACCACCTCGAACTGACCCCACCACATTTCAGGTCGCGGGTTGACCCGCGATTGGTCCTCAACCAGACCCGCTATCGCGCTAAACACTTGTTCCCCCGATCCGGAACAATCTCACAAATCAAGTCACGAAAACCTAGTGGTCTTCTTAGCTCAACTACCCTCTTTCATTTCATACCACCCAGGGACTTATCACAAAAAAATATATCTCACGTATACTATGCACTCTGATAAAGGTCAACACAAACATAAATCTTTACTCAAGATGGCTGTTATACCCCGTATTTCCAGAGTATGTACGTAAGAGCGTACGTACAAAAGTTTTTAGCCTTAAGTAGGCAAGGGTCGAAATATTTGTGCACAACTACCAAAAAGAATTGTTTTCCGACGAAACGTTTTCCAAACTTTGCGAAGGGAAAAATACGGCTATGTCATTTATTATTTTTGCGGATTTTTCCGAGAGATAAAATATTTTGGACCAACGAGACTTGTCACCCTCAAGTGGACGGCAAATTGAGGCTCTTGGCACGTTTTTTGTGCCTTTCTTTTGGTCAAGGGTTAGGTAGGATATTTTGTGTAGTAGATGGATAAGGACACATGGATAAATCGTCACCCTACACTTGCACACCACTTGTCTTGATCTTGGCCCTTGGTTGTCCTATAAATACCCCCCTTGGTTGAAGACTTCTTCATCCACAAAATGTTTTCTAAGTCTTGAAATCCTCCCCCCTTCTTGTGTAGTTCTCATCCAAGTCTTCCCTCTCCCCCTTTGTGAGGCATTTTTGGCCGAGAGGTACCCCCCCCCCCTCCTAGGGGTGCTAGCCGAAACCTACCCCCCTCCTAGTGGTGTTGTTCTCGTAAAAATACACCCCCCTCTTGGTAGAAAAGTATTCTCCAAGTGTTGTTACTATTCTCAAATACTTTAGCCCAAATACCTTGTAGTACTTTCCAAAGTTACCTCTATACGTAGAGCCCGAAAATACTACTATACTTCCCTTCAGTCACTAAACGAAACCCTAAGGAAAAATCTTCATAACCGGTTGAAGTATTAAGAAGAAGTTGCGTAGAACTTCTAAGGGTTGTTTGGAGCGGGTTGGAGCGCACGGAATAGGAGCTAAACGTTGCTCAGGATCGACATTAAAACTTGGATAATTTTGGGCTTATCGAGGTAAATACTCTTGTCCTTCTATTGTAATTGGGAATTACATACTGTAGTAGTATAGAATGAGTATAAGATACATAGAAGGATATTACAAAAGAGAATTGAACTGTAATAGAAGGATATTACAGAAAAGAATTTAACTGAAATCACATCAGAAGAATATTAAAGAAGAAGATCGAATCAGTACTTACAGGTGTATTCTGATGGAATTGTGTAGTTTGTGGTAGGAGGTGCTGCCCAATTTTCCGTAGAATAAGGAATCTGTATCTAGAATTATTCTACGAGTAGTCTAGACGTTGATAGACTTGTATGGCGTTATAGGTTGAAATCGCAAGTAGCGTATTCTACTCGAAGGGTGGAAAGGGCTAGCGGATTCTGATACTTTGGAGCTATATGTTAATAGTCGATAATCGTCGCGGTATGTGATTCTTCCTATCCTCTTGAGCATGATATTTTAAAAGAATATATATATAGTACGGTAGACGACGTGTGTTAAGCGTGGTTTTACTTCGATGTCTTTTGACTTGAGTTTTAAATAATAAGAGTCTTGAAGTATTTCAAAAAGAATTAAGAATCGCTTTTGAAAGAAGAGTAATACTTTTTGAAAGAGTTATACTAGCTTTATGGGAAGTTAGGTATAACAACTTCAGAGAGATAAAAAGAATGGTTTATTGACTTTAGAAGTTAAGAGACTTGATCTTAAAAGATAAGCGACTTGACTTAATTGAATTGATATGAATTTTGTTAAAAAGTGTGAAACCTCATTCATGAGTAATGAGTACTTGGTTTTTAAAGAATAATGTTTTACTGATTTCGGAAATGAGAATAAGTATCGAACGAACCACTGCATTGTTAATAAAGGAAAATGTATTGACAAGTAAGTAATTATATTAAAACCAGTAGAAACCTACATCTACATAGAAGCTAAGATAAGACAAAATTGTATTACATTTCCTAGATCATGGCTGCTTTAATAAGGATTGTTATAAACAAGAATAACCTACTCACACATAAGGCATATGTTACGCAAATTGTTTTAAAAGAGAATTATGTTATTAAGTGATTAAGACTATGAACTACGAAACCTTTCGAAAATGAGAAACTTGGGTATTTGAAATTAGGCAAACTTGAACTTTGGGAAAAGAATGTTGTTACTTGACTTTAAGAAGGAAAGTGTTTTGGTTTAAAAAGAAGGGCATAATATTGCCTTAGTTGATTTTAAAAAGGAAAACATGGCATTATCTTAATCTGTCTTAAAAGAGCGTTTAAATGTTATGGTCAATTCTATACCGCGTTCATGGGATGAACTGGGAATGTATTTCACACAACACCGCGTTCATGGGATGAACCGGGAATGTATTCCATACGATTCCACCTCGAGTCCCATGAGATGGGCCGAGACATGTACGATTCCTATCGAGTCCCATGAGATGGGCCGAGACATGTGCGATACCTATCGAGTCCCATGAGATGGGCCGAGACATGTGCGATTTCTATCGAGTCCCATGAGATGGGCCGAGACATGTGCGATTTCTATCGAGTCTCATGAGATGGGCCGAGACATGTACAATTCCTATCGAGTCCCATGAGATGGGCCGAGACATGTGCGATACCTATCGAGTCCCATGAGATGGGCCGAGACATGTGCGATACCTATCGAGTCCCATGAGATGGGCCGAGACATGTGCGATTTCTATCGAGTCCTGTCACGACCCGTTTCGGGGCCCGTGACTGGTGCCTTACCCGGGCACCCAAGTAGTCATACATCAGAGTAATCAGCGGAATATAAAAACAAGACATGAAACAGTTGTAAAATGAGACACAGTTTTACGTGAGAAAATGTCGCCTTTCGGCATATATATATAACATAGTTTTTCAGTTACATCCCAGTATAATAGGACTCTGACCTCTATGAAGATAAACATCTATGTCGGGAAAGGGCCCGGCCATACACTGAATGTACAAAACTATATACAACAACGAGGAGATCATACGAAAAGTCGAGCCTCGGAGAAGATGGATCTCACGACACCAAAGCAAAAGATCCTAAGGATGTGGATCTAGCACTGCTTGCCCTTACCTGCGGCATGAACCCCCGAAGGAGGTCGATTACAACAGTACTAAGTATGTGGCGTAAATCTTGAAGTAAAATCAAAGTATTTAAAACCATTTGCAAATACAACGGTTTAAGCGCATAGTGCCACAACATAAACAAGAGCAAAATAGATATAATGTAACCGGTCTTTCCTAGGCGCGAATGATCGAAGCAAGGCGAATCGCCCATAGTATCATTATGCGTGCCTAGTCTGGACTTCCGCGATCGCATAGGTCACACATGCACCGCATGAGGTATTCCTCGCGTCGGGGTAGCTAACCCGGTACCCTCCGGACTCCGCGATCCGCATAGTCTCATAGACCGCATAGTCACACGCATCGCATAGGCATCCCGCGTCGGGATAAAACACCGGAATGATCAATCTCGGAACTCCCGCAGACTCCGCATAGTCCATGCTGCATAGGCGTATAGACCGCATCAAGGGTGGCAAGCCCTCCGGTATAACAAGTCAAGAGGGTAGGTGATATAATAACAAGACAACTAACTTACCGTTTAGCAACGTAAGCACAACAAGAATGACTCGCTTTCACAACATCATAAGACACTAACACGTAGTATCATAATATGTCTATTTATCAAACAATCTTATTACACCTTACAGAAATCAATACAAGGTTTTTATAAACAAATAAGTAATCCTTTTATCTTTCTTAAGTTGTTATACCTAACTTCTCATAAAGCTAGTATAACTCTTAAGCTTTTGTTTAAAACCAAATATTTCTCTTACGTTAAAAATGATTCGATATTCTTTTGAAATGCTTCAAGATCTTTATTATTCAGCTTAAGTCAAAAGACATTGCCGTAATTATTATTCGTGCTTAAGTCAAAAGACATTGCGTAATTATTATTCGATTAACACACGTCGTCTACCGTACTATATATATATTTAAAATATCATGCTCAAGAGTATAGGAAGAATCACATACCTTCTCGCGAAAACCACCGCCAAGTCGAATATGTCGCGCAGAAGAATCAACCTATAATAGTCGACACGCCTATCAACGTCTAGACTACTCATGTGATTCTAAGCGAGAGGGTTCTCTATCCTACGGAAAATTGGGCAGCACTTCCTACTCGTCAAGCTACTCAAGTCTCATAAAAACAGTCTATGTAAATGAGTTCAATTATTCTTCATTTACCCTTCTCGTGATAACAGTTCAATTCTATTCTTTAATATCTTTCAGTGTATCTTATACTCAAGTCTATACTATTCTTATATGTAATATCCAATTACAATAGAAGGACAAGAGTATTTACCTCGATAAGCCCAAAATTATCCAAGTAAAAATGTCGATCCTGAGCAAGGTTTAGCTCATAATTTGCACGCTCCGATAGCTCCAAGAAACCCTTAGAAGTTCTACACAACTTCTACTAAAATACTATAAGGGATTTGGGCTAGGGTATTTTGGAATAGTGACTATACTTGGAAGACAACTTTCTACCAAGAAGGGGGGGTTTCGGCTAGAGCTACTAGGATAGGGGAGAGGTGTTTGGCCAAGGCCTTCCAAGAGGGAGTGTTGGATGAAAACACAACAAGAGAGGGGGAAGGATTTTCAAGACTTGGAGAATGGATTTGTGGATGAAGAAAACCTTCAAGTTAGAGGGGTATTTATAGGCCAACCAATGGCCAAGATGAAGCCAAGTGCTATGCAAGTGTAGGGTGAGGATTTAGGCAAGTGTCCTTATCCATCTACTACACAAAAATATCCTACCAACCCCTTGACAAAACTAGCCCTTAAATCGTCCAAAGGGACGTCTCACGTCCGCCAACTAGAGGGTGACTAGTGTCGCCCTCTCGTTAGTCCAAAATGTTTCGTCTCTCGGAAAAATCCGCAAAAATAATAAATGTCATAGCCGGAATTTTCCCTTCGCAAGTTTGGTAAAACGTTTCGTCGGAAAACGATTCTTTTAGTGAGTTGTGCACAAGTTTTTCGTCCAATGCCTAACTTTAAGGCTAAACTTTTGTACGTACGCCCTCACGTACATACTCTGGAAATACGGGGTATAACATTCTCCCCTCCTTAGAAACATTCGTCCCGAATGTTCCTTCCCAAGACAGTTAACGATAAGGTTCTTCATAACTTAAACAGTTTGCCACACATGGCCACAATACAACACTTAAGCAAATATGACAATAAAAAAAATTACAAGTAGGAAAGTGAGTTACCTGGAGGTGTGGGGAATAGGTGAGGATACTTCTGCCTCATGTCCTCCTCAGCTTCCCACGTCATCTCCTCCCTGAGCTCGTTCCGCCACAATACTTTGACGGAAGCCACGTCCTTGGTCATGAGACGCCTAACTCGACGATCGATTATCGCTATGGGGATCTCCTCATCCGCTAACCCCTCGGTCACCTGGACATCGTCAATCGGAGGCCCTCTAGATGGATCCGATACATCTCCTCGGATAGAAACATGAAACACGGATGCTGCCTCCGGATCGGACGGCAGATCCAACTCGTAGGCAACCTTGCCTACCCTGCGGACAATCTGATAGGGCCCAATGTACCTTGGTGAAGTTTCCCTTTCTTCCCGAATCTCATCACACGCTTCATGGCGCGCCTTCAGAAAACCCAATCATCAACCTCGAACTCGGATGCCGACGACGATGATCTGCGTATGACTTTATGTCGACTACGAAATCGAAGACGCTTCTGGATAAGCTTCACCTTATCCACTGCCTGCTGCACAAAATCTGGTCCCACTAACTGCACCTCGCCTACATCAAACCAACCTATCGATCGCACTTCCTCGTACAAGGCCTCATAAGGCGTCATCGAATCTGGAGTGGTAGCTATTATTATCATGAAACTCAACTAGAGGAAAATGATCCTCGGCTACCCACGAAGTCAATAACACGGGCTCGTGACATATCCTCAAGAGTGCGGATAGTGCGCTCGGCTGTCCGTGCATGCGTGGATGGAATGCGAGACTCGAGCTCACTGCGTCCCTAAACCCTTCGGAAAGACCTCCGAAGTTAGCGTAAATTGGGCTCCTGCATGCGATATGATCAAAATAGGGACTTCATGCGATCGGCGATCTCTCGGATGTAAAGTCGGCGTAATCCTCGTAGAAAAAGTCGCCCCGACGGGAAGAAAGTGGGCTGATTTCGTCGACTGTCGGCGATAACCCAAATAGAATCATGTCTCCTCCGAGTGCGAGGTAATCATGATAAAGTCCATGTTGATCACCTCCCACTTCCGGTCGGGATCTCTATCGTCGCAACAAACCACGGGCCTCCGGTGCTCTACCTTCACTGCGACAACACGGACATCGAGCTACAAACTCGCAGCGTCCTCTTCAGCCATCCCACCAAGACAGATCTGAGGTCGTGGTACATCTTGGTCGACCCCGGATGGATAGAGTAACGTGCGCTGTGTGCTTCCCCTAGAACCTGCTGCCGAAGTCCTGCAATATCCGGAACACACAACCTGCCCTCGAACCTTAGCACCCCATCAGGTGCTACCTCACCAGGACCCTTCCCCTCACGAAGAGCCGTATCACGATGCGTGTCAGCTGGATCCTCTAATGTTGCCTCTTCACCTCGCCGGCGATGGAAGACTCGGCAACCTCTCGAACTCGAACCCCTGCTATCGGAATCAATCAAATGGACACCAGGCTCGCTAAGCGATGCAAATCGCGAACCAGCCCTCCTCCCCGGCTGCACATCGATAGACTTCCCATCGACCTACGACTAAGGCATACGCATAACATTGGCCTTCCCGGGTGGTACGGGATGTCAACATCATAATCCTTGAGCAGCTCTTACCACCGTCTGCAGCGTAAGTTCGACTCCTCTGGTGAAGATATCTGGAGGCTCTTGTAGTGCGTATAAATATCCATGAACCCCATACAAATAATGCCTCGGATATTGGCGTGGATCACCGCGACTCCAAATCATGGGTGGGGTAGTTCCTCTCATGCTTCTTAAGCCGTCGGGACGCTGCGATATAACCTTACCCACTGCGTCAACACATCCCAAACCGATGCACGGCGATCACAATACACAACATAACCGTCTGGACCTGCGGAAGTAAGAAGCGAGGCGGTCGTCGATCTCTCTTTCAGCAGCTGGAAACCGCTCCTGACATCAGTCCATGAAACTTAGCGCCTTACGAGTCGGCCTAGTCAATGGTGCGAGATAGAAGCAAACTTCTCTACGAACCGCCAATAATAACTGCGAGGCCAGCTGCGAACCTCTGGCCGGAGTAGTAGGTCTAGGCCAACTCGATCGCCTCGATCTTGGCGTATCCACTCGAATACCATCGGCCCACAATATGCCCAAGAAAAGCCACGAAGCTAACCAAAACTCACATTTGGAAAACTTGGCGTATAGCTGCTGGTCGGAGAACTCTCAACGGTCGCCAAATGCTCGCGTGCTCCGCTCACGAGAGAATAAACCAAGATATCATCAATGAACACTATCACAAACTGTCCAAAAATGGTTTGAACACTCGGTTCATCAAATCCATAAAAGCGCTAGGAGCATTGGTCAAACGAGCGACATAACCACGAACTCATAGTGCGTCTGCGGTCGGAATGCGATCTAGGGCGTCCTCTCTGACTCGTACCTAATGATAGCCCGATCGCAGATCAATCTTGGAGAAACATCTCGCACCTGCGGTGGTCGAACAAATCATCAATCACAGGAAGGGGTATATGTTCTTAATGGTCACCTTGTTGGTATGCGTAATCAACACACATGCGCAGCGTCCGTCCTTCTTCTTCACGAACAATCGGCGCTCCCGGGAGAAACACTAGGCACGATGAAGCCCTTCTCCGGAAATCTCGCGGTGGTCCTTCACTCTCTCAACTCGGCGGGTGTCATTCTATGGCGGAATGGAAATAGGCCGAGTGTCCGCAGACATCGATACAAAACTCTATCTCCTCTGCGGAGGATACCCGGAGGTCGTGCGGAAACACGTGCGGGAACTCTCGACTCTGGGCCGGCGAAAATCTGGTACCGTAGCCTCGATATCAAACACGAACGAGATGGTAGATATACCGCTTCGCACCATCTTCCTAGCCGAGGTAAGAAATAAACCTACCGCGGCGTCTGATGTTCCTCCCACTCAACAATCGGCTCCCGGGAAAATGGAACCGTACCACTCTCTCTATGCGATCTACATTGGCATAGCGAGCTAACCAATCCATACCCGTGATCACGTCGAAATCGGTCATATCCACTCTATCAAGTCGGCTAGGGTCTGACGACTGCATATGGTCACTGGACAAGCCCTATATACCCGCCGAGCTACCACCGAATCACCCACTGGCGTAGCTACCTCGAAAGGGTCTATGGACTCAGGCTCTATCCCTATCCTACTAGCAATAAGGGGAGATATATAGGACAGAGTAGAACCCGGATCTATCAAGGCATACACATCGAATCCAGAAACTGATAAGGTACCTGTGACGACATCAGGTGAGGCCTCCTGATCCTGCCGGCTGGACAAGGCATAAATGCGGTTCTGAGGACCGCTAGAACTGGGACCCGCGCCACGACCTCTGCCGCGACCTGCTGGTCCATGAGTACCCTGCCCTCCGGGGCGTGTAACTGTAGGGGATGAAGACCCGGCAACAGACCCTGAAGGCTGACCCCTACCCTCTGCGCTGCCTCTGGTCGGACAGGCTCTCGCATAATGACCCTGCTGGCCACAAGTATAGCAAGCTCCCGAAGTAGTACTACAGCTCCCTGAATGGAATCTACCACAACGGACACACTGAGCAGACCTCGATCGGTTAGCACCCTTGCTACCCTGGAAGTCCGAAGTCCTGGGGACTGACACGCCCCGAATACTGCTGCACCGACAATGATGTGGGAGTGCTCGAAGTGGTGTGGCGCAAATCTGAACATCTGTGAGGCCGTCCACCGAGAACTACCAAAAATCCGGTCGTCTTGGCGCCTTACGATCGCGATATCTGTCGACCCGGCGGTCTCTACGCTCCTCGCATCCCAGTGCATGAGCCTGCATGCGGGTAATATCCATGCCTGGCTGAAGAGCCACACCCGCACAAGACTCGGCCATATAATCATCTAGCCCGGTGACGTAGCGATGCACCCGGTCCTCCATATCTGCTACCAATGCAGGGACATATCGAGCCAACGAATCAAACTCAACGTTGTACTCCCTAACTGTGCGTCCTCTCTGTCTCAGCAACAAAAATCTGTCGGCCCGTGCCCTCCTCATCTGTGGAGGCAAGAAGTGAGTGAGAAAGGCCTCCGAGAACTCGTCCCAAGTAGCTGGGGACGCGTGCTCTCCCCGGGATAACTCCCACGAATCAAACCAATCGACTGCGGTATCACGCAGCCGATGCGAACCGAAGATCACGGACTCGGTCTCTGAAGCTTTGACCACTCGCATGATCCTCTGCAACTGACGGATGAACTCCTGCGGATCATCCTCAGGTCTCGACCCGTAGAACTCTGGCGGGCTACAGCTCAGAAAATCTCGTAGCCGCAAACTGTCTGATCTCGGGTGAACTACAGTCTTCTTTGGGCTGGAACGCAGCATCCGGCCTATCCTCGTATGCTGCCACGATCTGTCGATGGCGGGCCATCTCTCGGTAACCCATCTCATCCGCTCGGTGTGGGGTGGAGATGCAGTCTTGTGGCCTCTGCTGGGGCCGGCGGCGTCATGGAACTCGCCGTCTCGGGTATAGACTGGGCCTGAGCCCTCGTAACTCTCGGTGTCCTACTAGCAGCTCCCTCGGCTGCCTTGCCCTTCTGGGCCCGGGTTGCCTTACGTGGAGGCATAAGCATTCTGAGAAAGGAATACGTTAGAGGTCCAACTTATAACACGGCTCTAAGGCACGATCTCGAGTGAGAAGAATGAAACCAATCCTAAATATCCTATAGCCTCACGATTATTGGTGTGGTGCACAACACGATAATCAAGACTACTAGATACGATGCGTAGACACTTTCAGAGATTAAGCGCTCTGATACCACTTTTGTCACGACCGTTCGGGGCAGTGATCGTGCCTTACCGGGCACCAAGTAGTCATACATCGAGTGTCGGAATATAAAAACAAGACATGAAACGATTGTAAAATGAGACACGCTTTACGTGAGAAAATGTCGCCTTTCGCATATATATATAACATAGTTTTGCGATTACATCCCAGTGTACAATAGGACTACAGACCTCAGAAGATAAACAACTATGGCGGGACAGGCCCGCCATACCCTGAATGTACAAAACTATATACAACAACAGGGAGATCATACCCAAACGTCGAGCCTCCGGAGAAGATGGAGCTCCTGACACCAAAGCAAAAGATCCTAAGGATGTGGATCTAGCACCTGCTTGCCCTTACCTGCGGCATGAACGCAGCCCCCCGAAGGAGGTCAGTACAACAGGTACTAAGTATGTGAAACTGTAAAGTACTGAAGTAAAATCAAAGTATTTAAAACCATTTGCAAATACAACCAGTTTAACTGCACATAGTGCCACAACATAAACAAGAGCAAAATAGATATAATGTAACTGGTCTTTCCTAGGCCGCGAATGATCGAAGCAAGGCCAATCGCCCATAGTATCATTATGCGTGCCTAATCCTGGACTTCCGCAGTCCGCATAGGTCACACACAGACCCGCATGAGGTATTCCTCGCATCGGGGGTAGCTAACCCCGGTACCCTCCTGGACTCCCGCAGTCCGCATAGTCTCATAGACCGCATAGTCACACAGACCGCATAGGGCATCCCCGCATCGGGATAAAACACCCGGAATGATCAATCCTGGAACTCCCGCAGCTCCGCATAGTCACATAGACTGCATAGGCCGTATAGACCCGCATCAAGGGTGGCAAGCCCTCGGTATAACAAGTCAAGGGGGTAGGTGATATAATAACAGTACAACTAACTTACCGTTTAGCAACGTAAGCATAACAAGAATGACCCCCTTTCACAACATCATAAGACACTAACACACGTAGTATCATAATATGTCTATTTATCAAACAATCTTACTACACCTTACAGAAATCAATACAAGGTTTTTATAAACAAATAAGTAATCCACTTTTATCTTTCTTAAGTTGTTATACCTAACTTCATAAAGCTAGTATAACTCTTAGCTTTTGTTTAAATAGCAAATATTTCTCTTCTGTTAAAAATGATTCAGTATTCTTTTGAAATGCTTCAAGATCTTTATTATTCAGGCTTAAGTCAAAAGACATTGCCGTAATTATTATTCAGGCTTAAGTCAAAAGACATTGCCGTAATTATTATTCAGTTAACACACGTACGTCTACAGTACTATATATATATTTAAAATATCATGCTCAAGAGTATAGGAAGAATCACATACCTTCTCGCGAAAACCACCGCCAAGTCGAATATGTCGCGGAAGAATCAACCTATAATAGTCGGACACGTCTATCAACGTCTAGACTACTCATGTGATTCTAAGCAGAGGGTTCTCTATCCTACGGAAAATTGGGCGACTTCCCTACGTCAAGCTACTCAAGTCTCTTTGTAAAAGCAGTCTTATGTAAATGAGTTCAATTATTCTTCATTTACCCTTCTCTGTGATAACAGTTCAATTCTATTCTTTAATATCCTTGATTGTATCTTATACTCAAGTCTATACTATTCTTATATGTAATATCCAATTACAATAGAAGGACAAGAGTATTTACCTCGATAAGCCCAAAATTATCCAAGTAAAATTGTCGATCTGAGCAAGGTTTAGCTCCTAATTTGCGCTCGATAGCTCCAAGAAACCCTTAGAAGTTCTACACAACTTCTACTAAAATACTATAAGGGATTTGGGCTAGGGTATTTTGGAATAGTGACTATACTTGGAAGATAACTTTCTACCAAGGGGCGGGGTTTTGGCCAGAGCTCTTAGGCTAGGGGAGAGGTGTTTCAGCCAAGGCCTTCCAAGAGGGAGTGTTGGGCGAAAACACAACAAGAGAGGGGAAGGATTTTCAAGACTTGGAGAATGGATTTGTGGATGAAGAAAACCTTGAGTTAGAGGGTATTTATAGGCCAACCAATGGCCAAGATGAAGCCAAGTGCTATGCAAGTGTAGGGTGAGGATTTAGGCAAGTGTCCTTATCCATCTACTACACAAAAATATTGTCACGACCCGTTCCGGGGCCCGTGACTGGTGCCTTACCCGGGCACCCAAGTAGTCATACATCAGAGTAATCCGCGGAATATAAAAACAAGACATGAAACAGTTGTAAAATGAGACACAGTTTTATGTGAGAAAATGTCGCCTTTCGTCATATATATATAAACATAGTTTTGCAGTTACATCCCAACTGTACAATAGGACTACAGACCTCTAAGAAGATAACAACTATGGCGGGACAGGGCCCCGCCATACCCTGAATGTACAAAACTATATACAACAACAGGGAGATCATACCCAAAAGTCGAGCCTCCGGAGAAGATGGAGCTCCTTACACCAAAGCAAAGAGATCCTAAGGATGTGGATCTAGCACACCTTGCCACCTGCGGCATGAGCGGCCCGAAGGAGGTCGATTACAATTACTAAGTATGTGAAGCGTAAAGTACTTAAATGAAATCATATCATTTTAAAACCAATTTTACAAATATGCACTAAACAACCAATGTAGGACATAGTGCGCATCATAAACAAGAGCAACAATGGGTAGGTAGAATGTGTCTTTTCTAGGCTGCGAATGAACGAAGCGGGGCCAATCGCCCATAGTATCATTATGCAAGCCTAATCACGAACTCCGTAGCCGCATAGGCCATTCACATAGGCGCGTAGGGTATAACCCGCGTCGGTAGCTACTCCTCGGCATCGTCACGGAATCGTAGTCCGCATGGCCAAATAGACGCATGAGGTATAACCCGCACACTAACACGGAACTCTCGTAGCTCGCATAGGTCCCTGGACCCGCGTAGGTATCCTCGCATCATAGTCACCTGCATGCACGAGGTATACCCGCGTGGAGGCGACTTAACCCCGGTATCATATAGGTGAGTGATATAATACTAACATAACTTATCGTTAAACAACATAAGCCAACAAGAATACCCTTTTACACAAGCGTTACAAGACACTAACACCCGTAGTATTATATCAAACCATCTTATTATGCTTTCAATCAATATAAGTCTTTTATAAACACATAAGTAAACGTTCCTTTTATCTTTCTTAAGTTGTTATACCTAACTTCCCATAAAGCTAGTATAACTCTTAAGTTTTTGTTTGAAAACCAATTAGTTCTCTTCTGTTAAAAATGATTCAATATTCTTTTGAAATGCATCAAGATTCTTATTATTCAGGCTTAAGTCAAAAGACATTGCCGTAACTATTATTCAGTTAACACATGTACGTCTACCGTACTATATATATATACATATTTTAAAATATCATGCTTAGGAAGAATCACATACCTTCTCGAAATCCACCGCCAAGTCGAATATGTGCGCGAGGAATCAACCTATAATAGTCGACACGTCTATCAGCGTCGGACTACTCGTAAGCGATTCTAGCGAGAGGGTTCTCTATCCTACGGAAAATTGGCGATTTCCCTACGGTAAGCTACCCAAGTCTCGTAAGCAGTCTATGTAAGTACAATTCAATTATTCTTCATTTATACCCTTCTCTGTGATATGATTCAATTCTATTCTTTAATATCCTTGGTGTATCTTATACTCAAGTCTATACTATTCTTATATGTAATATCCAATTACAATAGAAGGATAAGAGTTTTACCTCGATAATCCCAAAATTATCCAAGTTAAATGTCGCTCTGAGCAAGGTTTAGCTCCTAATTTATGCGCTCAGATAGCTCAGAAACCCTTAGAAGTTCTACAACTCTACTAAAATACTACAAGGGATTTGGGCTAGGGTATTTTGGAATAATAACTATACTTGGAAGACAACTTTTCTACCAAGGGAGGGGGTGTTTGCTAGGGCTAGAGGGTTGTTTGGCTAAGCTTCACTCGAGGGGAGAGGAGGCTTGGACGAAACACAAGAGAGGGAAGGATTTTCAAGACTTGGAGAATGGATTTGTGGATGAAGAAAACCTTGAGTTAGAGGGGTATTTATAGGTCAAGCAAAGGCCAACCAATGACCAAGATGAAGCCAAGTGCTATGCAAGTGTAGGGTGAGGATTTAGGCAAGTGTCCTTATCCATCTACTACACAAATATCCTACCAACTCCTTGACTTGTGCAAAGGCACAAAAGCGTGCCAACTATGCCCATTTTTGCCGTCGATGAGGGTGACAAGTGTCACCCTCCCGTTGATCCAAAATGTTTCGTCTCTCGGAAAAATCCGCAAAATTATAAATGACATAGCCGGAATTTACCTACGAGTTTAGTAAAGCGTTTCGTCGAAAAACGATTCTTTAAGCGAGTTGTGCACAAACTTTTCATCCATAATGCCTAACTAAGGCTAAGGTTTTGTCGTACACCCTCGCGTACATACTGGAAATCTGAGGTATAACATTCTCCTCGTAGAAACATTCGTCGAATGTTCCTTCCCAAACGATTAACGATAAAGTTCTTCATAACTAAAACAGTTTACAAATGCCACATACGGCCACAAAACAACACTTTGGCATATATGACAATGAAAATTTACAAGTAGGAAAGTGAATTACCTGGAGGTGTGGGGAATAGGTGAGGATACTTCTGCCTCATGTCCTCGCCGACTTCCACGTCATCTCCTCCACGAGCTCGTTCCGCCACAAGACTTTGTGGAAGCCACGTCCTTGGTCGCGGGCGCTTAACGGCGATCGATTATCGCTATGGGAATCTCCTCATCGATAACCCCTCGGTCACTGGACATCGTCAATCGGGTGCACTAGATGGATCACCGATACATCTCGCCGGCATAGAAACATGAAACAGGATGCGCCTCTGGTCGGACGGCAGATCCAACTCATAGGCAACCTTGCCTGCCTGCGGACAATCGATAGGGCCCAATGTACCTTGGTGAGTTTCCTTCTTCCGAATCTCATCACACCGCCGTGGGTGACACCGAGAAAACCCAATCATCAACCTCGAACTCCGGATGCGGCGGCGATGATCTGCGTATGACTTCATCGACTACGGTGTCGGCAACCTCTCTGGATAAGCTTCACCTTATCCGCACTGCTGCACCAAATCTGGTCCCACTGCGCACTCGCCTACATCAAACCAGCCTATCGGCGATCGCACTTCCTCCCATACAAGGCCTCATAAGGCGCCATCGAATCTTGGGTGGTAGCTATTATTATACGAAACTCAACTAGAGGCAAATGATCCTCGGCTACCCACGAAGTCAATAACGGGCTCGCGGCATATCCTCGAAGTGCGGATAGTGCGCTCCGCTGTCGTGCATGCGTGGATGGAATGCGATGCTCGAGCTCACTGCGTCCTAAACCGCCGGAAAGACCTCGAAGTTAGCGTGGCGGGCCCCTGCATGCGATATGATCGAAATAGGGACTCCATGCGATCGACGATCTCTCGGATGTAAAGTGCGGCATAATCCTCGGTAGAAAAAGTCATCGGCGGGAAGAAAGTGGGCTGATTTCGTCGACTGTCGGCGATAACCCAAATAGAATCATGTCTCCTCCGAGTGCGAGGTAATCCTGTGATAAAATCCATGTTGATCACCTCCCACTTCGGTCGGGATCTCTATAAATGCGCAATAAACCACCGGGCCTGCGGTGCTCTACCTTCACTGCGACAACACGGGCGAGCTACGAACTCTGCAGCGTCCTCTTCAAGCCATCCCACCAATACACGGATCTAAGGTCGTGGTACATCTTGGTCGACCACGGATGGATAGAGTAACGTCTTGTGTGCTTCCCAAGAACCTGCTGCCAAGTCACGAAACATCCGGAACACACAACTGCCCTCAAACCTTAGCACCCGTGGTGCTACCTCAAAGGACCGCTTGCCCTCGAAGAGAGGCGTATCGCGATGCGAATCAAAACCGGATCCTCAAACTGTTGCCTCTTCACCTCCTCGACGATGGAAGACTCGGCAACCTCTCGAACTCGAACCCCACTGCTACCAGAATCAATCAAACGGACACCAAGGCTCGCTAACTGATGCAAATCGCGAACCAGGCCTCTCCTCTTCGGCTGCACATCTGATAGACTCCCTATCGACCTACGACTAAGAGCATCTGCCACAACATTAGCCTTCCCCGGGTGGTACAGGATGTCAACATCATAATCCTTGAGCAGCTCTAACCACCGTCTCTGTCGTAAGTTCAGCTCCCTCTGGCTGAAGATATACTGGAGGCTCTTGTGGTCTGTATAAATATCCACATGAACCCCATACAAATAGTGCCTCCAGATCTTCAAGGCGTGAATCACCGCTGCCAACTCTAAATCATGGGTGGGGTAGTTCCTCTCGTGTTTCTTAAGCTGTCGGGATGCATACGCTATAACCTTGCCCTGCTGCATCAACACACATCCCAACCCGATGACTGACGTCCTGATACGACATAGCCGTCTGGACCCTCTGGAAGAGTAAGAACGGGGGCGGTCGTCAGTCTCTCTTTCAGCAACTGGAAACCCTGCTCACAAGCATCAGTCCACTGAAACTTAGCTGCCTTCTGAGTCAGCCTAGTCAATGGTGCAGAGATAGAAGCAAACTTCTCTACGAACCGCCGATAATAACCTGCGAGGCCCAGAAAGCTGCGAACCTCTGTCGGAGTAGTAGGTCTAGGCCAAGTCGGCGCCTCGATCTTGGCGTATTCACTGAATACCATCGGCCCGACAATATGCCCAAGAAAAGCCACGAAGCTAACCAAAACTCACATTTGGAAAACTTGGCGTATAAGCTGCTGGTCTGAGAAGCGTCACACGATCCTCAAATGCTCTGCGTACTTCTACGGCGAGAATAAACCAAGATATCATCGATGAACACTATCACAAGCGTGTCCAAAAATGGTTTGAACACTCGGTTCTTCAAATCCATGAATACCTCTGGAGCATTAGTCAACCCAAAGACATGACCACGAACTCATAATGCCGTCTGGGTCGGAATGCGATCCCAGGGACATCCGCCTCTCGACTGCACTGATGATAGCCCGATAGCAGATAAATCTTGGAGAAACATCTCGCACCACCTGCGGTGGTCGAACAAATCATCAATCACAGGAAGGGTATCTGTTCTTAATAGTCACCTTGTTCAGCTGCCTGTAATCAACATACATGCGCAGCGTCCCGTCCTTCTTCACGAACAATACCGGCGCTCCCCAGGGAGAAACACTAGGTCTGATGAAGCCCTTCTCCAGCAAATCTCTCAGCTGGTCCTTCAATTCTCAACTCGGCGGGTGCCATTACGTATGGCGGAATGGAAATAGGCGAGTGTGCGCAAAGACGTCAATACAAAACTCTATCTCCTCTCGGGAGGGATCGGGAGTCGTGCGGAAACACGTGCGGGAACTCTCGACTCTGGGCCCGTGAAAATCTGGTCTGCGGCCTCGGTATCAAACACGAATGAGATGGTAGATATACCCGCCTGCGCATCTCCTAGCCTTGAGGTAGGAAATAAACCTACCCACCGGCGATGTTCCTCCCACTCAATAACGGCTCCCAGAAAGCGGAACCGTACCACTCTCTCCTGCGGTCTACATTGGCATAGCAGAAGCTAGCCAATACATGCCCGTGATCACGTCGAAATTGGTCATGTCGGCTCTATCAAGTCTGCTAGGGTGGCATTGCATAAAGTCACCGGACAAGCTCTAAATACCCTAGAGCTACCACCGAATCACCATTTGGCGTAGCTACCTCGAAAGGGTCTATGGACTCGGGCTCTATCCTATCCTACTAGCAACAAGGGAGATATATGGGGCCAGTAGAACCGGATCTATCAAGGCATACACATCATAATCGGAGACCGATAAGGTACCTGTGACGACATCAGGTGAAGCCTCCTGGTCCTGCCGGCTTGACAAGGCATAAATGCGGTTCTGAGGACGGCTAGAACTGGGACCCGCGCCACGACCTCTGCCGCGACCTGCTAGTCCATGAGTACCCTGCCCTCCGGGGCGAGTAACTGTAGGAGATGATGAACCGGCAACAGACCCTGCAGGCTGAGCCCTACCACCCACGTTGCCCCCGGTCGGACAGGCCCTCGCAAAATGACCCAGCCCGCGCGTAACAAACTCGGAGAGTACCACAATTCGAAATGGGATCTACCATCGGCCACTGCGAAGAGGTGGTCCCAACCGCCAGCACCTCTGCCACCACGAAATTCAAGTCACGGGGCCCGACACGCCTGAATACTCTGGTCTTTGAAGGCGGTGCGAGAGTGCTCTGGTTGTGGTGCGAATCTAGACTGCTGCTGAGGCCGTCCACCCTGATAACTACCAAAGGACCCTGCCGTCCTGGTCCTCTTCTGCTGTTGTCTGTCAACCCGTCGGCCTCGACGCTCCTCGCATCCCAGTGCATGAGCCTGCATACGGGTAATATCCATGCCTGGCTGAAGAGCCACACCCGCACAAGACTCGGCCATATAATCATCTAGCCCGGTGACGTAGCGATGCACCCTGTCCTCCATCTGCTGCAGCGAGGACATATCGATCGATGAATCAAACTTAATGTTGTACTCCCTGGCGTGCGTCCTCTGCGCCTCGGCAACAAAAATCGTCGGCCGTGCCCTCATGCAGCGAGGCAGAAGTGAGTGAGAAAGGCCTCGAGAACTCATCCCAGTAGGCGGGGCGCATTCTCTCCCGGGATAACTCGCGAATCAAACCAATCATTGCGGTATCACGCGGCCGTCTGCGAACGAATCACGGACTCGGTCTCTGAGGCTTTGACCACTCGCGTGATCCTCTTCAACTGACGGATGAACTCCTGCGGATCATCCTCAGGTCTCGACCCGTAGAACTCTGGCGGGCTACAGCTCACAAAATCCCGTAGCGCCATGGTATCGATCTCGGGTGAACTACAGTCTTCTTTGGGAGCTGCGGCATCCGGCCTATCTCGTGTCGGCCACGATCACGGCGATGGCGGGCCATCTCGGTAACCCGTCATCCGCTCCGGTGTGGGTGGAGTGCAGTCTTGTGGCCTCTGCTTTGGGCGGCGGCGTCATGGAACTCGCCGTCTCGGGTATAGGCGGGCACGAGCCCTCGTAACTCTCGGTGTCCTACTAGCGGCTACCTCGTGCCTTGCCATACGGGCGGGTTGCCTTACGTGGAGGCATAAGCATTCTGAGAAAGGAATACGTTAGAGGTCAACTTATAACATGACTCTAAGGCACGATCTCGAGTGAGAAGAATGGAAACCAATCCTAAATATCCTATAGCCTCACGATTATTGGTGTGGTGCACAACACGCGATAATCGAACTCTACTAGATACGATGCGTAGACACTTTCAGAGATTAAGCGCTCGATACCACTTTTGTCACGACCCGTTCGGGGCGTGGTAGTGCCTTACCGGGCACCCAGTAGTCATACATCAGTAATCGGCGGAATATAAAAACAATACATGAAACGATTGTAAAATGAGACACGATTTTATGTGAGAAAATGTCGCCTTCGGCATATATATAAACATAGTTTTGCGATTACATCCCAGTATGTACAATAGGACTCTGGACCTCTAAGAAGATAACAACTATGGCGGGACGGGGCCCGCCATACCTGAATGTACAAAACTATATACAACAACGGGAGATCATACCCAAAGTCGAGCCTCGGAGAAGATGGAGCTCACGACACCAAAGCAAAGAGATCCTAAGGATGTGGATCTAGCACTGCTTGCCCTTACTGCGGCATGAGCGGCCCGAAGGAGGTCGATACAATTACTAAGTATGTGAAAGCGTAAAGTACTTAAATGAAATCATATCATTTTAAAACCAATTTTACAAATATGCACGAAACAACGATGTAACGCACATAGTGCTACATTATAAACAAGAGCAACAATGGGTAAGCGTAACGAGGTCTTTTCTAGGCTGCGAATGATCGAGCGGGGCCAATCGTCCATAGTATCATTATGCAAGCCTAATCACGGACTCCGTAGCCGCGTAGGCCACTCGCGTAGGCGCGTAGGGTATAACCCGCGTCGAGGGTAGTTACTCCTCGGCATCGATCTGGACTCGTAGTCGCATGGCCACATAGACCGCGTGAGGTATAACCCGCACACTAACACGGAACTCTCGTAGCTCGCATAGGTCCCTGGACCGCGTGAGGTATCCTCGCATCATAGTCACCTGGTGCACGAGGTATACTCGCGTGGGCGACTTAACCCCGGTATCATGTAGGTGAGTGATATAATACTAACATAACGACTTATCGTTAAACAACATAAGCACACCAAGAATACCACTTTTACACAAAGCGTTACAAGACACTAACACCCGTAGTATTATATCAAACCATCTTATTATGCTTTCCAGAAATCAATATAAGTCTTTTATAAACACGTAAGTAAACCGTTCCTTTTATCTTTCTTAAGTTGTTATACCTAACTTCCCATAAAGCTAGTATAACTCTTAAGCTTTTGTTTAAAAACCAATTAGTTCTCTTACATTAAAAATGATTGATATTCTTTTGAAATCATCAAGATTCTTATTATTAGGGCTTAAGTCAAAAGACATTGCTTGTAATTATTATTCGAGCTTAAGTCAAAAGACATTGCCGTAATTATTATTCGATTAACACGTATACGTCTACCATACTATATATATATACATATTTTAAAATATCATGCTTAGGAAGAATCACATACCTTCGCGAAATCCACGCGAGTCGAATATGTCGCGAGGAATCAACTATAATAGTCGAACACGTCTATCAGCGTCGGACTACTTTGTGTGATTCTAAGCGAGAGGGTTCTCTATCTACGGAAAATTGGGCGTCTTCCCTGCGGTAAGCTACCCAAGTCTCTTGTAAAAACGATCTATGTAAATCAGTTCAATTATTCTTCATTTATACCGCCTACGGTGATAACGGTTCAATTCTATTCTTTAATATCCTTGATGTATCTTATACTCAAGTCTATACTATTCTTATATGTAATATCCAATTACAATAGAAGGATAAGAGTTTTACCTCGATAAGCCCAAAATTATCCAAGTTAAATGTCGCTCACGAGCAAGGTTTAGCTCCTAATTTTATGCGCTCAGATAGCTCAAAAAACCCTTAGAAGTTCTACACAACTTCTACTAAAATACTCTGAGGATTTGGGCTAGGGTATTTTGGAATAGTAACTATACTTGGAAGACAACTTTTCTACCAAGTGAGGAGGGTGTTTGGCTAGGGCTAGAGGGTTGTTTGGCTAAGCTTCACTCGAGGGGAGAGGAGGCTTGGGTGAAACACAACAAGAGGGAAGGATTTTCAAGACTTGGAGAATGGATTTGTGGATGAAGAAAACCTTGAAGTTAGAGGGTATTTATAGGTCAAGCAAAGGCCAACCAATGGACAAGATGAAGCCAAGTGCTATGCAAGTGTAGGGTGAGGATTTAGGCAAGTGTCCTTATCCATCTACTACACAAATATCCTACCAACTCCTTGACTTGTGCAAAGGCACAAAAAACGTGCCAACTATGCCCATTTTGCCGTCGATGAGGGTGACAAGTGTCACCCTCCCGTTGGTCCAAAATGTTTCGTCTCTCGGAAAAATCCGCAAAAATTATAAATGACATAGCCGGAATTTACCCTACGCGAGTTTAGTAAAACGTTTCGTCGAAAAACGATTCTTTAAGCGAGTTGTGCACAAACTTTTTCGTCCATAATGCCTAACTAAGGCTAAGCTTTTGTACGTACACCCTCACGTACATACTCTGGAAATACGGGGTATAACAAATATCCTACCAACCCCTTGACAAAACAAGCCCTTAAATCGTCCAAAGGGACGCCTCACGTCCGCCAACTAGAGGGTGACAAGTGTCGCCCTCTCGTTGGTCCAAAATGTTTCGTCTCTCGGAAAAATCCGCAAAAATAATAAATATCATAGCTGGAATTTTCCCTTCGCAAGTTTGGTAAAACGTTTCGTCGGAAAACGATTCTTTTAGTGAGTTGTGCACAAGTTTTTCGTCCAATGCCTAACTTTAAGGCTAAACTTTTGTACGTACGCCCTCACGTACATACTCTGGAAATATGGGGTATAACAAGTCCCATGAGATGGGCCGATACATGTGCGATTTCTATCGAGTCCCATGAGATGGGCCGAGACATGTATTCCACACGATTCCACCTCGAGTCCATGAGATGGGCCGAGACATGTTACACGTATCACCTAACTTATACCTAGGCTGGCGGTGAGGAAGGAGTTCCACGGGCATGAGGATGACTTTAAGGCGTGAGTCCACGACTTGACATATTTATTTTATTTTGACCGTAGTTTTGTTATCATACATGTCTCTGTTTTATTTTAGTATTATTATTTCATTTCTGATATTTTTGATTTCACATACTTGGTACTGTTGTCTTGACCTCCTTGAGGCTGCGTTCATCTGCGGTAGAGGTACACGGTTGTTGATCCTCGCTCATAGGATCACGATTCAGTGTATTAGGAAGCTCCGTTTCTCGGAGGCTTATCTTTTGGTATGTTTCCACTGAGTTGTAGGTTCTTGTACATTCGAGTATGGCGGGAGCCACTGTCCGTCATAGGTATACTACATTCTTAAGTGCAGAAATCTTTGTTGTGGGCAGGTTTGTAAATGGGGATGTAACTGTTTAAAGTTTTATTATATATACATGCCGAAAGGCGATATTTTCATGGATAAACTGTTTTCATTTTAAAATCGTTTCATGACTTATTTTATATTCCGCTGATTACTCTGATGTATGACTACTTGGGTGCCCGGGTAAGACACCAGTCACGGGCCCGGGTTCGGGTCATGACAAAAGTGGTATCAGAGCAGTTAATCCTCGGAAAGTGTCTACAGACCGTGTCTAGTAGAGTCTTGATTATCGATGTGTTGTGCACCACATCTATAATCAGTAGGCTTCAGGACATTTACGATTGGTTTCCATTCTTCTCATTCTGAGATCGTGCCTTAGAGATGTGTTATAAGTTGGACCCCTCTGACATAGTTCGTTTTACGATTATGCCTCCGCGAGCAGCCCGAGTCAGTGGGCAAGGCGATCGAGAGGCTGCTAGTATGATCTGAGAGAAATGCGAGCGCGAGCCCGGTCATTACGAGATAGTGCTTGACGGCGAGTTTTGCGCGCCGCTTTGCCCAGAGTTTAGGGCGCGGCGGTGGCTGCTGAGACCACGATACACGAGCCTCGATCCGCGGCTGGAGGCGAGAGGTTAAGTACAAAGAGATGGCCCAGTTATTGGTCAGTATAGTGGCAAGACATGAGGATAGGCTGGATGCAACAGTTCCAGTTCCAGTAGTACCCATGGTTCACCCTAGATCGGATAGTTTGAGGCTACGGGACTTTCTGAGTTGTAGCGCGAGTTCTACGGGTGAGGCACGAGGATGATCGCGGAGTTCATTCGGCGATTCTGACGGATCATGAGTGATCAAGGCCGGAGACCGAATTGGTGGTCTTAGGTTCGCGTCAATTGCGCTATCTGCGATCGTGGTTTGATTCGTGGGAGCTGTCCCGGGGAGAGTATGCACTTCCAGCCGTATGGAGCGAGTTCTCAGGGGAATTTCTTGCATATTTCTTGCCTCCACAGATGAGAAGGGCTCGGTAGAAAGATTTTTAGCGTTGAGCGGGCCGGCGTGCGGTTGGGAGTACAATGTGAGTTTGACTCATGCTCGATGCGTCCCGCATTGGTAGCGACATGGAGGGCCGAGTGCACCGCTACGTCAGGGCTCGATGACTACTTGGCGAGGCTTGTTCGGGTGTAGCTCTTGTGGGCATGGACATTGCCCAGCATCTGACTTATGCACTTGGATGTGAGGCGGCGGAAGGTCGGCGGAATGGCGAGATCGGCGAGAAGAGGCGGGGCAGCGGTCGCTGGTAACTTTCGAGGCGGACCGCTCGTGAGCTAGTTATGTACCTCCGCTTGATGCAGTGGTCCTCTGATCTTGGGGCGTTCGGTATTCGGGGCTGGTCGAGCTCGAGGGCTTAGCTCGCGGTATACATAGGTTCGGCGGTCGGGTTCATGTTTTCCTCGGTGTGCGTGATCGCAAGCGTCGTCGAAGTGTCGTCTTCTGCGGTTCTTGTTTCACTGCGGCCGTCGGGGCCATGTGACGAGGTATCTAAAAGAAGGGATCTGGTAGAATGACACGACCTAAGGGTCGGTGGAAGGATCATTGCCTTCTGACTATGCATACTGCAGGCGGGCCTATGATTAGAGTAAGCGGATAGTGCGGTATATTCTTACCCCTCTAGAGACTAGTATGCGTAGATGATATGATGAAGTGCTAAGTATTATGTTCAGATAGCATTATGTTAGAATTGTGTTTAGAAAACATGGTTAAGGGTAAGTTTGGGGACAGAGAAAGTGTGAGCCTTAGAGTTTTATACGTAGAACCCTTAGATGCGAGGCCATCTTGAGTAAAAGATTTATGTTTGTGTTGACCTTTATCGAGTGCATAGTATCGTGGGATATATTTGTGTGATAAGTCCACAGTGGTATGAAATGAAAGAGGGTAGTTGAGCTAAGAAGACCACTAGGTTTTCCTGACTTGATTTGTGAGATTGTTCCGGATCGAGAAACAAGAGAGTTCGGAGCGGCGGATGGTCGGGTTGAGGACGTATGGCGGTCAACCGTGCGGATAAGGTGGGTCGATTCTGGGTGGTCACTTGGTGGTAGGAGTCATGAGGGTGCTAGGCCTAGGTTTAGGTAACCATCGTATGAGTTCGTGGATATGTTCGACCAAGAATCGGATCGTAAAGGCCGGGAATGGCCTTAAAGGAATTTGAGGCTAGTAAGATGACCAAGTTTGGAGGTTGTGACTCCAGAGATTTTGAAGCTGGCGATGGTGAAGTATGATGCATTATACTAGAAAGAGTTCAAGTGTTAGAAGAAGTCTGACAGTGAGGAAAGAAATGAACGTGTGTTAGCAGAATAAAGAGATCATTTTGTTGTGAAGTGCAGATGCGAAGGGAGTATCCTTTAGACCAGGGTGGGAGCTTTTGTAATGCTAGAGGTGATTTCTCGTGGACTTGGGTTAAGTATTTTTCGCGTGTGTTATTTTGTGGCCAGGCGTGGCATTGGCAACTTGTTTAAGTTAAGAAGAACTTTATCGTTATCCGTCTTGAGAAGGAACATTCGGGACGAATGTTTCTAAGGAGGGGAGAATGTTATACCAGTATTTCGAATATATGCGTAGGCGTGCGTGCAAAGTTTTAGCCTTAAGTAGGCAAGGGTCGAAATATTTGTGCAGTACCAAAAGAATTGTTTCAGTGAAGCGTTTTCCAAACTGCGAAGGGAAAAATCGACTATGTCATTTATTATTTTTGCGGATTTTCAGAGATAAAATATTTTGGACCAACGAGAGGGTGACACTTGTCACCCTCAGTGGGCAACAAATTGAAGACTCTTGTACGTTTTTGTGCCTTTCTTTTAGTCAAGGGTTAGGTAGGATATTTTGTGTAGTAGATGGATAAGGACACGTGGATAAATCGTCACCCTACACTTGCACACCACTTGTCTTGATCTTTGCCCTTGGTTGTCTATAAATACCCCTTGGTTGAAGACTTCTTCATCCACAAAATGTTTTCTAAGTCTTGAAATCCTCCCTTCTTGTGTAGTTCTCGTCCAAGTCTTCCTCCCCCTTTGTGAGGCCTTTTTGGTAGAAAGGTACCCACTCCTAGGGGTCTTGCGAAACCTACCCCCTCCTAGTGGTGTTGTTCTCGTAAAAATACACCCTCCCCCTCTTGGTAGAAAAGTATTCTCCAAGTGTTGTTACTATTCCCCAATACTTTAGCCCCAATACCTTGTAGTACTTTCCAAAGTTACCTCTATCGTAGAGGCAGAAAATACTACTATACTTCCCTTGATCACTCGCGAAACCTTAAGGAAAAATCTTCATAGCAGGTTGAAGTATTAAGAAGAAGTTCGTAGAACTTCTAAGGGTAGTTTAGTGCGGGTTGGGCCTTGGAATAGGAGCTAAGCGTTGCTCGGGATCGACATTAAAACTTGGATAATTTTGGGCTTATCGAGGTAAATACTCTTGTCCTTCTATTGTAATTGGGAATTACATCGTAGTAGTATAGAATGAGTATAAGATACATAGAAGGATATTCTGAAGAGAATTGAGCGTAATAGAAGGATATTCTGAGAAAGAATTTAGCGAAATCACGTCGGAAGAATATTAAAGAAGAAAGTGATTTGTACTTACATGGGGTGTATTCTGATGAATTGTGTAGTTTGTGGGGTAGGAGGTGCTGCCCAATTTTCCGTAGAATAAGGAATCTGTATCTAGAATTATTCTCTGAGTAGTCTAGGCGTTGATAGACTTGTATGGCCGTTATAGGTTGAAATCTGCAAGTAGCGTATTCTACTCGAGAAGGGTGGAAAGGGCTAGCCGGATTCTGATGCTTTGGAGCTATTTGCTAATAGTCGATAATCGTCGCGAGGTATGTGATTCTTCCTATCCTCTTGAGCATGATATTTTAAAAGAATATATATATAGTGCGGTGAGCGTCGTGTGTTAAGCGAGCGTGGTTTTACTTGATGTCTTTTGACTTGAGTTTTAAATAATAAGAGTCTTGAAGTATTTCAAAAGAATTAAGAATCGCTTTTGAAAGAAGAGTAATACTTTTGAAAGAGTTATACTAGCTTTATGGGAAGTTAGGTATAACAACTTAAGAGAGATAAAAAGAATGGTTTATTGACTTTAGAAGTTAGAGACTTGATCTTAAAAGATAAGCGACTTGACTTAATTGAATTGATATGAATTTTGTTAAAAAGTGTGAAACCTCGTTCATGAGTAATGAGTACTTGGTTTTAAAGAATAATGTTTCTTGATTTGGAAATGAGAATAAGTATCGAGCAGACCACTGCGGCGTTAATAAAGGAAAATGTATTGACAAGTAAGTGATTATATTAAAACCGATGAAACCTCCATCTGCATAGAAGCTAAGATAAGACAAAATTGTATTACATTTCCTAGATCATGCATTTGTTTTAATAAGGATTGTTATAAACAAGAATAACCTACTCACACATAAGGCATATATTCGCAAATTGTTTTAAAGAGAATTATGTTATTAAGTGATTAAGACTATGAACTCTGAAACCTTTCGAAAATGAGAAACTTGGGTATTTGAAATTAGGCAAACTTGAACTTTGGGAAAGAATATTGTTACTTGACTTTAAGAAGGAAAGTGTTTTGGTTTAAAAAGAAGGGCATAATATTGCCTTAGTTGATTTTAAAAGGAAAACATGGCATTATCTTAATCTGTCTTAAAGAGCGTTTAAATGTTATGGTCAATTCTATCTGGCGTTCATGGGATGAGCAGGGAATGTATTTCACGACACGCGTTCGTGGGATGAGCAGAGAATGTATTCCATGCGATTCCACCTCGAGTCCCATGAGATGGGCGAGACATGTCACGATTCCTATCGAGTCCCGTGAGATGGGCGAGACATGTGCGATACCTATCGAGTCCCATGAGATGGGCGAGACATGTGCGATTTCTCGAGTCCCGTGAGATGGGCGAGACGTGTCTGCGATTCCTGTCGAGTCCCGTGAGATGGGCGAGACATGTCGCGATTTCTATCGAGTCCCATAAGATGGGCGAGACATGTCACGATTCCTGCTCGAGTCCCGTGAGATGGGCGAGACATGTCGCGATACCTATCGAGTCCCGTGAGATGGCGAGAGACATGTCGCGATACCTGCTCGAGTCCGTGAGATGGGCGAGACATGTCGCGATTTCTCGAGTCGTGAGATGGGGTGAGGCGTGTGCGATTTCTATCGAGTCCCGTGAGATGGGCGAGACATGTCACGATTCTATCGAGTCCCATGAGATGGGCCGAGACATGTGCGATTTCTATCGAGTCCCGTGAGATGGGCGAGACATGTGCGATTTCTATCGAGTCCCGTGAGATGGGCGAGACATGTATTCCACACGATTGCACCTCGAGTCCATGAGATGGGCCGAGACATGTTACACGTATCACCTAACTTATACCTAAACTGACGGCAGTGAGGAAGGAGTTCCACGGGCATGAGGGATGACTTTACGGGCGTGAGTCCCTGACTTGACATGTTGTTTTATGTTGCACTGTAGTTTTGTTATCATACATGTCTCTGTTTATTTTAGTATTATGATTTCATTCTGATATTTTTGATTTCACATACTTGGTACTGTTGTCTTGACCTCCTTGAGGGCTGTGTTCATCTGCATGAGTAGAGTACACGGTTGTTGATCCTCGCTCGTAGGATCCTGATTCGGCATATTAGGAAGCTCCGTTTCTCGGAGGCTTATCTTTTGGTATGTTTCCTGAGTTGTAGGTTCTTGTACATTCGAGGGGTATGGCGGGCCTGTCCGTCATAGGTATTATTACATTCTTAAGTGCAGTAGTAATGTTGTGGCGAGTTTGTAAATGGGGATATAGCGTTCAAAGTTTTATTATATATACGTGCGAAAGCGATATTTTCATGGATAAAGCTGTTTCATTTTAAAATCGTTTCATGTCTTATTTTATATTAAGTGATTACTACGATGTATGACTACTTGGGTGCCGGGTAAGGCACGATCCAGGCGGGTTGGTCGTGACAATGGCCTCGCGTCTAAAGTTTCTACGTATAAAACTCTAAGGGTCACACTTTCCCTGTCCCCAAACTTACCCTTCTAACTAACCATGTTTTCTAAACATAATTTTAGCATAATTCTATTTGAACATAATACTTAGCATTTCATCAAATCATCAACGCATACTAGTCTCTAGAGGGGTAAGAATATACCTGTAGCATCTGCTTCATTTTCCCTTAGTCGCTCTAATCATAATCCTGCCCTGCCGGGCGCATAGCTATAGAAGGCGATGAACACGCTTGCGACCGGTAGGCTGCGTCATTCTACTGTATCCCTCATACAGGGCGGTCCCTCGTCATATGGCCACGACGGCGCGGTGAAACAAGCACCGATGAAGACGACACTCCCGGGATGGCGTTTGCGCGTCGTGCACGAGAAAGCATGAACCAGTGGTGGAACCCGTATGCACAGTGAACGAAGCCACGGAGCTCGACCGGCTCGAATACCGAACATCACGAAGGCGTGGAGGACCACTCTGGCGGAGTGCATAACTAACTTTCTTGCTTGGCGGTTCGCCTCGAAAGTTACCAAAGGACCCTGCTGTTCTGGCCCTCTTCTGCTGATCTCGATCATTCCGTCGACCTCTCCGCTCCTCACATCCCAGTGCATAAGCCTGCATGCGGGCAATGTTCATGCCCGGCTGAAGAGCTACACCCGAACAAGCCTCTGCCAGTAGTCGTCGAGCGGTGGCGTGGCGGTGCACTCGTCCTCCATGTCGGCTACCAATGCGGGGATGTGCAGAGCTAATGAGTCAAACTCCACATTGTACTCCCGAGCCGTGCGCGGTGCGCCTCAGCGTCAAAAATATGTCGGCGAGCCCTTCTCATATGTGGAGGCAAGAAATGTGCAGAAATGCTCCACGAGAACTTCGTCATCACGGTGGAAGTGCATACTCTCCCGGGACAGCTCAAGCGAATCAAACGATCATTGCGGTATCCGCGGCCGTCACGAACCTAAGACCACCGACTCGGTCTCGAAGCCTTGATCACTCTCATGATCGCATGTAGCTGTCGAATGAACTCTGCGGATCATCCTCGGGCCTCGACGTAGAACTACGGCGGGCTCTGACTCGAAAGTCCGTAACCTCAAACTATCCGATCTCGGGTGAACCGTGGGTACTCTGGGCTCTGCGTCGCCTATCCTCGTGTCTTGCCACTATCACGGCGATAAGCGGGCCGTCTCTTTGTACCCGACTCCTGCTCCGGTGTGGGTGGAGGCTCAGTCTTGTGGTCTCGGCGACCAGCTGCTGCGGCCTAAATCTTCTAGAAATTTGGCGTCGCCAAAACTCGTCGTCTGAAGCACTATCTCGGGTAATGGCCAGGGCTGCGCCCGTACTCCTCTGTATCCTACTAGCGTCTCCTCGGCCTTGCCTATCTGGGCGGGTTGCCTTGCGGAGCATAAGCGGTAAAAGCGAAATACGTCGGAGGGTCGACATAACACGGCTCTAAGGCCTGCCACGACCCGTTCGGGCGTGGTGGTGCCTACCGAGCACCCTAGTGATACAACATCTGAGAAAAACCAGCGGAAATAAAACATAAACATGAAACAAGAGATATGATAAATAATCAGGACAACCAAAACAGTTGCCTTACGTATATATACGTAAAAAACCGACGATTATCATTTTACAAATTACGCCTGGCAGTACTACAGACCTCTAAGAATGTAACAATACCTATGTGGGACGGGGCCCGCCATACCACGAATGTACAGAACCTCTGACTCGGAAACATGCGAAAAGATAAGCCTCGGAGAAAGCGGGCTTGTCTGTTGAGCTGTGATCACATGGCGAGGATCGACAAGCGGTGTACCTCGCGTGGCATGAGCGGCCCCGAAGGAGATCGATACAACGGTACCAAGTATGTGGCGAAAATCGTAAATGAAATCATAACGATCTAAAATAAAATAGGAGACATGTATGATAACAAAACTACGATTCATAAGCGATCATGTCAAGTCGAGGACTCGCCCTCAAAGTCGTCCACCGTGCGTGGAACTCCTTCCGCATTCTTGGCGATCTAGGTATAAGTCATGTGATATGTGTAACATGTCTCGGCCCGTCATGGACTCGAGGTGGAATCGTGTGGAATACGTGTCTCGGCCCGTCTCATGGGACTCGATAATGTCGCAGCGTGTCTCGGCCCGTCTCGTGGGACTCGATAGAAATCGCACGTGTCTCGGCCCGTCTCGTGGGACTCGATAGAAATCGCACATGTCTCGGCCCGTCTCATGGGACTCGATAGAAATCGCACGTGTCTCGGCCCGTCTCGTGGGACTCGATAGAAATCGCCTGATCTCGGCCCGTCTCGTGGGACTCGATGAAATCGCCATGTCTCGGCCCGTCGTGGGACTCGATGAAATCGCACATGTCTCGGCCCGTCTCATGGGACTCGATGAAATCGGATGGAATACATTCGAGTTCATCCGTGAGCAGCGGTGTCGCATGAAGTACATTCGGTCCGTCTCATGGACTCGGTATCGAATCGGTGAAATACATTCCCGGTTCGTCCGTGAGCAGCGGTGTCGTGTAATGTAACATCTAAGCGCTCTTTTAAGGATTAAGATAATACCATATTTTCCTTTTAAAACAACTAAGGTAACATTATGCCGCCTGTTTTAACCAAAACAATTTTCTTTTTAAAGTCAAGTAACAACCTTCTTTTCCAAAAGTTCAAGTTTGCTAACTTGAATATTCGTATCTCTTATTTTCGAAAGGTTTCATAGTTCATAGTATTAATCATTTAATAACATAATTCTCCTTTTTAAAACAGTTGAGTAGTATATGCCGTTTGTGTGAGTAGGTTATTCTTGATTATAACAATCTCATTAAAGCAGCCATGATCTAGGAAATGTAATATCATTTGTCTAATCTTAAGCTTACATGCGGATGGAGGTTTCTACTGGTTTTAATAATACTTTATTAGTCAATACATTTCCCTTTATTAACGTTGCTGTGGTTTGTTCGATACTTATTCTCATTTCCGAAATCAGTAAAACATTATTCCTTTTACAAACCAAGTACTCATTTCTCACGAATGAGGTTTCACACTTTTTAACAAAATTCATATCAGTTCAATTAAGTCAAGTCTCTTATCTTTTGAGATCAAGTCTCTTAACTTCTAAAATCAATAACCCATTCTTTTTATCTTTCTTAAGTCGTTATACCTAACTTCCCATAAAGCTAGTATAACTCTTAAGCTTTTAAAACCAAGTGTTACTCTTCTTTCAAAAAGTTTCTTAATTACGAAATACTTCAAGATTAACATTATTCGGGCTTAAGTCAAAAGACATTGCCGTAAAGCTACGTTCGATTAACACGTCGTCTACCGTACTATATATATATATACTTTTAAAATATCATGCTCAAAGTATAGGAAGAATCACATACCTCGCGACGATTATCATTATTAGCAAATAGCTCCAAATCATGTCCAGGCTAGCCACTTTCCGCGCCGAGTAGAATACGCTACTTGCGATCTTGAACCTATCACGGTCGTATAAGTCTATCAGCGTATAGACTATCTTGTAGAATACTTCTAGATCTGATTCCTTGTTCTCGGAAAATTGGGCTGACTTCCCTACAGCCAAACTACACAAGTCTCTGTAAATATAGTCGTATGTAAATGCAGTTCAATCTTAACTGCTTTAATATCCTTACGATGTGATTTGATTCAATATTCTTACGTAATATCCTTCTATTATAGTTCAATTCTCTTCTATGTGTCTTATATACATTTCTATACTACTACAGTATGTAATTTCCAATTACACTAGAAGGATAGGATTATTTACCTCGATAAGCCCAAAATTATCCAAGTTTAATGTCGATCCTGAGCAACGTTTAGCTCCTAACCCGTGTGCTCCAACCCGCTCCAAACAACCCTTAGAAGTTCTAACCAACTTCTACTCAAATACTTCAACCATCTATGAAGATTTCCTTAGGGTTTCGTTTAGTGGCTAAAGGAAGTATAATAGTATTTCTGGGCTTTTAGTATAGGTATAACCTTGGAATACTACAAGGTATTTGGGACAAGGTATTTTGGAATAGTAACAATACTAGCAGAATACTTTTCTACCAAGGGGGTATTTCGAAAACAACTAGGCAAAGGGGGTTGGTAGGGCCTCACAAAGGGGAGGAGCTCTTGGGCGAGAGCTTTGCTAAGAGGAGGATTTTTAGACTAGGAAATGTCTAAGTGTGGATGAAGAAGTTCATCAACTAAGCGGGGTATTTATAGGCCAACCAATGGCCAAGATCAAGACAAGTGGTAGGCAAGTGTAGGGTGGGGATTTGGACAAGTGTAAATGGGTCCCACTTGCTCATCAACTACACAAAATATCCCAAAATATCTACCTAATCCTTGACTAAAAACAAGGCAAAAAAGCGTGCAAGGAATGCCCTTTGCCGTCCACTTTTGAGGTGACACATGTCACCCTCCGTTAATCGAAAATATTTCATCTCTCGGAAAAATCCATAAAAATTATAAATGACATAGCGGAATTTTCCCGCCATAAGTTGGAAAGCGTTTACGTCGGAAAAGCGACTATTTTAGCTAGTTGTGCACAAATTTCGCCACTTTGCCTACTTAAGGCTTAAACTTTTGTCGTCGCCCTCACGTACATACTCTGGAAATCTGAGGTATAACATTCTCCCTCGCCAGAAACATTCGTCGAATGTTCCTTCTCAGACGGATAACGATAAAGTTCCTCTCGGCTTAAACAAGTTGCCAATGCCACGCTGGTCATAAAAAATAATACAGCGCAAATATTCATCCCAAGTCAGAAATCATTCCTACATCACAAAAGCTTTCACCTGGTCTAAAGGATCTCCTTGGCATCTTCACTTCACAACAAAATGATCTATTTTATTACGCTAACACACGTTCACTTTTTCCCTTACTCGTACCGCTTCTCGAACCTTTGGAACTCTTTCTAGTATCGTACCATACTTCAATCGTACCGGTTTCCAAAATCTTTGGAGTCACTTCAAACTTGGTCATCTTACTAGCCTCAAATTCCCTTAAGGCCATTCCCGGCCTTTACGATCCGATTCTTGGTCGAACATATCCACGAACTCATACGATGATTACCTAAACCTGGGCCAAGCACCCTCGTGACCCTACCAACTGGCGGGACCACACAGGACTGACCCCACCACAATACAGGCCGCGGGTTAACCCGCGATACGTCCTCAACCCGACCCGCTATCGTGCCAAACATTTGTTCCCCCGATCCGGAACAATCTCACGAATCAAGTCAGGAAAACCTAGTGGTCTTCTTAGTTCAACTACCCTCTTTCATTTCATACCACTCAGGGACTTATCATACAAATATATCCCACGCATACTATGCACTCTGATAAAGGTCAACACAAACATAAATCTTTTACTCAAGATGGCCTCGCATCTAAGGTCTCTACGTATAAAACTCTAAGGCTCACACTTTCCACGCCCCAAACTTACCCATCAACTAACCATGTTTCTAAACACAATTTTTAACATAATGCTATCAGAACATAATATAGCATTTCATCATATCATCAGCGTATACTAGTCTACAGAGGGTAAGAATATACCGTAGCATCTGCTTCATTTTCCGCCGTCGCTCTAATCATAATCATGCCTGCCCAGTGCATAGCTATAGAAGGCGATGAACCTTCCTTGACCGTGGCGTGTCATTCTACGTATTCCTCCTTCAGGGCAGTCCCTCGTCACATGGCCAGCGGCGCGAGTGAAACAAGCACGATGAAGGCGACACTCCCGGGATGGCGTTTGTCGCATCGTGCACTGAGAAAGCATGAACATTGGATAGAACCCGTATACTGTGAACGGAAGCCTGGAGCTCGACCAACTCGAATACCACAGACATCACGAAGGCGTGGAGGACCACTGCATCTTGGCGGAGGTACATAACTAACCTCCTGCTGAGGCGGTTCGCCTCGAAAGTTACCAAAGGACCCCGCTATTCTGGCCCTCTTCTGTTGATCTCGGTCATTTCGTCGACCTCTCCGCTCCTCATAGCCAAGTGCATAAGCCTGTATGCGGGCAATGTCCATGCCCGGCTGAAGAGCTACACCTGAACAAGCCTCTGCCAAGTAGTCATCAAGCCGGTGGCGTGGCGGTGCACTCTGTCCTCCATGTCGGCTGCGATGCGGGGCGTGCGAGCTAATGAGTCAAACTCCACATTGTACTCCCGAACCGTGCATGCCATGCGCCTCAGCGTCAAAAATCGCCGGCCGAGCCCTTCTCATATGTGGAGGCAAGAAATGTGCAAGAAATGCCCACGAGAACTTCGTCATCACGGTGGAAGTGCATACTCTCCCGGGATAGCTCGCGAATCAAACGGTCATTGCGGTATCCGCGGCCGATGCGAACCTAAGACCACCGACTTGGTCTCTGAAGCCTTGATAACTCTCATGATCCGCTGTAACTGTTGAATGAACTCCTGTGGATCATCCTTAGGCCTCGACCCGTAGAACTCTAGTGGGCTACAACTCAGAAAGTCCGTAGCCTCAAACTATCCGATCTAGGGTGAACCATGGGTACTACTGGAACTGCTGCGTCCAGCCTATCCTCGTGCCTTGCCACTATCCTGGCAAATAATTGGGCCATCTCCTTGTAACCCATCTCCTCTGCTCGGTGTGGGGTGGAGGCTCAGTCTTGTGGTCTCGTGACCCTGCTGCGGCTCTAAACTCTCTTTGGAAATTGGCGGCGTCGCAAAACTCGCCGTCTGAGCACTATCTCAGTCTTGGCGGGCTGCGCCCCGTACTCCTCTGTATCCTACTAGCGGCTCCCGGTGCCTTACCCATCTGGGCGGGTTGACTTGCGCGAGCATAGCGGTAAAAGCGAAATCGTCGGAGGGTCGACATAACCTGACTCTAAGGCGCGATCTCGGAATGATAATAATGGAAACCAATCCTAAATGTCTTGCGACCTCACGATTATAGATGTGGTGCCTGACACCGCGATAATCAAGACTCTACTAGACACGGTCTGTAGACACTTTCCGAGGATTAACTGCTCTAATACCACTTTTGTCACGATCCGTTCGTGCGTGGTGATGCCTTACCGGGCACCTAGTGATCTGACATCAAAGAAAAACCAGCGGAAATAAAACATAAACATGAAACAAGAGATATGATAAATAAACAGGCCAACCAAAACAGTTGCCTTCTGTATATATACATAAAAAAACCCGAACAGTTATCATTTTTACAAATTCTGCCCACAACAGTACTACAGACCTCTAAGAATGTAACAATACCTATGACGGGACAGGGCGCCGTACCACGAATGTACGAGAACCTACTGACTCGGGAAACATGCCAAAAGATAAGCCTCGGGAAAGCGGAGCTTCCCAATCTGTTGGCTTGTGATCCTATGGCGGATCGACAGCGGTGTACCTCTACACTGCGGCATGACGCGGCCCAGGAGGTCGGTCTGGCAGTACCAAGTATGTGGCGAAAAATCACGTAAATGAAATCATAACGATCTAAAATAAAGCAGGAGACATGTATGATAACAAAACTACGATTCATAAGCGATCGTGTCAAGTCGGGGACTCGCGCCTCAAAGTCATCCCTCGTACGTGGAACTCCTTCCGCCATGCCGTGATCTAGGTATAAGTCATGTGATCGTGTAACATGTCTCGGCCCGTCTCATGGACTCGAGGTGGAATCGTGTGGAATACATGTCTCGGCCCGTCATGGGACTCGATAGGAATCGCGCGTGTCTCGGCCCATCTCATGGGACTCGATAGAAATCGCACATGTCTCGGCCCGTCTCATGGGACTCGATAGAAATCGCACATGTCTAGGCCCGTCTCATGGGACTCGATGAAATCGCACGTGTCTCGGCCCGTCTCATGGGACTCGATAGAAATCGCGCGTGTCGGCCCGTCGTGGGACTCGATAGAAATCGCACGTGTCTCGGCTCATCTCATGGGACTCGATAGAAATCGGATGGAATACATTCGGTTCATCCATGAGCAGCGGTGTCGCATGAAGTACATTCGGTCTATCTCATGGACTCGATGTCGAATCGGGTGAAATCATTCGGTTAAATCCCGTGAGCAGCGGTGTCGTGTAACACAACATCTAAGCGCTCTTTTAAGGCAGTTAAGATAATACCATATTTTCCTTTTAAAACAACTAAGGTAACATTATGCCATACTGTTTTAACCAAAACACTTTCCTTTTTAAAGTCAAGTAACAACCTTAACTTTTCCAAAAGTTCAAGTTTGCCTAACTTGAATATTCGTATCTCTTATTTTTGAAAGGTTTCATAGTTCATAGTATTATTCATTTAATAACATAATTCTCCTTTTAAAGCAGGTTGAGTAGTATATGCCTTTTGTGTGAGTAGGTTATTCTTGATTATAACAATCTCATTAAAGCGACCATGATCTAGGAAATGTAATATCATTTTGTCTAATCTTAGCTTACATGCGGATGGAGGTTTCTCTTGGTTTTAATAATACTTTATTAGTCAATACATTTCCACTTTATTAGCTTTCTTTGTGGTTTGTTCGATACTTATTCTCATTTAAATCGGTAAAACATTATTCCTTTTACAAACCAAGTACTCATTTCTCACGAATGAGGTTTCACACTTTTAACAAAATTCATATCGAGTTCAATTAAGTCAAGTCTCTTATCTTTTGAGATCAAGTCTCTTAACTTCTAAAATCAATAACCCATTCTTTTTATCTTTCTTAAGTCGTTATACCTAACTTCCCATAAAGCTAGTATAACTCTTAGCTTTTAAAACCAAGTGTTACTCTTCTTTCAAAAGGTTTCTTAATGTACGAAATCTTGAAGATCTTATTATTCGGGCTTAATTCAAAAGACATTGCAGTAAAGCTACGTTCGATTAACACGTCGTCTAGTACTATATATATATATACTTTTAAAATATCATGCTCGAGTATAGGAAGAATCACATACCTCGCGGCGATTATCACTATTAGCAAATAGCTCCAAATCATGTCGGCTAGCCACTTTCCACCGCCGGTAGAATCGCTCTTGCGATCTTGACCTATCACGGTCGTATAAGTCTATCAGCGTCTAGACTATCTTGTAGAATACTTCTAGATCTGATTCTTTGTTCTACGGAAAATTGGCGACACTTCCCTACGCCAAACTACCAAGTCTCTTTGTAAATACGGTCACATGTAAATGCAGTTCAATCTTAACTTCTTTAATATCCTTACGATGTGATTTGATTCAATATTCTTACGTAATATCCTTCTATTACAGTTCAATTCTCTTCTATGTGTCTTATATACATTTCTATACTACGTTATGTAATTTCCAATTACACTAGAAGGATAGGATTATTTACCTCGATAAGCCCAAAATTATCCAAGTTTAATGTCGATCACGAGCAGCGTTTAGCTCACAACGTGCGCTCGACCCGCTCAAACAACCCTTAGAAGTTCTAACCAACTTCTGCTCAAATACTTCAACCATACATGAAGATTTCCTTAGGGTTTCGTTTAGTGGCTAAAGGAAGTATAATAGTATTTACGGGCTTTTAGTATAGGTATAACCTTGGAATACTACAAGGTATTTGGGCGAGGTATTTTGGAATAGTAACAATACTAGGAGAATACTTTTCTACCAAGGGGTATTTTACGAAACAACTAGGCAAGGGGTGGGGTTGGTAGATGGCCTCACAAAGGGGAGGAGCTCTTGGGCGAGAGATTTGCTAAGAGGAGGATTTTTAGACTAGGAAATGTCTAAGTGTGGATGAAGAAGTTCATCGACTAAGGGGGTATTTATAGGCCAACCAATGGCCAAGATCAAGACAAGTGGTAGGCAAGTGTAGGGTGGGGATTTGGACAAGTGTAAGTGGGTCCCACTTGCTCATCAACTACACAAAATATCCCAAAATATCTACCTAATCCTTGACTAAAACAAGGCACAAAAAAGCGTGCAAGGAATGCCGCTGCGTCCACTTTTGAGGTGACACGTATCACCTCCCGTTAATCAAAAATATTTCATCTCTCGAAAAATCCTCAAAAATTATAAATGACATAGCGAATTTTCCCTTCGCAAAGTTTGGAAAAGCGTTTAGTCGGAAAGCGACTCTTTTAAGCTAGTTGTGCACAAATTTCGCCACTTTGCCTACTTAAGGCTTAAACTTTTATCGTCGCCTCGTACATACTCTGGAAATACGGGTATAACGCGCGATCTCGAATGAGAAGAAATGAAACCAATCCTAAATGTCCTGCTGACCTCACGATTATAGATGTGGTGCACAACACAGCGATAATCGAGACTACTAGACGATGCGTAGACACTTTAGAAAGGATTAAGCGCTCGATACCACTTTTGTCACGACCCGATCCGGGCGTGGTGAGTGCCTGCGGGCACCCAGTAGTCATACATCAGTGTAATCGTGGAATATAAAAACAAGACATGAAACAATTATAGAATGAGCAGTTTATCCGTGAAAATATCACGCTTTACTATATATATAATAAAACTTGAGCAGTTACATCCCGTTTACAAACCTTCCACAGCAGTACTACAAACCTCTAAGAATGTAACAACACCTATGGCGGGACGGGGCCCGCCATACCACGAATGTACAAGAACCTACAACTTGGGAAAAATACGAAAGATAAGCCTCGGGAAAGCGGAGCTTCCAATCTGTTGGCTGTGATCCTATGGCGAGGATCAACAACCGATGTACCTCTACTGCGGCATGAGCGCGGCCCCGAAGGAGAGTCGATCAACAGTACCAAGTATGTGGCCCGAAAAATCACGTAAATGAAATCATAACGATGCAAATAAAGCAGGATCGTGTATGATAACAAAACTACGATTCACCACATAAAAGCGGTCATGTCGCAGCGGGACTCGCGCCAAAGTCATCCCTCGTGCGTGGAACTTCTTCCTCACCCGTGATCTAGGTATAAATCGTGTGATCGTATAACATGTATCGGCCCGTCCGTGGGACTCGAGGTGGAATCGTGTGGAATCGTGTCTCGGCCCGTCTCGTGAGACTCGATAGGAATCGTATGGAATACGTGTCTCGGCCCGTCTCGTGGGACTCGATAGGAATCGTGCATGTCTCGGCCCGTCTCATGGGACTCGATAGGAATCGTACATGTCTCGGCCCGTCTCGTGGGACTCGATAGGAATTGTACGTGTCTCGGCCCGTCTCATGGGACTCGATAGGAATCGTATGGAATACGTTCCCGTTCATCCATGAGCAGCGGTGTAAATGAAATACATTCGGTTCATCCGTGAGCAGCGGTATAAATTGACCATAACATTTAAGCGCTCTTTTAAGGCAGTTAAGATAATACCATGTTTTCCTTTTTAAAATCAACTAAGGCAATATTATGCCCTTCTTTTTAAACCAAAACACTTTCATTCTTAAAGTCAAGTATGAACATTCTTTTCCAAAAGTTCAAGTTTGCCTAATTTCAAATACTCAAGTTTCTCATTTTGAAAGGTTTAGTAGTTTATAGTCTTAATCACTTAATAACTTAATTCTCTTTTAAAACAATTTGAGTAACATATGCCTTATGTGTGAGTAGGTTATTCTTGTTTATAACAATCCTTATTAAAGCATCCATGATCTAGGAAATGTAATATCATTTTGTCTCGTCTTAACACATGCGGATGGAGGTTTCTCTTGGTTTTAATAATACTTAATTAGTCAATACATTTCCGTTATTAATTTGCGGTGGTTAGTTCGATACTTATACGATTTCGGAATCGATAAAACATTATTCCTTTTAAAACCAAGTACTCATTACTCACGAATGAGGTTTCACACTTTTAACAAAATTCATATCAATTCGATTAAGTCAGTAAACATCTTTTAAGATCAAGTCTCTTAACTTCTAAAGTCAATAAACCATTCTTTTATCTCTCTTAAGTCGTTATACCTAACTTCCCATAAAGCTAGTATAATTCTTAAGCTTTTAAAACCAAGTATTACTCTTCTTTCAAAAGCGATTCTTAATTCTTTTGAAATACTTGAAGATTCTTATTATTTAAAACTCGAGTCAAAAGACATCGGAGTAAAACCACGTTGATTAACACACGTCGTCTACGGTACTATATATATTCTTTTAAAATATCATGCTCGAGAGGATAGGAAGAATCACATACCTGCGGCGATTATCATTATTAGCAAATAGCTCCAAAATCTTTGTAATCCTGCTAGCCTTTTCCACCTTGGAGTAGAATACGCTACTCGCGATCTTGACCTATAACGATCATATAAGTCTATCAGCGTCTAGACTACTCGATAGAATAATTCTGAATCTGATTCCTTATTCTACGGAAAATTGGGCAACACTTCCTGCAGTCAAACTACACAAGTCTCTTGTAAATCGGTCGCATGTAAGTCTGATTCGGTCTTCTTCTTTAATATTCTTACGATGTGATTTCAATTCAATTCTCTTCTCTTATACCATCCTCTATATATCTTATACTTATTTCTATACTACTACGATTATGTAATTTCCAATTCTGATAGAAGGACAAGAGTATTTACCTCGATAAGCCCAAAATTATCGAGTTAATATGTCGATCTGAGCAACGTTTAGCTCTATGCGAGCGCTCCAGTTCGCTCCAAGAAACCCTTAGAAGTTCTACACAACTTCTGTAACACTTTAACCGACTATGAAAATTTTCCTTGGGTTTTCGTTTTTGTGGTGAAGGAAGTATAATAGTATTTATGGGCTTTTAGTATAGGGTAACCTTGGAATGCTACAAGGTATTTGGGCGAGTATTTTGGAATAGTAACAATACTTGGAGAATACTTTTCTACCAAGGGGTATTTTCGAAAACAACTTAGGAAAGGGAGGGGTTTCGGCGAGGCCTCACAAAGGGGGAGGAGCTCTTGGGCGAGAGCTTTGCTAAGAGGAGGATTTTAGACTTGGAAAAATGATTTGTGGATGAAGAAATCCTTGACTAAGGGGGTATTTATAGGCCAATCAATGGCCAAGATTAAGGCAAGTGGAGGGCAAGTGGAGGTGGAGATTTGGACAAGTGTTGTGTGGGTCCCACTTGCTCATCTACTACACAAAATATCACAAAATATCTACCTAATCCTTGACCAAAAGAAGGCAAAAAAGCGTGCCAAGTTAGTCCATTTTTCCGCCCACTTGACCCTCTCGTTGGTCAAAATATTTCATCTCTCGGAAAAATCCGCAAAAATTATGAATGTTGCAACCGTATTTTCCCTTCGCAAAGTCGAGCGTTTACGTCGGAAAAGCGATTCTTTTAAGCTAGTTGTGCACAAATTTACTTTAATGCCTACTTAAGGCTAAAAACTTTTATGCGTGCGCCCTCGCGTACATACTGCGGAAATCACGGGTATAACACATAACCTGGCTCTAAGGCACGATCTCGAATGAGAAGAATGAAACCAATCCTAAATGTCCTGCGACCTCACGATTATAGATGTGGTGCACACATCGATAATCAAGACTCTACTAGACACGATGCATAGACACTTTCCGAGGATTAGCGCTCGATACCACTTTTGTCACGACCGATCCGGGCGTGTTGTGCCTACCGGGCACCTAGTGATACAACATCAGAGTAACCAGCGGAATATAAAACAAAACATGAAACAATACGAAGTGAAAAACAGTTTATCTGAGAAAAGTTGCATTTCGGCGTATATATATATATGTTTGAACAATTACATCCTTTTTACAAACCTGCCTGTGATACTCTGGACCTCAAGAATGTTATAACAACTATGGCGGGGACGGGGGCCGCCATACCACGAATGTACAAGAACCTACAACTCGGGAAGCATGCAAAAGATAAGCCTCGGAGAAGCGGAGCTTGTCTGTTGGCTTGTGATCACATGGCGAGGATCGACAAGCGGTGTACCTCTACTGCGGCATGACGCGGCCCGAAGGAGGTCGATCTGGCAATTACCGTGTATGTGGCGAAAATCGTAACGAAATCATAACAGTCTAAAACAAAACAGGAGACATGTATGATAACAAAACTACAGTTCACAACATAAAAGCAGTCATGTCAAGTCAGGGACTCACGCCCTCAAAGTCATCCCTCATGCCCGTGAAACTCCTTCCTCACTGCGCGATCTAGGTATAAATCGTATGATAATCGTATAACGTGTCTCGGCCCGTCATGGACTCGGTGTCGGATCGTATGGAATACATTCGGCCCGTCATGGACTTGGTATAGAATCGTGTGGAATACATTCGGTTCATCCATGAACTTCGGTATCGTGTGAAATACATTCGGTTCATCCATAAACTTCGGTATCGTGTGAAATACATTCCGGTTCATCCCATGAACTTCGGTATCGTGTGAAATACATTCGGTTCATCCCGTGAAGCAGCGGTGTCGTGTGAAATACATTCGGTTCATCCCGTGAGCGCGGTGTCGAGTGAAATACATTCCCGGTTCATCCATGAGCAGCGGTGTCGAGTGGAATACATTCGGTTCATTCCATGAGCAGCGGTGTCGAGTGAAATACATTCGGTTCATCCGTGAGCGGTGTCGAGTGAAATACATTCGGTTCATCCGTGAGCGGTGTCGAGTGGAATACATTCGGTTCATCCCGTGAGCAGCGGTATAGAATCGACCATAACATTTAAGCGCTCTTTTAAGGCGATTAAGATAATACCATGCTTTCCTTTTAAATCAACTAAGGCAATATTATGCCTCCTTTTAAACCAAAACACTTTCCTTTTAAAGTCAAGTATGACATTCTTTTCCAAAAGTTCAAGTTGCCTAATTTCAAATACTCAAGTCTTTTAGTGTCACGACCGAACCGGGCGTGGTAGTGCCTTACCGGCACCACTAGTGATACAACATCGAGAAAATCGCGGAAATAAAAACATGAACATGAATTTAGAGACAAAATAAATAAGCAGCCGACCAAAGCGATTTGCCTTCATCATATATACATAAATACCCGAGCAGTTATCCTTTTTACAAACCACCTTGTGATTACTCTGAGACCTCTAAGAGTTTATACAACAACTATGGCGGACGGGGCCCGCCGTACACGAATGTACAAGAACCTCTGGACTCGGGTAACATGCGAAAGATAAGCCTCAGAAGAGCGGAGCTTCCCAACGCTGAAAGGTGATCCTAAGCGGGGATCGGCCGATGTACCTCACTGCGGCGTGAGCAGCCCGAAGGAGGTCGATCTGACGGTACCAAGTATGTGAAGCGTAAAATCATGGCGAAATCATAATAGTCTATAAGCGAGGCGGTATGATAGCAAACTACGATCTGCATACACATGATTATATCAATTCGGGGTCTCGCGCCCACATCAATCACGCGTGAGTACCTTCCTCGCTGCTGGCAGTCATGATATGATAACAACAAGATAGCAATCCAAATGGGAGCATACGTGCGCTACGCGTCGTGTCGGTATGTCGAAAGGAACAAATAAGACAACATTCCAAATGGGAAGCATGCGTGCGCTACGCATCGTGTCGATGAGTCGAAGGAAACGATAAGGCGACATTCCAAATGGAAGCATACCCGTGCGCTACGTCGTGTCGATATGTCAAAGGAAACAATAAGCAACAAGCGGTAATCAAAGTGGAAGCATGCGTGCGCTACGCGTCGTGTCGATATGTCAAAGTGATTTAACAAAGTAACACTATCAGCGAGGAGCGTGCGAGTGGAATTTCGTCCTGCAGACGCGTCAGTAAGTTCTCAACAAGTCAACCGACCCTCGTGAGAGCGGTAGTATAGAAACACAATCTTTGCACAACAAAGGCTATCACGACAAGCATAGGCAAGTTATACACAACTCAAAGTACTTTCGTTTTATGCGAAAGTCGGGTTTTAACCACTAAAGTACTACGTCACGTTAAATTCCTTTTAAAGAGAGCTAATCCTTTTCTAAAAGTCACGATACGTAGTATAAAAATAGAGTGACTTATATCTTTTAAGTAAACCAAAACAACTTCCATACTTTCCTTTTTAAAACCAAATTAAAATGACACCATGCCTTCTTTTTTTGACCAAAACACTTTTCTTTTTAAAGTCGAGTTACCACATTAAAACGATGATAAAACCTTTCTTTTGTTTTCATAAGGTCGTTATAACCAACTTCCCATAAAGTTGTTATACATATGTTTTAAACCATTTAAGACAACACAATGCCTTTCTTTTCCTAAAGTTCGGTTTGCCTAATTTCAAATACACAAGTCTCTTTTTGAAAAGTTCATAGTTGATGTCTTAATCTCTTTTAAAACAATTGAGTAACATATGCCTTAGGCGAGTAGCTTATTCTTGTTCATAATCAATCTTATTAGCAGCCATGATCTAGAAATGTAATATCATTTTGTCTCATCTTAGCTTACATGCGGATGGAGGTTTCTCTGGTTTTAATAATACTTAATTATTCAATACATTTCCCTTTATTGACTGCGGTGGTTTGTCGATACACATTACGGTTTCGAAATCGATAAAACATTATTCCTTCCAAAACCAAGTACTCATTACTCACGAATGAGGTTTCACACAAACATCCATATTAAGTCAAGTCTCTTAACTACAAACTATTAAACCGTTCTTTTTATCTCTCTTGGCGTTACCTAACTTTTCATAAAGTGGTATAACTTTTATGTTTTCAAACCAAGTATACACTTCTTCCAAAAAGGTTTCTTAATCTCTTAGAATACTTGAGTTCTTTTACATCAAGTCGGTTATAAGTCAAATCAGTTATCTTTTAAAAACCACAAAGCATTTCTCGTTTACATAGAAATTTGTTATAACTAACTTCCCGTAAAGCCGTTATAACACTTTATGTTTAAAGGCAATCAAATACATTTAACACGTATGCGTCTAGTACTACATAGTTATACACATATCATGCTAGAGCAGATAGGAAGAGGTTCACATACCTCGCGGCAGTATCGACTAATAGCAAAGCGCTCCAGTACCTCAAGCCGCTGCTACACTCTCGGTCAAGCGGATCACTCCACACGTAGTACTACAACCTATAGAGGCCACAAAGCGCCTATTAATATCTTTTAGATCCCAGCGTAGAATATTCTCACGAGAAAATTCGGCCTCCCCGCATAGCGGCGTAAATCTCCTCTATCGGTAGGCTGCCAAGCCAACCGGGGTTAACTACGTCTAACGGGCGTGTACAATTCTACTACGGTAATGCTACACAAGTCTCATGTCTGATCTATGTAATTCTGATTCGGTTCTCTTCTTTAAATTCGGGCTTAAGTCGCGAAGCATTGCAGTAAGTATTAATCGAGCTTAAGTCAAAAGACATTGCGCACAATTATAATGTTCAGTTCTATATATAGTATACTTCAACTATATATTCCTACAACATGTAATTTCCAATTACAATAGAAGGTCAAGTGTTTACCTCGATAAGCCCAAAATTATCCGAGTTTAAATGTCGATCTGAGCGAGGTTTAGCTCTGCTCAGTGCGCTCAGGCCGCTCCAACCAACCCTTAGAAGTTCTAACCAACTTCTGCTTATAACTTCAACTACGGGTGAAGATTTGCTTAGGGTTTCGTTTTGTGGTGAGGAAGTATAATAGTATTTTAGGCTTTTGTAAAAGTGTAACTTTGGGAATACTACAAGGTATTTGGGCCAAGGTATTTGGACATTATAACACTACTAGGAGAGTATTTCTCTACCACAAAAGGGGTGTATTTATACGAGACAACAAGGCTAGGGGGGGGGTACCCCTCGGCTAGGAGCACCTGAGGGGAGGGAGGCCCTCGGCGAGACTCTGAAAGGAGGGGAGAGTTGGGCGAACTCAGCACTAAAGGGGAGGATTTTTAACACTTAGAAAAGATTTTGGATGAAGAAAGTTCATCACTTAGAGGGTATTTATAGGTCAAGTGAAGGCCAACCAATGGCGAAGATGAAGACAAGTGCATAGCAAGTGTAAGGCGAAGATTTAGCCATGTGCTACCTTATCCATCTACACAAAAATATTCTACCTAACCTTGACCAAAATTTCACACCAAAAGCGTGCAAGACTTAGCCCAATTGCCGTCCAACCTCTTCGATGTGAGGGTGACACATGTCGCCCTCCCGTTGATCCAAAATGTTTAGTCTCTCGGAAAAATCCATAAAAATTATTAATGACATAGCGAAATTTTCCTTGAAAGCTGTGGAAGCGTTTAGTCGAACGACTCCTTTCGGGTGTTGTGTACAAATTTCGAAACTAGCCAACTTTAAGGCTCAAATTGTATATGTACGCCCTCACGTACATACTATGGAAATACGGGATATAACATTCTCCCCTCCTTAGAAACATTCGTCCCGAATGTTCCTTCTCGAAACAGATAACGAAGAAGTTCTTCTAACAAGTTGCCAACGCCACACCTGGCCACGAAATATCACACGTTCTCTTCCTTCCTTACTCGTCGTGCCCTTTTCGGACACTTGAACTCTTCTAGTATACGTACCACACTTCAGTCATCGCTTCAGTTCCCAATACTTTGGAGTCACAACCTCCAAACTTGGTCATCTTACTAGCTTCACTCTGTCTTCACGATCCGTTTCTGGTCGAACATATCCACGAACTCATACGATGGTTATCTAATCATGGGCCTAGCGCCCTCGTGATCCTACCACCTGGCAGAACCACCCAGAGCTGACCCCACTTTGAAACCAGCCGCGGGTTGGCCCTCAACATGGCCCCAACCCGACCCACTTACGCATCACGCTCTTGTTCCCCGATCCGGAACAATCTTACCTCTACAGGTCATGAAAGCTACCACTTCCATTTTTACACTACCCAAGGAAATTTTCCCCACAATTACTCGTATGATAATACATTCGACAAAGATCACATGAAGATCTTGTGCTCAAGGCGACCTTACATCTAAGGTCTCATGTAATATTCTAAGGTTCATCATTTCTCACCCGAGCTTACCCTTTTCACTACCGGGTTTCTAAATCACATTTTAGCAAAAAGCTATCAGAACATAACATTAAACACATCATCACAACATGAATACATACAAAACTCTAGAGGTTAAGGATATACACGAAAATAGGCGATTCAGAGGACCGCTAAGCGGGAACTTCCACCGCGACCTCTAGTGGCCGCCGGTGTATGAACATCTGCTGACTATGGGAGGTGAAGAACATGGCCCGATCCGTAGTGCGTGCTATCTACCCGTACGCTACACTGGTCGGACAATTTCTCCCAAAATGGCCTGCTTGTGCATGTAAAACAAACTCGGACTAGCACGACACTCCCAGTGGAGTCTACCACGGCCAGTCAGCGAGGTAGGGGTGGCCGGTGGCTAACACCTCTGCTCTCTCGAAAATCTGAACCCTTGGAGCCACGACCGCTCCCGAATACCTGGGTGCTCGAAGATTGTGGAGGACCACTCTGTACTGGCGGAGGCGCATAACTAGTCTGCGGCTGAGGCGGTCCGCATTGAAAGTCACCAAAGGACCCTGCTGTTCTGGCCCTCTTCTGCTGACCTTGGTTATTTCGTCGATTTCTCGCTCCTCGCCTCCAGTGCATAAGCTGCGTGCGGGCGATGTCCGTGCCGGTGAAGAGCTACACCGAACAACTCTGCTAGGTAATCGCCGAGCCTGTAACATATCGGTGCACTCGATCCTCCATACTAGCTACTAATGCGGGGCGTCTGGGCGATGAGTCGAACTCCACATTGTACTCCCGAACCGTCGCGGATTCTGCGCAACACCAAAAATCATGCGCCCGAGCCCTCGCCATGCGTGGCGGCAAGAAGTGTGCAGAAATGCCTTTGAGAACTCGTCCCATAAAGCGGAAGTGCATGCTCTCCCGGGCGGCTCGCGAATCAAACGATCATTGCGGTATCACGCGGCCGATGCGAACCTAGGACCACCGACCGGTCTCGATGCCTTGATCACTCTGATCGCTGCAGCTGCGGATGAACTCTGCGGATCATCCTCGGGCCTCGACCCGATAAAACTCTGGCGGGTTACGTCTCGAGAAAATCCGTAATCTCAAACATGCGCTCGGGGTGAACTACGGGTGCTCACGGGCAGGCTGCTGCGTCGATCTATCCTCAAGTCGCCCTGACCACGGCCATTAGCGGGCCATCTCGCATAACCCATCTCCTGCGCGGCTGTGGGGTGAAGGCTCGGTGCTGCGGTCTCTGTAGAGGCTGCCATTGCTCTACTCGTATCTCCTCTGTTTGCCTTGCCCACGGGCGGGTTGCGCTGCGGAGGCATGCGGTAAAAGCGAGATCGTCGGAGGGTCGACTTACAACATGACTCTAAGGCACGATCTCGAATGAGAAGAATGGAAACCAATCCTAAATGTCCTATAGCCTCACGATTATAGATGTGGTGCACAACACCGATAATCAAGACTCTACTAGACATGCGTAGACACTTTCCGAGGACTAAGCGCTCGATACCACTTTGTCACGACCGAACCGGGCGTGGTGGTGTGCACCGGGCACCTGGTGATACAACATCGAGAAAATCAGCGGAAATAAAAACATGAACATGAATTTAGAGACAAAATAAATAAGCAGGCCAACCAAAGCAGTTGCGCCCATCATATATACATAAATACCCGAAAGTTATCCTTTTACAAACCACCGCGATTACTACGGACCTCTAGAGTTTATACAACAACTATGGCGGGCGGGGCCCGCCATACCACAGAATGTACAAGAACCTACGGACTCGGGGTAACATGCCAAAGATAAGCCTCAGAAGGAACGGAGCTTCAACACGCGAAAGGTGATCTAAAAGCGGGGATCGGCGATGTACCTCTACTGCGGCATGAGCGGCCGAAGGAGGTCGATACTGGTACCAAGTATGTGAAGCGTAAAATCATGGCGAAATCATAATAGTCTATAAGCGGGGAGCGGTATGATAACCAAACTACGATACATACACATGCGATTATATCAATTCGGTCTCACGCCCGACATCAATCACGCGTGGGTACCTTCCTCGCTGCGGCGCATATGATATGATAACAACAAGATAGCAATCCAAATGGGAGCATACCCGTGCGCTACGCATCGTGTCAGTATGTCCAAAGGAACAAATAAGACAACATTCCAAATGGAAGCATGCGATGCGCTACGCGTCGTGTCGATGAGTCGAAGGAAACAATAAGGCGGCATTCCAAATGGAAGCATGCGATGCGCTACGCATCGTGTCGAGTATGTCCAAGGAAACAATAAGCAACAAGGCGGTAATCAAAGTGGAAGCATGCGTGCACTACGCGTCGTGTCGGTATGTCCAAAGTGATTTAACAAAAGTAACACTATCAGCGAGGCGTGCGGTGGAATTTCTACGTCCTTTGACGCGTCAGTAAGTTCTCAACAAGTCAACGACCCTCCATCGAGACGCAGCGGTAGTATAGAAACACAATCTTTGCACAACAAAGGCTATCACAGCAAGCATAGGCAAGTTATACACAACTCAAAGTACTTTCATTTTATGCCAAAGTCCGGGTTTTAACCCTAAAGTACTACGTACGTTAAATTCCTTTTTAAAGAGAGCTAATCCTTTTCTAAAAGTCACGATACAGTAGTATAAAAATAGAGTGACTTATATCTTTTAAGTAAACCAAAACAACTTCCATACTTTCCTTTTTAAAACCAAATTAAGACAACACCATGCCTTCTTTTTTTTTTGACCAAAACACTTTTCTTTTTAAAGTCAAGTTACCACATTAAAACCAATGATAAAACCTTTCTTTTGTTTTCATAAGGTCGTTATAACCAACTTCCCATAAAGTTGTTATACACCTTATGTTTTAAACCATTTTAAGACAACACAATGCCTTTCTTTTTCCTAAAGTTCCAGTTTGCCTAATTTCAAATACACAAGTCTCTTTTTTGAAAAGTTCATAGTTCAATGTCTAAATCTCTTTTAAAACAATTGAGTAACATATGCCTTAGGCGAGTAGCTTATTCTTGTTCATAATCAATCTTATTAGCAGCCATGATCTAGAAATGTAATATCATTTTGTCTCATCTTAGCTTCTATGCAGATGGAGGTTTCTACTGGTTTTAATAATACTTAATTATTCAATACATTTCCCTTTATTAACGCTGCAGTGGTTTGTCGATACACATTCTGGTTTCCGAAATCAGTAAAACATTATTCCTTCCAAAAACCAAGTACTCATTACTCACGAATGAGGTTTCACACAAACATCCATATTAAGTCAAGTCTCTTAACTTCTAAACCATTAAACCATTCTTTTTATCTCTCTTAAGGCGTTACACCTAACTTTTCATAAAGCTGGTATAACTTTTATGTTTTCAAACCAAGTATACACTTCTTCCAAAAAGGTTTCTTAATCTCTTAGAATACTTCAAGGTTCTTTTACATCAAGTCGGTTATAAGTCAAATCAGTTATCTTTTAAAAACAAAGCATTTCTCATTTACATAGAGCTGTTATAACCAACTTCCCATAAAGCCGTTATAACACTTTATGTTTAAAGGCAATCAAATACATTTAACACATGTACGTCTACCGTACTACATAGTTATACACATATCATGCTAGAACAGATAGGAAGAGGTTCACATAGCTCGCGACGAGTATCGACTAATAGCAAAACGCTCCAAGTACCTCAAACCGTCTGCTACACTCTCAGTCAAGCAGATCACTCCACACGTAGTACTACAACCTATAGAGGCCACAAAGCGCCTATTAATATCTTTTAGATCCCGACGTAGAATATTCTACAGAAAATTCGTGACGCCTCCCCCACATGGCAGCGTAAATCTCCTCTCTATCGAGGCTACCAAGCCAACCGGGGTTAACACGTCTAACCGGACGTGTACAATTCTACTACGATAATGCTACACAAGTCTCTGTAATACTGATCTATGTAATTCTGATTCGATTCTCTTCTTTAAATTCAGCTTAAGTCGCAAGCATTGTAGTAAGTATTATCGAGCTTAAGTCAAAAGACATTGCCGCACAATTATAATGTTCAGTTCTATATATAGTATACTTCAACTATATATTCCTACAACATGTAATTTCCAATTACAATAGAAGGTCAAGAGTGTTTACCTCGATAAGCCCAAAATTATCAGAGTTTAAATGTCGATCTGAGAAAGGTTTAGCTCCTGCTCAGTGCGCTCAGGCTCCGCCAACAACCCTTAGAAGTTCTAACCAACTTCTACTTATAACTTCAACTACGGGTGAAGATTTACTTAGGGTTTCGTTTTTGTAGTGAGGAAGTATAATAGTATTTTAGGCTTTTGTACAAGTGTAACTTTGGGAATACTACAAGGTATTTGGGCGAGGTATTTGGACATCATAACACTACTAGGAGAGTATTTCTCTACCACAAAGGGGTATTTATACGAGACAACAAGGCTAGGGGTACCCTCGGCTAGGCACCACAAAGGGGAGGGGAGGCCTCGCCAAGACTCTCAAAGGAGGGGAGAGTTGGGCGAACTCAACACTAAAGGGGAGGGATTTTTAACACTTAGAAAAGATTTTGGATGAAGAAAGTTCATCACTTAGAGGGGTATTTATAGGTCAAGTGAAGGCCAACCAATGGCCAAGATGAAGACAAGTGCATAGCAAGTGTAAGGCCAAGATTTAGCCATGTGCTACCTTATCCATCTACACAAAAATATTCTACCTAACCCTTGACCAAAATTTCACACCAAAAACGTGCAAGACTTAGCCCAATTGCCGTCCAACCTCTTCCAATGTGAGGGTGACACATGTCACCCTCCCGTTGGTCCAAAATGTTTCGTCTCTCGGAAAAATCCGCAAAAATTATTAATGACATAGCCGGAATTTTCCCTTCAAAGTCAGGAAAGCGTTTAGTCAACGACTCCTTTCGGGTGTTGTGTACAAATTTCGAAACTAGCCAACTTTAAGGCTCAAATTGTTTACGTACGCCCTCACGTACATACTCTGGAAATACGGGGTATAACATTTAGTTTCGAAAGATTTCATAGTTCATAGTCTTAATCAAATAACGTAATCTTTTTTAAAACAATTGAATAACGTATGCCTTATGTGTGAGTAGGTTATTCTTGTTTATAACAATCTTATTAAAGCAGCCATGATCTAGGAAATGTAATACAATTTTGTCTTATCTTAGCTTCTATGCAGATGGAGGTTTCTACCGGTTTTAATATAATTATTATTGTCAATACATTTTCCTTTATTAACGCTGCAGTGGTTCGTTCGATACTTATTCTCGTTTCCGAAATCAGTAAAACATTATTCTTTAAAAACCAAGTACTCATTACTCATGAATGAGGTTTCACACTTTTTAACAAAATTCATATTAATTCAATTAAGTCAAGTCTCTTATCTTTTAAGATCAAGTCTCTTAACTTCTAAAATCAATAAACCATTCTTTTTATCTCTCTTAAGTCGTTATAACTAACTTCCCATAAAGCTAGTATAACTCTTAAGCTTTCAAAACCAAGTATTACTCTTCTTTCAAAAACGATTCTTAATTCCTTTGAAATACTTCAAGATTCTTATTATTTAAAACTCAAGTCAAAAGACATCAGTAAAACCACGTTCGGTTAACACACGCGTCGTCTGTACTATATATATTCTTTTAAATTATCATGCTCAATAGGATAGGAAGAATCACATACCTCGCGGACGATTACGACAATTAGCAAAGCGCTCCAAAATCTTGTAATCCTGCTGGCCTTTTCCACCATTCGAGTAGAATACACTACTCGCGATCTTGACCTATAACGGTCATATAAGTCTATCAGCGTCTAGACTACTCAGAGAATAATTCTAGATACAAGATTCCTTATTCTATGGAAAATTGGGCGTGACTTCCCTACCAGTCAAACTACACAAGTCTCATAAATACAGTCTATGTAATCTGATTCAGTTCTCTTCTTTTATACCATCCTTATATACGTCTTATACTCATTTCTATACTACTACAGTATGTAATTTCCAATTACAAATAGAAGGACAAAGATATTTACCTCGACAAGCCCAAAATTATCCAAGTTTAAAAGTTGATCCTGAGCAAGGTTTAGCTCCCATTACATGCGCTCCAAGAAACCCTTAGAAGTTCTACACAACTTCACTTAATACTTCAACCAACTATGAAGATTTTCCCTAGGGTTTCGTTTAGTGACTAAAGGAAGTATAGCGATATTTTCGCTTTTAGTATAGAGGTAACTTTGGGAATACTACAAGGTATTTGGGTCAAGGTATTTTGGAATAGTAACAACACTTGGAGAATACTTTTCTACCAAGGGGAGAGGGGGTATTTCACGAGAACAACTTGGAAGGGGGTTTAGTGAGGGCCTCACAGGGGAGGAGGTTGGACGAGAGCTTCTAAAAAGGGAGGGAGAGACTTTTCCTTGGAATTTCACAAGTGTGGATGAAGAATAAGTCTTGAACTTAAGGGGTATTTATAGGCCAATCAATGGCCAAGATCAAAGAAAGTGGAGGGTGAAGATTTGGACAAGTGTGTGTGGGTCCCACCTTATGCATCTACTACAAAAATATCTAGCCAAATATTGACCAAAGGTTTATGGCATTTTCCATGAAAAAAACGTGCCAACCACTCCCCACAATTGCCGTCCACTTGAGGGTGACAAGTGTCGCCCTCTCGTTGGTCCAAAATATTTCATCTCTCGGAAAAATCCGTAAAAATTATACATGTCGACCAGTAATTTTCCCTTCGCAATGTCAGGAAAACTTCGTTGGAAAACAATTCTTTTAAGCTAGTTGTGCACAATTTCGTCCCTTATGCCTACTTAAGGCTTGAACTTTGTCGTATGCCCTCACGTACATACTCTGGAAATCTGAGGGTATAACGATGCGTGCGAGAATCGACACAAAAATTGGAAAGGAAGAAAGATGTGATTTTTCGGAAAAGTTTCGGATTTTGTGAATGAAAAGGTTCATTAAAGGGAATTGGATTCCGGGATTCAGTATTCGAACTTTTTGGAATATTTGAGAGTATGTACGTGAGGGCGTACGTACAAAAGTTTTTAGCCTTAAGTAGGCATTAGGGGCGAAATTTGTGCACAACTAGCGAAAAGAATCGTTTTCCGACGAAACGTTTTCCGGACTTTGCAAAGGGAAAAATACGGTTGCAACATTTATATTTTTTGCGGATTTTTCCGATAGATGAAATATTTTGGACCAACGAGAGGGTGACAAGTGTCACCCTCAAGTGGGCGGAAAAAATGGGACGAACTTGGCACGTTTTTGGCCTTCTTTTTTGGTCAAGGATTAGGTAGGATATTTTGTGATATTTTGTGTAGTAGATGAGCAAGTGGGACCCACACAACACTTGTCCAAATCTCCACCCTCCACTTGCCTTAATCTTGGCCATTGATTGGCCTACAAATACCCCCCCTTAGTTGAAGGATTTCTTCATCCACACATCATTTTTCCAAGTCTAAAAATCCCTCCCCTCTTAGCAAAGCTCTCTTCCAAGAGCTCCCCCTCCCCCTTTGTGAGGCCTTGGCCGAAACCCCCCCTCCACTTCCTAAGTTGTTTTCGTAAAATACCCCCCCCCCCTTGGTAGAAAAGTATTCTCCAAGTATTGTTACTATTCCAAAATACCTTGGCCCAAATACCTTGTAGTATTCCAAGGTTACCCCTATACTAAAATCCCAGAAATACTATTATACTTCCCTTCAGTCACAAAAACGAAACCCTAAGGAAAATCTTCATAGTCGGTTGAAGTGTTAAGTAGAAGTTGTGTAGAACTTCTAAGGGTTTCTTGGAGCGAATTGGAGCGTTCAGAATATGAGCTAAACGTTGCTCAGGATCGACATATTAACTCGGATAATTTTGGGCTTATCGAGGTAAATACTTTTGTCCTTCTATTGTAATTGGAAATTACATATTGTAGTAGTATAGAAATAAGTATAAGATATATAGAAGGATGGTATAAGAGAAGAGAATTGAATTGAAATCACATCAGAAGAATATTAAAGAAGAAAGTGGCTGTACTTACATGGAATGTATTCTGATGAACTTGTGTAGTTTGACGGGTAGGGAAGTGCTGCCCAATTTTCCGTAGAATAAGGAATCTGTATCTAGAATTATTCTACAGAGTAGTCTAGACGTTGATAGACTTATATGACCGTTATAGGTTGAAATCTTTGCGAGTATCGTATTCTACTCCAAGGGTTGAAAAGGCTAGCAGTATTACAGTACTTTTGAGCTATTTGCTAATAGTCGATAATCGTCGCGAGGTATGTTATTCTTCCTATCCTCTTGAGCATGATATTTTAAAAGAATATATATAGTACGGTGAGCGTCGTGTGTTAAGCGACGTGGTTTTACTCAGATGTCTTTGACTTGAGTTTTAAATAATAAGAATCTTGAAGTATTTCAAAAGAATTAAGAATCATTTTTGAAAGAAGAGTAATACTTGGTTTTAAAAGCTTAAGAATTATAATAGCTTTATGAGAAGTTAGGTATAACGACTTAAGAGAGATAAAAAGAATGGTTTATTGACTTTAGAAGTTAAGAGACTTGATCTTAAAAGATAAGCGACTTGACTTAATTGAATTGATATGAATTTTGTTAAAAAGTGTGAAACCTCATTCGTGAGTAATGAGTACTTGGTTTTTAAAAGGAATAATGTTTTACTGATTCCGAAAATCAGAATAAGTATCGAACGAACCACTGCAGCGTTAATAACGGGAAATGTTTTGACTAATTAAGTATTATTAAAACCAGTAGAAACCTCCATCTGCATAGAAGCTAAGATGAGACAAATGATATTACATTTCCTAGATCATATTGCTTTAATAAGGATTGTTATAAACAAGACTAACCTACTCACACATAAGGCAGATGTTACTCAAATTGTTTTAAAAGAGAATTATGTTATTAAGTGATTAAGACTATGAACTACGAAACCTTTCGAAAATGAGAAACTTGAGTATTTGAAATTAGGCAAACTTGAACTTTTGGAAAAGAATGTTGTTACTTGACTTTAAGAAGGAAAGTGTTTTGGTTTAAAAAGAAGGGCATAATATTGCCTTAGTTGATTTTAAAAGGAAAACATGGTATTATCTTAATCTGTCTTAAGAGCGTTTAAATGTTATGGTCAATTCTATCGCGTTCATGGGATGAGCGGGAATGTATTTCACGACACCGCGTTCATGGATGAGCGGGAATGTATTTCACGACACCGCGTTCATGGGATGAGCCGGAATATATTCCGTGCGATTCCTATCGAGTCCCATGAGATGGGCCGAGACATGTGCGATTCCTATCGAGTCCGTGAGATGGGCGAGACATGACGATTCTTATCGAGTCCCAGAGATGGGCCGAGACATGCACGATTCCTATCGAGTCCCATGAGATGGGCTGAGACATGTACGATTCCTATCGAGTCCCACGAGATGGGCCGAGACATGTCACGATTCCTATCGAGTCCCACGAGATGGTAGAGACATGTATTCCATCGATTCCTATCGAGTCCCATGATGGGCCGAGATATGTATTACACACGATTCCACCTCGAGTCCCGTAGGATGGGCCGAGACATGTTATACGTATCACACGATTTATACCTAGGCTGCAGCGGTGAGGAAGGAGTTCCACGCGTGAGGATGACTTTGGCGTGAGTCCCCGTTGTGACATATTTATTTTTATGTTGTGAACTGTAGTTTTATTATCATACATGTCTCCTGTTTTGTTTTAGATTGTTATGATTTCATTTACAGTATTTTTCAATTTCACATACTTGGTACCTGTTGTACTGACCTCCTTCGGGGGGCTGCGTTCATCTGCAGTGAGGTACACGCGATTGTTGATCCTCGCTCATAGGATCACGATTCACGTATTGGGAAGCTCCGTTTCTCGGAGGCTTATCTTTTAGTATGTTTCCACGAGTTGTAGGTTCTTGTACATTCAGGGTATGGCGGCCCTGTCCGTCATAGGTGTTGTTACATTCTTAAGTGCATGTATTTGTGGGCGGAGTTTGTAAATGGGGATGTAACTGTTCAAGTTTTATTATATATACAGGCCGAAAGGCGATATTTTCATGGATAAACTGTTCTCATTCTATAATTGTTTCATGTCTTGTTTTTATATTTCGTTGATTACTCTGATGTATGACTACTTGGGTGCCAGGGTAAGGCACCAGTCACGGGCCCGGGATCGGGTAGCGGGGCGACACGTGTCACCCCCATGTGGCCCTATGGTCGAAACTAATGGACACTTGGACGTTTTTTTGTGGGGGACAAGTGGCAAGCCACTTGTCCCATTCTTGTGGTGGACATATGGTTGACAAATTACCCACACACATGTCCCCAATCCTCACCTTACATTTGCTTTAATCTTGGCCCTTGATTTCTCTATAAATACCCCCCCTTTGTAGTGAAGACTTCATCCACACTTGAGATGATTTCCAAGGCAAAATACCCCCTCCCTCTTGAGTGTAGCTCTCGGCCATGGGCTGATTTTAGGAGCTAATGTTGTACAAAAATTCTTAAACTTTTAAGTGTTCTTCCTTAGGGTGTTAGGAAGATTGTGTACCAAGAGTTGGAAAAGATTTCACACCCCTAGTCTAGAAACCTTGTCTTGGCCGAAACTTGCCATAGTTTGAGCCTAAGTGTTCTTCACTTTTTGGAGTTGGATCTTGAAGAGGAGTTGGTTAGGAGCTTCTAAGGGTTGCTTGGAGCGCTTTGGAACGTAAGAAATTGGAGCTAAGCGTTGCTCAGGATCGACTTATTAATCTTGGATAATTTTGGGCTTATCGAGGTAATTATCTTTGTCCCCCTATTGTAATTAGATATTACATATTGTAGTAGTTTAGAATTGAGTATAAGATATATTGGAAGGATGATTATAGAATAATTGAACTGTATTTACATTGGTATGTTCTGATGAGCTTGTAGTATTATTGTGGGGCAGTGTTGTACACGTCCGGTTAGACGTGTAACCCCCTTGGAGTTGTTGGCTTGGTTGCGGGCCTTGTTATAGGAGGAGATTTATGTAGTTCGGGGGGGGGGGGGGGAGGTGCTGCCGAAATTTCCGTAGAATAAGGAACCTTGTACTTGGAATTGTGCTACAAAGAGATCGAGAAGTTGATAGACGTTTTGTGGCCTTTTTAGGTGGAAGTATTGCGAGTAGTGTATTGTACTTGAAGGGTGGAAAAGACTTGCAGGGTTACAGTACTTTGGACCTTTTTGCTTTTTGTCGATAATCGTCGCGAGGTATGTGAACCTCTTCCTATCTTTTCTAGCATGATTGTGTGAACTATGTAGTATGGTAGACGTACGTGTGCTAAACGAATTTGGTTGGTTTAAAACATAAAGTGTTATAACGGCTTTATGGGAAGTTTGTTATAACAACTTTATGTAGGTAAAGAAATGGTTTGTGGTTTTTAAAAGATAAATGACTTGATGTGAAATATTAAGGACTTGAATTGTGTTAAAAAGTTGTGAAACCGCATTTATGAGAAATAGGTAATTGGGTTTTAAAAGGAATAAGTTATATTGATTTCGGAAATGAGAATAAGTATCGAACAAACCCTCGCGTTAATAAAGGAAAATGTATTGACAAATAATTAATTATATTAAAACCAGTAGAAACCTCCATCTGCATAGAAGCTAAGATAAGACAAAATTGTATTACATTTTCTAGATCATGACTGCTTTAATAAAATCATTAATAACAAGTATTGATTTTTCTTAAATTCCTGATGAAGGAACTCGATTTCTAAAAGAAAAGAGACTTGAGAATTTGAAGTGTTTTGGTTTAAAAGAAAGGCATGGTTTTGTCTTAAATTGGTTTAAACCATAAAGTGTTATAATAGTTTTATGGGAAGTTAGTTATAACGACTTTATGAAAACAAAAGGATGGTTTTATTATTGGATTTAAAATGGTAACTTGACTTTAAAGGGAGAAATGATTTGGTTTAAAAAGAAGGTATGAAAATTGTTTTGGTTTACTTAAAAAGACAGTTACTCTATTTTGATACTACGGGTATCGTGTGACTTTTTGTGAAAGAAATTGATCTTTTAAAGAGATAAAATACGTAGTACCTTGGGGTTAAAAATCCGGATTTGTTGTAATAAAATGAAAGTCTATGAGTACGTTGAACTTGCCTATGCTTGTTGTGATAGCCTTTTGTTGTGCAAGTGTTTTGATTCTGTGCTACCGCGTCTCTCGTTGGAGGGCCGGCTATCTGGTTGATTGATGGACATACTGACACGATGGGTGGCCCACGGGTATGCTTCCACTATATAAATCCTTTTGGACATCGACTTGACGATGGGTGGCCCACGTATGCTTCCATTAAGTGTTATTACATTATTTGCTTTGGACATACCGACCTGATAGGTGGCCCACGAGTATGCTTCCATTATCACTATTATCTTGTTAGTTCCTTTGGACATACAGACACGATGGGTGGCCCACGAGTATGCTTCCATTATGACTATTATCTTGTTATTTCCTTTGGACATCTCGACACGATGGGTGCCCGGTATGCTTCCATTAGGAGTGTCATTCATTATTTGCTTTGGACATACCGACACGATGGGTGGCCGAGTATGCTTCCATTATGACTATTATCTTGTTATTTCCTTTGGACATACTGACACGATGGGTGGCCCACGGGTATGCTTCCATTAGGAGTGTTTTGTGGCGAAGTCTCGTGATTACGGCTTTGGTATCTGGTAGTTAGTCTACGTACTTGCCCCGGTCAGCGATGTGATGCAGGGTGGATCTGGTAGAGGCCTTCGTACTTGCCCCGTGTCAGCTTCGCGAGTCAGTGTTTGGACGAAGTTTCGTGATGCAGGGTGGATCTGGTAGTTAGCTTACGTACTTGCCCCGGTCAGCGACATGATGCAGAGTGGATCTGGTAGAGGCTATCGTACTTGCCCCGGTCAGCTTCGTGATACATTTATTTAGTATTGTTGGTACGGTAGGTTCTGGTAGTTGGCTTTCGTACTTGCCCCGGTCAGTTGATGATGCAGGGTGGATCTGGTAGCTATGCCTTCGTACTTGCCCCGTACGGTTTTGTGACACAGGTGGGACCTGGTGTTCATGTGTACTCCTTGGTGTTATTATATCATAGACTGCCGGCAGTGAGGAAGGTATTCCACGGGCATGATTGATGTTGTGGGCGTGAGACCCATTGTTATATTTGAGTGATGACTTTGAGGGCGTGAGTCCCTGACTTGACATTTGCTTATATGTTGTATCTTGTAGTTTGGTTATCATACATGTCTCCGCTTTATATAGACTATTATGATTTCATTTACGATATTTTGATTTCACATACTTGGTACTGTTGTCGACCTCCTTGAGGGCTGCGTTCACGCCAGTAGAGATACACCGGTTGTTGGTCCTCGCTCATAGGATCACAGTTCAGCGTATTGGGAAGCTCTGTTTCTCCGGAGGCTTATCTTTTGGTATAGTCCCCTGTCATTGTAGGTACTTGTACATTCAGGGGTATGGCGGGGCCCTGTCCCGTCATAGTTGTTGTTACATTCTTAGAAGTGCAGAGTATGCATTGTGGGCAGGGTTTGTAAAAGATTTACTGTTCAATTTTGATGTATATATATAGGAAGGTAACCGTTTTGGTTAACCTGTTTTTATTATTATATATCTTGTTTCATGTGTAAGTTTTTTATTTCCGCTGATTTTCTCTGATGTTGTATTACTAGGGTGCCCGGGGTAAGGCTCCAGTCACGGGCCTGGGGTCGGGTCGTGAAAAAAGTGGTATCAGAGCAGTTAATCCTCGGAAAGTGTCTACAGACCGTGTCTAGTAGAGTCTTGATTATCGGTGTGTTGTGCACCACATCTATAATCAGGAGGCTACAGGATATTTAGGATTGGTTTCCATTCTTCTCACTCTGAGATCGTGCCTTAGAGCTGTGTTATAAGTTGGACTCCCTCTGGCGTATTCTTATGTACCCGTTATGCCTCTACGCAAAGCAACCAGGGCCCAGAAGGGCAAGGCAGCAGAGGGAGCTACGAGTAGAACACAGAGGGTTACGAGGGCACAGGTCGGTCATTACCTGAGATAGTACTTCAGACGACGAGTTTTATGACGCCGCTAGCCCCAGCAGAGTTTAGAGCAGCAGCAGTTTCTATTGAGGCCACGATACCTGAGCCTCCAGTTCCACGGCCAAGAGCCGAGGATATGAGTTCAAGGAGATGGCCCAGTTACTAGCTAGGTTGGTGGGTGGGAATGAGGACGGACGGTGGTTACAGCGATGCAGTGGTTCACCCTTGATCCGATAGTCTGAGACTTCGGGATTTCTTGAGTTGCAGTCCGCCAGAGTTCTATGGATAGAGAGCTGAGGATGATCCTCAGGGTGTCATGCTAGTTTGGGAGATTGTTATGCTTGCGGCCAGCAGGGCCATTTGGTGAGAGTTTGTCCGACCAGAGGTAGCACGGATGTAGAGACTCAGCCGACGGAATCGGTGGATGGTACATCACCTTCTATAGCAAGGCGCCCTGCAGGGCAGGATTATGATTAGGGCGACAAAGGTAAAGTGAGGCGAGTTACTGAGAGATATCTTGACCGCCAGAGACTGGTTTATGTTGTTATGGTGGATACATGTTGAGTGCTATATACGGATAACATTGTGTATATTTGTGATTTAGAAAACATCGTTAGTTGAAAAAGGGTAAGTCGGGAGACGAGACAATTGTGAGCCTTAGAATTTATAACAGTTAGGACCTTGGATGCAAGGCCGTCTTGAGTGGATGATTTTACGGTTGGTCTTTGTCGAAGTACGTGGTATGCGTGAAATATATTGTGGGATAATTCCATGGGTAGTGTGAGATGGAAGTGGTAGCTTTCATGACGTGAATTGGTAAGATTGTTCCGGATCGGGGAACAAGAGTTTGGCGCGATAGCGGGTCGGGTTGAGGCCAGATAGCGGGTCAACCCGCAGCCCGGAATGAGGTGGGGTCAGTTTGAGGTGGTCCTGCCAGGTGGTAGGGTCACGAGGGTGCTAGGCCCAGGTTTAGGTAAACCATCGTATGAGTTCGTGGATGTGTTCAACCAGAATCGGATCGTGAAGGCCGGGAATAGCCTTAAAGGAATTTGAGGCTAGTAAGATGACCAAGTTTGGAGGTAGTGACTCCAAAGGTTTTGGAAACTGAAGCAATGACTGGAGTATGGTACGTGTACTAGAAAGAGTTCGGGTGTACGAGAAGGGTACGACGAGTAAGGAAAGAAGTGAACTTGTGTTAAGAGATCGGTAGTGACCATTTCTTTTGTGAAGTGAAGATGTGAAGGGAGTATCCTTTAGACCATGGGTGAGAGCTTTTTGTGATGTTAGAGGTGATTCCTCGCTGGCTTGGATTAGAGTTTTTGCGCGTGTGTTATATTATGGCTAGATATGGCATAAGTGGTTTTGTAAGTATAGTAGGGAAGACTATACCGGCACAGGTGTGCTTGGAGACTTAGAAGGAACATTCGGGACGAATGTTTCTAAGGGGGGAAGAATGTTACACCCCGTAGTTCCAGGGTATGTATGTGAGGACGTACGTACGAGAATACGACACAAAAATTGGAAAGGAAGAAAGATGTGATTTTTCGACGGAAAAGTTTCCGGATTTTGTGAAGGAAAAAGGTTCGTTAAAGGGAATTGGATTCCCGGATTCGGTATTCGGACTTTTTGGAATATTTGAGAATTATGAAATTTTATTTCCGGAATTGGTCACGTGGGGCCCACGGGAGAAATTTACGGTTTGTGGGGCCCACTTTATTTTCGAGATTTTTGGCATTACGGATATTTTCGGAAGATGAAATATTTTGGACGAGTAGGGGGCGACACGTGTCACGGGCCCGGGTTCGGGTCGTGACACCTGGGTACCTAAAACATGCGGGCATGAACGCAGCCCAAGAAATCAGTCAAACAGTCCGAATATGGAGCAAATAAAGTCTGAAACAGATCATAACTGTACAAAAGAATGACATAGCAAGTATAAAAAGTACATACCAGATCCTGCCGTGTCATTACCACTTATGAACTTAATTATATATCATTATATTTTCCATTCCATTAAGAGTTATAGCCATATCTTACGTACATACTTAGGAGAAGTCATTAAGTTTATTACCATCTAACTTACTTATCTTTCATAACCTAATCCGACTCTTTACGGAGGGACTCCTATCTTTGCCGCCCAAACCGGGACGCGATAAAATCACGTAGTGCGCCTTAAAGGTATCTTGCGGCCCGTCTGCGGGTCGAAAATGTCATATAGTGCGCGTAAGGTATACCGCCCGCCCATCTCTCGGGTCGATAATGTCATATAGTCGCGTAAGGTATCTTGCCGCCCGTCTGCGGGTCGATAATGTCATATAGTGCGCGTGAAGGTATCTTTGCGCCCATCTCTTGTCGATAATGTCATATAGTGCGCGGTGAAGGTATCTTGGCGCCCGTCTGCGGGTCGATAATGTCATATATTCGCGCCTGAAGGTATCTTGCCCGCCCATCTGCGGTCGATAATGTCATATAGTGCGCGTAGAAGGTATCGCCCGCCCGTCTGGTCGATAATGTCATATAGTCACCCGTAAGGTATCTTGCGCCCGTCTACGGGTCGATAAAGTCATATAAAACCCGGGAATTTAACCCAACGTACCTCGCACCTCTACTCCTTTAGAAAGACTCTTTTTCAAATAAAACTTCCAAGACACTGACAACCGCAGTATCAAGTCATCTCTACTTTTTTTAGACCAGTCACATTACCCTTTTTAGAAATTCAATAACCTACAAATTCGTGACTTCTTACTTAAAAGCTTTAAGCAAGTGATACCTTTAAATCACATTGCCCTTCCTTAATACAAGTTATATCTTTTATTACATTATTAGAGAAAAGCATTCTCTTAACCTTCCATAAAGCCGTCATAACCAACTTCCCATAAAGCCGTTATAACCCTTTATGGTTTTTGACAAAACTCATTCCTTTTCTAACCAAGAGACTTCTACTTTTTGAAACCAAGTATTAAATACTTTCAAATCAATTCACTTAACTTTTAAAAATACAATTAGTCTCTTAACCTTTAGAAATCAAGTGACTCCTTTTATTATACAACCTTAGGCAATTGATGCCTTAAAAATCAAGTTGCCTTTTTCACTAAAATCAAGTCATTTATCTTTCCATAAAGCAAATATAACCAACTCCCTATAAAGTCGTTATATTCACTTTATGCCTTAGCTAAAATACAATTTCCTATCCAAGGGACTTATATGTTTAAAACGAAACAAGTATCAAATACTTTAAAACTCTCCAAGTCCTTTAACTTTGATAAAACATTAGACATCCTTAATACTCTCAAAGAAGTGAGTTAATCTCCTAACTCACCCGACTTGGCTATTCATAAAACTAGTAAAGGATATCAAGGTCTTGTACATCTACCGTACTATATACGTACAACTAGTCATGCTCAAAAGATAGGAAAAGTTCTACATACAGTAAATCACACCACTACCTCTTAACTTCTAAGAGTAGAAGGAAACATGAAATGATACCATAAGTATATTCCATACATAGAATCATGCCAAAGGAAGGAAGAGGTTCACATACCTCGCGACGATTGTCGACAAGTAGCAAAATGCTCCAAAGTACTTCAACCTTGAGCTATTCCATTCTTCAAGTAGGATACGCTATACTTAGTTCTTCAACCTCAATGAAACTTAATCAAACTCCAATCCGAAGTCGCTCCTTAGTAGTTTAGAGCCTCTCCAAGACACTTCAATCCGCTTGTTGAGACCCTTAGAACAACACCAACAATTATCCTTCAAATCTCCAAACAAAACCTAGAAAGACCATTAGGTTTTCGTTTTGCGACTAACCCGTAAACTACCTTTTTCCAAGATTTTTCTATTGAGATATGCTTACACTACCCTCAAGAACCTTGGTTTAAAGTGGGAGTTGAATGAACAAGAAACAAATTTTTTTCCCTTAGGAATGGAGGGAACCCGAGAGCTCTATGCCTATGTTCTTCAATTTTGTGTGAAAAATATTCTAAGTGTTAAGCTCACACTAGCACTACTAGTATTATATAGTGAATTGGATGGTCAAGATATAAACAAATGTGAGGCTTGGATGTAGTCTTACAAAAATATCAAGACTAATTGACCTTTGACTTAGTCAACATTCTCATGCTACACAAGTTGCAAGACTTGTCTTGCAACAAAGGTCAAATGACCTTCATGCCCTTGCACAATTCGACCAAGGCATTATCAAGGGGGTGACACGTGTCGCCCTCCCATTCGTCATAACAATACATTTTCCGACAATTCCATAATTCCGATAAATTTTTACAAGTCTCAAATCTTAGCACCTGTGAGTTCTTACGTACGTTCTTAAAACATGTCCTGTAAATACGGGGTGTAGCATTCTTCCCCCCTTAGAAACATTCGTCCCCGAATGTTCTCTCGGAAACAAACTTATAATTAGTGACATAGTTTCCTTTCACAATCCCCACATACCAATAATACCACACACGGCCCTAATAACTCGTACACGCATATCCGTCCATCATAAACCCAAAAGAGATTATCTTTTCGTACTTCCAACTCCTTCTAACATATACATAGTCTCAATACAATCTGTTCATGAAACTTAAACATACCACAACTTTATCATGCATACAAGTTTCTAAAGGGCCAAAGACATACCTGAAATCATATAGGCGGTTCAAAGGACCGCTAAAACTGGGAACTCCCACCACGACCTCTGCCACGGCCTGTCGGTGTATGAACCTCCTGCCTAGCTATTGAAGGCGAAGAACCCGCAACTGATCCAGTAGACGGTGTTGTCCCACCAGGACCCCCTCTATAAGGACACTCTCTTAACATATGGCCTAAACGACCACAAGAAAAACAAGCACCCGTACCGGCGCGACATACCCCAGAATGTAACCTACCACACTGGGCGCATTGAGGCACAGGTGGCCTCGACTGACTGGAACCACCATCTGCCTGAGGATCTGAAGCTCTAGAGACCTGACCGGCCCCTGCATTTCCGGGGTTGTAAAACCCTCCGCCGGAAAACTGTGGAGGAGCACTCGGTGCTGGCTGCAATGTAGACCTAGTTCGCCGAGGCTGTCCGCCTCTAAATCGCCTCGAGACACGATGTCACCGCCTCTTGGGCCGGCTTTGAGTCAATCTGGTCCTCCCTCTCTCTATCCTCTATCCCCTGCACATAGGCCTGCATCCGGGTGATGTCCATACCTGGCTGAAGAGCCACACCCAAGCATGCGGTAATCATATGGCGGTCAAGCCCCATCACATAACAATGAACCCTATCCTCCATGTCAGCGACAATAGTATGCGCATGTCTGGCCAAGGAGTCAAACTCCAAGCTATACTCCCTGACAGTCCTCCCGTTCTGCCTCAAGGTCAAGAATCTGTCTACCCGGGCTCTCCTCATCTCGGGAGGCAAAAAGTGATCCATGAAGGCCTCTGTAAACTCTTCCCAAACAGCTGGAAGAGCATCATCACCTCTCAAAAGCAACCACGACTCAAACCAGTTCAACGCAATATCGCACAACCGGTAAGAGGCTAGCGTAACGCACTGTCTCTCAAGCCCTAAGAACTGCATGGTCATCAGAGCCGAATGAACTCTCGCGGATCCTCATCGGACCTCGAACCATAAAACTCGGGTAGATGACATCCCGTAAAAATCCTAATCCGCAAACCGTCGGCTCTGGGTGGGTTGTTCCTCGCCATTGCCCGCCGCTACTATACCGTCAATAACCGACCGCCTCCCGTAGTCTTTATACTCATCACCGCTTGGGAATCGAGGCTCGTGCGGAACCTCTGGAGCTACGCCGCCTTCCTCTCTAACACCGCTGGCGTGGTGAACTCGCCGACCGCCTACTACCTCGTGCATAGTGCGTGCTCGAGCCGTGTAACCCTCTGGTACCGCTAGCGACTCGCTGCCGCTTTGCCCTTCGGGCTCGTCGCTTTCCATGGAGGCATATCATTCATAAGACTAGGTCGAGAGGATTCAACCTAATAAGACAACTTTCACCGCACGATCTCGAGAGAGAAGAATGGAAACCAATCCTAAATGTCCTGCAGCCTCCTGATTATAGATGTGGTGCACAACACACCGATAATCAAGACTCTACCAGACACGGACAGTAGACACTTTCCGAGGACTAACTGCTCTGATACCACTTTTGTCACGACCCGACCCCGGGCATCAGTGCCCTACACAGGCACCCTTACAGTATACATCAGAGATAATCGAACATACATGAAACTTACAAATTAATACAGTAAAAAACAGGTTAGCGACAGGGCTACCTTCCAGGACATATAATATATAACCGAAGCAGTTGCCTCATTTCCTTTACAAACAGACCCACAAAATGTAACTACAGACCTCTAAGAGTTTTATCATAACAACTGTGGCGGGACAGGGCCCCGCCATACCCCTGAATATACATGAATCTACAATCTCGTGGAAAACTGCCAAGAGATAAGCCTCGGAGCAAATGGAGCTTTCTCCAAAAACTCAACCGAGATACTAAGAGCAAGTGGTCACCAACCAGGTACCTAAAACTGCGGCATGAACGCACTGGCGGGTCAAGATAACAAAAATTTAATATGGAACAGAAATAAAGTACAAGAAATGATCATAATCTGTACAAAATAATGTGAGCAAGTATAAAAAGTACATACCAGATCCTGTCGTGTCATTACCACTTATGAACTTAATTATATATCATTATATTTTCCATTCCATTAAGAGTTATAGCCATATCTTACGTACATACTTAGGAGAAGTAATTAAGTTTATTACCATCTAACTTACTTATCTTTCATAACCTAATCCGACTCTTTACGGAGGGACTCCTATCTTGCCCCCAAATGGACGCGAAAAGTCACATAGTCCGCCTAAAGGTATACGACCACCCGTCTGCGGGTCGAAAATGTCATATAGTGCGCAGTAGGTATATCACTGCCCGTCTCTCGGGTCGATAATGTCATATAGTGCGCGTAAGGTATACCGCCGCCCGTCTCTGGGTCGATAATGTCATATAGTCTGCCCGTAAAGGTATACTGCCCGGCCCATCTCTGGGTCGATAATGTCATATAGTCTGCCCGTAAAGGTATACTGCCCGGCCCATCTCTGGGTCGATAATGTCATATAGTCTGCCCGTAAAGGTATACTGCCCGTCCCATCTCTGGGTCGATAATGTCATATAGTCTGCCCGTAAAGGTATACTGCCCGGCCCATCTCTGGGTCTATAATGTCATATAGTCTGCCCGTAAAGGTATACTGCCCGGCCTATCTCTGGGTCGATAAAGTCATATAAAACCCGGGAATTTAACCCAACGTACCTCGCACCTCTACTCCTTTAGAAAGACTCTTTTTCAAATAAAACTTCCAAGACACTGACAACCGCAGTATCAAGTCATCTCTACTTTCTTTTTTAGACCAGTCACATTACCCTTTTTAGAAATTCAATAACCGACTTCTAAATTACGTGACTTCTTACTTAAAAGCTTTAAGCAAGTGATACCTTTAAATCACATTGCCCTTCCTTAATACAAGTTATATCTTTTATTACATTATTAGAGAAAATCATTCTCTTAACCTTCCATAAAGCCGTCATAACCAACTTCCCATAAAGCCGTTATAACCCTTTATGGTTTTTGACAAAACTCATTCCTTTTCTAACCAAGAGACTTCTACTTTTTGAAACCAAGTATTAAATACTTTCAAATCAATTCACTTAACTTTTAAAAATACAATTAGTCTCTTAACCTTTAGAAATCAAGTGACTCTTTTTATTATACAACCTTAGGCAATTGATGCCTTAAAAATCAAGTTGCCTTTTTCACTAAAATCAAGTCATTTATCTTTCCATAAAGCAAATATAACCAACTCCCCATAAAGTCGTTATATTCACTTTATGCCTTAGCTAAAATACAATTTCCTATCCAAGGGACTTATATGTTTAAAACGAAACAAGTATCAAATACTTTAAAACTCTCCAAGTCCTTTAACTTTGATAAAACATTAGACATCCTTAATACTCTCAAAGAAGTGAGTTAATCTCCTAACTCACCCGACTTGGCTATTCATAAAATTAGTAAAGGATATCAAGGTCTTGTACATCTACCGTACTATATACGTACAACTAGTCATGCTCAAAAGATAGGAAAAGTTCTACATACAGTAAATCACACCACTACCTCTTAACTTCTAAGAGTAGAAGGAAACATGAAATGATACCATAAGTATATTCCATACATAGAATCATGCCAAAGGAAGGAAGATGTTCACATACCTCGCGACGATTGTCGACAAGTAGCAAAATGCTCCAAAGTACTTCAACCTTGAGCTATTCCATTCTTCAAGTAGGATACGCTATACTTAGTTCTTCAACCTCAATGAAACTTAATCAAACTCCAATCCGAAGTCGCTCCTTAGTAGTTTAGAGCCTCTCCAAGACACTTCAATCCGCTTGTTGAGACCCTTAGAACAACACCAACAATTATCCTTCAAATCTCCAAACAAAACCTAGAAAGACCATTAGGTTTTCGTTTTGCAACTAACCCGTAAACTACCTTTTTCCAAGATTTTTCTATTGAGATATGCTTACACTACCCTCAAGAACCTTGGTTTAAAGTGGGGAGTTGAATGAACAAGAAACAAAAAATTTTCCCTTAGGAATGGAGGGAACCCGAGAGCTCTATGCCTATGTTCTTCAATTTTGTGTGAAAAATATTCTAAGTGTTAAGCTCACACTAGCACTACTAGTATTATATAGTGAATTGGATGGTCAAGATATAAACAAATGTGAGGCTTGGATGTAGTCTTACAAAAATATCAAGACTAATTGACGCTTTGACTTAGTCAACATTCTCATCTTACACAAGTTGCAAGACTTGTCTTGCAACAAAGGTCCAATGACCTTCATGCCCTCGCACAATTCGACCAAGGCATTATCAAGGGGGTGACACGTGTCGCCTCCCATTCGTCATAACAATACATTTTCCGACAATTCCATAATTAGATAAATTTTACAAGTCTCAAATCTTGCTTTGTGAGTTCTTACGTCGTTCTAAAACATGTCACGTAAATGCGGTGTAACATTCTTCAACCCTTAGAAACATTCGTCCCGAATGTTCTCTCTAAAACAAACTTATAATTAGTGACATAGTTTCCTTTCACAATCCCACATACCAATAATACCACACACGACCCTAATAACTCGTAAACGCATATCCGTCCATCATAAACCCAAAAGAGATTATCTTTTCGTACTTCCAACTCCTTCTAACATATACATAGTCTCAATACAATCTGTTCATGAAACTTAAACATACCACAACTTTATCATGCATACAAGTTTCTAAAGGACCAAAGACATACGGAATCATATAGGCGGTTCAAAGGACCGCTAAAGCTGGAACTCCCACCACGACCTCTGCCACGGCCGGTGTATGAACCTCCTTCCTAGCTATCAAGGCGAAGAACCCGTGAATCGATCCGAAGAGCGGTGTTGTCCCACCAGACCCTCTATAAGGACACTCTTAACATATGGCCTAGACGACCACAAGAAAAACAAGCACCGCACCGCGCGACATACCCTGTAATGTAACCTACCACATCGGGCGATTGAGGCACAGATGGCCTCGATCGACCGAACCACCATCCGCTGAGGATCTGAAGCTCTAGAGACTGACCGCCCTGCATTTCGGGGTTGTAAAACCCTCATGGAAATCGTGGAGGAGCACTCGGTCTTGGCTGCGATGTAGACCTAGTCTGCCGCTAAGGCTGTCGCCTCTAAATCGCCTGAGACACGATGTCACGGCCTCTTGGGCCGGCTGAGTCAATCTGGTCATCCTCTCTCTATCCTCTATCCTGCGCATAGGCACGCATCCGGCGATGTCCATACTGGTGAAGAGCCACGCTGAGCATGCGGTAATCATATGATGGTCAAGCCCATCACATAACGATGAACCTATCCGCCATGTCGGCGACAATAGTATGCGCATGCGGCCAAGGAGTCAAACTCAAGCTATACTCACGGTCCTCCCGTTACGCCTCAAGGTCAAGAATCATCTGCGGGCTCTCCTCATCTCGGGAGGCAAAAAGTGATCCATGAAGGCCTCTGTAAACTCTTCCAAAACAGCTGGAAGAGCATCATCACCTCTCGAAAGCAACCACGACTCAAACCAGTTCAACGCAATATCGCGTAACCGGTAAGAGGCTAGCGTAACAGACTCTGTCTCTGAAGCCCTAAGAACCTGCATGGTCCGCTGTAGCTGCCGAATGAACTCCTGCGGATCCTCATCAGACCTCGAACCATAAAACTCAGGTGGATGACATCCCAGAAAATCCTAATCCGCAAGCGTATCTCTAGGGTGGGTCACTTTTGTTCTGTCGTGTTTGCCGCTACTATACTGGTCAATAACCGAATCTGCTCCCCGTAGTCTCTATACTCATCAGCTGGCTTGGGAACTGGAGGCTCTGGTACCGGAACCTCTGGAGCTACTACCGCTCTCGGCTCCTCTAACACTGCCGGCGTGGCTGAACTTCGCCGACCAGCCTACTACCTCGTGCATAGTGCGTGCTCGAGCAGTGTAACCCTGCAGGTACCGCTAGCGCCTCTGCTTTGCCTTGCTCTACGGGCTCTGGTTGCCTTCCGTGGAGGCATATCTGTTCATAAGACTAGGTCAGAGAGTATTCAATCTAATAAGACAGCTCTCTTGCGATCTCGAGAGAGAAGAATGGAAACCAATCCTAAATGTCCTGCTGACCTCACGATTATAGATGTGGTGCCTGACACACGATAATCAAGACTACTACTAGACACGTTACGTAGACACTTTCAGAGGACTAACAACTCGATACCACTTTTGTCACGACCCGACCGGGCATGGTGGTGCCTACAGGCACCCTTACAGTATACATCGAGATAATCAACTAACATACATGAAACTTACAAATTAATACAACAGAAGTAAAACAACGGGTTAGCCGATAGGGCTACCTTCCAGGACATATAATATATAACCGAAGCAGTTGCCTCCTTTCCTTTACAAACTGACCAACAAAATGTAACTACAGACCTCTAAGAGTTTTATCATAACAACTGTGGCGGGACAGGGCCCCGCCATACCCCTGAATATACATGAATCTACAATCTCAGGGAAAACCGTACCAAGAGATAAGCCTCCGGAGCAAATGGAGCTTTCTCCCAGAGATGTACCGAATATGGAACAGAAATAAAGTACAGTAAACAGATCATAACTGTACAAAAGAATGACAGAGCAAGTATAAAAAGTACATACCAGATCCTGCCGTGTCATTACCACTTATGAACTTAATTATATATCATTATCTTTTCCATTCCATTAAGAGTTATAGCCATATCTTACGTACATACTTAGGAGAAGTCATTAAGTTTATTACCATCTAACTTACTTATCTTTCATAACCTAATCCGACTCTTTACGGAGGGACTCCTATCTTGCCGGCCCAATGGACGCGATAAAGTCACATAGTGCGCCTAAGGTATCTTGCCGACCCGTCTGCGGGTCGAAAATGTCATATAGTGCGCGTAAAGGTATCTGCCGGCCCATCTGCGGGTCGATAATGTCATATAGTGCGCGTAAAGGTATCTGCCGCCCATCTGCGGGTCGATAATGTCATATAGTCGCGTGAAGGTATCGCCCGACCCGTCTGGGTCGATAATGTCATATAGTGCGCCGTGAAGGTATCTTGCCCACCCATCTACGGATCGATAATGTCATATAGTGCGCTCGTGAAGGTATATTGCGACCCGTCTACGGGTCGATAATGTCATATAGTGCGCGTAAGGTATCTTTGCCGGCCCGTCTGCGGGTCTATAATGTCATATAGTGCGCGTAAAGGTATCTTGCGGCCTATCTGCGGGTCGATAAAGTCATATAAAACCCGGAATTTAACCCAACGTACCTCGCGCCTCTACTCGCTTTAGAAAGACTCTTTTCAAATAAAACTTCCAAGACATCGACAACCGCGATATCAAGTCATCTCTACTTTTTTTAGACCGGTCACATTCTTGTTACACCGTAACTCGGGATATGTTTTAAGTGAATGTACGTAAGGAGCACAAGACTTGAAATTGATACGAAAGGAAGAATTGTTTTTCCGACGGAAAAAACCTTCGAACGCGTCGGAAAGGAAAAATGTTCGTTGAGGAGAATTGGATTCTCAAAATGCATTATTAGTAGAATATGGAACTTATTATCCTTATGGAAATTTATTTTTATGGATTTGGTCACGTGGGGCCCACGAGGAATTTTATGTTTGTGGGGCCCATGAGGGTTCTGAATTTTATGGACGAATGAGAAGGAGACACGTGGCACCTCCCCACATAGCCTTGGACGAAATTGTACAAGGGTAGAATGGTCATTTGACCAATGTAGAGATGACAAAGTCTTGCTAATTAAGAGCTGATATTGTTGACTAAGTCCAGGGCCACTTGGCTTGATCTCTTCCCTCCAAAATTTACAAGTGTTATAATCTAGACCCTCCAATGTATTATTTAAGCAAACTAGTAGCAAGACTTGTCTTCCAACACTTAGAAAAAAATTAGAGAAATGTGTGTACATTCATGGGAGCTCTCGGCCAAGCTACAAGGAAGAAGAAAATATTTTCGTTTGTGGTTCATTAGTCACAATACTTTAACCCAAGGTTCCTAAGGGTATTGTAAGGATATCTCAATAGAAAGATCCGGAAAAATGGTGTTTCGTATTAGTATGGCGAAAACCTAAGGAGTTGTTCAACTTTGAAGTGGGAACTTGAAGAGGAGTTCTTGTAAGCTAAAGGGTTGCAAATAGCGGATTGGGCGTCAAGAAAAGGATTTGGAGTTGCTAAGGATCGTCTTTTGGTTTTGGATCATTTTGATCTTAATGAGGTAATAATCTCCGTCTTGGCTTTATAATTTAAGATTTCATGTTGTAGTAGTTAGAAATGATCTTGTTGATTATATTATGAAGAATTATATCTTTTATGGAATATTTGGATTGAATCAAGAAAGTTGCATGATTTAGCCTTTAAGTTTGTAATTCAATTTAGTTACTAGCTTAAAGTCGCATGTTAATTACTAGGAGATTATAGTAGCTATAATCGTTTGCGACTTGATATCATGTTAGGCTAATAACTTGGATTGAAATGGAAATTGGATAAGAATTGATGTTGTAGTACTTCAAGTTAGCGAATTGGCCTAGTAAGTTGTATAAATTTGATATCGTTTGTGGTGAGCGAATTGGGGGTGTTTGTTTTTTCATTTGTATTTGACTTCCTTATAAATTGTGGTGAGCCAATTGGGGCTGTTTGGTTATTGTATTCTACCTTGAAAAAGGTGGCAAAGTAAGTAAAAACAAAGGAAGTGCTGTCCGATTTTCCGTAGAATTTAGTGACTTAGCACTTAAAATATTCTACGTGTGAAGTAAGAAGGTTAATGGACGTATTGTAACCATTATAGGTTGAAGTACTAAGTTTAGCGTATCTACTTGAAGGATGGATTAGCTATCAAGGTTGGAGTACTTTGGAGCATTTTGCTACTTGTCGACAATCGTCGCGGTATGTGAACCTCTTCCTTCCTTGGCATGATTCTATGTATGGAATATACTTGTGGTATCATTTCACGTTTCCTTCTACTCTTAGAAGTTAAGAGGTAGTTGTGTGATTTACTCATGAAGAACTTTTCCTATCTTTGAGCATGACTAGTTGCGTGTGTAGTCACGGTGAGCGTCTGACACCTTGATATCCTTTACTAGTTTATTGAAAGGCCAAGTCGGGTGAGTTAGGAGATTAACTCGCTTCTTTGAAAGTATAAAGGATGTCTTAAGTTTTATTTAAAGTTAAGGGACTTGAAGAGTTTTAAAGTATGTGATACTTGTTCCGTTTTGAACGTATAAGTCCCTTGGATAGGAAATTGTATTTGGCTAAGGTATAAAGTGAATATAACGACTTTATGGGGAGTTGGTTATATTTGCTATATGGAAAGGTAAATGACTTGATTTTAGTGAAAAGGCAATTTGATTTTAAGGCATCAATTGCCTAAGGTTTTGTAATAAAAGGAGTCACTTGTTTTCTAAATTTTAAGAGACTAATTGTATTTTTGAAGGTTAAGAGAATTGATTTGAAAGTATATAATACTTGGTTTCAAAAAGTAGAAGTCTCTTGGTTATAAAAAGGAACGTGTTGGTCTAAACCATAAAGGGTTATAACGGCTTTATGGGAAGTTGGTTATAACGGCTTTATGGAAGATTAAGAGAATGGTTTTCTCTAGTGTTATAAACGAAGAATGACTCATGATAAAGAAGGGCAAATTGTTTTAAAGGTACCAATTGCTTAAGGTTTTAATAAAGAAGTCACTTGATTTAGAAGCGGTAATTGTATTTCTAAAAGGTATTGTGACTTGTCTTGAAAGGTAGATAGGACTTGATACTACGGTTGTTAGTATCGGGAAGTTTTATTTGGAAAGAGTCTTTTGAAAAGAATATGCGTCGTAGTACTTTGGCTTGTTAAATAAGAATTATTCTATTTTGTGCCTTGATTAGTACTTTGGCTTGATTAATTGAGAATTAGTCTAAGTATGCCTTGATAAGTACTTTGGCTTGTTAAATGAGAATTATTCTATTTGTGCCTTGATTAGTACTTTGACTTGATTAATTGAGAATTAGTCTAAGTGTGCCTTGATAAGTACTTTGGCTTGTTAATTGAGAATTAGCCTATGTGTCGGTGATAGCCTTTGAGTGCAAGTATTATGTTTCATTACGTTGCGCGACTCTCGGTTGGAGGGTGTCTTGTTGTAAGTACTTGGACATACCAAGCGATGATGTGGGATTCCACGGGTATGCTTAGATTATTTGTAGTACTTAGGTTAAATTCGGATTTTATAGAAGACATGGTAGTGCTTACATTTGTTTGTGGCCGGTCGAGATAGGGTAAGAGTATAAGTGAGGGTAAACCCCAGATGCTATACCACATTCTCGGGGTAGAGTATAAGTGAGGGTAAACCCCAGACATTATACCACGCTTGTTTTGTTTGATGGTCGGTTGAGATAGGGTAAGAGTATAAATGAGGGGCAAGTCCCAAGACGTTGTACCACCTTCTCCAGGGTAAGAGTATAAGTGAGGGGTAAACCCCCAAGATGCTATACCACCTGCTTTACCACCTTCTCCAGGGTAAGAGTATAAGTGAGGGGTAAACCCCCAAGATGCTATACCACCTGCTTTACCACCTTCTCCAGGGTAAGAGTATAAATGAGGGGTAACCCCCAAGACGTTATACCACCTGCGTTGATTGATATTATGGGCGTGAGACCCATGGTTATGTTTTACACTTATAGCTGTCGACAGTGATGTGGGATTCCACGGGCAGGAGATAAATGTATGTATTGTGTATGTGTACGCCGACAGTGAGGTGGGATGCCACGGGCGCGTCACATGGTTATGTTTTACACTTATAGCTGTCGACAGTGATGGGGGATTCCACGGGCATGCTTTGATATTTGTGTGATTTGATCGCGTCCCAGATTGGGCCGGGTAGTATATGCGTCCCTCCATAAAGGGCCGGATTGTGTTATAAAAGATAAGTAAGTTATATGGTAATGAACTTAATGATTTTTCCTAATCATGTACGTAAGAATGTGGCTATAGTTTTTTATTGAGAATGGAAAAGATAATAAGGTGCGATTAAGTTCATAAGTGGTAATGACACGGCAGGATCTGGTATGTATTTTTATACTTGTCCTTGTCATTCTTTTGTACAGTTATGATCATTTCGCATGACGTTATTTCTATTCCATATTATACTGTTATCGACCGGCCCGAGCTGCGTTAAATGCCGCGAGTTTAGGTACCCAGGTTGGCGATCCTTGCTCTTAGGATCTCGGTTCAGTTTTTGAGAGGAAGCTCCATTTGCTCCGGAGGCTTATCTCCTGGTACGGTTTTCCCTGAGGTAGAAGATTCATGTATATTCAGGGGTATGGCGGGGCCCTGTCCCGCCACAGTGGTTATGTTAGAACTCTTAGAGGTCTGTAGTCACATATTGTGGGTCAGTTTGTAAAAGAAATGAGGCAACTGCTTCGGTTATATTTATATATGTTCAGGAAGGTAGCCCTATCGGCTAACCTGTTGTTTTACTTCCGATATGTTATTTATAAGTTTCTGTATGTTCCGCTGATTTTCTCTGATGTTTACCTGTAAGGGTGCCCAGGTAGGGCACCAGTCGCGGTCCCGGGGTCGGGTCGTGACAATTACCCTTTTTAGAAATTCAATAACCGGCTTCTAAATTACGTGACTTCTTACTTAAAAGCTTTAAGCAAGTGATACCTTTAAATCACATTGCCCTTCCTTAATACAAGTTATATCTTTTATTACATTATTAGAGAAAATCATTCTCTTAACCTTCCATAAAGCCGTCATAACCAACTTCCCATAAAGTCGTTATAACCCTTTATGGTTTTTGACAAAACTCATTCCTTTTCTAACCAAGAGACTTCTACTTTTTGAAACAAAGTATTAAATACTTTCAAATCAATTCACTTAACTTTTAAAAATACAATTAGTCTCTTAACCTTTAGAAATCAAGTGACTCCTTTTATTATACAACCTTAGGCAATTGATGCCTTAAAAATTAAGTTTCCTTTTTCACTAAAATCAAGTCATTTATCTTTCCATAAAGCAAATATAACCAACTCCCCATAAAGTCGTTATATTCACTTTATGCCTTAGCTAAAATACAATTTCCTATCCAAGGGACTTATATGTTTAAAACGAAACAAGTATCAAATACTTTAAAACTCTCCAAGTCCTTTAACTTTGATAAAACATTAGACATCCTTAATACTCTCAAAGAAGTGAGTTAATCTCCTAACTCACCCGACTTGGCTATTCATAAAACTAGTAAAGGATATCAAGGTCTTGTACATCTACTGAGTACTATATCGTCTGACTAGTCATGCTCAAAAGATAGGAAAAGTTCTACATACAGTAAATCACACCACTACCTCTTAACTTCTAAGAGTAGAAGGAAACATGAAATGATACCATAAGTATATTCCATACATAGAATCATGCCAAAGGAAGGAAGATGTTCACATACCTCGCGACGATTGTCGACAAGTAGCAAAATGCTCCAAAGTACTTCAACCTTGAGCTATTCCATTCTTCAAGTAGGATCGCTATACTTAGTTCTTCAACCTCAATGAAACTTAATCAAACTCCAATCAGTCGCTCCTTAGTAGTTTAGAGCCTCTCCAAGACACTTCAATCCGCATTTGAGACCCTTAGAACAACACCAACAATTATCCTTCAAATCTCCAAACAAAACCTAGAAAGACCATTAGGTTTTCGTTTTGCAACTAACCCGTAAACTACCTTTTTCCAAGATTTTTCTATTGAGATATGCTTACACTACCCTCAAGAACCTTGGTTTAAAGTGGGGAGTTGAATGAACAAGAAACAAAAAATTTTCCCTTAGGAATGGAGGGAACAGAGAGCTCTATGCCTATGTTCTTCAATTTTGTGTGAAAAATATTCTAAGTGTTAAGCTCACACTAGCACTACTAGTATTATATAGTGAATTGGATGGTCAAGATATAAACAAATGTGAGGCTTGGATGTAGTCTTACAAAAATATCAAGACTAATTGACCTTTGACTTAGTCAACATTCTCATGCTACACAAGTTGCAAGACTTGTCTTGCAACAAAGGTCCAATGACCTTCATGCCCTTGCACAATTCGACCAAGGCATTATCAAGGGGGGTGACACGTGTCGCCCTCCCATTCGTCATAACAATACATTTTCCGACAATTCCATAATTCCGATAAATTTTTACAAGTCTCAAATCTTAGCACCTGTGAGTTCTTACGTACGTTCTTAAAACATGTCCTGTAAATACGGGGTGTAACATTCTTCAACCCTTAGAAACATTCGTCCCCGAATGTTCTCTCAGAAACAAACTTATAATTAGTGACATAGTTTCCTTTCACAATCCCCACATACCAATAATACCACACACGACCCTAATAACTCGTACACGCATATCCGTCCATCATAAACCCAAAAGAGATTATCTTTTCGTACTTCCAACTCCTTCTAACATATACATAGTCTCAATACAATCTGTTCATGAAACTTAAACATACCACAACTTTATCATGCATACAAGTTTCTAAAGGACCAAAGACATACCTGAAATCATATAGGCGGTTCAAAGGACCGCTAAAACTGGGAACTCCCACCACGACCTCTGCCACGGCCTGCCGGTGTATGAACCTCCTGCCGAGCTATAGAAGGCGAAGAACATGGCGATCCGATGAAGCGGTGTTGTCCCACCAGGACCCCCTCTATAAGGACACTCTCTTAACATATGGCCTAGACGACCACAAGAAAAACAAGCACCCGTACCGGCGCGACATACCCCAGAATGTAACCAACCACACTGGGCGCATTGAGGCACAGATGGCCTCATGGCTGGAACCACCATGCACGAGGATCTGAAGCTCTAGAGACTGGCCGGCCCTGCATTTCGGGGTTGTAAAACCCTCCGCGGAAAAGCGTGGAGGAGCACTCGGTCTTTGGGCAATGTAGACCTAGTCTGCCGCTAAGGCTGTCCGCCTCTAAAGCGCCACGAGACACGATGTCACAGCCTCTTGGGTGGCTGAGTCAATCTGGTCATCCTCTCTCTATCCTCTATCCCGCCGCATAGGCTGCATCAGGCGATGTCCATCTGGTGAAGAGCCACGCTGACATCGCGGTAATCATATGACGGTCAAGCCCCATCACATAACGATGAACCCTATCCGCCATGTCGACAATAGTATGCGCGTGTCGGCGAGTCAAACTCAAGCTATACTCACGGCGGTCCTCCGTTACGCCTCGAGGTCAAGAATCTGTCTGCCGGGCTCTCTCGTCTCGGGAGGCAAAAGTGATCCATGAAGGCCTCTGTAAACTCTTCCAAAGCAATTTGGAAGAGCATCATCACCTCTCGAAAGCAACCACGACTCAAACCGGTTCAACGCAATATCGCAAAACCGGTAAGAGGCTAGCGTAACGACTCTGTCTCTGAAGCCCTAAGAACACTGCATGGTCATTGTAGCTGCGAATGAACTCCTGCAGATCCTCGTGGACCTCGAACCATAAAACTTCGGTGGATGACATCCCGAGAAAATCCCTAATCCATGGCTATGCGTCTCTAGGGTGAAATTTTGTTCTGTCGTATTTGCCCGCTCTTATCTTGGTCGATAACCGAATCGCTCCCCGTAGTCTCTATACTCGTGGTGGCTTGGAGGCTGGAGGCTGCAGTGCAGGAACCTCTGGAGCTACTACAGCTCTCGGCTCCTCTAATACTGCCGGCGTGGCTGAACTCGCCGACCGCCACTACCTCGGGCATAGTCGTGCTGAGCAGTGTAACCCTGCAGGTACCAGCGACTCTGGCTGCTTGCCTTGCTGCTACGGGCTCTGGTTGCCTTAGTGGAGGCATATCTGCATTCATAAGACTAGGTCGAGTATTCAATCTAATAAGGCGGCTCTCTTGCGATCTCGGAGAGAGAAGAATGAAACCAATCCTAAATGTCCTGCGACCTCACGATTATAGATGTGGTGCCTGACACGATAATCAAGACTACTGAACACGTTACGTAGACACTTTCAGAGGACTACGGCTCACGATACCACTTTTGTCACGACCCGACCGGGCGCGGCCAGGTGCCCTACCAGGCACCCTTGCAGTATACATCGAGAGATAATCAGCGGAACATACATGAAACTTACAAATTAATACAGAAGTAAAGCAGCGGGTTAGCCGAAGTAGGCTACCTTCGAGACATCTAATATATAACCGAAGCAGTTGCCTCCTTTCCTTTACAACTGACCCACAAAACGTAACTACAGACCTCTAAGAGTTTTATCAGAACAACTGTGGCGGGACCGGGCCCTGCCATACCCCTGAATATACATGAATCTACAATCTCGGGGAAAAGCCGTACGAGATAAGCCTCGGAGCAAATGAAGCTTTCTCCCAAAAACTCAACGAGATCCTAAGAGAAAGTGGTCACCAACACAGGTACCTAAAACTGCGGGCATGAGCGGCCAGAAAGTCGATTACAACATGTAGAATATGGAGCAGATATAAAGTCTGATGCAGGTCATAAGCGTACAAAGAATGACAGAGCAAGTATAAAAGTACATACGGATCCTAGTGTCATTACCAACATGAACTTAATTATATGTCATTATCTTTTCCATTCCATTAAGAGTTATAGCCATATCTTACGTGCATACTTAGGAGAAGTCATTAAGTTTATTACCATCTAACTTACTTATCTTTCATAACCTAATCAGACTCTTTACGGAGGACTCTATCTTGCCGCCCAATGGGGCGCGATAAAATCACATAGTGCGCCAAAGGTATCTTGCCCGACCCGTCTACGGGTGAAAATGTCATATAGTGCGCGTAAAGGTATCTTGCCGGCCCGTCTGCGGGTCGATAATGTCATATAGTGCGCGTAAGGTATCTTGCGGCCCGTCTGCGGGTCGATAATGTCATATAGTGCGCGTGAAGGTATCTTGCCCGACCCGTCTCGAGTCGATAATGTCATATAGTGCGCGTGAAGGTATCTTTGCCGGCCCGTCTGGATCGATAATGTCATATAGTGCGCTCGTGAAGGTATCTGCCGGCCCGTCTGCGGGTCGATAATGTCATATAGTGCGCGTAAAGGTATCTTGCCGCCCGTCTGGGTCTATAATGTCATATAGTCTGCCCGTAAAGGTATACTGCCCGGCCTATCTCTGGGTCGATAAAGTCATATAAAACCCGGGAATTTAACCCAACGTACCTCGCACCTCTACTCCTTTAGAAAGACTCTTTTTCAAATAAAACTTCCAGACAGCAAACCGATGTCAAGTCATCTCTACTTTTTTTAGACGGTCACATTCTTTGTACACCGTAACTCCGGGATATGTTTTAAGAGAATATGCGTAAGGAGCACAAGACTTGAAATTAGTACGAAAGGAAGAATTGTTTTCGACGGAAAAAAACCTTAGAGCGTCGGAAAGGAAAAATGTTCGTTGAGGAGAATTGGATTCTCAAAATGCATTATTAGTAGAATATGGAACTTATTATCCTTATGGAAATTTATTTTTATGGATTTGGTCACGTGGGGCCCCAGAAATTTTACGTTTTGTGGGGCCCGCGAGGGTTCTGAATATTATGGACGAATGAGAAGGAGACACGTGGCACCTCCCCCACATAGCCTTGGACGAAATTGTACAAGGGTAGAATGGTCATTTGACCAATGTAGAGATGACAAAGTCTTGCTAATTTAGAGCTTGATATTGTTGACTAAGTCCAAGGGCCAGCTTGATCTCTTCCCTCCAAACTTTACAAGTGTTATAATCTAGACCCTCCAATGTATTATTTAAGCACACTAGTAGCAAGACTTGTCTTCCAACACTTAGAAAAAAATTAGAGAAACTTATGTACATTCATGGGAGCTCTCGGCCAAGCTACAAGGAAGAAGAAAATATTTTCGTTTGTGGTTCATTAGTCACGATACTTTAACGAGGTTCCTAAGGGTATTGTAAGGATATCTCAATAGAAAGATCCGGAAAAATGGTGTTTTCGTATTAGTCAAGGCGAAAACCTAAGGAGTTGTTCAACTTTGAAGTGGGAACTTGAAGAGGAGTTCTTGTAAGCTTCTAAGGGTTGCAAATAGCGGATTGGAACGTCAAGAAATGGATTTGGAGTTGCTAAGGATCGACTTAGGGTTTTGGATCATTTTGAACTTAAGGAGGTAATAATCTCCGTCTTGCCTTTATAATTTAAGATTTCATGTTGTAGTAGTTAGAAATGATCATGTGGATTATATTATGAAGAATGATATGTGTTATGGAATATTTGGATGGAATCCGAAAGTTGCATGATTTAGCCTTTAAGTTTGTAATTCAATTTAGTTACTAGCTTAGTCGTCGCATGTTAATTACTAGGAGATTATAGTAGCTATAATCGTTTGCGACTTGATATCATGTTAGGCTAATAACTTGGATTGAAATGGAAATTGGATAAGAATTGATGTTGTAGTACTTGAGTTAGCCGAATTGGCCTAGTAAGTTGTATAAATTTGATATCGTTTGTGGTGAGCCAATTGGGGCTGTTTGGTTATTTCATTTGTATTGGACTACCTTATAAATTGTGGTGAGCCAATTGGGGCTGTTTGGTTATTGTATTCGGCCTTGAAAAAGGTGGCAAAGTAAGTAAAAATAAAGGAAGTCTTTGTCAGATTTTCCGTAGAATTTAGTGACTTAGCACTTAGAATATTCTACGTGTGAAGTAAGAAGGTTAATGGACGTATTGTAACCATTATAGGTTGAAGTACTAAGTTTAGCGTATCCTACTTGAAGGATGGATTAGCTATCAAGGTTGGAGTACTTTGGAGCATTTTGCTACTTGTCGACAATCGTCGCGAGGTATGTGAACCTCTTTCTTCCTTTGGCATGATTCTATGTATGGAATATACTTGTGGTATCATTTCACGTTTCCTTCTACTCTTAGAAGTTAAGAGGTAGTTGTGTGATTTACTCTATGAAGAACTTTTCCTATCTTTGAGCATGACTAGTTGCGTGTGTAGTGCGGTGAGCGTCTGACACCTTGATATCCTTTACTAGTTTATTGAAATGCCAAGTCGGGTGAGTTAGGAGATTAACTCGACTTTGAAAGTATAAAGGATGTCTTAAGTTTTATTTAAAGTTAAGGGACTTGAAGAGTTTTAAAGTATGTGATACTTGTTCCGTTTTGAACGTATAAGTCCCTTGGATAGGAAATTGTATTTGGCTAAGGTATAAAGTGAATATAACGACTTTATGGGGAGTTGGTTATATTTGCTATATGGAAAGGTAAATGACTTGATTTTAGTGAAAAGGCAATTTGATTTTAAGGCATCAATTGCCTAAGGTTTTGTAATAAAAGGAGTCACTTGTTTTCTAAATTTTAAGAGACTAATTGTATTTTTGAAGGTTAAGAGAATTGATTTGAAAGTATATAATACTTGGTTTCAAAAAGTAGAAGTCTCTTGGTTATAAAAAGGAACGTGTTGGTCTAAACCATAAAGGGTTATAACGGCTTTATGGGAAGTTGGTTATAACGGCTTTATGGAAGATTAAGAGAATGGTTTTCTCTAGTGTTATAAACGAAGAATGACTGATAACGAAGGGCAAATTGTTTTAAAGGTACCAATTGCTTAAGGTTTTTAATAAAGAAGTCACTTGATTTAGAAGCCGGTAATTGTATTTCTAAAAAGGTATTGTGACTTGTCTTGAAAGGTAGATAGGACTTGATACTACGGTTGTTAGTATCGGGAAGTTTTATTTGGAAAGGAGTCTTTTGAAAGAATGTCGTCACGTAGTACTTTGGCTTGTTAAATAAGAATTATTCTATTTTGTGCCTTGATTAGTACTTTGGCTTGATTAATTGAGAATTAGTCTAAGTATGCCTTGATAAGTACTTTGGTTTGTTAAATGAGAATTATTCTATTTGTGCCTTGATTAGTACTTTGGCTTGATTAATTGAGAATTAGTCTAAGTGTGCCTTGATAAGTACTTTGGCTTGTTAATTGAGAATTAGCCTATGTGTCTTGGGTGATAGCCTTTGAGTGCAAGTATTATGTTTCATTCGTTGCGCGACTCTCGGTTGGAGGGCATTTGTCTTGTTGTAAGTACTTGGACATACCGGCGATGATGTGGGATTCCACGGGTATCTTAGTTATTTGTAGTACTTGGGTTAAATTCGGATTTTATAGAAGACATGGTAGTGCTTACATTTGTTTGTGGCCGGTCGAGATAGGGTAAGAGTATAAGTGTCACGACCGATTAGGGCGTGGTTGTGCCTTACCCCGGGCACCCTAGTGATACAACATCAGAGTAATCAGCGGAACATAAATCGATACAAGACATATTATGAAATATGAAACAATAATCTGAGAAAAACTTGTCTTTCGGCATATATATAAACAACAGCTTTTTCAACATGACCAGTTTAATCCTTTTTACAAACCACACTAGCAGATTACTGAGACCTCTACGAATGATATGACAACAACGACGGGGCGGGGCCCGTCATACCACGAATGTAAGCACCTACAACAGCGGGGACTATGCGAGACAAGCCTCGGAGAAAGCGGAGCTCTCCCAGTGACCCGTGACCCTAGGCGAGGATCAACGGCGGTGTACCTTTACTGCGGCGTGAGCGCAACCCAGAAGGAGGTCGATCTGACAGTGCAAGTATGTGGCGAAAATCTTGTAAATGGAATCATAGTAGTCTATATAAAGCGGGAGACATGTATGATAACAAAACTACGATTCACTGATAAACAAGCGATCATATCAAGTCGAGGACTCGCGCCTCAAAGTCATCACTCAAACATAACAATGGGTCTCACGCCACAACATCAATCATGCGTGGAATACCTTCCGCCACTGGCGGTTTATGATATACAAGCACCAAGGAATACACATGAACATCGGGTCCCACGTGTTCTAATAAACGATGCGAGGTAAATGCGAAGGCATAGCCGACTACTAACACCAGCGATGCAACAAGGTCATAAAGCGTGTCATGATATCTGTCTAGGCCGTCATGATAAAGGCGGTCACTAGCCCGCGATATCAAATGTGCGCGTCTAGCCACGAACTCTCCGCGACTCGCATAGGCCAACCTCATAGGCGCGTAAGGTATAACCCGCATCGAGGGTAGCTACTCCGGCGTCGATCTGGACTCGCGATCCGCGTAGCCTGAAGCCGCGTGACCATAAAGGCGCGCGCTAACACGGAACTCCGTAGTTCGCATGGATCCCGGACCCGCGTGAGGTATTCTCGAATCATGGTCCTGGACCGCTGAGTCTACCCGCGTCGGAGGCGACAACCTCGGGCACAAGTCAAGGTGAGTGGTACAATACCAACATGCGGTGATAGTCAAACAACTTTAAAGCGCGATCGGAGGAAAACCCCTTTACACTAACATCACAAGATACTAACACACGTAGCATCCTAACATGTTTACTTATCAAATCAACAAGAAAGTATTACAAGGCTATCACAAACCAATACAATCAAGTTATTCACACAAGGTACTTTCTACTAACAAGTTCGGTATCTATCCCCAAGTACTTCACATTAAATCTTTAAAAGATCTGTTTCTTTCACATAAGTCACACAATAACCGTAGTATAAAATAGAGTTAATGTCATTTTAAGAAAACCAAAACTCTTACCTTTGTAAAATCAAGTAACAACATTATTTTCCAAACGTCCAAGTTTGCCTGATTTCAAATGTTCACGTTTCTTATTTTAGAAAGGTTTGTAGTTCATAGTCTTATTCATTTAAGAATATAATTCTCTTTTAAGATCGGAGAAACATAAGCCTTATATGTGAGTAGGATATTCTTGTTTATAACAATCTTATTACGACCATGATCTAGGAAATATCATTTTGTCTCATCTTAGCTTACATGCGGATGGAAGTTTCTCTTGGTTTAAGAATACTTAATTATTCAAAACATTTTCCTTTTAACGTATTTGCGATGGTTTGTCGATACACATTACGATTTCGAAATCGATAAAACATTCTTAAGCCGTTATACCTAACTTCCCATAAAGCTAGTATAACTCTTAAGTTTTCAAAAACCAAGTATTACTTCAAGTTCTCTATTAACACATAACAAGCGATTATAGTTCAAATCGATTTACCTTTTAAAAACCACAGTATTTTCTTACCAATAAAAATTTGTTTATAACCGACTTCCCATAAAGCCGTTATAACACTTTATGTTTTAAACCAATTAAATACATTTAGCACGTATGCGTCTACCGTACTACATAGTTCACACATATCATGCTAGAAGAGATAGGAAGAGGTTCACATACCTCGCGGCGATTATCGACTAATAGCAAGCGCTCAAAGTACTTCCAGTCGGCTACTCCTTAAGCCAAGTAGATCGCGCCACGTAGTACTTCAACCTATAAGGCCACGCGCTTATTAACATTTAGATCTCATCAGAGAACATTCTACCAGAAAATTCGCGGCGCCTCCCGCACATGGCGGCGTAAATCTCTCTCCACGGTAGGCTACCAAGCCAACCGGGGTTATCGTCTAACCTAGCGGTACAATTCTACTCGGTACTACTACAAGTCTCTTGTAATGTCTGACCCTATGTAATTCTGATTCGGTATTCTTCTTTTAAATTGGGCTTAAGTCAAAAGACATTGCGATAACTACGTCGATTCTATATATAGTATACTTGACTATATATTCTAATAATATGTAATTTCCAATTACAATAGAGGACAAGATAATTACCTCGATAAGCCCATAATTATCCGAGTTTAATGTCGATCCTTAGCAAAGTTTCGCTCTACTCGGGTGCTCGACCCGCTCCAACAACCCTTAGAAGTTCTAACCAACTTCTACATAGTACTCAACTAACTATGGAGATTTTCCCTAGGGTTTCGGTTTTGTGTGGAAGGAAGTATAATAGTATTTACGGGCTTTTCGTATAGGTATAACCTTAGAATACAACAAGGTATCTGGCTAAGGTAATTTGGGCATTATAACAATACTTTTGAGAGTATTTCTACCAAGAGGGAAGGGCTCTCGGCGAGGAGGAGGCTCTTGGCGAATTCTACACTAAGGGAGGAGGAGGATTTAACACTTAGAAAAATATTTGTGGATGAAGAAAGTTCATCACAGAGGGTATTTATAGCAAAACCAAAGGCGACCAATGGCGAGATCTAGCCAAGTGCAAGGCAAGTGTAAGGCGAGATCAAGCCAAGTGCACTAACCCTACTCCACAAAACATGGCACAAAACAAGCCACAAAACAAGGCCAAAACAAGGCACAAAACCATGAACCAATCGGCGAGGACAAGCCTCCTCTTTCAGTCCAATGAGGGTGACAAGTGTCACCCTCCGTTAATCGAAAATGTTTAAATCTCTCGGAAAAATCCATAAAAATTAAAAATGACATAGCGGAAATTCCCTACGAAAGTGTGAAAGCGTTTAGCGAAAGCGACTCTAATCGGGTGTTGTGTACAAAAATAATTCGGCACCTATTCTCAAGTTCGAAATTTCCCTCGTCGTCCTGCGTACATACTGCGGAAATACGGGTATAACATTCTCCTCGCCTTAGAAACATTCGTCCGAATGTTCCTTCTAAGTCTCAAAACAAGCGTGCGCGATATAGTCTTCACTACTATACTTACGAGAATCAATCATGCCACTTTGGCCACGAAACAACTTGCGCAAAAATGCTTACATCGAGTCGAGAAACACCTCTAATCATCACCACAAAACACTTCTCCGGGGTCTAAAATATACTTCCTTCGCCTTCTCTTTACAAAAGAAATGATCACATCTATGCTCGCCATACATGCTCGCTTCTCTCTTTACTCGTCGTAGATACCGCTTTGTCACTTTGCACGAGGCATTAACCTTCTCGGGCGACCCAACAAATGGTACCGCTGCGTCGCGATCCACGAGGTGTCGTGACACTCGAACTCTTACCACATTTAAATCGCTTGATCTCCAAAACTTCGGGGTTACTATCTCTAACGTGGTCATCATTAGCGGGAACACTGCGAATGGATCTCGATGCTTTCTGATCATATCAATCTGAAAGGCCGGACGTCTCGCCTCCTAAGTCGGACGGCAAATGCTAACATATAGGCAACGGCCTATTCTTCACATGAACTCAAAAGGGCGAAGTAACTCGGGCTAAGTTCCTTTGTTTTCCAAAACTCGTCATACCACAACCACGATCTGCTTTGGAACAAGCTGAACCAGTATGCGAACGCGCCAACATCGAACCAATCGGCCGTGACTTACACTTCCGCCCTTACAAGGCTTCATAAGGCGATATCAGAACAACGAAATGGTAGCTTAAACACTACCTCCACGGAGACAACAATCCTACAACTATCCTCGAAATCGAACAACGGCCGAGGCGAATGCGGTCTGAGACTCACTGAGTTCTTAACACATGCTTGGTAAAACTTCGAGAAACAAAAATAAGCGTAACACGGGCTCCACATGCGTCATAAGGTGAAGGTAGGCACCGTGCAGCCTTACAACCTTCGGATAACTCAACACGGTAGAGTAAGCGGTCTTTGCTAGAAGACAAGGCGGTGACCTCCTCGCCCGACATCGGGTCGAATCGTCCACGGTCGCCGCGTTGGTTAACTAAACTCGGGCCTAGCACCCTCGTGACCCTACCACGAGGCGGGACCACCACTGACCCCACCACCAAACCTACGCGGGTTGACGCCGCGTGGCCTCGGCCGACCCGCATGCGATACTAGCTCCCGATCCGGAACAATCTCACTAATCACGTTTGAAAACCTAGCGGTCTTCTTAGCTCAACTACCCCTTTCATTCCACACTACTAGGGACCTATCCTAACATAACTCACGTGCACTATGCACTTGGATAAGTCAACATAAACAATACATCTTTTACTCGGATAGCCTTACCTCTAAGGTCTCTGCGTAAAAAACTCTAAAGCTCACACCCACTATCCCCAAAATCTTACTCGGTTAACCCCATGATTTCTAATCACAACTAACACCTTGCTATCGAACATAGCACTTAAGGTATACTCACCTTATCACACATCTGAGTCTACAGAGGTTAAGGATATATCTATATCTCTTCTTGCTCCCTTAGTCGTTCTAATCAAACACCTTACAGTAGCGCGCCGTGAGGAGATGACACACTACCCACCGATCACGAAGGCTAAGTCCTCTGAGACACTTTTGACCCCGGACCACGGCGGTCGCGTGCAACAAGTACGACTAAAAGCGACATTCCGGGGCGGCGTTTGTCGCAACGTGAACGGAAGTCACGGAGTTCGACCAACTCTGCATACCCGAGCGTCACGAACTCGTGGAAGACCACTCTGCCTTTGGCGGAGGGGCATAATCTATTCTGGTGGTGAGGCGACTCGCCTCGATAGTTACCAAAGGACCCTGCTGCTCTGGCCCTCTTCTGCTGTCCTTTGTGAACCCGTCGATCTCTATGTTTCGGCACGATGTCGTAAGCCATTACGAGCCATGCTCGAACCTAAGCGAAGAACTTACTCTTGCACAACCGTTGATATTCATCAAGACTCGCGATACGTCGGTATACTCTCGGTAGCCAAATCCATAGCTAGTAATAGGGTCGCCTCTTGCGATCCATATTCTCTGTTCTGGTCGTGGGCGAAGGTTCAAATGTCATGGCGCGATGGAGCGCGCGCCGTGCTAAACTCTGCTTGGGGCTAGTAGCGTCGCAAAACTCCAGAAAGAAGCACCACGGTGATGATTGGGCTGTGCCAGCGTAACCCTCCGTACTCTGCTCGCGACTCCTCTGCGCCTTGACCTCACAGGCGGGTTGCCTACGCGGAGTATAACGGTGAGGGAAAGAAATCGTCGGAGGGTCCAACTTACAACACGACTCTAAGGCACGATCTCGAGTGAGAAGAATAGAAACTAATCCTAAATATCCTATAGCCTCACGATTATTGGTGTAGTGCGCAACACACCGATAATCAAGACTCTTGGATACGATGCGTAGACCCTTTCCGAGATTAAGCGCTCTGATACCACTTTGTCACGACCGATTCGGGCGTGGTAGTGTCTTACCCGCACCTAGTGATACAACATCAGTGTAATCGGAACATAAAGCGATACAAGACATATTATGAAATATGAAACAATAATCGAGAAAAACTTGCCTTTGGCATATATATAAACAACAACTTTTTCAACATGAACAGTTTAATCCTTTTTACAAACCACACAGCGATTACTACAGGACCTCTACGAATGATATGACAACAACGACGGACGGGGCCGTCATACCACGAATAGCACCTACAACAGGGGACTATGCGAACAAGCCTCGAGAAGCGGAGCTCTCCCAGCTGTGACCACTAGAGCGAGGATCAACGGCGGGTGTACCTTTACTGCGGCGTGAGCGGCCCGAAGGAGGTCGATCTGGCAGTGCAGAAGTATGTGGCGAAAATATTGTAAATGGAATCATAGTAGTCTATATAAAGCAGGAGACATGTATGATAACAAAACTACAGTTCACAATAAACAAGCATTCAAATAAATTAAGGGACTCAATCCCTCAAAGTCATCAATAAAACATAACAAAGGGTCTCACGCCCGACATCAATCATGCGTGGAATACCTTCGCCATCATGGCGGTTTATGATATACAAGCACGAGGAATACACATGAACATCGGGTCCGCTGTGTTCTAATAAAACGATGCGGGGTAAATGCGAAGGCATAGCCGGCTACTAACACCAGCGGTACCAACAAGGTCATAAAGCGTGTCATGATATCTGTCTAGGCGTCGCACGTGATAAAAGGCGGTCACTCGCCCGCGATATCAAATGTGCGCGTCTAGCCACGAACTCTCGCGACTCGCATAGGCCAACCTCATAGGCGCGTAAGGTATAACCCGCATCGAGGGTAGCTACTCCGGCGTAAATCACGGACTCGCGATCCGCGTAGCCTGAACCGCGTGACCATAAAGGCCGCACTAACACGGAACTCCGTAGTTCGCATGGATCCTGGACCCGCGAGGTATTCTCGAATCATGGTCCCAGACCGCCTGAGTCTACCCCGCATCGGAGGGCAGCTTAACCTCCGGGCACAAGTCAAGGTGAGTGGTACAATACCAACATAACGGCTGATAGTCAAACAACTTTAAGCGCAGTCGGAGGGAAAACCCCTTTACACTAACATCACAAGATACTAACACACGTAGCATCCTAACATGTTTACTTATCAAATCAACAAGAAAGTATTACAAGGCTATCACAAACCAATACAATCAAGTTATTCACACAAGGTACTTTCTACTAACAAGTTGGTTATCATCCCCAAAGTACTTCACATTAAATCTTTAAAAGATCTGTTTCTTTCACATAAGTCACACAATAACCGTAGTATAAAATAGAGTGGTATCTTTTAAGAAAACCAAAACTCTTACCTTTGTAAAATCAAGTAACAACATTATTTTCCAAGCGTCGAGTTTGCCTAATTTCAAATGTTCACGTTTCTTATTTTAGAAAGGTTTCGTAGTTCATAGTCTTATTCATTTAAGAATATAATTCTCTTTTAAGATCGGAGAAACATAAGCCTTATATGTGAGTAGGATATTCTTGTTTATAACAATCTTATTACAATGACCATGATCTAGGAAATATCATTTTGTCTCATCTTAGCTTACATGCGGATGGAAGTTTCTCTGGTTTTAAGAATACTTAATTATTCAAAACATTTTCCTTTTATTAACTGCGGTGGTTTGTCGATACACATTACGATTTCGAAATCGATAAAACATTCTTAAGCCGTTATACCTAACTTCCCATAAAGCTAGTATAACTCTTACGTTTTCAAAAACCAAGTATTACTTCAAGTTCTCTATTAACACATAACAAGCGATTATAGTTCAAATCGATTTACCTTTTAAAAACCACAGTATTTTCTTACCAACATAAAGTTGTTTATAGCGAGCTTCCCATAAAGCCGTTATAACACTTTATGTTTTAAACAATTAAATACATTTAGCACGTATGCGTCACCGTACTACATAGTTCACACGTATCATGCTAGAAGAGATAGGAAGAGGTTCACATACCTCGCGGCGATTATCGACTAATAGCAAAGCGCTCCAAGTACTTCCAAGTCGGCTACTCCTTAAGCCAAGTAGATCGCGCCACGTAGTACTTGACTATAAGGCCACAAGCGCTTATTAACATTTAGATCTCATCGTAGAACATTCTCTGAAAATTGGCGGCCTCCCCACTTGCGGCGTAAATCTCCTCCTCTAGCAGGCGGCTACGAAGCCACGGGGTTATCGTCTAACCTAACGGGTACAATTCTACTCCACGGTACTACTACACAAGTCTCATGTCTGACCCTATGTAATTACGATTCGGTATTCTTCTTTTAAATTGGGCTTAAGTCAAAAGACATTGCCGATAACTACGTCGATTCTATATATAGTATACTTCAACTATATATTCTAATAATATGTAATTTCCAATTACAATAGAGGACAAGATAATTACCTCGATAAGCCCGTAATTATCAGAGTTTAATGTCGATCCTTAGCAAAGTTTCGCTCTACTCGGGTGCTCCAACCGCTCCAAACAACCCTTAGAAGTTCTAACCAACTTCTACATAGTACTCAACTAACTATGGAGATTTTCCTAGGGTTTCGGTTTTGTGACGGAAGGAAGTATAATAGTATTTACGGGCTTTCGTATAGGTATAACCTTAGAATACAACAAGGTATCTGGCTAAGGTAATTTGGGCATTATAACAATACTTTTGAGAGTATTTCTACCAAGAGGGGAAGGGCTCTCGGCGAGAGGAGGAGGCTCTTGGAATTACACACTAAGGGGAGGGAGGAGGATTTAACACTTAGAAAAATATTTGTGGATGAAGAAAGTTCATCACTTAGAGGGGTATTTATAGCAAAACTAAAGGCCAACCAATGGCCAAGATCTAGCCAAGTGCAAGGCAAGTGTAAGGCCAAGATCAAGCCAAGTGCACCCTAACCCCTACTCCACAAAACATGGCACAAAACAAGCCACAAAACAAGGCCAAAACAAGGCACAAAACCATGAACCAATCGGCCAAGGCCAAGCCTCCTCTTTACCGTCCAATGAGGGTGACAAGTGTCACCCTCCCGTTGGTCCAAAAATGTTTCGTCTCTCGGAAAAATCCGCAAAAATTAAAAATGACATAGCCGGAAATTCCCCTACGAAAGTGTGAAAGCGTTTCGTAAACGACTCTAATCGGGTGTTGTGTACAAAAATAATTCGGCCAAGCCTATTCTCAAGTTCGAAATTTCCTACGTACGTCCCTGCGTACATACTCTGGAAATACGGGGTATAACAATAAGTGAGGGGTAAACCCCCAAGATGCTATACCACCTTCTCCAGGGTAAGAGTATAAGTGAGGGGTAAACCCCCAAGACATTATACCCCCTGCTTGTTTTGTTTGATGGTCGGTTGAGATAGGGTAAGAGTATAAATGAGGGGCAAGTCCCAAGACGTTGTACCACCTTCTCCAGGGTAAGAGTATAAGTGAGGGGTAAACCCCCAAGATGCTATACCACCTGCTTTACCACCTTCGGGGTAGAGTATAAGTGAGGGTAAACCCCAAGATGCTATACCACCTGCTTTACCACCTTCTCCAGGGTAAGAGTATAAATGAGGGGTAACCCCCAAGACGTTATACCACCTGAGTTGATTGATATTATGGGCGTGAGACCCATGGTTATGTTTTACACTTATAGCTGTCGACAGTGATGTGGGATTCCACGGGCAGGAGATAAATGTATGTATTGTGTATGTGTACGCCGACAGTGAGGTGGGATGCCACGGGCGCGTCACATGGTTATGTTTTACACTTATAGCTGTCGACAGTGATGGGGGATTCCACGGGCATGCTTTGATATTTGTGTGATTTGATCGCGTCCCAGATTGGGCCGGGTAGTATATGCGTCCCTCCATAAAGGGCCGGATTGTGTTATAAAAGATAAGTAAGTTATATGGTAATGAACTTAATGATTTTTCCTAATCATGTACGTAAGAATGTGGCTATAGTTTTTTATTGAGAATGGAAAAGATAATAAGGTGCGATTAAGTTCATAAGTGGTAATGACACGGCAGGATCTGGTATGTATTTTTATACTTGTCCTTGTCATTCTTTTGTCTGATTATGATACATTTCTTATGCGTTATTTACATTCCATATTCGGTACTGTTATCTTGACCCCCGGGCTGCGTTCATGCCGCGAGTTTTAGGTACCCAGGTTGGCGATCCTTGCTCTTAGGATCTCGGTTCAGTTTTTGAGAGAAAGCTCCATTTGCTCCGGAGGCTTATCTCCTGGTACGGTTTTCCCTGAGGTAGAAGATTCATGTATATTCGAGGGTATGGCGGGGCCTGTCCGCCATGGTTATGTTAGAACTCTTAGAAGTGCAGTAGTCACATATTGTGGGTCGGTTGTAAAAGAAATGAGGCAATGCTTGGTTATATTTATATATGTTCGGGAAGGTAGCCTGTCGGCTAACTTTGTTGTTTTACTTAGATATGTTATTTATAAGTTTACGTATGTTCGCTGATTTTCTCGATGTTTACGTAAGGGTGCCCGGGTAGGGCACGATCGCGATCGAGGGTGGGTCGTGACAAAAAGTGGTATCGAGCGATTAGTCCTCGGAAAGTGTCTGACGTGTCTAGTAGAGTCTTGATTATCGATGTGTTGTGCACCACATCTATAATCGTGGAGGCTGCAGGACATTTAGGATTAGTTTCCATTCTTCTCACTCGAGATCGTGCGATAGAGGCGTGTGTTGTTAGGGTCGTCCTCACAACGAGTTATGTTGATTGCATTTCGAGAAAGCGTGATGACCCAGCGAGGACTATGTGGATTGCGTATCGGGTTGGTAATGATTGTAGTATAGTTGGTATTGTGATATACATCTATACGGAGTTATGTATGAGGTCGCAGCGTGTTGCCTAGAATGATTTTAGATTACGAGTTGGTAAAGACTAACTAGATCTGGGAAGGTATGGGACATTTAGTGAATTCGCGAAGATCTTATGTTTTATTTTGAGATTTTGGGAAAGGATGAAATGCGATAGGGTAGTGAACCCTTAAGAAGCCATGTTAAGGAACTTAACAGAATGTCATGTTAATAGATTAAGCTGCGTAGTAGGCTTAATAGAATTGTACGGATGAGGCCCGTATAAAGTAAGTGATGGTTGTTGTGATTGAGACAATTTTGGTATTATGAGAAGTTTTGTAGTTCTTGGGGGTAGTAAGGTAGGCTTGGAGCATGGAAAATTGCGAGCCTAAGAACATTGATAAGCCGAGACTTTAGATATATAAGGCTTTCTCAGTGATAAAACCTTAAGTCGGACGAGGATAAGAGTTAAGTGCGTTGAGTCGGGTTGAGGACTATACGGGTCTCCCCATGGCCTGAAATAGAGTGGGATCAGTTGGTAGTAGTTCCGCTACGTGACGGGGTCACGAGGGCGCAAGGCTCAAGTTTCGTTAATTGTTTTACGGGTTCGTGGACGCGTTCCATCGGAACCAGGTCGTGGCGGAAATGACCTTATATTGTTTTATAAAGTGACTCAAAGATTAGAGTCCAGAATTGTTATGGTAGTTATGTATGTATACTAGTATGAGTTGGAAATAAGGGAAGAGTGCGACCAGTAAAAAAGATTACAACCAAGTGTAAAGGAATAGATCCTGAATCCATAAGAACCTTTCGAGGTAACTACACAGTGAGTGTTTGGGGTGGTAGTGGCGGGAATATGAGATTTTCGGTAATGATCTGATCGTCGGACCTAGTAGGCAGTAGAGAGGATTATGACAGATTTTGAGGTCATTATGAGTATGGACTAGTGGGCTTCGTGAGTGCCAAGGTTGACATCTTAGTATAAGTATTGTTATGTGGCCGTGGGTGGCGTATGTAGTATGAAAGGAGTGCGATAAAAGGAGACTATGTCATTATCTAATTAGATTGGACTCAGAAAGAACATTCGAGGGCGAATGTTTCTAAGGGGAAGAATGTTACACCAGTAACTCCGAGGATATGTTTTAAGAGAGATATGCGTAAAGAGCACAAGACTTGAAATTAGTGCGAAAGGAAGAATTGTTTTAGAGCGGAAAAAACCTTCGAGCGTCGGAAAGGAAAAATGTTCGTTGAGGAGAATTGGATTCTCAAAATGCATTATTAGTAGAATATGGAACTTATTATCCTTATGGAAATTTATTTTTATGAATTTGGTCACGTGGGGCCAGCAGAAATTTTACGTTTTGTGGGGCCCGCGAGGTTCTGAATTTTATGGACGAATGAGAAGGCGACACGTGGCACCTCCCCCACATAGCCTTGGACGAAATTTTACAAGGGTAGAATGGTCATTTGACCAATGTAGAGATGACAAAGTCTTGCTAATTAAGAGCTTGATATTGTTGACTAAGTCGAGGCGGCAGCTTGATCTCTTCCCTCCAAACTTTACAAGTGTTATAATCTAGACCCTCCAATGTATTATTTAAGCACACTAGTAGCAAGACTTGTCTTCCAACACTTAGAAAAAAATTAGAGAAACTTGTGTACATTCATGGGAGCTCTCGGCCAAGCTCTAAAGGAAGAAGAAAATATTTTCGTTTGTGGTTCATTAGTCACAATACTTTAACCCAAGGTTCCTAAGGGTATTGTAAGGATATCTCAATAGAAAGATCCCGGAAAAATGGTGTTTCGTATTAGTCATGGCGAAAACCTAAGGAGTTGTTCAACTTTGAAGTGGGAACTTGAAGATGAGTTCTTGTAAGCTTCAGGGTTGCAAATAGCGGATTGGAACGTCAAGAAAAGGATTTGGAGTTGCTAAGGATCGACTTAGGGTTTTGGATCATTTTGAACTTAAGGAGGTAATAATCTCCGTCTTGCCTTTATAATTTAAGATTTCATGTTGTAGTAGTTAGAAATGATCATGTGGATTATATTATGAAGAATGATATGTGTTATGGAATATTTGGATGGAATCCGAAAGTTGCATGATTTAGCCTTTAAGTTTGTAATTCAATTTAGTTACTAGCAGTCGTCGCGTGTTAATTACTAGGAGATTATAGTAGCTATAATCGTTTGCGACTTGATATCATGTTAGGCTAATAACTTGGATTGAAATGGAAATTGGATAAGAATTGATGTTGTAGTACTTGAGTTAGCCAAATTGGCCTAGTAAGTTGTATAAATTTGATATCGTTTGTGGTGAGCCAATTGGGGCTGTTTGGTTATTTCATTTGTATTGGACTACCTTATAAATTGTGGTGAGCCAATTGGGGCTGTTTGGTTATTGTATTCGGCCTTGAAAAGGTGGCAAAGTAAGTAAAAACAAAGGAAGTCTTTGTCAGATTTTCCGTAGAATTTAGTGACTTAGCACTTAGAATATTCTACGTGTGAAGTAAGAAGGTTAATGGACGTATTGTAACCATTATAGGTTGAAGTACTAAGTTTAGCGTATCCTACTTGAAGGATGGATTAGCTATCAAGGTTGGAGTACTTTGGAGCATTTTGCTACTTGTCGACAATCGTCGCGAGGTATGTGAACCTCTTCCTTCCTTTGGCATGATTCTATGTATGGAATATACTTGTGGTATCATTTCACGTTTCCTTACTCTTAGAAGTTAAGAGGTAGTTGTGTGATTTACTCTATGAAGAACTTTTCCTATCTTTGAGCATGACTAGTTGCGTGTGTAGTGCGGTGAGCGTCTGACACGCGATATCCTTTACTAGTTTATTGAAGGCCAAGTCGGGTGAGTTAGGAGATTAACTAATTCTTTGAAAGTATAAAGGATGTCTTAAGTTTTATTTAAAGTTAAGGGACTTGAAGAGTTTTAAAGTATGTGATACTTGTTCCGTTTTGAACGTATAAGTCCCTTGGATAGGAAATTGTATTTGGCTAAGGTATAAAGTGAATATAACGACTTTATGGGGAGTTGGTTATATTTGCTATATGGAAAGGTAAATGACTTGATTTTAGTGAAAAGGCAATTTGATTTTAAGGCATCAATTGCCTAAGGTTTTGTAATAAAAGGAGTCACTTGTTTTCTAAATTTTAAGAGACTAATTGTATTTTTGAAGGTTAAGAGAATTGATTTGAAAGTATATAATACTTGGTTTCAAAAAGTAGAAGTCTCTTGGTTATAAAAAGGAACGTGTTGGTCTAAACCATAAAGGGTTATAACGGCTTTATGGGAAGTTGGTTATAACGGCTTTATGGAAGATTAAGAGAATGGTTTTCTCTAGTGTTATAAACGAAGAATGACTCATGATAAAGAAGGGCAAATTGTTTTAAAGGTACCAATTGCTTAAGGTTTTTAATAAAGAAGTCACTTGATTTAGAAGCCGGTAATTGTATTTCTAAAAAGGTATTGTGACTTGTCTTGAAAGGTAGATAGGACTTGATACTACGGTTGTTAGTATCGGGGAAGTTTTATTTGGAAAGAGTCTTTTGAAAAGAATGAACGTACGTAGTACTTTGGCTTGTTAAATAAGAATTATTCTATTTTGTGCCTTGATTAGTACTTTGGCTTGATTAATTGAGAATTAGTCTAAGTATGCCTTGATAAGTACTTTGGCTTGTTAAATGAGAATTATTCTATTTGTGCCTTGATTAGTACTTTGGCTTGATTAATTGAGAATTAGTCTAAGTGTGCCTTGATAAGTACTTTGGCTTGTTAATTGAGAATTAGCCTATGTGTACTGGTGATAGCCTTTGAGTGCAAGTATTATGTTTCATTACGTTGCCGCGACTCTCGGTTGGAGGGCCGGCTGTCTTGTTGTAAGTACTTGGACATCACAAGCGATGATGTGGGATTCCGGGTATCTTAGATTATTTGTAGTACTTGGGTTAAATTCGGATTTTATAGAAGACATGGTAGTGCTTGTTTGTTTGTGACGGTCGAGATAGGGTAAGAGTATAAGTGAGGGTAAACCCCAAGATGCTATACCACCTTCTCGGTAAGAGTATAAGTGAGGGTAAACCAGACATTATACCCCTGCTTGTTTTGTTTGATGGTCGGTTGAGATAGGATAAGAGTATAAATGAGGCAAGTCGAGACGTTGTACCATACTCGAGGTAAGAGTATAAGTGAGGGTAAACCCCAGATGCTATACCACCTTTTACCATACTCGAGGGTAAGAGTATAAGTGAGGGTAAACCCATACCACGCTTACCTTCTCCGGTAAGAGTATAAATGAGGTAACGAGCGTTATACCACTGCGTTGATTGATATTATGGGCGTGAGACCCATGGTTATGTTTTACACTTATAGCTGTCGACAGTGATGTGGGATTCCACGGGCAGGAGATAAATGTATGTATTGTGTATGTGTACGCCGACAGTGAGGTGGGATGCCACGGGCGCGTCACATGGTTATGTTTTACACTTATAGCTGTCGACAGTGATGGGGGATTCCACGGGCATGCTTTGATATTTGTGTGATTTGATCGCGTCCCAGTTGGTAGGGTAGTATATCGTGTCCCTCGTAAAGGGCCGGATTATGTTATAAAAGATAAGTAAGTTATATGGTAATGAACTTAATGATTTTTCCTAATCATGTACGTAAGAATGTGGCTATAGTTTTTTATTGAGAATGGAAAAGATAATAAGGTGCGATTAAGTTCATAAGTGGTAATGACACGGCAGGATCTGGTATGTATTTTTATACTTGTCCTTGTCATTCTTTTATCTGATTATGATCATTTCTTGTCACGTTATTTACATTCCATATTAATTTTTGTTATGCTGACCCCGCCGGAGGCTGCGTTAATGCCGCGAGTTTTAGGTACCCAGGTTGGCGATCCTTGCTCTTAGGATCTCGGTTCAGTTTTTGAGAGGAAGCTCCATTTGCTCCGGAGGCTTATCTCCTGGTACGATTTTCCCTGAGGTAGAAGATTCATGTATATTCAAGGGTATGGCGGGGCCCTGTCCCGCCACAGTGGTTATGTTAGAACTCTTAGAGGTCTGTAGTCACATATTGTGGGTCAGTTTGTAAAAGAAATGAGGCAATTGCTTGGTTATATTTATATATGTTAGGAAGGTAGCCACTGTCGGCTAACTTTGTTGTTTTACTTCCGATATGTTATTTATAAGTTTACGTATGTTCCGCTGATTTTCTCGATGTTTACTGTAAGGGTGCGGGTAGGGCACGATCGCGATCGGGGTCGGGTCGTGACAATTACCCTTTTTAGAAATTCAATAACCGGCTTCTAAATTACGTGACTTCTTACTTAAAAGCTTTAAGCAAGTGATACCTTTAAATCACATTGCCCTTCCTTAATACAAGTTATATCTTTTATTACATTATTAGAGAAAATCATTCTCTTAACCTTCCATAAAGCCGTCATAACCAACTTCCCATACAGTCGTTATGACCCTTTATGGTTTGACAAAACTCATTCCTTTTCTAACCACACTACTTTTTGAAACCAAGTATTAAATACTTTCAAATCAATTCACTTAACTTTTAAAAATACAATTAGTCTCTTAACCTTTAGAAATCAAGTGACTCCTTTTATTATACAACCTTAGGCAATTGATGCCTTAAAAATTAAGTTTCCTTTTTCACTAAAATCAAGTCATTTATCTTTCCATAAAGCAAATATAACCAACTCCCCATAAAGTCGTTATATTCACTTTATGCCTTAGCTAAAATACAATTTCCTATCCAAGGACTTATATGTTTAAAAGCGAAACAAGTATCAAATACTTTAAAACTCTCAAGTCCTTTAACTTTGATAAAACATTAGACATCCTTAATACTCTCAAAGAAGTGAGTTAATCTCTAACTCACCCGACTTGGCTATTCATAAAACTAGTAAAGGATATCAAGGTCTTGACATCTCTGTACTATATACGCACAACTAGTCATGCTCAAAAGATAGGAAAAGTTCTACATCTGATCAAATCACACCACTACCTCTTAACTTCTAAGAGTAGAAGGAAACATGAAATGATACCATAAGTATATTCCATACATAGAATCATGCCAAAGGAAGGAAGATGTTCACATACCTCGCGACGATTGTCGACAAGTAGCAAAATGCTCCAAAGTACTTCAACCTTGAGCTATTCCATTCTTCAAGTAGGATACGCTATACTTAGTTCTTCAACCTCAATGAAACTTAATCAAACTCCAATCCGAAGTCGCTCCTTAGTAGTTTAGAGCCTCTCCAAGACACTTCAATCCGCATTTGAGACCGCCAGAACAACACCAACAATTATCCTTCAAATCTCCAAACAAAACCTAGAAAGACCATTAGGTTTTAGTTTTAAACTAACAGTAAACTACCTTTTTCCAAGATTTTTCTATTGAGATATGCTTACACTACCCTCAAGAACCTTGGTTTAAAGTGGGGAGTTGAATGAACAAGAAACAAAAAATTTTCCCTTAGGAATGGAGGGAACCCGAGAGCTCTATGCCTATGTTCTTCAATTTTGTGTGAAAAATATTCTAAGTGTTAAGCTCACACTAGCACTACTAGTATTATATAGTGAATTGGATGGTCAAGATATAAACAAATGTGAGGCTTGGATGTAGTCTTACAAAAATATCAAGACTAATTGACCTTTGACTTAGTCAACATTCTCGTCATACAAGTTGCAAGACTTGTCTTGCAACAAAGGTCCAATGACCTTCATGCCCTTGCACAATTCGACCAAGGCATTATCAAGGGGGGTGACACGTGTCTCTCTCCCATTCGTCATAACAATACATTTTCCGACAATTCCGATAATTTTTTACAAGTCTCAAATCTTAGCACCTGTGAGTTCTTACGTACGTTCTTAAAACATGTCCTGTAAATACGGGGTGTAAATACGGGGTGTAAATATGGGGTGTAAATACGGGGTGTAACCCCCTTGGAGTTGTTGGCTTGGTAGCGGGGGGGGAGGTGCTGCCGAAATTTCCGTAGAATAAGGAACCTTGTACTTGGAATTGTGCTACAAAGAGATCGAGAAGTTGATAGCCGTTTTGTGGCCTTTTTAGGTGGAAGTATTACGAGTAGCGTATTCTACTTGAAGGGTGGAAAGGACTTGCAGGGGTTCTGATGCTGGAGCTTTGCTTTTGTCGATAATCGTTGCGAGGTATGTGAACCTTTTCCTATCTTTTCTAGCATGATTGTGTGAACTATGTAGTACGGTAGACGTACGTGTGCTAAACGAATTTGGTTGGTTTAAAACATAAAGTGTTATAACGACTTTATGGGAAGTTTGTTATAACAACTTTATGTAGGTAAAGAAATGGTTTGTGGTTTTTAAAAGATAGATGACTTGATGTGAAATATTAAGGACTTGAATTGTGTTAAAAAGTTGTGAAACCGCATTTATGAGAAATGGGTAATTGGGTTTTAAAAGGAATAAGTTATATTGATTTCGGAAATGAGAATAAGTATCGAACAAACCACTGCAGCGTTAATAAAGGAAAATGTATTGACAAATAATTAATTATATTAAAACCAGTAGAAACCTCCATCTGCATAGAAGCTAAGATAAGATAAAATTGTATTACATTTTCTAGATCATGGCTGCTTTAATAAAATCATTAATAACAAGTATTGATTTTTCTTAAATTCCACAGTAAGGAACTTGATTTCTAAAAGAAAAGAGACTTGAGAATTTGAAGTGTTTTGGTTTAAAAAGAAAGGCATGGTTTTGTCTTAAATTGGTTTAAAACATAAAGTGTTATAATAGCTTTATGGGAAGTTAGTTATAACGACTTTATGAAAACAAAAGGATGGTTTTATTATTGGATTTAAAATGGTAACTTGACTTTAAAGGGAGAAATGATTTGGTTTAAAAAGAAGGTATGAAAATTGTTTTGGTTTACTTAAAAAGACAGTTACTCTATTTTGATACTACGGGTATCGTGTGACTTTTTGTGAGAGAAATGGATCTTTTAAAGAGTTAAAATACGTAGTACCTTAGGGTTAAAAATCCGGATTTGTTGTAATAAAATGAAAGTCTATGAGTACGTTGAACTTGCCTATGCTTGTTGTGATAGCCTTTTGTTGTGCAAGTGTTTTATTACGTGCTCGCGTCTCGTTGGAGGGCGGCTATCTGTTGATTGATGGACATGCGACACGATGGGTGGCCCACGGGTATGCTTCCACTATATCGATCCTTTTGGACATACTGACACGATGGGTGGCCCACGGGTATGCTTCCATTAGGAGTGTTATTCTGTTATTTGCTTTGGACATACTGACACGATGGGTGGCCCACGAGTATGCTTCCATTATGACTATTGTTATACCCCGTATTTCCAGAGTATGTACGTAAGGGAATACGTACAAAAAGTTTAGCCTTAAAGTTTAGGCTTGGACGATTTTTTGGGCACAACTCACTAAAAGAATCGTTTCAGGAAAGCGTTTCCACGACTTCGTAGAGTAAATTCGGCTATGCCATTTCTTATTTTGCGGATTTTTAGAGGCGAAACATTTTGGACCAACGGGAGGCGACACTTGGCACCTCCGATTTGTGGACTTGAAATCGTCCATTTGGGCGATTTGAAGAAAGATTACGTTTTTGGTGCCTTGTTCAAAGTCAAGGAGTTGGTAGGATATTTGTGTATAGTTAATCCTCACCCTACACTTGCCTTGCACTTGTCTAAATCTTGGCCATTGGTTGGCCACTTCTTGACCTATAAATACCCCTTAAGATGAAGAGTTCTTCATCCACAAAGCTTTCAAGTCTTGAAAATCCTCTCCTCTCCCTTTGTAGCTCTTTTTCGTCCAACACTCCTCCCCTTGTGAAGGCCTCGTAGAATACCCCTAGCCTAGCCAAAAATCTACCCCATCCCTTGGTAGAAAAGTTACCTTCTTGTATCGTTATAATGCCCAAATACCTAGCCCAAATACCTTAGTACTTTGTAGAAGTTGTGAAGAACTTCTAAGGTTCTTGGAGCATACAACTTAGGAGCAAAACCTTGCTCGGTAGCGACTTTTCTAGGATATTATTGGGCTTACAGGGTAATAATCCTAACCCTCTTTTGAATTAGAGAATACTTCTTTGTTATAGTATAAGAATAAGTATAAATACTTAGAAGTATATCACGAATAAAATTGAAGTGTTAATCACTTAGAAGGGTTTAAAGAAGAATAATCAAAGTACTTACATAGAATGTTTTCTGATGAACTTATATAGCTCGGGTAGGAAGTCTGCCCGACTTCACAGTAGAATTATGAACCCCATGCAGAATGACCTTGAGTAGTCTTTAATAGATATCTGTGACTATTATAGGTGACTCTCTGTGCGACATATTGACTTGGCGGTGGTTTTATTTGAAGGTATGTGATTCTTCCTAAAGCATGATATTTTACAATATAACTACGGCAATGCCTCACGGCTTAAGCCTGAATAATACTTACGGCAATGCCTCACGGCTTAAGCCTGAATAATACTTACGGCAATGCCTCACGGCTTAAGCTTTGAATAATCAGAAGCGAAAACATTTCAAAGGACTCTTTGAGTCATATTATGAAGAGAACTAATTGGTTTTAAAGCGAAGCTTAAGAGTTATACTAGCTTTATGGGAAGTAAGTATAACCACTTAAGATTTATAAAAGAAACAAGTGTGCCTATGTGTTTATAACGGACTTATATTGTGAAAGAATAATAAAGATGGTTTGATAAGTAGACATGATATGATGCTATGTGTGTTAGTATCTTGTAACGTTTGTATAGGTGAGTATCCTTGTTATGCTTATATTGTTTAAAGATAAGTTGTTATGTTAGTATACTATCACTCACCTCTTGAGATGATCACAGGGGTTAAATTTGCCCTCCGTCACGGGGTAGACTTCGGTGATGCAGGACCATGATTCGAGAATACCTCATGCGGGTCCAGGGGCCTATGCGGGCTCGAGAGTTCGAGTTAGTATGCGGGGTTATACCTCATGCGATGCGTGTGGCCATGCGGACGAGTCGGGGCGATGCCGGAGTAGCTACCCTCGATGCGGGGTTATACCTCATGCGGGCCCGTGAGTGGCCTATGCGGACTCGGGAGTCGAGATTAGGCTTGCGGGAATGAGGATGGGGCGAGTGGCCTGTTCGATCATTCGCGGCCTAGACAAGACTCATTCTGATTACCTATTGTTGCTCTTGTTTGTGATGTGGCACTATGTGCGGTTTCCTTGGTTGTTTCATACATATTTGTAAACTGGTTTTAAAAATGATATGTTTCATTTAAGTACTTTCTGATTTCGCATACTTAGTACTGTTGTCTTGACCTCCTTGAGGCTGCGTTCATGCGCGGTAAGGCAAGCAGTGCTAGATCCGCATTCTTAGGATCTCTACATTGGTGTCGGGAGCTCCGTCTCTTAGGAGGCTCTACTTTTGGTATGATCTCCTGTTGTAGATAGTTTTATGCTGATCGAGGTATGGCGGGAACCTGTCGCCATAGTTGTATATTTCCTTAAGTGCGTAGTCGGGTTATGCGATGTCGGATGCTTCTGAACTATGATTATATATATATGCCGAAAGCGGTGTTTTCTCACATAAAGCGTGTCTTATTTTATAAAGCTGTTTCATGTCTTGTTTTATATTTCGCTGATTTCTCGATGTATGACTACTTGGGTGCCGGTAAGGCACGATCCACGGGCCGGGCAGTCGTGACAAAAGTGGTATCGAGCGATTAATCCTCGGAAAGTGTCTGAACCGTATCTAGTAAGTCTTGATTATCGGTGTGTTGTGCACCACCAATGTCGAGGAGGCTATAGGATATTTAGGATTGGTTTCCATTCTTCTCATTACGAGATCGTCTTTGTAGAAATTGTGTTATAGGTTGGACCCTCTAACGTATTCCTTTCTATATGATTATGCCTCGCGTAAGGCAACCGGGCCCGAGAAGGGCAAAGCGGAGGAGGCGCTAGCGAGACACCCGAGTCACGAGGGCTCGGGCCGGTCTATACGAGGCGGCGAGTTCTATGGCGCCGCCCGGCCCAGCAGACCAGTACCCGCCTCGCACGCGGCTGGGCGGAGGTTAAGTCTGAGAGATAGCCCGACTTTTGGCTAAAGTTGTGGCCCGTCGAGAGAGATTGGATGCGGCGATTCAGCTCGGCTCGATCGCACCGTGGTACACCGGCGAGAGTTTGAGGCTCTGAGACTTCTTGAGTTGTAGCCGCGGAGTTTTATGGGTCGAGGCGGAGGATGATCGCGAGTTCATCCGTCGGCTGGAGGATTTTGAGAGTGATCGGGCGTCGGAGACCAGTGCATGATCTTTGGTTCACATAGGCTGCGTGATACGCGATCGATTGGTTTGATCATGGGAGTTATCGGGAAACCGCATGACCCGGCCTACTTGGGATGAGTTCTCGAGGCTTTCCTCGCTCACTTTTTGCCTCGCGGATGAGGAGCGCGGGTGATAGATTTTTCTTTGAGGCGAGAGAGGGCCTTGTCGGGAGTACGATGTCGAGTTTGATTCTTTGGCTCGATATGTCGGCATTGGTAGCGAGATATGGAGGATAGGGTGCACCGCTATGTCACCGGGCTGAAACGACTATATGGCGAGTCATGTGCGGGGTTTCTCTCGGTAGGGTATGGACATTACGCGTGCGAGCTCACGCCCTTGGATGCGAGGCGCGAAGGTCGGCGAGTGGGCGACGGCAGCGAGAAGAAGGCGGGGCGGGAGGTCTTACGGTGGTTATCGTGGTGGCGGCCTCGGCGGCGATCTGGGTCGCACCACGGCCGGCTCGAGCACTCTGCACCGTCCTCAGCCGCGGCGAGTTTTGAGGCGGACGAGGGCCAGGCTTGAGCGTCGAGTAGCGAAGTGCGGCGTCGGGACCACCCGGTGTGGCCGTCACGGTAGATCCCATTACGGGAAGTGTGGTACTACTTATGGATCTTATTCTGATTGTAGCGGCGGGGTCACTTTGCGGCTTGTCGGCCGAGGCGTGGCGGTGGTAGGGCCCGGCCGGGTTACGTGGCGGCTTCATCATCTCTCTGATTACTCGCCCGGGCGAGGTGCTCATGGGTCGGCGGTCGCGGCGGTCGTGGCTCGAGTCGATTCTAGCGGTCCTCGGAACCGCATTTATGCTTTGTCCGGTAAAGCGGGATCGGGAGGCCTCACGATGTCGCGGTACCTTATCGGTTCAGGGTTTGATGTTTATGCCTTGATAGATCCGGGTTCTACTGTCCTATATATCTCCTTGTTGCTAGTAGGATAGGGATAGAGCACGAGTCCATAGACCACTCGAGGTGGCTACGCCGATGGGTGGTCGGTGGTAGCTCGGCGGGTATATAGAGCTTGTCTGTGACCATTCTGATCGTCGGACCACTGGCCGACTTGATAGAGTTGGAGATGATTGACCAGCGTGATCATGGGGATGGATTGGCTAGCCTCTTGCTACGCCAATGTAGGCTGAGAGAGAGAGTAATGCGGTTCGGTTTCTGAGGCCGGTTGTTGAGTGGGAGGAGCACGGTATCGCAGAGGGTAGGTTTATTTCCTACCTCGAGGCTAGGAAGATGGTGCGAAGGGTATATCTACCATCTAGTTCGGGTGTTTGATCGAGGTGCGGTGCAGATTTTGAGCAGTTCCGTAGTCGTGAGTTCCCGGGCGTGTTTCGGATGACCTCCGGGTATCCCTCACGAGAGGAGATTGAGTTTTGTATTGACATATTGCGGATACCGGCTATTTCCATTCCGCCATACGAATGGCTGCCGAGATTGAGAGAAGTGAAGGATCGGCAGGGATTTGCTAGAAGGGCTTCATTAGGCCCGATGTTTCTCCACAGAAGCGCCGGTATTGTTCGTGAAGAAGAAGAAGGGCGGGGCCTTTGCGCGTGTGTTGATTCTGACGGTGAACAAGGTGACCATTAAACGAATACCCGCTCACGAGATTGATGATTTGTTCGACGATTTGCGAGTGCGAGATGTTTCTCAAGATTGATCTGCGATCGGGCTATCATCAGTGCGAGTCGAGAGGTGGATGTCCCTAGTGCATTCGGACGATGCGGGCATTATGAGTTCGAGTCATATCTTTTGGGTGACCAATGCTCGTGTATTCATGGATTTGATGAGCCGAGTGTTCAAACCATTTTGGACACATTGTGATAGTGTTCATTGATGATATCTTGGTTTATTCTCGCTCGGGCGAGGAGCATGCGGGCATTTGAGGCTATCTTGTGATTCTCGAGACCAGCGATTTATGCGCCAAGTTTTCCAAATGTGAGTTTTGGTTAACTTGATGGCGTTTCTTAGGCATATTATGGTGATGGCATTCGAGTTGTCTGGCCAAGATCGGCGATCGAGACTTGGCGAGACCTACTACTCCGGCAGAGGTTCGCGATTTTCGGGCCTTGCGAGTTATTATCGGCGGTTCGTGGAGAAGTTTGCTTTATCTACGCACCGTTGACTAGGTGACTCGAGGCGCCAAGTTTGATGGTGATGCTTGTGGCGGGGTTTCGATTCTTGAAAGAGAGGCGACGGCCGCGTTCTTACTCTTCCGGAGGTCGGATGGTTATGTCGTGTATTGTGATCGTCGGGCATCGGGTTGGGATGTGTATTGATGCAGCATGGCGGGGTTATAGCATATCGTCCCGGCGGTGAAGAAACACGGAGGAACTACCCCACCCATGATTTGGAGTTAGCGGTAGTGATTCACGCTTTGAAGATCTGGAGGCACTATTTGTATGGGGTTCACGTGGATATTTATCTGAGACCACAAGAGCCTCGGTATATCTTGACCAGAGGAGTGAACTTACAGCGAGGCGGTGGTTAGAGTTACTTAAGGATTACGATGTTGATATCTATACCACGGGGAAGGCGATGTTGTGGCGGATGCTGAGTCGTAGGTCGATGGGAGCCTATCGGATGTGCGGCTAGAGAGGAGGACATGGTTCGTGATTTGCATCGATTAGCGAGCCTTGGTGTCGGTTGATTGATTACGATAGCGGTGGGGTTAGAGTTCGTGAGGTTGCCGAGTCTTCCATCGTCGAGGAGGTGAAGAGGCGGCGATTCGAGATCGGCTTTGATTCGATATCGTGATCTGACTCTTACGTGAGGCAAGGTCCTTTTGAGTAGCACGATGGGGTGCTAAGGTTTGAGGCGGTATGTGTTCGGATGTTTGAGGACTTGGCGAGTTCTTGGGGAAGCACACTGCGTAGCGTTACTCTATCCATCGAGTCGACCAAGATGTATCACGACCTTAGATCTATGTATTGGTGGGATGGCTTGAAGAGGGCGTTGCGAGTTCGTAGCTCGGTGCGTGTTGTCGGCGGTGAAGGTAGAGCACGAGGCACGGTGGTTTATTCTGAGCGATAGAGATCGACACGGAAGTGGGAGGTAATCAACATGGACCGTCACGGGATTACCTCGCACTCGGAGGAGACATGATTCTATATGGGTTATCGTCGACGGTGGCGAAATCAGCCCACTTTCTTCCCGTCGGACGACTTTTGGTGAGATTATGCCGAACTTTACATCAGAGATCGTCGATTGCATGGAGTCCTACTTGATCATATCGAGGGAGAGCCCGATTCACGGCTAACCGGAGGTCCTTCGAGAGGGTTTAGGGGCGGTGAGCACAGTCTTGCATTTCATCCACAGACAGACGGCCAGGCAGAGCGCACTATCCAGACTCTTGAGGATATGCTGCGAGCCTGCGTTATTGACTTTAGTGGTAGTTGGGAGGATCATTTGCCTCTAGTTGAGTTCGCATATAATAATAGCTACCACTCCAGTATTCAGATGGCGCCTTATGAGGCCTTGTATGGGAGGAAGTGCAGATCGCCTATAGGTTGGTTCGATGTGGGCGAGGGCGGCTAGTGGGACGGTTGGTGCAGGCGATGGATAAGGTGAAGCTTATCGAGATCGGCTATTAATGCTGAGTCGGAAGTGTCGTATGCGAGATCATCGTCGTCGGCATCTTGAGTTCGAGGTTCATGATTGGGTTTTCCTAAAATTGTCACCCATGAAGGGTGTGATGAGATTCGGGAAGAAGGAAGCTCGGCCCAAGGTACGTTGGGCGTTTAGTTGTCGCGAGGTAGGCAAGGTTGCTACGAGTTGAATCTGCCGTCCGTCTGGAGGCGATGCATCCGGTGTTTCACGTATCTATCTTGAGAGATGTATCGAGGATCCATCTAGGTGCACCCGATTGACGATGTCCAGGTGTGAGGGCTATCGTATGAGAGATTCCATGCGATAGTCGATCGTCGAGTTAGGCGTCTGCGGACGAAGGGCGTGGCCGTCAAAGTCTTGTGGCGGAGCGAGCTCGAGGAGAGATGACATGGGAAGCCGAGGAGGACATGAGGCGGAAGTATCCTCACCTATTTCCACACCTCCGGGTAATTCACTTTCCTACTTGTAAATTTTCGTTATCGTTTTTACCTAAGTGTTGCTCGTGGCGTGTGTGGCATTTACAAGCTATTTAAGCTTCGATAAGCTGTCTTGGGAAGGAACATTCGGGACGAATGTTTCTAAGGAAGGAGAATGTTATACCGTATTTCCAGTATGTGCGTGGGGAATACGTCAAAAGTTAGCCTTAAAGTTTAGGCTTGGGCGATTTTTAGGCCTGACTCACTAAAAGAATCGTTTTTCGGAAACGTTTCCACGACTTCGTAGAGTAAATTCCGGCTATGCCATTTCTTATTTTGCGGATTTTTAGAGAGGCGAAACATTTTGGACCAGCGGGAGGCGACACTTGGCACCCTCCAATTTGTGGACTTGAAATCGTCCATTTGGACGATTTGAAGAAAGATTAACGTTTTGGTGCCTTGTTCAAAGTCAAGGAGTTGGTAGGATATTTGTGTATAGTTAATCCTCACCCTACACTTGCCTTGCACTTGTCTAAATCTTGGCCATTGGTTGGCCACTTCTTGACCTATAAATACCCCCCTTAAGATGAAGAGTTCTTCATCCACAAAGCTTTCCAAGTCTTGAAAATCCTCTCCTCTCCCTTTGTAGCTCTTTTCGTCCAACACTCCTCCCCCTCCCCGTGGGAAGGCCTCGGCCGAATACCCCCCTAGCCTAGCCAAAAATCTACCCCCCTCCCTTGGTAGAAAAGTTACCTTCTTGTATCGTTATAATGCCCAAAATACCCTAGCCCAAATACCTTAGTACTTTGTAGAAGTTGTGAAGAACTTCTAAGGTTCTTGGAGCATACAACTTAGGAGCAAAACCTTGCTCAGGCGCGACTTTTTCTAGGATATTATTGGGCTTACCGAGGTAATAATCCTAACCCTCTTTTGAATTAGAGAATACTTACTGTTATAGTATAAGAATAAGTATAAATACTTAGAAGTATATCACAGAATAAAATTGAAGTGTTAATCACTTAGAAGGGTTTAAAAGAAGAATAATCAACTGTACTTACATAGGACTGTTTTCACAGTAGACTTATATAGCTCACCGGGTAGGGAAGTGCTGCCCGACTTACCGTAGAATTATGAACCCCCTGTCTAGAATGACCTTCAGAGTAGTCTTTAATAGATATCTGTGACTATTATAGGCTGACTCTGTGTGACATATTGACTTGGCGGTGGTTTTGAAGGTTTGTGATTCTTCCTAAAGCATGATATTTTACAATATAACTAAGGCAATGCCTCACGGCTTAATCCTTAATAATACTTACGGCAATTCCTCACGGCTTAAGCCTGAATAATACTTACAGCGATGCCTGGCTTAACTTTGAATAATAAGAACGAAAACATTTCAAAGGACTCTTGAGTCATATTAACAGAAGAGAACTAATTGGTTTTTAAAACAGAAGCTTAAGAGTTATACTAGCTTTATGGGAAGTAAGTATAACCACTTAAGATTTATAAAAGAAACAAGTGTGCCTATGTGTTTATAACAGACTTATATTGTGAAAAGAATAATAAAGATGGTTTGATAAGTAGGCGTGATATGATGCTATGTGTGTTAGTATCTTGTAACGTTTGTATAGGTGAGTATCCTTGTTATGCTTATATTGTTTAAAGATAAGTTGTTATGTTAGTATACTATCACTCACCTCTTGAGATGATCTGGGGTTAAGGCGCCTCCGTCTGGTAGACTCGGTGATGCAGGACCATGATTCGAGAATACCTCATGCGGTCCGGGGGCCTATGCGGAGCTACGAGTTCGGTTAGTATGCGGGGTTATACCTCATGCGATGCGTGTGGCCCGTGCGGACGAGTCGGGGCGATGCGAGGAGTAGCTACCCTCGATGCGGGGTTATACCTCATGCGGGCCCATGTGAGTGGCCTATGCGGACTCAGGAGTCGAGATTAGGCTTGCGAGAATGAGGATGAGGCGAGTGGCCTGTTTGATCATTCGCAGCCTAGACAAGACTCATTCTGATTACTATTGTTGCTCTTGTTTGTGATGTGACACTATGTGCGGTTTCCTTGGTTGTTTCATACATATTTGTAAACTGGTTTTAAAAATGATATGTTTCATTTAAGTACTTCTGATTTCGCATACTTAGTACTGTTATCTGACCTCGCTGGGGCTGCGTTCATGCGCGGTAAGGGCAGCAGTGCTAGATCCGCATTCTTAGGATCTCTACATTGGTGTCGGGAGCTCCGTCTCTTAGGAGGCTCTACTTTTGGTATGATCTCCTGTTGTAGATAGTTTTATCTGATCGGGGTATGGCGGGCCCTGTCGCCATAGTTATATATTTCCTTAGAAGTGCGTAGTCGGGTTATGCGATGTCGGATGCTTCTGAACTATGATTATATATATATGCGAAAGCGGTGTTTTCTCACATAAACTGTGTCTTATTTTATAAACTGTTTCATGTCTTGTTTTATATTTCCGCTGATTTCTCTGATGTATGACTACTTGGGTGCCCCGGTAAGGCACCAGTCACGGGCCCCGGAACGGGTCGTGACAACTATTATCTTGTTATTTCCTTTGGACATACTGACACGATGGGTGGCCCACGAGTATGCTTCCATTATGACTATTATCTTGTTATTTCCTTTGGACATACTGACACGATGGGTGGCCCACGGGTATGCTTCCATTAGGAGTGTCATTCTGTTATTTGCTTTGGACATACTGACACGATGGGTGACCCACGAGTATTCTTCCATTATGACTATTATCTTGTTATTTCCTTTGGACATACTGACACGATGGGTGGCCCACGAGTATGCTTCCATTAGCAGTGTTTTGTGGCGAAGTCTCGTGATTACGGCTTTGGTATCTGGTAGTTGGTCTACGTACTTGCCCCGGTCAGCGACGTGATGCAGGGTGGATCTGGTAGAGGCCTTCGTACTTGCCCCGTGTCAGCTTCGCGAGTCAGTGTTTGGACGAAGTTTCGTGATGCAGGGTGGATCTGGTAGTTAGCTTACGTACTTGCCCCGGTCAGCGACGTGATGCAGGGTGGATCTGGTAGAGGCTATCGTACTTTCCGGTCGCCGTGTCTGATTATTTAGTATTGTTGGTACGGTAGGTTCTGGTAGTTGGCTTTCGTACTTGCCCCGGTCAGTTGATGATGCAGGGTGGATCTGGTAGCTATGCCTTCGTACTTGCCCCGTACGGTTTTGTTACACAGGTGGGACCTGGTGTTCATGTGTACTCATTGATGTTATTATATCATAGACTGCCGACAGTGAGGAAGGTATTCCACGGGCATTATTGATGTTGTGGGCGTGAGACCCATTGTTATATTTGAGTGATGAATTTGAGGGCGTGAGTCCCTGACTTGATATGACTGCTTATATGTTGTGTACTGTAGTTTGGTTATCATACATGTCTCCTGCTTTATATAGACTATTATGATTTCATTTACATTATTTTCAGTTTCACATACTTGGTACTGTTATCGACCTCTTCGGGGACGCTGCGTTATCTGCAGGTAGGTACACCGGTTGTTGGTCCTCGCTCATAGGATCACAGTTCAGCGTATTGGGAATCTCTGTTTCTCCGGAGGCTTATCTTTTGGTATAGTCCCCTGTCATTGTAGGTACTTGTACATTCAGGGGTATGGCGGGGCCCTGTCCCGTCATAGTTGTTGTTACATTCTTATAGATGCAGTCTGTTGTGGGAAGGGTTTGTAAAAGGATTCTTATTCGATTTTGATGTATATATCTGAAGGTAACCGTTTTGGTTAACCTGTTTTTATTATTATATATCTTGTTTCATGTGTAAGTTTTTTTTTCTGCTGATTTTCTCTGATGTTGTATCACTAGGGTGCCTGGGGTAAGGCACCAGTCACGGGCCCGGGGTCGGGTCATGACAATAATGACCTCAAAGTCTGTCATAATCCTCTCTACTAGGTCTACTAGGGTCTGACGACTGTATCATCACCGGGAAAATCTCATATTCCCGCTCAGCTACCACCCCACACACTCACGGGTGTAGTTACCTCGAAAGGTTCTTATGGATTCAGGCTCTACTCCTTTACACTTGGTTGCTATCTTTTTTACTGGTCGCACTCTTTCCGTACTTCCAACTCATACTAGCATACATAACTTCCATACCGATTCTGGCCTCTATTCTTTGGAGTCACTCTATAAATCAATATAAGGCCATTTCCGGCTTTCACGACCTGGTTCCGGTGGAACGCGTCCACGAACCCGTAAAACAATTAGCTAGACTTGGGCCTTGCACCCTCGTGACCCTGTCACGTAGAGGAACTACTACCAACTGATCCCACTCTATTTCAGGCTATGGGGCGACCCGCAATAGGTTTTCACCCCGTCCCACCGTCGCACTTAACTCTTATTCTTGGTCTATAATAAATCTTTCTACCCGAGAAGACCTTGTACATCTAAGGTCTCAGCGCTCATCAATATTCTTAGGCTCGCAATATCCATGCTCCAAGCCTACCTTACCAGTCCCCCAGTAAACGGGTACAAAAGCTTCTCATAATACCGTAATCGTGTCGTCTTGATCACAACAACCATTACTTACTCTATACGGACCTCATCCGTACAATTCTCTTAAGCCTACCACGTAGCTAAATATATTAACATGGTATTCCATTAAGTTCTTAACATGACTTCTTTAGGGTTCACTGCCCTATCAGACAGCTCATCCTTCCCCAATTATCTCAAAATAAAACATAAGACCTCGATGAGAATTCTTTAACTGTTTCATACCTTCCCGGTATCTAGTTAGTCCTTACCAACTCTTGGTAATCTAAAACTATTCTAGTCAACACGTGTCTGACCCTCATACATAGCTCTGTATAGCTGTATGTCACAATACCAACTATACTACAATCATTACCAACCTGAATACGCAATCCACATAGTCCTTCCTGGGTCACTGCTGCCTTTCTCGTAGCTGCAATCAACATAACTCGTTAGGGAGAGACAACCCTAACGACACAGATCTATCGCACGATCTCAGAGTGAGAAGAATGGAAATCAATCCTAAATGTCCTGCAGCCTCCTGATGATAGATGTGGTGCACACACACCGATAATTGTTATACCCCGTATTTCCAGAGTATGTACGTAAGGACGTACGTAGAAATTTGAACTTAAGAGTAAGGCTTGGACGATTTTCACTTTGTTCACAACACCCGATTAGAGTCGTTTTTCGACGAAACGTTTTCCACACTTTCGTAGGAAAATTCCGGCTATGTCTTTTTAATTTTTGCGGATTTTTCCGAGAGACGAAACATTTTGGACCAACAAGAGGCGCCACTGGCACCCTCATTGGTGGAGTGGGGGCGGTAAAGGTGGCCGAAAGTTGGCCTTGTTTGGTCAAGGGTTGGTAGGATATTTTTGTGTTAGATGGATAAGGTGCACTTGGCAAGATCTTGGCCCTACACTTGCTATGCACTTGGCAAGATCTTGGCCATTGGTTGGCCTTGGCTTGTGCTATAAATACCCCTCTCCCTTTGATGAATTCTTCATCCTTTCCACAAATCTTCAAGTGTTAAAATCCCTCCTCTCCTCTTGTTGACTCTCGTCCAAGAGCCCTCTCCCTTTGAAAGGCCCCCTTGGCGAGAGCCCTCTCCCTCCTCACAGTAGTGTGGCCGTAGGGTACCCCTAGCCTAGTTGCTTTCGTATAATACCCCTTTATGGTGTAGAAATACTCTCAAAAGTATTGTTATAATGCCCAAATTACCTTAGCCGTATACCTTGTAGTATTCTAAGGTTATACCTATATGAAAAGCCCGTAAATACTATTATACTTCCGTCGGTCACAAACCGAAACCCTAGGAAAAATCTCCATAGTCGGTTGGAGTATTGTGTAGAAGTTGGTTAGAACTTCTAAGGGTGGTTTAGAGCGGGTTGAGCGCTCGAGTCGAGCTAAGCGATTGTCCAGGATCGACTTTATACTTGGATAATTATGGGCTTATCGAGGTTGAAGTACTACGATGGCGATCATCAAGCAAGGAGTAGACGGTTTGAAGTACTTGGAGCGTTTTGCTATTAGTCGATACTGTCGCGAGGTATGTGAACCTCTTCCTATCTCTTCTAGCATGATATGTGTGAACTATGTAGCGGTGAGACGTCGTGTGCTAAATGTATTTGATTGGTGTAAAACATAAAGTGTTATAACGGCTTTATGGGAAGTTGGTTATAACAGCTTTATGTTGGTAAGAAAATACATGTGGTTTTTTTAAGGTAACTGGTTTGAACTATAACTGGCTTGTTATGTGTTAATAAAGAACTTGAAGTATTTCAAAAGATTTTGAATCATTTTGAAAGAAGAAGTAATACTTGGTTTTTGAAAACTTAAGAGTTATACTAGCTTTATGGGAAGTTAGGTATAACGGCTTAAGAATGTTTCTTTGATTCGAAGAATCGAATGTATCGACAAACCACCTGCGCGTTAATAAAAGGAAATGTTTTGACTAATTAAGTATTAATAAAACCAAGAGAAACCTCCATCCGCATAGAAGCTAAGATGAGACAAAATGATATTTCCTAGATCATGGTCTTTGTAATAAGATTTTTATAAACAAGAATATCCTACTCACATATAAGGCTTATGTTTCTCAGATGGTTTAAAAGAGAATGATAGTCTTAAGTGATTAATACTATGAACTACGAAACCTTTCTAAAATGAGAAACTTGAACATTGGAAATTAGGCAAACTTGAACATTGGAAATTAGGCAAACTTGATCATTGGAAAAGAATGATTGCTACTTGATTTTACAAAGAGAAGTAATTGATTTACTTTAAAAGGATAGTCACTCTATTTTTATACTACGGGTATTGTGTGACATTGTGAAAGTAACGTATCTTTTAAAGAGTTAATGTATGAAGTACTTTGGGATAAAACCCCGAACTTGTTGGCATATAGTAGAAAGTACCTTGTGTGTATAACTTGATTGTGTTGGTTTGTGATAGCCTGGTAATACTTTCTTGTTGATTGATAAGTAAACATGCTAGGATGCTACGTGTGTTAGTATCTTGTGATGTTGTGTAAAGGGGTTTCCTTTGTTGTGCTTATGTTGCTTAACGATAAGCTGTTGTGTTAGTATTTTACATCACTCATCTCTTGAGATGAAGTAAGAAGTTAATGGACGTATGGTGACCATTATAGGTTGACGTACTAGGTATAGCGTATCCTACTTGAAGAATGGAATAGCTCAAGGTGGAAGTACTTTGGAGCTTTTTGCTACTTGTCGATAATCGTCGCGAGGTATGTGAACCTCTTCCTTCTTTAGACATGGTTCTATGTATGGAATATACATGTGGTATTATTTCATGATTCCTTCTATTCTTAGAAGTTAAGAAGTATGTATGTTGATTTACTCTACGTAAGGGTTATGTCTAAGTTATCCTAAGTTATAAGTATGTTAAATTGTCCTAAGTCCTTACCAAGTCTTATGGGAGATGTTGGTAAGAATGGTTAGGAAAATATGAGATTTGATTTAAAACTATGTGTCTTGATTTATTTAAAGTAAGTAAGTGGATTTTACGTTCAAAAATGACTTGAATTTATATGTGAAAAGGGATTGATTTTAAAAGTGAAAGTTATATGGTTTTAAGAGAATAAGTTACTTGGTTTTGGAAGTGTATGGAACTTTATATTTGTTTTGTATAAGTATAAGTAAGTGGATTTTAAAGAATGTATGATATAAGGTTTTAAGACTATGAACTTTGGTTGTCTTCTACGGATTATGAAACTTTATTTTTCAAGTTGTGGACTTGATTTCTAAAAGTATTGATGACATGATTTTAAGAGTATGTGACTTGAGTTTTAAAAGAAAGAAGTTTATGATTACATTAAATGCGTATATGCGTGGTATTTTAGGTCTAGTTTCCTAATGTTGTAAGAATAAAAGTGCCTTGAGTTCTCTAAAATGAAAGGTTGTTATAATAGCTTTATGGGAAGTTGTTATAACGACTTAAGAAGGGTAACAATACGTTTTAAAATGTTACGTAAGGAAAATCGCACCGAGCCTACCGAGGCGGATTACGTTATGAAATACAGAGCCTACACGAGGCGGATTACGTTATGAAATACACCGAGCCTACAAATAGGCGGATTACGTTATGAAATACAGGAGCCTACAAATAGGCGGATTACGTTATGAAATACACCGAGCCTACAAATAGGTGGATTACGTTATGAAATACACCGAGCCTACAAATAGGCGGATTACGTTATGAGATACAGAGCCTACGTAGGCGGATTATGCCATATTACCCGAGCCTACGTAGGCGGGTTACGTCATCTTACAGAGCTCACGGTGGGCGGATTATGCTACATGATTCCACGATGCGAGGCCCGGTGGGCAGATTATGCTACATGATTCCACGATGCAAGCCCCGGGTGGGCGGATTATGCTACATGATTCCACAGTGCACCGAGCCGCGGCGGGCGGATTATGTTATATGATTCCACACAATACACCGAGCACCCCCATGGCCGGATTATGTCACATGATTCATCATTACCCGTGTCCATAAATGGGCGGATTATGTTATGTAAGATATGTGTTATGTGAAAAAGGCCGGATTAAGATCTTAAGTAAGTATGTAAGAATATGTTGTTAAATCTTATCGAAAAAAGAAAGGAGCGGTTAATATATGATTGATTTCGTGGAGTTAAAAGGGCGTTCTTTCTGATTATGATTTGATTCTTGCGTTATTTCTGTTCCATATTAAATTTTTGTTATGCGGCCCCCGAAGTGCGTTCATGTCCGCGAGTTTAGGTACGATTATGGATCCGCGAGCTTAGGATCTGGTTCAGATTTTGAGATGGCTCCAATGTTCGGAGTTGTCATGGCTATGTATATTGAAGTGCAGCGGGGCCTTGTCCGCCACGATTGTTCGATTGTTATTCCTAAGTGCAGATTCGCATGTTGTGGGTCGCTTTGTCAAAGAAATGAGGCAAGCTTGGTTGTATTTATATATGTTCGGAAGGTAGCCATATCGGCTAACTTTGTTGTTTACATCTATTGTTTTATTTTATAAGTTTCATGTATGTTCGTGATTTTCTCGATGTATACTGTAAGGGTGCCCAGGTAGGGCACGATCGCGAGCTTGGGGAGTCGTGACAAAAGTGGTATCGAGCGATTAGTCCTCGGAAAGTGTCTACGCAGTGTCTAGTAGAGTCTTGATTATCGGTGTGTTGTGCACCACATCTATAGTCAGGAGGCTGCAGGACATTTAGGATTGGTTTCCATTCTTCTCACTCTGAGATCGTGCGATAGAGCCGTGTTGTTAGGGTCGTCCCTCCCTAACGAGTTATGTTGATTGCATTCTGAGAAAGCGGATGACCAGGAAGGACTATGTGGATTGCGTATCGGGTTGGTAATGATTATAGTATAGTTGGTATTGTGACATACATCTATCTGAGTTATGTATGAGGTCGACGCGTGTTGCCTAGACTGATTTTAGATTACCAAGAGTTGGTAAAGACTAACTAGATCTGGGAAGGTATGAAATAGTTAATGAATTTTCGCCAAGGTCTTCCGGGTAGAAAGAGTTATTATAGATCAAGAATAAGAGTTAAGTGCGGCGGGTCGGGGTGAGGACTCATACTGGGTCTCCCATGGCACGGAATGGAGTAGGATCAGTTGGTAGTAGTTCGCCACGTGGCGGGTCCGAGGTGCAAGGCCCAAGTCTAGTTAATTGTTTCTGGGTTCGTGGGCGCGTTCCACCGAACCAGTCATGAAAGTCGGAAATGGCCTTATGTTGTTTTATAGAGTGACTCAGATTTGAGGCAGTCGGTGTGGAAGTTATGTATGTATGTTAGAAGGAGTTGGAAATGCGAAAAGATAATCTCTTTTGGGCTTATGATGGGCGAATATGCGTGTGCGAGTATTAGGGCCATGTGTGGCATTGTTGGTATGTCGGGGTTGTGAAGGAAACTATGTCGCTAATTATAAGTTTGACTCAGAAAGAACATTCGAGGGCGAATGTTTCTGCGGGGAAGAATGTTACACCGGAAATTCCAGGATATGTTTGTAGGGCGTGCGTAAGAACTTCAAAAATGTTAAGATTTGAGACGAGTAAATTTATCGAATTATGGAATTGTCGGAAAGCGAAATATTGCGACGAGCGGGAGGCGACATGTGTCACCCCCTTAGTGTTCTTGGACGAAATTGTCTTGGATGGAATGGTCATTTGACCAATTTTAGGATGGCCAAGTCTTGCAAAGACTAATAGCTTGATATTGTTGACTTAGTCAAGTCCACTTGGCTAGGATCCATGTGAAACTTATCTAGGCCAACCATTTGTGTAGATCTAGCCCCTCCAGTATTATATATGTGTACAAGTAGCAAGACAAGGCTTTTAACACTTAGCTAAATTTTCAAACAAATCTTGAAGAGCATTAAGAGAGCTCTCGGCTTTTAGGAGGGTTTCAAGAGAAAAAATTTCAATTGTTGTCCAATAATCTCCCCACTTTAAACCAAGGTACCTAAGGGTATAGTAAGCATATCTCAATAGAAACATCTCGGAAAAGATAGTTTTGGGTTAGTCATGGCGAGAACCTAAGGGGTTATTCAACTTTGAAGTTGGAATTTGAAGATGAGTTATTCTTAAGCTTAGGGTTGCTTGGAGTGGATTGGGCGTCGAAAGGAGGAGCTAAAGTTGCTAAGGATCGACTTGTAGTCTTGGATCATATTTGGGCTAATATGAGGTATAATCTTCGTCTTACTTTTGTAATTGAAGATTCAATGTTATTATAAGTTAGAAATGATCATGTGATATGTGTTATGAAGTTTGATAGTGTTATGGAATTTTAAGAGCTCAAAACCGAAATGGCATGTTTAGCCCTTTGAAATTGAAATACAATTTTAGTTGTTATTAGAAATAAATCGCATGTTACCTACTTAGAGATTATGGATTGTTATAATCAAATACGACTTGATATCATGTTATGCTACCAATTTGGATTGAAATGGAAATTTGATAAGAATTGGTAAGGTTGAACTCAAGGTGGCCGAATTTGGACTTTTTAGTTTGTTTTTCATTTGTATTGGACTACTTTCTAAATTGTGAGCCAATTGGGGCTGTTTAGTTAGTCATTTGTATTGGAGTACCTTATAGAAGTTGTGAGCCAATTGGGGCTGTTTGGTTATTGTATTCGGCCTTGAAAAAGGTGGCAAAGTAAGTAGAAACAAAGGAGGTGCTGTCCGATTTTCCGTAGAATTTAGCGACTTAGCACCTAAAATATTCTACGTATGAAGTAAGAAGTTAATGGACGTATGGTGACCATTATAGGTTGACGTACTAGGTATAGCGTATCCTACTTGAAGAATGGAATAGCTCAAGGTGGAAGTACTTTGGAGCTTTTTGCTACTTGTCGATAATCGTCGCGAGGTATGTGAACCTCTTCCTTCTTTAGACATGGTTCTATGTATGGAATATACATGTGGTATTATTTCATGATTCCTTCTATTCTTAGAAGTTAAGAAGTATGTATGTTGATTTACTCTACGTAAGGGTTATGTCTAAGTTATCCTAAGTTATAAGTATGTTAAATTGTCCTAAGTCCTTACGAGTCTTATGGGAGATGTTGGTAAGAATGGTTATGATAATATGAGATTTTATTTAAAACTATGTGTCTTGATTTATTTAAATTAAGTAAGTGGATTTTAATTTCAAAAATGACTTGAATTTTTATGTGAAAAGGGATTGATTTTAAAAGTGAAAGTTATATGGTTTTAAGAGAATAAGTTACTTGGTTTTGGAAGTGTATGGAACTTTATATTTGTTTTGTATAAGTATAAGTAAGTGGATTTTAAAGAATGTATGATATAAGGTTTTAAGACTATGAACTTTGGTTGTCTTCTAAGGATTATGAAACTTTATTTTTCAAGTTGTGGACTTGATTTCTAAAAGTATTGATGACATGATTTTAAGAGTATGTGACTTGAGTTTTAAAAGAAAGAAGTTTATGATTACGTAAATGCGTATATGCGTGGTATTTTAGGTCTAGTTTCCCTAATGTTGTAAGAATAAAAGTGCCTTGAGTTCTCTAAAATGAAAGGTTGTTATAATAGCTTTATGGGAAGTTGTTATAACGACTTAGAAGGGGTAACAATACGTTTTAAAATGTTACGTAAGGAAAATCGCACCGAGCCTACACGAGGCGGATTACGTTATGAAATACACCGAGCCTACGTAGGCGGATTACGTTATGAAATACACCGAGCCTACAAATAGGCGGATTACGTTATGAAATACACCGAGCCTACAAATAGGCGGATTACGTTATGAAATACACCGAGCCTACAAATAGGCGGATTACGTTATGAAATACACCGAGCCTACAAATAGGCGGATTACGTTATGAAATACACCGAGCCTACAAATAGGCGGATTACGTTATGAGATACACCGAGCCTACACATAGGCGGATTATGCCATATTACCGAGCCTACATGGGCGGGTTACGTCATCTTACACCGAGCTCGCGGTGGGCGGATTATGCTTTACATGATTCCACAAGATGCCGAGCCGCGGTGGGCGGATTATGCTACATGATTCCACAAAGACACCGAGCCCCACAGCGGGCGGTTATGTTATATGATTCCACGATAACGAGCCCCACAGCGCGGATTATGTCACATGATTCAAGATGCACCGGTCCCGCAAATGGGCGGATTATGTTATGTAAGATATGTAAGTTATGTGAAAAAATTGGATTAAGATCTTAAGTAAGTATGTAAGAATATGTTGTTAAATCTTATCGAAAAAAAGAAAGGCGTTTAATATATGATTGATTTCGGGAGTTAAAAGGGCGTTCTTTCGACGCTTATGATTTGATTCTTGCGTTATTTACATTCCATATTAAATTTTTGTTATCGACCCTTCGGCGTTCATGTCCGAGTTTAGGTACGATTATGTATCATGAGCTTAGGATCTGGTTGGCATTTTGAGATGGCTCGATGTTAGGAGTTGTCATGGCTATGTATATTCAAGTGCAGCGGGGCCTTGTCCGCCACGATTGTTCGATTGTTATTCCTAAGTGCAGTATTCGCATGTTGTGGGTCAGTTTGTCAAAGAAATGAGGCAACTGCTTCGGTTGTATTTATATATGTTCAGGAAGGTAGCCATATCGGCTAACCTGTTGTTTTACATCTATTGTTTTATTTTATAAGTTTCATGTATGTTCCGCTGATTTTCTCTGATGTATACCTGTAAGGGTGCCCAGGTAGGGCACCAGTCGCGGGCCCGGGGCCGGGTCGTGACAACTTTCTTGTTGATTGATAAGTAAACATGCTAGGATGCTACGTGTGTTAGTATCTTGTGATGTTGTGTAAAGGGGTTTCCTTTGTTGTGCTTATGTTGCTTAACGATAAGCTGTTGTGTTAGTATTTTACATCACTCATCTCTTGAGATGATTCCGGGTTAAGCGCCTCCGATACGGGTAGACTTCAGCGGTCGATGGACACATGATTCGAGAATACCTCACGCAGTCCCGAGGCCTATGCGGAGCTACGAGAGTTCCGGTTAGTGTCGTCCTTTATGGGCATGTGGTCCATGTGGCCATGCGGATCGCGAAGTCGGTGACGATGCCGGAGTAGCTACCGACGCGGGAATACCTCACGGCCGATGAGATTGGCCTACGCGGTCGCGGAAGTTCGAGGCTAGACGCCGCACATTAGATATCGCGGGTGGCCGCCTTTGATCATGTGACGGTCAGACAGATCTTATGATCTGATTCATGACCTTGTTGGTACTGCTGGTGTTAGTAGTCGGCTATGCCTTCGCATTTACCCCATGCGGTGTTATTATGGCACGTGGGACCTGGTGTTCATGTGTGTTCCTTGGTGCTTTTATATCATAAATCCGCCAGCGAAGGTATTCCACGGGCATGATTGATGTTGTGGGCGTGAGACCCATTGTTATATTTGAGTGGTGACTTGAGGGCGTGAGTCCCTGACTTGATATGACTGCTTGTTTATTGTGAACTGTAGTTTTGTTATCATACATGTCTCCTGCTTTATATAGACTACTATGATTTCATTTATGATTTTGATTCACATACCGTACTGTTGTATCGACCTCCTTGAAGCCGCGTTCATGCCGCAGGTAAAGGTACACCAGTCGTTGATCCTCGCTCTTAGGGTCACAGTTCAGCTTTTGGGAAGCTCCGTTTCTCCGGAGGCTTATCTTGGTATAGTCCCCTGTTATTGTGGGTGCTACATTCGGTATGGCGGGGCCCCGTCCGTCGTTGTGGTCATATCATTCTTAGGTCCATGTAATGCCACAGGCGTGGTTTGTAAAAGGATTAAGCTGTTCATGATTGAAAGAGTTGTTGTTTATATATACGCCGAAAGACAAGTTTTCACAGACATCGCTTTGTACTTCATTTGTTTCACGTATGTGTTTTATGTTCGTGACACTCGATGTTGTGTCACTAGGGTGCCCGGGTAAGGCACCGCCACGCCCGGCCGGTCGTGACAAAAGTGGTATCGAGCGCTTAATCCTGAAAGTGTCTACGCACCGTATCCAAGAAGTCTTGATTATCTGTGTTGTGCACCACACCAATAATCGTGAAGCTATAGGTATTTAGGATTGGTTTCTATTCTTCTCACTCTGAGATCGTGCCTTAGAGTGTGTTGTTAGTTGACCCTCCGACGAAATTATTTCCTTATCGTTATGCCTCCGCGTAGGCAACCCGCCCGTGAGGGCAAGGCGCCGAGGGAGCTACGAGTAGAGTTGAGGGTGGCGAGGCACGTGCCAAATCATTACCTAGGATAGTGCTTCATTCGGGAGTTCTGCACGCCACTAGCCCCAAAGAGTTTTAGCACGGCGAGGATTCTACTGCGCCACGATGTTTGGACCTTCGCCCGCGACCGAACAGTGAGTATAGAGTATACCGATGTACCGCGAGTCTTGATGACTATCTAAGAGAGGTTGTGCAAGAGTAATTCTTGATTAGGCTCGAGCATGGCACGTATCGCTTTTGCGCAGCAGCCGAGACGCGTGTAGATCGACGTTAACGGGCGACGCAGGAAGAGGCCAGAGCGGCAAGGTCCTTTGGTAACTTTCGAGGCGAAGTCGCCTCACCAAAGAGATTAGATTTGCACATCCACCATGCAGAGGTTCACGGGTTCGGGGCGTTCGGGTATGCAGGAGTTGGTCGAGCTCCAGCTTCCGGTTCACGCTACACGTAGTTCCGGCCGGATTCGTTTTCCTCAGTGTTCACAGTGTAGCAGACGTCATCCCGGGGAATGTCGTCTTTTGTTGGTACTTGTCAGACTGCGCCGTCGGGCCATGTGTCGAGAGAGTGTCCGTGTAGGAGGACTTAGCCTTCAGATCGGTGGGTAGTTCGTCATCTTACTTAGCTATGCGCCCTACGGGGCAGGTTTGATTAGAACGACTAAGGGGAGTGAATCAGTAGATATAGATATATACTTAACCCTCTAGAGATCTCTATATGTTATAAGGTGAGTATACCTTAAGTGCTATGTTACGATAGCGATGTGTTAGTTGTGATTAGGAATCATGATGGGTTAACCGAGTAAGATTTTGGGGGATAGAAGGTGTGAGCCTTAGAGTTTTATACTTAGTGACCTTAGATTTAAGGCCATCTCGAGCATAGGTGTAGGGTTATGTTTGAACCTTATCGGAAGTGCATAGTGCACGTGAGTTATGTTTGGGATAGGTCCCTAGTAGTGTGGAATGAAAGGGGTAGTTGAGCTAAGAAGACCGCTTGGTTTTCGAAACGTGATTAAGTGAGATTGTTCCGGATCGGGGAGCTAGTATTGTGCGCGTCGTCGGGTTGAGGCGCTGCGGGTCAACCCGCGACCGCTTTGTTGGTGGGGTCGGTTGTGGTGGTCCCACGGGTGGTGGGATCACGAGGTGTTGGGCCCAAGTTTAGTTAACCAGCGTCGAGTTCGTGGATACGTTCGGCCGGTGGTCGGGTCGACGGGGCAGCCCATCGTGTTCTTCGCTCGACCGCTTTCTACAGAGGGTTATGCGAGATGTTGCATCAGAAAGGTTGTAGGGCTGCACGAGGTGCCTACCTACACCTTAGGACAGACAGTGGAGCCCAGGTTACGGCTGCTTCTTTTTCTGGAGGTTTTGCCAGGCAAGGTTAGGAACTCAGGTGAGTCTCGTAATCGCATTCTCCTCGCGGTGGTTGTATTTCGTGGTAGTTGTGGAGATTGTTGTCTCTGTGGAGGAGTGTTTAAGCTACCATTTCGGTTCGGATGTCACCTTTTGAAGCCTCAGGGGCGGAAGTGTAAGTCACGGCCGATTGGTTCGATGTTGGCAAGGTTCGCATAATGTTCAGCTTGTTCCAGCAGACCGTGGATAGTGAGAAGCTTGTCTAGAAGAGGTTCCGCGGCTGAGAAATCGTGCGGATAATCACGACGACGCTTAGAGTTCGTGTTGACGGCCGGTCTTCTTAAAGCGTACCACCCGGTTTGGGTGTGACGAGTTTTGGAAAACAGTGGGAACTTAGCCCGAGTTACCTTGGGCCTTTTTAAGTTCATGTGAAGAATAGGCCAGGTTGCCTATATGTTAGCTTTTGTCGTCCGACTTAGGAGGCAGTACGTCCGGCTTTCGTATTGTTATGTTCGGAAAGTATCGAGATCCATCCAGTGTTCCCGCTTAATGATGACCACGTTAGAGATAGTAACCCGTAGTCTTGGAAATCAAGCGATGAGAAGTGTGGTAAGAGTTTGAGTGCACGACACCTCGTGGGATCGCATGCAGCCGGCACCATTTGTTAGGTCGCCGAGTGACACTAGAACCTCGCGCAAAGTGACAAAAGTGGTATCATTTCTTTTGTAAAGAGAAGGCGAAGGAAGTATATTTTAGACCCGGTGAGAGGTGTTATGGTGATGTTAGAGGTGTTTCCTCGTGGACTTTGATGTAAGCTTTTGCGCAAGTTGTTTTGTGGCCATGTGTGGCAAGGATTGTTCTCGTAAGCATAGTAGTGAAGACTATACCGCGCGCTTGCTTTGAGATTCTTAGAAAGAACATTCGGACGAATGTTTCTAAGAGGAGAATGTTATACCCGTATTTCAGTATGCACGTAAGGACGCATATAGAAATTTGAACTTAAGAGTAAGGCTTGGACGATTTTCACTTTGTTCACAACACCCGACAGAGTCGTTTTTGACTAAACGTTTTCCACGCCTTCGTAGGAAAATTCCGCTATGTCTTTTTAATTTTTGCGGATTTTTCCGAGAGAAAACATTTTGGACCAACAAGAGGGCGCCACTTGGCACCCTCTCATCAGTGGAGTGGGGCGTAAAGGTGGCGAAAGTTGGCCTTGTTTGGTCAAGGGTTGGTAGGATATTTTTGTGTTAGATGGATAGTGCACTTGGCAAGATCTTGGCCCTACACTTGCTATGCACTTGGCAAGATCTTGGCCATTGGTCGCCTTGGCTTGTGCTATAAATACCCTCTCCCTTTGATGAATTCTTCATCCTTTCCACAAATCTTCTAAGTGTTAAAATCCCTCCCTCTCCTCTTGTTGACTCTCGTCCAAGAGCCCCTCTCCCCTTTGAAAGGCCCGGCCGAGAGCCCTCTCCCTCTTAGTAGTGGTGGTAGGGTACCCCCTAGCCTAGTTGCTTTCAGATAATACCCCTTTATGGTGTAGAAATACTCTCAAAAGTATTGTTATAATGCCCAAATTACCTTAGCCAGATACCTTGTAGTATTCTAAGGTTATACCTATATGAAAAGCCAGAAATACTATTATACTTCCCACCACAAACCGAAACCCTAGGAAAAATCTCCATAGTCCGTTGAGTATTGTGTAGAAGTTGGTTAGAACTTCTAAGGGTGGTTTAGAGCGGGTTGGAGCGCTCGGAGTTGGAGCTAAACGATTGCCCAGGATCGACTTTATACTTGGATAATTATGGGCTTATCGAGGTTGAAGTACTACGTATGGCGCGATCTACTGGCTAAGGAGTAGCCGACGGTTTGAAGTACTTGGAGCGCTTTTGCTATTAGTCGATACTGCCGCGAGGTATGTGAACCTCTTCCTATCTCTTCTAGCATGATATGTGTGAACTATGTAGTACGCAGACGCATACGCTAAATGTATTTGATTGGTGTAAAACATAAAGTGTTATAACGGCTTTATGGGAAGTTGGTTATAACAGCTTTATGTTGGTAAGAAAATACATGTGGTTTTTTTTAAGGTAACTGGTTTGAACTATAACTGGCTTGTTATGTGTTAATAAAGAACTTGAAGTATTTCAAAAGATTTTTGAATCATTTTGAAAGAAGAAGTAATACTTGGTTTTTGAAAACTTAAGAGTTATACTAGCTTTATGGGAAGTTAGGTATAACCTTAAGAATGTTTTCTTGATTCGAAATCGAATGTGTATCGACAAACCAACTGCAGCGTTAATAAAAGGAAATGTTTTGACTAATTAAGTATTAATAAAACCAAGAGAAACCTCCATCCGCATGAAGCTAAGATGAGACAAAATGATATTTCTAGATCATGGTCATTGTAATAAGATTTTTATAAACAAGAATATCCTACTCACATATAAGGCTTATGTTTCTCGGATGGTTTAAAAGAGAATGATAGTCTTAAGTGATTAATACTATGAACTACTGAAACCTTTCTAAAATGAGAAACTTGAACATTGGAAATTAGGCAAACTTGAACATTGGAAATTAGGCAAACTTGATCATTGGAAAAGAATGAATGCTACTTGATTTTACAAAGAGAAGTAATTGATTTACTTTAAAAGGATAGTCACTTTATTTTTATACTACGTATTGTGTGACATTGTGAAAGTAACGTATCTTTTAAAGAGTTAATGTATGAAGTACTTTGGGGATAAAACCCGAACTTGTTGGCATATAGTAGAAAGTACCTTGTGTGTATAACTTGATTGTGTTGGTTTGTGATAGCCCGTAATACTTTCTTGTTGATTGATAAGTAAACATGCTAGGATGCTACGTGTGTTAGTATCTTGTGATGTTGTGTAGGTTTCCTTTGTTGCTTATGTTGCTTAACGATAAGTCGTTGTGTTAGTATTTTACATCACTCATCTCGAGATGATTCCGGTTAAGTCGCCTCCGACGCAGGTAGACTCAGCGGGTCGATGGACCTATGATTCGAGAATACCTCACGCAGTCCCGTGGCCTATGCGGAGCTACGAGTTCCGTGTTAGTGTGCGCCTTTACGGGCACGCGGTCCACGTGGCTACGCGATCGCGTCGGGGCGACGCCGGGAGTAGCTACCGATGCGGGAATACCTACGCGGGCCGATGAGATTGGCCTATGCGAGTCGCGAAAGTTCCAGTGGCTAGACGCGCGACATTAGATACCGCGCAAGTGGCCGCCTTTGATCATGTGACGCCCAGACAGATCTTATGATACGATTCATGACCTTGTTGGTACTGCTGGGTGTTAGTAATCGGCTATGCCTTCGCATTTACCCTCAGACGGTGTTATTATGGCACAGTGGGACCCGTGTTCATGTGTGTTCCTTGGTGCTTTATATCATAACCGCCGGTGAGGAAGGTATTCCACGCATGATTGATGTTGTGGGCGTGAGACCCATTGTTATATTTGAGTGGTAACTTGAGGCGAGTCACGACTTGATATGATCGCTTGTTTATTGTGAATCGTAGTTTTGTTATCATACATGTCTCCCGCTTTATATAGACTACTATGATTTCATTTACGATTTTGATTTCACATACTCGCACTGCCAGACCGACTCTCCTTCGGGGCCGCTCATGCCGCAGTAAAGGTACACCGCCGTTGATCCTCGCTCTGTGGTCACGTCACTGGGAAGCTCCGCTTTCTCCGAGGCTTATCTTGGTATAGTCCTCGTTATCGTGGGTGCTACATTCAGGTATGACGGCCCACGTCCCGTTGTGCGTCATATCATTCTTAGAGGTCTGTAGTATCGCTGCAAGTGGTTTGTAAAAGGATTAAGCTGTTCATGATTGAAAGAGTTGTTGTTTATATATACGCCGAAAGGCAAGTTTTCACAGACATCGCTTTGTACTTCATTTGTTTCACGTATGTGTTTTATGTTCCGCTGATTACTCTGATGTTGTGTCACTAGGGTGCCCGTGGTAAGGCACCAGTCACGGGCCTAGTTTCGGGTCGTGACAATAATCAAGACTCTACTAGACACGGTCTGTAGACACTTTCCGAGGACTAACTGCTCTGATACCACTCTGTCACGCCCCGAACCCCGGGCCCGTGACTGGTGCCTTACCTGGGCACCCTTCTACCTTAACAACACAAGTAAACTGTGGAATTTAAATAACACCTCCTTATTTTATTTTTTTCAAAACCAACATACGTACAAGGGAAAAGCCGACAAGGCTGCCATAATATAAATCACCCATAAAAGGGCTTACACTATCCAAAAATGTAATTACAACTATATCCATCCAACCCACACGTGAATACGCACTTCTAAGATTTGAACAAATACTATGACGACAAGGCCCCGCCGCACTTCGAATATACATAGCCATGACAACTCCTAACATCGAGCCATCTCAAATGCCGAACCAGATCCTAAGCTCGCGATCCACAATCGTATCTAAACTGCGGACATGAACGCAGCCTCAAGAGGGTCGCATAACAAAAATCAATATGAAACGGAAATAAAGTACAAGAAATGATCATAATCGTACAAAAGAATGACAGGGGCAAGTATAAAAAGTACATACCAGATCCTTCCGTGTCATTACCACTCATGAACTTAATTGCACATCATTATCTTTTCCATTCCATTAAGAGTTATAACCAAATCTTACGTACATACTTAGGAGAAATCATTAAGTTCATTACCATATAACTTACTTATCTTTCATAACATAATCCAGCCCTCCATGGAGGGGCGCATATACTACCCGGCCCAATCTGGGACGCGATCAAATCACACAAATATCAAAGCGTGCGCGGAATCCCCATCACCGCCGATACCATAAGTGTAACATATAACCATGTGACGCGCCTGGCATCCCACCTCACCGCCGGGCGGATACAGACACAATACATATAGATATCTCCTGCCCGTGGAATCCCACATCACTGCCGACAGCTGTAGGTGTAACATATAACCATGTGACGCGCCCGTGGCATCTTATCTCACTGTCGGCGTACACATATACAACATATATATATATATATATATATAACGTGGCCGCATGCCCCGGAATCCCTGATCGTATAAGCATGGCCATAACGTGCCCTCGGCATCCTCATCGTAGGCGCAGTCTTCATGGGAGCTAGCCCATGGAGTAATAATATAACATGCCCCTAATCCTCATCGTGGGTACATTTCTTCACGGGAGCTAGCCCATGGAGTAATAGTCGACATAGCATGGTCGCATGCCTAATCCTCATCGATAAGCTCGCCATGGGTAATAAAACAACCGAATCTAACCCGCATCCCGTCACATGCCCTAATCCTACATCGTATAAGATGTCCAAGGATCAATCATAATGGAAGCATACCCGTGGAATCCCACATCACCGCTTGACGCCCAAGTAAACTTACAACAAGACACCACCTCCAACTGAGAGTCACGACAACGCAAACATATAATACTTGCACTCAAAGCTATCACAAGCAAACATAGGCAAGTTCATTAAACATTTAGACTTCCATTTTTATAAACTCATGGCACTTTCGTTTCACACATAAAAATCGGGGAATTTAACCCAAAGTACTACGTGCTTACATTCTTTTCAAAAGACTCCTTTTCATATAAAACCCCAAGATACTAACACCCGTAGTATCAAGGCTTGTTTACACCTTACCTAAGTCACTACACTTTTAGAAATACATTTTCCGGCTTCTAAATCAAGTGACTTCTTTCCTTAAAACTTAAGCAATTGATGCTTTTAAATCCATTTGCCTTTCTTTATTTCAAAACATTTATCATTACTTAGAGTAAACCACTCTTTTAACTTTCCATAAAGCTATTATAACCCACTTCTCATAAAGTCGTTATACTAACTTTATACTTTAGGCAAATACATTCTTTTTATAACCAAGAGACTTATACTTTCGAAAACCAAGTATCGTATACTTTCAACGTACTTCAAGTCTCTTATCTATTAGAATCAAGTTTCGTAGTTCATAGTCTTAACACTTCATTACGTAAACTCTTTAAATTAAGCAACATATGCCTTATATGTGTGAATAGGTTATACTTGTTTATACTGATCTCATTAAAGCAGCCATGATCTAGAAAATGTAATACAATTTTGTCTTATCTTAGCTTCTATGCAGATGGAGAATTCTACTCATTTTAATATAATCAATTGTCATTACATTTTCCTTTATTAACGCTGCAATGGCTTGCTCGATACTTATTCTCATTTGTGCCGTAAAATTAGCCAAGTCAACTTGGCTCCAAATACCTCCTAACGACTCTTACCAACATCCCCCATAAGACTTGGTAAGAACTTAGGATAACCTAGACATAACCTTTACATAGAGTAAATCACATACATACCTCTTAACTTCTAAGAGTAGAAGGGAACATGAAATATTACTACATGTATATTCCATACATAGAATCATGCCAAAAGAAGGAAGAGGTTCACATACCTCGCGACGATTATCGACAAGTAGCAAAATGCTCCAAAGTACTTCCACCTTGATAGCTATTCCATCCTTCAAGTAGAATACGCTATACTTAGTACTTCAACCTATAATGGCCATAATACGTCCATTAACTTCTTACTTTAGACGTAGAATATTATAAGTGCAAAGTCACTAAATTCTACGGAAAATCGGACAACACTTCCTTTGTTTCTACATACTTTGCCACCTTTTTCAAGGCCGAATTCAATAATCAAACACGCTACATTTAAGGCCCAACAATGCAATTAACAATAGGGGATTACACGCCTACTAGACGTGTAAAATTCCACCCCATAATTGATGTCAACTAATACAACTACAAGTGTAAATCCGGCAACTTGAGATACAATCAACATCAATTCTTATCCAATTTCCTTTTCAATCCAAGTTGTTAGCATAACATGATATCAAGTCGCAATCGATTATAACTATTATAATCCTCAAGTAAGTAACATGCGACGATTCTAATTAACGACCAAATTGTAATCCAACTTCAAATGGCTTATATGACATTTCGGTTTTTAGGCTAAAACAATCCATAACACTTATAAAACTTCAACACATATACTTCATGCTAGCAAACATGTAAGGCTAACAACAATATATAATCTTGTAACACTTAAGAGACAAGATTATTACCTCAACGATTCTTAGTCCAACTTCAAATCCAAAGTTGCTCCTTAGCACTTAGAGCCTCTTCTTGACACTTCAATCCACCACTTGAGACCCTTAGAATATCACAAACCACTTCCCTTAAATCTTCCAATCAAAACCTAGAAAAGCAATTAGGTTTTCATCTTGCGACTAATACGAAAACTATCTTTTTCCGGGATTTTTCTATTGAGATACCCTTACAATACACTTAGGAACCTTGGTTTAAAGTGGGGGAGATTATTGGACAACAAACAAAAAGTTTTCCTTTTCTTTCTTGATGAACCCGAGAGCACTTGTATTGTTCATCCAATTTTCTTGAAAATTTGGCTAAGTGGAACTTGTCTCACTACTAGTACTACTATATAGTAACATGGAGGGTTGAGATTAGCACAAATGTGTGGTTTGGATGAAGTTCTTTTAAATATCAACTAAGTGGTCCCATTTACTATGTCAAATATATCAAGCTCACTACTTGCAAGACTTGGTCTTACCCTTTTTCCCATGTAATTTTCGTCCAAGACAACATAAGGGGGGGTGACACGTGTCACCCTCCCATTCGTCACAATATTACGTTTTCCGAAAATTCCATAATTCCGATAAATTTTTACAAATCTCTAATCTTAACATTTGGAATTCTCACGTACGTTCTTAAAACATGTCCTGCAAATACGGGGTGTAACACCAATGTGGTAGCAGATGCTCTTAGCCGCCGATCTATGGGTAGCTTGACGGATGTGCAACCGGAAAAGAAAGAGATGGTTCGTGAGATACACCAGCTAGCGAGCCTTAGAGTCCGGTTGGCCAATTTCGGAGGCAGTGGAGTTCGTATTCGAGGAGTTTCCAAGTCCTCTATCGTAGAAGAGGTGAAGAGGAATCAGTATGAGGATCCTGTTCTGGCACGCTATAGATATGCAGCTCTTCGAAAGGAGAAGACTCTATTTGAGGTTGCACCTGATGGGGTGCTATGGTATGGCGCAGATTGTGTATACCGATGGCTGATGGGCTACGCATGAGTTATGGAAGAGGCACACAATGTGCAATATTCTATTCATCTAGGGTCAACAAAGATGTATCACGACCTCAGATGCGTATATTGGTGGGATGGCATGAAAAGGGACATAGCGGGTTTGTCATGCTTCCCGAATCGCCAACGTGTTAAGGTTGACATCGTAAGTCCGTGGACTATTGCAGAGATAGAGATCCCGACTTGGAAGTGGAAGTTATTAATATGGACTTCGCATGTGCTTGCCTCGCACTCGAGGAAGTATGACTCCATATGGGTTATCAGGATAGCCGACGAAATCAGCCCATTTTCTTCCAAATGACTACTTACTCATTGAGAACTATGCTAAGCTATACATCGTGAGATTATGAGACCGCATGGGTTTCCACATCTATTATATCGCATGCAGGATCTCGGTACAAAGAAACTTTTAGAGATCGCTCCGTATGGATTGGGGACACATGAGTCTTAGCACAACATTTCATTCTCAAACTGATGGGCAGGCAGAGCGTACTATTCAGACACTAGAGGATATATTGACAGTATGTAGTATTGATTTTAGAGGTAGCTGGGATGATCATTTACCACTCGTTAGTTTTCTTATAACAATAGCTACCATTCTAGTATTCTGATGGCCCCGTATGAGGCCTTATATGGGAGGAAGTGCAGGTCACCTATTGGTTGGTTTGATGTGGATGAGACTAAGTAACTTGGCCCAGACATGATTCAGTAAGTTGTGGATAAGGTGAAGCTTATCCATGAGAGATTATTAGATCCGCAGTCGTAAGTCGTATGTAGATAATCGACGTCGACACTTAGAGTTTCAGCTTGATGATTGGGTATTCTTGAAGGTATCACCCATGAAGGGTGTGATAAGGTTCGGTAAGAAAGGGAAGCTCAGCCCGAGATTCATTGGGCCTTACCAGATTATTCACAGGGTAGGAAAGGTTGCCTATGAGTTGGATCTACCCTCTGATTTGGAAGCGGTACATTCGATTTTTCATGTATCGATTCTACGTAAGTGTATTGGTGATCCTTCTAGAGTATTCCCTGCGGATGATGTTCAGGTGACGGAGGAGTTGACTTATGAGGAGAGTCTCATATCTATACTTAATCGTCAGGTGAGACAATTACGTACTAAGGATATATCTTCCGTCAAGGTGTTGTGGCGCAATAATAATAGGGAAGAGATGACGTGGGAAGCAGAAAATGAGATGAAGAAGAAGTATCCCCACTTGTTCCCTACGCCTACAGGTAATTCGATTCCTTATTTGACTACATTGATTGGTGAATAATACATGTGTTATATTGTGGCCTTTTGTGAGGCATCTTTGGGTTTGCTGAGTATTGTTGGAACTTATAGAAGAAAAAGAGATTAAGTGAGAAAAATGTGTGTTGTGTATTTGCAGCCTGCCATGGCAAAGAATGATCGCGATCTGAAACTTTAGAGAGTCAGAGGAATTTGCACTGTGGCCAATGTGCAGGATCGCTGCACGACACTAACAAGTATAGGTTTAGTTAAAGGAGAATATGCCTATTTTTTTAGCTTAAGACCTATTATGAACATTCGGGGAAAAATGTTTCTAAGGGGGGAAGAATGTTACACCTCGTAATTCCAGGGTAATGAAATAAGAATGTGACTAAGGAAATAAGATTTGAACGTTGGAAGGAAAGTATATTTACATATTATAATTTTGGATACAATAAATGTGACGACAAGAAGTAATACTAGTAGTTGAATTCTTTCCTATAGAGCTATGGACTTAGTGTTGAATTATTAAGTCTCGCATCATGAAGTTGTGGTCACGACCGAACTGCCCGTGGATCGTGCCTTACAGGGCACCCTAGTGATACAACATCAGAGAAAACCAGCGGAAATAAAAACTTAAACATGCAAATAGACATGGATCAAGATGAAAGAAAACAGGCCAACCAAAACGGTTGCCTTTCAACATATATATATAAACATTTGAACAGTTACAATCCTTACAACCCTACCCACAACAAGCACTGCACTTAAGATTTATACAACAACTATGACGGACAGTGGCCCCGCCATACCCCGAACGCATACAAGAACTTACTGCACTGTGGTAACATACCAAAGATAAGCCTCCGACGGAACGGAGCTTCCTAATACGCTGAAATGAGATCCTAAACGCGGATCGACAATGATTTCTACTGCGCAGCATGAACGCAGCCCCGGGCGAGGTCGATAACAGTACCAAGTATGTGAAATCAGAAAATATCAGAATGAAATCATAGCACTATATAAAGCAGAGACATGTATGATAACCAAACTACGACACAACATATAAACAAATATATCAAGTCGTGGACTCACGCCTCCAAATCATCACTGTGTCGTGGAATTCCTTCCTCACCGGCATCTTATGATATGATAGCAACAAGACAAAGAATCCAAATGGGAGCATACCCGCGCGCCACGATCGTGTCAAGATGTCCAAAGTGGAAACACTAAGACAACATTCCAAATGGAATCATACCCGGCGCTACGATCGTGGTCGATGTCCAAAGGGAAACAATAAGACAAAGATTTCAAATGGAAGATACCCGCGCGCCACGATCGTGTCGTGATGTCCAAAAGGAAACAACAAGGCGGCAATCAAAATGGAAGATACCCGCGCGCTACGATCGTGTCGGATGTCCAAAGCGCGAGCGTAAGTAACACTATCAATGCGAACGCATCTGCGGAATTTCTCCACACGCCAAGACGCCCAAGTAAGTTCTCAACAAGTCAACCGACCCTCCATCGAGACGCCAGAGTATAGAAACACAATTCTTGCACAACAAAGGCTATCACAACAAGCATAGGCAAGTTTCACAACAACAATCATAGGCAAGTTTCACAACAACAAGCATAGGCAAGTTTCACAACAACAAGCATAGGCAAGTTATACACAACTCAAAGTACTTTCATTTTATGCCAAAGTCCGGGTTTTAACCCTAAAGTACTACGTACGTTAAATTCCTTTTAAAGAGATCTATTCCTTTTATAAAAGTCACCCGATACCCGTAGTATAAAATAGAGTGACTCACACATTTTTTTAGTAAACCAAAACAACTTCCATACTTTCCTTTTTAAAACCAATTAAGGCAATACCATGCCTTCTTTTTAGACCAAAACACTTCTCTTTTTAAAGCCAAGTTACCACATTAAAACCAATGATAAAACCCTTCTTTTGTTTTCATAAAGTCGTTATAACCAACTTCCCATAAAGCTTGTTATAACACTTTATGTTTTAAACCATTTTAAGACAACACAATGCCCTTCTTTTCCTAAAGTTCCAGCTTTGCCTAATTTCAATTACGCAAGTCTCTTTTAGAAAAGTTTCATAGTTCAATGTCTTAATCTCTTTTTAAAACAATTGGGTAACATATGCCATAGGCGAGTATGTTATTCTTGTTCATAATCAATCTTATTAAACAACCATGATCTAGAAAATGTAATATCATTTTGTCTCATCTTAGCTTCTATGCAGATGGAGGTTTCTACCGTTTTAATAATACTTCATTATTCAATACATTTTCCTTTATTAACGCTCAAGTGGTTTGTCGATACACATTCGATTTCCAAAATCAAGAAACATTATTCCTTTAAAAAAACCACGTACTCATTACTCACGAATGAGGTTTCACACAAACTCATATTAATTCATTTAAGTTAAGTCTCTTATCTTATAAGATCAAGTCTCTTAACTTCTAAAATTAGTAAACCATTTTCTTTACCCTCTTAAGACGTTATACCTAACTCCCATAAAGCTAGCATAACTCTTTTTAAAACCTTTAAAACCAAGTGTTATTCTTCTTTCAAAATGGTTTCTTAACTCTTGTGACATACTTCACGCTTTCTTGTTATTCGTGCTTAAGTCAAAAGACATTGCCGCACAACTACGCTTCAATTAGCACACGACGCCTACCGTACTATATATTATTCAGATTAAGTCAAAAGACATTGTCGCATAACCACGTTCAATTAGCACACGACGCTCACCGTACTATATATTATTCAGCTTAAGTCAAAAGACATTGCCGCATTATATATATCTTCCTTTAAAATATCATGCTAAAGAGTATAGGAAGAATCACATACCTCGCGACGATTATCGACTATAAGCAAAACGCCCACGCTATAACCCGCTTAGCCTTGTCCACCTTCTAAGTAGTACATGCTACTTGCAAAACATTCAACCAATAAAGGTTATCACCATCAGAATACACCCTATGTAAGTACAGCTTAAACTTCTACTTATATTCTTCCGATGTGATTCATTCAAGTCTATTCTCAGAATATCCTTCTATTACGCTTCAATTCTCTTCTATGAATCTTATATTCATTTCTACTATTTACGATGTAATTTCCAATTACAATAGAAGGACAGTAGTATTTACCTCGATGAGCCCAAAATTATCCGAGTTTAAAGTCGCTCCTGAGCAACGCTTAGCTCCTACTCCGAGTGCTCCAATCCGCTCCAAACAACCCTTAGAAGTTCTAACCAACTTCTACTTAAATACTTCAACTTATCAATGAAGATTTTCCTTAGGGTTTCGTTTAGTGGCTAAAGAAAGTATAATAGTATTTCCGGACTCTACGTATAGAGGTAACTTTGGAAAGTACTTGCAAGGTATTTGGGCTAAAGTATTTGGGCATTATAACAATACTTGGAGAGTATTTCTATACCAAAAAAGGGGGGTATTATACGAAAACAACTAGGCAGTGGGTAGGCTCTCGCCAAGGCTCACCTGGTGTGGGCTTTGACGATTTTAACTCACAAAGGGAGAGATTTCAAGACTTGGAAAATAATTTTTGACGAAGAAAGTTCATCAACTAAGGGGTATTTATAGGTCTAGCAAGGGCCAACCAATGGACAATATCAACCCAAGTGTAAGGCAAGTATAAGGCTAGGATAAAGCCATGTGCACCTTCTCCATCTACCACACCAACATGCACAAATATCCGACCTAACCATGCCACCTTTCTCGCCCATTACCGCCCAAAACGCAGCTCCAATTGAGGGTGACAAGTGTCGCCTCTCGTTGGTCCAAAATGTTTCATCCTCTAAAAATCCGCAAAAATTATAAATGACATAGCCGAATTTTCCTTCGCAGTTTAGTAAAACGCTTCGTTTAAAAACGATTCTATTCGCACTTGTGCCCAAATTTCGAACTTGCCAAATCTTTAAGGCTTAAATTTTATACGCACGCCTCACGCCCATACTGGAAATACGGTATAACATTCTCCTCCTAGAAACATTCGTCCGAATGTTCCTTCTCAAGACGGATAACGATGAAGTTCTTCTAACAAGTTGCCAACGCCACGCCGCCACGAAATAACACACGCTCTTCTTCATTCCTTACTCGCCGTGCCTTCTCGAACACTTGAACTCTTCTAGTATACGCACTCACACTTCGCCATCGCCAGCTTCCCAAAACTTTGGAGTCACCACCTCCAAACTTGGTCATCTTACAAGCCGCAATCTCCCTTAAGACCATTCCCGGCCTTCACGATATGCTTCTGGTCGAACACATCCACGAACTCATACGATGGTCATCTAAACTTGGGCCTAGCACCCTCGTGACCCTACCACCTGGCGGGACCACCAGAGCTGACCCCAGCTCGAAACAGGCCGCGGGTTGTCCCTCAACATGGCCCCAACCCGACCCACTTAACGCATCACGCTCTTGTTCCCCGATCCGGAACAATCTTACCTCTACAGGTCATGAAAGCTACCACTTCCATTTCACACTACCCAGGGACTTATCACACAATACATTCTAGGCATAAAATTCACTCCGTCAAGGATCACTTGCAAAATCTGGTACTCAAGACGGCCTTACATCCAAGGTCTCAACTGTAATATTCTAAGGTTCATCATTTTCTCACCCCCAGGCTTACCCTTTTTCACTAACCAGGTTTCTAAATCACATTTTAGCACAAAGCTATCCGAACATAACACTAAACAAATCATCATAACATCAATACATACCAAACTCTAGAGGGTTAAGGATATACCTGAAAATAGGCGGTTCAAAGGACCGTTAAAACTGGGAACTTCCACCGCGACCTCTACCGTGGCCCACCGGTGTATGAACATCCTGCCTAGCTGTGGAAGGTGAAGAACCCGCAACTGATCTCAGAGTCAGGCTATCCTACCAGCTACCCCTCGGTGACAGCCTCGAAATGGCCTTTGGGCCGCATGTAAAACAAACTCCCTGACTAGCACGACACTCCCACCGTGGAGTCTACCACACGGCCACAACGAGGTAGGGTGGCTTCACCGCTAACACCCTCGCTTCTCCCAAAATTTGAACCTCGAGCCCCGACCGCCCCGAATACTGGATGCCTCAAGATTGCGAGGACCACCAGATCGGGCGAGGCGCATAACTAGTTCTGGCCGAGGCGGTCCGCCTCGAAAGTCACCAAAGGACCTGCTGCTCGCCCTCTTCACGACCTTGGTCATTCCGCCGATTTCTCCGCCTCACCTCCAAGTGCATAAGTCGCACGCGGCAATGTTCATGCCCTACAAGAGCTACACCCGAACAACTCTCTCGCTGTAATCATCGAGCCTCAGAACATATCGGTGCACTCGATCCTCCATACTAGCTACCAACGCGGGACGCATCGCCAATGAGTCGAACTCCAAATTGTACTCCCGAACCGCACGCCTGCTCGCCAGAATACCAAAAATCTGTTTACCCGAGCCCTCCTCATCCGCGGAGGCAAGAAGTGTGCAAGAAATGCCTTTGAGAACTCGCCCCATATACCGGAAGTGCATTCTCTCCCGACAGCTCCCACGATCAAACCACGATCGCAGATCACGCACCGACGCGAACCTAGGACCACCGACTCGGTCTCCGATGCCTCGATCACTCTCATGATCCAGAATCGCCGGATGAACTCCCGCGGATCATCCTCGTGCCTCGACCCATATGTCACCGTTATACCTCAGATTTGCAGTATGCACGTAAGGGAATACGCATAAAAAGTTTAGCCTTAAAGTTTAGGCTTGACGATTTTTTGGGCACAACTCACAAAGAATCGCTTTCCGACGTAAACGCTTCCACAACTTCGTAGGGTAAATTCCGGCTATGCCATTTCTAATTTTTGCGGATTTTTCCAGAGACTAAAACATTTTGGACCAACTGAGGGCGACACTTGGCACCCTCCAATTTGTGGACTTGAAATCGTCCATTTGGATGAATTGGACTTGAAGTGCACGTTTTTTGTGCCTTGTGCACAAGTCAAGGAGTTGGTAGGATATTTGTGTGGAGTAAATCTTCACCCTACACTTGCCTTGCACTTGTCTTAATCTTGGCCATTGGTTGGCCACTTCTTGACCTATAAATACCCCCTTAGAGATGAAGAGTTCTTCATCCACAAATTACTTTCAAGTCTTGAAAAACCTCTCCTCTCCCTTGAGCCTCTTTCGTCCAACACTCCCTCCTCATGAAGTTTGGGCCGAGGCCTACCCCCCCTAGCCTAGCCGAAATCTACCCCCCCTCCCTTGGTAGAAAAAGTTGCCTTCTAGTATCGTTATAATGCCCAAAATACCCTAGCCCATATCCCTTAATCCTTAGTAGAAGTTGTGAAGAACTTCTAAGGTTCTTGGAGCTACCGGAGCGCATAAACTTAGAGCTAAACCTTGCTCAGCGCGACTTTATCTAGGATATTATTGGGCTTACCGAGGTAACTAATCCTAACCTCTTTTGAATTAGAGAATACTTAATGTAGTAGTATAAGAATAAGTATAAATACTTAGAAGAATATTGCAATAGAATTGAACTGTTATCACAAAGTAGGCGGTTTAAAAGAAGAATAATTGAACTATGCTTATATAGACTGCTTTTTCACAGAGACTTATATAGCTCACCGGTAGGAAGTCTTGTCCGACTTTCCGTAGAATTGTGAACCTCTGCTTAGAATGACCTTCGCAGTAGTCTTTGATAGATGTCTGTGACTATTATAGTCGACTCTCGCGACATATTCAACTCGGCGTGGTTTTCACGGTATGCATGTGATTCTTCCTAAAGCATAATATTTTATAATATATGTAGTACGGTAGACGCATACGTGTTAATCGAATAATAACTACGGCAATGTCTTTGACTTAAGCTCGAATAATACTTACAGAATGCCTCACGCTTTAAGCCCGACAACACTTACGAATGCCTCATGGCTTAAGCTCAATAATAAAGATCCAAAGCATTTCAAAAAGAATCTCAATCATTTTTAATAAGAGAACTAATTGGTTTTAAACAGAGCTTAAGAGTTATACTAGCTTTATGGGAAGTTAAGTATAACCACTTAAGATTGATAAAAGAAACAGCTTTGCCTATGTGTTTATAAATGACTTATATCAATCGTGAAAAGAATAATAAGATGGTTTGATAAGTAGACATGATATGATGCTACGCGTGTTAGTGTCTTGTAACGCTTGTGTAAAAGAGTATTCTTGTTGTGCTTATGTTGTTTAACGATAAGTCATTAGGTTAGTGTAACATCACTCACCTCTTGACATATTACCGGGGTTAAGTCGCCTCCGACGCGGTAGACTCAGCGGTCCGGGACCATGATTCGAGAATACCTCACGCGGTCCAAGGGACCTATGCGCGAGCTACGGGAGTTCCGTGTTAGTGTGCGGGTTATACCTCACGCGCATGTGGCCATGCGGACTACGAGTCCGTGGACGACGCCGAGGAGTAGCTACCGACGCGGGTTATATACCCTACGCGCCTATGTGATTGGCCCATGCGGACTACGGAGTCCGTGATTAGGCTTGCATGGTAATACTACGCAATTGGCCCTGCCGATCATTCGCAGCCAGAAAAGACCTATTACGCTTTACCTATCACGCTCTTGTTTGTGATGCGGCACTATGCGCGCTTCTCGGTTGTTTCATACATACTTGCAAAACTGCTTTTTTAAAATGATATGTTTCATTTAAGTATTTTACGCTTTCATATACTTAGTACCGTCAGATCGACTCTCCTTCTGGGGCCGCTCATGCCGCATGTAAAAGGGCAAGTGTGCTAGATCCACATTCTTAGGATCTCTATGTTGGTGTCGAGCTCCATCTTTCCTGAGGCTCTACTTTGGGTATGATCTCCTGTCAGAGATAGTTTTGTATAGTGGTATGGCGGCCCGTCCCGCCATAGTTGTATATTTCCTCAGAGGTTCAGTAGTCATGTTGTACAAGACGGATGTAATCGCTAAACCATGTTTATATATATATGCCGAAAGGCGATGTTTTCTCATCAAATCAAGGCCTTATTTTATAAATTGTTTCATGTCTTGTTTTATATTTCCGCGATTACTGATGTATGACTACTGGGTGCCCCAGAAGACACCACCACGCCCCGAACGGGTCGTGACAAAAGTGGTATCGAGCGCTTAATCCTGGAAAGTGTCTACAGACCGTATCTAGTAGAAGTCTTGATTATCTGTGTCGTGCACCACACCAATAATCGTGAGGCTATAGGATATTTAGGATTGGTTTCATTCTTCTCACTCGAGATCGTGCTTTAGAGTCGTTAAAGTTGGACCTCTAACGTATTCCTTGTTCTCAGAATGCTTATGCCTCCACGTAAGGCAACCCGAGCCTGAATGGCAAGGCAGCCGGCGGAGCCGCCAATGACACCGAGTTACGAGGGCTCGAGCCCGCCTATACCGCAGACGGCGAGTTCTATGACGCCGCCGCCCCAAAGAGACCACAGCACCCACACCTCCCGCCCCACACCTGGGCGGAGGAGTTAGGGTACAAGGAGACGCCCACCTATTGGCTAGAGTCAGGCCGATACGAGGATAGCCGGACGCTAGCTTCCAGCTCAGCCCAGCCACGGCCGCACTCGTGGTACACCCGAGGCGTATAGTTTGAGGCTACGAGATTTCGAGTTGTAGCCCGCCAGAGTTTTACGGTCGAGGTCGAGGATGATCCGCAGGAGTTCATCCGTCGCCATGCACGATCACGCGAGTGATCAAGGCCTCGAGACGTAGTCCGTGACCTTTCGGTTCGTGACGGCCGCGTGATACCGCAATGATTGGTTTGATTCACGGGAGTTATCCCGGAGAGCACGCGCCCCCATCTACTGGGATGAGTTCTCGAGGCTTTCTCACCCACTTCTTGCCTCCACAGATGAGGAGGGCGCGGCCGATAGATTTTTACCGCCGAGGCAGAGGACGACCGCCGTGAGTACAATGTCGAGTTTGATTCATTGGCTCGATATGTCCCAAAGATTGCAGCGATGGAGGATAGGGTGCACCGCCACGCCACCGCTAGATGACTATATGGCCGAAGTCGTGTGATGTTTCTCTTCACCGGTATGGACATTACCCGCACGCAGCTCATGCTCTTGGATGCGTGAGCGTAGAGACCGCCGGTCGATGTGCGCAGCAGGTTAAGACCAGACGGCAGTGGTCGCTTTGGTGGCTATCGTGGGCGGCCTCAAGCAGCCTAGATTTGCCCCACACCACCAGAGCACTCGCACCGCCCTCAAGACAACCAGATATTCGAGGCGCACTGTGGCCCCGTGACTTCGCACATCCGCAGCAGAGGTTCCGCCGATCGACCACCCCTCGGTGTGGCCGATGCAGATCCCACTTCGAGTTGTGGTGCTACGGAGTTTGTTTCTGGCCAGGCCGCAGGTCACTATGCGAGGAATCGTCCACCAAGGGCGGCGCTTGATGGTAGGGTCACCATGTGTTCTTTCGCCGGGTCTTCTTCATCCTCGACAGCTACTCGCCCCGGAGGGCAAGGTACTCATGGACCGCAGGTCGCGGCAGGTCATGGCGCTGGTCTCAGCTTCTAGCGGTCCTCGTAACCGCATTTATGCTTTGTCCACCGACATGATCAGAGGCCTCACCGATGTCGCCACAAGTACCTTATCGCTCGGGTTTGATGTTTATGCCTTGATAGATCCGGTTCTACTGTCCCCATATATCTCCCTCGCTGCTAGCCTGACAGTGATAGAGCCCGAGTCCATAGATCCTTTCGAGGTAGCTACGCCAGATGGTGATTCATGGTAGCTCACAGGTATATAGAGCTTGTCCTCGTGATCATTTACACGGCACCCAGCCGACTTGATAGAGTTGGAGATGATTGAGTTCGACGCGATCATGGGGACGGATTGGCTAGCTTCGCTACGCCAATGTAGACCGCAGAGAGAGTAGTACGGTTCCGCTTCGGCGAGCCTTGTTGAGTGGGAGGAGCACCAGATCGCCGGTGGTAGGTTTATTTCCTACCTCAAGGCTAGGAAGACGGTGCAGGCGGTATATCTACCATCTCGCTCGTGTTTGATATCAAGTCCGCAGACCAGATTTTCCATCGCCCAAAGAGTCGAGAGTTCCCGACGTGTTTCCACGACCTTCCCGTATCCTCCCGAGAGGAGATTGAGTTTTGTATTGACATATTGCTGCACACTCGCCTATTTCCATTCCGCCATACGTAACGGCACCGCCGAGTTGAGAGAGTCAAGGATCACTTAGGGATTTGGCCGGAGAAGCGGCTTCTTCGTGCCTAGTGTTTCTCCCGGGGCGCCAGATTGTTCGTGAAGAAGAAGGACGGACGCCGCGCACGTGTGTTGATTACAGCAACAAGGTGACCATTAAGAACGATACCCCTTCCTGTGATTGATGATTTGTTCGACTGGGTGCGTAGATGTTTTTCCAAGATTGACCGCGATCGCTATCATCAAAAAGTAGTCGAGAGGTGGATGTCCCAGATCGCATTCCGACCCAGACGCATTATGAGTTCGTGGTCATGTCTTTGGGTTGACCAATGCTCCGGCAGATTCATGGATTTGATGAACCGAGTGTTCAAACCATTTTTGGACACGCTTGTGATAGTGTTCATCGATGATATCTTGGTTTATTCTCGCCAGAGCGTGAGCATGCGAGCATTTGGCGACCGTGGCCGGCGCTTCTCCAGACTGAAGCTTGTACGCCAAGTTTTCCAAATGTGAGTTTTGCTGACTTCTGGCGCTGGGGCATATTGCTCGGGCTGATGGCATTCGAGGATACGCCAAGATCGAGGCGCCAGACTCGCCTAGACCTACTACTCCGGCAGAGGTTCGCAGCTCGGGCCTCGCAGATATTATCGGCGTTCGTGGAGAAGTTTGCTTCTATCTTCGCACCATTGACTAGCCGACTCGTGGCGCAGCCAAGTTTCATGGACCGATGTCAGGAGCGTGGTTTCCAGCTGAAGAGAGACCGACGATCGCCTCGCTCTTACTCTTCCGCAGGTCCAGGATGGTTATGTCGCGGTATTGGACGCGCCGTGCATCGGGTTGGGATGTGTGTTGACGCAGCATGGCAGGTTATAGCATATGCATCCCGACACCAAGAAACACGAGAGAACTACCCCACCCATGATTTGAGTCGGCCGTGATTCACGCCAAGATCCGGAGGCACTATTTGTACGGGGTTCACGTGGATATTTTTACTGCACCACAAGAGCCTCCAGATATCTTCACCGTAGGAGCCGAACTTACGGCGAGACGGTGGTTAGAGTTGCTTAAGGATTACGATGTTGATATCCTCGTATCACCCGGGAAGGCCAACGCCAGGCGTATGCCTTAGTCGTAGGTCGACGGGAGCCTATCGATGTGCGCAGAGAGAGGAGGACATGGTTCGTGATTTGCATCCGCCAGCGAGCCTTGGTGTCCGCTTGATTGATTCTCGATAGCAGTGGGTTAGAGTTCGCGAGGTTGCCGAGTCTTCCATCGCCGGCGAGGTGAAGAGGCAATACCGAGGATCCGCTTTGACACGTTATCGCGATACGCCTCTTCGTGAGGCGCGGTCCTTGAGGTAGCACCGGGTGCTAAGGTTTGAGGGCGATTGTGTTCGGATGTTTCGTGACTTCGCAGCAGGTTCTCGGGGAAGCACACGCCACAAGCTACTTATCCATCCGGTCGATCAAGATGTACCACGACCTTAGATCCGTGTATTGCGGATGGCTCAAGAGGACGCTGCGCAGTTCGTAGCTCGCCCATGTTGTCGCAGCGAAGGCAGAGCACCGCAGGCCCGTGGTTTGTTGCAGCACAGATCCCGACCTGGAAGTGGGAGGTAATCAACATGGATTTTATCACAGGATTACCTCGCACTCAGAGGAGACATGATTCTATATGGGTTATCGCCGACAGTCGACTAAATCAGCCCACTTTCTTCCCGTCGACGACTTTTTCTACCGAGGATTATGCCGACTTTACATCCGAGAGATCGCCGATCGCATGAGTCCCTACTTCGATCATATCGCATGCAGGAGCCCGCCACGCTAACTTCGAGGTCCTTCCAGAGGGGTTTAGGGACGCAGTGAGCCCGAGCATCGATTTCATCCACGCATGCACGACAGCAGAGCGCACTATCCGCACTCTCGGTGATATGCCGCGAGCCCGTTTTTGACTTCGTGGTAGTTGGGAGGATCATTTGCCTCTAGTTGAGTTCGCGATAATAATAGCTACCACTCCAAAGATTCGACGACGCCTTACGAGGCCTTGTATGGAGGAAGTGCAGACGCCTAGGTTGGTTCGACGTGGGCGAGGTGCAAAGTGGGACCAGATTTGGCGCAGCAGTGCCGATAAGGCGGCTTATCCGAGAGCGCTATCGACACCGTAGTCGCATGTGTCGACGCAGATCATCGCCGCCAGATCTTGAGTTCGAGGTTCATGATTGGTTTTTCTAGGTGCCACCCACGGCGGTGTGATGAGATTCGGGAAGAAGGAAACTCACCAAGCGTACATCGGGCCATTTCGTATTGTCCGCAGGTAGGCAAGGTTGCTCATGAGTTGATCCGCCGTCCGATCCGGAGGCAGGCATCCGCTTTTTCACGATCTATGCCGGCGAGATGTATCGGGATCCATCTAGGTACACCCGATTGACGATGTCCAGTGACCAGGGGTTATCGTATGAGGTTCCCATAGCGATAGTCGATCGTCAAAGTTAGGCGCTCGCGACCAAGGACGGGCTTCCACAAAGTCTTATGGCGAACGAGCTCGTGAGGAGATGACGTGGGAAGCCGGCGAGGACATGAGGCAGAAGTATCCTCACCTATTCCCACACCTCCGTAATTCACTTTCCTACTTGTAAATTTTCGTATCGCTTTTTCCTAAGTGTTGTTTTGTGGCCGCGTGGCTTTTGCAAACCGCTTAAGCATGAAGAACCTTATCGTTATCCGTCTTGAAAGGAACATTCGACGAATGTTTCTAAGGAGGGAGAATGTTATACCGTATTTTGCAGTATGTACGTAAGGGAATACGCATAAAAAGTTTAGCCTTAAAGTTTAGGTCGACGATTTTTGGGCACAACTCACAAAAGAATCGCTTTCCGACTAAACGCTTTCCACAATTTCGTAGGGTAAATTCCGGCTATGCCATTTCTAATTTTTGCGGATTTTTCCGAGAGACGAAACATTTTGGACCAACGGAGGCGACACTTGGCACCCTCCACTCAGGACTTGAAATCGCCCATTTGGACGAATTGACTCAAGTGCACGCTTTTTGTGCCTCGTGCACAAGTCGAGTTGGTATGATATTTGTGTGAGTAAATCTTCACCCTACACTTGCCTTGCACTTGTCTTAATCTTGGCCATTGGTTGGCCACTTTGACCTATAAATACCCCTTAGAGATGAAGAGTTCTTCATCCACAAATTACTTTCAAGTCTTGAAAACCCTCTCCTCTCCTCAGTAGCCTCTTTCGTCCAACACTCCCCTCTCCCTCAGTGAAGTTTGGCCGAGGGCCTACCCCCCCTTGCCTAGCCGAAATCTACCCCCCTTCCTTGGTAGGCAAAGTTGCCTTCTAGTATCGTTATAATGCCCAATATACCCTAGGTCATCTCGCTTAATCGTTAGTAGAGGGTGTGAAGAACTCCTAAGGTTCTCGAGCTACTGAGCGCATAACCTTAGAGCTAAACCTTGCTCAGCGACTTTATCTAGATATTATTGGGCTTACCGAGGTAACTAATCCTAACCCTATTTTGAATTAGAGAATAATTACTGTAGTAGTATAAGAATAAGTATAAATACTTAGAAGAATATTGCAGAATAGAATTGAACTGTTATCACAGTAGAAGGGTTTAAAAGAAGAATAATTGAACTATGCTTATATAGGACTGTTTTTCACAGTAGACTTATATAGCTCACCGCAGGGAAGTGCGCCCGACTTTCCGTAGAATTGTGAACCTCCGCTTAGAATGACCTTGAGTAGTCTTTGATAGATGTCTGTGACTATTATAGGTCGACTCTCTGCACATATTCAACTCGCGTGGTTTTCAATGGTATGTATGTGATTCTTCCTAAAGCATGATATTTTATAATATATGTAGTACGGTAGACGCATACGTGTTAATCGAATAATAACTACGCAATGTCTTTGACTTAAGCTCGAATAATACTTACTGAATGCCTCACGCTTTAAGCCCGAATAACACTTACAGAATGCCTCACGCTTAAGCCCGAATAATAAAGATCCAAAGCATTTCAAAAAGAATATCAATCATTTTTAATGTAAGAGAACTAATTGGTTTTTAAACAGAGCTAAGAGTTATACTAGCTTTATGGGAAGTTAAGTATAACCACTTAAGATTGATAAAAGAAACAATTTGCCTATGTGTTTATAATGTACTTATATTGAATTGTGAAAAGAATAATAAGATGGTTTGATAAGTAGACGATATGATGCTACGTGTGTTAGGTCTTGTAACGCTTGTGTAAAAGAGTATTCTTGTTGTGCTTATGTTGTTTAACGATAAGTCGTTAGGTTAGTGTAACATCACTCACCTCTTGACATATTACCGGGGTTAAGCCGTCCGACGTGGGTAGACTCGCGGTCCGGGACCATGATTCGAGAATACCTCACGCGGGTCCAAGCGGACCTACGCGAGCTACGGAGTTCCGTGTTAGTGTGCGGGTTATACCTCACGCGGCCCATGTGGCCTACGCGGACTACGAGTCCAGACGATGCCGAGGAGTAGCTACCGACGCGGGTTATATACCCTACGCGCCTACGTGGATTGGCCTACGCGACTACGGAGTCCGTGATTAGGCTCAGATGGTGATACTACGCCAATTGGCCCCGCTCGATCATTCGCAGCCTAGAAAAGACTCGCTATGCTTACCTATCACGCTATTGTTTGTGATGTGGCACTATGTGCGGCTTCTCGTTGTTTCATACATACTTGCAAAATCGCTTTTTTAAATGATATGTTTCATTTAAGTATTTTACGCTTCATATACTTAGTGGCATCGACCTCTGGGCCGCGCTCATGCCGCAGGCGGCAAGCAGTGCTAGATCCACATTCTTAGGATATCTACGTTGGTGTCGAGCTCCATCTTTTCCGAGGCTCTACTTTTGGTATGATCTCCCGTTGTAGATAGTTTTGTACATAGTGGTATGGCGGCCTCGCCACCATAGTTGTATATTTCAGAGGTCTCAGTAGTCATGTTGTACAAGATCGGATGTAATCGCTAAACCATGTTTATATATATATATGCCGAAAGGCGATGTTTTCACCAAATCAAGGCCTTATTTTATAAATTGTTTCATGTCTTGTTTATATTTCACGATTACTCGATGATGACTAGTGGGTGCCTGCAGATACCACGCCCCGAATGGGTCGTGATACCACGACCAACCCGGCCCGTGATCGTGCCTTACCCCGCACCCTAGTGATACAACATCGAGAAAATCAGAAAATAAAAACATGAACATAAATCAAGAAACATGATAAATAAACAAAGCAACCAAAACAGCTTGCCTTCAAGATATATACATAAATACCCGAACAGCTTATCCTTTACAAACTCGCCACAACAAGATTACTGCACTTCTAAGAGTTTTATACAACATGACGACAGTGGTCTCGCCATACCTCGAATGTACAAAACCTACAACTCAGTGGTAACATACCAAAAGATAAGCCTCCTGAGAACTGAGCTTCCTAACGCCGAATCGTGATCCTACGAGCGAGGACCAACACTGGTGTACCTCTACCTGTGGCATGAAAGCAGCCCCCCGAAGGAGGTCAGTACAACAGGTACCAAGTATGTGAAACTGAAAGATTCTGTAAATGAAATCATAACAGTCTATATAGAAAACAGGAGACATGTATGATAACAAAACTACAGTTCACAACATAAAAGCAGTCAAGTCAGGGACTCACGCCCTCAACATCATCACTCAATATAACTATGGGTCTCACGCCCACAACATCAATCATGTTCGCATCATGGCCGCATGCGTTCTAATTCTCAGACGGTGTAAACATGCCCATGATACAACAATAATAACAATGCCGCACGCCACATGCCCCGACCGCCTCTGTAGACATGTCCATGTAACATCAACAACAATATACTGGGTGATCAACCCCGCCGCATGGCCACATGCCCCCGGAATTCTACATCGGTGTAGACATGTCCATGTAACTACAATAACAATATATCGGGTAATCAACCCTGCCGCATGGCCACATGCCCCCGGAATTCTACATCGGTGTAGACATGTCCATGTAACCACAATAACAATATATCGGGTAATCAACCCTGCCGCATGGCCACATGCCCCTGACTGCATCGGTGTAGACATGTCCATGTAATATCAACAACAATATACCGCACAACCAGGATATCACAAACAAGCTCAAGCAAATTACCATACTTCTAGACTTTCATAAAAGATCCACTCTTTCTCAAGAAGTCACCTGATATCAACATTTGCACAACAAAGGCTATCTCAACAAACATGGGCGAGTTACACAACAACAAGCATAGGCAAGTTATACAACAACAAGCATAGGCAAGTTATACATAACTCAAGGTACTTCCATTTTATATCAAAGTCCGGGTTTTTAACCCTAAAGTACTACGTACGTTAAATTCCTTTTAAAGAGGTCCATTCCTTTTATAAAGGTCACCCGATACCCGTAGTATAAAAAAATAGAGTGACTCACATTTCTAGGTAAACCAAAACACTTTCCTTTTCAACAACATTCTTTCCCCTAAAGTTCCAGTTTGCCTAATTTCAATTACTCAGGTCTCTTTATTTTAGAAAAGTTTCATAACTCATAGTCTTAATCTCTTTTAAAATAATTGAGTAACATATGTCTTATACGTGAGCCGTTTATTCTTGTTTACAACAATCTTGTTACAGCAGCCATGATCTAGGAAATGTAATACAATTTTGTCTTATCTTAGCTTCTATGCAGATGGAGGTTTCTACTGGTTTTAATAACAATTTGCTATTTGTCAATACACTTTCCTTTATTAGCGCTCGTGGTTTGTTCGACACTTATTCTCATTTCCAAATCAAGAAATGTTATTCCTTTTTAAAACCAAGTACTCATTACTCGAACGAGGTTTCACAATACTTTTAACAAGATGTTAATTACTAAGTACAACAAGTTAAGTCTCTTATCTTTCAAGATCAAGTCTCTTAACTTCTACAATCAATAAACCAATCTTTTACCTACATAGAGTCGTTATAACTAACTTCCCATAAAGCTATTATAACACCCTATGTTTTAAACCAACCAACTCATTTAGCACATGTACGCTCACCGCACTACAAAGTTTACAAAGCATCATGCTAGAAGGATAGGAAGAGGTTCACATACCTCGCGACGAGTATCGATAATAAGCAAAACGCCCACAAGATCAGAATCTGGCTAGCCTTTTCCACTCCTCGTAGAATACGCCACTCGTAGTACTTCCACCTATAAGGCCACAAACGCTCTATTAACTTCTAAACGCACGGTTCCATATTCTACGTAAAATTCGCAAAGATCTCTCCCCGCAACACAGAAATCTCCTCCTTTATCGAGGCCGGCCACTAAGCCAACTGGGGGGTTATACGCCTAACCGGACGATACAATTCTACTACACAAGAATACCACACAAGTCATCAGAATACACCTATGTAATTACGTCGATTCTTTCTTTAAATTCAGCTTAAGTCAAAAGACATTGCCGCAAAGCTATGTTCAGATCTATATATAGTATACTTCAACTATATAATCCTACCACATGTAATTTCCAATTACAACAAGGGACAAGAATATTTACCTCGATAAACCCAAAATTATCCAAGTTATAAAAGTCGATCCCGAGAAAGGTTTAGCTCCTACTCGTGCGCTCCAATCCGCCTCCAAACAACCCTTAGAAGTTCTAACCAACTTCTACTTAAATACTTCAACCAACTATGAAGATTTCCTTAGGGTTTCGGTTTGAGACTAAAGGACAAAAGGTAGTATTTCCTGCTCTACGATATAGAGGTAACTTTGGAATACTACAAGGTAAAGGCTAAGGTATTTTGGGCATTATAACAATACTGAGAGTACTTTCTACCATGGGGTACTTTACGAGAACAACAAGGCAAGGGGGGGGGGGGGGTACCCCTCGGCCAACACTACTAAGGGGGGGAGGGTACCCCTCTCGGCCAAAGGCCTTACAAAAAGGGGGAGGGGGAAGGCTAGGACGAGAGCAACAAGAGGAGAGGGGAAGGATTGCAAGACTTAGAACACATTTTGGATGATGAAGTCTTCAACAAAGGGAGGGGTATTTATAGGGAAGCCAAGGGCTAACCAATGGACAAGATCAAGCCATGTGCAAGGCAAGTGTAAGGCCGAGATCAAGCCAAGTGCACCCTAACCCCCTACTCCACAAAACATGGCACAAAACAAGGCACATAACAAGGCCAAAATAAGGCACAAAACAAAGGGAGAGACGCCCCTTTGCCTACCTAAATCGCCACTGAGGGTGACAAGTGTCACCTCTCGTTGGCCCAAAAATGTTCCGCCGCCGGAAAAATCTGAAAAAATACAAACCGCCATTGCCGGAATTTTCCCTTCGCATGTTGTGTAAAACATTTCGTCTAAAAACGACTCTAATCGGGTGTTGTGCACAAAAATATTTTCGGCCAAGTCTACCCTAAGTTCAAACTTTTCACGCACGCCCCACGCACATACTCTGAATATACGTGGTATAACATTCTCACCTCCTTAGAAACATTCGTCCCGAATGTTCCTTCTCAAGATTGATATCGATGAAGTTCTTCTAACAAGTTTCCAACGCCACATCTTGGCCACGAAATAACACACGCTCTCCTCCTCCTTCCTTACTCGCCGTGCCCCTCGAACACTTGAACTCTCCCAGATAATGCACCATACTTCGCCATCGCCTGGCTTTCCAAAACCGTGAGTCACTACCTCCAAACTTGGTCATCTTACTAGCTTCACTTTCGCCAAGGCCATTCCGGCCTTCACGAACCGATTCTGGTCGAACGCATCCACGAACTCATACGATGGTTAACTAAACTCGCCTAGCATCCTCGTGACTTACCACCGGCGACCACCTCGAATCGACCACCACAAACCGGGCTGCGGTTGACCCGCGAACGGTCCTCAACCCGACCCCACAACCGCTTACACTCTTGTTCCCGATCCGAACAATCTTATTTATTCAAGTCATGAAAGCTACCACTTCCATTTTACACAACCCAAGGAATTCCCACAATAACTCCACGATACTACGACTCGATAAAGGTCAAACATAAAATAAATCTTTTACACAAGACGACCTTACCTCTTAGGTCTCAATCGTGAATTAGTCTAAGGTTCACGCTTACCATGCCCCCAGGCTTACCCTTCTACACTAATCAGGTTTCTAAATCACATTTTAGCACAAAGCTATCCGAACATAACACTAAACACATCAGCATACAAAACTCTAGAGGGTTAAGGATATACCTGTCTCTACCGCTTCTAATCACATCACGCCGCAGGCGATAGCTAGTGAAGGTGATGAACCACCGATCCTCGGCGTCGAGTTGTAACATCCGTATACCCTTGGTCGGACAGTTCCTCGCAAAACGGCCTCGCTGGCCGCAAAAATAACAAGCTCCTTGGCACCACGACACTCCCGAAATGCGGTCTACCACATCGACCACACCGAGGTAGGGTGATCGATCCGCCAACACCCTTACTTCCTCGAAACCCGAACCTCGAGCCACGACCTACTCCCGAATACTGGATGCTCGAAGGTTGTGGAGGACCACTCTGACCGGGCGGAGGTACAAAACTAGTTCGGCCGAGGCGGTCCGCTCGAAAGTCACCAAAGGACCTGTTGCTCGCCCTCTTCTCGATTCGTCATTCCGCTGCCCTCTCCGCTCTTCACCCCAAGTGCATAAGCTCGCATGCGGGCAATGTCCATGCTCGTCAAGAGCTACACCCGAGCAAGCCTCGGCAGTCATCTAACCCAGAACGCAGCGGTGTACTGCCCTCCATATCGCCCATTACGGGGAATACCGAGCCAATGAGTCGAACTCCACATTGTACTTCAATCAGACGCTCGTTCGCCTCAACATCAAGAATCGTTTACCCGAGCCCTCTCATCCGTGAGGCAAGAAATGTGCAAGAAATGCCCCGAGAACTCGCCCCAAACGGCCGGAAGTGCATTCTCTCCCGGCAGCTCCCACGAATCAAAACTACCGACGCGTATCACGCACGATGCGAACCTAAGACCATCGACTCGGTCTCAAGCCTTGATCACTCACGATTCAGAATCGGATGAACTCTGCGGATCATCCTCGTGCCTCGACCGAGAACTCGCGGGCTACATCTCGTAAAGTCTCGTAGCCTCAAACTATCCGATCTAGGGTGAACCATCGGCGCATCGAACCGCAAGGCCCACTTATCTCATGTTCGCCACGACTTCGCCAATAATCGGGCCAACTCTCAGAACTCCATCTCTCCGCCTGCATCGCGGACCGAGGCTCGTGCATCGTCGTCTCTATAGAGACTGCCGCTGCTCTACTCGCAGCTCCATCTGCTTCCTTGCCCTTCTGGGCCCGGGTTGCCTTGCGCGGAGGCATAACTGGTAAAAACGAGATACGTTAGAGGGGTCCAACTTACAACACAGCTCTAAGGCACGATCTCAGAAGGAGAAGAATGGAAACCAATCCTAAATGTCATGCAGCCTCCTGATTATAGATGTGGTGCACAACACACCGATAATCAAGACTCTACTAGACACGGTCTATAGACACTTTCCGAGGATTAACTGCTCTGATACCACTTTTGTCACTTTGCCGCGAGGTTCTAGTGTCACTTCGGCGACCCAACAAATGGTACCAGACTGCATGCGATCCCTGAGGTTTGGACCTTCTCAGGACGTGCCATACGGAGAGCCACGGTTGGACTGCTCCGTGAGATGCTCGCCTCTTTATACGCTCACCGAAGCGAGGTCAAGACAACAGTACCAAGTATGTGGAAATCAAAGATTCGTAAATGAAATCATAATACCATATAGAAAACAGAGACATGTATGATAACAAAACTACAATTCACAACATAAAAGAGCCAAGTCGTGACTCACGCCTCAACATCATCACTCAATATAACTACGGGTCTCACGCCCACAACATCAATCATGTTCGCATCACGGCCGCGTGCCCGGAATTCTGCATCGGTAGACATGTCCATGTAACATCAACAACAATATCTTGGGTGATCAACCGCCGCACGGCCACATGCCCCGAATTTACATCGGTGTAGACATGTCCATGTAACCACAATAACAATATATCGGGTAATCAACCCTGCCGCATGGCCACATGCCCCCGGAATTCTACATCGGTGTAGAAATGTCCATGTAACAAAAATAACAATATATCGGTAATCAACCCCGCCGCATGGCCACATGCCCCGACTGCAGACGGTGTAGACATGTCCATGTAATATCAACAACAATATCTCGCACAACCAGTTATCACAAACAAGCTCAAGCAAATTACCATACTTCTAGACTTTCATAAAAGATCCACTCTTTCTCAAGAAGTCACCTGATATCAACATTTGCACAACAAAGGCTATCTCAACAAGCATAGGCGAGTTACACAACAACAAGCATAGGCAAGTTATACAACAACAAGCATAGGCAAGTTATACATAACTCAAGGTACTTCCATTTTATATCAAAGTCTGGGTTTTTAACCCTAAAGTACTACGTACGTTAAATTTCTTTTAAAGAGGTCCATTCCTTTTATAAAGGTCGCCCGATACCCGTAGTATAAAAAAATAGAGTGACTCACATTTCTAGGTAAACCAAAACACTTTCCTTTTCAACAACATTCTTTCCCCTAAAGTTCCAGTTTGCCTAATTTCAATTACTCAGGTCTCTTTATTTTAGAAAAGTTTCATAACTCATAGTCTTAATCTCTTTTAAAACAATTGAGTAACATATGTCTTATACGTGAGCCGTTTATTCTTGTTTACAACAATCTTGTTACAGCAGCCATGATCTAGGAAATGTAATACAATTTTGTCTTATCTTAGCTTCTATGCAGATGGAGGTTTCTACTGGTTTTAATAACAATTTGCTATTTGTCAATACACTTTCCTTTATTAGCGCTGCTGTGGTTTGTTCGACACTTATTCTCATTTCCGAAATCAGTAAAACGTTATTCCCTTTTTTTAAAACCAAGTACTCATTACTCGCGAATGAGGTTTCACAATACTTTTAACAAGATGTTAATTACCAAGTAAAACAAGTTAAGTCTCTTATCTTTCAAGATCAAGTCTCTTAACTTCTACAATCAATAAACCAATCTTTTACCTACATAGAGTCGTTATAACTAACTTCCCATAAAGCTATTATAACACCCTATGTTTTAAACCAACCAACTCATTTAGCACATGACGCTCACCGTACTACATAGTTTACAAAGCATCATGCTAGAAGGATAGGAAGAGGTTCACATACCTCGCGACGAGTATCGACAATAAGCAAAACGCCCACAAGATCAGAATCGCTAGCCTTTTCCACTCCTCAAGTAGAATACGCCACTCGTAGTACTTCCACCTATAAGGCCACAAACGCCTATTAACTTCTAAACGCACTCGCTATGTTCTACGTAAAATTCGCAAAGATCTCCCGCAACAACAGAAATCTCCTCCTTTATCGAGGCCGGCTACCAAGCGAACTGGGGGGTTATACGCCTAACCTGACGTATACAATTCTACTACACAAGAATACCACACAAGTCCATCAGAATACACCCTATGTAATTACGCTCGCTTCTCTTTAAATTCAGGCTTAAGTCAAAAGACATTGCCGCAAAGCTATGTTCAGATCTATATATAGTATACTTCAACTATATAATCCTACCATATGTAATTTCCAATTACAACAAGGGGACAAAAATATTTACCTCGATAAGCCCAAAATTATCCAAGTTATAAAAGTCGATCCCGAGCAAGGTTTAGCTCCTACTCGTGCGCTCCAATCCGCCTCCAAACAACCCTTAGAAGTTCTAACCAACTTCTACTTAAATACTTCAACCAACTATGAAGATTTCCTTAGGGTTTCGGTTTGAGACTAAAGGACAAAGGTAGTATTTCTGGCTCTACGTATAGAGGTAACTTTTGGAATACTACAAGGTAAAGGCTAAGGTATTTTGGGCATTATAACAATACTGAGAGTACTTTCTACCAGGGGGTACTTTACGAGAACAACAAGGCGCGGTGGTGTACCCGCCAACACTACTAAGGGGAGGTACTCTCGCCACAGCCTTACGAAAAGGGGGAGGGGGAAGGCTAGGACGAGAGCAACAAGAGGAGAGGGGAAGGATTGCAAGACTTAGAACACATTTTGGATGATGAAGTCTTCAACAAAGGGAGGGGTATTTATAGGGAAGCCAAGGGCTAACCAATGGACAAGATCAAGCCATGTGCAAGGCAAGTGTAAGGCCGAGATCAAGCCAAGTGCACCCTAACCCCCTACTCCACAAAACATGGCACAAAACAAGGCACATAACAAGGCCAAAATAAGGCACAAAACAAAGGGAGAGATGTCCCCCTTTTGCCTACCCAAACCGTCACTTGAGGGTGACAAGTGTCACCCTCTCGTTGGCCCAAAAATGTTCTGTCGCTAAAAATCCGCAAAAATACAAAACGACATAGCCGAATTTTCCTTCGCAAGTTCTCAGAAACGCTTCGCCAAAAACGACTCTAATCGGGTGTTGTGCACAAAAATATTTTCGGCCAAGTCTACCCTAAGTTCAAACTTTTCTACGTACGTCCTTACGTACATACTCTGAATATACGGGGTATAACACCATAAAACTCTGGCGGGTTACATCTCAGAAAATCCCGTAGCCTCTAACTATCTGATCTAGGGTGAACCATCGTGCATCGAATCGGCTGCCCCGCCTATCCTCAAGTCCGCCACAACTCGCCATTAATCGGGCCCACTCTTGTAACCCATCTCTTCTCGCCTGCATCGCGGATCGAGGCTCGTGCATCGTGGTCTCGTAGAGATCCGCCACGCTTCTACTCAGCCTTCGCCGCCGCTTTGCCCTTCGCCCGGTTGCACGGCGCGAGGCATAATCGTAAAAACGGCACGTCGAGGGGTCCAACTTACAACATGCCTCTAAGGCACGATCTCGTAATGAGAAGGCGGAAAACCAATCCTAAATGTCCTATAGCCTCGACATAGATGTGGTGCACAACACATCGATAATCAAGACTTACTAGACACGGTCAGACACTTTCCGAGGACTAATCGCTCGATACCACTTTTGTCACGACCGAACCCGCCCGTGATCGTGCCTTACTCGCACCCTAGTGATACAACATCGAGAAAACCAATGGAAATAAAAACTTAAACATGCAAATAGACATGGATCAAGATGAAGAAAACAGCCAACCAAAACGGTTGCCTTTCAACATATATATATAAACATTTGAACAGCATAACTTACAACCCTACCCACAATAAAGCTGCACTTCTAAGATTTATACAACAACTATGACGGACAGTGGCCCCGCCACCCCCGAACGCAAAGAACTTACTGCACTGTGGTAACATACCAAAGATAAGCCTCCGACGGAACGGAGCTTCCAATACGCGAAATGAGATCCTAAACGCGGGATCGACGGTAGATGACTTTCTACCGCGCAGATGAACGCAGCCCCGGGCGAGGTCAAGACAACAGTACCAAGTATGTGAATCAGAAATATCAGAATGAAATCATAGCGATCTATATAAAGCAGAGACATGTATGATAACCAAACTACAAGACACAATATATAAACAAATATATCAAGTCGTGACTCACGCCTCCAAATCATCACTGTCGTGGAATTCTTCCTCACCGGCATAGCCTATGATATGATAGCAACAAGACAAAGAATCCAAATGGGAGCATAACTGCGTGCGCTTACGCATCGTGTCGTATGTCCAAAGGGAAACACTAAGACAACATTCCAAATGGAAGCATACCCGCGCGCTACGATCGTGTCGATGTCCAAAGGGAAACAATAAGACAAAGATTTCAAATGGAAGATACCCGCGCGCTTACGATCGTGTCAAGATGTCCAAAAGGAAACAACAAGGCGGCAATCAAAATGGAAGCATACCGCAGCGCCACGCATTGTGTAAGTATGTCCAAAGCGCGAGCGTATAACACTATCAACAGTGAACGCACTGTGGAATTTCTCCGCCACCGCCGCACGCCCAAGTAAGTTCTCAACAAGTCAACCGACCTCCATCGAGACGCCAGAGTATAGAAACACAATTCTTGCACAACAAAGGCTATCACAACAAGCATAGGCAAGTTTCACAACAACAAGCATAGGCAAGTTTCACAACAACAAGCATAGGCAAGTTATACACAACTCAAAGTACTTTCATTTTATGCCAAAGTCCGGGTTTTAACCCTAAAGTACTACGTACGTTAAATTCCTTTTAAAGAGATCTATTCCTTTTATAAAAGTCACCTGATACCCGTAGTATATAATAGAGTGACTACAACTTCCATACTTTCCTTTTTAAAACCAATTAACGCAATACCATGCCTTCTTTTTAGACCAAAACACTTCTCTTTTTAAAGCCAAGTTACCACATTAAAACCAATGATAAAACCCTTCTTTTGTTTTCATAAAGTCGTTATAACCAACTTCCCATAAAGCTTGTTATAACACTTTATGTTTTAAACCATTTTAAGACAACACAATGCCCTTCTTTTCCCTAAAGTTCCAGTTTGCCTAATTTCAATTACGCAAGTCTCTTTTTAGAAAAGTTTCATAGTTCAATGTCTTAATCTCTTTTTAAAACAATTGAGTAACATATGCCATAGGCGAGTAGGTTATTCTTGTTCATAATCAATCTTATTAAGCAGCCATGATCTAGAAAATGTAATATCATTTTGTCTCATCTTAGCTTCTATGCAGATGGAGGTTTCTACTGGTTTTAATAATACTTCATTATTCAATACATTTTCCTTTATTAACGCTGCAGTGGTTTGTCGATACACATTCTGATTTCCGAAATCAGTAAAACATTATTCCTTTTAAAAACCACGTACTCATTACTCACGAATGAGGTTTCACACAAAACTCATATTAATTCATTTAAGTTAAGTCTCTTATCTTATAAGATCAAGTCTCTTAACTTCTAAAATCAGTAAACCATTTTCTTTACCCCTCTTAAGACGTTATACCTAACTCCCCATAAAGCTAGCATAACTCTTTTTAAAACCTTTAAAACCAAGTGTTATTCTTCTTTCAAAAATGGTTTCTTAACTCTTGTGACATACTTCACGTTTCTTGTTATTCAGGCTTAAGTCAAAAGACATTGCCGTACAACTACGTTCAATTAGCACACGACGTCACCGCACTCATATATTATTCAGCTTAATTTAAAAGACATTGCCGCATAACCACGTTCAATTAGCACACGTACGTCTACCGTACTATATATTATTCAGGCTTAAGTCAAAAGACATTGCCGTACTATATATATCTTCCTTTAAAATATCATGCTAAAGAGTATAGGAAGAATCACATACCTCGCGACGATTATCGACTATAAGCAAAACGCTCCACGGCTATAACCCGGCTAGCCTTGTCCACCTTCTAAGTAGACACGCTACTTGCAAAACATTCAACCAATAAAGGTTATCACCATCAGAATACCCCATGTAAGTACGCTTAAACTTCTACTTATATTCTTCCGATGTGATTCATTCAAGTCTATTCGTAATATCCTTCATTACGCTTCAATTCTCTTCTATGAATCTTATATTCATTTCTACTACGCAGATGTAATTTCCAATTACAATAGAAGGAAAGTATTTACCTCGATGAGCCCAAAATTATCCGAGTTTAAAGTCGCTCCTGAGCAAAGCTTAGCTCCTACTCCGAGTGCTCCAATCCGCTCCAAACAACCCTTAGAAGTTCTAACCAACTTCTACTTAAATACTTCAACTTATCAATGAAGATTTTCCTTAGGGTTTCGTTTAGTGGCTAAAGAAAGTATAATAGTATTTCGGACTTCACGTATAGAGGTAACTTTGGAAAGTACTTGCAAGGTATTTGGGCTAAAGTATTTGGGCATTATAACAATACTGAGAGTATTTCTATACCAAAAAGGGTATTATACGAAAACAACTAGGCTAGTGTGGGTAGGCTCTCGCCAAGGCTCACTCATGGGGGCTTTGACGATTTTAACTCACAAAGGGGGAGAGATTTCAAGACTTGGAAAATGATTTTTGGATGAAGAAAGTTCATCAACTAAGGGGGTATTTATAGGTCAAGCAAGGGCCAACCAATGGCCAAGATCAATCCAAGTGTAAGGCAAGTGTAAGGCTAGGATTAAGCCATGTGCACCTTATCCATCTACCACACCAACTTGCACAAATATCCTACCTAACCATGCCACCTTTCTCGTCCATTACCGCCCAAAACGTGCTCCAATTAGAGGGTGACAAGTGTCGCCCTCTCGTTGGTCCAAAATGTTTCGTCTCTCGGAAAAATCCGCAAAAATTATAAATGACATAGCCGGAATTTTCCCTTCGAAAGTTTAGTAAAACGTTTCGTCGAAAAACGATTCTATTCGGCACTTGTGCCCAAATTTCGAACTTGCCAAATCTTTAAGGCTCAAATTTTATACGTACGCCCTCACGTACATACTCTGGAAATACGGGGTATAACATCTTGAGACCGTCAAAAATTGCAAGATTTGGCTAAGTGTGGGAGATATTTTGTGAAGGGAAAGACAAGTGGCAAGTGGGGTTCACGGGTCCCCCTCCACTTGTGTTATGTACACCTATTATATACATGTCTTGCAAGACTTTGTTCACAAATATCTTCATCCTCCAAACTCTTATCTCTTCCTTCTCCTTCAAGTTTTAGAAAATCCCATAGTCAAGTGAAGAACAAGATCAACTTATGTTCCAAGATTAAGAACCTTAACCAAGTTCTAAGCCAATTTAACTCTCCAAAAACAGTGGTCACGGTTTTGGTCAAGAAAAACTGTCTTGAAACCCTAAGCTTGGAGATAAAATTTTTGGAAGGAAAACATGAAATCAAGATGGTTATAAGCTTGTAGAGGATACGTGTGTGTTATGGTAACGTGAAGAAGTGGTGTGAAAGTGAAGCAGTGGCCGAGAACTTGGGACTGTTTTGGGCTAAAGTTAAGGTAAGATTTCTTCTTCCTCTTGAAGTAATTGGAAGTTGCATGATGTTATAGTAAATAGATGAACTTGTGTTAAGATAAATGGAGAATAAGAAGTGCATGTCACAGTTTGACAAGTTAGCCGATTCTGGGCAGTTTTTATATTGAATTTCATGGTTGTTATTGTTGGATATTGTTGTGTCGTTTTAGGGACTGTATTGTGGAGATATAATTCTGGAAATTTACTTACAATTATGCATGTTTAATATGGTAAATTGCTAACGTATGTCCTAAAGGAATAAGGGTATAAAATGTGTAGAAAGCTTCACATTTTTACCCTCGTTGTTGTGGAAGTATGGACTGTTTTTGTTACACCCCGTAAGTCCAGGACATGTTTAAGAGAATGTACGTAAGGAACACAAGACTTGAAATTAGTACGAAAGGAAGAATTGTTTTTCCGACGGAAAATCTTCCGAACGTCGGAAAGGAAAAATGTTCGTTGAGGAGAATTGGGTTCTCAAAATGCATTAATTGAGGATTATGGAATGTATTATCATTATGGAAATTTGTTTTTATGGATTTGGTCACGTGGGGCCCACCCGAGGAATTTTATGTTTTGTGGGACCCACGAGGGTTACGGAATTTTATGGACGAATGGGAGGGAAACACGTGGAACCCCTCCCCCACATGGTCTTGGACGAAATTATGCAAGGGTAGTATGGTCATTGACCATGATAGAAGACCAAGTCTTGCTAATTAAAGAGCTTGATATTGTTGACTGAGTCCAAGGGCCACTTGGCTTGATCTCTTCCATCCAAATCTAACATGTGTTATAATCTAGACCCTCCAATGTGTTATATAAGCATACTAGTAGTGCAAGACTTGATCATTCTATACTTAGAGAAAATTTCAAGAAAACTTGTCTTGTTGTTCTTGTAGCTCTCGGCTTTAGGCTATTATGGAAGACAAAATTTTGCAATTGTGGATCATAATTCACAAGACTTTAACCCAAGGTCCCTACGGGTATTGTAAGGATATCTCAATAGAAAGATTTCCGAAAAATGACGTTTTTACGTTAGTCACAAGGCGAAACCCTAAGGTGTTCTTCAACTTTGAAGATGGAACTTGAAGAGAAGTTCTTCATGAGCTTCTAAGGAGTGCTTGGAGCGGATTGGAACGTAAGAAAAGGAGCGACTTTGAATCTTGGAAAATTTAAGGGCTTGTAAAGGTATAAATCTTGTCGTTTTAGCAATCAAAGATTTCTTATCATTGTAGTTATGGATATTAGCAAGCATGAGGTACATATTATGAAGTTTGATAAGTGTATTGGCTATTAGAACTCTAATCCGAAAACTAGCATGTTTAGCCCTTAAGATTACAATTCGATTTGATTATTAGTTTAAGTCGTCACATGTTATATAAAGAAGGAATTGTAGTTGTTAAAGTTGTTTATGACTATATAACATGTTGAACTAAGGACTTGGATTGAAAGGAATTGTAAGGAAAGTGATATTGTTATGGATAGTGTTTTGTCGAAAATGTGCCTTAAGGAATTGACAGTTTTATGTTAATAGTGGGGCAGAATTTTACACGTCATGTTAAGGCGTGTAATCCCCTTTGTATTTGCTGAATTGATTGAGCCTTAAATGTGGCGTTTGGTTACTGATTTTTGGCCTTGAAAAAGGTGGCAAAGTACGTAGAAACAAAGGATGTGCTGCCCGATTTTCCGTAGGATTTGGTGACTTTACACTTAGAATATTCTACGATTGAAGCTAGAGGTTAATGGACGTATTATGGTCATTATAGGTGGAAGTACTAAGAATAGCGTATTCTACTTGAAGGATGGAATATCTATCAAGGTTGAAGTACTTTGGAGCATTTTGCTATTTGTCGATAATCGTCGCGAGGTATGTGAACCTCTTCCTTCTTTTGACATGATTCTATGTATGGAATGTACATGTGGTATTATTTCATGTTTCCTTCTACTCTTAGAAGTTAAGAAGTATGTATGTTGATTTACTCTATGTAAAGGTTATGTCTGAGTTATCCTAAGTTCTTACCAAGTCTTATGGGGGATGTTGGTAAGAGTCGTTAGGAGGTATTTGGAGCCAAGTTGACTTGGCTAATTTACGGCACGAATGAGAATAAGTATCGAACAAGCCATTGCAGCGTTAATAAAGGAAAATGTAAAGACGATAAATTATATTAAAACAAGTAGAATTCTCCATCTGCATAGAAGCTAAGATAAGACAAAATTGTATTACATTTTCTAGATCATGGCTGCTTTAATGAGATCATTATAAACAAGTATAACCTATTCACACATATAAGGCATATGTTGCATAATTTAAAGAGTCTACGTTATGAAGTGTTAAGACTATGAACTATGAATTCTAAAAAGATTAAGAGACTTTATTTTTCAAGATATGAGACTTGATTTCTAAAGTACGAAACTTGATTCTAAAAGATAAAAGACTTGAAGTATTTCGAAAGTATAAGTCTCTTGGTTATAAAAAGAATGTATTTGCCTAAAGTATAAGGTTAGTATAACGACTTTATGGGAAGTGGGTTATAATAGCTTTATGGAAAGTTAAAAGAGTGGTTTACTCTAAGTAATGATAAATGTTTTGAAATAAAGAAAGGAAAATGGATTTAAAAGCATCAATTGCTTAAGTTTTAAGGAAAGAAGTCACTTGATTTAGGTTTAAAAATGTATTTCTAAAAGTGTAGTGACTTAGGTAAAATGTAAACAAGCCTTGATACTACGGGTGTTAGTATCTTGGGGTTTTATATGAAAAAGAGTCTTTTGAAAAGAATGTAAGCACTTAGTACTTTGGGTTAAATTCCCGGATTTTTATGTGTGAAACGAAAGTGCCATGAGTTTATAAAAATGGAAGTCTAAAGGTTTAATGAACTTGCCTATGTTTGCTTGTGATAGCTTTGAGTGCAAGTATTATATGTTTACGTTGTCGTGACTCTCAGTTGGAGTGGTCATGTCTTGTTGTAAGTTTACTTGGACGACGCAAGCGGTGATGTGGGATTCCACAGGTATGCTTCCATTATGATTGATCCTTGGACATGCTTATACGATGTGGGATTCCGGGGCATGTGACCAGGAGGCGGGTTAGATTCCCGGATTTGTTTTATTACCCATGGCCATGCTTATACGATGAGGGATTCCGGGGCATGCGACCATGCTATGTACGACTATTACTCCATGGGCCAGCTCCTTATGAAGACATGTACCCACGATGAGGGATTCCGGGGGCATGTTATATTATTACTCCAAGGGCTAGCTATCACGACCCGATCCCGGGCCCGTGACTGGTGCCTTACCCGGGCACCCAAATAGGCATACATCAGAGAAATCAGCGGAATATAAAAACAAGACATGAAACAAGTGTAAAATGAGACACAGTTTATTTGAGAAAAAGTCGCCTTTCGGCATATATATATATAAACCAAGTCCGCGATTACATCCCAACTGCATAACAGATTCTGCACTTCTAAGGAAGTAAACAACTATGGCGGGACAGGGCCCCGCCATACCCTGAATGTACAAAACTATCTACAACAACAGGGAGATCATACCCAAAAGTCGAGCCTCCGAAGAAGATGGAGCTCCTGACACCAAGAAAAGATCCTAAAACTGAGGATCCGCTACCTGCTTCCCTTTACTCGCGGCATGAACGCAGCTTCAAGGAGGTCAAGACAAAAGGTACCAAGTATGTGAAATCAGAAAGTACTTTAAATGAAATCATACCATTTTAAAAGCAATTTTACAAATATGTGCAAACAACGATGTAATCGCACATAGTGCCAAAGATAACCAAAAGCAAAATAGATATAACATAACCGGTCTTTACTAGGCCGTTAATGATCGAGCAAGGCCAATCGCCCATAGTATTATTATGCGAGCCTAATCTCGAACTCCCGCACCGCATAGGTCACACATGCACGCGCGTGAGGTATTCTCGCGACGGGGTAGCTAGCCCGTATCCTCCTCGGACTCGCAGTCCGCATAGTCACATAGACCGCATAGTCACATTGCATCGCATAAGGCATTCCTCGCGACGGATAATACACCGGAATGATCAATCCCGAACTCCCGCAGATAGTCACACGACCGCATAGCCGTATAGACCCGCATCAAGGTGGAAAGCCCTCGGTATAACAAGTCGAGGGGTATGTGATATAATAACAAGACAACAGCTTAACATTTAACAACGTAAGCACAACAAGAATAACCCCTTACACAACATCACAAGACACTAACACGCGTAGCATCATAACATGTTTACTTATCAAACTATCTTACTACACTTTTCAGAAATCAATACAAGATTTTCATAAACAAATAAGCAAAATCGTTCCTTTTATCTTTCTTAAGTCGTTATACCTAACTTCCCATAAAGTTAGTCTAAATAATAAGAACCTAACAAATAATTCTTTTGAAATACTTCAAGGTTCTTATTATTTAGACTCAAGTCAAAAGACGTCCAGTAAAACCATGTTCAGTTAACACACGTACGTCTACCGTACTATATATATATTTTAAAATATCATGCTCAAGAGGATAGGAAGAATCACATACCTTCTCGGCGAAATCCACCTGCCAAGTCGAGTATGTCGCGCGCAGAGTATCAACCTATAATAGTCAAATACGTCTATCAACGTCTAGACTACTCTGTAGGATATTCTAAACAGAGGGTTCTCTATTCTACGGAAAATTGGGCAGCATTTCCCTACCCGTCAAACTACTCAAGTCTACTGTAAATACAGTCCTATGTAAGTACAGTTCAATTCTTCTTCTTTTATACCCTTCTACTGTGATTACAGTCCAATTCTATTCTTTTATATCCTTCTATATCTTATACTCAACTCTTAACTATTCTTATATGTAATCTTCAATTACAATAGAAGGACAAGAGTATTTACCTCGATAAGCCCAAAATTATCCAAGTTAAATGTCGATCCTGAGCAAGGTTTAGCTCCTAATTTGCACGCTCCGATAGCTCCAAGAAACCCTTAGAAGTTTCTAAACAACTTCTACTTAAATACTATAAGGGATTTGGGGCTAGGGTATTTTGGAATAGTAACTATACTAGAAGGCAACTTCTACAAAAGAGGGGGGGTTTCGGCCAAAGCCACTAGGAAGGGGTTTGGACGAGACTTCTACACAAAGGGGGAAGGATTTTTGAGACTTAGAAAAATGTGGAGTGGATGAAGAAGTCTTCAACACAAGGGGGGTATTTATAGAGTCCTCAAAGGACAAGATTAAAACAAATGGAGGGTTGGGATTAGGATCCATGTGAAAGATGAGGTCTTCCAACCAAGTGTCTACCACAATATTTGGACATATGTCCACCACAATATTGGAACACATGCCCACCACAACAATGAGCCATATGGCCTCCACTATCTCACAAAAACCGTCCACTTCCACCTACTCCCACTCACACAAAATCAACTTGCAAGACTTGACCAATTGACTTGCCCACTAGGCCCCCCAATTCGTCCAACCAAAGCCAACTAAGGGTGACACATGTCGCCCTCCTAATGGTCCAAAATATTTCGTCTCTCGGAAAAATCTGTAATCGGTTAAAAAATATTAAAAACGTAGAATTTCTTTCACAAGGTTCGGAATCTTTTCCGTCGAAAGCTTACAAGTTCATTCTTAACCTAATTAGGGCTTGAATAATCGCACGTGTCACGACCCGAACCGGGGCCCGTGACTGGTGCCTTACCCCGGGCACCCTCGTGATACAACATCAGAGAAAATCAGCGGAAATAAAAACATAAACATGAAACAAGAGACATGATAAATAGGCCAACCAAAACAGTTGCCTCAGATATACATAAAAACCCAACGCTTATCCTTTTACAAACTCGCCACAACAAGATTACTGCACTTAAGAAGTGACAACAACTATGACGGACAGTGGCCCCGCCATACCCTCGAATGTACAAGAACCTGCACTGTGGTAACATACCAAAAGATAAGCCTCCAAGAAACGGGCTTCCAATACGAACTGTGATCCTATGGTGAGGATCCACAACCGATGTACTTACTGCGCAGATGAACGCACTTCAAGGAGGTCGAGACAACAGTACCAAGTATGTGAAATCAAAATATCGTAAATGAAATCATAATAAATATATAAAGCAGAGACATGTATGATAACCAAACTACGACTCATAACATAAAAGCGGTCATGTCAAGTCGTGGACTCACGCCTCAAAGTCATCCTCATGCCCGTGGAACTCCTTCCTCACCGCGTCTAGGTACAAACCATGTGATACGTATAACATGTCTCGCCCATCTCATGGACCCGATAGAAACGTGTGGAATACATTCCTGCTCATCTCATGAACGCGGTAGTCGGGTGAAATACATTCTGGTTCATCCTACGAACCGTAGTCGAGTAAAATACGACTTGCACAACAAGGCTATCACACGCAAACATAGGCAAGTTACACACAACTTAAGGTACTATCATTTTATGTCAAAATCCCTGCTCGACCTAAAGTATTACATACATTAACTCTTTTAAAAGGTACGCTTTCTTTCACAAAAGTCACACAATGTTCGTAGTATAAAATAGAGTGACTATCTTTTAAGTAAACCAAAGCACTTCCCTTGTAAAATCAAGTAACACATTATTTTCCAAACGCTCAAGTTTGCCTAATTTCAAATGCTCGCTTTCTCATTTTGAAAGGTTTCGTAGTTCATAGTTTTAATCACTTAAGAATATAATTCTCCTTTAAAACAAATTTGAGAAACATATGCCTTATGTGTGAGTAGGTTGTTCTTGTCTATTACAATCTTATAAAGCGACATGATCTAGGAAATGTAATATCATTTTGTCTCATCTTAGCTTCATGCAGATGGAGGTTTCTACCGGTTTTAATAACAATTAGTCAATACATTTCCTTTATTAACGCTGCAATGGTTTGTTCGATACTTAATCTCATTTCGAAATCAAGAAACATTATTCTTTTAAAACCAACTACTCATTACTCGCGAATGAGGTTTTACAACATTTTAACAAAATTCATAACAAGTCAAACTAAGTCAAGTCTCTTATCTTTCAAGATCAAGTCTCTTAACTTTCAAAATCAAGTCGTATAAGTCAAGTCTCTTATCTTTCAAGATCAAGTCTCTTAACTTTCTACAATCAATAAACCATTCTTTTACCTACATAAAGTCGTTATAACTAACTTCCCATAAAGCTATTATAACACCCTATGTTTTAAACCAACCAAATCACTTAGCACATGTACGTCTACCGTACTACATAGTTCACAACAATCATGCTAGAAAAGATAGGAAGAGGTTCACATACCTCGCGACGATTATCGACGAATAGCAAAACGCTCCAAGTACTTCAACCCGTCGGCTACTCCTGCCAAGTAGATCACGCCACACGTAGTACTCCACTCCTAAAACGGTCATAGTACTTTTATCAAACCTTTCTCACCATTGAAGACTTATACCAATAAAAATCCCTCAAAATCTACTGAAATTTCAAAGACTTCCGCTTTTACTCACTTTTCCATCTTTTACCAAGGCCTGAATAACCGTAATATATATACCATATATATATATAAGGCGTAATAATTAAACAACATAAAGAAGGGGATTACACGCCCAAACGGTAACGCGGTTTACTATCACGCCCATAATAACAACAAGTAAAAGAAGGGATTACGCGCCCAAACGGTAACGGTTTACTATCACGCCTTCATAACAATACAATAATTAAAAAGGGATCACACGCCCAAGCGAACGCGATTGAACAATCTTCCTTAATGAAATGTAAATATAGTCCAAAGTAAATACAAATTAAAGTAAATCTTGTCCAAAGTAAATACAATCCAAAGTAAATCATGTCAAAGTAAATCTTGTCCAAAGTAAATACTGTCCTTAAGTTGGGGTCCTTGGCCAACTTTGTCCATTTTACTTATCCAATTACTTCATTAGTCATCCAACTTATATTCCATCTTAATATAAGTTATAGTTACTTTGTTAATTACTTCTTCACAAGTAAGATACGTTTTTACCATTTTAATGGCAAACGGCCAATCCTTTCTTTTAACAAGTTAACAAGATCCAACTCTTCCAAACTTTACTCCATATATTATATACTCCATAATATACTTATAATATATGTATAATGACCAATTCACAAAGAGGTTAAGGTTTACTACCTCAAATAGCCCAAAATTATCCAAGAACTTAATGTCGCTCCAAGAAAGTCTTAGCTCCAAATCTTTACGTTCCAATCCGCTACAAGCAACCCATAGAAGCTCCTAACCAACTTCTCTTCAAGAACCAACTCCAAAAAGTGAAGAACACTTAGGGTTTCCAACTAGTAAGTTTCGCCAAGGCATGAACAATAGGTTAGGGGTGTGAAATCTTTTCCAACTCTTGGTATACAATCTTCCTAACACCTTAGGGAAGAACACTTGAGAGTTTAAGAATTGTTGGACAAATTTAGGTCAAGAAATGGGCTCAAAAACGAGAGCAAGGTCAAGGGAGAAGGGAGGGAATTTCTTGTCTTGAAATGGTTAAGTGTGGAAGTTTTCATCAACTAAGGGTGCATATATAGGACAACCAAGGGCTAGGATGAAGGCAAGTGTGTGGTTGAGATTGGGGACAAGTGTGTGTGGGTCCCACAAGCCACTTGTCCACACAAAATATCTAGCAAGACTTGGCCACTTGTCCAACAAAATATCTAGCAAGACAAGGCCACTTGTCTTGCCACTTGTTAGCAAATTTCGGCCACGAGGCCACCTAGGGGGTGACACGTGTCGCCTCCTACTCGCCCAAAATATTTCATCTTCCAAAATATCCATAAAGGCCAAAATCTCGAAAACAAAGTGGCCCTACAAAACCGTAAATTCTCCCGTGGGCCCCACGTGACCAATTCCGAAAATAAAATTCCATAATTCTCTCCTATTCCACGAAGTCCAAAGACCAAAACTGTGAATCCAATTCCCATTAACGAACCTTTTTCTTCACAAAAACCGGAAACTTTTCCGTCGAAAAATCACATCTTTCTTTCTTTCCAAAATTTACGTATTCTCGCACGTACATCCTCACATATATATCCCGAACTACGGTATAACATTCTTCCTTAGAAACATTCGTCCTGAATGTTCCTTCTAAGTCTCCAAACATACCTGTGCCGGTATAGTCTCCACTACTACAGTTACCAAACCGATCATGCCACCAATGGCCAGAATATAACATGCGCGCAAAACTCAAATCTAAGCCAACGAGGAATCATTTATAATCTCACAACAGCTCCACTAGCTTCAATTTACTCTAAGGCCATTCCGGCCTTCACGATCCGATTCGGTTGAACGCATCCACGAACTCGTGACGATGGTTACCTAAACTGGGCCTAGCACCTCGCGTGACCCTACCACGGCGGGACCACCTCGAATCGACCCCACCTCATGGGCTGCGAGTTGACCCGCAAATGGGCCTCAACCCGACCCCTAAACGCGCCAACTCTTGTTCCCGATACGGAACAATCTTACTAATTCACGTCATGAAAGCGACCAGTTCCATCTCACACTACCCAGGTAAGTAGCCCACAATATTTCCCGCATACCAAGTACATCGACAAAGACCAACCGTAAAATCACCCACTCAAGACGGCCTCGCCTAAGGTCTCCACGTATAAAACTCTAAGGTTCACACTTTCCATGCCCCACACTTATCCTTCCAACTAACCATGTTTTCTAACTTACAAATAACACAACGCTTATCCGTACATAGCACACAATAATAAGATCATCAAATCGCCCAAACAAAACTCCTGAGCGGTAAGGATATACCTGTATCTACCGATTCACTCTAATCATAGGCACGCAGGCACATAGCAGTATGAAAGCGATGAACCTACCATCGATCCTAGGTGCGTCACGCTGCATTCTCCTATAAGCACATTCTTCGCACATGGCTCCCGACGGCCGCAGTGAAACAAGCACCAAAAAGACGACATTCCGGATGGCGCCCACATCGCGTACACCGAGGACATGAATCCTGCCGGCTAGAACTCACGTATATCCGTGAACGAAGCCACGAGCCACGACTCAGCTCGAATACCGAACGCCCAAGATCGCGAAGGACCACTCTATCTTGGCGAAGGTGCATAACTAGTTCGCCGTAGCGGTCCGCCGCAAGTTACCAAAGGACCTGCTCGCCTTCTTACGATCCCGGCCATTCCGTCGACCTCTCCGTGCCTCACATCCAGTGCGTGAGCTCGTGCGGGCAATGTCCATGCCCGGTGAAGAGCTACACCAACAAGCTCGCGGCAAGTAATCATCGAGCGGTGACGTAGCGGTGCACTGGCCCTCCATATCGGTCACTAAGGCGGGGACATACCGAGCCAACGAGTCAAACTCCACGTTGTACTTCTAACTGCGGCGCCCGGCTGCGCTTAACGTCAAAAATTTGTCGGCCCGAGCCCTCTCATCCGTGGAGGCAAGAAATGTGCAAGAAATGCCCTTGAGAACTCGCCCCAATGCTGGGAGCGCATGTTCTCGACGCTTCCATGAATCAAACTACGATCGCAAAGATCACGCGCGGTGACGCAACTCAATACCACCGACTACGCCTCGAGACTCGATCACTTACGATCCAGAGCCGCTGTCGGATAAACTCCCGAGGGTCATCCTCGCCTCGATCCATAGAACATCGCGGGCTACAACTCGTAAAGTCCCGTAGTCTCAAATCGCTCGCCGGTGAACTACGGTGCTACTGGATCGAGCTGCCAGATCGACCTTTCTCATATCTGCCACGACCACGCCAAGAATCGCCATCTCCTTGTACTTATCTCATCTCGCTCCAGCCGTGGACTGGAGGCTCGTGTATCAGAGTCTCGAAGCCACCGCTTGCTCTAAACTCTGCAGGCCGGGCGGCGCAAAACTCGCCGTCGGAAGAACTGTCTCAGTAACGACCGGGCCTTCGCCGGAACCTCCGTGCTCTACTCACGCCTCCTCGCCGCTTTGCCTTCGGGCCCCGATTGCCTGCGGAGGCATAATCGCACATAAGAATACGCTCGAGGAGTCCAAGTGACAACACAATTTCTAAGGCACGATCTCGAATGAGAAGAATGGAAACCAATCCTAAATGTCCTGCACTCCGATTATTGATGGTGCACAACACACCGATAATCAAGACTCTACTAGACACGGTCAGACACTTTCCGAGGACTAATCGCTTCGATACCACTTTTGTCACGACTAACCGGCCCGTGGATCGTGCCTTACCTCGCACCTCGTGATACAACATCGAGAAAATCAGCGGAAATAAAAACATAAACATGAAACAAGAGACATGATAAATAGGCCAACCAAAACAGTTGCCTTCTGTATATACATAAAAACCCGAACAGTTATCCTTTTACAAACTCGCCACAACAAGATTACTACACTTAAGAAGTGACAACAACTATGACGGACAGTGGCCCCGCCATACCCCGAATGTACAAGAACCTACTGCGTGGTAACATACCAAAAGATAAGCCTCCAAGAAACGGGGCTTCCAATACGTGAATCGTGATCCTATGGTGAGGATCCACAACCGATGTACTCTACTGCGGCATGAACGCAGCCCCGGCGAGGTCGATAACAGTACCAAGTATGTGAAATCAAAAATATCAGAATGAAATCATAACGATCATATAAAATAGGAGACATGTATGATAACCAAACTACAACTCATAACATAAAAGGCCATGTCAAGTCGTGACTCACGCCTCAAAGTCATCCTCACGCCCGTGGAACTCCTTCCTCACCGCTAGCCTAGGTACAAACCATGTGATACGTATAACATGTCTCGGCCCATCTCATGGACCCAGTATAGAAACGTGTGGAATACATTCCCGGTTCATCTCATGAACGCGGTAGTCGGGTGAAATACATTCCCGGTTCATCCCATGAACCGGTAGTCGAGTAAAATACAGTACTTGCACAACAAGGCTATCACACGCAAACATAGGCAAGTTACACACAACTTAAGGTACTATCATTTTATGTCAAAATCCCGGTTCTGACCCTAAAGTATTACATACATTAACTCTTTTAAAAAGGTACGTTTCTTTCACAAAAGTCACACAATGTTCGTAGTATAAAATAGAGTGACTATCTTTTAAGTAAACCAAAGCACTTCCCTTGTAAAATCAAGTAACACATTATTTTCCAAACGTTCAAGTTTGCCTAATTTCAAATGCTCGCGTTTCTCATTTTCGAAAGGTTTCGTAGTTCATAGTTTTAATCACTTAAGAATATAATTCTCCTTTAAAACAAATTTGAGAAACATATGCCTTATGTGTGAGTAGGTTGTTCTTGTCTATTACAATCTTATAAAAGCAGCCATGATCTAGAAATGTAATATCATTTTGTCTCATCTTAGCTTCTATGATGGAGGTTTCTATCGGTTTTAATAACAATTAGTCAATACATTTCCTTTATTAACGTTGCAATGGTTTGTTCGATACTTAATCTCATTTCCAAATCAAGAAACATTATTCTTTAAAACCAACTACTCATTACTCGCGAATGAGGTTTTACAACATTTTAACAAAATTCATAACAAGTCAAACTAAGTCAAGTCTCTTATCTTTCAAGATCAAGTCTCTTAACTTTCAAAATCAAGTCGTGTATAAGTCAAGTCTCTTATCTTTCAAGATCAAGTCTCTTAACTTTCTACAATCAATAAACCATTCTTTTACCTACATAAAGTCGTTATAACTAACTTCCCATAAAGCTATTATAACACCCTATGTTTTAAACCAACCAAATCACTTAGCACACGTACGTCACCGCACTACATAGTTCACAACAATCATGCTAGAAAAGATAGGAAGAGGTTCACATACCTCGCGACGATTATCGATTTAATAGCAAAACGCCCAAGTACTTCAACCCGTCATTACTCCTTAAGCCAAGTAGATCACGCCACACGTAGTACTCCACTCCTAAAACGGTCATAGTACTTTTATCAAACCTTTCTCACCATTGAAGACTTATACCAATAAAAAGCCCTCTAAATCTACGGAAATTTCGGCAGCACTTCCCCCGTTTTTACTCACTTTTCCATCTTTTACCAAGGCCCGAATAACCGTAATATATATACCATATATATATATAAGGCGTAATAATTAAACAACATAAAGAAGGGGATTACACGCCCAAACGGTAACGCGGTTTACTATCACGCCTCCATAATAACAACAAGTAAAAGAAGGGGATTACGCGACAAAACTGTAACGAGTTTACTATCACGCCTTCATAACAATACAATAATTAAAAAGGGGATCACACGCCCAAACGGAACGCGATTGAACAATCTTCCCCTTAACAGAAATGTAAATATAGTCCAAAGTAAATACAGTCCAAAGTAAATACTGTCCAAAGTAAATACAGTCCAAAGTAAATACTGTCCAAAGTAAATACAGTCCTTAAGTTGGGGTCCTTGGCCAACTTTGTCCATTTTACTTATCCAATTACTTCATTAGTCATCCAACTTATATTCCATCTTAATATAAGTTATAGTTACTTTGTTAATTACTTCTTCACAAGTAAGATACGTTTACCATTTTAATGGCAAACGGCCAACTTTTCTTTTAACAAGTTAACAAGATCCAACTCTTCCAAACTTTACTCCATATATTATATACTCCATAATATACTTATAATATATGTATAATGACCAATTCACAAAGAGGTTAAGGTTTACTACCTCAAATAGCCCAAAATTATCCAAGAACTTAATGTCGCTCCAAGAAAGTCTTAGCTCCAAATCTTTACGTTCCAATCCGCTACAAGCAACCCATAGAAGCTCCTAACCAACTTCTCTTCAAGAACCAACTCCAAAAGTGAAGAACACTTAGGTTTCCAACTAGTAAGTTTCGCCAAGGCATGAACAATTGGTTAGTGGTGTGAAATCTTTTCCAACTCTTGGTATACAATCTTCCTAACACCTTAGGGAAGAACACTTGAGAGTTTAAGAATTGTTGGACAAATTTAGGTCAAGAAATGGGCTCAAAAACGAGAGCAAGGTCAAGGGAGAAGGGAGGGAATTTCTTGTCTTGAAATGGTTAAGTGTGGAAGTTTTCATCAACTAAGGGTGCATATATAGGACAACCAAGGGCTAGGATGAAGGCAAGTGTGTGGTTGAGATTGGGGACAAGTGTGTGTGGGTCCCACAAGCCACTTGTCCACACAAAATATCTAGCAAGACTTGGCCACTTGTCCACACAAAATATCTAGCAAGACAAGGCCACTTGTCTTGCCACTGTTAGCAAATTTCGCCATGAGGCCACCTGGGGGTGACACGTGTCGCCTCCTACTCGCCCAAAATATTTCATCTTAGAAAATATCCATAAAGGCCAAAATCTCAAAACAAAGTGGGCCCCACAAAACTGTCAGAATTCTCCAGTGGCCCCACGTGACCAATTCCTAAATAAAATTCCATAATTCTCTAATATTCCACGAAGTCCAAATACCAACCTGGGAATCCAATTCCCATTAACGAACCTTTTTCTTCACAAAACGGAAACTTTTCCGAAAAATCACATCTTTCTTTCTTTCCAAAATTTCATCGTATTCTCGCATGCGTATCCTCACATATATATCCCGGAACTACGGGTATAACAGACGTGCGCCCTCCGCACCTACTCGGAAGTACGGTATAACATTCTCCTCCTTAGAAACATTCGTCCGAATGTCCTTCTTAAGACAGATAACGATAAAGTTCCTCATAACTTAAACGGTTTGCAAACGCCACATGGACACAATACAACACTTAAGCAAATATGTCAATGAAAATTTACAAGTAGGAAAGTGAGTTACACGGAGTAGAATAGGTGAGATACTTCGCCTCATGTCCTCGCCTTCCCACGCCATCTCCTCCCGAGCTCGTTAGCCACAAGACTTTGACGGAAGCCACGTCCTTGGTCCGCAGACGCCTAATGTTATACCCCGTATTTCCAGAGTATGTACGTGAGGGCGTACGTATAAAATATTAAGCCTTAAGTAGGCAAAGTGGCGAAATTTGTGCACAACCCCCGAAAAGAGTCGTTTTCCGACGAAACGTTTACAACTGCGAAGGAAAATTCGGCTATGTCATTTATTATTTTGATTTTTCCGAGAGACGAAATATTTTGGACCAACGAGGGTGACACTTGTCCTCAAGTGGACGGTTTGGTTGAGCTTTGTGGCACGTTTTTGTGCCTAAAGTTTGGTCAATGGTTGGTAGGATATTTTGGTGGTAGATGGATAAGGTGTACTTGGGTAAATCTTGGCCTTACACTTGCCTAGCACTTGGCTTCATCTTGGCCATTGGTTGGCCTATAAATACCCCCTTAGTTGATGAGTTATTTCATCCACACTTGAGCAAATTCCAAGTCTAAAATACTCCTCCTCTTGAGGTTTCATCCGCCACACCTCCCCTTTGTGAGCCTGGCCGAGAGTACCCCTTTCCTAGTGGTTCTAGCCGAGCCTACCCCCTCCTAGTTGTGCTAGTCGAAATACTACCCCCCCCTTGGTAGAGAAATACTCTCCAAGTATAGTTACTTTACCCAAATACTTTAGCCCAAATACCTTGTAGTATTTTCCAAAGTTACCTCTATACGTAGAGCCCGAAAATACTATTATACTTCCTTTGGCCACCAAACGAAACCCTAAGGAAATATTCATAGCGAGTTGAAGTGTTAAGAAGAAGTTGTGTAGAACTTTTAAGGGTTGTTTGGAGCGGGTTGGAGCGCACGGAGTAGGAGCTAAACCTTGCTCGGGATCGACATTTAAACTTGGATAATTTTGGGCTTATCGAGGTAAATAATCTTGTCCCCTATTGTTATTGGAATTATATGTCAGGAATATATAGTTGAAGTATACTATATATAGAACAACATAGTTTTGTAATGTCTTTTGACTTAAGCTCAATTTAAGAGAATGAACTATAATTACATAGAATCAGACATAATAGACTTGTGTAGCATCGTGAAGTAGATTTGTACGTCCGATTAGGCGTATAACCCCCTCTCGGAGTTGTTGCTTAGCAGGCCTCGATAGAGAGGAGATTTACTGTTGCTTGGAGGTGCCAAATTTTACGTAGAATATTCTACGTTGAGATCTAGATGTTAATAGCGCCTTGTGGCCTTTATAGGTTGAAGTACTACGTGTGGCGTGATCTACTTGGCTTAAGGTGTAGCGGTTTGAGGTACTTGGAGCGTTTTGCTATTAGTCGATAATTGTCGAGGTATGTGAACCTCTTCCTATCTTTTCTAGCATGATATGTGTATAACTATGTAAGTACGGTGACGCATACGTGTTAAATGTATTTGATTGGTTTAAAACATAAAGTGTTATAACGGCTTTATGGGAAAGTTAGTTATAACGACTTTATGTAGGTAAGAAAATGCTTTGTGGTTTTAAAAGATAAGCGACTTGATGTGTGATAATAAAGAACTTGAAGTATTTCAAAAAGAATCATTTTGAAAGAAGAGTAATATTTGGTTTTTTTTGAAAGCTTAAGAGTTATACTAGCTTTATGAGGAGTTAGGTATAACGTCTTAAGGGAGATAAAAGGGATAATGTTTTACTGATTTCGGGAATGAGAACAAGTATCGAACAAACCACTGCAGCGATAATAAAGGAAAATGTATTGATTAATTAATTATTATAAAAACTAGTAGAAACCTCCATCTGCAGAAGCTAAGATAAGACAAAATGATATTACATTTTCTAGATCATGCATTGCTTTAATAAGATGGTTATAAACAAGAATAAGCGCTTTCACACATATGACATATGTTACTCAAATGTTTTAAAAGAGATTAAGACATTGAACTATGAAACTTTTCTAAAATAAAGAGACTTGAGTAATTGAAATTAGGCAAACTGGAACTTTAGGAAAAGAATGTTGTTACTTGATTTTAGAAAAAAATGAAGTGTTACAGTTTACTTAAATGTGAGTCACTCTAATTTTATACTACGTATCGGGTGACTTTTATAAAAGGAATGGATCTCTTTAAAAGGAAGTTAACGCACGTAGTACTTTAGGTTAAAACCCGACTTTGACATAAAATGAAAGTACCTTGAGTTGTGTATAACTTGCCTATGCTTGTTGTTGTGTAACTTGCCTATGCTTGTTGTTGGTAACTTGCTATGCTTGTTGTTATGTAACTTGCCTATGCTTGTTGTGATAGCCTTTGTGCAAAAATTGTGTTTCTATGCTATCGCGTCTCGATGGAGGCCGGTTGACTTGTTGAGAACTTACTTGGACGCACGGCAGTGACGAAAGATTCCACGTATGCTTCCATTATTATTGTATACGGGCATGTCTACACCGATGATGGATTACGTGGACATGTGACCATTATGGTTATTTATGGCGAAGTATCGTGACTTACGGTTGTGATCGGGCGCAACTGTTTACTGCCCCGCGACCACGTGACGCAGTGGATGCAGGTTATTGCCACGCCGCCTTCGCGGCATCGTGACTTACGGTTGTGATCCGGTGCTTAGCCGATTCACTTGCCCCGCCACGTGGCGAGGGAGGAAGCCGAGGCTAGTGCACTTGCCACGTGCCGCCTTCGCGAGTCGGTGTTTGGATGGAGCTTCGGTTGTGATTGCCAGTGCGTGGCGATTCACTTTCCCCGTCACGTGGCGCGAGGAGGAGCCGTGGAGGCTATCGCACTTGCCACGCGTCGCCTTCCGTGATATGGTTGTACAAAGATTATCGTACGGTCGGATCGTAGTTATACTTGCCAGACGGTTTTATGACCTGGTGGGACACGTGTTCATGTATACTCGTGTTGTTATATCATGGATCGCGGTGAGGAAGGAATTCCACGGGCAGTGATGATTTGGAGGCGTGAGTCCTCGACTTATTACGATCGTTATATGTTGTATCGTAGTTTGGTTATCATACATGTCTCCCGCTTTTATAGACTATTATGATTTCATTTACGATATTTTGGCCACATACTTGGTACATGTCAGATCCTTCTCGGCCGCTCATGCCGCAGTGAGGTACATCTACCGCCGATCCCCGCTTATAGGATCACATTTCAGCGATTGAAGCTCCGTTCCTTCTGAGGCTTATCTTTTGGTATGTTACCACGAGTGCAGGTTCTTGTACATTCTGTGGTATGGCGGGGCCCTGTCCCGTCATAGTTGTTGTAAAAATCTTAGGTCCGTAGAGCACCTTAAGTGTGGCGGGGGTAAGGATTATGCGTTCAAATGTCGATAGTTATATGCAGAAAGGCAACCGCTTTGGTTGGCCTATTTTCTTTTATCTTGATCCATATCTAATTGTATGTTTAAGTTTTTATCACCGGTTTTTCTCGATGTTGTATCACCAGGTGCCCGGGTAAGGCACTACCACGGGCCGGGTTCGGTTGTGACACCTAACCCGACGATCGATTATCGTATGGGAATCTCTCATACGAAACCTCATTACCACGGTCGTCAATCGGTGTACTAGATGGATCCCGATACACCTCCTCAAGATAGAAATATGAAAACGGATGACCGCCTCAAGATCGGACGGCAGATCCAACTCATAGGCAACCTTGCCTATCTCCGCGACAACTGATACGACCCGATGTACCTTGGTGAGTTTCTTTCTTCGAATCTCATCACACCGCCATGGGTACACCTTCAGAAAACCCAATCATCAACCTCAAACCTGGACGCGGCGATGATGCGTCGTGATACGACACGACTCGAGCTATCGAACCGCTCCGATAAGCTTTACCTTATCCATCGTCACTGAACTGTGTCGGTCCTACTAATCGTACTCGCCTACATCAAACCAGAAATTATCGGCGACCGCACTTCATCCCATACAAGGCCTCATAAGGCTCCATCCAATACCGGAGTGGTAGCTATTATTATACGCAAACTCAACTAGAGGCAAATGATCCTCCGGCTACCCTGAAGTCAATAACAGGCTCGCAGATATCCTCGAGTGTGCGGATAGTGCGCCGCTCCGTCTGCTCGAGGATGGAATGCATTACTCGTGCTCACTGCGTCCTAATCCCTTCGGAAGGACCTCAGAAGTTAGCCATAAGCGGGCTCCTTCATGCGATATGATAGAAATAGGGACCCCATACAGTCCGACGATCTCTGATGTAAAGTGCGCATAATCCTCACCAAAAAGTCGTCCCGACGGGAAGAAAGTGGCTGATTTCACACTTGTCGACGATAACCATAGAATCATGTTTCCTCCGAGCGAGGTAATCCCGTGATAAAGTCCATGTTGATCACCTCCCACTTCCGGTCGGGATCTCTATCGTCGCAACAAACCACCGTGCCTCGTGCTCTACCTTCACTGGCGACATGGGCATCGAGCCACAAAATCGCAACGCCCTCTTCAAGCCATCCACCAATACATAGATCCGAGGTCGCTACATCTTGGTCGACCGGATGGATAGAGTAACGTCGCGCCGTGTGCTTCCCAGAACCTCTGCCAAGTCCTGCAATATTCGAACACAACGCTCGAACCTTAGCACCCCATCAAAAGACCCTTCCTCACGAAGAGTCGTATCACAAGACTGCCAAAACCGGATCCTCAGCTTTCTTCACCTCTCGACGATGGAAGACTCGGCAACCTCTCGAACTTCGAACCCCACCGCTATCGGAATCAATCAATCGGACTCAAGGCTCGCTAGCCGATGCAACTTGCAGACCATGCCCTCCTCTCGCTACATCCGATAGACTCCCATCGACTACGACTAAGAGCACCGCCACAACATTGGCCTTCCCGTGGTACAGATATCGACATCGTAATCCTTGAGTAACTCTAACCACCGTCTCGCCGTAAGTTCACTCCTCTGGCCGAAGATATACTGGAGGCTCTTGTCCGTATAAATATCCACATGAACCCCATACAAATAGTGCCTCCAGATCTTCAAGGCGTGAATCACCGCTAACTCCAAATCATGGGTGGGTAGTTCCTCTCACGCTTCTTAAGCCGCTTGACGATGACGCTATAACCTTGCCTCGCTGCATCAACACATCCCGCCCGATGTCCGACGATCACAATACACGACATAGCCGCTGGACCTCCTGGAAGAGTAAGAACGGGCGGTCGTCGACCTCCTTCAAGAATCGGAAACCCCGCCACAAGCATCACCATCAAACTTAGCCGCTTTCCGAGTCACCCTAGTCAATGGTGCGCAGATAAAGCAAACTTCTCCACGAACGCCGATAATAACTCGCGAGGCCCGTAAAGCTGCGCACTGCTTGAGTAGTAGGTTCAGGCCAAGTCCCGATCGCTTCGATCTTGGTCGATCCACCCGAATACCATCAGCCTCTGATATGACCAAGAAATGCCACCAAGCCAACCAAAACTCACATTTGGAAAACTCGGCGTATAATCGCTGGTCTGGAGAACTCTCAAGATACCTCAAATGCTCCGCATGCTCCCGCCTGAGGAATAAACCAAGATGTCATCAATGAACACTATCACAAGCGTGTCCAAAATGGCTTGAACACTCGGTCATCAAATCCATGAATACCGCCGAGCATTGGTCAAACCGAAAGACATAACCCGAACTCATGGTGCTGCATCGGTTCCGTAATCACCCTGTGGGATATCCGCCTCTAACTCGCACTGATGATAGCCCGATCGCAGATCAATCTTGAGAAACATCTCGCACCGCACCTGGTCGAACAAATCATCAATCTGGGAAGGGGGTATCTGTTTAATAGTCACCTGCTCACCGCTCAGAATCAACACACGTGCGCAGATCCCGTCCTTCTTCTTCACGAACAATACCGGCGCTCCCCAGGGAGAAACACTAGGCCTGATGAAGCCCTTCTCCAGCAAATCTCTCAGCTGGTCCTTCAACTCTCTCAACTCGGCAGGTTTCATTCTGTATGGCGGAATGGAAATAGGCCGAGTGTCTGGCAGCACATCGATACAAAACTCTATCTCCCTCTCAGGAGGGATACCCGGGAGGTCGTCTGGAAACACATCTGGGAACTCTCTGACTACTGGAACTGACTGAAAATCTGGTACCGCAACCTCAATATCAAACACCCGAATGAGGTGGTATATATACCCCTTATGCACCATTTTCCTGGCCTTGAGGTAGGAAATAAACCTACCCCTCGGCGACACAGTGTCCCCCTCTCACTCAATAATCGGCCCTCAGAAACTGAACTGCACTCACTCTCTCCCTGCAGTCTACATGGGCGTAGCAAGAAGCTAGCCAATCCATGCCCATGATCACGTCGAAATCAGTCATGTCCAACTCTATCAAGTCGGCTAGGGTCTGACGACTACATAAAGTCACGGGGCAAGCCCTATACACCCGCCGAGCTACCACCGAATCACCCACTGGCGTAGCTACCTCAAAAGGGTCTATGGACTCAGGCTCTATCCCTATCCTACTAGCAATAAGGGGAGATATATAGGACAGAGTAGAACCCAGATCTATCAAGGCATACACGTCACAACATGAAACTGATAAAGTACCTGTGACGACATCAGGTGACGCCTCCTGGTCCTGCTTACCTGGACAAGGCATAAATGCGCTCGAGGACCGCTAGAACTGGGACCTGCGCCACGACCTCTGCCACGACCTGCTGGTCCATGAGTACCACGCCTCGGGCGAGTAAATCGTAGGGGATGAAGACCCGCAATGCACTCGTAGGCGACCCTCCCATCGCCACGCTCGGCCTGACAGCTCGCGTAGTGACCTCGCCGCCGCAAGTATAGCAAACTCCCAAAGTAGTACCACAACTCCCTGAATGGAATCTACCACATCGGACACACTGAGCGGACCTCGATCTGTTAGCACCCTTGCCGCTCGAAGTCCAAGTCCCGGGCCCCGACCGCCCGAATACTGTCAGATCGAAGACGGTGTCGGAGTGCTCTGAGCTGGCTGTGGTGCAAATCTAGATCGCCGAGGTCGCCCACCCCGAGAGCTACCAAAAGATCCCGCCGCCCCGCCTTCTTCTCGCGATATCTGTCGACCCGCCGCCTCTACGCCTCGCATCCAAGTGCATGAGCTGCATGCGGCAATGTCCATGCCCGGTGAAGAGCCACACCGAGCAAGACTTCGCGATAATCATCTAACCCAGTGACGTAGCGGAGCACTCGGTCCTCCAGGTCTGCTACTAGCCCAGGTACATAACTAGCCAACGAATCGAACACCACGTTATACTCCCTAACGGTGCGCCTCTGCCTCAAAGATCAAAACTTATCGGCCGCGTTCTCCTCATCCGCGGAGGCAAGAAGTGAGTGAGAAAAGCCTCCGAGAACTCGCCCCGAATACCGAGGCGCTGCTCTCCCGATAGCTCCCACGAATCAAACCGATCGATCGCGGTATCACGCACCGTCGCGAACCAAGATCACGTGCTCGGTCTCAAGCCTTGATCACCGTGACGATCCTTCTCAGAATCGACGGATGAACTCCTGCGGATCATCCTCGTGCCTCGACCGTAGAACTCGCGGGCTACAACTCGTAAAATCCCGTAGTCTCGGTTATCCGATCTAGGATGTACCACGGTGCCACCGAATCTGCTGGCCCAGTCTATCCTCATGTTCGCCACGATCCCGCCGAATCGCCATCTCTCAGAACCCATCTCCTCTCGCTCCGGTGCCGGACTAGAGGCGCAGTATCGTGATCTCATCACCATCGCCGCGGCTCTAAACCTGCTAGGCCGTGGCGGCGTCGTGGAACTTCGCCGTTTGAGGTATCGCCCGGGTATGATCGGGCACGCCTCGTGGCCCTCTCGTGTCTACTAGCGCCTCCGCCGCTTTGCCCTTCTGGGCCCGGGTTGCCTTACGTGGAGGCATAACTGTTAATGAAAAGAAATACGTTAGAGGGGTCCAACTTATAACACAACTCTAAGGCACGATCTCAGAGTGAGAAGAAAGGAAACCAATCCTAAATATCCTATAGCCTCCTGATTATTGGTGTGGTGCACAACACACCGATAATCAAGACTCTACTAGATACGATGCAGAGACACTTTCGAGGATTAACTGCTGTGATACCACTTTTGTCACGACCCGATCCCGGGCCCGTGACTGGTGTCTTACCCGGGCACCCAAGTAGGCATACATCAGAGAAATCAGCAGAATATAAAAACAAGACATGAAACAAGTGTAAAATGAGACACAGTTTATTTGAGAAAAAGTCGCCTTTCGGCATATATATATATAAACCAAGTCCGCGATTACATCCCAACTGCATAATAGGACTACTGCACCTCTAAGGAAGTAACAACTATGGCGGACAGGCCCCGCCATACCCCGAATGTACAAAACTATCTACAACAACGGGAGATCATACCCAAAAGTCGAGCCTCGGAGAAGATGGAGCTCACGACACCAAGAAAAGATCCTAAAATCGAGGATCCGCTACCGCTTCCTTTACTGCGGCATGAACGCAGCCTCAAGGAGGTCGATAACAGTACCAAGTATGTGAAATCAGAAGTACTTTAAATGAAATCATACCATTTTAAAAGCAATTTTACAAATATGTGCGAAACAACCAATGTAATAAAGACATAGTGCCACAAAGATAACCAAAAGCAAAATAGATATAACATAACGGTCTTTTCTAGGCCGCTAATGATCGGGCAAGGCCAATCGCCCATAGTATCATTATGCGAGCCTAATCTCGAACTCCCGCGGTCCGCATAGGTCACACACAACCCGCATGAGGTATTCTCGCGACGGTAGCTAGCCCGCGGTATCCTCCCGACTCCCGCACCGCATAGTCACATAGACCGCGTAGTCACACAGATCGCATAAGGCATTCCTCGTGACGGATAATACACCGAATGATCAATCTCGGAACTCCCGCAGCTCGCATAGTCACATTGCATCGCATAGCCGTATAGACCGCATCAAGGGTGGCAAGCCCTGTATAACAAGTCAATAGGGTATGTGATATAATAACGATAACAAAGCTTAACATTTAACAACGTAAGCACAACAAGAATAACCCCTTACACAACATCACAAGACACTAACACGCGTAGCATCATAACATGTTTACTTATCAAACTATCTTACTACACTTTTCAGAAATCAATACAAGATTTTCATAAACAAATAAGTAAAACCGTTCCTTTTATCTTTCTTAAGTCGTTATACCTAACTTCCCATAAAGCTAGTATAACTCTTAAGCTTTCTGTTTAAAAATCAAGTATTACTCTTCTTTCAGAAATGATTCATAATTCTTTTGAAATACTTCAAGGTTCTTATTATTTAGACTCAAGTCAAAAGACGTCCAGCAAAACCATGTTCAGTTAACACACGTATGTCTACCGTACTCTATATATATTTTAAAATATCATGCTCAAGAGGATAGGAAGAATCACGTACCTTCTCGACGAAATCCACCTGCCAAGTCGAGTATGTCGCGCGCAGAGTATCAACCTATAATAGTCAAATACGTCTATCAACGTCTAGACTACTCTGTAGGATATTCTAAACAGAGGGTTCTCTATTCTACGGAAAATTGGGCAGCATTTCCCTACCCGTCAAACTACTCAAGTCTCATCAGAATACAATCATGTAAATCTCAATTCTTCTTCTTTTATACCCTTCTACTGTGATTACAGTCCAATTCTATTCTTTTATATCCTTCTATATCTTATACTCAACTCTTAACTATTCTTATGTATAATCTTCAATTACAATAGAATGACAAGAGTATTTACCTCGATAAGCCCAAAATTATCCAAGTTAAATGTCGATCCTGAGCAAGGTTTAGCTCCTAATTTGCACGCTCCGATAGCTCCAAGAAACCCTTAGAAGTTTCTAAACAACTTCTACTTAAATACTATAAGGGATTTGGGGCTAGGGTATTTTGGAATAGCAACTATACTAAGGCAACTTCTACAAAAGAGGGGTTTCGCCAAAACCACTAGGAAGGGGGGGTTTGGACGAGACTTCTACACAAAGGAAGGATTTTTGAGACTTAGAAAACGTGGAGTGGATGAAGAAGTCTTCAACACAAGGGGGTATTTATAGAGTCCTCAAAGGCCAAGATTAAAACAAATGGAGGGTTGGGATTAGGATCCATGTGAAAGATGAGGTCTTCCAACCAAGTGGCTACCACAATATTTGGACATATGTCCAACACAATATTGGAACACATGCCCACCACAACAATGAGCCATGTGGCCTCCACTATCTCACAAAAACCGTCCACTTCCACCTACTCCCACTCACACAAAATCAACTTGCAAGACTTGACCAATTGACTTGCCCACTAGGCCCCCCAATTCGTCCAACCAAAGCCAACTAAGGGTGACACATGTCGCCCTCCTAATGGTCCAAAATATTTCGTCTCTCGGAAAAATCCGTAATCGGTTAAAAAATATTAAAAACATAGAATTTCCTTCACAAGGTTCGGAATCTTTTCCGTCGAAAGCTTACAAGTTCATTATTAACCTAATTAGGGCTTGAATAATCGCACGTACGTCCTCGCACCTACTCTGGAAGTACGGGGTATAACACTAGCTCCCTATGAAGACCTGCGCATACGATGAGGGATTCCGGGGGCACGTTATGGCCATGCTTATACGATGAGGGATTCCGGGGCATGCGACCACGTTATATATATATATATATATATATATATATATATATATATTGTATATGTATGCCGATGAGGTAGGATGCCACTGGCGCGTCACACTGGTTATATGTTACACATACGGTGGCGTGATGTGGATTCCACGGCGGGAGATATATATATGTATTGCGTATGTACGCCGACAGTGAGGTGGGATGCCACGGGCGCATCACATGGTTATATTTTACACTTATGACTGTCGGCAGTGATGGGGGATTCCACGGGCACGCTTTGATATTTGTGTAACTTGATCGCGTCCCAGATTGGACCGGGTAGTATATGCGTCCCTCCATAAAGGGCCAGATTATGTTATGAAAGATAAGTAAGTTATATGGTAATGAACTTAATGATTTCTCCTAAGTATGTACGTAAGATTTGGCTATAACTCTTAATGGAATGAAAAAGATAATGATGTGCAATTAAGTTCATAAGTGGTAATGACACGGCAGGATCTGGTATGTACTTTTTATACTTGCCCCTGTCATTCTTTTGTACATTTATGATCTGCATCAGTACTTTATTTAGTTCCATATTAAATTACTGTTAATCGACTTCTTCGGCCGCTGCGTTAAATGTCCGCAGGTTTAGGTACACGGTTGTCACGACCCGGCCCCGGGCCCGCGACTGGTGCTCTACCTAAGCACCCCTTTCGGTATACATCAGAGAATAGCAGCGGAACATACACAACTTATAAAATGCTTAAACATAAAACAACAACAGGCTAGCCGATAAGGCCACCATCCGTAAAATATACATAATAAAACAGTACATTTTTTTTCTTACAACCCAATCCACAAATGTGACTACGGACTTAAGAATAATCACACGCCCGAACCTCGGCTGGATGGTGCCCTACAGGGCACCTTCTACCTAACAACACAAGTAAACTGCGGAATTAAATAACACCGCATGTTTTTTAAACTAACGTGCGCAAGGGCAAAGCTTCAAGGCCGCCATTTAATATACATAAACAAAAGACACTAATCCGGACATGAGTCCAATCCCACACATGAATTCAGACCTCTAAGAGTTTTATCAATCGTGAGGACAAGGCCATTGTACCCATAATCGTACAAAAGCACTGCATCGAAAGAACTTATACCAAAAAGATAAACTCCGAGCGAAGGAGCTATCCAAAAACTCTGAGCAGGGTCCTACACCTGCCGATCACCAAACAGCGTACCTAAACCTGCGGCATGAACGCAGCCCCCGAAGGAGGTCAGTACGAAGAATGTACCAAGTATGTGAAACAGTAAGTACTGTAATGAAATCATAACAGTCTAAACAAAACAGGAGACATGTATGATAGCCAACCTACAGTACACAATACAAAAGCAGTCATATCAAGTCAGGGACGCATGCCCTCAAAGTCACTACTCAAATAACATTACACAGTGCCTTACTAACAATGAGAGTAAATAGTAGTATACTTACAATATAAAATAGGAAGCTCACGATCAAAGAAGGACCACCCGCCCGCAGTATCATTAAGCAATCCTACACCTGGGACTATTTCACCCACATAGGTCGCGTGGACCCGCATGAGGTATTCCTCGCATGGGACTATTTCACCCGCATAAGCCCTTACGGACTCGCATGAGGTATTCCTCGCATAGGCTGTATCCGCCCGCATGGGACTATTTCACCCGCATAAGCCCTTACGGACTCGCATGAGGTATTCCTCGCATCGTGGGTAGCAAATCCACGAAATATGCAAATGCCACAAACTCGGGGAATGACCCCGTAATGAATGATACACCACTAGCACAAAACCGGCTATCATACAATATATAAGCAAGTTAAGAATCCCCTAACTTCTTATTATTCTTGTTCACATACACTCTCATTTTAGCTTACTTAAGGCACTAACATGTCTTTTATAAAGATCCGAATCTAACCCGCCTCCGGTCACATGCCCTAATCCCACATCGCATAAGCATGTCGAGGGTAATACAAATAATGGAAGCATACGTGAATCCCACATCACTGTCGGTACGTCCAAGTAATCCTACAACAAGACAGCCGACCCTTCAACCGAGAGTCGCGGCAACGTAATAAAACATAGTACTTGCACTCAAAGGCTATCGCCAGCACACACACAGGCAAGTTCATAAAATCTATAGACTTTCATTTTATAAACTCAAGGCACTTACAGAATAATTCCCATTTAAACAAGCCAAAGTACTTATCAAGGCACACATAAAATAATTCTCAATTAAACAAGCCAAAGTACTTATCAAGGAACACATAGAATAATTCTCAATTAAACAAGCCAAAGTACTTATCAAGGCACACATAGAATAATTCTCAATTAAACAAGCCCAAGTACTACGTATGTACATTCTTTTCAAAAGACTCTTTTTTATGTAAAACCCCAAGATACTAACACCCGTAGTATCAAGGCATGTCTATTTTTCAAAGTAAGTTACTACACTTTTAGAAAACTCATTTCAAAGCTTGAAATCAAGTAACTTCAAATTTTCACAATCTAGGCAACTTATGCCCATTAATCAAAATAGACAACTTTCTTAACCTTCCATAAAGCCGTTATAACCAACTTCCCATAAAGTCGTTATAACCCTTTATGGTTTTAGACATATCCATTCCTTTTATAACCAAGAGACTTATACTATTAAAACCAAGTATCACATACTTACAAATCAAGTTCTCAACTTTCAAAATACTACAAGTCTCTTAATATTTAGAAAACAAGTTTCTTCTACTTTTAAACCTCAAGTAACTCACACCTCTAAAACAAGTTACTTCTCTTAAATCATGTCACTTCTCCTCTTTTAAAACAAGTAAGTAAATCACTCCTTTGACTCCCCTAAAGTCATTATAATGACCTTTAGGTTTTGGAATTAAGGTGTTATACCCCGTATTTCCAGAGTATGTACGTAAGGACGTACGTAGAAAATTTGAACTTGAGAAAGTGGCTTGGCCGAAATTATTTGTTCACAACACCCGATTAGAGTCGTTTTTCGACGAAACGTTTCCACAGCTTTCGTAGGGTAAAATACGGCTATGTCATTTCTAATTTTTGCGGATTTTTCCGAGAGACGGAATATTTTGGACCAACGAGAGGGCGACACTTGTCACCCTCAAGTTGGCGGTTTGCTTGGCCGAAAGTGGGACGTTTGGCTAGCTTTCTTGGCCTTGTTTTGTGCCTTGTTTTGTGCCTTGTTTTGTGCCTTGTTTTGTGCCTTGTTTTGTGCCATGTTTTGTGGAGTAGGGATAGGGTGCACTTGGCTTGATCTTGGCCTTACACTTGCCTAACACATGGCTTGATCTTGTCCATTGGTTGGCCCTTGGCTTCCCTATAAATACCCCTCCCTTTGTTGAAGACTTCATCATCCAAATGTGTTCTAAGTCTTGAAATCCTTCCCCTCTCCTCTTGTTTGACTCTCGTCCAAGAGCCCCCCCTCCCTAGTAAAGGCCCTTGGCCGAGAAACCCCTCCCCCTTTGAGTGGCCTTTGTGGCCGTGAGCCTCCCCCTCCCCCCTTTGGGGTGCTAGCCGTGGGGTACCCCCCCCCCTAGCCTAGTTGTTTTCGTATAATACCCCCCCTCTTGGTAGAAATACTCTCAAAAGTATTGTTATAATGCCCAAAATACCTTAGCCTTTACCTTGTTGTATTCCAAAAATTACCTCTATACGTAGAGCCCGGAAATACTACCTTTGTCCTTTTAGTCTCAAACCAAACCCTAAGGAAATCTTCATTGTTGGTTGAAGTATTTAAGTAGAAGTTGGTTAGAACTTCTAAGGGTTGTTTGGAGCGGATTGAGCGCACGGAGTAGAGCTAAACCTTGCTCGTGATCGACATTATAACTTGGATAATTTTGGGCTTATCGAGGTAAATATCTTGACCTTCTATTGTAATTGGAAATTACATGTTGTTGGAATATATAGTTAAAGTATACTATATATAGAATTGAACATAGTTGTGCGGCAATGTCTTTTGACTTAAGCCCAATTTAAAGAAGAGAATCAATCAGTAATTACATGTGATCAGACATGCAGACTTGTGTAGCATTACTATATAGTAGAATTGTACACAACCGGTTAGATGTTAACCCCTAGTTGGCTTGATAGCCTCGATAAAGGAGAGATTTACGCTATTGCGTGGGAGGTGCTGCCGAATTTTCTGTAGAATGTTCTACGAAGGGATCTAAATGTTAATAATCGCCTTGTGGCCTTATAGGTTGAAGTACTACGTATGGCGCGATCCATCAAGCAAGGAGTAGCCGACGGTTTGAAGTACTTGAGCGCTTTTGCTATTACTCGATACTCGTCGCGAGGTATGTGAACCTCTTCCTATCTCTTCTAGCATGATATGTGTGAACTATGTAGTACGGTAGACGTACATGTGCTAAGTGTATTTGATTTGTTTAAAACATAAAGTGTTATAACGGCTTTATGGAAGTTGTTATACACTTTATGTTGGTAAGAAGATACTTGTGGTTTTAAAAGGTAACTGGTTTGAACTATAAGCGCTTGTTATGTGTTAATAAAGAACTTGAAGTATTTCAAAAGATTTTGAATCATTTTGAAAGAAGAAGTAATACTTGGTTTTTGAAAACTTAAGAGTTATACTAGCTTTATGGGAAGTTAGGTATAACGCTTAAGAATGGTTTCTTGATTTGGAAATCAATGTGTATCGACAAACCAACGCAGCGTTAATAAAAGGAAATGTTTTGACAGATTAAGTATTATTAAAACCAAAGAGAAACTTCCATCCGCATGAAGCTAAGATGAGACAAAATGATATTTCCTAGATCACGGTCATTGTAATAAGATTGTTATAAACAAGAATATCCTACTCACATATAAGACTTATGTTTCTCGATAGTTTAAAAGAGAATTATATTCTTAAATGAATAAGACTATGAACTATTTAAACCTTTCTAAAATAAGAAACGTGAACATTTGAAATTAGGCAAACTTGACGTTTGGAAAATAATGTCGTACTTGATTTTACAAAGGTAAGTGTTTTGTTTTACTTAAAAGGATAATCACTCTATTTTCACATAACTACTGGTATTGTGTGACTTTTGTGAAAGTAACGTATCTTTAAAGATTTAGTGTATGAAGTACTTTGGGGATAAAAACCCGAACTTGTTGACATATAGTAGAAAGTACTGTGTGTATAACTTGATTGTGTTGGTTTGTGATAGCCTTGTAAATACTTTCTTGTTGATTGATAAGTAAACATTCTAGTATGCTATGTGTGTTAGTATCTTTTGATGTTAGAGAAAAGCGGATTTCCCCTCGACTGTGCTTAAAGTTGTTTGACTATCAGCCTTTAAGTTGGTATTGTACCACTCACCTTGACTTATTTCCGAGGTTAAGCTTCCTCCGACGCGGGTAGACTCAGTGATCCGGGACCATGATTCGAGAATACCTCATGCGGGTCCGGGGATCCATGCGGAACTACGGAGTTCCGTGTTAGTGCGCCTTTATGGTCATGCGGTCTATGTGGCCATGCGGATCGCGAGTCCGTGATTTACGCCGGAGTAGCTACCGATGCGGGGTTATACCTCACGCGGGCCTACGAGGTTGGCCTATGCGAGTCGCGGAAAGTTCGTGGCTAGACGCGCACATTTGATACTGCGGGCGAGTGACCAGCTTTGATCATGTGACGGTGTAGACAGATATCATGATACGGTTTATGACCTTGTTAGTACTGGTGTTAGTAGTCGCTATGCCTTCAGATTTACCCTCAGATCGTTTTATTTGGACACGTGGGACTCGTGTTCACGTGTATTCCTCGTGCTTTTCTATCATAGATCGCCGCAGTGATGAAGGTATTCCACGCATGATTGATGTTATGGGCTCGAGACCCATAGTTATATTCGAGTGATGACTTTGAGGCGTGAGTCCCCGACTTGACACGATCGCTATTTATTGTGAATCGTAGTTTGGTTATCATACATGTCTCCCGCTTTATAGACTATTATGATTTCATTTACGTGATTTTTAGTTTCACATACTCGCACTGTTGATCGACCTCCTTCGGGGCCGCTCATGCCGCAGTTGAGGTACACCGCCGTTGATCCTAGCTCTCGTGGTCACGCGTTTGGGAAGCTCCATTTCTCCGAGGCTTATCATGTATAGTCCCCGTCGCCGTAAGTGTTTACATTCGTGGTTTGGCGGCCCCGTCCCGCCATTGTTGTCGATCATTCTTAGAGGTCCGTAGTAATGCTATAGCGGTGGTTTGTAAAAAGGATTAAACTGCTCATGTTGAAAGAGTTGTTATTTATATATATACCAAGGTAACCGCTTTTGGTTACCTGCCTTCTTATTTCACCGTCTTATTACAATCGTTTCATGTATTGTCTTTATGTTCGTGATTACTGGATGTATGTCTACTGGGTGCCCGGTAGGCACTACCACGCCCGGTTCGGTCGTGACAAAAGTGGTATCGAGCGCTTAATCCTGGAAAGTGTCTACGCATCAGATCCAAGAAGTCTTGATTATTGGTGTGGTGCACAACACACCAATAATCAGGAGGCTATAGGGTATTTAGGATTGGTTTCTATTCTTCTCACTCTGAGATCGTGCCTTAGAGCTGTGTTGTAAGTTGGACCCTCTGACGAAATTATTTCCCTTATCGTTATGCCTCCGCGTAGGGCAACCCGGGCCCAGGAGGGCAAGGCAGCCGAGGGAGCTGCGAGTAGAGTGCAGAGGGTTGCGTGGGCACAGGCCCAATCATCACCTGGGGTGGTGCTTCATTCGGGGAGTTTTGCGACGTCACTAGCCCCAGCAGAGTTTAGCACGACGGCGGCGCCGCTCCATCGCGCCACGATGTTTGGACCTTCAGTTCCGCGACCGGGAACAGAGAGTATAGAGTATACCGATGTACCGCGAGTCTTGATGAATATCAACGAGAAGGTTGTGCGAGAGTAATTCTTCAGTTAGGCTTGAGCATGGCCTGTGTACGGGCTTATGCGCAACAGGCCAAGAAACGTAGAGATCAACGGGTTAACGGGCGACAGAAGAGGCCGAGTAGCAAGGTCCTTTGGTAACTTTCGAGGCGAGTCACCTCACCAAAGATTGAATATGCGCATCCACCACATGCAGTGGTCCTCCGCGGGTTCAGGACGTTCGGGGTATGCAGGAGTTGGTCAGAACTCCAGAGTTTTCGGGTCACAGCTACACGTATGGTTCCACCACCGATTCGCTTCTCGGTGTTCATGTGATGACGTCATCCCGGGGAATGTCGTCTTTTATGTTGGTACTTGTTGTACTCGCGTCGCCGGGCCATGTGTCGAGAGAGTGTCCTTGTAGGAGGACTTAGCCTTCAGGATCGCGGGTAGTTCGTCATCTTCCTAGCTATGCGCCTACAGGCAGGGTTGATTAGAACGACTAAGGGGAGTGAAGCAGTATATATAGATTATCCTTAACCCTCTAGAGATCTGTATGTGTGATAAGGTGAGTATACCTTAAGTGCTATGTTCTGATAGCAGTATGTTAGTTGTGATTAGAAATCATGGTGGGTTAACCGAGTAAGATTTTGGGGGATAGAGAAGGTGGGAGCCTTAGAGTTTTATACGTAGAGACCTTAGAGGTAAGGCCATCTCAAGTATAGGTGTAGTGTTATGTTTGATCCTTATCGGAGTGCATAGTGCACGTGAGCTATGTTTGTGGGATAAGTCCCTGAGTAGCGTGATTTGAAAGAGGGTAGTCGAGCTAGGAAGACCGCTAGGTTTTCGTAACGTGATTTGTGAAATTGTTCCGGATCGGGGAACTAGTGTTTTGCGCGATGCCGGGTAGGGTTGAGGCCATGTTGCGGGTCAACCCGCAGCCTGTTTGGTGGTGGGCCAGTTGGTGGTCCCGCTTGTGGTAGGGTCACGAGGGTGTTAGGCCCATGTTCGCTAACCAACGACGAAGTTCGTGGACGATTCGACCGAGTCGGGCCAATAGGGTCACCATCGTGTCTTTCACAGACCGCTTTCGGCGATGTTATGTCGAGAGATTGAAAGATCGACGGTGCCTACCTTCACCTTATGTCGTGCGGTGAAGCCCGTGTGTGGCTATTTTCGTTTTTCTAAAAGTTTACCAGGCAGGGTTAGGAACTCAGGTGAGTCTCAGAATCGCATTCGCCCTCGGGCCAGTGGTTGGATTTCAGGGGTAGTTGTGGAGATTGTTGTCTCCGGTGGAGGGAGTGTTTAAGCTACCATTTCAGTGTTCGGATGTCGCCTTATGAAGCCTTGTAAGGGCGGAAGTGTAAGTTGCGGCCGAGTGGTTCGATGTTGGCAAGGTTCGCATACTGTTCAGCTTGTTCCACAGATCGTGGATAGTGAGAAGTTTGTCTAGAAGAAGTTCGCAGCTCGAGGAAATCGTGCGGATAATCGGCGACGACGCCAGAGTTCGTGCCGACGGTCGGTCTTCTTGAAAGTACCACCGGGTTGGGTGACGAGTTTTGGAATACAGAGGAACTTAGCCCGAGTTACTTGGGCCTTTGAGTTCATGTGAAGAATAGGCCGTGTTGCCTATATGTTAGCATTTGCCGTCCGACTTAGGAGGCAAGGCCCATGCTCGTGCTATGTTCGAGAAGGAAATCGGAGATCCATCCGCAGTATTCCCTAATGATGACCAAGTCAAGATGATAACCCCGAAGTTTTGGAGACAAGCAAGATCGTAAATGTGGTAAGAGTTCGAGTGTACGACACCTCGTGGATCGCATGTAGTCGGCACCATTTGTTGGGTCGCCGAGTGACACTAGAACCTCGCGCAAAGTGACAAAAGTGGTATCGGAAGAAGCGAGCATGTATGGCGAGCATAGATGTGACCATTTCTTTTGTTTGGAAAAAGTGGAGAAGTATATTTTAGACCCGAGAGAGGTGTTTGTGGTGATGTTAGAGGTGATTCCTCGTGGACTTGGATGTAAGTATTTTGGCGCAGCTTGTTTCGTGGCCATCAGGCGTGATTGTTTCGTAAGTATGGTAGTGAAGACTATCTCGCGCACGCTTGTTTTGAGACTTAGAAGGAACATTCGACGAATGTTTCTAGCGAGGAGAATGTTATACCGTATTTCCAGAGTATGTACGTAAGGACGTACGTAGAAAATTTGAACTTGAGAAAGTGGCTTGGCCGAAATTATTTGTTCACAACACCCGATTAGAGTCGTTTTTCGACGAAACGTTTCCACAACTTTCGTAGGGTAAAATACGGCTATGTCATTTCTAATTTTTGCGGATTTTTCCGAGAGACGGAATATTTTGGACCAACGAGAGGCGACACTTGTCACCCTCAAGTTGGCGGTTTGCTTGGCCGAAAGTGGGACGTTTTGGCTAGCTTTCTTGGCCTTGTTTTGTGCCTTGTTTTGTGCCTTGTTTTGTGCCTTGTTTTGTGCCTTGTTTTGTGCCATGTTTTGTGGAGTAGGGATAGGGTGCACTTGGCTTGATCTTGGCCTTACACTTGCCTAACACATGGCTTGATCTTGTCCATTGGTTGGCCCTTGGCTTCCCTATAAATACCCCTCCCTTTGTTGAAGACTTCATCATCCAAATGTGTTCTAAGTCTTGAAATCCTTCCCCTCTCCTCTTGTTTGACTCTCGTCCAAGAGCCCCCCTCCCTAGTAAAGGCCCTTGGCCGAGAAACCCCTCCCCCTTTGAGTGGCCTTTGTGGCCGTGAGCCTCCCCCTCCCCCCTTTGGGGTGCTAGCCGTGGGGTACCCCCCCCCCTAGCCTAGTTGTTTTCGTATAATACCCCCCCCTCTTGGTAGAAATACTCTCAAAAGTATTGTTATAATGCCCAAAATACCTTAGCCTTTACCTTGTTGTATTCCAAAAATTTCCTCTATACGTAGAGCCCGGAAATACTACCTTTTGTCCTTTTAGTCTCAAACCGAAACCCTAAGGAAATCTTCATTGTTGGTTGAAGTATTTAAGTAGAAGTTGGTTAGAACTTCTAAGGGTTGTTTGGAGCGGATTAGAGCGCACGGAGTAGGAGCTAAACCTTGCTCAGGATCGACATTATAACTTGGATAATTTTGGGCTTATCGAGGTAAATATCTTGACCTTCTATTGTAATTGGAAATTACATGTTGTTGGAATATATAGTTAAAGTATACTATATATAGAATTGAACATAGTTGTGCGGCAATGTCTTTTGACTTAAGCCTGAATTTAAAGAAGAGAACTGAACTGTAATTATATAGGATCAGACATTAAGAGACTTGTGTAGCATTACTATATAGTAGAATTGTACACAACCGGTTAGGCGTGTTAACCCCTCGGTTGGCTTGATAGCGGCCTCGATAAAGGAGGAGATTTACGCTATCATGGGTGTCGCCGAATTTTCTGTAGAATGTTCTACGAAGGGATATAAATGTTAATAAGCGCCTTGTGGCCTTATAGGTTGAAGTACTACGTATGGCGCGATCTACTGGCTAAGGAGTAGCCGACGGTTTGAAGTACTTGGAGCGTTTTGCTATTAGTCGATACTCGTCGCGAGGTATGTGAACCTCTTCCTATCTCTTCTAGCATGATATGTGTGAACTATGTAGTACGGTAGACGTACATGTGCTAAATGTATTTGATTGGTTTAAAACATAAAGTGTTATAACGGCTTTATGGGAAGTTGGTTATAACAGCTTTATGTTGGTAAGAAGATACTTGTGGTTTTTTTAAAAGGTAACTGGTTTGAACTATAACTGGCTTGTTATGTGTTAATAAAGAACTTGAAGTATTTCAAAAGATTTTGAATCATTTTGAAAGAAGAAGTAATACTTGGTTTTTGAAAACTTAAGAGTTATACTAGCTTTATGGGAAGTTAGGTATAACGACTTAAGAATGGTTTACTGATTTCGGAAATCAGAATGTGTATCGACAAACCACTGCAGCGTTAATAAAAGGAAATGTTTTGACAGATTAAGTATTATTAAAACCAGTAGAAACTTCCATCTGCATAGAAGCTAAGATGAGACAAAATGATATTTCCTAGATCATGGCTGTTGTAATAAGATTGTTATAAACAAGAATATCCTACTCACATATAAGACTTATGTTTCTCAGATAGTTTAAAAGAGAATTATATTCTTAAATGAATAAGACTATGAACTACGAAACCTTTCTAAAATAAGAAACGTGAACATTTGAAATTAGGCAAACTTGGACGTTTGGAAAATAATGTTGTTACTTGATTTTACAAAGGTAAGTGTTTTGTTTTACTTAAAAGGATAATCACTCTATTTTCACATAACTACGTATTGTGTGACTTTTGTGAAAGTTACTTATCTTTTAAAGATTTAGTGTATTAAGTACTTTGGGGATTTAAACCCGAACTTGTTGACATATAGTAGAAAGTACCTTGTGTGTATAACTTGATTGTGTTGGTTTGTGATAGCCTTGTAAATACTTTCTTGTTGATTGATAAGTAACCATGCTAGGATGCTATGTGTGTTAGTATCTTGTGATGTTAGTGTAAAGGGTTTTCCTCGATCGTGCTTAAAGTTGTTTGACTATCACCGTTATGTTGGTATTGTACCACTCACCTTGACTTATTTCCGAGGTTAAGCTTCCTCCGACGCGGTAGACTCGAGCGATGCGGGACCATGATTCGAGAATACCTCACGCGGGTCGAGGATCCATGCGGAACTACGGAGTTCCAGTTAGTGCGCGCCTTTATGGTCATGCGTCTATGTGGCCATGCGGATCGCGAGTCGGGGCGATGCCGGGAGTAGCTACCGACGCGGGTTATACCTCACGCGGGCCTATGAGGTTGGCCTATGCGAGTCGCGGAAAGTTCCAGTGGCTAGACGCGCACATTTGATCGCGCGAGTGACCGGCTTTGATCATGTGACGGCAGACAGATATCATGATCTGATTTATGACCTTGTTAGTACTGTGGTGTTAGTAGTCGGCTATGCCTTCGCATTTTACCTGCATCGTTTTATTTGGACACAGTGGGACACGGTGTTCATGTGTATTCCTTGGTGCTTTTCTATCATAGATCGCGGTGAGGAAGGTATTCCACGGGCATGATTGATGTTATGGGCTTGAGACCCATAGTTATATTCGAGTGATGACTTTGAGCGCGAGTCCTCGACTTGACACGATCGCTTATTTATTGTGAATCGTAGTTTGGTTATCATACATGTCTCCCGCTTTATAGACTATTATGATTTCATTTACGATTTTTAGTTTCACATACTCGGTACTGTTATCGACCTCCTTCGGGCTGCGTCATGCCGCAGTTGAGGTACACCGCTCGTTGATCCTAGCTCGTGGTCACGATTTCAGCGTTGGGAAGCTCCATTTCTCGGAGGCTTATCAGTGGTATAGTCCCCTCGTCGTCGTAAGTGTTTACATTCGTGGTTTGGGCCCCGCCCCGCCATTGTTGTCGTATCATTCTTAGAGGTGCAGTAATCGTTGTAAGGTGGTTTGTAAAAAGGATTAAACTGTTCATGTTGAAAGAGTTGTTATTTATATATATACTGAAGGTAACCGTTTTTGGTTAGCCTGTCTTCTTATTTCACTGTCTTATTACACTGGTTTCATGTATTGTCTTTATGTTCTGCTGATTACTCTGATGTATGTCTACTTGGGTGCCCGGGGTAAGGCACCAGTCACGGGCCCGGGTTCGGGTCGTGACATAAGGCACTAGCCAAAAAGATTTGGAAACCACTTCCTTTTCAAGACTCTATGTACTTTAGGTAAAATACTTTCACTTTTAAAAATCCAAACTTCACTAAGGAAATGGATTATACAACTTACACTTTAAACATCAAGGTACAATCAAGGAAGTACATAGAACAAATTCTATTTTAGGTAATCCAAATATAACCAAGGAATGGATCATTTAAGGAGTAGGCCATACTTTCTTTATCTTAAGGAATCATGCTAGAAGAGGAGATAGTACACATACCTTTTCGGCTAAATCCACAAGCTAAGCCGAATACGCCGTACGTAGAAGTGTCAACCTATAATGGTCACAACATGACTATCAACTTCTAGTCTCTAACGTAGAATAATACTAAGTATATGGTTTCTAATTCTACGGAAAATCGGGAAGCACTTCCTTTGTTTCTACTCACTTGCCACCTTTTTCAAGGCCGAATACAATAACCAAACATGCCACATTTAAGGCTCAAAACAACAACCACCCAAAGGGGATTACACGCCTTACAATACGTGTAAAATTCCGCCCCACAATTCATACCAAGTAGTTTAATATTCAAGTCATTCTCGGCCAACAACATAACCAACAATTCAAAGTCTTTTCCAATTCTTTTCCAATTCCAAGTTCTAAGGTATAACATGTTATATAGTCATAAACAACTTCAACAACTACAATTTCCTTCTTTCTACAACATGCGACGACTTAAACTAACAATCGACTTGAATTGTAATCTTAAGGCTAACATGCTAGTTTTTCGGATTAGTGTTCCAATAGCCAAAACACTTATCAAACCTCATAATATATAACTCATGCTTGCTAATATCCATAGCTACAATGATAAGTAAACCTTAATTGCTAAAACGACAAGATTTATACCTTTATAAGCCCTTAAAAGTTCCAAGATTTAAAGTCGCTCCTTAGCAAATTCTTAGCTCCTTTCCTTATGTTCCAATCCTCTCCAAGCACTCCTTAGAAGCCTATGAAGAACCCATCTTCAAGTTCCAACTTCAAAGTTGAAGAACTCCATAAGTTTCCGCCTTGCGACTAACGTGAAAACGCCGTTTTTCCGAAATCTTTCTATTGAGATATCCTTACAATACCCTTAGGGACATTGGGTTAAAGTATTGTGAATAATGGATCAAAATTACAAAAAATAATTGTGTGGAAATGAGCAAACCCGAGAGAAAGATAAGCTAAGCTCAAAGTTTCCTAAATTTTTCTTAGTGTTGAAGACCTTGTCTTGCACTAGGGTAGTATATATAACACATTGGAGGGCTAAGACTTAAACAAATGGGTGGCTAAGATGAGTTTCACTAGGATCAAGCACAAGTGGCAAGTTGACTTTGGTCAATAATATCAAGCTTTGAAGACTTATCTTCTACCATGGTCAATGACCATTTTACCCTTACATATTTCGACCAAGACCATGTGAGGGAGGTTCCACGTGTCGCCCTCTCATTCGTCCATAAAATTCTGTAACCCCCGTGGGCCCCACAAAACGTAAAATTCCTCGGGTGGGCCCCACGTGACCAAATCCATAAAAATAAATTTCCATAATGTTAAGAGTTCCATACTCTTCAAATAATGCATTTTGAGAATCCCATTCTCAACAACGAACATTTTTCCTTTCCGACGTTCGGAAGATTTTCTGTCGGAAAAACAATTCTTCCTTTCGTACTAATTTCCAAGTCTTGATTCCTTACGTACATTATCTTATACATGTCCTGGACTTACGGGGTGTAACATTCTTCCCCCCTTAGAAACATTCGTCCCCGAATGTTCTTAGTCGGTTGTCACGCTATACAAACTCCGGCACAATCTCTATACTATGCCTATCAATCAATACTCCACAAGACTAACGATGCCACACATGGCCACCACCTAACATCCGTAACCATATCAATGGACCTTCCGTCCGCGACCCCTCTTCACAAAACTCGAAGGTTACAGTCTTCTAAAACATGGGATCCTTAGAGGTTCCTTTCTTTCCTTACTTGTCATACTTTCTCGTACTTTCAAACTTATCTAGTACACGTACAAAATCTCAAATATTGTTTTTGTCCTCCAATCCTTGAAGTTACTATCCAAACTTGGCCACTATGCTACTTGAATTTCCGCTAAGGCCCTTCTCGGTCCTTACGACCTAATTCCAGTGGAACGCGTCCACAAACTCGTACAACAATTAACTAAACTTGGGCTTTGCATCCTCGGGACCCTACCACATAACGGGATCATTTCTAACTGACATCACCCCATTCCATACTATCGGCTGACCCGAAATGAGTCCATAACCCGACTCATCGTCACACTTAACTTCTCATTCTTAGTCTGTAATAAATCTCTCTCTTATCTCAAGGTACTTCTCACCCTTTTCCTCCCATTCACTAGAGGTTCGTCACATAAGCCAAAGTATTTCTACTGTACAATCTTCCCTATTGGTTTTACACTGTTATGGGGCAATTACTACGTGTGAACTCTACACAACTATAGTCTCAGTTCACTTACCAATCTTGCCAATATTCTTAACTTCTCACTTTACTAATCAAGGTATTCCTACCTCTGGGGTACTATCACTTTACAACTCTAGCAATAAAGGGAAAACATATAAGCTAGGGTAAAATCTGAATCTAACAATGCACGTATGATTTAAAAGAATCGAAATATACCTGTAACCCTATGCGATGTCGCCTCCTGATCCTGCCCAGTAGTCACGTCATCTCTGCGGTTCGAAGGACCACCAGAACTATAAACTCCACCCTGACCTCTACCACGATCGGTGACATCCAACACCCCGCCTGGGACGCATGCGAGGAAAGGGAACCAACTACCGGCCTCATAGGCTGAGCCACCTCACCGGTGCCCCTTCTAAAAGGACATACCCTCAGAATATGGCCCGGACGGCCACAATAAAAACAAGCACTTGTGCCATAACGGCATTTCCCCGAATGACGCTTACTACAATGGATACACTGAGGAATAAGTGGCCTCGACTGAGAAAATCCCCTGTTCCTTTGAGAACCTCAACCCCTGGAGCTTGGACCGGCTCCTAAATACCTTGTGGGATCAAATCTCCCACCTGTGAGCTGCGGGGGTATGTACTGGGTAGGCTGGGACGAATATCACACTCGCTGCTGAGGCTCCCTCGTCCAAAAACTCACCGGGATAACCAACCGGTCTAGCCCTCTTACGATGATCTCCTCTTTGGCCCTCTACCCTCCGTATACCTGCCTGTACTGGCCGAATAACTTCCTGCTGGTGAAACTGTAGCACCGCTATCTTGGTCAATAACATAATTGCTTCCCTCATGACCCTATAGTCTTCTCCTAACTGAGAAACTGGAGGCTCTGGTGTTGGGGTCTCAAAACCTGGCGCAGAAGAACTTCGCCGATCGCGAACAACATCCAGATACCACAGGCATAAGCCCTATCAACTCTGAATCGACTAGTAGCTCCTCGCTGCCCCTTTGCCCTTCGGTGATCGTTGCCTCCTCGAGGCATAATCGTAACACAAAATACGTCGAGAGGAATTACCTTACTAACACAATGGCTACGCACGATCTCAGAGTGAGAAGAATAGAAACCAACTCATAAATGTCCTGTAGCCTCCTGTTTATGGGTGTGACGCGCAACACACCGATAATCAAGACTCTACTAGACACGGCCTCAGAACATTCCGGCGACTAATCGCTCGATACCACTGTCACGCCCAACCTCGGGCGGATCGATGCCCTACACGGGCACCCTTCTACCTAACAACACAAGTAAATCGCGAATTAAATAACACCTCATTTTTTTAAACTAACGCACGCGGCAAGAGCAAAGCCGACAAGGCTGCCATATAATATACATAAACAAAAGACACTACACCGCATACGCAGTCCAATCCCACATGAATACTGCATATCTAAGAGTTTTATCGAATCGTGACGACAAGGCCCCGCCGTACCATAATCGCATAAAAGCTCATCTTGAAAGAACTTATACCACAAAGATAAACTCCCGAACAGAAGGAGCTATCCAAAACTCTGAGCAGGGTCCTACACCTGCCGATCACCAAACAACGTACCTAAACCTACGACATGAACGCAGCCCCCCGAAGGAGGTCAGTACTAAGAATGTACCAAGTATGTGAAGCGATGAAATCAGTAATGAAATCATAACGATCTAAACAAAACAGAGACATGTATGATAGCCAACCTACGATACACAATACATAAGCGGTCATATCAAGTCGAGGACGATGCGCCTCATAGTCACTACTCAAATAATAAAGACACGAAGGCCTTACTAACAATGAGAGTAAATAGTAGTATACTTACAATATAAAATAGGAAGCTCACGATCAAAGCAGGACCACCCGCTCGCAGTATCATTAGTCAATCCTACACCTGGGACTATTTCACCCGCATAGGTCGCGTGGACCCGCATGAGGTATTCCTCACATGGGACTATTTCACCCGCATAAGCCCTTACGGACTCGCATGAGGTATTCCTCGCATAGACTGTATCCGCCCGTATGGGACTATTTCACCCGCATAAGACCTTACGGACTCGCATGAGGTATTCCTCGCATCGTGGGTAGCAAATCCACGGAATATGCAAATGCCACAAACTCGGGGAATGACCCCGTAATGAATGATACACCACTAGCACAAAATCGGCTATCATACAATATATAAGCAAGTTATGAATCTCCTAACTTCTTATTATTCTTGTTCACATACACTCTCATTTTAGCTTACTTAAGGCACTAACATGTCTTTTATAAAGATCCGGGAATCTAACCCGCCTCCTGGTCACATGCCCCGGAATCCCACATCGCATAAGCATGTCCAAGGGGTAATACAAATAATGGAAGCATACCCGTGGAATCCCACATCACTGTCGGTACGTCCAAGTAATCCTACAACAAGACAGCCGACCCTTAAACCGAGAGTCGCGACAACGTAATAAAACATAGTACTTGCACTCAAAGGCTATCGCCAGCACACACACAGGCAAGTTCATAAAATCTATAGACTTTCATTTTATAAACTCAAGGCACTTACAGAATAATTCCCATTTAAACAAGCCAAAGTACTTATCAAGGCACACATAGAATAATTCTCAATTAAACAAGCCAAAGTACTTATCAAGGCACACATAGAATATGTCACGACTGTTAGGGCTCACATCGTGCCTTACCCGGGCACCCAAGTAGTCATACATCAGTTAAAATCAGCTGTATATATAACAAGTCATTAAATAATTGTAAATGATACACAGTTTCTGAGAAAAGGGTTGCCTTTCGTCATATATACATAAACCAAGGTTTGCAGTTACATCCCAACTGTACAACATGACTACAGACCTCTAAGGAAATAAACAACTATGGCGGGACAGGGCCCCGCCATACCCTGACTGTACAAAACTATCTACAACAGGGAGAATGTTATACCCCGTATTTCCAGAGTATGTACGTAAGAGAATACGTACAAAAGTTTAGCCTTAAAGAGTAGGCCAAGTTCGAAATTGTGCACAACTCGCTTAAAGAATCGTTTTCCGACGAAACGTTTCCACAGCTTTCGTAGGGAAAATTCCGGCTATGCCATTACTAATTTTTGCGGATTTTTCCGAGACAAAACATTTTGGACCAACGGGAGGGCGACACTTGGCACCCTCCCATTGATGGACTTGAATCGTCCATTGGACGAAAATGGAGAAGGTTGGGCACGTTTTTTGTGCCTTGCACAAAGTCAAGGAGTTGGTAGGATATTTGTGTTTAGTTAATCCTCACCCTACACTTGCCTTGCACTTGTCTTCATCTTGGCCATTGGTTGGCCAAGGCTTGAGCTATAAATACCCCCCTTTAGATGAAGAATTCTTCATCCACAAAGTTCTCTTCCAAGTCTAAAATCCTCTCCTCTCCCTTGAGCCATTTAGGTCAAACACCTTCCCCCAGCCTAGTAGTTTGGCCGAGGCCCCCTAGCCTAGCCAAACCTACCCCCTCCCTTGGTAGAAAAGTTGCCTTCTTGTATAGTTATAATGCCCAAAATACCTAGCCCAAATACCTTAGTACTTAGTAGAAGTTGTGAAGAACTTCTAAGGTTTCCTGGAGCATACAACTTAGAGCAAAACCTTGCTCAGCGCGACTTTTCTAGGATATTATTGGGCTTACCGAGGTAACTAATCCTAACCCTCTTTGAATTAGAGAATACTTCTTGTTGTAGTATAAGAATAAGTATAAATACTTAGAAGAATATCACAGAATAGAATTGAATGTTACCACAAGAGAGGGTTTAAAGAAGAATAATCAAATCAGACTTACCTAGACTGTTTTCTGATGAACTTATATAACTCACGGGTAGGAAGTGCTGCCCGACTTTCCGTAGAATTGTGAACCCTCTGTTTAGAATGAACTTCAGAGTAGTCTTTGATAGATATCTGTGACTATTATAGGCTGACTCTCTGCGCGCGACATATTCAACTCGGCAGTGGTTTATTTGAGAAGGTATGTGATTCTTCCTAAAGCATGATATTTTACAATATATATAGTACGGTAGACGATATGTGTTAACTAAAATATAACTACGGCAATGTCTTTGACTTAAGCTGAATAATACTTACTGATGCCTCACGCTTAAGCACGAATAACACTTACTAAGAATGCCTCACGGCTTAAGCCTGAATAATAAAAATCTGAAAACATTTCATAAGAATACTGAATCATTTTTAACAGAAGAGAACTAACTGGTTTTTAAAACAGAAGCTTAAGAGTTATACTAGCTTTATGGGAAGTTAAGTATAACCACTTAAGTGATAAAAGAAACAAGTTTGCCTATGTGTTTATAACAGACTTATGTTGAATTGTGAAAAGAAGATGGTTTGATAAGTAGACATGATATGATGCTATGTGTGTTAGTATCTTGTAACGTTTGTATAAAAGAGTATTCTTGTTGTGCTTATGTTGTTATGTTAGTGTACCATCACTCACCTCTTGAGATGATACCGGGGGTTGTCGCCTCCGACGCGGTAGACTCAGGTGATGCAGGACCATGATTCGAGAATACCTCATGCGGGTCCAGGGGGCCTATGCGGAACTATGAGAGTTCCAGGTTAGTATGCGGGGTTATGCCTCATGCGGTCATGTGGCCCATGCGACAACGAGTCGGCGATGCCGAGGAGTAGCTACCGATGCGGGGTTATACCTCACGCGCCCACGTGAGTGGCCTATGCGACTCGGAGTCCGTGATTAGGCTTGCAGAGTGATAATACGGGCGAGTGGCCTGCTCGAATCATTCGCAGCCTAGAAATGACCTATTACGCTTACCTATTGCTCTTGTTTGTGATGTGGCACTATGCGCGGTTCCTTGATTGCTTCATACATATTTGTAAACCGGTTTTAAAAGTGTTATGATTTCATTTAAGTACTTACGATTTCACATACTTAGTACTTTATCGACCTCTTCGGCCGCGTTCATGCCGCGTGGTGGCAAAGAGTGCTAGATCCACATTCTTAGGATCTCTACGTTGGTGTCGGGAGCTCCATCTTCTCGGAGGCTCTACTGGGTATGATCTCCTGTTGTAGATAGTTTTGTCTACAGTGGTATGGCGGGCCCCGTCCCGCCATAGTTGTATTTTTCCTTAGAGGTCAGTAGTCATGTTATGCGATTGTCGGATGTAAATCGCTAAACCTTGTTTATATATATGCAGAAAGGCTACGTTTGTTCACATAAAGCGTGTCTTATTTTATAAATCGTTTCATGTCTTGTTTTATATTTCCGCGATTACTCGATGTATGACTACTGGGTGCCCGTAAGGCACCGCCACGCCCCGAATGGGTCGTGACAAAAGTGGTATCGAGCGATTAATCCTGGAAAGTGTCTACGCACCGTATCTAGTAGAGTCTTGATTATCGGTGTGTTGTGCACCACACCAATAATCAGGAGGCTATAAGATATTTAGGATTGGTTTCCATTCTTCTCATTCTGAGATCGTGCTTTAGAGCCGTGTTATAGGTTGGACCCTCTAACGTATTCCTTTCCTGTAATGATTATGCCTCCACGTAAGGCAACCCGCCCGGGCGGCAAGGCAAGCGGCGGAGCCGCTAGCAGACACCAGTCACGAGGGCTCGTGCCCGCCTATACCGCAGACGGCGAGTTCTATGACGCCGCCCCCAAAGAGACCACAGCACCCACACCTCCGCCCCACACAGGGCGAGGAGTTAGGGTACAAGGAGACGGCCCGACTTTTGGCAAAGTTGTGGCCCGACACGAGAGAGATCGACGCGCAGCCTCCAGCCCAGCTCACTCCGCACGTGGTACACCCGAGGCGAATAGTTTGAGGCTACGAGATTTCTTGAGTTGTAGCCCGCGAGTTTTACTGGTCGAGGCCGAGGATGATCCGCAGGAGTTCATCCGTCGGCTTGAGGATTATGAGGGTGATCAAGGCCTGTGAGACAGAGTCTGTGACTTTCGGTTCGCATCGGCTGCGTGATTCCTCAGTCGATTGGTTTGATTGATGGGAGTTATCCCGGAGAGCACGTCCCGCCTACTGGGATGAGTTCTCGGAGGCTTTCTCACTCACTTCTTGCCTCCACGGATGAGGGCGCGGCCGATAGATTTTACCATCGAGGCGAGAGGACGACCGCCAGTGAGTACAATGTCGAGTTTGATTCATTGGCTCGATATGTCCCAAAGATTGGTAGCAGATATGGAGGATAGGGTGCACCGCTATGTCACCGCCAGACGACGACTATATGGCCGAGTCATGCGGGTGTTTCCACCGTATGGACATTACCCGCATGCAGCTCACGCCTTGGTTGCGGCGAGCGCAGAGTCGACGAGTGAATGACAGCGAGAAGAAGGCCGGGACGGAGGGTCTTACGTGGTTATCGTGGGCGGGCCTCGGCAGCCTAGATTCGCACCACGCCACCAGGAGCACTCGCACCGCCCTCGCAGCCGAGTTTTCGAGGCGTACAGGCCCCGTGGCTTCGCACGCCCGAGTAGCAGAGGTATCGGCGATCGACCACCCCCGGTGTGGCCGATGCGGTAGATCCCATTACGGAAGTGTGGTACTACTTTTGAGCTTGTTACGATTGTGACCAGCAGGTCACTGCGAGGATTGTCCGGCCGGGGCCCAGTGGTAGGCTCACCTTCAGGTTCTATTGCCGCTTCATCATCTCCTACAGTTACTCGCCCCGGAGGGCAGGGTGCTCATGGGTCAGCAGGTCGCGGCAGAGGTCGTGGCTCGGGTCGATTCTAGCGGCCTCGAACCGCATTTATGCTTTGTCCACCGACAGATCGTGAGGCCTCACCGATGTCGCCACAGGTACCTTATCGGGTTCGGGTTTGATGTTTATGCCTTGATAGATCCGGTTCTACTACCCATATGTCTCCCTTGTTGCTAGTAGGATAGGGATAGAGCCCGAGTCCATAGATCCTTTCGAGGTAGCTACGCCAATGGGTGATTCGATGGTAGCTCGGCGTATATAGAGCTTGTCCCGTGACTATTTACATCGTCGACCCTAGCCGACTTGATAGAGTTGGAGATGATTGACTTCGACGTGATTATGGGGATGGATTGGCTAGCTTCGCTACGCCAATGTAGACCGCAGAGAGAGTAGTACGGTTCAGCTTCACGAGCCGTTGTTGAGTGGGAGGAGCACCAGATCGCCGGGGGTAGGTTTATTTCCTACCTCGAGGCTAGGAAGATGGTGCGAAGGGGTATATCTACCATCTCGTTCGGTGTTTGATAATCAAGTCGCGTACCAGATTTTGATCGATTCCGAGTCACGAGTTCCCGCACGTGTTCCGGATGACCTCGGGTATCCTCCGAGAGGAGATTGAGTTTTGTATTGACATATTGCGGACACTCGCCTATTTCCATTCCGCCATACGAATGGCACTGCCGAGTTGAGAGAGTTGAAGGATCAGCTTAGAGATTTGCTGGAGAAGGGCTTCATCAGGCCTAGTGTTTCTCCCTGGGGAGCGCCGGTATTGTTCGTGAAGAAGAAGGACGGGACGCTGCGCATGTGTGTTGATTACAGGCAGTTGAACAAGGTGACCATTAAGAACAGATACCCCCTTCCCAGGATTGATGATTTGTTCGACCAGTTGCAGGGTGCGAGATGTTTCTCCAAGATTGATCTGCGATCGGGCTATCATCAGGTGCGAGTCAGAGAGGTGGATGTCCCTAGATCGCATTCAGACCTTGCGGGCATTATGAGTTCAGGGTCATGTCTTTTGGGTTGACCAATGCTCCGGCGGTATTCATGGATTTGATGAACCGAGTGTTCAAACCATTTTTGGACACGTTTGTGATAGTGTTCATTGATGATATCTTGGTTTATTCTCGCTCAGAGGAGCACGCGAGCATTTGAGTGTCTTGTGGCGTTCTCAGACCAGATTGACGCCAAGTTTTCCAAATGTGAGTTTTGGTTGACTTGATGGCGTTTCTGGGCATATTGTCGGGTTGATGGCATTCAGTGGATACGCCAAGATCGGCGATCGGGACTTGGCCTAGACCTACTACTCCGGCAGAGGTTCGCAGCTTTACGGGCCTTGCAGATATTATCGGCGGTTCGTAGAAGTTTGCTTCTATCTCGCACCATTGACTAGGGTGACTCGGAGGCAAGTTTCAGCCGATGGATGTCTTGTGGCGTGGTTTCCGATTCTTTGAAAGAGACTAACGATCGCCTCGTTTACTCTTCCGGAGGGTCCAGATGGTTATGTCGTGTATTGTGACGCGTCGACATCGGGTTGGGATGTGTTGATGCGGCATGGCGGGTTATAGCATATGCATCCCGACACCAAGAAACACGAGAGGAACTACCCCACCCATGATTTGAGTCGGTAGTGATTCACGCTTTGAAGATCCGAGGCACTATTTGTATGGGTTCACGTTATATTTATACGCACCACAAGAGCCTCCAGATATCTTCACCAGAGGAGCCGAACTTACGCAGAGGCGGTGGTTAGAGTTGCTTAAGGATTACGATGTTGATATCCCGTACCACCCGGGAAGGCGATGTTGTGGCGTATGCTCTTAGTCGTAGGTCGATGGGAGCCTATCGGATGTGCAGCTAGAGAGGAGGGACATGGTTCGTGATTTGCATCGATTAGCGAGCCTTGTGTCCGCTTGATTGATTACCGATAGCAATGGGTTAGAGTTCGTGAGGTTGCCGAGTCTTCCATCGTCGAGAGGTGAAGAGGCAATTGATCGAGGATCCACTTTGATTCGATATCGTGATACGACTCTTCGTGAGGGCAAGCGGTCCTTTTGAGGTAGCACGATGGGTGCTAAGGTTTGAGGCGCATCGTGTGTTCGGATGTTTGAGGACTTGGCAGAGGTTCTGGGGAAGCACACACAAGCGCGTTACTCTATCCATCCGGGTCGACCAAGATGTACCACGACCTTAGATCATGTATTGCGGGATGGCTCAAGAGGACGCTGCGAGTTCGTAGCTCGGTGCCCGTGTTGTCGCAGTGAAGGTAGAGCACCGAGGCACGGTGGTTTGTTCTGACGATTGAGATCCCGACCGAAGTGGAGGTAATCAACATGGACTTCATCACGATTACCTCGCACTCGGAGGAGACATGATTCTATATGGGTTATCGTCGGCGGTCGACGAAATCGCCCACTTTCTTCCCGTCGGGCGACTTTTTCAGTGAGGATTATGCCGACTTTACATCCGAGAGATCGTCGATCGCATGGGTCCCTACTTCGATCATATCGCATGCGGAGCCCGTTACGCTTAACTCGGAGGTCCTTCCAGGGGTTTAGGACGCAGTGAGCCGAAAGTCGCATTTCATCCACGCATGCAGACAGCAGAGCGCACTATCCAGACTTCGAGGATATCCGCGAGCCCGTGTTATTGACTTCTGGTAGTTGGGAGGATCATTTGCCTCTAGTTGAGTTCGCGTATAATAATAGCTACCACTCCGATTCGGATGGCGCCTTATGAGGCCTTGTATGAGGAAGTGCGGATCGCCATAGGTTGGTTCGATGTGGCGAGTGCGGCTAGTGGGACCAGATTTGTACAAAGAAGGTGGATAAGGTGAAGCTTATCCGAGAGCGGCTATCGACACCGAGTCGGCGTAAGTCGTATGCAGATCATCGTCGTCGGCATCTTGAGTTCGAGGTTCATGATTGGGTGGTGTCACCCATGGCGGTGTGATGAGATTCGGAAGAAGGGAAACTCAACCCAGGTACATTGGGCGTTTCAGATTGTCCGCAGGTAGGCAAGGTTGCCTATGAGTTGGATCTCGTCCGATCCGGAGGCAGCATCCGGTTTTTCACGATCTATGCCGGCGAGATGTACGGGATCCATCTAGTGGTACACCCGATTGACGATGTCCAGTGATCGAGGGGTTATCGTATGAGCGAGATTCCCATAGCGATAGTCGATCTTCGTGTTAGGCGTCTGCGACTAAGGACGTGGCTTCCACAAAGTCTTGTGGCGAACGAGCTCGGGGAGAGATGGCGGGAAGCCGGGGAGGACATGAGGCAGAAGTATCTCACATATTCCCACACCTCCGTAATTCACTTTCCTACTTGTAAAATTTTCATTATCATTTATGCCTAAGTGTTGTTCGCCGTGTGTGGCTTTTGCAAATCGCTTATGTTGAAGAATCTTATCGTTAATCGTCTTGAAGGAACATTCGACGAATGTTTCTAAGTGGGGAGAATGTTATACCGTATTTCAGCAGTATATACGTAAGAGAATACGCATAAAAGTTTAGCCTTAAAGAGTAGGCCAAGTTCGAAATTGTGCACAACTCGCTTAAAGAATCGCTTTTCCGACGAAACGCTTCCCACACTTTCGTAGGGAAAATTCCGGCTATGCCATTACTAATTTTGCGGATTTTTCCAGAGGAAACATTTTGGACCAACGGAGGGCGACACTTGGCACCCTCCCATTGATGGACAGAATCGCCCATTGGACGAAAATGGAGAAGGTCAGGCACGTTTTTGTGCCTTGCACAAAGTCGAGTTGGTAGGATATTTGTGTTTAGTTAATCCTCACCCTACACTTGCCTTGCACTTGTCTTCATCTTGGCCATTGGTTGGCCAAGGCTTGAGCTATAAATACCCCCCTTTAGATGAAGAATTCTTCATCCACAAAGTTCTCTTCCAAGTCTAAAAATCCTCTCCTCTCCCTGGAGCCATTTCGTCCAAACACCTTCCCCCCCCCCCTCTAGCCTAGTAGTTTGGCCGAGGCCCCCCCTAGCCTAGCCAAAACCTACCCCCCCTCCCTTGGTAGAAAAGTTGCCTTCTTGTATTGTTATAATGCCCAAAATACCCTAGCCCAAATACCTTAGTACTTAGTAGAAGTTGTGAAGAACTTCTAAGGTTTCCTGAGCATACAACTTAGAGCAAAACCTTGCTCAGCGCGACTTTTCTAGGATATTATTGGGCTTACTGAGGTAACTAATCCTAACCTCTTTTGAATTAGAGAATACTTCTGTTGTAGTATAAGAATAAGTATAAATACTTAGAAGAATATCACAGAATAGAATTGAATCATACCACGCAGAGGGTTTAAAAGAAGAATAATCAAATCAGACTTACCTAGACTGTTTTCCTGATGAGACTTATATAACTCACGGGTAGGGAAGTGCTGCCCGACTTTCCGTAGAATTGTGAACCCTGCTTAGAATGACCTTGAGTAGTCTTTGATAGATATCTGTGACTATTATAGGCTGACTCTGCGCGACATATTCAACTCCTACAGTGGTTTTCATGAGAAGGTATGTGATTCTTCCTAAAGCATGATATTTTACAATATATATAGTGCGGTAGGACGCATACGTGTTAACTAAAATATAACTACGGCAATGTCTTTGACTTAAGCCTGAATAATACTTACTAATGCCTCACGCTTAAGCTGAATAACACTTTACAATGCCTCACGCTAAGCTTTGAATAATAAAAATCAAAATATTTCATAAGAATATTGAATCATTTTTAATGAAGAGAACTAGCGGTTTTTAAAGCGAGCTTAAGAGTTATACTAGCTTTATGGGAAGTTAAAGTATAACCACTTAAGTGATAAAAGAAACAAGTTTGCCTATGTGTTTATAACAGACTTATGTTGAATTGTGAAAAGAAGATGGTTTGATAAGTAGACATGATATGACGCTGCATGTGTTAGTATCTTGTAACGTTTGTATAAAAGAGTATTCTTTGTGCTTATGTTGTTATGTTAGTGTACCATCACTCACCTCTTGAGATGATACCGGGTTAAGCCGCTCCGATGCGGTAGACTCGAGTGATGCAGGACCGTGATTCGAGAATACCTCATGCGGTCCAGGGGCTATGCGGAACTACGAGAGTTCGGAGTTAGTATGCGGGTTATGCCTCACGCGGTCTATGCGCCATGCGGACAACGAGTCCAGATTTACGCCGAGGAAGCTACCCGATTCGGGTTATACCTCACGCGCCCACGCGCGAGTGGCCTATGCGGACTCGGAGTCGTGATTAGGCTTGCGAGTGATAATACGCGAGTGGCTCGCTCGAATCATTCGCAGCCTAGAAATGACCTATTACGGTTACCTATTGTTGCTCTTGTTTGTGATGTGGCACTATGTGCGGTTCCTTGATTGCTTCATACATATTTGTAAATCGTTTTAAAAAGTGTTATGATTTCATTTAAGTACTTTACGCTTTCACATACTTAGTACTGTTGTCGACCTCCTTCTGGGGCTGCGTTCATGCCGCAGTAAGCAAGCAGTGCTAGATCCACATTCTTAGATCTCTACGTTGGTGTGAGCTCCATCTTCTCGGAGGCTCTACTTTGTATGATCTCCTGTTGTAGATAGTTTTGTTAACAGATAGGTATGGCGGCCCCTGTCCCGCCATAGTTGTATTTTTCCTTAGAGTATGTAGTCATGTTTGCGATGGTCTGATGTAATCGCTAAACCTTGTTTATATATATGCCGAAAGGCGACGTTTGTTCACTTAAACTGTGTCTTATTTTATAAACTGTTTCATGTCTTGTTTTATATTTCCGCTGATTACTCTGATGTATGACTACTTGGGTGCCCCGGTAAGGCACCAGTTACGGGCCCCGGAATGGGTCGTGACAAGATCATACCCAAAAGTAGAGCCTCCGGAGAAGATGGAGCTCCTGACACCAATGCAAGAGATCCTAAGGATGTGGATCTAGACTGACGCTACCGCGCATGAACGCAGCTTTCGGCGAGGTCAAGACAACAGTACTAAGTATATGAAATCAGAAAGTACTTAAATGAAAACATATCATTTTAAAATCGCTTTGCAAGATGTATGAAACAACTAGGAACCGCATATACACTACATCATAAACAAGAGCAACAATAGGTAAATCAGAATAGTCTTTTCTAGGCCGCGAATGATCAAGCAGGCCAATGCCCGTAGTATCACCATGCAAGCCTAATCTCGACTCGTGAGTCCGCATAGGCCACTCATAGGCCCGCATAGGTATGTAACCCCGCATCGAGGGTAGCTACTCCTAAGATCGCCCCGACTCGCAGTCCGCACGGCCACATAGACCGCATGAGGTATAACCCCGCATCACTAACCTCGAACTCCCGTAGTCCGCATAGGTCCCCTCGACCCGCATGAGGTATTCTCAATCACGTCCTGCATTACCGAAGTTCACCCCTGACGGAGGGCGCTTAACCCCTGCAATATGTCAAGAGGCGAGTGATATTATACTAACATAGCAGCTTTATCGTTAAAACAACATAAGCACAACAAGAATACTCTTATACAAACGTTATGACACTAACACACATAGCATCATATCATGTCTACTTATCAAACCATCTTATTATTCTTTTCACAAATCAATATAAGTCCGTTATAAACACATAGGCAACCTGCTTTTTTATCATGCTAAGTCGTTATACCTAACTTCTCATAAAGCTAGTATAACTCTTAAGCTTCGCTTTAAAACCAATTTGTTCTCTTACGCTTAAAAATGATTCAAAGATTCTTTTGAAATGCTTTCGCATCCTTATTATTCAGCTTAAGTCGCAAAGATATTACCACAAGATATTCAGCTTAAGTCAAAAGACATCGTCAGAGTTATTATTCGCTTAACACATGACGCTCACCGCATTACATATATACTTTAAAATATCATGCTTTAGAAGAATCACATACCTTCTCGAATAAAACCACCGCCAAGTCAATATGTCGCTACGCAGAGAAATCAACCTATAATAGTCGACACGCCTATCAACGCCTAGACTACTCTGTAAACGATTCTAAGCAGAGGGTTCTATATCCTACGGAAAATCGGGCAGACTTCCTACCCGGTGAGCTACTCAAGTCATCGTGAAAACAAATTATGTAAGTACAATTTGATTATTCTTCTTTAAACCCTTCATCGTGATAATAAACAATTCTATTCGTGATATTCTTCTAAGTATTTAATACTTATTCTTATACTACTATATTTAATACTTATTCTTATACTACTACAAGATGTATTCTCTAATTCAAAAGAGGGTTAGGATTATTTACCCTGGTAAGCCCAATAATATCCTAGATAAAAGTCGCACCGAGCAAGGCTTAGCTCCCAGGTTGCACGTCCAGTAGCTCCAAGAAACCTGAAGTTCTTCACAACTTCTACTAAGGACTATGGATTTGGGCTAGGTATTTTGGGCATTATAACAATACTAGAAGGCAACTTTTCTACCAAGGAGGGGGTAGATTTCGCTAGGCTAGGAGGGCTGCCTCGCAAGCCCACCAAAGGGGTGTTGACGAAAGAGGCTACAAGTGGAGGAGAGGAAGGATTTTCAAGACTTGGAAAGGAATTTGTGGACGAAGAACTCTTCATCTTAAGTGGGGTATTTATAGGTCAAGCCATGGCCAACCAAGGGTCAAGATGATGCCAAGTACAAGACAAGTGTAGGTGAAGATTTAGGCAAGTGTCCATTCTATCTACTACACACAAATATCCTACCAACTCCTTGATTGTGCAAAGGCACAAAAACGTGCCATCCTAGTCCAATTCGCCCAACGGACGATTCAAGTCCATCAATCGGAGGGTGACAAGGTCGCCTCCGCTGGTCCAAAATGTTCGCCTCTGAAAAATCCGCAAAATTAGAAATGGCATAGTCGAATTTACCCTACGAAAGTCGTGGAAACGCTTCGTCGGAAAAACTATTCGCTTTGTGAGTCAGGCCCAAAGAAAACGCCCAAGGCCTAAACTTTAAGGCCAATCTTTTTGCATTTATTCCCACGCATACTCCGGAAATACGGGATATAACATTCTCCCCTCCTTAGAAACCTTCGCCCCGAATGTTCCTTCCCAAGACAGATAACGATAAGGTTCTTCATAACTTAAACAGTTTGCAAATGCCACACATGGCCACAAAACAACACTTAGGCATAAACGGTAATGAAAATTTACAAGTAGGAAAGTGAATTACCTGGAGGTGTGGGGAATAGCAGGATACTTCGCCTCGCGTCCTCCTCACCTTCCCACGCCATCTCCTCCCCGAGCCTGCTCCGCCACAAGACTTCGACTAAGCCACGCCCTTGGTCCGCAGATGCCTAACCTCGACAATCGACTATCGCTAAGGAATCTCCTCATACGATAACCCCACACTGGGACATCGCACCAATCGGTGTACCAGATGGATCCTCGATACATCTCTCAAAGATAGAAACGGAAACACCGATGGATCGCCTCGGGACGGACGGCGAGATTCAACTCGTAGGCAACCTTGCCTACCTCGCGACGATCGATACGGCCTAATGTACCTTGGGCCGAGTTTCTTCTTCCGAATCTCATCACACTTTCATGGGTGACACTTTAGGAAAACCCAATCATGAACCTCGAACTGATGCCGACGACGATGATGCGTGATACGACTGCCGACTCAGTCATCAATAGCCGCTCGGATAAGCTTCACCTTATCCACCGTCACGCACCAAATCGTCCCACTAGCCGCACTCGCCCACATCGAACCAACCTATAGGCGACCGCACTTCCTCCCATACAAGGCCTCATAAGGCGCTATCTCAACATCGGAGTGGTAGCTATTATTGTACGCTAACTCAACAGAGGCAAATGATCCTCCAATTTACTCGGTCGATAACACATGTTCGCAAAGATATCCTCAAGAGTCCGATAGCGCTTACCGCCCGTCGCTCGTGGATGGAATGCAAGATTGTGCTCACCGCCCCTAAACCTCTCTTCGAAAGACCTCCGTAGTTAGCCGAACCGGGCTCTCGCTCGATATGATCGAAATAGGGATCATGCACCGACGATCTCTGATGTAAAAGTCCGCATAATCCTCACCAAAAGTCGCTCCGACGGAAGAAAGTGGGCTGATTTCACACCGTCGACGATAACCCATATAGAATCATGTCTCTCCGAGTGCGAGGTAATCCCGTGATGAAGTCCATGTTGATCACCTCCCACTTCCGTGTCGGATCTCTATCGTCAGAATAAACCACCGTGCCTCGTGCTCTACCTTTACCGCCGACAACACGCACCGAGCTACGAACTCGCAACGCCCTCTTCAAACCATCCCACCAATACACAGATCTAGGCGTCGTGGTACATCTTGGTCGACTCTGACGATAGAGTAACGCCGCGATGTGCTTCCCCAAGAACTCAAGTCCTCAAACATCCGAACACATACCGCTCAAACCTTAGCACCCCATCAAAGCTACTCAGCGACCTTGCCCTCACGAAGAGTCAGACACGATAACGTGTCATAACCGATCCTCAAATCGCTGCCTCTTCACCGACGACGATGGAAGACTCCGGCAACCTCACGAACTCGAACCCCATCGCTATCGAATCAATCAAACGGACACCAAGGCTCGCTAATCGATGCAAATCACGAACCATGTCCCTCCTCTCTAGCCGCACATCCGATAGGCTCCACATCGACCTACTTACTCAAGAGCATTCGCCACAACATCGGCTTTCCTCGTGGTACAGATATCAACATCGTAATCCTTAAGCAACTCTAACCACCGCCTCTCGCCGTAGTTCACTCCTCTGTCAAGATATACCGAGGCTCTTGTGGTCCGTAAAAATATCCACGCGAACCCCATACAAATAGTTCCTCCGCATCTTCAAAGCGTGAATCACACCGCCAACTCCAAATCACGCTGGTAGTTCTCTCGTGTTTCTTCACCGCTGGACGCATATGCTATAACCCCGCCATGCCGCATCAACACATCCCAACCCGATGCCTCGACGCATCACAATACACGATATAACCATCCGACCTCCGGAAGAGTAAGAACGGGCGATCGTCACTTCTTTTCAAAGAATCGAAACCCCGCCACAAGCATCACCATCGGGAAACTGGCCGCTTTCCGAGTCACCCTAGTCAATGGTGCAGTAGATAAGCAAACTTCACGAACCGCCGATAATATCCCCGCAAGGCCCGTAAAATCGCGAACCTCGCGAGTAAGAGGGTTCAGGCCAAGTCCCGATCGCCGATCTTGGTCGATTCACTCAATGCCATCACCATAATATGCCCAAGAAAAGCCACCAAGTCAACCAAAACTCACATTTGGAAAACTTGGCGCATAAATCACTGGTCTCGAGAACTCACAAGATGGCCTCAAATGCCCGCGATGCTCCCGCTCGAGCGAATAAACCAAGATATCATCAATGAACACTATCACAAACGTGTCCAAAATGGTTTGAACACTCGGTTCATCAAATCCATGAATATCACGAGCATCGTCAACCCAAAAGACATGACCGAACTCATAATGCCCGCACGTCCGAATGCAATCTAGGGACATCCACCTCTCTCGACTCGACTGATGATAGCCCGATCGCAGATCAATTCGAGAAACATCTCGCACTCGCAATCGGTCGAACAAATCATCAATCTCGGAAGGGTATTCGTTTAATGGTCACCTTGTTCACCGTCAGAATCAACACACATGCGCAGGCCCCGCCCTTCTTCTTCACGAACAATACCGGCGCTCCTGTGGAGAAACACTAGGTCCGATGGCCCTTCTCCAAAGAAATCCTGCCGATCCTTCAACTCTCTCAACTCGCAGTGCCATTCTCAGATGGCGAATGGAATAGGCCAGTGTCCGCAACACATCTATACAAAACTCGATCTCCTCTCAGAGGGATACCCGAGGTCGTCTGAAACACGTCGGGAACTCTTCACCATCGAACCGACGGAAAATCTGGTACCGCCTTCAAAGATCAAACACCCGAACGAGATGGTAGATATACCCTTCTCGCACCATCTTCCTAGCCTTGAGGTAGGAAATAAACCTACCCTGCGATACCGTGCTCCTCCCACTCAACAACCGGCCTCAGAAATCGAACTCATTACTTTCTCTCTGTAGCCTACATTGGCGTAGCAAGGTTAGCCAATCCATCCCCATGATCACGCCGGTCAATCATCTCCAACTCTATCAAGTCAGGGTCCGACGATCAGAATGGTCACAGACGTTCCATATACCCGCCGAGCTACCATCGAATCACCCATCGCGTAGCTACTCGGAAGCGGTTCATGGACTCGTGCTCTATCCCTATCCTACTAGCAACAAGTGGAGATATATGATGACAGTAGAACCCGATCTATCAAAGCATACACATCAAACCTCAGAACCGATAAGGTACCGTGACGACATCGGCGAGGCCTCCCGATCCCGCTTACCGACAAAGCATAAATGCGGTTTGAGACCGCGAATCGGGACCCGAGCCACGACCTCTCGGCCGCGACTGGCCGACCCATGAGTACCTCGCCCCGGCGAGCAGTAATCAGAGATGATGAAGCGGCAACAAAACTCGGCGTCGAGCCCTACCACCGCCGCCGGCCTGACAAGCCTCGCAGTGACCGCCGGCTACAATCAGAATAAGCTCCCAAAGCAGCATCACACTTCCCGAATCGGATCTACCGACGGCCACACCGGAGGGTGGTCCCGACGCCGCACTCTCGCACTCGACATCCGCCCCGCCCCGGCCCGCCTCGAATACTCGCCGGCCGAGGGCGGTGCAGAGTGCTCGAGCCGCCGTGCACCCAGATTGCCGCCGAGGCCGCCACCACGATAGCCACCGTAAGACCTCCCGCCCCGCCTCTTCGCTGCTCACAACTCGCTCTTCGCGCCTCGCATCCAAGAGCACGAGCTCGCATGCGGTAATGTCCATACCCCGAAGAGAAACACCCGCACATGACTCGCCATATAATCATCTAGCCTGCGACGTAGCGGTGCACCCTATCCTCCATATTCGCAATAACGCTGGGACATATCGAGCCAATGAATCAAACTCGACATTGTACTCCGACAAGGCCCTCTCTCGCCAGCAGAAAAATCTATCACCCGCGCCTCCTCATCCGCGAGGCAAGAAGTGAGCGAGGAAAGCCTCGAGAACTCATCCTGCAGTGGGACGCGTTTCCCGGATAACTCCCACGAATCAAACCAATCGATCGCGTATCACGCAAATTATGTGAATCAAAGATCACGACTCGGTCTCCGACGCCCGATCACTCAAAATCCTTCAGAGTCGACGGATGAACTCCTCGCGATCATCCTCCGCCACCCAGAAAACTCGCGCTACAACTCAGAAGTCTCAGAGCCTCAAACTTCGCCTCGGTGAACCACGGTACGACGGGCCGGATTGAATCGCCGATTCACTGCCCTCACGTTCGCCACGATCCCGCGAATCGCCATCTCTCTCAGAATCTATCTCATCGCTTCCAGCCGTGGACCGAGGCGAGGTACCGTAGTTCGTTGGGATCTGGCGGCGTCAGAGAACTCGCCGCTCGTATAGATCGGGCCCGTTGCTTTACGCGGAGGCATAATCAAGCATGTAAAAGGAATACGTTAGGGTCCAACTTTAACACAACTCTAAAGCACGATCTCAGAGTGAGAAGAATGGAAACCAATCCTAAATATCCTATAGCCTCGACATTATTGGTGCACAACACACCGATAATCAAGACTTACTAGATACGGTCAGACACTTTCCGAGGATTAATCGCTCGATACTACTTTTGTCACGACTGCCCGGTTCGTGGATCGTGCCTTACCCGCACCCAAGTAGTCATACATCGAGAAAATCAGCGAATATAGAACAAGACATGAAATAATTGTAAATGATACGCTTTGAAAAGGGTTTTCGCATATATACATAAACCAAGGTTTGCTACATCCCAATCGCATAAATACGACTACGCACTTAAGGAAATAACAACTATGGCGACAGGCCCCGCCATACTCCGATCGCATAAAACTATCTACAACAGGAGATCATACCAAAAGTAGAGCCTATAAGACGGAGCTCCCGACACCAATGCAAGAGATCCTAAGGATGTGGATCTAGCACTGACGCTTACCATGCATGAACGCACTTCAAGGAGGTCAAGATAACAGTACTAAGTATATGAAATCAGAAAGTACTTAAATGAAAGCATATCATTTTAAAATCAGTTTTGCAAGGATGTATGAAACAACCACGGGGACCGCACATAGTGCCACATCAGAAACAAGAGCACCAATAGGTAAACTGTCACAGGTCTTTTCTAGGTCGCGAATGATCAAGCAGGCCAATTGCCCGTAGTATCACCACGCAAGCCTAATCTCGACTCCGTAGTCCGCATAGGCCACTCATATAGGCCCGCATAGGTATGTAACCCCGCATCGAGGGTAGCTACTCCTCGATCGTCCCGACTGTAGTCCGCACGCCACATAGACCGCATGAGGTATAACCCCGCATCACTAACCCGAACTCCCGTAGTTCGCATAGTCCCCGGACCCGCACGAGGTATTCTCGAATCACGGTCCTGCATCGCTCGAGTCTACCCCGCATCGGAGGCGCTTAACCCCTGCAATATGTCAAGAGGCGAGTGATATTATACTAACATACAATTTATCGTTAAACAACATAAGCACAACAAGAATACTCTCTTATACAAACGCTATAAAGACACTAACACACATAGCATCATATCATGTCTACTTATCAAACCATCTTATTATTCTTTTCACAAATCAATATAAGTCTGTTATAAACACATAGGCAAACTGCTTTTTATCATGCTTGCCGTTATACCTAACTTCTCATAAAGCTAGTATAACTCTTAAGCTTCGCTTTAAAACCAATTTGTTCTCTTCTGCTTAAAAATGATTCAGATTCTTTTGAAATGCTTTCGATCCTTATTATTCAGCTTAAGTCGCAAGACATTACCGAATCGATATTCAAAGCTTAAGTCAAAAGACATTGCCGTAGTTATTATTCGGGCTAACATACGACGCCTACCGCATTACATATATACTTTAAAATATCATGCTTTAGGAAGAATCACATACCTTCTCAAATAAAACCACCGCCAAGTCAATATGTCGCGCAGAGAAATCAACCTATAATAGTCGACACGCCTATCAACGCCTAGACTACTCAGAAACAGCCTAAGCAGAGGGTTCTATATCCTACTGAAAATTGGGCAGCACTTCCTACCCATGAGCTACTCAAGTTCATCGTGAAAACAAATTCTATGTAAGTACAATTTGATTATTCTTCTTTTAAACCCTTCTATCGTGATAACAGCTTCAATTTATTCTGTGATATTCTTCTAAGTATTTAATACTTATTCTTATACTACTATATTTAATACTTATTCTTATACTACTACAGTATGTATTCTCTAATTCAAAAGAGGGTTAGGATTATTTACCTCGGTAAGCCCAATAATATCCTAGATAAAAGTCGCGCCTGAGCAAGGTTTAGCTCCTAGGTCAGACGCTCCCAGAGTCTAAGAAACCTGTAGTTCTTCACAACTTCTACTAAGGACTGGCGGATTTGGGCTAGGTATTTTGGGCATTATAACAATACTAGAAGGCAACTTTTCTACCAAGGAGGGGGTAGATTTCGGCTAGGCTGTGGGGGCTGCCTCGCCAAGCTCACTCAAAGTGGGGGGCTGACGAAAGAGGCTACAAGGAGAGGAAGGATTTTCAAGACTTGGAAAGGAATTTATGCACGAAGAACTCTTCATCTTAAGGGTATTTATAGGTCAAGCCATGGCCAACCAAGGGTCAAGATGATGCCAAGTGCAAGGCAAGTGTAGGTGAAGATTTAGGCAAGTGTCCATTCTATCTACTACACACAAATATCCTACCAACTCCTTGACTTGTGCAAAGGCACAAAAACGTGCCATCCTAGTCCAATTCGCCAACGGACGATTCAAGTCCATCAATTGGAGGTGACAAGTGTCGCCTCCCGCTGGTCCAAAATGTTTCGCCTCTCGGAAAAATCCGCAAAAATTAGAAATGGCATAGCCGAATTTACCCTACGCGTGGAAACGCTTCGCCTGAAAACTATTCGCTTTGCGAGTCAGTGCCCAAAAAGAAAACGCCCAAGGCCTAAACTTTAAGGCCAATCTAGACGTATTCCTCACGCATATACTGAAATACGGGGTATAACAGAATAATTCTCAATTAAACAAGCCAAAGTACTTATCAAGGCACACATAGAATAATTCTCAATTAAACAAGCCAAAGTACTACGTGACGACATTCTTTTCAAAAGACTCTTTTATGTAAAACCCCAAGATACTAACACCGTAGTATCAAGGCATGTCTATTTTTTCAAAGTAAGTTACTACACTTTTAGAAAACTCATTTCAAAGCTTGAAATCAAGTAACTTCAAATTTTCACAATCTAGGCAACTTATGCCCATTAATCAAAATAGACAACTTTCTTAACCTTCCATAAAGCCGTTATAACCAACTTCCCATAAAGCCGTTATAACCCTTTATGGTTTTAAACATATCCATTCCTTTTATAACCAAGAGACTTATACTATAAGTCCCAAAGGAGTTAGAGAGAAGTTTCTCTCACTAAGAAAACGCTCTCAACGTTTCCCCGTCGTTGTTCCTTCTGTTTGCTTCTTCTTCCCCTAAGTTTTTCGTTTGTTTCACAATGGTTTAATTGTTATTGTTCACAATATGAAGAAGTCTAAACGTTACACACGTTCTAGCAATGATTCAGGAGGTTCAGCGCTTCGACAAAGCTAGAACAAGGAAGAAAAAGAATGGAGTACCCAACAATTGCCGAGAAAATCTTATTCCGCAATCTTGACCCTTCAGATTGGTTCATGTCACGCCGCATCGCTTTTCCATTAGAAAATGTAGTAGACGATTCTATGCTACAAAGGATACATGATTGGGGCAAAATATAGAAATTGAAAGCTTGATATAAGTGAATTCCGCGCGAACTTCCGGCAGCAGGTCTTTACCGATAGCCATTGACACCCCTAATGCTACTATGATGGTCGATTATTCCACGGGCCAACTAGTTGATAACGGGATCATTTCGGAAGAGCAGGACAATCACTCAAACATTAGTACCCCAACACTACCTGGTAATTTGCTCAAAGTTAGCGGAAAAGGGTTAAAATTGGGGCCACCATTGCAATTGATTAAACAAGGCACGATGGCATACCGCCAAAGCCGTTTGGGCGCGGTCGAAGCTCATGACGGTCGGGCAGTGTCCGTGGTCCAAGAGTAATCACGCCTTATATGAATCTAAGTCATTGATAGCATCAAGGTACTCATATCCCCAAGAAGTTTGACGCGTGCCAAGAGAACAAACTTTAACGCCCGAAACGATGTGACTTCTCCTATTCCGGCCTGGGTAATGGGTCAAGGATAAGGCGTCGCAGATAACAATGAAACTAGGTATATGCACATTATTCAAGGTTCAAGGTCGATGTGGGACACGGCGATTTCTATCCCCGCGATCCTAACGTTATTATCGAGGCGCCGAGGCGCCACACATTAATGCCGCGTACCAACGATTCACTTGCAAGCACGGTATTTATGATGGTCAAATTTCCAAGACGGTCGTGGATAACTACGGGTCATTGACTATTCCCGTTATACAAGCGAGCTAAGTCGCTTCCGAGGAACAAAGCAAATTCTATTTCCACGAGCCTAGAACTCGATCAATAATAACGCGGAGCCGGCGGGTCAGACTTGAATGACGCGGATCCAAAGAGCCCTCTCGTATTAAGACAACAACCCTGCATTTCTTTATGTCACTAATGAAGCCTTCCCTACTTTAGCTAGTTTGCTTAGTGGAGTCAATCTCAAGAACCACAATAAACCTTTCGCCTTTAATTCTTCCGGGTACGCAGTAATGTCTTGAACATACCCTCTCTCCTCTAATACCCCTTCACTACTCTCTGAAATACACAACACCTCACCCCTTCTATCTTCCCTTCCTTCTATTCCTCCTAAAACCCAACACAAATTCCTTACCCTCCCAAATGGCACGCGAATCCTCTCACCTATCGCGGGCCCAAGTTCTATTCCTTCTACCCATCCCCCTCTGCCTATACCTCCAGAAATACCTCCCAATGATTTACACACTAATGCACCTTCTAAACAACATCAAATTCCTACCGCGGCTACATCCCATAGCAATCTTCCCCCAAATCATGGCAAAGGTACCATCCTCCCAAGACTTACGCTGAGTTCATGGAACTAGATCGAGGCAAAAGGTATGAAGTTACAATTTATTGAGCAACAAGGAGCGAAGTAGATATAGAACCGAGGATGAAGTTCCATTCATAGAAACACGGGGCTATTGCCTAATAGGTTGCTTCACTGTCCTTTCCCGAAGAGAAGCATCAATACCATCAGGAAAGGACGGGAGTTAAATGTCGATTATACCATATGGCAAAGCCGACGGTGTTCAAATTCACGACGAGGAAGAGCGCACTAATGTACTTCACGGAGGCCCTTATATGGTCTACGGAAAACTATGATGCTCAAGGCTATCAATAAAGGAGTTCTAATAACTGATGATTTATTCTCGACATTCCTATTCGGGTCACTTTTCCTGACATTCCCTTTCTATTCGAGGTAACTGCCTTAGTAAGATTGCTTCACGTGTAGGAAGGCCTCTTTACACGGACCAATATACTAAGGAAAGGTCAAAAATGAACTATGCAAGAGTTCTAGTGGAAGTGGATATCAGTAAGGAGCCAATAATGGATTTTGTCGTCAAACTCCCGATAATGTATGTATACTCAAAGCGGTAACCATGAGAATTACCCGACTTTTGCTATCATTGCGGCTTTGACACAACCACTTGAAGCAGGTCGAGGGATGATGTCAACAATGAAGAAGCTCCAAAAACACGCAATACTGAGGTACCCCCTAACAATAAGGAACATTCTACTTGTTTGGAGGTCAACAGAGGTACGGGTGGAACCAACCCTTCTCCCCCTCATCCACCAACTTCTCAACATCCCGCAGATGCTGATAACTTGATGGACATCAAGAAAGTGAGCACACAATACCTCCTGCACGGAAGTTCGGGAGAAGCATCGCATGCCGCGCCCTCCGGCTGGGTCATTCCGCCCATCAAGTCTCGCGGAAACTCAAGCAAGTTCCTCACTGACTATTTCTCACCCTGGCAGTTCGCAACATGTTAGGATGAGTTCTGAGTCAAAATATTCTGATTCTGAGGTTCATATGCTCCCGCAACCTTCTTTGGATAGAGAAACATACAAGTGTGCTACGGAAAAGGCTCAACTAGTGTCTAGTAACGTTAACTTTGAACGCGGGGAACATAGCTTGGCTGAACCACAAGTTATGGCTCCCAAAGAACAAAGAAGATGGATGGAAAGAAGTTTCACAAAGTATGTACAAAGGTGGAAAGGCAAAGGCAAAGCGAGGTGCTAACAAAACCTCCTTTGTTTCCTAATAAAAATACTTTGTTGAACGTCCGTGGTCTTTGCGGACAAAGGGATAGGGCAGCCATGCAAGCTCTAGTATGTACGGCAAACGAGGTCATTGCAAGAATCAAAACAATATCTTATAGAGTTCTCTATGATTTTATCCCCTCTTGTAATGACACATTTGAGTGACAACCCCTCTCCTTCCCCATTTCTTGTTTACATTACGTTGAGGCTTGAGATCCCTCAATGACTGATTGTAGCCTTTTTTATTTTCGTTATTAGTAATAATATTTGCATTTACCTGGAAAAAAAAAGAGACTTATACTATTAAAACCAAGTATCACATACTTACAAATCAAGTTCTCAACTTTCAAAATACTACAAGTCTCTTAATATTTAGAAAACAAGTTTCTTCTACTTTTAAACCTCAAGTAACTCACACCTCTAAAACAAGTTACTTCTCTTAAATCATGTCACTTCTCCTCTTTTAAAACAAGTAAGTAAATCACTCATTTGACTCCCCTAAAGTCATTATAATGACCTTTAGGTTTTGGAATTAAGGCACTAGCCAAAAGATTTGGAAACCACTTCCTTTTCAAGACTCTATGTACTTTAGGTAAAATACTTTCACTTTTAAAAATCCAAACTTCACTAAGGAAATGGATTATACAACTTACACTTTAAACATCAAGGTACAATCATGAAGTACATAGAACAAATTCTATTTTAGGCAATCCAAATATAACCAAGGAATGGATCATTTGCGAGTAGACATACTTTCTTTATCTTAAGGAATCATGCTGTACATTTAGATAGTTCACATACCTTTCGCTAAATCCACAAGCTGCCTAATACGCCGCACGAAGTGTCAACCTATAATGGTCACAACATGACTATCAACTTCTAGTCTCTAACGTAGAATAATACTAAGTATATGGTTTCTAATTCTACGGAAAATCGGGCAGCACTTCCTTTGTTTCTATTCACTTGCCACCTTTTTCAAGGCCGAATACAATAACCAAACATGCCACATTTAAGGCTCAAAACAACAACCAACCAAAGGGGATTACACGCCTTACAATACGTGTACAATTCCGCGCCACAATTCATACCAAGTAGTTTAATATTCAAGCCATTCTCGGCCAACAACATAACCAACAATTCAAAGTCTTTTCCAATCCTTTTCCAATTCCAAGTTCTAAGGTGTAACATGTTATATAGTCATAAACAACTTCAACAACTACAATTTCCTTCTTTCTACAACATGCGACGACTTAAACTAACAATCGACTTGAATTGTAATCTTAAGGCTAACATACTAGTTTTTCGGATTAGGGTTCCAATAGCCAAAACACTTATCAAACCTCATAATATATAACTCATGCTTGCTAATATCCATAGCTACAATGATAAGTAAACCTTAATTGCTAAAACGACAAGATTTATACCTTTATAAGCCCTTAAAAATTCCAAGATTTAAAGTCGCTCCTTAGCAAATTCTTAGCTCATTTCCTTATGTTCCAATCCGCCCAAGCACTCCTGAGCCTATGAAGAATCCATCTTCAAGTTCCAACTTCAAAGTCAAGAACTCCTTAAGTTTCCGCATGACTAACGTGAAAATGCCGCCCAAATCTTTCTATCGAGATATCCTTACAATACCCTTAGGTACATTGGATTAAAGTCTTGTGAATAATGGATCAAAATTACAATTTTTTTTTGTGGAAACGAGCAAACCCGAGAGCAAGATAAGCTAAGCTCAAAGTTTCCTAAATTTTTATAAGTGTCAAGACATTGTCTTGCACTAGGTAGTATATTAAACACATCGAGGGCTAAGACTTAAACAAACGGGTGGCTAAGACGAGTTTCACTAGATCAAGACAAGGAAAGTTGACTGGTCAATAATATCAAGCTTTGAAGACTTATCTTCTACCATGGTCAATGACCATTTTACCCTTACATATTTCGACCAAGACAATGTGGGGAGGTGCCACGGTCGCCTCTCATTCGTCCATAAAATTCAGAACCCTCGGCCCCACAAAACGTAAATTTCTGTGGGCCCCACGTGACCAAATTCATAAAAATAAATTTCCATAATGTTAAGAGTTCCATACTCTTCAAATAATGCATTTTGAGAATTCCATTCTCAACAACGAACATTTTTCCTTTCCGACGCTCTAAGATTTTTCTCGTAAAAACAATTCTTCCTTTCGCATTACTAATTTCCAAGTCTTGATTTCTTACGCACATTATCTTATACATGTCCCGACTTACTGGTGTAATAATAACAATCGTGACGGACAGGGCCCCGCCATACCCTCAATGTACAACAACCGACCATACTGTGGATAAGCCTCCGAGTAATGAGCTTTCTCAACACCGAATCTGATCCTAAAAGTGAGGATCACCAGATACTCTAATCGCGCACGAACGCAGCTCAAGGAGGTCAAGACAACATGTACCAAATATGTGGAACCGAAAGTATCAGAATGAAATCATAAGTCTATAATAAAACCGAGACAGTATGATAACTCAATTAATAAGATAATCGCGGCCTTACTAACAATGCAGAGTAATCAAGAGTATACTTACAACATAAAAATAGAAGCTCACGATCAAAGCAGACCACCCGCCCGCAAAGATCATTAAGCAATCCTACTCTCGGGACTATTTCACCCGCATAGTCGCGTGGACCCGCATGAGGTATTCTCGACGGGACTATTTCACCCACATAGTCGTGGTAGACCAAGATGCAGGTATTCCACGCATAGGTCAGATCCGCCGCACGGGACTATTTCACTCGCGATAAGCCGTTACGACTCGCACGAGGTATTCCTCGCATCGCGGGTAGCAAATCCACTAATATGCAATGCTACAAACCCGGAATGACCGAATGAATAACATACTACTAGCACAAACCGCTTATCACACATAACATAAGATCGCCGCTTATCATACATAACATAAGCACTACCGCTTATCATACCATATATAAGCAAGTTAAGAAATCCCTAACTTCTTATTATTCTTGTTCATATACACTCTCATTTTAGTTTACTTAAGGCACTTACATGTCTTTTATAAAAATCCGAATTTAACCCAAGTACTACATACTTCCACTCTTTTAAAAATGACTCTTTTTCGTATAAAACTTCCAAGATACTAATAACTGTAGTATCAAGTCACAATTTCTTTTCAAAATAAGTCACAATACTTTTAGAAATAAAATTAGGCTTCTAAATCAAGTGACTTCTTCTCTCATAAAAACCTTAGGCAATAGATGCCTTTAAATCAATTTGCCTTTCGTTATTTCAAGTCATTTAACATACTTAAATTACTTAGAGTAAACCACTATTTTTAACTTTCCATAAAGCTATTATAACCAACTTCCCATAAAGTTGTTATACTAACTTTATACTTTAGAAACTTACATACTTCTTTATAGCCAAGAGACTTAAACTTTCCAACAAAGCAAGTATCAAAAATGCTTTCAACATACTTAAAGTCTCTTAACTTTTGAAAACCAAGATATCCTTAATATTTAAACAAGTGAGTTAATTTCCTAACTCAACCAATTTGGACATTCTTAAAATAAGCCAAGGATATCAAATGGACTATATTCGTCAAAAACTCGCTCGCTCACCGCATTTCATACATTTACAACTATTCATGCTCAAGAGATAAGAAAGTTCCACATACCTCTTCTGGCTTAATCCACTTGCTAAGTCCAATACGCCGCATTTAGTTTGTCAACCAATTATGTCCATAGTACGTCTATTAACTTCTTTTTTCTAACGTAGAATATTCCAAGTTCAAGTCTACTAAATTCTACGGAAAATCGGACATCACTTTCTTTGTTTCTACATACTTTGCCACCTTTTTCAAGGCCGAATTCAATAACCAAACACGCCACATTTAAGGCTCAACAAAGTAGTTAACAATAGGGGATTACACGCTTAATCAAGACGTGTAAAATTCCGCCCCACAATTGACATTAAACTAGTCCAAAAATACAATGTACATTCGGCAATTAGGGACAACAATACCAATTATTTTCCCATTTCCTATTCAATCCAAGTTGTTTAGTATAACATGTTATCAAGCCGCAATTGAGTATAACTACTACAATATTCAAGTAGGTAATATGCGACGATTCTAATTAACGACCAAAATGTAATTCAATTTCAAATGCCTCAACATGTCATTTTCGGATTTGAGCTTCTAAACTTCCATAACACTTATCAATATTCATAACACATATCACATGATCACTTATAACTTATCATAACATGAAATCTTCAATTACAAAAGTAAGATGAAGGTTATACCTCATTTAGCCCAAATATGATCCAAGATCACAAGTTGATCCTTAGCAACTTTAGCTCCTCTTTTCGACATTCCAATCCACTCCAAGCAACCCTGAAGCTTATGAAGAACTTATCTTCAAGTTCCAACTTCAAAGTCAAGAACTCCTTAAATTTCCGCCTTTCGACTAATACGAAAACGCACTTTTCCGGAATCTTTCTATAGAGATGCCCTTACAATACACTTAGGAACCTTGGTTTAAAGTATGAGGATTATTGGACAAAAATTGAAAATCTTCTCTTGAAATCTAGCATTGCCGAGAGCACACTTCATGTGTCTTCAAATTTTCTTGAAAATTTTCTAAGTGTATGTTTGTCTTGCAACTAGTAGACATATATAACACTAGGAAGGGTATAGATTAGCACACATGTGGGGCTTAGATGAGTTTCACATGTATCAAGCCCAAGTGGCACTTTGACAAGTCAACAATGTCAAGCTCCTTGTCTTTGCAAGACTTGGTCATTTAAATTATGGTCAAATGAACATTTTATCCATGCCATTTTCGTCCAAGACCACTAAGGGGGGGTGACACATGTCGCCTCCCATTCGCCGCAATATTTCGCTTTCTCCGACAATTTCATAATTCATAAATTTTACTCGCCTCAAATCTTAATATTTTGGGTTCTACTGCTTTATAAACATATCCAAATTCCGGTGTAACATTTTTCCCCCCTTAGAAACATTCGTCCCCGAATGTTCTTTCGGGAGTCAAACTTAAAGATAGCGACATAGTCTCCTTACAACCCCTACATACCAATAATGCCACACGTGGCCACATAACAATGCTCATACTAAAATATCAACCTGAACCGCCATGTGTCCACGCTTGTTATCCGCATAAAGCTTCACGACTCGAGTTTACTTCATAATCTTTCCCGATAAGCTTCGCCTTATCCGCAGCCCGCTGAATCAAGTCTGGACCAAATAACTGAATCTCTCCTACGTCGAACCAACCAACCAGCGATCTACACTTTCATACATACAAGGCCTCATACAGGGCCATCTGAATACTGGAAGGGTATCTTTTATCGTACGTAACTCAATCAAGAGGCAGTTAACCCTCCCAACTATCTCTGAACTAAAGAACACAAGCCCGCCACCTATCCTCAAGTACCTGGATAGTATGCTCTGTCTGTCCGTCGGTCTGAGGGTGTAATGCAACACTGAGACTCACCTGTGTCCCTAATCCTTTCTGAAAAACCTCCAGAAGTTTTCCGTAACCAAGCTCATCTGTCTGTCATCATAACGTAGGAACCCCGTGCAGTCTCACAATCCCCCTATACAAGCTAGCATAAACCTCACGAGTAAGTGGTCCCAACTGAAAGAACACTACCGTTTCACAAATTATTTACTATGACCCTGTGGAGTCGCACTTCCTCTGAGTACGATGCCACCCTGTAACAAGATCCACATTAATCACCTCCCATATCTAAGTCGGGATCTAAATCTCCTGTAATAGCCCACCGCCTCCGTGTTCAACCTCGACCGCTACTAATTCGGACACTAAGCAGTAAGCTCCGCTATGTCCCTTTTCCGGTCATCTTACCTATACCTACATCTGAGGTCACGCCATAACTTAGTCGACCCCGAACAATTAGCGCAATAAGCATTGCGTGCCTCCCCTAAAACCTGCTGACTAGCCCTGCAACACCGGGTACACACAATCTATCCTCATATCACAAAGACTCATCCTGCTACTCAAACAGCTCTTCTTCTCGAGAGCCAGATCTCGATACCAGATCATAATCGATCCTCATATCACGCTTTTACCTCCTCAATGATGGAAGACTCGGCAACCTCTCGGATCTAAACTTCATTAACCTTGGAAACAAATAATTGAACCCCCCCGGCTCGTTAGCTAATGAATCTCATGGACCACGTCCTGTCTACCTGGCTGCCCATCTGACAGACTACCCATAGATCCTCGACTAAGAGTATCTCAGAATCGCCTTGGTTTTCCTGATGGTATAGATATCGATATCACAATCCTTGAATAACTTCTAACCACCGCTGCCGCAAATTATACTACCTCTCAAGGTATACCAAGGCTTTTATGGTCCGCACATATATCCACGAAGTCTATATATACGCCATGCCTCCAAATCTTCAAGGCATGATTTAATCGCCACTCTAATTCGCGAGTGACGTAATTTCTTTCCCGCTTCCCTAATCGCCGGAAAACATAGGCTCTATCTCTTATCGGGTCATACAAGACACAACCTAGCCCAACACCCAACATGTTATCATAATAACCTAACCCTCTAGTCTTTCAGGAGGAGTTAGAACTGTAGTCGAATCAACTTATCTTCCAATAACTGGAACCTTTCTCATTCTTACGAAATATTCGGGTGTCATTAATCTCACCATGGTTCCTGCTTTCCTTTTCTCTGCAACCAAACTTGGTCATAACCTTACCTTAGGCTTAATATTAGCAAAAGTATTTCTATCATGATTCATAATCGCATAGCTTCATACATGTACTAATTCGCATTTATATATTTATGATACTTCCACACCAATTCGCCGTTCTTAATTACCCCAACACCACACTTTTCCCACGCTTATCCATAATCAGAACTCCATGGTATGATACCAAAACCTTACCAGTCTTATATCCTTTGTCTAACAACATGGGTACACGCAACCCCATAATACGTAAAACTGTCCTTTTACGTGGGGGAGAGAACTTATCTCCCTCTTATAAACTTTCCTCGGAGTCACAACCCTACTCACAGGGTCCTCTTGCAGTCCAGTAAATATCTAATCATCACGCACCGCCTTAAAGTCATGTAGATTTTCAAAACCTACCAAAGATGCCTCACTTTCACGCAAAGACTGTGATTTATTTTATTCACGCCTTGCACACTTTCCCCGAAATTATCCAAGGTCGTGGCCCCGACCGCCACACCAAACCAACTCCAAGTACCTCCAAGCGCACTTAACATAAATTCCTTCAAATTCAATTATTACTTACTTTGCCAATTTACCTCAAATGAACAAGTAACACGTACTTATTAAAATCAACAATGTCAAAGAAGGAAGGATAATTCATCGTTACCACCACTTCTCTTCCTTTCCACTGATAACCGCCACGAATCGTACCGAATCAATCTCTTCTTCAGAGTCCACGCTGGCATAACAATAAAGCCAACTAGTTCGCACTCATAATGACCTCAACGTCATGGCACAATACCGCTAGGTCCGCTATGGTCCAACGATCAGACGTTACGGTAATTATTATCTACCCGCCACTACCACCCAACACTCACGCGTGTAGTCACCATGAAAGGTCCTCACGGATTCAGCTCATTTCTTTACACTTGGTTGCTTCTTCTTATCGTCGCATTTTTCCGCATTTTCCAAACTTATTCTCGCACGACATAGCCTTCATACGCATTCGGGCCGCCAATCTTTGGAGTTACTATTCTAAACAACATAAGGCCATTTCCGCTCACACTGGTTCGGTGGAACACGCCCACTAACCCAGAAATGATTAACTAGACTTGGCCTTGCACCTCGTGACTTCACACGAGTGGGACTACTACCAACCGATCCCATTCAATTTCAAGCTGGGCTACCCTTAATAGGTCCTCAACCACGACTTGGCCGCATTTAACTTCTTTTACTACCCGAGAAGGCCTTATATATCTAAGGTCTCGTGGTTATCAACATTCCTAGGCTCACAATTTCCATGCTCCAAGCCTAACTTATCCCTCTCAAACGGTACAAAAATTTCTTAAAAACTATAATCGTGTTGTCTTGTCCACAACAACCATACTTACTCCATACGGATCTCACCCGCATTCATTCTCAAATCCTACTACGAGCTCAATCTATTAACGTAGTCTTCCATTAACTCCTTAATAATAACTTCTAAGGTCCATTTCCTTCTCGCATACTTCATCATTTCCTAATTATCTCAATTTAGTACGTAAAACTCGATGAGAATTCATTAAATCGTTTCATACCTTCCCAAAGATTTATTTAGTCCTTACCAAATCTCGTTATCTAAAACCATTCTAGGCAACACGCGTCCGATTTCATACATAAATACGTATAGTTGTATGTTACAATACCAACTATACTACAAACATTACCTACCGATACGTAATCCACATCATCTTTCCCGGTCATCACGCTTTACTCAGCGCAAACAACATAACTCGTTAGGGAGACGACTTAACCACACAAAATTTATCGCACGATCTTAGAGTGAGAAGAATGGAAACCAATCTTAAATGTCTGCACTCTCCCGACATAGATGTGGTGCACAACACACCGATAATCAATACTCTACTGCATACCTGGCTCAGACACTTTCCGAGGACTAATCGCTCGATACCACTTTTGTCACGACTCCGACCTGCCCGCATCGTGCCCTACCTAGGCACTCCTTTCAGATACATCAAAATAGCAATGAACATACACAACTTATAAAATGCTTAAACATAAACAACAACAACAAAGCCGATAAGGCCACCTTCCGTAAAATATACATAATAAAACAAGACATTTTTTCTTACAACCCAATCCACAAACGTGACTACGCACTTAAGAATAACAATTGTGATGACAGGGTCCGCCATACCTCGAATGTACAACAACCGACCATACCAGTGATAAGCCTCCCCGAGTAACGGAGCTTCAATACCAACTGATCCTAAAAGCGAGGATCAACCACCAGATACTCTACCGCGCATGAACGCAATTCCGAAAGAGGTTTGTACAACATGTACCAAATACGTGGAATCGAAAGCATCAGAATGAAATCATAAGTCTATAATAAAATCGAGATGTATGATAACTCAATTAATAAAGACATTGTGCCTTACTAACAATGAGAGTAATCAAGAGTATACTTACAACATAAAAATATAAGCTCACGATAAAAGTAGACTACCCGCCCGCAGATCATTAAGCAATCCTACCTCGAGACTATTTCACCCGCGATAGTCGCGTGGATCCGCATGAGGTATTCCTCGCACGGGACTATTTCACCCGTGACAGTCGTGTAGATTCGCATTTAGGTATTCCTCGCATAGGTTGTATCCGCCCGCATGAGACTATTTCACCCGCATAAGCCCTTACGGACTCGCATGAGGTATTTCTCGCATCGTGGGTAGAAAATCCACGGAATATGCAAATGCCACAAACCCGGGGAATGACTCCGTAATGAATAACATACTACTAGCACAAACCGGCTATCACACATAACATAAGCACTACCGGCTTATCATACATAACATAAGCACTATCGGCTTATCATACCATATATAAGCAAGTTAAGAAATCCCCCAACTTCTTATTATTCTTGTTCATATACACTCTCATTTTAGTTTACTTAAGGCACTAACATGTCTTTTATAAAAATCCGGGAATTTAACCCAAGTACAACATACTTCCACTCTTTTAAAAATGACTCTTTTTCATATAAAACTTCCAAGATACTAATAACCGTAGTATCAAGTCACAATTTCTTTTCAAAACAAGTCACAATACTTTTAAAAATAAAATTAGGCTTCTAAATCAAGTGACTTCTTCTCTCATAAAAACCTTAGGCAATAAATGCCTTTAAATCAATTTGTCTTTCGTTATTTCAAGTCATTTAACATACTTAAATTACTTAGAGTAAACCACTCTTTTTAACTTTCCATAAAGCTATTATAACCAACTTCCCATAAAGCTGTTATACTAACTTTATACTTTAGAAACTTACATACTTCTTTATAACCAAGAGACTTAAACTTTCCAACAAAGCAAGTATCAAAAATGCTTTCAACATACTTAAAGTCTCTTAACTTTTGAAAACCAAGATATCCTTAATATTTAAACAAGTGAGTTAATTTCCAAACTCAACCAATTTGGACATTCTTAAAATAAGCCAAGGATATCAAATGGACTAGATTCGTCAAAAACTCATACGCTCACCGTACTATACATTTACAACTATTCATGCTCAAGAGATAAGAAAGTTCCACATACCTCTTCGGTTTAATCCACTTGCTAAGTCCAATACGCCGTACGTAGTATGTCAACCTATAATGACCATAGTATGTCTATTAACTTCTTACTTCAAACGAGAATATTCCAAGTGCAAAGTCACTAAATTCTACTGAAAAATCTGACAAAGACTTCCTTTGTTTCTACATACTTTGCCATCTTTTCAAGGCCGAATTCAATAACCAAACACGCCACATTTAAGGCTCAACAAAGTAGTTAACAATAGGATTACACGCTTAATCAAGACGGTAAAATTCTGCCCCACAATTGACATTAAACTAGTCCAAAATACAATGTCCATTCGCAATTAGTGACAACAATACCAATTCTTTTCCCATTTCCTATTCAATCCAAGTTGTTTAGTATAACATGTTATCAAGCCGCAATCGAGTATAACTACTACAATCTTCAAGTAGGTAATATGCGACGATTCTAATTAACTATCAAAATGTAATTCAATTTCAAACGCCTCAACATGTCATTTTCATTTGAGCTTCTAAACTTCCATAACACTTATCAATCTTCATAACACATATCACATGATCACTTATAACTTATCATAACATGAAATCTTCAATTACAAAAGTAAGACGAAGGTTATACCTCATTTAGCCCAAATATGATCCAATATCACAAGTCGATCCTTAGCAACTTTAGCTCCTCTTTCGACGCTAAAATCCACTCCAAGAAACCCTTAGAAGCTTATGAAGAACTTATCTTCAAGTTCCAACTTCAAAGTCAAGAACTCCTTAACTTTCCATCATGACTAATACGAAAAACGCCATTTTTCCTAATCTTTCTATAGAGATACCCTTACAATACACTTAGGAACCTTGGTTTAAAGTATGGGTATTATTGACTAAAATTGAAAAATCTTCTCGAAACCTAGCATTGTCGAGAGCACACTTTGTGTGTCTTCAAATTTTCTTGAAAATTTTCTAAGTGTATAAGCTTGTCTTGCAACTAGTAGACATATATAACACTAGGAAGCGGTCTAGATTAGCACACACGCTGGGCTTAGATGAGTTTCATACGGATCAAGCCCAAATGGCACTTTGACAAGTCAACAATGTCAAGCTCAGGTCACGACTGCTCCGGCCCGTGATCGTGCCTTACGGGCACCCAAGTAGTCATATATCGTAGTAATCACGGAAATATAAAGCAAGACATGAAACAGCTTTATAAAATAAGACACGCTTTATGTGAGAAAACATCGCTTTTGGATATATATATAAACATGGTTTAGCGCTACATCCGACACTATACAACATGACTACTGCACTTAAGGAAATATACAACTATGGCGGGACAGGGCCCCGCCATACCTCGATCTGATAAAACTATCTACAACAGGGAGATCATACCTAAAAGTAGAGCCTCCTAAAAGATGGAGCTCCCGACACCAACGTAGAGATCCTAAGAATGTGGATCTAGCACTGCCGCTCTTACTGCGCATTTAACGCACTGAAAGAGGTCGCATAATAGGTACTAAGTATATGAAATCAGAAATACTTAAATGAAACATATCATTTTAAAAACAGCTTTGCAAGTATGTATAAAACAACCAAGGAAACCGCATATGCCACATCACAAACAAGAGCAATAGGTAAATCAGAATGTGTCTTTTCTAGGTCGCGAATGATCGGGCAGGCCAATTGCCCGTAGTATCACCACGCAAGCCTAATCTCGACTCCAGAGTCCTCATAGGCCAATCGATAGGCCCGCATAGTATATAACCCCGCATCGAGGGTAGCTACTCTCTAAGATCGCCCCGACTCGCCGTCCGCACGGCCACATGCATCGCATGAGGTATAACCCCGCACACTAACTCGAACTCCCGAGCTCCGCGATAGGTCCCTTGGACCCGCATGAGGTATTCTCAATCACGGTCCTGCATCACCGAGTCTACCTCGTGACGGAGGCAACTTAACCCTGCAATATGTCAAGAGGCGAGTGATGTTACACTAACCTAACAGTTTATCGTTAAACAACATAAGCACAACAAGAATACTCTTTTACACAAACGTTATAAGACACTAACACACATAGCATCATATCATGTCTACTTATCAAACCATCTTATTATTCTTTTCACAATCAATATAAGTCTGTTATAAACACATAGGCAAATCGCTTCTTTTATCAATCTTAAGTGGTTATACTTAACTTCCCATAAAGCTAGTATAACTCTTAAGCTTCGCTTAAAAACCAATTAGTTCTCTTCGTTAAAAATGATTCAAAGATTCTTATGAAATGCTTTGATCTTTATTATTCGTGCTTAAGCCGAGGCATCACGTAAGTGTTATTCGCTTAAGCGTGAGGCATTGCCGTAAGTATTATTCAGCTTAAGTCAAAGACATTGCCGTAGTTATTATTCAGCTTAACACACGACGCCTACCATACTATATATATTGTAAAATATCATGCTTTAGGAAGAATCACATACCTTCTCAAATAAAACCACCGCCAAGTCAATATGTCGCGCAGAGAGTCACCATAATAGTCACGACATCTATCAAAGACTACTCAAGGTCATTCTAAAGAGGGTTCACAATTCTATGGAAAGTTGCGCATTTCCTACCCATGAGCTATATAAGTTCATCGTGAAAACAAATTCTATGTAAGTCTGCTTTGATTATTCTTCTTTAAACCCTTCTAACGTGGTAATACCAATTCTATTCGTGATATTCTTCTAAGTATTTAATACTTATTCTAATACTACAACAGTAAGTATTCTCTAATTCAAAAGAGGGTTAGGATTAGTTATCTCAAGAAGCCCAATAATATCCTAGATAAAGTCGCGCCTGAGCAAGGTTTAGCTCCTAAGTTGTACGCTCCGGTAGCTCCAAGAACCTTAGAAGTTCTTCACAACTTCTACTAAGTACTAAGGGATTTGGGCTAGGGTATTTTGGGCATTATAACAATACTAGAAGACAACTTTTCTACCAAGGGAGGGGTAGATTTTTGGCCAGGCTAGGGGGCCTCGGCCAAACTACTAGGCTAGAGGGTATTCGGCCAAGGGCCTTCACGTGAGTGGGAGGTGTTGGACGAAAAGGCTACAAAGGGAGAGGAGAGGATTTTCAAGACTTGGAAAGATTTGTGGATGAAGAACTCTTCATCTCTAAGGGGTATTTATAGGTCAAGAAGTGGCCAACCAATGGCCAAGATTAAGACAAGTGCAAGGCAAGTGTAGGGTGAGGATTAACTATACACAAATATCCTACCAACTCTCGACTTGTGCACAAGGCACAAAAACGTGCTCACTATTGTCCAAATCGTCCAAACGGACGCATTTCAAGTCCATCAATCGAGGGTGACAAGTGTCGCCTCCCGTTGGTCCAAAATGTTTCGCCTCTAAAAATCCGCAAAATTAGAAATGGCATAGCCGGAATTTACCCTACGAAAGTCGTGGAAACGCTTTGCCTGAAAACTATTCGCTTTTGTGAGTCAGGCCCAAAAAAACGCTTTGCCTAAACTTTAAGGCTAGACTTTCAGACGTATTCCCTTACGCACATACTCCGGAAATACGGGTATAACATTCTCCTCCTTAGAAACATTCGTCCAATGTTCCTTCCCAAGATGCTTAACGATAAGATTCTTCATAACTAAAACAAGCTGCAAATGCCACACACGCCACGTAACAACACTTAGGCGTAAACGATAACGAAAATTTACAAGTAGGAAAGTGAATTACCCGGAGGTGGGAATAGGTGAGATACTTCGCCTCATGTCCTCCCCGGCTTCCCACGCCATCTCTCCTCGAGCTCGCTCCGCCACAAGACTTTGACGGCCACGCCCTTGGTCCGCAGACGCCTAACTCGACGATCGACTATCGCTATGGGAATCTCCTCACACGATAACCCTCGGTCACCGGACATCGTCAATCGGGTGTACCCTAGATGGATCCCCGATACATCTCCTCAAAGATAGATACGTGAAAATCGGATGCACCGCCTCCGACGGACGGCAGATTCAACTCATAGGCAACCTTGCCTACCGCGCGACAATCAAACGCCCAATGTACCTAGGGCCGAGTTTCTTCTTCCCAAATCTCATCACACCCTTCATGGGTGACAATTTTAGGAAAACCCAATCATGAACCTCGAACTCAAGATGCCGACGACGATGATCTCGTGATACGACTGCCGACTGAGTCATTAATAGCCGCTTTGATAAGCTTCACCTTATCCATCGTCGTATCAACCGTCCCACTAGCCGCACTCGCCCACATCGAACCAACCTATAGGCGACCGCACTTCCTCCCATACAAGGCCTCATAAGGCGCTATCTCGAATACCGGAGTGGTAGCTATTATTATACGCGAACTCAACTAGAGGCAAATGATCCTCCCAACTACCATCGGAAGTCAATAACACAGCTCGCAGATATCCTCAAGAGTCCGGATAGTGCGCTCGTCCGTCTGCTCTGCGGATGAAATGCGCATCGTGCTCACCGCGCCCTAAACCCTCGGAAGGACCTCCAAGTTAGCCGAATCGGGCTCTGCTCGATATGATCAAGTAGGGACTCCATGCACCGACGATCTCTGATGTAAAGTCCGCATAATCCTCACCGAAAAGTCGCCCCGACGGAGAAAGTGGGCTGATTTCACACCGGCTGACGATAACCCATATAGAATCACGTCTCCTCCGGAAGTGCGAGGTAATCTCGTGATGAAGTCCATGTTGATTACCTCCCACTTCCGTGTTGGGATCTCAATCGTCAGAATAAACCACTGTGCCTCCGTGCTCTACCTTCACTCGCCGACAACACGCATCGAGCTATGAACTCGCAACGCCCTCTTCAAGCCATCCCACCAATACACGTATCTAAGGTCGCGGTACATCTTGGTCGACTTTGATGGATAGAGTAACGCGCACGCGTGCTTCCCAAGAACTCGCCAAGTCCTCAAACATCCGGAACACACAATCGCTTCTCAAACCTTAGCACCCCATCGTGCTACCAAAAGGACCCTTTCCTCACGAAGAGTCAGACACGATATCGAATCAAAGTCGGATCTCGAATCGCCGCTTCTTCACCTCTCGACGATGGAAGACTCGGCAACCTCACGAACTCTAACCCCATCGCTATCGTAATCAATCAACGGACACCAAGGCTCGCTAATCGATGCAAATCACGAACCATGTCCTCCTCTCTAGCCGCACATCCGATAGGCTCCCATCGACCTACGACTCAAGAGCATCGCCACAACATTGCCTTCCCGGGTGGTACAGATATCAACATCGTAATCCATAAGCAACTCTAACCACCGCCTCTGCCGTAAGTTCGGCTCCTCGGCCGAAGATATACCGGAGGCTCTTGTGGTCGTAAAAATATCCACGTGAACCCCATACAAATAGTGCCTGTGATCTTCAAAGCGTAAATCACATCCGCCAACTCCAAATCACGGGTGGGGTAGTTCCTCGTGTTTCTTCACCGGGGATGCATATGCTAAAACCCCGCCATGCCGCATCAACACACATCCCAACCCGATGCCCGACGCATCACAATACACGCATATAACCATCCGACCCTCCGGAAGAGTAAGAACGGGGCGGCCGCTACCTCTTTCAAGAATCGAAACCCCGCCACAAGCATCACCATCAAACTTCGCCGCTCGAGTCACCTAGTCAATGGTGCGTAGATAGAAGCAAACTTCTACGAACCGATAATATCCTCGCAAGGCCCGTAAAATCGTGAACCTCTCGCTTGAGTAGTAGGTCTAGGCCAAGTCCGATCGCTTCGATCTTGGCCATATTCACTAATGCCATCAGCCCACAATATGCCCAAGAAACGCCATCAAGTCAACCAAAACTCACATTTGGAAAACTTGGCGCAACCGCTGTCCCGAGAATCACAAGACAGCCCCTGCTCCGCATGCTCTCGCTCGAGCGAGAATAAACCAAGATATCATCAATGAACACTATCACAAACGTGTCCAAAATGGTTTGAACACTCGCTCATCAAATCCACGAATACCGCGAGCATTGGTCAACCCAAAAGACATGACCAACTCATAATGCCCGCATCGTCCTAATGCACCCTAGGACATCCACCTCTCTCGACTCGCACTGATGATAGCCCGATCGCAGATCAATCTGAGAAACATCTCGCACTCGCAACCGGGTCGAACAAATCATCAATCCCGGGAAGGGTATCTGTTTTAATGGTCACCTTGTTCACCGTCGTAATCAACACACATGCGCAGGCCCCGCCCTTCTTCTTCACGAACAATACCGCGCCCCTGCGAGAAACACTAGGCCCGATGAAGCCCTTTCTCCAAAGAAATCCTCACTGGTCCTTCAACTCTCTCAACTCGGCGGTGCCATTCTCAGATGGCGGAATGGAAATAGGCCGAGTATCCGCAACACATCTATACAAAACTCGATCTCCTCTCGTGAGGGATACCCGAGGTCATCCGAAACACGCCCGGGAACTTCACGACTATCGAACCGATCAAAAATCTGGTACCGCAGCCTTCAGATCAAACACCCGAACGAGATGGTAGATATACCCTTCTCGCACCATCTTCCTAGCCTCGAGGTAGGAAATAAACCTACCTCTCGGCGATACTGCGTCCTCCCACTCAACAACCGGCCTCAGAAACTGAACTGCATTACTTTCTCTCATAGCTACATTGGCGTAAGAAGCTAGCCAATCCATCCTCATGATCACGCCGGTCAATCATCTCTAACTCTATCAAGTCGGCTAGGGTCCGACGATCAGAATGGTCACAGACAAGCTTTATATACCCGCCGAGCTACCACCGAATCACCCATCGCGTAGCTACCTCGAAGGGTCCATGGACTCGTGCTCTATCCCTATCCTACTAGCAACAAGGAGATATATAGACAGTAGAACCCGGATCTATCAACGATACACATCAAACCTGAACCGATAAAGTACTGCGATTTACATGGTGAGGCCTCGATCCCGCTGGACAAAGCATAAATGCGTTCGAGGACCGCTAGGGGGACCCGAGCTACCGCACTGGCCACCGCGACGACTGACCATGAGTACCCGCCCTCGGCGAGTAGTAATCAGAGATGAAGTCGGCGAAAGAACTCAGAGTGACCACTACCATCGCATCGCTTTGTCGGACAGCCGTGATAATAGTGACCTCGCCACAATCAAACAAACTCCCGTAGCACCACAACTTCCGGCGGGATCTACCAGACGGGCTACACCGGTGGTCCGATCGCCGCACTTCCGCCGCCTCGACGCTCAAGTCCTGGCCTGCCCCGGCCTCAATATCCCTGGGCTGTCGACGCGCAGGAGTGCTCTGGGCTAGACTGGTACCCAGCTGAGGCCGTGTTATACCGTATTTGCAGTATGACGTGGGGACGACGAGAAATTTTCGAACTTCATTAGGCTTGGCCGAATTCTTTTTGTGCACAACACCCTGCTAGAGTCGTTTTCGACTTAAACGCTTTCCACGCCTTTCGTAGGGAATTTCCGCTATGTCATTTATAATTTTTGCAGATTTTTCCGAGAGAAAACATTTTGGACCAACAAGAGGGCACACTTGTCACCTCTAATTGGTGGGAGCGGAAATGTGTGACGGACGAATTGGCCTTGTGGTCAAGGGAGTTGGTAGGATATTTTGTGTGTTGGCTTAGGACACTTGCCCAAATCTCGCCTTACACTTGCCTTGCACTTGCATAATCTTGGCCATTGGTTGGCCATCCCTGACCTATAAATACCTCTTATGTTGATGAACTTCTTCATCCAAAATCCTTTCTAAGTGTTAAAATCTCTTCTCCCCTTAAGTGTAGTTCTCGTCCAAATCACCTCCCCCGTTGAGAGCCCATTGGCCGAGAGCCACCCCCTCCTTTGTGGTGTCTCCAGTGGGGTACCCCTAGCCTAGTTGTTTTCGTGATAATACCCTTTGTTGTGGTATAGAAATACTCTCCTAGTATTGTTTTAATGTCCAAATACCTTGGCCCAAATACCTTGTAGTATTCCCAAGGTTACACTTATACAAAAGCCCAGAAAATACGATTATACTTTCCTTTAGCCTCTAAACGAAACCCTAAGGAAATCTTCACCCGTAGTTGAAGTCGTAAGTAAGTTGGTTAGAACTTCTAAGGGTTGTTGGAGCGATTGGAGCACTCGAGTAGAGCTAGACGTTGCTCGCGAGCGACATTATACTTGGATAATTTGGGCTTATCGAGGTAAACACTCATCGCCCTTCTATTGTAATTGGAAATTACATGTTGTTAGAATATATAGTTGAAGTATACTATATATAGAACTATACTTAATCATCGTGGCAATGTCTTTTGACTTAAGCCCAAGAATTAAGAATCGAATCGAATCAGTAATTACATAGGGTATCAGATAGAGACTTGTGTAGTAATGTGTAGTAGAATTGTACACGCCGTTAGGCGTGTAAACCCCACGGTTGGCTTGGTGGCCGCCGATAGAGAAGGAGATTTACGCTGTGTGGGGAGATGTCAATTTTCGTAGAATATTCTACGTTGTGGTTTAGATGATAATAGGCGCCAGTGGCCTTATAGGTTGAAGTACCACGTGGCGCGATTTACTTGGCTTAAAGAGCCGATCGCTTGGAGCGCTTTGCTATTAGTCGATACTCGTCGCGAGGTATGTGAACCTCTTCCTATCTCTTCTAGCATGATATGTGTGAACTATGTAGTACGGTAGACGATACGTGTTAATCGTGGTTTGATTGTTTTAAAACATAAAGTGTTATAACGGCTTTATGGAAGTCGTTATAACACTTTATGAGGTAAGAAAATACTTTGTGGTTTTAAAAGGTAATCATGTGAATTATAATCGGCTTGTTATAATAAAGAACTTGATGTATTTCAAAAGATTTATAAATCGTTTTGAGAGTAACACTTTGTTTTAAAAGGTTTTAAAAAGAGTTATACTAGCTTTATGGGGAGTTAGGTATAATGTCTTAAGAGAGGTAAAGAAAATGGTTTACTGATGTTAGAAGTTAAGAGACTTGATCTTATAAGATAAGAGACTTAACTTATTTGTTTTAATGTGAATGTTTGTGTGAAACCTCATTCGTGAGTAATGAGTACTTGGTTTTATTTAAAAGGAATGTGGGTTGGTCATTCTAATACTACGGGTATCGGGTGACTTTGATAAGTAATGGATCTCTTTTAAAGAATTTAACGTACGTAGTACTTTAGGGTTGAAACCCGGACTTTGGCATAAAAAAGAAGGTACTTTGAGTGATGTGAACTTGCCTATGCTTGTTGTGGTGAAACTTGCCTATGCTTGTTGTGGTGAAACTTTCCTATGCTTGTTGTTGTGAAACTTGCCTATGCTTGTGATGATAGCCTTTGTTGTGCAAGTGTGGTGTTTACGTGTTACCGCTGCCTCTCGATAGAGCGCTGGCTTGTTTAGAACTTACTTGGACGCTTTGGCCGTGGACGTAATTCCACGGGTATGTTTCCATTTTGTTTATCGTCTTGTTGTTGATGTCACGTGGACATGTCTACACCGATGCAGATTCCGGTACGCGGCTACGCGCCGGGTTGATTCCCCGAGATATGGTTATTAATGCAACATGGACGTGTCTACACCGATGCAGTATTCCGGGGGCACGTGGCCATGCGGCAGGGTTGACCACCCAGTATATTGTTATTGAGGTTACATGGGCATGTCTACACCGAGGCGATTCCCGGTACGTGGCCATGCGGCCTTGTTATTATTGTTGCATCACGGACATGTCTACACCGACGCAGATTCCGGCATGCGCCGATGCGAACATGATGGATGTTGTGGGCGTGAGACCCATAGTTATATTCGAGTGGTGACTTTGAGGCGCGAGTCACGACTTGATCGCTTATGTGAAGCGTAGTTTGGTTATCATACATGTCTCCCGCCTTATATAGACTAGTATGATTTCATTTACGATTTTACGCCATACATACTGCAATTGATCGACCTCCTTCAATTTGCCGTTCATGCCGCAGGTAGAGGTACATATGTCTTGGATCCACGCTCTTAGGATCTCATTTCAGCGTGAAAGCTCCGTTCTTCGGAGGCTTATCTTTGGTATGTTTCCGAGTTGTAGGTTCTTGTACATTCGTGGTATGGGCCCCGCCCTGGCCGTCATAGTTGTTGTAAATCTTAGGTCCGTAGTACCGTTGTGGGCGTGGTTGTAAAAGGATTAAACTGCTCGTGTTTTATGTATATACCAAGGCAACTGCTTTTGGTTGGCCTGCTTATTATTATATCTATTGTTGCATGTCTAAGTTTTTATTTCCGCTTGGTTTTTCTACGATGTTGTATCACTAGGGTGCGGGTAAGGCACGATCACGGCCCGTCGGGCGACAGGCCGCCACCACGATAGCCACCAAAAGACCCACGCCCCGTCTTCTTCTCGCACGCACTGTCAACCCGCGGTCTACGCTCCTCACATCCAAGAGCATGAGCTCGCATGCGGTAATGTCCATACGGTGGAGAGAACACCCGCACATGACTTCGGCCATATAGTCGCTTCAGCCGTGACATAGCGGTGCACCCTATCCTCCATATTTGCTACCAATGCCGGGACATATCGAGCCAATGAATCAAACTCGACATTGTACTCACGACGGTCCCCTCTCCGCCTCGTGAGTAAAATCTATCACCGCGCCTCCTCATCTGTGGAGGCAAGAAGTGAGTGAGGAAAGCCTCGAGAACTCATCCCAAGCAGCCGACGCGTGCTCTCCCGGATAACTCCTACGATCAAACCAATCGATCGCGGTATCACGCACCGGACGCAACCAAAGGTCACAGACTGTCTCCGAGGCCTTGATCACCTCGTGATTCTTCAGGCGGACGGATGAACTCCTGCGATCATCCTCCGCCTCGACCAGAAAACTACGGCGGGCTACAAGTCAAGAAATCTCGTAGTCTCAAATTATTCGCCTCGGGTGCACCACGGTGCGATCGAGCCGAGCTGAATCGAACCGCGATCCAATCTCTCTCGTCGGGCCACAACTTTATCCAATAGTCGGGCCATCTCTGTATTCCTAACTCCTCCGCCCAGCCGTGGGACGAGGCGCTGGTACTGGTCTCGCTGGGTCGGGCGTCATAGAACTCGCCAGACCGTATAGACGGCCACGAGCCCTCGTGACTGGGTGTCTCGCTAGCACTCTGCCGCTTGCCTTGGGCCCGGTTGCCTTACGTGAGGCATAATCACATAGAAAGGAATACGTTAGAGGGTCCAACCTATAACATACTCTAAAGCACGATCTCGTAATGAGAAGAATGGAAACCAATCCTAAATATCCTATAGCCTCGACATTGGTGGTACAACACACCGATAATCAAGACTCTACTAGATACGTCAGACACTTTCCAGGATTAATCGCTCGATACCACTTTTGTCACGATTCGCTCGGACCGTGATCGTGCTCACCGGCACCCAAGTAGTCATATATCCAGTAATCGTGAAATATAAAGCAAGACATGAAACAGCTTTATAAAATAAGACACGCTTATGTGAGAAAACATCGCTTTTCGATATATATATAAACATGGTTTAGCGCTATCCGACATCGCATACAACATGACTACAGACTTCTAAGGAAATATACAACTATGGCGACAGGGCCCCGCCATACCCTCGATCTGACAAAACTATCTACAACAGGAGATCATACCTAAAAGTAGAGCCTCCGAAAAGATGGAGCTCCCGACACCAACGTAGATCCTAAGAATGTGGATCTAGCACTGCCGCCTTACTGCGGCATGAACGCAACCCTCAAGGAGGTCAAGACAACAGTACTAAGTATATGAAATCAGAAAATACTTAAATGAAACATATCATTTTAAAAGCGGTTTGCAAGTATGTATAAAACAACCATGAAACCGCACATAGTGCACATCACAAACAAGAGCGTGATAGGTAAATCAGAATGGTCTTTTCTAGGTCGCGAATGATCGGCAGGCCAATGCGTAGTATCACCATGAAAGCCTAATCACGGACTCCGTAGTCCGCATAGGCCAATCGCGTAGGCCCGCATAGGTATATAACCCCGCATCGGTAGCTACTCCTAAGATCGCCCCGACTCGTCGTCCGCACGCCACATAGACCGCATGAGGTATAACCCGCACACTAACACGGAACTCCTGTAGCTCGCATAGGTCCCTTGGACCCGCATGAGGTATTCTCGAATCATGGTCCTGCATCACCGAGTCTACCCCGACGGAGGGCTTAACCCCCGGTAATATGTCAAGAGGTGAGTGATGTTACACTAACCTAACAGCTTATCGTTAACAACATAAGCACAACAAGAATACTCTTTTACACAAACATTACAAGACACTAACACACATAGCATCATATCATGTCTACTTATCAAACCATCTTATTATTCTTTTTCACAATTCAATATAAGTCTGTTATAAACACATAGGCAAACTGTTTCTTTTATCAATCTTAAGTGGTTATACTTAACTTCCCATAAAGCTAGTATAACTCTTAAGCTTCTGTTTAAAAACCAATTAGTTCTCTTCTGTTAAAAATGATTCAGTATTCTTATGAAATGCTTTCAGATCTTTATTATTTAGGCTTAAGCCGTGAGACATTGCCGTAAGTGTTATTCAGGCTTAAGCCGTGAGGCATTGCCGTAAGTATTATTCAGGCTTAAGTCAAAGACATTGTCGTAGTTATTATTCAGTTAACACATGTACGTCTACCGTACTATATATATTGTAAAATATCATGCTTTAGGAAGAATCACATACCTTCTCAAATAAAAACCACCGCCAAGTTGAATATGTCGCGCAGAGAGTCACCCTATAATAGTCACGGACATCTATCAAAGACTACTCGAAGGTCATTCTAAGCAGAGGGTTCACAATTCTATGGAAAGTTGGGCACTTCCCTACGGTGAGCTATATAAGTTTCTTGTGAAAAAATCCTATGTAAGTACTGCTTTGATTATTCTTCTTTAAACCCTTCTACTGTGGTAAGTTCAATTCTATTCTCGTGATATTCTTCTAAGTATTTAATACTTATTCTAATACTACAACAAGTATTCTCTAATTCAAAAGAGGGTTAGGATTAGTTACCTCGGTAAGCCCAATAATATCCTAGATAAAGTCGCGCTGAGCAAGGTTTAGCTCCTAAGTCAGATGCGCTCCCAGAGCTCCAAGAACCTTAGAAGTTCTTCACAACTTCTAATAAGTAATAAGGGATTTGGGCTTGGTGATGTTGTGATTATAACAATACTAGACGACACCTTTTCTACCACGGGAGGGGGGTCGATTTTTGGCTAGAGCTAGGGGGCTCGGCCAAACTACTAGGCTAGAGGGGGTATTCGGCGAGGGCCTCACTGAGGAGGGGAGGTGTTGGACGAAAAGGCTACAAAGGGAGAGGAGAGGATTTTCAAGACTTGAAAGATTTGTGGATGAAGAACTCTTCATCTCTAAGGGGGTATTTATAGGTCAAGAAGTGGCCAACCAATGGCCAAGATTAAGACAAGTGCAAGGCAAGTGTAGGGTGAGGATTAACTATACACAAATATCCTACTAAATCTGACTTGTGCACAAGGCACAAAAACGTGCTCACCATTGTCCAAATCGTCCAAATGGATGATTTCAAGTCCATCAATTGGAGGGTGACAAGTGTCGCCTCCCGTTGGTCCAAAATGTTTCGCCTCTCGGAAAAATCCGCAAAATTAGAAATGGCATAGCCGAATTTACCTACGAAAGTGTGGAAGCGTTTCGTCGAAAACTATTCGTTTTGTGAGTTGTGCCCAAAAACGCGTTTGCCTAAACTTTAAGGCTAGACTTTTTTGCGTATTCCTACGCATACTGCGAAATACGGGGTATAACACCTTGTCTTTGCAAGACTTGGTCATTTAAATTATGGTCAAATGACCATTTTAACCATGCCATTTTCGTCCAAGACCACTAAGGGGGGGTGACATGTGTCGCCCTCCCATTCGTCGCAATATTTCGTTTTCCGACAATTTCATAATTCCGATAAATTTTACTCGTCTCAAATCTTAATATTTTTGGGTTCTTACCTTCGTTCTTATAAACATATCCTGAAATTCCGGGGTGTAACAACAGTTGTGGATCCGCGAGCTTAGGATCCTGGTTCAACATTTTGAGATGACTCCAATGTTCCGGAGCTTGTCGTCATGGTTATGTATATTCAGGGGTACGGCGGGGCCTTGTCCCATCATAGTATTTGTCCAAATCTTAGAGGTCTGTATTCATCTGTGGGCTGGACTGGCTAGAGTTGTTTTTACATTGTTAAACAGTGTAGACCCTTTCGGGTAATTTTTATGTTATGGCAGGCTTATCGGCTTGGCCTTAGTTTTGATAAAAAAAGTGTTATTTATCTTCCGCAGTTTATTATGTTGTATGAATAGAAGGGTGCCCAGGTAGGGAACCAGTCGCGGCCCGGGGTCGGGTCGTGACAGTTTTTGTGGACTATTTTTATATGGATTAAGAGGCCGGATTAACATGTGAAGTAGGTGTGTCGATCACCTTGGTTGTTGTTTGGTTATATCCTGAATTGGTACTTGGTTATTGATGTTATTGGCCTCATTTGAAAGTTGTGGATGTATGTATAAATAGGGGAAGTGCTGCCCAAATTTTTATATGAAAGGAGAGTCATTATGTGGTATAGCGTATACTAGTATTCATGAAGTTGATAGACGTGTTATTGTTATTATAGGTTGAAGTAATAATTGGGACGTATTTTACTTATCGTGTTGGTATAGCCGATAAGGTATGTGAAACTATCCTTTCTTCTTTTGGCATGATTTATATGAAGTAAGTGTACGGCGGACGTACATAGTTCTATTGGATCCTAATCCTTACTGATACATGATATGATAGTGCCTTGGTGTTTCTAAAATAAAAGTTCACTTTAAAGATTTTATTGAGAGTCAAAGGATGATTTAAATTGCACATGGTTGCTCATGATAGCTATTTGTGCAAGTTCCATTATTCCATTCACCGAGTCCCATAATGGACCGGCAATGTTATATTTATTATGATTCCATGTACATGTATCTATGATGCGAGTATAGATACTCATGACAGTCGTGCGCAGATCATAGCACTTGTTCACTGAGTCCCTCGCTAGAGGGCCGACAATGTTTATATGTATATGATTCCATGGGATTGTATCCATAATACGGGTATAGATACTCATGACAATATATGATTCCATGGACATACTTCCATGATGCAGGTATAGGTACCCATGACAGTATATGACTCTCACTTTTTTTTTAAAAAGGCACAGTTGACTCTCATTTATATAAGGCACGGTTGACTCTCTATTTTATATGGCATGGTTGGATCTGGTATTTGATTTTCATACTTGTCCCTATCATCTTTTGGCCAGTACTTTATGTTTACATACTTGGTACATTGTTGTACTGACCCCCTTCTCTGGGGGGATGTGTTCATGCCCGCGGGTATAGGTACTCAGTTTGGTGATCTGCGAGCTTAGGATCCTTGATCAGCTTTTTGGGATAACTCCATTGTTTCGGGGCTTGTCATTTTGGTACAGATCTGTTATTATTGGTTTATGTATATTCAGGGGTACGGCGGGGCCTTGTCTCGTCATAGTTCATTGTTTTACTCTTAGAGGTCTGTAGTCATGTGTGGGTTGGACATGTACAGTTGTATTTCATTTTGTCTATTGTGTATATAATGGCAGCCTTGCCGGCTTGCTTATGATGTTATATGTGATTCAGGATAGGATCCCTTTGTTATGATATTATGAGTTTTTCTTAAGCTTCCGCTGGTTATATGCGATATGTGGGTAAAAGGGTGCCCAGGTAGGGCACCGGTAGCGGCCCGTCAGTTCTGGTCCTGACAATTTAGAATTGTAACGGGCTGCACAATGAAGTCAAACACCTTACCAGTCCAATACTTATAGCATACCTTAGCTTACTAACATTGATATATGTAATTCTCAATAATATGTGGTATGACCCTTTACGCACGGACGCGAGGCTTATTTCTCCTTCCACTACCGTGGATAACTCGATCCTTATTTATGGCTTGGGCTCACCATTCTAAGTACATCACTTTACGTGATCTTCTTAAATCTACTGATGGCCATTATTCACACGATTCGATTGTGGCAATCCATTCTCGTTAATGATATTCTAGAACAATTTCTAATCTATTCTAGGTAAGACATTATAATTTAGGTTGCATGTACATAACATATTCCCTCATTTTAATTAGCATGAGTCACTATAAAACGTGTAGTTTTCATAATTTATTAACCCTTTCAATGATGTCTTCTACTTTTTATATGTACCACTCACAATCATCTTATCCTTGCCTTTACGCATCAACTTGGGAGACTTAGGAATGTTGTGGACATGGCTGCCACACTAAACCAACCCCCTGAAACCCTTGCGGCATAATCTGGTATGTGTTCGACCACAAGTTGATCGGGGCAGTCTCATTCGGCCTTTACAACTTTGACCCTAAGATATGGGCATCTTTAAACCCTTTAAATATCGGCGATCCCTGACTAATATATTTCAGGGGTTATGAGCTCTCTAACCCTTCTAAGGGCCATAATATGCATAAGTATCATGTGGAGAATGCCTCTGAGAGCCATAAGAAATAACTAACTATTGGAGAATGCCTCTCAGGGCCATAATATGCATAAGTATCATGTATGTTTAGAATGCCTCTGAGGGCCATAATATGCCAAATGTCATGCACCTTGCGGTGATACATATGCATCTGCTTATATAACGCCATCAAGCCTATGTGGGCATCTCATCATATCATATCGACCTCTGTGGGCATACTCATTATCGTGTATATCTGCATCACCGCAGTGGTGTGTATATATAACATCTTCCCTTTTTCTCATATCACATATATATATATATATTATGCATACATATAGTATAGTATATAACTCCTTTTGAGGTCAAGGTATGTACATGAATGTAATGCATGGATGATATGATAATAAGACATTATAAGCTCATTTGAGTAAAGTAATATCTCTCCACCTCCGATTAACATTATGAATACTAACATATTTTTTATATACCTCAATATGGATTTAGGAACATATTTAGACATGCCTTGACAATAGGAATGAATAACATGAATATCCTTAACTACTAAGATTAGAATCATTTATGAGACAATATTACGTTTGAGTTTCGTACTTTGAACATGCCAAAAGAAGAAATAATTTTCCTTAACATATCTTTTTATGTCAATTTCCTACTTGTTGTAACCAACCAATCTCCTTTATGTCTCAATCTTATATTTCAAGAACTACTCTTCGAAGAAAGACCAGATTAAACACGCGATAAAATTGAACAACGAGATCGAAGTGGTCCGCAAAATCTGTGTGTTGTTCTTGATAAAATTTACACTTTCCTTCCTTAAAATTGGGACTTAAATTGTTGTAATTGAACTGAAAGTAACGTTATTTGCTACAAAAATATACTGCATATCTTTTTTTATCCCAAATGAATTCTCAATATGTAGAATAGGTACTATAAATGCCCCCCTTTTCTACTTTACATGTGGCAGCCCATATGGTCACAATTTGACACTAATCTAAATGTTGTCATTTCCTTATGAATGCATTAATATATGTATACTTGATGCCACTTGTCAACAATCCCCATGGCTTATGTCAACATAACACTTTCTCCATACTCTTAATTAATTTCTTGATCTCAATTTACTTAAATAATAATAATTTTTTAACACACTTCATATATTATGTATCATGATAATGTAATATAGAACTATTCCATAGCCCCTTTTGGTATATCAAAATATTATCCCAATCATCGTCGTCACACTTATTAAGTCCTAAATTATTTCAGAACTTCATTCTTTTATAAATCAAGATCTTTCTTTGCATACTTTAATATGACCAAAATTCTCCAATACTCTGGTCTATTTACATACGCTTAGCGATTTTACATACGCATAGCGATTCAAACCCTAGCACGAAAGTACGGAATGTTACAGTATAAACATGTGGATCAAGGAGACGTGTGAAAACATGAAAATATTACTACAATTGCATATATGGAAAGTGGTTTGGAAATAGGTTAAACTGTGGGGAGGTCAAAACAAATAGGATCTAATTTCAAATAGGATTGAATTCCTTAACCAAATTCCTATTAAATTTAGAGCTCGAAGCCAAGGGAAATTCGATCTACGCTACTCCTATATAAAGCACCACATTGATAATATTTGTTCTTGACGTTGTTTGCACAAATTTAGAATTTTTAGCTAATAGTTGTCATTGTGAGGAGCTCTTGAGAAAGTCAAAACGAAAGAACATGTTCCAGAAGAAGTTGCTTTTTTAGTTCTTGAATTTATAGGTTGATTCTTTGTTCTTGAGTTGTAACCAATTTAGTTTACTAGAAGTTTTGTGATAGGTGTTTGTTGATTGAATTGTAATGATTTTCAAGATTAGGGAAGAATCTTGAAAGGGATAGCTACAATTAGGAAGAATAGCAGGGAAAGGTATTAAGTTGTTACTTTCTTGGGTTATAAAGTTGTAACCTTAAAATTTCTTGAGTTTTAGTGAAGATTTTGGGCAAATTCTACTGAAATAGGTCGTGATTGTTTTCTCCCTTAAAAAAGGAATTTTTCACAGTAAAATTCCTTGTGATTTATGTTCTGCACTTTACTTCTTGTTTAGGTTGAAGGACCTGATTCTTCAATACATTTGGAGCCAACATAAAATAACAGTTTGTATTTCAGGAATACAGTATGTTAACTGCCGCACTTGACCATCATACCTAGAGGAAATTCTAATCTCTGCTGTTGTCATATGTGTATTTGATTACTGATACATGAAAATGTGTTTCAGTTTATAACAAGAATAAGTTAACCCTTATTTGTGTATTTGTGACAGTCACTTTACAATGGTTCTGGTCCAATGTACAAAAACTCATGAGAATACATACAACCAAAGTGGATAGAGATAACTTAAATACTCCAGAAGAACGAACAAAATCAAAGCTCAGTGGGATGAAGCTAAGGTTGACATGCAATTGGGAGGGAATTAGTAGGAAGTGCAGGCTCTGTTTCATGATCAGTCTCAAGTTGGCTGTAATTGCCTTTTTCCCTGAAGAGTTGAATATGATGATGCTTGCAATAAAGCCGGCCTTCATGTGCAATGTAGTTTGATGGGCTTATTGTACAACCTCCATGAGTGCATTTGAAGCACGCCTTGTGGTATGATGTTCCATTCACAGTAACCTTAAACAACAACACAAAGAAACATTAAAATGCCATCATTTTGTCTCGTAATAATTACTACTATAAATATTTGGGAAGTTGGCTTATATACATTGACAACAAAAAGAATTTCTACATTATTACTGTATTTTATTCTATTATAGCAGGTAATTTATCTTATTTTTCAGCTTATTAATTTCACTTTTTTGAATGATTACCGATAGTTATCTTTCAAGAGATTGTAACTTATAGTGTAAAGTTATTTTAACAGTCTATAAAATTTAAGCTCAAATATTTGGTCACTATTTATAATTGATGTTACCTTCTCAATAGGATACACTATTTTATTGCAGCCCACGCATTGTTCTCTTGTGCCTACGAATAAACTAGAGACTTTGTTCCCGGTACCATTCTGTTGAACATATAACATAAATTGGAATTAAACAAAAAGCAGAAAGACTTGGATTAGATAAAAGAATCTGATTATGCAAAAAACACATCGAAAACATTACCTCGTTATCCACAGGTTTTTCTGGCTTTGTGACCTTTGGAGTTCCTGATAATGTAACAAAGAAGTTAAATTGGCCATATTAAACTTGAGACTAAACTATAATGGGACGTCATATTGATGTTCCAGAGAAGAAACTAGTGTGCCAGATTGGTTGTTCTTCACATACACTTTATACGGTAACCTACAGACATAATTAGTACTTCTACTTCTAGAAGCAATAACAACATACCAAGTGAAATCCCACGAGGGGCCTCGAGAACTTGTATTTCTAGCAGTTTGATTTTAATTTGTTTCAGTATTCCTTTTTTCTATTTTGTATGTCTTTCTTCTAAAAGGTCCGAGACTATATATTGAGTTATACCTTCAAAACTCTTGTCCAAACTGCCAGTTCTCTTGAAAAGCTGATCAAAGTGAGGTCTGCAGTATATTACCCCCTCAAAGGAGTTGAAATTGCTGAGCTGAAATAAGTAAAATACAACATATATCATATGAGTCTACTGCTATAAATCAATTACATAGATCGTATTTTGGTTCCTCAAAAGAAACCAAAAAAAAAGGAAAAGAGAAAGAAATGGAAGAAAAAGAAAACGCGCCAGTTCTCTCATGCCACATGCATGAATTACCTCTTTTCCTTTTACTTGTCCATTATGGAATATTAAAACTTAAAATTTTACTTTTATTGTTCACTTTAACATATCAAAAGAAAAAAATTATATTTCCTATTCTACTCTTAACATTAACTACTTATTCAAAGTCATTTTCTAAATCCATCGAGAGTATACATCAATTTATATGAGTATTATAATAATAAAATATGCATTTCATTTATTACTTTACAAAGTCCATTATTAGAAGTAAAAGTGAACAAAAGAAAGGGATCAGTAGTAATTTATTTTGCCTTACATGTAAAGGCTGGTATACAAAATTGAATAGGCTTTATGAAAGAATCATCCTTACATTAAAATGGGTTAAACAGACAGTTAAAAAATTTAAGGAGCTTTATGAAAGAACTAATTTGACTATTAGAATTCTGACACTAGTCATTAGAGCACACAGTTATATATATATGCGAGAAAGAAAGAAGTGATATGATAGTGTCTTGGTGTTTCTAAAATGAAAGTTCACTTTAAAGATTTTATTGAGTGTCAAAGGATGATTTAAATTGCACATGGTTTCTCATGATAGTTATTCGTGCAAGTGTCATTATTCCATTCACCGAGTCCCATAATGGACCGGCAATGTTCACCGAGTCCCTCGCTAGAGGGCCGACAATGTTATATGTATTATGATTCCATGGGCATGTATCCATGATGCGAGTATAGATACTCATGACATTCGTGCGCAGATCCTAGCACTTGTTCACCGAGTCCTTCGCTAGAGGACCGACAATGTTTATATGTATATGATTCCATGGACTTATATCCATGATGTGAGTATAGATACTCATGACAGTATATGATTTCATGGACATGCTTTCATGATGCGGGTATAGGTACCTATGATAGTATATGACTCTCACTTTTTTTAAAAGGCACAGTTGACTCTCATTTTTATAAGGCACGGTTGACTCTCTATTTTATGTGGCACGGTTGGATCTTGTATTTGATTTTCATACTTGTCCCTATCATATTTTGGCTAGTTATGATCTTATTTATAGTACTTTATGTTTACATACTTGGTACATTGTTGATATGACCCCCTTCTCCGGGGTCTGCATTCATGCCCGCAGGTATAGGTACTCAGTTTGGTGATCCGCGAGCTTAGAATCCTTGCTCAGCTTTTTAGGATAGCTCCATTGTTCCGGGGCTTGTCATTTTGATACAGATCTTCTATTATAGGCTTATGTATATTCAGGGTTACGGCGGGGCTTTGTCCCGTCATAGTTCACTGTCTTACTCTTAGAGGTCTGTAGTCATGTGTGGGTTGGACATGTACAGATGTAGTTCATTTTGGCTATTGTGTATATAATGGCAGTCTTGCCGACTTGCCTATGATGTTATATGTCAGTTAATGGAACAGGATCCCTTTGTTATGAGATTATGAGTTTTCTTAAGCTTCTGCTGGTTATATGCGATGTGTGGGTAAAAGGGTGCTCAGGTAAGGCACCAGTCGCGGCCCGTCGATTCGGGTCCTGACAATTTAGAATTGTAACGGGCTGCACAATGAAGTCAAACACCTTACCAGTCCAATACCTATAGCATACCTTAGTTTACTAACATTGAAACATGTATTTCTCAATAATATGTGGTATGACCCTTTACGCACGGACGCGAGGCTTATGTCTCCTTCCACTACCGTGGATAACTTGATCCTTATTTATGACTTGGGCTCACCATTCTGAGTACATCACTTTACGTGATCTTCTTAAATCTACTGATGGTCACTCTTCACACGATTCGATTGTTGCAATCCATTCTCGTTAATGATATTCTAGGACAATTTCTAATCTATTCTAGGTAAGACGTTACAATTTAGGTCGCACGTACATAACATATTCCCTCATTTTAATTAGCATGAGTCACTATAAAACGTGTAGTTTTCATAATTTATTAACCCTTCCAATGATGTCTTCTACTTTTTATATGTACCACTCACAATCATATTATCCTTGCCTTTACGCATCAACTTGGGAGACTTCGGGATGTTGTGGACATGGCTGCCACACTAAACCAACCCCCTGAAACCCTTGCGTGATATATCTAGTCTATCCAATACCCAACCGAGAGAGGGAATTTGGCGGGTCCGACACTAGCTTATGTAAGATTATGTAGCATTCCTGGTCTATTGGCTCAATTTGTTTTGTAGGTGGGTTTTGAAAGTATATGTATGTCTTAGAGACAATTAGTATTATGACTCATGTACTTTATACACATTCATATTTATATATTGATGATGATTAATATTATGGCATTTGCATTTGTTGAATTATTAGTTGATTGTTTATAATATTCTATAAATGCATCCCTAGAGGTTACGTGGTTATTAATGGAGTGAGAAATTAATATCATAGCGTGACGCTCTTAAAATCGTCTCGACTAATGATCATCGAGATTGGGATATTCGTGATATGTTATACATCGACATGTGGTTTGTATCATATCCTTTGGGATGTAGTATGTCTCACTTGCTACGAGTTATGGCAACTCGTGATGGACACATTGATACTTGTTGGAGTATTGGTATACCACTGTGATGTCTCGCTTTTGTTATATGTCTATAATGTCATCATGTGTGGAGATAGTAGTCCTTAGACTTGAGGTCGATATCACCTTATTCACGGAGTAATGTACTTTGATCCTGTCCTAAGCTCATATGCCTTATAGGTTGAGACGCGACTTGTTTTGGGTACGTTACGAAGTGGATTAAAGGTTGGTATTGAGCTAAGATTAGAATTCATTCATCGAATGCATCTTCGAGAGAGCACTCGGATTCTCATAAGATATTAGGTTGACTAAGTCGTTGGCCAACGCAGTGGACATGTCTTTGATATGGTCCTGTTGTCAACTAATATAGATGAGTTATTATGATCAAGTCATTTGGATAGGCACTTGACAAATCCTAAGCTTGATTGAGTGTGTCATGAATGAAAGGATTTTATCTTCCCACATAGAGGTTCAGTTCACATGTTTCGTGTAGCTAAACTTTACATATTGAGGTTCGTCTTCCGTGATCTAGGAGTTAGTGAAGATCCTAATGATATTAGTGTCAATATGTAGGGCACGAAGGGTAAACACTAAGTCAAATGTTCGTTGATTGAAAGGATGTAATTGAAGTGATAATATATATATATATGTTGGTTGATAATCGGAACATTAGAAATGGGAAAAGGGTGCAAAAAATTAGACAGGACCGCGGTGCTAGAAGCATGTGGAGGCACCGCGGTGCCACCTCATGGAACCGCGGTGCCGACGCGTGTTCTGGCAGTCCGGACTTGACCCAGTCCGATTTTCTGCTGGGCCTGGCCCACGAAAACCCTAAAGCTCCTATTTTATCCTATAAATAGGAGGTCTCTCTTCCCATTTCACTACACCAAATCTAAGAGAGATTATCTCTTCTAAAACTCTGCAAAAATCCCTAGCATTTCTAAAGATAGAAATTACATCAAAGTTCTAAAAATTTCGAACTTGCAAATCAAGGGACGTTTAAGTGTGCACCCCGGACTACACAAAGCTTCGAGATTCAACTGCTTGGATTGCAATCTTCAAAATGTAAGTCTTCGTTCGAAGTATTATATTTGCTTTGTGATTATATTTTACATTACATATCATACTACAGTTTGACCGTCGTAGGGTTGAAAATGTAAATTTTCAAATTCCGCTGCGTGTACGAACCCGACGCAAGCGCCTACAGGTTTAGGTCTGAGACCATGATAGATTAAAATTTTTATTTCCTTTCTCACCATAATATTTACTTAGTATATTGTTTACAAGTAGCTTCAGCCTTTTGCATGCATACATATTATTTTTTTGGAAAGATACTTATATTATATGTATTGGCATCCTAGAAAGGACGCACAAAGATGGTACCTTGAGAGTACTTTTGCAATGGTAGCACTTGAAGCAAGCCTTGTGATAAATGCGGTTATCAGCTGCAAGGCGATCCACCAGATACACCGTCTTCTCACAAGCATTGCACTTTTGTGTTGTTCCTGCGAACGTCATCTTTGATTGTATACAAATATTGTTACTCAGAGCCAAAGGCAGAGAACAAATATTGGAGGATGAAATTGATTTTCTCTCCCTCTGTTCTCTTCCCAACTCCCCCTCTCTCTCTCTCACTCACTCTATTTCTTGCTAAAATTCCATGCACAACTTGATCATTAAAGAGCTTAAATAGTTATCAGAGAAAGGCTAAAAAAACAAATGAAAATATGTTTGTAGATTGGCAGTAATTTGCGGGTCATGTTAGATATTCCATCATTTGCTCATTATTTTTTTCCTTAGACCAAGTTCTACTGGCATGAAAAATTCTTAGAAACAGATGATAGTCAAAAATAAATAAATACAAATTTCGGTGGTCAATGTTCACGCCAAAAACTCGACTTAAAAGTATAAGCAATCCTTGCAAATATATTTTATAGTCTGGAATCAAACCCACAGAAAACTTACGTTTGTTTTCGTTGGTTGATATTACTATCCATGTTGTTACGGCCCGTTTTTATACTCAGTTAAAAATGTTTCTTAACTTGGCTATTTGTGGAAAACTATCCGCCTAATTATTTGTGTTCGGAAACTAAGTCTCATAATCTTAAATGTGTTGATAATAAGTACAACCTCCTAATACCTGGTGTCACAAGTACAAGAGCTACTAGGGTAAAAGATATAAGCCTGAATAATCATCCCTAATACACTGTCTAAGAATGAAAAAGACGATAATAAAGTAAAGGAAAGGGATCTGGTGTGGCGGATCAACCAACAGCTCTCCCTGAATCCTCCAAACAGTCGCCTCAATGATCGGTGAGTCCTCATGCTCCACTAGTACTAGGGACATACACTGCACACAAAAAGGTGCACCAAGTGTAAAGTAAATGTGGAAAATTAACTTGTACTCAACAACATCGTCGATCAAACCTAAGCTAAATCGATGACGAGGATTGGCCTTTCGAATGGTTACTTCCACACTTAGCACTATTACTACATCAAGGCATACTTTTAATCCAATAAGCAAAAGATAAAAATTTCAGTATTCAAGTAATCCATCAAGTGAGACAAGTACATTTCACCCAATCTTTCAAGTAAGTCAAATAGTAAAGAATCAATGAAATACTTTCTTTGTCCGACACACTTTCCTTTTTAGTCGGTCCGAAAAAAAATGACATATTTTCTTATTTGACAATAATTAAACTATATCTTTTACGCATAACGATATGATGCATAACCACACAAATATCTTTAGCTTCTTTTAGACCATAAGATTCAAAAGTGTTCATCTATTTCTTAAATTTCATGCCAGTCAAACAACATCATATAAAATTGGGACGGATAGAGTAATATAATATGATATGATATGCAAATTGTTACACCTCGTGTTTTTTTTTCATTGTCGTTATCGTAATATTAAACTACATAGGCTCGAAGATGATCGAATCCCTCCAAGGTAGTAATAAAGGTTTATGTAAGTGTTAAGTAAGTTTCGGGAAGGATTAAGACTAATCGGATCGATGGAAGTAAGTTTCGAGGAAGTTCAGCAAAATGTCATTGTTCGGAGTACTCTTCGAATCGCAGAGCATGATCTGTGAATCACAAACTAGTCGTAGATGAAATGACAGGAATTCGGGGTGGCAGGAAAGGACGCGACTGACATGCGAACTCAAACCTTGTTGCATAGTTGTAAAGTCCTGAAAAAAAGTTCAACTCACTATATATTCTGCATAGCACAAAACAAAACACTTAGTATAATCAGAAAAGGATTAGTTGGAGTTTGAAAGTTCATTTATAGTACGAAGCAACTAAAGGTGAGTTCTCCACTCATAACTCTTAGTATAATTCTTTATTTTAAGTTACAATATATGTTAGAATATAGTCCAGATGTTGAAGGAATGATCATGAAATTATTATTAATAGATTATTTAATAACTAGTTTGGGTCATAAAATTATAATTTGTTTCGCTGAGTTATACTTGTTAGAATTGAATGAAATATTACAGATTGTACATCTCTCCTTCATGATCAGATTTATCCCAAGAGGATAAAACCGACATACTGATTTGAGAGTTATCATGATTTAAAGTTTACGCCTCGAATCGAATGAAATCAGGAGGCGAGCATTATAAGAATAAATGTACATATTGGTGAAGAATCGAAAAATTGTCTGAATAAAAGTTCTAGATTTCTCTGTTTTAGATAGTTTGAGACCTTACAGATTAATCCTACTTACGAATAAATAATTATGACTATTTTAAGATTGTGTCTTGTTTTACAAAAATCTGGCGAATAGTTTTCTGAGAGTTGTTAAAATAAAATAATTGAATATTTCGATGATGAATCTTAAAAGTTTTTCTGAATAACAGTTTAAGACAGTTTGATACTTTATAGAGATTAATCTGACTTGCGAATAAAAAGTTATATTTGTTTTAAGATTATGTCTTGTTTTACAAAAATCCTATGAAAATACTTTTCTGAGAGTTGCTAAAATAAAAGAACTGAATGTTTTGGTGACAAATATGAAAAGTTTTGCTGAATAAAAGTTCTGATTTCTCAGTTCTCGACAAGTTGAGACTTTACAGAGAGTAATCCGACCTACGGATAAGCGATTATATTGTTTTTAGATTGTGTCTTGTTTTACAAAAAATCTGGCGAAATAGTTTTCTGAGAGTTGTTAAAATAAAATAATTGAATGTTTCGGTGAGGAATCTGAAATGTTATACTGAATAAAATTTCTAACTTTATATGTTCTCGACAGTTTGAGACTTTACAAAGATTAATCCGACTTACGGATAAAAAGTTATGAATGTTTAAAGATTGTGGCTTTTTTATAAAAATTCTTCGAGACAATTTTAATAGGGTTGTTTCTTGCGTGAATTTGTACTAGTCACACTAAGCATTTATAGAGGGAACTTGATAAGTTGGTATCAGAGCTAAACCAGGTTAGGAGATTCTAGGAAATTTCTTCGAGTTGGGTGTTTGAACGGTTACTTATTGCGACGGTGTGCGCGTCACCTTAGTAATAAGTGAACGGGATAACATCCTAAACAGTTTCACTTTCTTCATACTCTACGTGTGCCTATATTGAGCCTTTTCAAATACTTGGTTCTCGTACTACCTCCTTCAAAGGATTGTGGAAGGGGATGTGCAACAATAAACTAAATTTTAAAAGAAATCACTCCCCCGATGTCACCACGGACAACGTGGGAAGAGTTCAGAGTAGAATCATTGAAAAGTATATGCCTAACACCCGAAAAAATGCGCTCATACGTGAATTTGAACAATTGAAGCAAGGGGACCGCAGTGTGCAAGAATACGGTACTCAATTCATGAGATTGTCGGCATACAACACACACATTGTTCCTACGGAAAGGGAAAAGGTAAAAAGATTTGTTGAGGGTTCAAACCCGAACCTGGCGGAGAAGGTAGTGGCATTAGCCAATTATTGGACTTACCTTCAGATCATCGATATGGCGATGAGTGTAGAAAATTTTGCTAAAGCAAAAAGAGAGTATTCGCAGAAGAGGCTTCGATCGTTAGGATCCTTTAATCAGTATCAGAACCAGAGGCAAAAGGGTATTAGGGGTTCTTCAAAACTGAGTCAGTCAGTAGGTTAGTCTTATTTCAGGCCCCAGAGGCATAGATGGGTCAATAATCAAGGTGGAAAGGTCAAGGCCGCCAACCCTATTGCAAGAGGTGACAAACCGGTCTATAAGGTTTGTCAAAAGAAACATGTTGGAGAATGTTGGTTCTCACCGAAAGAATGTTACAACTGTGGCGAAATAGACCACTATGCTAGGGATTGTAAGAGAAGAATCCAAACTCGGTTTTCTCATAGAAGGTCAGAAGCAACCACAACTGCCACAAATGAAATCAGGGAAACCAGTCCCGACAGAGTCAGTGAGCTCAACAGTCCAATAATCCTAACCGGCTTTACGCTTTTCACTAAGGAATGAGGCGGAGGCATCTAATGTGGTGGTCACGCGTATTTTGTTGGTCTCAAGAATTTATGCACTTGTATTAAATGATCCTGTCTCTACATTTTCGTATTTGTCGATGGATTTTGCTAAGAATCTACATGTAGAACCTTCATGTTTAAGTGAACCCTTTGAGGTCATGACACTAGTAGGGGCCTCAATTTGGGCCTCTCGGGTGATTAAAAATTTCCCATTATATGTAAATGGCAGAGAAACAATAGCAGACTTAGTATTATTTTATATGGTGTACTTTGACATTCTTTTGGGTATGAATTGGATGTCAAGATGCTATGCCACGTTCAATTGCCGACAAAAGGTTGTAAAATTATCTTTTCCCGGGGAATCAGAAGTTTTTATAAGGGATAGAATTGGGACACCCTCGAGTCGACTTATTTCCTATCTTAGGTATATTTTGACATAATACCATATTGCTTAGTAAGCGTCTCTCTTATTCCACTGTTTGAGCTCTCAAAATAGTTGTATAGATCAACTTCTCCAATTAAAAACAAACATGATAATGTACATATGTCACGCCCCGAACCCCGGGCCCGCGACTGGTGCCCTTCCTGGGCACCCTTCTATTCATACAACACAATAAACCGCGGAAGATAAATAACACTCTTTTTTTTCTTAAAACAAAGGCAAAGCCGATAAGGCTGCCATAATATAAATCACCCAAAAGGGTCTACACTATTCAATAATGTAAATACAACTCTAGCCAGTCCAGCCCACATATGAATACAGACCTATATGATTTTTGACAATATTATGACGGGACAAGGCCCCGTCGTACCCCTGAATATTCCTAGTCATAATGACAAGCTCCGGAATATTGGAGCCATCTCAAAATGTTGAACCAGGATCCTAAGCTCGCGGATCCACAACTGTGTACCTAAACCTGCGGACATGAACGCAGCCCCCCAAAGGTGGTTAGTACAACAAGTACTAAGTATGGACGGAATTAAAATACAACAATTACGTCCATAACTATACAAGGAATGACAGGGGCAAGTATGAAAATCAAATACCAGATCCTATCGTGTCATATAAAAATCAGAGTCAATTGTACCTTGTATCACTGTACTACTGTAACACAGCACCACTTTCAAATATGAAAGCCATGTCAAAATCCGGGACACCTGCCCTCAGCATATAATATCACAGAAGCATGCTCGTGGAATACAACATCACTGTCATCATGTAACAAGTATAACATACAACTACCCGCACACTGTGCCTTTTTAACAATGAGAGTAAACTTTACATGCTTTAAAATAGGAAGCTTATGATCAATCTCGGGCCACCCGCCCGTAGTATCATTATGCAATCCTACTCCTGGGATTGTTTCACCCGCAAGGGTCTTGTGGACCCGCATAGGACAATTTTCCCCGCATAGGACTATTTCACCCGCACAGGACTATTTCACCCGCTTAGGCCCTACGGGCCCGCAACGAGCATATACGTCATGATCGCATCATGGGTAGCAAATCCATGGAGATGTATGATGTCTTGGGGGTTTACCCCGCAATTATACTCAGAAGGTGTATAACGTCTTGGGGGCTTACCCCGCATTTATACTCAGGAGGTTTATAACGTCTTGGGGGTTTACCCCGCATTTATACTCAGGAGATGTATAACGTCTTGGGGGTTTACCCCGCATTTATACTCATAACACTAGCACCAATGGCTATCATGAACAACATATGCAAGTTAAGATAATCTTTGACTCTCAACATCGTAAAATGAATAAACCATCATTTTAACAAACCAAGACAATTTTCATGCCTTCTTTTTCAACAATTCAAGACAATACCATGCCTTTCCTTTTTAACAAATCAAGACAATACCATTTAGGCAAGACGAAGTACTATCAAGGCACAAAATAGAATAACTATCATTTAAGCAAGCCAAAGTACTATCAAGGCACTAACACACCTTGCATTACTAAGGATTAAAGTCCATTACGACAATGTACGTGAGTCGTACATTCACTTTATGAACTAAATTTCCATTTTAGGAAAGCCCAAGTACTACATGTATCGCTAGGAAGTAGAATCCAATACATGTATCATTTTGAAACCATCATTTAGAAAATCGAGACATTTATCGTACCAAGTATCCTTTTAAGACATGGTTTTGGCAAATCAAGGCACTAGACCTCACGTGTTACTTTAAAACATCTTGAACTTCAAAGTGCCACATATCACGTATTATATTAAGGACTTAATCATGGACATTCTCACAAGATTCCCTTAAAACATTTTAAACCGTCCCTTGACTTTCCACTAAAACTTGTTATAACAAACTTCCCATAAAGCCGTTATAACCACTTCATTTTTAGACAACTAACACATCATTACATCTTTCATTTTTATCAAAACCAAGGCATTATCATGCCACGTAAGGGAATTGAACCCAAAGTACTTTGTACATCTATTCTTTATAAAAGAATCGTTTCATGGAATATTAGGGTGTTGGACCCAAAAGTACTTTCACCATTAAAACCAAGTTACTTACCTTTTTAAACTCAAGTAACTTATACTTTTTAGACCAAGTAGCTTATTCTCTTTAAATAAAGTAACATATACTTTTCAAAACGAGTTACTACACATTTTCGAAATTCAAGTCCCAAGTACTTTCGAAAATCAAGCCTCAATGTTACAAAATTAATACTTTTATGAGCCGTGAATAGGTTATTCTCGTTTATAACGATCTTGTTAAATCAGCCATGATCTAGAAAATGTAATACAATTTTGTCTTATCTTAGTTTCTATGCAGATGGAGGATTCTACTTATTTCAATATAATTGTTTGTCGATACATTTTCATTAACGCTGCAATGGCTTGTTTGATACCTATTCTCATTAATGTAGTAATTTACCAAGGTCAACTCGACTCTAATACTTCCTAACGACTCTTACCAACATCCCCCATAAGACTTGGTAAGAACTTAGGAACATTCTAGACATGCCTTTAGCATAAAATTAATAACATGAATACTTCCTATACAAGGCAAGTATTTTTCAAGAAAACAAGTCAAGTATACTCCAAATAACAAGGCAAGTATACTTCAAGAAAACAAGTCAAGTATACTCCAAATAATAAGGCAAATATACTTCAAGGAAAGTCATCTCGATAGAAGGAAGAAGTTCACATACCTCGTGACGACTAACCCATACGACAAGTAGCAAAATGCTCCGAAGTACTTCAACCTCATCGGTTATTCCTTAAGCCAGGTAGACTATGCTACGCGTAGTACTTCAACCTAAAATGACAATAGCACTTCTATCAACTACAAGCTATCAAGTGTAGGACTTATACCAAATAATGGCCCTCTAATTCTACGGAAAATTGGGCAACACTTCCTTTGTTTCTACGTACTTTTCCACCTTTTCCAAAGTCCGTATTCATCAACCAACAAGCCACATTTAAGGCGCAACCAACAGTTAGACAAAGGGGAAACACGTATAATTGGACGTGTAAAATTCTGCCCCATAGTTATACAAAACAGTCCACAAATCAGCCCATAAAAACAGTCTGTAATCCAACAATAACGAGGGTAAAATGTGAGGCGTTTCAACACCTTTCCACACCCCTATTTTCTTAGGACTTTCATTAGCAACTACTACACTTAAACATGCATATTAGGGGCTTAATTTCCAGCATTATACACGCCCAAAACAGTCCATAAAATGATACGACAACGTCTAACAGTTTTGGGCACTTTTTCGGCTAAAACAACTACAATCCGATAACTCTTTCCTTAATCCATTTTATTCTAATTTGAGTTCCAACACTTCCATATATGACATACCAACTTATCAACAACCATATTACCTTATTATAACATGCGACAAGTGTGGATAACAACAACCATATAACAAACGAAACCAAGGGCACAAAATTGCCTTAAATCGGCCAACAACATATCTACCTCATACACATCTTATTTTCCATTTCTTCCTTAACGTAAGTTCATCCTTTAAACATAAAAATAAGTAATATCTAATTACTGCGGAGGAAGAAGACTTATTACCTCATTTTGAGCCAAGAAATCGTCCAAAACAGCCCCTTAGGTTTTGGTACGCAGTTTTCGTTTCGCTCCACTTATTCAAGATCTAATCACATATATGTGACCTCTATGAGTTGATACACAACTCCACTTTGTATTTCACTTCCAAAAAGTTGATAAAACTTAGGGTTTCACCCTCTCTATTCTTGGCCAACACTTGATCTCGGGGGTTTAAGGGGTTATCCTTGCTTAGTATAACACTAGGGATCTTAGGCTTGAGTTTGGGGATTTATCATCAAGTATTAAACAATTTTGATCTTCAAAATAGCCCTTTGCCGAGCACCTCAAGAGAAGGGAAAAGTTGTTATATAATTCCAAGTGTTGAAGTTGTCTTGCACTCCCTCTATGTATATATAATATGTCTCTAAGTGTGGATGCTTGACAAGTGTATGGACAATGTGTAGCAAGACAAGTGGAGTGGGACCCACCTCCACTTGTCTCTAAAATATCTTCCAAGACCAAGTCAAATAGTCAAAGGGGTGTGCCACGTGTCACCCTCTCATTGGTCTAAAAATATTTTCATCCTCCAAAATATCCATAATTGGTGAAAATATCTCAAAATATTGTGGGCCCCACAAAACCGTAAATTTTTTCCGTGGGCCCCACGTGACCAAATCCGAATTTAAAAATCCATAATTCTAATATATTCCAAAAGTCTCAAATACCAAATTTGAGAATCAAATTCCAATTAACAAACATTTTCCTTCGCAAGTTCCCGATATTTCTCTTAAGGAAAAGCGTATCTTCTATCGTTTCACGATTTAAACCTTAACGTCTTACGTACGTTCTCTGATTCATGTGTTGGAACTACGGGGTGTAACATTCCCCCCCCCCCCCCCCTTAGAAACATTCGTCCCGAATGTTCCTTCTAAGTCTCCAATTACACATGTACCGGTATAGTCTTCACTACTATACTTATGGAACCAATTATGCCACATATGGCCACACTATATCACACATGCATATACATCTCAAATCTAGAGTGTACATTACCACTATAAACTCCCATTCATGGCCTAAAATGATTCTCCTTTCGTACTTTCATTTGTCATAACTATAAACACTTCAATTCCCTTAACACTTGTTCGTTCCTTTTCTTACTTGTCGTACTCTTCTCGTACTTCCAGCCTTTGTTCCAGTATACGTACATAATCTCGCATATTGCTTTTGTTTTCAAATCCTTGGAGTTACTATACCCAAACTTGTTCATTATACCTAGATTCAATTTCCGTTAAGGTCCTTCTCGGCCCTCACGACCCGGTTCTGGTGGAACACGTCCACGAACTCGAACTCGTACAACGATTATCTAAACTTGGGTCTTGCACCCTCGTGGCCCTATCACGTAGCGGGACCACCTCAAACTAACCCCACTCAATTTAATGCCACGGGTTGACCCGTAATTGGTCCTTAATTTGCCCCATGGTCGCACTTAATTCTCATTCTTGGTCTGTATAAAAATCTTTCTACCCGAGAAGACCTTGTACACCTAAGGTCTCAGCGGTCATCAATATTCCAAGGTTCACAATCATTCTATGTTCCAAGCCTACATTATCATCCCCACATACGGGAAATATAGCTTCTCATAATCTCAAAGTCGTGTTGTCTTAATCACAACAACTCTAATTACTTGTCACGACCCGACCTCGGGCCCGCGACTGGTGCCTTACCCCGGGCACCCTAGTGATACAACATCAGAGAAAATCAGCAGAAATAAAAACTTAAACATGAAACAAGATATAAAATAAGAAAGCAAGCAACCAAAGCGGTCACCTTCTGCATATATGCATAAATATACACGAGCAGTTACATCCTTTACAAACCACCGCCAGCAAAGATTTCTGCACTTAAGAGTTTTTATAACAACTATGACGGGACAGGGCCCTGCCATACCCTTGAATGTACAAGAACCTACAATCGCAGGGGATCATACCAAAAGATAAGCCTCCGGAGAAACGTTGAACTGTGATCCTAAGAGCGGGGATCAACAACTGGTGTACCTCTACCTGCGGCATGAACACAGCCCCCCGAAGGAGGTCAGTACAACAGGTACCAAATATGTGAAATTGAAAGTACTGAAATGAAATCATAACATTTTAGAAACCAATTCACAAACATGTACGAAACAAACCAATTAACCGCACATAGTGCCACAGCATAAACAAGAGCAAACAGATGTAACGCAACCGGTCTTTTCGAGGCCGCTAATGATCGAAGCAGGGCCATTCGCCCATAGTATCATTGTGCGAGCCTAATCCTGGACTCACGTAGTCCTCTTAGGCCACCTGGGCCCGCATGAGGTACTTCTCGCATCGGGGGTAGCTAACCCGCGACATTTCCCTGGACTACCGTAGTCCGCATGGCCACTTGGACCGCATGAGGTATTCCTCGCATCGGCGTAACACACCCGGAGTGATTCCTGGACTACCGTAGCCCGCATAGGTCACATGGACCCGCATGAGGTATTCCTCGCATCGGGGGTAGCTAACCCGTGGCACATGTATCAAGTCAGGGGGGGGGTAAGTGATATAATACCAGCACAACAGGCTTATCGTAAACCACATAAGCACAACAAGAAAACCCCCTTGATACAACAAGTCTCAGATACTAACGCCCGTAGTATCATAACAGTCTATATATAAGCAGTCATGTCAAATCAGGGACTCACGCCCTCAAGTCATCACTCAAATATAACCATGGGTCTCACGCCCGCAAACCAATCATGCCCGTGGAACTCCTTCCTCACTGCCGGCAGTCTATGATATGATATAACACCAAAAAGTACACATGAACACCAGGTCCCGCCTGGGCCATAAAATAACCGTAATAATCGGCCCTCCATCGAGAGACACGGCCGCATAGAAATAAAACACTTGCACAACAAGGGCTGTCACAACTAGCATAAGCAAGTTTAACTCACTCTTAGACTCTCATTTTATGCCAAGAATCCGGGTTTTAACCCCAAGTACTACACATTTTCCTTCTTTCAAAAAGACCTCTTTTTTACGTAAAAGCCACATGATACTAGTCTCGTAGTATCAAGGCACGTTTTCTTTTCAAACCAAATTACTACACCTCCAGAAAATCTTTACAAGACCTTTAAAATCTAGTATACTTTTAAAAGCCCAAGTATCTTACTCTTTTAAAAACAAGTAATCCATACTTTTAAATCAAGTTACTTCTCCTTTTCCGAAATCAAGTTGTTTATAAGTCAAGTCTCTTATCTTTCAAAATCAAGTCGTTTAGCTTTCAAAACCAAATCAAGACAATACCATGCCTTCCTTTTAAACAAAACACTTCTCCCTTTTTAAGTCAAGTAACAATATACTTTTCAAAATAGTTTAGGCTTCCTAACTTCAATTTCTCAAGTCTCTTCTCTTTTAGAAATCAAGTTTCTTACTTTGAAAATTCAAGAAACCAATACTTGTTTATAATGATCTTATTAACGCAGCCATGATCTAGAAAATGTAATACAATTTTGTCTTATCTTAGCTTCTATGCAGATGGAGGAATTCTACTCATTTTAATTTAATTGTTTGTCGATACATTTTCATTTATTAACGCTGCAATGGCTTGTTCGTTATTTATTCTCACTCGTGCCGTAAATTAGCAAAATCAACTTTACTCCAAATATACAACTAACGACTCTTACCAACATCCCCCATAAGACTTGGTAAGATCTAGGATAACTTTATTCTTTTTAAAAACCAAGTACTCATTACTCACGAATGAGGTTTCACAACCTTTATACACAATTCAAGTCCTTAACATTTCATAACAAGTCACTTAACTCTAAAATCAAGTCAAGGACACAAAAGGAAATCAAACTCCTTTAACACACGTGCGTCTACCTCACTATATATATTTCACAAATATCATGCTAAAGAGAATAGGAAGAATCACATACCTCGCGACGATTATCGACAAGTAGCAAAATGCTCCAAAGTTCTAAAGCCTTGCTAGCATTTTCCACCCTTCAAGTAGAATACGCTACTTGTAGTACTTCACCCTATAATGGCCATAATACGTCTATTAGTATCTAGCCTTAACGTAGAATATTCTAATTGTAAAGTCCCTTATTCTACGAAAATTTGGACAGCACTTCCTTTGTTCCTACGTACTTTACCACCTTTTTCAAGGCTCAAATTCAATATCCAAATGCCATTTTTAAGGCCCAACAATCCAACAATACAAAGGGGATTACACGCCTAATCTTGGACGTGTAAAATTTTGCCCCACAATTCATATTAAATAATCCAATAAGTTTAAGGTAGTATCTTGGCTATAACATGCTCACATATCATCCTTATCCAATCTTTTCAAATCCAAATCGTTATCCCTACATGCAATATACCTAAAAGCAATATTGACAACTACAAGTCCTTTCTTCCTCACATGCAACACAATTTACTTAAAAGAAGAAGGGATTGTTACCTTAGAGTTCACCCAAAAACAGTCCAACAAATCTTACTTGCTCTATTTCCACAATCACCTCCACAAACCTCCTACAAGCTTGTCAACATATTTCCTTCTTTCCGCCTTTCCGAAATTTCTCTAGGCCTTGGTTTTTCCTTGAATTTTTAGAGAGAAGGGAGAAGGATTTTTAGAGAGAAGGGAGAGGGATTTTTAGAGAGAAGAGAGAGGGATTTTTAGAGAGAAGGGTTCTTTGATAAAATGACCAAGTCTTCAAGACTTGGTCAATAAAATTGTTACACCCCGTATTTACAGGACATGTTTTAAGAACGTATGTGAGAATTCCTAATGTTAAGATTAGAGACTTGTAAAAAATTTATCGGAATTATGAAATTGTCGGAAAACGAATATTGTGACGAATGGGAGGGCGACACGTGTCACCCCCCCCTTATGATGCCTTGGACGAAATGGGCAAGGACCTAAGGGTCATTTGACCTTTGTAGGATGACAAGTCTTGCAAGTTGTGAGCTTGAGAGAATTGACTAAGTCAAAGGGGTCCACAAAGTCTTGATATTTAAGAAGACCTCATCCAAGCCACCCATTTGTTTACATCTTGACCCTCCATTGTGCTATATAATACTAGTAGTAGCAAGACAAGCCTAACACTTAGAAAAAAATTTCAAGAATTTCAAGAAACACAAGAGCTAGCTCTCGGGTTTTCTATCCCACAACAACAAAAAAAAATTTGTTTCTTGTCCATTAAGCTCCACACTTTAAAACAAGGTTCTTGAGTGTATTGTAAGTGTATCTCAATAGAAAAATCTAGGAAAAAGATAGTTTTCGTATTAGTCGCAAGGTGAAAACCTAGTTGCTTTCTAGGTTTTGGTTTGGAAGTTTGAAGGAAATTTGTTGGTGTTATTCTAAGGGTCTCAAGTAGCGGATTGAAGTGTCTTGAAGAGGCTCTAAGTTGCTAAGGAGCGACTTCGGATTTGGAGTTGGATTAAGATTCGTTGAGGTATAATCTTGTCTCTTAAAAAGTGTTACAAGATTATATATATTGTTTGTTGTTAGCTTTACATGTTGCTAGCATGAAGTTTATGTGTTGAAGTTTATAAGTATTATGGATTGATTGTAGCCTTAAAATTCGAAATGTAATTTAAGCCTTGTGAAGTTGGATTACAATTTGGTCGTTTATTAGAATCGTCGCATGTTACTTACTTGAAGATTATAGTGGTTATAATCGATTGCGACTTGATATCATGTTATGTTAACAACTTGGATTGAAATGGAATTTTGGATAAGAATTGGTGTTATTGTACTCAATGTGGCCGAAATTGGACTAGTAGTTTGTATTAGTTTGATATCTTTTGTGGGGCGGAATTTTACACGTCTAGTAGGCGTGTAATCCCCTATTGTTAATTGCATTGATTGGGCCTTAAATGTGGCGTGTTTGGTTATTGAATTCGGCCTTGAAAAAGGTGGCAAAGTAAGTAGAAACAAAGGAAGTGTTGTCCGATTTTCCGTAGAATTTGGAGACTTTACACTTAGAATATTCTACGATTTAAGCTAGAGGTTAATGGACGTGTTATGACTTTTATAGGTTGAAGTACTACGAGTAGTGTATTCTACTTGAGGGGTGGAAAGGCGAGCAAGGTTATAGTACTTTGGAGCATTTTGCTACTTGTCTCTAGTCGTCGCAAGGTATGTGAACCCCTTCTTTCTTTGGCATGATCCTACATATGAAATATCCATGTGATAGTATTTCATGATTCCTTCTACCCTTAGAAATTAAGAAGTATTCACATTGTTGATCCTAAGTTATAAGTATGTTAAATTGTCCTAAGTCTTTACTAAGTCTTATGGGAGATGTTTGTCACGACCCGACCCCGGACCTCGACTGGTGCCCTACCTGGGCACCCCGTTCAGGTATACATCAGAGAATAGCAGCGGAACATACACAACATAAACACATGTGTAAATAATAAACATCACAGGCTAGCCGATAAGGCCGTCTTCCATCATATAAACATAATCAAAAGTACAACTTAGTTCTTACAGCCCAACCACATATGTGAATACAGACCTCTAGGAATAACAACTGTGGCGGGACAGGGCCCCGCCATTGTCACGACCCGAACCCGGGCCCGTGACTGGTGCCTTACCCCGGGCACCCTAGTGATACAACATCAGAGAAAACCAGCGGAAATAAAAACTTAAACATGCAAATAGACATGGATCAAGATGAAAGAAAACAGGCCAACCAAAATGGTTGCCTTTCAACATATATATATATATACATTTGAGCGATTCTAATCCTTACAACCCGCCACCAAGCGATTACTGCACTTCTAAGATTTTTACAACAACTATGGCGGACGGGGCCCGCCATACCCGAATGTACAAGAACCTCTGGACTCAGTGGTAACATACCAAAGATAAGCCTCCAAGGAACGGAGCTTCCCAATACGTTGGAAGGTGATCCTAAGCGGGGATCGACAGCCAGATGTACTTCTACTGCGGCATGAACGGCCCGAAGGAGTCGACAACAGTACCAAGTATGTGAAATCAGAAAGTACTATAAATGAAATCATAGCAATCTATATAAAGCGTGAGAGCATGTATGATAACCAAACTACGATACACGACATATAAACGGTCATATCAAGTCGGGGACTCACGACTCCAAATCATCACTCGTGCGTGGAATCCCTTCCTCATCGCCGGCGATTTATGATATAACAACACCGGAGTACACGAACACCAAGTCCTACGATGCCAAAGCCGGTACCACGAGACCTCGTCACTATACGGACTCGCGAAGGCGACACGTGGCAAGTGCAATAACCTATACCCGATCCACTGCGCCACGTGGTGGCGGGGCAAGTAACGCCACGCACCGATCACAACCGTAAGTCACGATACGCCGCGAAGGCGACCGTGGTAAGTGCAACAACATGTACAGATCCACTGCGCCACGTAGGCGGCGGGGCAAGTAAACAGCTGCACGACCCAATCACAACCGTAAGTCACGATGCTTCGCACAACCAAAATGGTCACATGTCCACAGAATCCATCAATGGTGTAGACATGCCCGTAACAATGCTAATGGAAGCATACGTGGAATCTCCGTCACCGCCAGATGCGTCAAGTAAGTTCTCGACAAGTCAACCGCCTCCATCGAGGCGCGGTAGAAACACAATTCTTGCACAACAAAGACTATCTCAATAAGCATAGGCAAGTTACACAATAACAAGCATAGGCAAGTTACACAACAACAAGCATAGGCAAGTAATACATAACTCTAAGTACTTTCATTTTATGTCAAAGTCCGGGTTTTAACCCTAAAGTACTACGTACGTTAAATTCCTTTTAAGAGATCCATTCCTTTTATGAAAATCACCCGATACCCGTAGTATAAAATAGAGTGACTTACATCTTTTAAGCAAACCAAAACAACTTCTCTTTTTAAGGCCAAGTTTCCACATTAAAACCAATGATAAAAACCCCTCTTTTGTTTTCATAAAGTCGTTATAACCAACTTCACATAAAGCTGTTATAACACTTTAAGTTTTAAACCATTTTAAGACAACACAATGCCTTTCTTTTCCCTAAAGTTCCAGTTTGCCTAATTTCAATTACTCAAGTCTCTTTTTAGAAAAAGTTTCATAGTTCAATGCCTAAATCTCTTTTTTAAAACAATTGAGTAACATATGCCATAGGCGAGTAGGTTATTCTTGTTCATAAATTTTATTAAGCAGCCACGATCTAGGAAATGTAATATCATTTTGTCTCATCTTAGCTTCTATGCAGATGGAGGTTTCTACTGGTTTTAATACTTCATCATTCAATACATTTTCCTTTATTAACGCTGCAGTGGTTTGTCGATACACGTTCTGATTTCCGAAATCAGTAAAACATCATTCCTTTTAAAAACCACGTACTCATTACTCACGAATGAGGTTTCACACAAAACTCATATTAATTCATTTAAGTTAAGTCTCTTATCTTATAAGATCAAGTCTCTTAACTTCTAAAATCAGTAAACCATTTTCTTTACCTCTCTTAAGACGTTATACCTAACTCCCCATAAAGCTAGTATAACTCTTTTTAAAACCTTTAAAACCAAGTGTTACTCTTCTTAAAAAAATGGTTTCTTAACTCTTGTGACATACTTCAAGTTTCTTATTACTCAGGCTTAAGTCAAAAGACATTGCCGCATAACCACGCTCAATTAGCACACGACGCTCACCGTACTATATATTTATTCAGCTTAAGTCAAAAGACATTGCCGCATAACTACGTTCAATTAGCACACGACGCCTACCGACTATATATTATTCAAAGCTTAAGTCAAAAGACATTGCCGCACTATATATATCTTCCTTTAAAATATCATGCTCAAGAGTATAGGAAGAATCACATACCTCGCGACGATTAACGACTATAAGCAAAACGCCCACGCGCTATAACCCGCTAGCCTTGTCCACCTTCCAAGTAGCACATGCTACTTGCAAAACATTCAACCAATAAAGGTTATCAGTCTACTGTAATACAGTCCTATGTAAGTACACTTTAACTTCCACTTATATTCTTCTGAAGTGATTTCAGTTCAATCCTTATCTGTAATATCCTTCTATTACGCTTCAAAACTCTTCTATGAATCTTATATTCATTTCTATACTACTAAGTATGTAATTTCCAATTACAATAGAAGGATGAGAGTATTTACCTCGATGAGCCCAAAATTATCCAAGTATAAATGTCGATCCCGAGCAAGGTTTAGCTCCTACTCCAAGGCGCTCCAACCCGCTCCAACCAACCCTTAGAAGTTCTAACCAACTTCTACTCAAATACTTCAACTATCAATGAAGATTTCCTTAGGGTTTCGTTTAGTGGCTAAAGGAAGTATAATAGTATTTCCGGACTCTACTTATAGAGGTAACTTTGGAAAGTACTACAAGGTATTTGGGCTAAAGTATTTGGGCATTATAACAATTCTTGGAGAGTATTTCTAAACCACAAAGGGGGGTATTATACGAAAACAACTAGGCTAGGGGGGGGGGTACCCCACAGCTAGACACCACAAAGGGGGAGGGTATTTCTCTCGGCCAAAAGGCCTCAACAAAGGGGGAGGGAGTGGCGGACGAACTCAAGAGGGAGGGAGTAGTGTGAGACTTAGAAAGATTGCTCAAGTTTGGATGAAGAAAGTCTTCAAGTAAGGGGGTATTTATAGGTCAAGCAAAGGCCAACCAATGGCCAAGATTTATCCAAGTGTAAGGCAAGTGTAGGGCTAGATTTAAGCCAAGTGCACCTTATCCATCTACCACAAAAACTTGCACAAAATATCCTACCAACTAAAGTGGCCCAATCCCCTTTGCCGCCCCACTCATTCAATGTGAGGTGACACATGTCACCCTCCCGCTGGTCCAAAATGTTTCGCCTCTCGGAAAAATCCGCAAAAATTATAAATGACATAGCCGAATTTTCCTTCGCAAGTTTAGTAAAACGCTTCGAAAAACGACTCCTTTTGGCACTTGTGCCCAAATTTCGAACCTTGCCTAATCTTAAGGCTCAAATTTATATACGCACGCCTTACGCATATACCGAAATACTGGGTATAACATTCTCCTCCTTAGAAACATTCGTCCCGAATGTTCCTTCTCAAGACGGATAACGATGAAGTTCTTCTTAACAAGTTGACAATGCCACACCTGGCCACAAAATAACACACGTTCTCTTCCTTCCTTACTCGTCGTGCCCTTCTCGAACACTTGAACTCTTCTAGTACACGTACCACACTTCCGTCAACGCTTCTGTTGTCCAAAACTTTGGAGTCACAACCTCCAACTTGGTCATCTTACTAGCCTCAATCTTCCTTAAGGCCATTCCCGGCCTTCACGATCCGCTTCTGGTCGAACATATCCACGAACTCATACGATGGTCATCTAAACTTGGGCCTAGCACCCTCGTGACCCTACCACCTGGCAGGACCACCCAGAGCTGACCCCACCTCGAAACCGGCCGCAGGTTGGCCCGCAACATGGCCCCAACCCGACCCACTTAACGCATCAAGCTCTTGTTCCCCGATCCGGAACAATCTTACCTCTACAGGTCATGAAAGCTACCACTTCCATTTCACACTACCCAGGGACTTATTACACAAAACATTCTAGGCATACAATGCACTCCGACAAGGATCACTTGCAAAATCTGGTACTCAAGACGGCCTTATATCTAAGGTCTCAACTGTAATTTTCTAAGGTTCATCATTTTCACCCCTGTGCTGACCCTTTTTCACTAACCAGGTTTCTAGATCACATTTTTGCACAAAGCTATCCGACATAACACTAAACACATCATCAATATCAATACATACAAAACTCTAGAGGGTTAAGGATATACCTGAAAATAGGCGGTTCAAAGGACCGCTAAAACTGAGAACTTCCACCGCGACTTATCGTGGTCCGCGATGTAAGAACATCCCGCCTAGCTGAAGGTGAAAAACCCGCAATCGATCTAGTAGTTCAGGCTATCCCACCGCATACCCGTCGGCCTGACAGCCTCTCAAATGGCCCCGCTGCCGCAAGTATAGCAATCTCCCAAACCAAGACGACATTCTCTACGGTCTTTACCACAATGGTCACACCGAGATACGGTGGCCTCATCCGCGAGCACTTACTCCTCAAAATCAAACCCGGGAGCCCCGACCGCTTCCCCGAATATCCCGGCGTCCCGGCGCTGGAGGACCACTCATCTTGGCGGAGGTACATAGCTAGTTCACCGAGGCGTCCGCCTCGAAAGTCACCAAAGCACCGCTGCTCGCCCTCTTCGCCGATCTCGGCCATTCCGTCGATTCTCCGCTCCTCGCATCCAAGTGCATAAGCACGCATGCGGGTAATGTCCATGCCCCAAGGGCTACACTAACAACTCTCTCGCTAGGTAATCATCGAGCCAGAACATATCGGTGCACTCGATCCTCCATACTAGCTACTAATGCGGGACGTATCGCCAATGAGTCGAACTCCAAATTGTACTCCCGAACTGCACGCCGTTCTCGCCGCAACACCAAAATCTGCCGGCCCGAGCCCTCTCAACCGCGAGGCAAAGTGTGCAAGAAATGCCTTTGAGAACTTGTCCCATATAGCCGGGAAGTGCATTCTCTCCCGGACAGCTCCCACGAATCAAACCGCCGATCGCGGTATCACGCACCGATGCGAACTTAGACCACCGACTCGGTCTCCGATGCCTTGATCATCACCATGATCCACAGAATCGCCGGATGAACTCCTGCGATCATCCTCGTGCCTCGACCCATAAAACTCTGGCGTTACATCTCGTAAAATCTCGTAGCCTCCAACTATCTGATCTAGGGTGAACCATCGGCATTTCGAATCGCTGGCCCAAATTTATCCTCAAGTTCGCCACAACTCGCCATTAATCGCCCACCTTTGTAACCCATCTCTTCGCTTCCGCATCATGGATCGAGGCTCGTGTATCGTGGTCTGTAGAGACCGCCGCTTACTTGCAGCCTTCGCTTCACGCCTGGCCGCTTTACGCGGAGGCATAATCGGTAAAGGAAAGGAATACGCGGAGGGTTCAACTTATCACACGGCTAAGGCACGATCTCAGAATGAGAAGAAATGGAAATCAATCCTAAATGTCCTATAGCCTCCTGATTATAGATGTGCACAACACATCGATAATCAAGACTCTACTAGACACGGTCTGTAGACACTTTCCGAGGACTAAATGCTCTGATACCACTTTTGTCACGACTAACCTGCCCGTGGATCGTGTCTTACGGGCACCCTAGTGATACAACATCGAGAAAACCAGGAAATAAAAACTTAAACATGCAAATAGACATGGATCAAGATGAAGAAAACAGCAACCAAAATGGTTGCCTTTCAACATATATATATATATACATTTGAGCCATAATCCTTACAACCCCGCCACAATAAAGGTTATGCACTCTAAGATTTTTACAACAACTATGGCGGACAGTGGCCCCGCCATACCCCGAATGTACAAGAACCTCTGCACTGTGGTAACATACCAAAGATAAGCCTCGAAGGAACTGAGCTTCCCAATACGCTGGAAGGTGATCCTAAAAGCGGATCGATGATGATTTCTACTGCGGATGAACGCAGCCTCAAGGAGGTCAAGACAGGTACCAAGTATGTGAAATCAGAAGTACTATATGTCACGCCCCGCTCCGGGCGTGGATCGTGCCTTACCCGGCACCCAAGTAGTTATACATCGTAGAAAATCAGCGGAATATAAAAACATGACATGAAGCAATTGTAAATGAGACACGCTTCGAGAAAGTGCCTTTTCAATATATATATATACAAAGTTTTGCGCTACATCCCAATCCATAAAGATGTCTACGCACTCTAAGGAAATAAACAACTATGGCGACAGGCCCCGCCATACCCCGACAAGACAAAAACTATCTACAACAGGAGATCATACCCACAGTAGAGCCTCCGGAGAAGATGGAGCTCCCGACACCAAAGCAAAAGATCCTAAGGATGGATCTAGCACTGCTGTTCTTACCGCGGCATGAACGCAGCTTCAAGAGGTCAAGACAACAGTACTAAGTATGTGAAATCAGTAAAGTACTTAAATGAAAACATATCATTTTTAAAACCTTTACAAATATGTATGAAACAACCAAGAAACCGCACATAGTGCCACATCACACACAAGAGCGTGAATAGGTAAATCAGAATGTCTTTTCTAGGTCGCGAATGATCAAGCAGGCCAATTGCCCGTAGTATCACCATGCAAGCCTAATCGACTCCGTAGTCCGCATAGGCCAATCACATAGGCCCGCATAGGTATATATCCCCGCATCGAGGTAGCTACTCGGCATCGCCCCGACTCGTAGTCCGCATGGCCACATAGACCGCATGAGGTATAACCCCGCATCACTAACCTCGAACTCCCGTAGCTCGCATAGGTCCTCGACCCGCATGAGGTATTCTCGAATCACGGTCCTGCATCACCGAGTCTACCCCGCGACGGAGGGCAACCCCTTAATATGTCAAGAGGTGAGTGATAGTACACTAACATAATATTATCTTTAAACAACATAAGCACAACAAGAATACTCTCTTATACAAACGTTACAAGACACTAACACACATAGCATCATATCATGTCTACTTATCAAACCATCTTATTATTCTTTTCACAATTCAATATAAGTCTGTTATAAACACATAGGCAAACTGTTTCTTTATCATTCTTAAGTGGTTATACCTAACTTCCCATAAAGCTAGGATAACTCTTAAGCTTCGCTTTAAAACCAATTAGTTCTCTTCATAAAAATGATTCAAGATTCTTTTGAAATGCTTTCGCTTCTTATTATTCAGCTTAAGCGTGAGGCATTCAGTAAGTATTATTCAGCTTAAGTCAAAGACATTGCCGTAGTTATTATTCGATTAACACATGTACGCTCACCGTACTATATATATATTGTAAAATATCATGCTTTAGGAAGAATCACATACCTTCTCAAATAAAACCACCGCCAAGTTGAATATGTCGCGCAGAGAGTCACCCTATAATAGTCAGCACATCTATCAAAGACTACTCAAGGTCATTCTAAACAGAGGGTTCACAATTCTACGGAAAGTCGGGCAGACTTCCCTACCGGTGAGCTATATAAGTTCATCAGGAAAACAAATTCTATATAAGCATAGTTCAATTATTCTTCTTTTAAACCCTTCTACTGTGATAACAGTTCAATTCTATTCTGCAATATTCTTCTAAGTATTTATACTTATTCTTATACTACTACAGTAAGTATTCTTTAATACCAAAGAGGGTTAGGATTATTTACCTCGGTAAGCCCAATAATATCCTAGATAAAGTCGCGCCTGAGCAAGGTTTAGCTCCTAAGTTGTACGCTCCGGTAGCTCCAAGAACCTTAGAAGTTCTTCACAACTTCTACTAAGGATTAAGGGATATGGGCTAGGGTATTTTGGGCATTATAACGATACTAGAAGGCAACTTTTCTACCAAGGGAGGGGGGTAGATTTCGGCTAGGCTAGGGGGGGTAGGCCCTCGGCCAAACTTCACAAGGGGAGGGGGGGAGTGTTGGACGAAAGAGGCTACAAGGGAGAGGAGAGGGTTTTTCAAGACTTGAAAGTAATTTGTGGATGAAGAACTCTTCATCTCTAAGGGGGTATTTATAGGTCAAGAGGTGGCCAACCAATGGCCAAGATTAAGACAAGTGCAAGGCAAGTGTAGGGTGAGGATTAACTAAACACAAATATCCTACCAACTCCTTGACTTTGTGCAAGGCACAAAAACGTGCCAAACTTACTCCAATTCGTCCCATGGACGATTCAAGTCCACCAATTGGAGGGTGCCAAGTGTCGCCCTCCCGTTGGTCCAAAATGTTTCGTCTCTCGGAAAAATCCGCAAAAATATTAAATGACATAGCCGGAATTTTCCCTACGAAAGCTGTGGAAACGTTTCGTCGGAAAATGATTCTTTTAGCGAGTTGTGCACAAATTTCGAACTTGGCCTAACTTTAAGGCTACACTTTCGTACGTACGCCCTCACGTACATACTCCGGAAATACGGGGTATAACATTCTCCCCTCCTTAGAAACATTCGTCCCGAATGTTCCTTCCCAAGACAGTTAACGATAAGGTCCTTCATAACTTAAACAGTTTGCAAATGCCACACACGGCCACAAAACAACACTTAGGCATAAACGATAATGAAAATTTACAAGTAGGAAAGTGAATTACCCGAGGTGTGGGAATAGGTGAGGATACTTCGCCTCATGTCCTCTCGGCTTCCCACGTCATCTCCTCCCGAGCTCGCTCCGCCACAAGACTTTGACGGCCACGCCCTGGTCCGCAGACGCCTAACTCGACGATCGACTATCGCTATGGAATCTCCTCATACGATAACCCCTGATCACTGGACATCGTCAATCGGTGTACCTAGATGGATCCCCGATACATCTCCTCAAGATAGATACGTGAAAACGGATGTACCGCCTCGATCGGACGGCAGATCCAACTCATAGGCAACCTTGCCTACCTCGCGGACAATCTGAAACGGCCAATGTACTGGGTGAGTTTCTTCTTCCCGAATCTCATCACACCTTCATGGGTGACACTTTAGGAAAACCCAATCATGAACCTCGAACTCAAGATGCCGACGGCGATGATCCGCATACGACTTGGCCGACTCGAGTCACAATAGCCGCCTTGATAAGCTTCACCTTATCCATCGTCACGCACCAACCGTCCCACTAGCCGCACTCTCGCCCACATCGAACCAACCTATAGGCGATCTGCACTTCCTCCCATACAAGGCCTCATAAGGCGCCATCCGAATACCGGAATGGTAGCTATTATTGTACGCGAACTCAACTAGAGGCAAATGATCCTCCAGCTACCCGAAGTCTATAACATAGCTCGCACATATCTCGCGGTGCGGATAGTGCGCGCTACCTGGCTCGCTCTGTGGATGGAATGCGATTCGTGCTCACTGCGTCCCTAAACCTCTCTGGAAAGACCTCAGTTAGCCGTAAATCGGGCCTCTCATGCGATATGATCGAAATAGGGACTCCATGCGATCGACGATCTCTGATGTAAAGTCCGCATAATCCTCACCAAAAAGTCGCCCCGACGGAAGAAAGTGGGCTGATTTCACACCGTCGATGATAACCCATATAGAATCATGTCTCCTCCGAGTGCGAGGTAATCCCGTGATGAAGTCCATGTTGATCACCTCCCACTTCCGTGTCGGATCTCTATCGCCCGCAACAAACCACCAGGCCTCTGGTGCTCTACCTTCACCTGCTGACAACATGGGCACTGAGCTACGAACTCTGCAACGTCCCTCTTCAAGCCATCCCACCAATACATGTGATCTAAGGTCGTGGTACATCTTGGTCGACCGGATGGATAGAGTAACGCCGCTGTGTGCTTCCCAAGAACCTCCGCGAAGTCTTCAAACATCCGAACACACACTGCCTCAAACCTTAGCACCCCATCGTGCTACTCAAAAGGACCCTTGCCTCACGAAGAGTCAGATTCCGATATCGAATCAAAGCCGATCTCGAATCGCCTCTTCACCTCTCGACGATGGAAGACTCGCAACCTCACGAACTCTAACCCCACCGCTATCGTAATCAATCAAACGGACACCAAGGCTCGCTAATCGATGCAAATCACGAACCATGTCCTCCTCTCTAGCCGCACATCCGATAGGCTCCCATCGACCTACGACTAAGAGTATACGCCACAACATTGGCCTTCCCGTGGTACAGATATCAACATCGTTATCCTTAAGCAACTCTAACCACCGTCTCGTCGTAAGTTCGGCTCCTCTGTCGAAGATATACCTGAGGCTCTTGTGGTCTGTAAAAATATCCACGTGAACCCCATACAAATAGTGCCTCGGATCTTCAAAGCGTGAATCACAACCGCCAACTCCAAATCATGCGGGTAGTTCCTCTCGTGTTTCTTCACCGTCGGGATGCATATGCTATAACCCCGCCATGCTGCATCAACACACATCCCAACCCGATGCCCGACGATCACAATACACGACATAACCATCCGACCTCCGGAAGAGTAAGAACGGGGCGGTCGCCTTCTCTTTTCAAGAATCGAAACCCCGCCACAAGCATCGATCCATCAAACTTGGCTTTCTCGAGTCACCTAGTCAATGGTGCAGTAGATAGAAGCAAACTTCTCCACGAACCGATAATATCTCGCAAGGCCCGTAAAATCGCGAACCTCTCGGAGTAGTAGGTCTAGGCCAAGTCCCGATCGCCGATCTTGGCGTATCCACTCGAATGCCATCACCCGATAATATGCCCAAGAAACGCCATCAAGTCAACCAAAACTCACATTTGGAAACTTGGCGCATAATCAATCGGTCTCGAGAATCACAAGATACCTCAAGTGCTCGCGTGCTCTGCTCGAGCGAATAAACCAAGATATCATCAATGAACACTATCACAAACGTGTCCAAAATGGTTTGAACACTCGGTTCATCAAATTCATGAATATCGGGAGCATTGGTCAACCCAAAAGACATGACTGAACTCATAATGCCCGCACGTCCGAATGCGATCCTAGGGACATCCACCTCTCTCGACTCGCACTGATGATAGCCCGATCGCAGATCAATCTCGAGAAACATCTCGCACTCGCAACCGGGTCGAACAAATCATCAATCCCGGGAAGGGGTATTCGTTTAATGGTCACCTTGTTCACCGTCAGAATCAACACACGCGCAGCCCCGCCCTTCTTCTTCACGAACAATACCGGCGCTCCCGGGGAGAAACACTAGGCCTGATGAAGCCTCTTCTCCAACAAATCCCTAAGCCGATCCTTCAACTCTCTCAACTCGCAGTGTCATTCTCAGATGGCGGAATGGAAATAGGCCAGTGTCCGCAAAATGTCAATACAAAACTCAATCTCCTCTCGAGGGATACCGAGGTCGCCTGAAACACGTCTGGGAACTCTCGACCATCGGTATCGACGGAAAATCTGGTACCGCAGCCTTCAGATCAAACACCGAACGAGATGGTAGATATACCCTTCGTGCCATCTTCCTAGCCTTGAGGTAGGAAATAAACCTACCCTCGGCGATACTGGTTCTCCCACTCAACAACCGGCCTCAGAAATCGGAACCGCATTACTCTCTCTCTGCAGCCTACATTGGCATAGCAAAAGCTAGCCAATCCATCCCCATGATCACGCGAAGTCAATCATCTCCAACTCTATCAAGTCGGATAGGTCCGACGATCAGAACGGTCACAGACAAGCTCTATATACCCGCCGAGCTACCACCGAATCACCCATCGCGTAGCTACCTCGAAGTGGTCTATGGACTCGTGCTCTATCCCTATCCTACTAGCAACAAGGGAGATATATAGACAGAGTAGAACCCGATCTATCAAAGCATACACATCAAACCCAGAACCGATAAAGTACTGCGACATCAAAGTGAGGCCTCCCGATCCGCTACCGACAAAGCATAAATGCGTTCTCGAGGACCGCTAGAATCGGGACCCGCGCCACGACCTGCCGCGACCGCTGGTCCATGAGTACCTTGCCCTCCGTATGAGTAATCGCCGCGATGAAAGACCCGGCGAAAGAACTCGTAGTCGACTTCTACCATCAAGATCGCCTCGTCGACAAGCCTCGCATAGTGACTTCGCTGCCACAATCAAACAAGCTCTCGTAGCACCACAACTCCCGGCGGATTCGCCGACGGCCACACCGGCGGGGTGGTCCCGATCGCCGCACTTCCGCCGCTCGACGCTCAAGTCCCGGGCCCCGTTCGCCTCGAATATCTCCGCTGGCCGAGGATGGTGCAGAGTGCTCGAGCCGGGCCGTGGTGCACCCAGATCGCCGCCGAGGCCGCCACCACGATAGCTACTAAAAGACTCGCCGCCTGCCTTCTTCGCTGCCGTCACAACCCGCGTCTCTACGCCTCACATCCGAGAGCATGAGCTCGCATGCGGTAATGTCCATACTGAAGAGAAACACCCGCACATGACTCGCCATATAGTCATCTAGCCTGACGTAGCGGTGCACCCTATCCTCCATAATCGCTACTAACGCTGGGACATATCGAGCCAATGAATCAAACTCGACATTGTACTCCCGACAACAAGGCCCCTCTCGCCTCAGCAAAAATCTATCACCCGCGCTCTCATCCGTGGAGGCAAGAAGTGAGTGAGGAAAGCCTCGAGAACTCATCCCAAGTAGCCGGGACGCGTGCTTTCCCGATAACTCCCATGAATCAAACCAATCGATCGCGGATCACGCACCGACGCGAACCGGCGTCACGCACTGTCTCGAGGCCTTGATCACCCGCATGATCCTTCAGTAGCCGACGGATGAACTCCTCGCGATCATCCTCCCGCCGACCAGTAAAACTCGCGGCTACAACTCAAGAAATCTCGTAGCCTCAAACTATTCGCCTGGTGCACCACGGTGCGGCCGCGCTGAGCTGAACTGAATCGCCAGATTCACTTATCTCGATTCGCCACAACTTCTAGCCAATAGCCGGGCTATCTCTCAGACTCCTAACTCTCCGCCCAGCCGTGGGACAGAGGTGTGGGTATTGTGGTCTCGCTGGCCGGGCGGCGTCAGAACTCGCCGTCACGGTATAGACTGGCTCGAGCCCTCGTGACTCTAGGTGTCCCACTAGCAGCCTCCTCGCCGCTTTGCCCTTCTGGGCCCGGGTTGCCTTACGTGGAGGCATAACTGTTACAGAACAAGGAATACGTTAGAGGGGTCCAACTTTAACACAGCTCTAAAGCACAATCTCAGAGTGAGAAGAATGGAAATCAATCCTAAATATCCTATAGCCTCCTGATTATTGGTGTGGTGCACAACACACCGATAATCAAGACTCTACTAGATACGGTCTGTAGACACTTTCCGATGATTAACCGCTCGATACCACTTTTGTCACGACTCCGCCCGGCTCGTGGATCGTGCCTTACCCGGGCACCCAAGTAGTCATACATCAGAGAAAATCAGCGGAATATAAAAACATGACATGAAGCAATTGTAAATGAGTCACGCTTCGAGAAAAGTGCCTTCCAAGCATATATATATATACAAAGTTTTTGCGATTACATCCCAATCGCATGCATGTCTGCACTCTAAGGAAATAACAACTATAGCGGACAGGCCCCGCCATACCTCGACAAAGACAAAAACTATCTACAACAGGAGATCATACCATAGTAGAGCCTCCTAGAAGATGGAGCTCTCGACACCAAAGAAAAAGATCCTAAGGATGCGGATCTAGCACTGCTTCTTACCGCAGCATGAACGCAGCTCCAAGGAGGTCGACAACAGTACTAAGTATGTGAAATCAGAAGTACTTAAATGAAAACATATCTTTTTTAAATCCCGTTTACCAATATGTGTGTACCAACCTAGGAAACCGCAGGTAGTGCCACATCACACACAAGAGCAAAGAATAGGTAAATCAGAATGTCTTTTCTAGGCCGCGAATGATCGGCAGGCCAATTGCCCGTAGTATCACCATGCAAGCCTAATCTCGACTCGTAGTCCGCATAGGCCAATCACATAGGCCCGCATAGGTATATATCCTCGCATCGAGGTAGCTACTCGCATCGCCCCGACTCGTAGTCCGCACGGCCACATAGACCGCACGAGGTATAACCCCGCATCACTAACCCGAACTCCCGTAGCTCCGCATAGGTCTCCCGGACCCGCATGAGGTATTCTCGAATCATGGTCCTGCATCACCGAGTCTACCCGCAGACGGAGGCGCTTAACCCCTGAATATGTCAAGAGGTGAGTGATAGTACACTAACATAACAGCTTATCTTTAAACAACATAAGCACAACAAGAATACTCTCTTATACAAACGTTACAAGACACTAACACACATAGCATCATATCATGTCTACTTATCAAACCATCTTATTATTCTTTCGCAATTCAATATAAGTCCGTTATAAACACATAGGCAAACTGTTTCTTTTATCATTCTTAAGTGGTTATACTTAACTTCCCATAAAGCTAGTATAACTCTTAAGCTTCGCTTTAAAACCAATTAGTTCTCTTCTGTTAAAATGATTCAGTATTCTTTTGAAATGCTTTCAGTTCTTTATTATTCAGGCTTAAGCCGTGAGGCATTGCCGTAAGTATTATTCAGGCTTAAGTCAAAGACATTGCCGTAGTTATTATTCAGTTAACACATGTACGTCTACCGTACTATATATATATTGTAAAATATCATGCTTTAGGAAGAATCACATACCTTCTCAAAAAACCACCGCCAAGTCAATATGTCGCGCACAGAGTCACCTATAATAGTCACAGACATCTATCAAAGACTACTCAAGGTCATTCTAAACAGAGGGTTCACAATTCTACGGAAAGTCGGGCAGCACTTCCCTACCCTGAGCTATATAAGCTCATCATGAAAACAAATTCTATATAAGCATAGTTCAATTATTCTTCTTTAAAACCCTTCATCGTGATAACAGCTCAATTCTATTCTCGCAATATTCTTCTAAGTATTTATACTTATTCTTATACTACTACAAAGAAGTATTCTTTAATACCAAAGAGGGTTAGGATTATTTATTCCTGTAAGCCCAATAATATCCTAGATAAAGTCGCTACTGAGCAAGGTTTAGCTCCTAAGTTGTACGCCCAGAGCTCCAGAACCTTAGAAGTTCTTCACAACTTCTACTAAGGATTAAGGGATATGGGCTAGGGTATTTTGGGCATTATAACGATACTAGAAGGCAACTTTTCTACCAAGGGAGGGGGTAGATTTCGCCAGGCTAGTGGTAGGCCCTCGCCAAACTTCACAGGAGGGGGAGTGTTGGACGAAAGAGGCTACAAAGGGAGAGGAGAGGGTTTTTCAAGACTTGAAAGTAATTTGTGGATGAAGAACTCTTCATCTCTAAGGGGTATTTATAGGTCAAGAGGTGGCCAACCAATGGCCAAGATTAAGACAAGTGCAAGGCAAGTGTAGGGTGAGGATTAACTAAACACAAATATCCTACCAACTCGATTCTTTGTGCAAGGCACAAAACGTGCAAACTTACTCCAATTCGTCCCATGGACGATTCAAGTCCACCAATTGGAGGGTGCCAAGTGTCGCCCTCCCGTTGGTCCAAAATGTTTCGTCTCTCGGAAAAATCCGCAAAAATATTAAATGACATAGCCAGAATTTTTCCTACGAAAGTCGTGGGAAACGCTTTCAAAAACGATTCTTTTAGCGAAGTCAGGCACAAATTTCGAACTTGGCCTAACTTTAAGGCTACACTTTGCACGCACGCCTCACGCATATACTCGGAAATACGGGTATAACACTATAAATGAAATCATAGCATTTCATATAAAGCAGAGACATGTATGATAACCAAACTACAAGACACAACATATAAACAAATATATCAAGTCGTGGACTCACGCCCAAATCATCACTCGTGCGTGGAATCCCTTCCTCACGCCGATACCATGATATAACAACACCAAGGAGTACACCAACACCAAGTCCTACCGATGCCAAAGCCGTACCACGAGACTCGCCACTATACGGACTCGCGTCGACACGTGGCAAGTGCAATAACCTATACCCGATCCACCTGCGCCACGTAGCTGACGGGGGCAAGTAACGGCTACGCACCCGATCACAACCGTAAGTCACGATACTTCACCGCTGTCGACACGAGGTAAGTGCAACAACCTGTACCAGATCCACCTGCGCCACGTAGCTGACGGGGGCAAGTAAACAGGCTACGCACCCAATCACAACCGTAAGTCACGATACTTCGCCACAACCAAAATGGTCACATGTCCACAGAATCCATCAATGGTGTAGACATGCCCATGTAACAATGCTAATGGAAGCATACCCGTGGAATCTCCCACACGCAGACGCCCAAGTAAGTTCTCAATAAGTCAACCTACTCCATCGGTAGACGCAGAGAATAGAAACACAATTCTTGCACAACAAAGACTATCTCAATAAGCATAGGCAAGTTACACAATAACAAGCATAGGCAAGTTACACAACAACAAGCATAGGCAAGTTACACAACAACATGCATAGGCAAGTTACACAACAACAAGCATAGGCAAGTTACACAACAACAAGCATAGGCAAGTAATACATAACTCTAAGTACTTTCATTTTATGTCAAAGTCCGGGTTTTAACCCTAAAGTACTACGTACGTTAAATTCCTTTTAAGAGATCCATTCCTTTTATGAAAATCACCCGATACCCGTAGTATAAAATAGAGTGACTTACATCTTTTAAGCAAACCAAAACAACTTCTCTTTTTAAGGCCAAGTTTCCACATTAAAACCAATGATAAAAACCCCTCTTTTGTTTTCATAAAGTCGTTATAACTAACTTCACATAAAGTCGTTATAACACTTTAAGTTTTAAACCATTTTAAGACAACACAATGCCTTTCTTTTCCTAAAGTTCCAGCTTTGCCTAATTTCAATTACTCAAGTCTCTTTTAGAAAAGTTTCATAGTTCAATGCCTAAATCTTTTTTAAAACAATTGAGTAACATATGCCATAAAGTAGTAGTTATTCTTGTTCATAAATTTTATTAAGCAGCCATGATCTAGGAAATGTAATATCATTTTGTCTCATCTTAGCTTCTATGCAGATGGAGGTTTCTACTGGTTTTAATACTTCATCATTCAATACATTTTCCTTTATTAACGCTGCAGTGGTTTGTCGATACACGCTCGATTTCGAAATCAAGAAACATCATTCCTTTTAAAACCACGACTCATTACTCACGAATGAGGTTTCACACAAAACTCATATTAATTCATTTAAGTTAAGTCTCTTATCTTATAAGATCAAGTCTCTTAACTTCTAAAATCAGTAAACCATTTTCTTTACCTCTCTTAAGACGTTATACCTAACTCCCCATAAAGCTAGTATAACTCTTTTTAAAACCTTTAAAACCAAGTGTTACTCTTCTTAAAAAAATGGTTTCTTAACTCTTGTGACATACTTCAAGTTTCTTATTTGTTATACCCCGTATTTCCAGAGTATGTACGTAAGGGAATACGTACAAAAGTCTAGCCTTAAAGTTTAGGCACAGGACATTTTTTTGGGCACAACTCTCAAAACGAATAGTTTTCCGACGAAACGTTTCCACAACTTTCGTAGGGTAAATTCCGGCTATTCCATTTCTAATTTTTGCGGATTTTTCCGAGAGACGAAACATTTTGGACCAACGGAGGCGACACTTGGCACCTCCAATTGGTGGATTTGAAATCGCCCATCGACGAATTGGGGATAGTGTTGCACTTTTTTTGTGCCTTGGCACAAGTCAAGGAGTTGGTAGGATATTTTGTGTGCAAGTTGGCCAAGGACACTTGCCCTAATCTTGACCTTACACTTGCCTAGCACTTGGCTAAATCTTGGCCCTTGATTGGCCATGTCTTGACCTATAAATACCCCCTTAAGATGAAGAGTTTTTCATCCACAAATTCCTTTCCAAGTCTTGAAAATCCTCTCATCTCCCTTGTAGCCTTTTTCGTCCAACACCCCCCTTTGAGTGAGCTTGGCCGAGGCAACCCCTCCCCCTAGCCTAGCCGAAATCTACCCCCCCTCCCTTGGTAGAAAAGTTGTCTTCTAGTATTGTTATAATGCCCAAAATACCCTAGCCCAAATCCCTTAGTCCTTAGTAGAAGTTGTGAAGAACTTCTAAGGTTTCGAGCCACCGTTGCATAACTTAGAGCTAAACCTTGCTCAGGCGCGACTTTATCTAGGATATTATTGGGCTTACCGAGGTAAATAATCCTAACCCTCTTTTGAATTAGAGAATACATACTGTAGTAGTATAAGAATAAGTATAAATACTTAGAAGAATATCACAGAATAGAATTGAATCATATCACAAGAAGGGTTTAAAAGAAAAATAATCAAATTGTACTTACATAGAATTTTCACAGAGACTTGAGTAGCTCACCGGGTAGGGAAGACGCCCAATTTTCCGTAGGATATAGAACCCTGCTTAGAATCATTTACAAAGTAGTGCGAACGTTGATAGACGTGTCCGACTATTATAGTCGATTCTTCTGCGCGACATATTCAACTTGGCAGGTGGTTTTCGCTGAGAAGGTATGTGATTCTTCCTAAAGCATGATATTTTACAATATATATGTAGTACGGTAGACATACATGTGTTAACTGAATAATACTTACGGCAATGCCTCACGGCTTAAGCCTGAATAATACTTACGGCAATGCCTCACGGCTTAAGCCTGAATAATAAAGAACTGAAAGCATTTCAAAAGAATACTGAATCATTTTTTTATAGAAGAGAACTAATTGGTTTTTAAAACAGAAGCTTAAGAGTTATACTAGCTTTATGGGAAGTTAAGTATAACCACTTAAGAATGATAAAAGAAACAGTTTGCCTATGTGTTTATAACATACTTATATTGAATTGTGAAAAGAATAATAAGATGGTTTGATAAGTAGACATGATATGATGCTATGTGTGTTAGTGTCTTGTAACGTTCTTGTTGTGCTTATGTTGTTTAAAGATAAGTTGTTATGTTAGTGTACTATCACCACCTCTTGACATATTACTGGGGTTGTCGCCTCCGACGCGGGTAGACTCAAAGGTGCGGGACCATGATTCGAGAATACCTCATGTGGGTCCAGGGACCTGCGGAGCTACGGAGTTCCGGTTAGTGATGCGGGGTTATACCTCATGCGGTCTATGTGGCCATGCGACTACGAGTCCGTGAGATTTACGCCGAGTAGCTACCCTCGACGCGGGTTATGTACCCTATGCGGGCCTATGAGTGGCCTATGCGGACTACGCAGAGTCCGTGATTAGGCTTGCATGGTGATACTACGCAATTGGCCTCGCCGATCATTCGCAGCCTAGAAAAGACTGTACAGTTTACCTATTGTTGCTCTTGTTTATGATGGCACTATGCGCGTCCCCTTGGTTGTTTCATACATACTTGCAAAACTGATTTTAAAATGATATGTTTTCATTTAAGTATTTTACGCTTCATATACTTAGTACTGTTGTCGACCTCTGGGCCGCGTCATGCCGCAGTAAGGGCAAGCAGTGCTAGATCCGCATCCTTAGGATCTTTTCTTTGGTGTCGTGAGCTCCATCTTCTCCGGAGGCTCTACTAATGGGTATGATATCCCTGTTGTAGATAGTTTTGTATAGTCAGTGTATGACTGGTCCCTGTCCCGCCATAGTTGTTTATATCCTTAGAGGTTCAGACATGCTGCATACTGGGATGTAACTGCAAAAACTTTGTATATATATATATGCCGGAAGGCACCCTTTTCTCAGAAACTGTGACTCATTTACAATTGCTTCATGTCATGTTTTTATATTCCGCTGATTTTCTCTGATGTATGACTACTTGGGTGCCCGGGTAAGGCACCAGTCACGGGCCCCGGAGCGGGTCGTGACAATAGTGGTACCAAAACAGTTGCCTTCAATATATATTTCCGCTGGTTATTTATTAAAATAAAACTGAAGGCAACTGTTTTGGTTGGCCTGTTTATTTATTATATCTCTTGTTTCATGATTCATGTTTTATTTTCCGCTGGTTTTCTCTGATGTTGTATCACTAGGGTGCCCGGGGTAAGGCACGAATCGCCCGGTTCGGGCGTTATAACAGATATCAACATCGTAATCCTTAAGCAACTCTAACCACCGCTTCGCCGTAAGTTCACCTCCTCCGTCAAGATATACCGGAGGCTCTGTGGTCCGTATAAATATCCACGTGAACCCCATACAAATAGTGCCCAGATCTTCAAAGCGTGAATCACGGCCGCCAACTCCAAATCATGCGGGGTAGTTTTCTCGTGTTTCTTCACTGTCGGGATGCATATGCTATAACCCCGCCATGCTGCATCAACACATCCCAACCCGATGCCCGACGATCACAATACACGACATAACCATCCGACCTCCGGAAGAGTAAGAACGGGCGGTCGCCGCCTCTTTCAAAGAATCGAAACCCCGCCACAAGCATCACCATCAAACTTGGCCGCTTCTCGAGTCACCTAGTCAACGGTGCAGATAGAAGCAAACTTCTCCACGAACCGATAATAACTCGCAAGGCCCGTAAAATCGCGAACCTCGCCGAGTAGAGGTTCAGGCCAAGTCCTCGATCGCCGATCTTGGCCGTATCCACTCGAATGCCATCACCGATAATATGCCCAAGAAACGCCATCAAGTCAACCAAAACTCACATTTGGAAAACTTGGCGCATAAATCGCTGATCTCGAGAATCACAAGACAGCCTCAAATGCTCCGCATGCTCCGCCTCGAGCGAATAAACCAAGATATCATCAATGAACACTATCACAAACGTGTCCAAAAATGGTTTGAACACTCGGTTCATCAAATCCATGAATATCACGAGCATTGGTCAACCCAAAAGACATGACTCGAACTCATAATGCCCGCACGTCCGAATGCAGTCCTAGGACATCCACCTCGACACGAACTCGATGATAGCGAACGCAGATCAATCTTCGAGAAACATCTCGCTCGCAATCAAGGTCGAACAAATCATCAATCCCGGGAAGGGTATCGTTTAATGGTCACCTTGTTCAGCTGTAATCAACACATGCGCAGCGCCCCGCCCTTCTTCTTCACGAACAATACCGGCGCTTCTGCGGGAAACACTGCCTAATGAAGCCCTTCTCCAAAGAAATCCTCACCTGGTCCTTCACTTTCTCAACTCGGCAGTGCCATTCGTATGGCGGAATGGAAATAGCCGAGTATCCGCAATATGTCAATACAAACTCGATCTCCTCTCAGAGGGATACCCGAGGTCATCCGGGAACACGTTTGGGAACTTCACGACTACGGAATCGATGAAAATCTGGTACCGCAGCCTCGTGATCAAACACTCGAACTAGATGGTAGATATACCTCTTCGCACCATCTTCCTAGCCTTGAGGTAGAAATAAACCTACCCCTGCGATACCGTGCTCTCCCACTCAACAACCGGCTCCTCAGAAACCGGAACTGCATTACTTTCTCTCTCAGCCTACATTGGCATAGCAAGAAGCTAGCCAATCCATCCCCATAATCACGCCGTCAATCATCTCCAACTCTATCAAGTCGGTGGTCCGACGATCAGAATGGTCACAGACAAGCCCTATATACCCGCCGAGCTACCACCGAATCACCCATCGCGTAGCTACCTCGAAAGGTCTATGGACTCGTGCTCTATCCCTATCCTACTAGCAACAAGGGAGATATATAGGACAGTAGAACCCGGATCTATCAAGGCATAAACATCAAACCCAGAACCGATAAGGTACTGTGGACGACATCGTGAGGCCTCCGATCTCGCGGCCGGACAAAGCATAAATGCGCTCGAGGACCGCTAGAATCGACCCGAGCCACGACCTGCCGCGACCGCTGACCCATGAGCACCCCGCCCGGCGAGTAATCGTAGGAGATGATGAAGCGCAACGTAACCTCAAGGCCGAGCCCTACCACGGTAGCGCCACGGGCTTCTGACAGCCTCGCAAAGTGACCTGCTGGCCACAATCGTAATAAGCTCCAAAAGTAGTACCACACTTCCGTAATGGGATCCCCGCATCGCCACACCGGGGTGGTCCCGATCGCCGCACTCGCTACTCGACGCTCCGAAGCCCTCGCCCCTGGCCCGCCAAAAACTCGGGCCGTCGGCCGAGGACGGCAGAGTGCTCGAGCCGGCCGGTGCGACCCAGATCGCCGCCGAGGCCGCCACCACGATAACCACCGTAAGACCCTCCCGCCCCGCCTTCTTCGCCGCTGTCGCCCACTCGCCGACCGCGCCTCGCATCCAAGGGCGTGAGCTCGCACGCGGTAATGTCCATACCGGCCGAGAGAAACCCCGCACAAGACTCGCCATATAGTCGTTTCAGCCCGTGACATAGCGGTGCACCCTATCCTCCATATCTGCTACCAATCCGGGACATATCGAGCCAAAGAATCAAACTCGACATTGTACTCCCGACAAGGCCCTCTCTCGCCTCGCAGAAAAAATCTATCACCCGCGCCTCCTCATCCGCGAGGCAAGAAGTGAGTGAGGAAAGCCTCGAGAACTCATCCCAAGTACTGGGACGCGTGCTCTCCCGATAACTCCCATGAATCAAACCAATCGATCGCGTATCACGCAGCCTATGTGAACCAAAGATCACGGACCGGTCTCCGACGCCGATCACTCTCAAAATCCTCGAATCGACGGATGAACTCGCGGATCATCCTCCGCCTCGACCCATAAAACTCGCGGCTACAACTCAAGAAGTCTCGTAGCCTCAAACTCTCTCGCCGTGAACAACGGTATGACCGAGCTGAGCTGAACTGAACCGCGATTCAGCCTCTCTCTCGTATCGGGCCACAACTTTAGCCAAAAGCCGGGCTATCTCTTGTACCCTAACTCTCCGCCCAGCCGTGGGACGAGGTGTGGGTACCGTGGTCGCCGCTGGCCGGGCGGCGCCATAGAACTCGCCGTCTTCGTATAGACCGGGCTCGAGCCCTCGTGACTGGGTGTCTCGCTAGCAGCCTCCTACCGCTTTGCTCTTCTCGCCCGGTTGCCTTACGTGAGGCATAATCGCATAGAAAGGAATACGTTAGAGGGTCCAACCTATAACACGCCTCTAAAGCACGATCTCGTAATGAGAAGAATGGAAACCAATCCTAAATATCCTATAGCCTCCTCGATTATTGGCGTGGTGCACAACACACCGATAATCAAGACTCTACTAGATACGGTTCGTAGACACTTTTCCGAGGATTAATCGCTCGATACCACTTTTGTTACGACTCGCCCGGCCCGTGGATCGTGCCTTACGGCACCCAAATAGTCATACATCGAGTAACCAGGAAATATAAAGCAAGACATGAAACAGCTTTATAAAATAAGACACGCTTTATGTGAGAAAACACGCTTTCGCATATATATATAAAATCATGGTTTAGCGATTACATCCGACATCGCATAACATACGCATCATGCACTTCTAAGGAAATATACAACTATGGCGGACAGGGCCCGCCATACCTCGATCGCATAAAACTATCTACAACAGGAGATCATACCAAAAGTAGAGCCTCTAAGAGATGGAGCTCCGACACCAACGTAGAGATCCTAAGGATGCGGATCTAGCACTGCTGCCCTTACCGCGGCATGAACGCAGCCAAGGAGGTCGACAACAGTACTAAGTATGCGAAATCAGAAAGTACTTAAATGAAAACATATCATTTTTAAAACCGCTTACAAATATGTGTGAAACAACTAAGGAAACCGCACGTAGTGCCACATCACAAACAAGAGCAACAATAGGTAATCGTAATAGGTCTTGTCTAGGCCGCGAATGATCGAAACAGGGCCACTCGCCATATCATCATTCCGCAAGCCTAATCTCGACTCTGAGTCCGCATAGGCCACTCACGGGCCCGCATGAGGTATAACCCCGCATCGAGGGTAGCTACTCCTAAGATCGCCCCGACTCGTTGTCCGCATGGCCACATAGACCGCATGAGGTATAACCCCGCATACTAACCTAGAACTCTCGTAGCTCCGCATAGGCCCCCTGGACCCGCATGAGGTATTCTCGAATCATGGTCCTGCATCACCGAGTCTACCCCAGACGGAGGGCTAACCCCTGTATCATCTCAAGATGTGAGTGATAGTATACTAACATAACAGATTATCTTTAAACAACATAATCACAACAATAATACTCTATTTCACAAACTATACAATACACTAACACACATAGCATCATATCATGTCGACTTATCAAACCATCTTATTATTCTTTTAACAATTCAATATAATTCTGTTATAAACACATAGGCAAACTGCTTTTATCAATCTTAAGTGGTTATACTTAACCTCCCATAAGGTTAGTATAACTCTTAAGCTTTTGTTTAAAAACCAATTAGTCTTCTTCTTAAAAAGATCCAAAGATTCTTTAAAAATGCTTTCAGATCTTTATTATTCAGCTTAAGCCGAGGCATCGCTGCAGTTGTTATTCGTGCTTAAGCTTGAGGCATTGCCATAAGTATTATTCAGCTTAAGTCAAAGACATTGCCGTAGTTATATTTTAGTTAACACACGACGCCTACCGTACTATATATATTGTAAAATATCATGCTTTAGGAAGAATCACATACCTTCTCAAATAAAACCACCGCCAAGTCAATATGTCGCGCAGAGTCACCATAATAGTCACAGATATCTATCAAGGACTACTCAAGGTCATTCTAAACAGAGGTTCACAATTCTATGGAAAGTTGGGCAAGACTCTCCCTACCGGTGAGCTATATAAGTTCATCAGAAAACAAATTCTATGTAAGTACAGTTTCATTATTCTTCTTTCAAACCCTTCTATTGTGGTAACAGTTCAATTCTATTCTGTGATATTCTTCTAAGTATTTATACTTATTCTTATACTATAACAAAGAAGTATTCTCTAATACAAAAGAGAGTTAGGATTATTACCTCGGTAAGCCCAATAATATCCTAGAAAAAGTCGCGCCTGAGCAAGGTTTTGCTCCTAAGTTGTATGCTCCAAGAACCTTAGAAGTTCTTCACAACTTCTACTAAGTACTAAGGTATTTGGGCTAGGGTATTTTGGGCATTATAACGATACAAGAAGGTAACTTTTCTACCAAGGGAGGGGGGGTAGATTTCGGCTAGGCTAGGGGGGCAGGCTCTCGGCCACACTACACAAGGGGAGGAAGAGGTGTTGACGAAAAGCTTAAGGGAGAGGAGAGGATTTTTAGACTTGGAAGATAACTTTGTGGATGAATAACTCTTCATCTCTAAGGGGGTATTTATAGCTCAAGCCTTGGCCAACCAATGGCCAAGATGAAGACAAGTGCAAGGCAAGTGTAGGGTGAGGATTAACTAAACACAAATATCCTACCAACCTTGACTTGTGCACAAGGCACAAAAACGTGCCTTGGCTCTCCAATTTCGTCCATGGATCGATTCAAGTCCACCAATGGGAGGTGCCAAGTGTTGCCCTCCCGCTGGTCCAAAATGTTTCGTCTCTAAAAATCCGCAAAAATTAGAAATGGCATAGCCGGAATTTTCCTACGAAAGCCGTGGAAACGCTTCGTCGGAAACGATTCTTTAAGCGAGTTGTGCACAAAAACGCCCAAGGCTAACTTTAAAGCCAAACTTTAGACGTATTCCCTTACGCATATACTGAAATACGGGTATAAACTATTAAGGCCTTACTTCAAACATAGAATATTATAAGTGTCAAGTCGCTAAATTCTACGGAAAATCGGACAGCACCTCCTTTGTTTTTACTAACTTGCCACCTTTTTCAAGGCCGAATACAATAACCAAACACGCCACATTTAAGGCACAATCAAAACAATTAATCAATAGGGGATTACACGCCTACTAGACGTGTAAAATTCCGCCCCACAACGATAACAAACTAACACAAACTATAAGTCCAAATTCGGCCACCTTGAGTTCAACAATACCAATTCTTAACCAATTTCCATTTCAATCCAAATTGGTAGCATAACATGATATCAAGTCGCATTTGATTATAATAACCATAATCTTCAAGTAAGTAACATGCGACGATTTATAATAAACGACCAATTAGTAATCCAATTTTCAAGTGGCTTGTATAACATTTCGGATTTAGCTACAAGCAATCCATAATACTTATAACTTCAACCTATCAACTTCATGCTAGCAACAAGTAAAGCTAACAACAACAATATAAATATGTACTCTTGTAACACCTTTAAAAGACAAGATTATACCTTAACGATTCTTAACCCAACTCCAATCCGAAGTCGCTCCTTAGAAGTTTAGAGCCTCTCCAAGACACTTCAATCCGCTTGTTGAGACCCTTAGAACAACACCAACAATTATCCTTCAAATCTCCAAACAAAACCTAGAAAGACCATTAGGTTTTCGTTTTGCGACTAACCCGTAAACTATCTTTTTCCAAGATTTTTCTATTGAGATGTGTTTACAATACACCTAAGAACCTTGGTTTAAAGTGTGGAGTTAAATGGATCACAAACAAAGATTTTTTTTTTTTTGTGTGGAACCCGAGAGCTCAAGCTCTATGTTCATCCAATTTTTCAAGAAATTTTGCTAAGTGTTGGCACTAGTAGTGCTACTAGTAGTAATATAAAGGGTCATGGAGGGACAAGATGCAACCATTTGGGTGGCTAGGATGAAGTCTTACAAAATATCAAGACTAATTGACCTTTGACTTAGTCAACATTCTCATGCTACACCAGTTGCAAGACTTGTCTTGCAACAAAGGTCCAATGACCCTCTTGCCCTTGCACATTTCGACCAAGGCATCACATAAGGGGGGTGACACATGTCGCCCTCCCATTGGTCATATTAATACGTTTTCGACAATTCCATAATTCCGATAAATTTTTATAAGTCTCAGATCTTAACACTTGTGAGTTCTTACGTACGATCTTAAGACATGTCCTGTAAATACGGGGTGTAACATTCTTCCCCCCTTAGAAACATTCGTCCCCGAATGTTCTTTCGGAGTCAAACTTATAATTAGTGACATAGTTTCCTTTCACAACCCCAACATACCAAAAATGCCACACATGGCCACATAATAACATTTAAGCAAAAGAGATACATCAATTAAAACTCGACAAGTAAGGGAAGATGAATTACCTGAAGGTATAGGAAATAAGTGTGGATACTTCCTCAACATGTCCTCCTCCGCTTCCCAAGTCATCTCCTCCCGGTTATCATTTCTCCACAGGACTTTGATGGAAGCTACATCTTTGGTCCGCAGTCTCCTGACCTGGCGATCGAGTATCGCTATGGGATTCTCCTCATACGATAACCCCTCTGTTACCCGGACCTCACTGGTAGGGAAAACTCTCGCTGGATCTCCGATACACTTCCTCAACATAGAAACATGGAAGACCGGATGTACCGCCTCTAACTCTGATGGTAGATCCAACTCATAGGCAACCTTGCCCACTCTACGGACGATCTAATAGGGCCCAATGTACCTTGGGATGAGTTTCCCCTTCTTACCGAATCTCATCACACCCTTCATGGGTGACACCTTCAAGAAGACCCAATCGTCTACCTGAAACTCCAAATGCCGACGCCGATTATTCGCATATGACTTCTGCCGACTCTGAGCTGCTAACAGTCTCTCCTGGATAAGCTTTACCTTATCCACATCCTGCTGTACCAAGTCCGCCAACTAATCGCACTCGCCCACGCCGAACCAACCAATCGGCGACTGCATTTCCGCCATATAAAGCCTCGTATGGCGCCATCCGTATATCGGAATGGTAGCTTGTTATAAGCAAACTCGAAGAGGCAAATGATCCTCCCAGCTACCACTGAAATCAATCACGCAGGCTCGCAGCATATCCTCAAGTGTCTGGATAGTACGCTCGCCCGCCACACCGAGGATGAAATGCGATCGAGACTCACTGTCCCTAAACCCTTCTCGAAAGACCTCCGGTTAGCCAGAACCGGGCTCCTATCGATATAATCGACACCGGACACCGCAGCCTCACAATCTCTCGATGTACACCGCATAGTCCTCACCAAAACGCCGCCCCGATCGAAGGAAATGGGCTGATTTCACACCACAACAATAACCCAAATGGAGTCGTACTTCCTCTGAGTACGAGGTAACCCTGTAACAAAGTCCATGTTGATCATCTCCCACTTCCAAGTCGGAATATCAATAGACTGCAATAATCCACTGGGCCTCTGGTGCTCGACCTTAACTCGCCGGGCAATTAGGACATCAGGCAACAAAACCTGCCACGTCCCTCTTCAGGCCATCCCACCAATACAAACATCTGAGGTCATGGTACATCTTGGTCGACCCCGGATGAATAGAATATCGAGCGCTGTGTGCCTCCCCCAGAATCTGCTGACGAAGTCCTGTCACATCGGGAACACACAACCGGCCCTCAAATCTCAGCACCCCATCAGGCGCTACCTCGAATAGACTCTTCTCCTCCCGAAGAGTTGCATCTCGATACCGTACCAACACTGGGTCCTCAAACTGTCGCCTCTTCACCTCATCAACGATGGAAGACTCGACAACATCACGAACCCGCACCCGCTATCGTCAGATCGATCAATCGAACCCCAAGGCTCGCTAATCGGTGGATCGGACGACCATGTCCCGCCTCTCCGGCCGCACCTCGACAGCTCCCCATCGATCTACGACTCAAGGCATCAAGAACTACGCTGGCCTTCCCGGATGGTATAGAATATCAACATCATAATCTTTCAACAACTCTAACCACCGCCTCGCCTCAAGTTCACTCCTTTGCTCAAGATATACCGAGGCTCTTGTGGTCTGTATAAATATCCACATGAACCCCTGCACAAATAATGCCTCCAAATCTTCAAGGCATGAATAAATCGCGCCAACTCTAAGTCATGGGTAGGGTAATTCCTCTCATGCTTCCGTAACTGCCGGGAAGCAAAGGCTATAACCTTGCCGTGTTGCATCAAAACACACCCTAACCCGATACCCGAGGCATCACAATAGATCACGTACCCGTCTAACCCCTCAGGAAGAGTAAGAACTGGAGATGTAGTCAACCTTTCCTTCAAAGAACTCGAAACCCTTCTCGCAAGCCTCCGCCCATCGGAACTTGGCCGCCGAGTCACCTAGTCAACTGCCGAAATCGGCAACCGCTCCAAAACCTACGATAATAACTCGCGCCCTAAGAAATCGCGCACCTCGGCCGGAGTAAGAGGTCTCGCCAAGACTTGATCGCCAATCTTTGCCGTATCTACCCAACACCATCACCCCAATAATATGCCTCAGAATGCCACTGAGGCCAACCAAACTCACACTGAGAACTTGGCGACAATCGCGGCCTGAGAATCCCACGACAATCTCGCCGATCTGCATGCTCGCTCATTCGTGAATACACCAGATGTCATCAATGAATACAATCACAAATGTATCCAAAATGGCTTGAACACGCTCATCAAATCCATAAATACCATTGAGCGTTGGTCAAACCGAAAGACATAACCCTGAACTCATAGTGCCCATACCGGGTCCTGAATGCAGTCTTTGGGATGTCTGCCTCTCGAACTCGAACCTGATGATGACCAGACCGCAGGTCTATCTTTGAGAAACACTCGCTCGCAGAATCGGTCAAACAAATCATCAATTCTGGGGAGGGGGTACCTATTCTTAATGGTTACCTTATTCAGCTGCCTGTAATCAACACACATACGCAGCGTCCCATCTTTCTTCTTCACGAACAAAACCGGCGCTCCCCAGGGAGATACACTAGGCCTGATAAATGTTATACCCCGTATTTCCAGGGTATGTACGTAAGAACGTACGTAGAAAATTTGAACCTTCAAATAGGCTTGGACGTTTTCACTTTATGCACGACACCCGGTTAGAGTCGCCGACGCAAACGCTTCCACGGCTTTCGTAGGGAAAATTACCGCGATATCATTTTTATTTTTGCGGATTTTTTCGCGTGGCGTAACGTGTTGGACCAACGAGGGCGCCACTTGGCACCCTCCCATCGTGAGCGGGCGTGAGGACAGATTGGACGAAATGGAGAGGTGTAGTTGGTAGGATATTTTGTGTGTTAGTTGGTTAAGGACACATGGGTGAATCTTGGCCCTACACTTGCCTTGCACTTGGCAAGATCTTGGCCATTGGTTGGCCAAGGCTTGACCTATAAATACCCCCCCTTTGGATGACTTCTTCATCCATTCCAAATATTTCTAAGTGTTAAATCCTCCTCCCTCCCTTTGTGTTGAGTTCGGCCGAGAGCCCTCTCCCCTCGTCGAGTACCCCCAGTGGTAGGCCGGTGGGTATACACCCCCTCCTTGTGGTGCTAGCTGGGTACCCCTAGCCTAGTTATTTTCGTATATACCCCCCCTCTTGGTAGAAATACTCTCAAAAGTATTGTTATAATGCCCAAATTACCTTAGCCGTATACCTTGTAGTATTCTAAGGTTATACCTTACAAAAGCCCGCTTATACTATTATACTTCCCGTCGGTACCAAACCAAAACCTCGAGGAAAAATCTCCATGGTTAGTTGGAGTAGTATGTAGTTGGTTAGAACTTCTAAGGGTAGTTTGGAGCGGTTGAGCGCCTGAGTCGAGCCAAACGTTGCCCAGGATCGACTTTATACTTGGATAATTATGGGCTTATCGAGGTAATTATCTTGTCCCCCAATTGTAATTGGAAATTACATGTTGTTAGAATATATAGTTGAAGTATACTATATATAGAAATGAACGTAGTTGTCGGCAATGTCTTTTGACTTAAGCACAATTATAAGAAACCTTTTCGAAAGAAGAGTGCTGAACTGTAATTACATAGGACCGTATTACAGTAGGCTTGTGTAGCTTTTCTGTGTGATAGAATTGTGCACGTCCGGTTTAGACGTACAACCCCCCTGGTTGTCTTGGTAGCCGACCCCGATAGAGGAGGAGATTTACGTTGCGGGTGGAGGTGTCGCGAATTTTCGTAGAATGTTCTACGAAGGATCTAAATGTTAATAAGCGCCTTGTGGCCTTATAGGTTGAAATCGCGATGGCGCGATTCGCTTGGCTTAAGGAGTAGCCGACGGTTGGAAGTACTTGGAGCGTTTGCTATTAGTCGATATTCGTCGCGAGGTATGTGAACCTCTTCCTATCTGTTCTAGCATGATATGTGTATAACTATGTAGTACGGTAGACGCATACGTGCTTAATGTATTTGATTGGTTTGAAACATAAAGTGTTATAACGCTTTATGGGAAGTTGTTATAAATGACTTTATGTAGGTAAGAAAATGCTTTGGTTTCAAAGTGGTAACCGATTTGACTTATAACGGATTTTATGTGTCGTATTAAAGAACTTGAAGTGTTTCAACAAGACCCTTTTTAAAGAAGAGTAATACTTGGCTTTGAAAACATAAGAGTTGTACTAGCTTTATGGGAAGTTAGGTATAACGTCTTAAGAATGATAAAGAAGAATGGTTTACTGATTTTTAGAAGATAAGAGACTTGACTTAATGGTATTGATATGAATTTTCTTAAAAGTGTGAAACCTCATTCGTGAGTAATGAGTACTTGGTTTTAAAAGGAATAATGTTTTACTGATTTCGGAAATCAGAATGAGTATCGACAAACCACTGCAGCGTTAATAAAGGAAAATGTATTGAATAATGAAGTATGGTATTAAAACCAGTAGAAACCTCCATCTGCATAGAAGCTAAGATGAGACAAAATGATCTTACATTTCCTAGATCATGGCTGCTTAATAAGATTGATTATAAACAAGGATAACCTACTCACATATAAGACATATGTTTCTCAAAACGTTTAAAGGAGAATTATGTTAAAACTATGAACTACGAAACCTTTTCTAAAATGAGAAACTTGAGCATTTGAAATTAGGCAAACTTGAACGTTTGGAAAATAAGGTTGTTACTTGATTTTACAAAGGAAAGCATTTTGATTTACTTAACAATGTTAGTCACTCTAATTTTATACTAAGTGTATCGGGTGACCCTTGTAAAAGAAATGGATCTTAAAAGGAATTGAACGTACGTAATACTTTAGGGTTAAAATCCGGACTTTGACATAAAATGAAAGTACCTTGAGTCGTGTATAACTTGCCTATGCTTGTTGTTATGAAACTTGACCATGTTACGTGTGATAGCCTTGTTGTGCAAGTATTGTGTTCTACTCGACTACCGGTTCATCCGGGAATGTATTTCACTTGACTCTGGCTCATCCGAATGTTTTTCACTTGACTACCGGTTCATCCGGGAATGTATTTCACTTGACTACCGGTTCATCCGGGAATGTATTTCACTTGACTACCGGTTCATCCGGGAATGTATTTCACTTGACTACCGGTTCATCCGGGAATGTATTCCATCGACTACGGTTCGTGGGATGAACCGAATGTATTCCACACGTTTCTATATTGGGTCCATAAGATGGGCGAGACCGTTATCGTATCACATGATTTGTACCTAGACCGCTGCATTGAGGAAGGAGTTCCACGCACGAGGATGACTTTGAGGCGTGAGTCCTCGACTTGACATGATTGCTTTTATGTTGTGAATCGTAGTTTGGTTATCATACATGTCTCCGCTTTATATAGACTATTATGATTTCATTTAGTGATTTACGCTTTCACATACTGGTACCTGTTATCGACCTCTTCGGGCCGCGTTCATGCCGCAGTAAAGGTACATCGACCGTCGATCCTCGCTTATAGGATCACATTTCGCGTGTTGGGAAGCTCCGCCTTCGAGGCTTATCTTTGGTATGTTACCACAGTCAGTAGGTTCTTGTACATTCGTGGTATGGCGGGGCCCTGTCCCGCCATAGTTGTTGTCACTTAGAGGTCAGTAGTAATGCTGTGGCGAGTCCGTAAAAAGGATAAATCGTCGGTATTTACGTATATATACAAGGCAACTGCTTTGGTTGGCTGTTTATTTATCATGTCTCTTAATTCATGTTCATGTTTTTATTTCCGCTGATTTTCTCGATGTTGTATCACTAGGGTGCCCGGTAAGGCACTACCACGCCCGGTTCGGTCGTGACAAAAGTGGTATCGTGAGCGATTAATCCTCGGAAAGTGTCTACGCATCGTATCCGAGAGTCTTTATTATCGGTGTTGTGCACCACACCAATAATCGTGAGGCTATAGGATATTTAGGATTGGTTTCTATTCTTCTCACTCTTAAATCGTGCCTTAGAGTCGTGTTGTAAGTTGGACCCTCTCACGTATTTCTTTCCCTTACCGCTATGCCTCCGCAGGGCAACTCGCCCGGAGGGCAAGGCCGAGGAGCCGCGAGTAGAGTCGAGGGTTACGAGGGCACGAGGCCAACCATCACCGAGTTAGGTGCTTCGTCGGGAGTTATGCTACGCCACCAGCAGAGTTTAGCACGGCCAGCCTTATCGCGCCGCGACATTTGAACCTTCGCCCACGACCGAAACAGAATATAGATTGCGAAAAGACAACCTCACATTAGCTATGGATTTGGCTACGAGAGTATACCGATGTACCGCGAGTCTTGATGAATATCTTAGAAAGGGTTGTGCGAGAGTAATTCTTCGATTAGGCTTGAGCATGGCACGAGACGTCAGCGCGCAGCAGCCAAGAAACGTAGAGATCGACGGGTTAACGGGCGAGAAGCAGGGCGAGCAAAGAAGGTCCTTTAGTAACTTTTGAGGCGAGTCGCCTCACCGGGATTAGATTATGCACATCCACGGTAAAGGTCCTCCACAGGTTCGGGACGTTCGGGTACGAGGAGTTGGTCGAGCTCCAGAGCTTCCGCTTCACACTACACGTAGTTCCAAATGCCCGGATTCGCTTTTTCCCAAGATTCACGCAGTGATGCACGTCATCCCGGGGAATGTCATCTTTTAGTTAGTACTTGTTTTACCTACGACCGTCAGGGTCTGATGTCGAAAGAGTGTCCTTGTAGAGGACTTAGCCTTCGTGATCGATGGGTAGTCGTCACCTTCCTTAGCAATGCGCCTACGGGGCAGTTTGATTAGAATGACTTAAGTGGAGGAGCAAGAGATACAGGTTTATCCTTAACCCTCTAGAGATTAGTAGCGTATGATGAGATGAGTATATCTTAAGTGCTATGTTCTGATAGCAGTGTGTAATTTGTGATTAGAAATCATGGTTCTGTAACCGGGGATGATTGGGGGATAGAGAAGGTGTGAGCCTTAGAGTTTTATACGTGGAGACCTTAGAGGTAAGGCCATCTCGAGTAAAGGTGTAGTGTTCATGTTTGACCCTTATAGGAGTGCATAGTGCACGTGAGCTATGTTTATGGGATAAGTCCCTGAGTAACGTGATTTGTGAAATTGTTCCGGATCGGGGAGCTAGTGTTTGCGCGATGTCGGTAGGGTTGAGGCATGTTGCGGGTCAACCCGCGGCTGTATGGTGGTGGTCGGTTGTGGTGGTCCCGCTTGTGGTAGGTCACGAGGGTGTTAGGCCCAAGTTTAGTTAACCAACAGACGCAGTTCGTGGACGATTCGACCGAGTCGGCCGAGGAGGTCAGCCGTATTGTTTTCTAGCAAAGACCGTTTACTCGGCAGTGTTGTTTTATCAGAAAGGTTGTAAGGCTGCACGGGGTGCCTACCTTCACCTTATGTCGAAATGGAGCCAGTGGTACTGTTGTTGTTTCCGGAAGTTTACCGCAGGTTAAGAACTCGGTGAGTCCCAGACCGCATTCGCCCCGCCGGTGTGGATTTCGCGGGTAGTTGTGGGATTGTTGTCTCCGTGGAGTGAGTGTTTAAGCTACCATTTCGGTGTTGGATGTCGCCTATGAAGCCTTGTAGGTGGATGTGTAAGTCGCCGGTCGATTGGTTCGATGTTGGCAAGATTCAGATAGTCGGTTCAGGCTTGTTCCAGCAGACTGTGGATAGGGTAAAGCTTGTCTAGAAGAGGTTCTGGCAGCTCAGAGAAATCGTGCGAATAATTGGCGACGACGCTTAGAGTTCGTGCCGACGGTCGGTCTTCTTGAAAGTACCACCGTTGGGTATGACGAGCTTTGGAAAACAGAGGGAACTTAGCCCGAGTTACTTTGGGCCCTTTTGAGTTCATGTGAAGAATAGGCCAGGTTGCCTATATGTTAGCTTTTGCCGTTCGACTTAGGAGGCAATACGTCCGGTCTTTCGTATTGATATGTTCGGGAAAGTATCGGAGATCCATCCAGAGTGTTCCCGCTACGACGACCACGTTAGAGATAGTAACCGAGTTTTGGAAACCGCAAGACGGGCAGGTGGTAAGAGCTCGAGGTATGACGACCTCGTGGATCGACGCAGCCCGCACCATTAGTTGGGTCACGGAGTGACACTAGAACCTCGCGCAAAGTGACAAAAGTGGTATCATTTCTTTTGTAAAGAAAAGATGCGAAGGAAGTATATTTGCACCCGAGAGAGGTGTTTGTGGTGATGTTAGAGGTGTTTCCTCGTGGACTTGGACGGAGGTATTTGCGGTTGTTTCGTGGGCCATGTGTGGCAGGATTGTTCTCGTAAGTATAGTAGTGAAGACTATCTTGGCGCGCTTGTTTTGAGACTTAGAAGGAACATTCGACGAATGTTTCTAGCGAGGGAGAATGTTATACCCGTATTTCGTGGTATGTACGTAAGAACGCACGTAGAAAATTTGAACCTTCAAATAGGCTTGACGTTTTCACTTTGTGCACGACACGGTTAGAGTCGTTTCGACTAAACGCTTCATTAACTTTCGTAGGAAAATTCCGCTATATCATTTTTATTTTTGCGGATTTTTCCGAGTGGCGTAACGTGTTGGACCAACGAGAGGCGCCACTCGGCACCTCCCATCGGACGTGAGGGACGGATTGGGCGAAATGGAGAGGTGTAGTTGGTAGGATATTTTTGTGTGTTAGTTGGTTAAGGACACGGGTGAATCTTGGCCCTACACTTGCCTTGCACTTGGCAAGATCTTCGCCATCGTTGGCCAAGGCTTGACCTATAAATACCCCTTCGATGACTTCTTCATCCATTCCAAATATTTCTAAGTGTTAAATCCTCCTCCTCCCCTTTGTGTTGAGTTCGCCGAGAGCCCCTCTCCCCTTGGCCGAGAGTACCCCTAGTGGGTAGGCCGCAGGGTATACACCCCCTCCTTGTGGTGCTAGCCGTGGGTACCCCTAGCCTAGTTGTTTCGTATATACCCTCTTGGTAGAAATACTCTCAAAAGTATCATATAATGCCCAAATTACCTTAGCCAGATACCTTGTAGTATTCTAAGGTTATACCTTTACAAAAGCCCGCTTATACTATTATACTTCCGTCAGTCACCAAACCAAAACCCTAAGGAAAATCTCCATGGTTAGTTGGAGTAGTATGTAGAAGTTGGTTAGAACTTCTAAGGGTAGTTTGGAGCGGTTGAGCGCCGAGTCGAGCTAAACGTTGCCCAGGATCGACTTTATACTTGGATAATTATGGGCTTATCGAGGTAATTATCTTGTCCCCCTATTGTATTGGAAATTACAGGTTGTTAGAATATATAGTTGACGTATACTATATATATAAATGAACGGAGTTATCGGCAATGTCTTTTGACTTAAGCCCAATTATAAGAAACCTTTTCAAAGAAGAGTCCGAATCAGTAATTACATAGACCGTATTACATAGGCTTGTGTAGCTTTTCGTGTGATAGAATTGTGCACGTCCGGTTTAGACGCACAACCCCGGTTGGCTTCGCAGCCCCGATAGAGGAGGAGATTTACGCCACATGTGGGGAGGCGCGAATTTTCGTAGAATGTTCTACGGCGGATATAAATGTTAATAAGCGTGGCCTTATAGTTTGAAGCATCGCGTATGGCGCGATCCGCTTGGCTTAAGGAGTAGCCGACGGTTGGAAGTACTTGAGCGCTTTGCTATTAGTCGATATTCGCCGCGAGGTATGCGAACCTCTTCCTATCCGTTTCTAGCATGATACGTGTATAACTATGTAGTACGGTAGACGATACGTGCTTAATGTATTTGATTGGTTTGAAATATAAAGTGTTATAACGCTTTACGGGAAGTTGGTTATAATACTTTATGTAGTAAGAAAATGCTTGTGGTTTCAAAGTGGTAATCGATTTGACTTATAACGGATTTGATGTGTAGTATTAAAGAACTTGAAGTGTTTCAACAAGACCCTTTTTAAAGAAGAGTAATACTTGGCTTTGAAAACATAAGAGTTGTACTAGCTTTACGGGAAGTTAGGTATAACGCCTTAAGAATGATAAAGAAGAATGGTTTATCGATTTTAGAAGATAAGAGACTTGACTTAATGGTATTGATATGAATTTTGTTAAAAGTGTGAAACCTCATTCGTGAGTAATGAGTACTTGGTTTTAAAAGGAATAATGTTTTACCGAATTCGAAATCGAATGAGTATCGACAAACCACCGCAGTGCTAATAAAGGAAAATGTATTGAATAATGAAGTATGGTATTAAAACCGTAGAAACCTCCATCCGCATGTAGAAGCTAAGATGAGACAAAATGATCTTACATTTCCTAGATCATGGCCGCTAATAAGATTGATTATAAACAAGGATAACCTACTCACATATAAGACATATGTTTCTCAAAACGCTTAAAGGAGAATTATGTTAAAACTATGAACTACGAAACCTTTTCTAAAATGAAACTTGAGCATTTGAAATTAGGCAAACTCAACGCTTGGAAAATAAGGTTGTTACTTGATTTTACAAAGGAAAGCATTTTGATTTACTTAACAATGTTAGTCACTCTAATTTTATACTACTGTATCGGGTGACACTTGTAAAAGAAATGGATCTTAAAAGGAATTTAACGACGTAATACTTTAGGTTAAAATCCGACTTTGACATAAAATGAAAGTACCTTGAGTCGTATAACTTGCCTATGCTTGTTGTTATGAAACTTGACCATGTTACGTGATAGCCTTGTTGCAAGTATTGTGTTCTACTCGACCACCGGTTCATCCGGAATGTATTTCACTTGACTACCGGCTCATCCGGAATGTATTTCACTTGACTACGGCTCATCCGGAATGTATTTCACTTGACTACCGGCTCATCCGGAATGTATTTCACTGACTACCGCTCATCCGGAATGTATTTCACTGACTACGGCTCATCCGGAATGTATTCCACTCGACTACGGTTCACGGGATGAACCGGGAATGTATTCCACACGCTTTCTATATTGGGTCCATAAGATGGGCCGAGACTCGTTATACGATCACATGATTTGTACCTAGATCCGGCGGTGAGGAATGAGTTCCACGTGCAGGATGACTTTGAGGCGTGAGTCCTCGACGACATGACCGCTTTTATGTTGTGAATCGTAGTTTGGTTATCATACATGTCTCCCGCTTTATATAGACTATTATGATTTCATTTACGATTTTACGCTTTCACATACTGGTACTGCAGATCGACCTCCTTCGGCTGCGTCATGCCGCAGTAAAGGTACATCGACCGCCGATCCCCGCTTATAGGATCACATTTCGTGTTGGAAGCTCCGTTCCTTCGGAGGCTTATCTTTGGTATGTTACCTCGAGTCCGTAGGTTCTTGTACATCTGTGGTACGGCGGGCCCCGTCCCGCCATAGTTGTTGTCACTTCTTAGAGGTGCAGAGTATCGCTGGCGTAGTCCGTAAAAGGATAAATCGTCGTATTTACGTATATATACAAGGCAACCGCTTTTGGTTGGCCTGCTTATTTATCATGTCTCTTAATTCATGTTCATGTTTTTATTTCCGCTGATTTTCTGATGTTGTATCACTAGGGTGCCCTGTAGGCACTACCACGCCCGGTTCGGGTCGTGACAATAAAGCCCTTTCTCCAAAGAAGTCTTTCACTGGTCCTTCACCTCCTCAACTCGCAAAGTGCCATCCTGTATGGCGGAATGGAAATAGGTCGAGTGTCTGGCAACGTGTCAATACAAAACTCAATCTCCCTCTCAGGAGGGATGCCCGGAAGATCATCTGGGAACACATCTGGAAACTCCCTAACCATCGGTATCGATCAAGAATCGCACCTCACCAGATCAAATACCCGAACGGATGATAGATGTACCCTTCCGCACCATCTTCCTAGCCTTGAGGTAAGAAATAAACCTACCCTCTACGACGCCGTGTTGCCCTCCACTGATAATCGCTCGCCAGAACCGAACCGAACCAACTCGCTTTACATACCAACGTTGGCATAACAAGAAGCCAACCACCCATACCCATAATGACATCAAAATATGTCATCTCCAAATTTATCAAGTTCGCAAGTGGTCCGACGATCAGAATATAAACCTGACAACCTTCAGACACCCGCCGCCTAACACCGAATCTCCCATAGGCGTAGCTACCTCAAAAGGCTCTATCGACTCGCCTATCCCGATTCTACCCGCAATAAGGGGGACACATAGACAAGGTAGAACCCGGATCTATCAAAGCATAAACATCACACCAAATCGCAATGTACGCGACGACGCTGTGGAAGCCTCACGATCCCGGCGGCCGCTAGAGAATATATGCGGTTCGGGACCGCGAATCGAACCACCACCACGACCTCTACCGCGGCTGCCGTCCGTGAGTACCGCCCCGGGCGCATAACTACGTATGGAGAAGAAGACCAAAGAATGATCCTCGCTGGCTGATCAGACGCCCATGCCGCCCCTAGACGGATAATCTCTCCTCAAATGGCCCTGCTGGACGCACGAGTAACAAGCTCCCGAAGCTCTGCGACACTCGCCCTGGTGGAACCTACCGCATCGAGCACACTGAGGTGTGGATGGGCCCGATCGGTGACGGTTCCTGCCTTCCTGAAATCCCGAAGTCCCGAGCTCGACCGCCTCGATCGACTGGCCGCCGACCTTCTTGCCGTAAAACCGCGGGAGCACTCAGTCTTGGCCGGAAAGTGGACTCGTTCGCCGCGAGGCTGCCCGCCTCGAAACCGCCCGAGACCGATGTCTCGCCTCTGGGCTGGCTGGTCAATCTCGTCCTCCTCTCTATCCTCTATCCTCGCGCATAGGCCTGCATCCGGGCGATGTCCATACCGGGCTGAAGAGCCACACCCAAGCATGAGGTAATCATATGACGGTGAAGCCCCATCACATAACGATGAACCCTATCCGCCATGTCAGCTACAATAGTATGCGCATGTCTGGCCAAGGAGTCAAACTCCAAGCTATACTCCCTGACAGTCCTCCCGTTCTGCCTCAAGGTGAAGAATCTGTCTACCCGGCTCTCTCATCTCGTGAGGCAAAAGTGATCCATGAAGGCCTCTCAGAACTCCTCCCAAACACCTGGAAGAGCATCATCACCTCGAAAGCAACCACGACTCAAACCATTCAACGCAATATCGCGCAACCGCAAGAGGCTAGCGTAATGCACTCGGTCTCTCAAGCCCTAAGAACTCGCATGGTCCGTCAGAAGCTTCCGAATGAACTCCTCGGATCCTCATCACTCGAACCATAAAACTCGTGGATGACATCCCGTAAAAATCCCTAATCCGCAAACCGTCGACTAGCGGGTCGCCGCTTCCTATTTGCCACGCTCACTACTATATCGTCAATAATCGACCGCTCCCGTAGTCTCTATACTCGCACTGGCCGGGAACTGAGGGTCTGCACGAACCTCGAGCTACCGCCGCTCGGCCTTCTAAAATCGCAGCGTGGCTGAACTCGCCGACCCGCCACTACCTCGTGCATAGTCCGTGCTCGAGCCCGTAACCTTCGAGCACCGCTAGCAGCCTCGCCGCCGCTTTGCCCTTCCGGGCCCCGGTAGCCTTCCGCGAGGCATAGCCGTTTCATAAGAAGAGGTCGAGAGGATTCAACCTATAAGACAGCTCTAATGCACGATCTCAGAGAGAGAAGAATAGAAACCAATCCTAAATGTCCTGCAGCCTCCTGATTATAGATGTGGTGCATAACACACCGATAATCAAGACTCTACTAGACACGGTCTGTAGACACTTTCCGAGGACTAACTGCTCTGATACCACTTTTGTCACGACCCGACCCCGGGCCGCGACTGGTGCCCTACCTGGGCACCCTGTTCAGGTATACATCAGAGAATAGCAGCGGAACATACACAACATAAACACATGTGTAAATAATAAACATCACAAAGCTAGCCGAGCAAGTGCCGTCTCCCATCATATAAACATAATCAAAAGTACAACTTAGTTCTTACACCAACCACATATGTGAATACTGCACTTAGAATAATAATCGTGTGACAGGGCGACGCCATACCCCTGAATGTACATAAATCTACTACATCAGGGAAAGACTGTACCAAAAGAAAGACAAGCCTCCGGAGAATGGAGCTTCCGACGTCTGATAAGTGATCCTAAGAGTGAGGATCCACCACCTGCTTACCCTTCCCTGCGGCATGAACGCAGCCCCCGAGGAAGGGGGTCAGTACACAATATGTACTAAGTATGTAAAACTGGAAAGTACTGTAATCACAACATAAGTTTAAAACAAAGCCGGAGACATGTATGATAACAGAATTACAATACACAGTGCCTTACTAACAATGAGAGTAAATCAAAGGAATATGTACAACATCACAATAGGAGACTCCCGATCAAATCATGGGTAGCGAACCCATAGAAACAGGTGGTATAACGTCTTAGGGTTCTTACCCCTCATTTATACTCTTACCCTGAAGCAGGTGGTATAACGTCTTGGGGGTTTGCCCCTCATTTATACTCTTACCCTGGAAAAGGTAATAAAACAGGTGGTATAACGTCTTGGGGTTTACCCCTCATTTATACTCTTATCCTGGAGAAGGTGGTATAGTGCCACGACTGCCCGGTTCGTGGATCGTGCCTTACCCGGGCACCCAAGTAGTCCTACATCAGAGTAATCAGCGGAATATAAACCAACCAAGATATGAAACAGTATAAATTGAGACATAGTTATCTGAAGAAAAGTTCCTTTCGGCATATATATATAAATACCCAAAATGAACAGTTACATCCCAACTTTACAACAAGACTACAGACCTCTAAGAGTTTAAAACAACAATGGCGGGACAGGGCCCCGCCATACCCCTGAATGCAAATACCTACAACGACAGGGGACCATACCAAAATGCTAAGCCTCCGGAGAAACAGAGCTTTTCCAACGCTGAAACGGTGATCCTAAGAACGGGGATCAACGGAGGAGACTCTACCGCGGCATGAACGCACCCAAGCGAGGTCGATAACAACAGTACCAAGTATGTGAAATCAGAAAGTACTTTAAATGAAATCAAAGTATTTAAAACCATGTAAAACAAACAATTAGTTCAATGTACAAAGTGCCATATCACAAACAACAATAATAGTAAATCAGAATGTGTCTTTCCTAGGCCGCGAATGATCGAAGCAAGGCCAATCGCCCATAGTATCATTATGCGTGCCTAATCCTGGACTCCCGCAGTCCACATAGGTCACACACAGACCCGCATGAGGTATTCCTCGTGACGGGGTAGCTAACCCCTGCACTACCGACTTCGCAGTCCGCCTAGTCTCAATCGACCGCATAGTCACATTGCATCGCATAGGCATCCCCGTGATCGGGCTAATACACCGAATGATCAATCTCGAGCATACCGCCGCTCGCATAGTCACACGCATCGCATAGCCGCATGCACCGCATCGAGGTGGCAAGCCCGGTATAATAAGTCGAGGGTATGTGATATAATAACAAGATAACCGCTTAACGTCTAACAACGTAAGCACAACAAGAATAACATCACAAGACACTAACACATGTAGTATCATAACATGGGTACTTATCAAACCAGCAGAAAGGTATCACAAGGCCAATACCAGCAAAACATAGACAAGCTAACCACACAAGGTACTTTAATGTTTACGTTAACAAAACCAAGTTCTATCTCCAAAGTACTACATACATTAATTCTTTAAGAGGTCCATTTCTTTTATAAAGGTCACCCGATACCCGTAGTAATAGAGTGACTAACATTTTTAAGTAAACCAGAACACTTTTTATAAATCAAGTAACAACATTCTTTTCTAAACGTTCAAGTTTGCCTAATTTTAGATGTTCAAGCTTCTCATTTTCGAAAGGTTCCGTAGTTCATAGTCTTATATGAGTAGTCCAATGTCTTAATCTCTTTTAAAACATTTGAGTAACATATGCCTTATATGAGTGTAGGTTATTCTTATTCATAATCAATCTTATTTAAGCAGCCATGATCTAGGAAATGTAATATCATTTTGTCTCATCTTAGCTTCTATGCAGATGGAGGTTTCTACTGGTTTTTAATAATACTTCATTATTCAATACATTTTCCTTTATTAACGCTGCAGTGGTTTGTCGATACTCATTCTGATTTCCGAAATCAGTTAAAACATTATTCCTTTTAAAAACCAAGTACTCATTACTCACGAATGAGGTTTCACACAAATTTCATATAATTTCAATTAAGTCAAGTCTCTTATCCTTTAAGATTAAGTCTCTTAACTTTTAAAAATCAGTAAACCATTTTCTTTATCTCTTTTAAGACGTTATACCTAACTTCCCATAAAGCTAGTATAACTCTTATGTTTTCAAACCAAGTATTACTCTTCTTTCAAAAAGGTTTCTTAATTCTTTTGAAATACTTTCAAGATTCTTATTATTCAGGCTTAAGTCAAAAGACATTGCCGTAAGTATTATTCAGGCTTAAGTCAAAAGACATTGCCGTAATTATTATTCAGTTCACACACGTACGTCTACCGTACTATATATTTAAAATATCATGCTCAAGAGTATAGGAAGAATCACATACCTTCTCGGCGAAAACCACCTGCCAAGTTAAATATGTCGCGCGCAGAGTATCGACCTATATCAGTCAAATACGTTTATCAACGTCTAGATCAGATCAGTATAAAGCTCTAAGCAGAGGGTTCTCTATTCTATGGAAATTTGGGCAAGACTTCCCTACCCAGAACTATACACCATCAGAATACAAATCCTATGTGAGTATAGTTCAATTATTCTTCTTTAATACCCTTCTACGGTGATAAGCTTCATTTCTATTCTGCAATATCCTTCTAAGTATTTAATACTTATTCCTATACTTCTACAGTATGTAAATTCTAATTACAACAGGAGGATAAGGTTATTTACCTCGATAAGCCCAATATTATCCAAATATAAACGTCGATCCTAAGCGAGGTTTAGCTCCTACCCGTGACGCTCCAACGCGCCCAAGAACCCTTAGAAGTTGCTACACGACTCCATTCCGGCCCGTGATCGTGCCTTACCGGCACCCAAGTAGTCATACATCGAGTAATCAGCGAAATATAAAACAAGACATGAAACAATTTATAAAATAAGACACGCTTTATGTGAGAAAACGTCGCTTTCAAGCATATATATATAAACATGGTTTAGAAGCTACATCCGATATTGCATAACATGACTACGCACTTAAGGAAATATACAACTATGGCGGACGGGCCCGCCATACCTCGATCAGCAAAACTATCTACAACAGGAGATCATACCCAAAAGTAGAGCCTCCTAAAAGATGGAGCTCCCGACACCAACGTAGAGATCCTAAGAATGTGGATCTAGCACTGCCGCTCTACCGCGGATGAACGCAGCCTCAAGGAGGTCAAGACAACAGTACTAAGTATATGAAATCAGAAATACTTAAATGAAAACATATCACTTTAAAATCAGTTTTGCAAGTATGTATGAAACAACCATGACCGCATACAAGTGCCACATCATAAACAAGAGCAACAATAGGTAAATCAGAACAGTCTTTTCTAGGTCGCGAATGATCAAGCAGGCCAATTGCGTGTAGTATCACCATGCAAGCCTAATCCTCGACTCCGTAGTCCGCATAGGCCACTCACATAGGCCCGCATAGGGTACATAACCACGCATCGAGGGTAGCTACTCCTCGATCGCCCCGACTCGTAGTCCGCACGGCCACATAGACCGCATGAGGTATAACCCCGCATCACTAACCCGAACTCCCGTAGCTCCGCATAGGTCCTCGGACCCGCATGAGGTATTCTCGAATCATGGTCCTGCATCACCGAGTCTACCCCGTCGGAGGCGACTTAACCCCTGGTAATATGTCAAGAGGTGAGTGATAGTACATTAACATAACAGCTTATCTTTAAACAACATAAGCACAACAAGAATACTCTCTTATACAAACGTTACAAGACACTAACACACATAGCATCATATCATGTCTACTTATCAAACCATCTTTTTATTCTTTTCACAATTCAATATAAGTCTGTTATAAACACATAGGCAAACTGTTTCTTTTATCATTCTTAAGTGGTTATACTTAACTTCCCATAAAGTTAGTATAACTCTTAAGCTTCTGTTTTAAAAACCAATTAGTTCTCTTCTGTTAAAAATGATTCAGTATTCTTTTGAAATGCCTTCAGTTCTTTATTATTCAGGCTTAAGCCAGGCATCACAGTAAGTATTATTCGTGCTTAAGCCAGGCATTGCCGTAAGTATTATTCAGGCTTAAGTCAAAGACATTGCCGTAGTTATTACTCAGTTAACACATGTACGTCTACCGTACTACATATATATTGTAAAATATCATGCTTTAGGAAGGTATGTGATTCTTCCTAAATATTGCAAAATATCATGCGCAGAGAATCAGCCTATAATAGTCAGACACGTCTATCAACGTTCAGACTACTTTGTAACCAGTTCTAAACAGAGGGTTCTATATCCTACGGAAAATTGGGCGACTTCCTACCCGGTGAGCTACTCAAGTTCATCGTGAAAACAAATTCTATGTAAGTACAATTTGATCATTCTTCTTTTAAACCCTTCTACTGTGATAACAGTTCAATTCTATTATGTGATATTCTTCTAAGTGTTTATACTTATTCTTATACTACTACAGTATGTATTCTCTAATTCAAAATAGGGTTAGGATTATTTACCTCGGTAAGCCCAATAATATCCTAGATAAAGTCGCGCCTGAGCAAGGTTTAGCTCCTAAGTTGTACGCCCAGAGTCTAAGAAACCTTAGACGTTCTTCACAACTTCTACTACGGACTACGGGATTTGGGCTAGGGTATTTTGGGCATTATAACGATACGCGAACGCAACTTTTTCTCCCCCGGGAGGGGGGTAGATTTCGGCAAGGCTAGGGGGCGGGGTTGCCTCGGCCAAGCTCACTCAAAGGGGGGTGTTGGACGAAAAAGGCTACAAGGGAGATGAGAGGATTTTCAAGACTTGGAAAGGAATTTGTGGATGAAGAACTCTTCATCTTAAGGGGGTATTTATAGGTCAAGACATGGCCAACCAATGGCCAAGATTTAGCCAAGTGCTAGGCAAGTGTAAGGTCAAGATTAGGGCAAGTGTCCCTTGGCCAACTTGCACAAAAATATCCTACCAATTCCTTGACTTGTGCAAAGGCACAAAAACGCGCCATCCTAGTCCAATTGGCCCAATGGACGATTTCAAGTCCACCAATTGGAGGTGCCAAGTGTCGCCTCCCGCTGGTCCAAAATGTTTCGCCTCTCTAAAAATCCGCAAAAATTAGAAATGGCATAGCCGAATTTACCCTACGAAAGTCGTGGAAACGTCTTCGTAAAAATTATTCGCTTTGTGAGTTGTGCCAAAAAAACGTCTTGTGCCTAAACTTTAAGGCTAGATTTTGTACGATTCCCCACGCATACATACTGAAATACGGTATAAACCACACACTTCTACTTACTACTTCAATCAACAATGAAGTTTCTCTTAGGGTTTCGTTTGTGACTAAGGTAGTATAGCTAGTATTCGGGCTTTTAGTATAGAGGGACTTTGGAAATACTACAAAGTATAAGGGCTAAAGTATTTTGCCATAGCAACAATACTTCAAGAGTATTTTCTACTAAGGGGGTGGTGTTTCGGCTAGGGCTTGCTTTATGGGGGCTCTCGCCAAGCCACTAAGGCTGAGGGGAGGTGTTGACGAAAATACTACAAGAGAGGAGGGAATTTCAAGACTTGGAGAATGAGTTGTGGATGAAGAACTCTTCATCTATAAGTGGGTATTTATAGGTCAAGCAATGGCCAACCAACGGCCAAGATGATGCCAAGTGCAAGGCAAGTGTAGGGTGAGGATTTAGGCAAGTGTCCATTCTATCTACTACACAAAAATATCCTACCAACTCCTTGACAAAAAGGCTCCCAATCGTCCACCCTTTACCGCTCAACGCTCACCAATTAGAGGGTGAAAAGTGTCGCCTCTTGTTGGTCCAAAATGTTACGCCTCTGAAAAATCCGCAAAAATTAGAAATGACATAGCCGTAATTTACCCTACGCGAGTTGTGGTAAAACGCTTCGCCTGAAAACGATTCTTTCTGTACTTGTGCACAAAAATAAAACGCCCAAGCCAACTTTAAAGTTCAAACTTTTCTACGCACGCCCCCACGCATATACTGGAAATACGGTATAACATTCTCCTCCTTAGAAACATTCGTCCAATGTTCCTTCTAAGTCTCAAACAAACATGCGCCAAGATAGTCTTCACTACTATACTTACGAGAACAACTCGCCACACCGCCACGTAAAAACACCTGCGCAAATACTTACATCCAATTCCACGAGGAATCACCTCTATCATCACAAAAGCTCCCCTCCAGGGGTCTAAAAGATACTCCCATCGCCTACTCTTTATAAACGAAATGATCACATCTATGTCCGTACACATGCCGCCTCTTCCCTTACTCGCACTTCTTCTCGCACTCCGAACTCTTTCTCATAACTTACCATGTTTCGCATCGCTCCGCTGACTCGAGCCGCCAATGACCTCTTCTGGATAAACTTCACCCTATCCACGCCCTGCTGAACAAGTACGAACCAACCATCTGAACCTTGCTTACATCGAATCAATCGACCGGCAATCTTACACTAGCGCTTTTTTTAAAAAAAAGGCTCCATACGGCGACACCCGAATACTAAAACGGTAGCTATATAATACATACTCAACAAGAGGCGAATAGTCCTTACATCTACCCCTGAAATCCAAACACTGGCCCGAGGGCGAATGCGATTCTGAGACTCACCTGAGTTCCTAACCTTGCCTGGTAACACCTCCAGAAAAGAAACAGCCGTAACTTGGGGCTCCACTGTCTGCCATAAGGTGAAGGTAGGCACCTCGTGCAGCCTTACAACCTTCCTAAAATAATCATCTCGCAACTTACTACCGAGAACACGGTTTGATTAAAAGATAAGACGGGCTGACCTCATCGGCCCGACTACAGGTCGAACGCATCCACGAACTCATACGATGGTTAACTAAACCTGGGCCTAACACCCTCGTGACCCTAACACAAAGCCGACCACCACAACCGACCCCACCACCATACAAAGCCGGGTCGACCCGCAACATGGCCTCAACCCGACCCGGCAACGCGCAAAACACTAGCTCCCCGATCCGGAACAATCTCACTAATCACGTTACGAAAACCTAGCGGTCTTCTTAGCTCAACTACCCTCTTTTATTTCCTACTACTCAGGGATTTATCCCACAAATATATCTCACGTAAACTATGCACTTCCATAAGGGTCAAACATGAAATAATTCTTTTACCAAAGATGGCCTCGCCTCTAAGGTCTCTACGTATATATTGTTATACCCCGTATTTCCAGAGTATGTACGTAAGGGAATACGTACAAAAGTCTAGCCTTAAAGTTTAGGCACAAAACGTTTTTCTTGGGCACAACTCACAAAACGAATAGTTTTCCGACGAAACGTTTCCACAGCTTTCGTAGGGCAAATTCCGGCTATGCCATTTCTAATTTTTGCGGATTTTTCCGAGAGAAAACATTTTGGGACCAACGAGGGCTTACACTTGGCACCCTCCAATTGGTGGACTTGAAATCGCCCATTGGACGAATTGACAACGGCGCACGCTTTTTGTGCCTTTGCACAAGTCAAGGATTAGGTAGGATATTTTGTGTGCAAGTCGCCAAGGACACTTTCCTAATCTCGACCTTACACTTGCCTAGCACTTGGCTAAATTCGCCCTTGGCCATGTCTTGACCTATAAATACCCCTTAAGATGAAGAGTTCTTCATCCACAAATTCCTTTCCAAGTCTTGAAAATCCTCTCCTTTCCCTTTGTAGCCTTTTCGCCCAACACCCCCTTTTTAGCGAGCTTGGCCGAGGCAACCCTCCCCTAGCCTAGCCAAATCTACCTCCCTTGGTAGAAAAGTTGTCTTCTAGTATTGTTATAATGCCCAAAATACCCTAGCCCAAATCCCTTAGTCCTTAGTAGAAGTTGTGAAAACTTCTAAGGTTTCGAGCTACCTGGAGCGCATACAACTTGTGAGCTAAACCTGCTCAGCGCGACTTTACGTAGGATATTATCGGCTTACCGAGGTAACTAATCCTAACCCTCTTTTGAATTAGAGAATACTTAATGTAGTAGTATAAGAATAAGTATAAAATACTTAGAAGAATATTGTATCGTAATTGAACTATCACAGAGAAGGGTTTAAAAGAAGAATAATCAAACCGCATTTACATGTGATCGCTTTCACAAGAGACTTGAGTAGCTCACCGCAGGGAAGACGCCCAATTTTCCGTAGATATAGAACCTCTGCTTAGAATCGTTTACAAAGCGTCAACGCTGATAGACGTGTTCGACTATTATAGCCGATTATCTCGCGACATATTCAACTTGGCGTGGTTTTCGCGGTAAGGTATGTGATTCTTCTTAAGCATGATATTTTACAATATATATGTAGTACCAGACGACACGTGTTAATCGAATAATAACTACGCAATGTCTTTGACTTAAGCTCGAATAATACTTACGAATGCCACGCTTAAGCTCGAATAACATTTCATAATGCCTCACGCTTAAGCCTCAATAATAAAGAATCGAAAGCATTTCAAAAGAATATCAATCATTTTTAACGTAAGAGAACTAATTGGTTTTAAAATGTGCTTAAGAGTTATACTAGCTTTATGGGAAGTTAAGTATAACCCTTAAGAATGATAAAAGAAACAGCTTTGCCTATGTGTTTATAAAAGACTTATATTGAATTGTGAAAAGAATAATAAGATGGTTTGATAAGTAGACATGATATGATGCTACGTGCAGTGTCTTGTAACGCTTGTATAAGAGAGTATTCTTGTTGCGGCTTATGTTGTTTAAAGATGTCGTTATGTTAGTGTACTATCACTCACCTCTCGACATACACGGGGTTAAGTCGCCTCCACGCTGGTAGACTCGCGGTCCGGGACCATGATTCGAGAATACCTCACGCGGGTCCAAGGACCTACGCGAGCTACGAGAGTTCCGTGTTAGTGATGCGGGTTATACCTCACGCGGTCTATGTGGCCATGCGGACTACGAGTCCAGACGATGCCGAGAGTAGCTACCCTCGACGCGGGTTATGTGTCACGACCAACTCGGCTGGATCGTGCCTTACCCCGCACCCTAGTGATACAACATCGAGTAATCGAACATAATACACATACATGAAACAAATGAAGTACAAAACAAGAATTTGATAAAACTTGCCTTTCAAGATATATAAATAACAACTCTTACAAATGAACGCTTTAATCCTTTTACAAACCCCGCCACAACAAGATTCATGCACTTAAGAAAAAGATACGACAACAACGGCGGACAGGCCCGCCATACCCAATGTAAATACCTAAAACGACAGGACTATACCAAGATAAGCCTCCGAGAACGGAGCTTTCCCAAACGCCGAATCGTGGACCCTAAGAGCGAGGATCAACGATCGGTGTACCTTTACTCGCAGATGAACGCACTTCGGGCGAGGTCAAGACAACAAAATTTAGCATGCGAATCAAAATATCAGAAATGAAATCATAGTAGTCTATATAAAGCAGAGACATGTATGATAACCAAACTACGCTTCACAATAAATAAGCAAATATATCAAGTCGTGACTCACGCCTCAAAGTCATCACTCGAATATAACTACGGGTCTCAAGCCCATAACATCAATCACGCCGTGGAATACCTTCCTCACCGCTAGCCTATGATAGAAAAGCACCAAGGAACACACATGAACAATGTGTCCCACTGCGTCAAATAAAAAAGACAGTGGTGGCACGTAAGGCATAGCCGACTACTAACACCCACAAGACTAACAAGGTCGTGAATCGAATCATGATATCCGCTTGCATCGCCACATGATCAAAGCCGGTCACTCGCCCGCAATATCAAATGTGCGCTGTCTAGCCTCGAACTCCCGCAGCCTCCGCATAGGCCAATCTCATAGGCCCGCATGAGGTATAACCCCGCATCGAGGGTAGCTACTCCCGCATCGCCCCGACTCGCACCGCACGGCCACATGCATCGCATGACCATAAAGGCCGCACACTAACCCGAACTCTCGTGAGTTCGCGATAGGCCCTCAGACCCGCATGAGGTATTCTCAATCACGGTCCTGCATCGCTCGAGTCTACCCCGACGGAGGGCGCTTAACCCCTAAACACGCGAGTGGTATAATACCAACATAACGCTTTATCGCTTAAACATCATAAGCACAATCGCGGAAAATCCCTTTACACAAACATCACGTATCACTAACACACGAAGATCCTAATATGATTACTTATCAAATCAACACGAAGGTATTACAAGGCTATCACAAACCAACACAATCCAGCTTATACACACAAGGTACATTCTATCAGATGATTAACAAGATCGAGTATCTATTCTCAAAGTACTTCATACATTATCTTTTAAAAGATACGTTACGCTTACAAAAGTCACACAATACCCGTAGTATATGAAAACTAGAGTGATTATCTTTAAGTAAAGCAAAACACTTCTCTTTGTAAAATCAAGTAACAACATTATTTCTCAAACGCCCAAGTTTGCCTAATTTCAAATGTTCACGTTTCTTACTTTATAAGGTTTCAGAGTTCATAGTCTTATTCATTTAAGAATATAATTCTCTTTAAACTATCTCGAGAAACATAAGCCTTATATGTGAGTAGATATTCTTGTTTATAACAATCTTATTACAAAGACCATGATCTAGAAATATCATTTTGTCTCATCTTAGCTTCTATGCAGATGGAAGTTTCTATCGGTTTTAATAATACTTAATCACAAACATTTCCTTTATTAACGCCGCAGTTGGTTTGTCGATACACATTCGATTCAAATCAAGAAACATTCTAAGCCGTTATACCTAACTTCCCATAAAGCTAGTATAACTCTTAAGTTTTCAAAACCAGTATTACTTCTTCTTTCAAATGATTCAAAATCTTTGAAAACTTCAAGTTCTTTATTAACACATAACAAGCCGCTTATAGTTCAAATCATTACCTTTTAAAACCACAAGTATTTTCTTACCAACATAAAGTCGTTATAACCAACTTCCCATAAAGCCGTTATAACACTTTATGTTTTAAACCAATCAAATACATTTAGCACATGACGCCTACCGCACTACATAGTTCACACATATCATGCTAGAAGAGATAGGAAGAGGTTCACATACCGCGACGAGTATCGACTAATAGCAAAACGCCCAAGTACCTCCAACCGCTGCTACTCCTTAAGCCAAGTAGATCGCGCCACGCCGTAGTACTCAACCTATAAGGCCACAAGGCGCTTATTAATATTTAGATCCCTACGCAGAACATTCTACGTAAAAATTCGCAAAGACTCTCCCACAACAGAAATCTCCTCCTTTATCGAGGCCGCCACCAAGCCAACCAGGGGTTATACATCTAACCCGAACTGTACAATTCTACTCCACGTAAAAGCTACACAAGTCTCATCAGAATACGCCTTATGTAAATACGCTCAAGACTCTTCTTTCGGAAAGGTTTCTTATTATTCAGCTTAAGTCAAAAGACATCGCGATAACTACGCTCAGTTCTATATATAGTATACTTCAACTATATAATCATACAACATGTAATTTCCAATTACAATAGAGGGACAAGATATTTACCTCGATAAGCCCATAATTATCCGAGTTTAAATGTCGATCCCGAGCAAGGTTTAGCTCCTACTCCGCGGCCTCCAACCCGCTCCAAACAACCCTTAGAAGTTCTAACCAACTTCTACTTATTACTTCAACTAACCATGGAGATTTTCCTTAGGGTTTCGGTTTTGTGACTAAGGAAGTATAATAGTATTTCTGGCTTTTCAGATAAGTATAACCTTAGAATACTACAAGGTATACTACTAAGGTAATTTGGGCATTATAACAATACTTTGAGAGTATTTCTAACAAGAGGGGGTATTTATACGAAACTACTAGGCAGTGGGTACCCACCGCCACACTACTAGGAGGTGGAGAGGCTCTCGCCAAGGGGGCCTTTCAAAGTGGGAGAGGGCTCTGGACGAGAGTCAACAAGAGGAGAGGAGGGATTTTAACACTTAGAAGATTTGTGGAAAGGATGAAGAATTCATCAAAGGGAGAGTGGTATTTATAGCACAAGCCAAGGCCAACCAATGGCCAAGATCTTGCCAAGTGCATAGCAAGTGTAGGCCAAGATCTTGCCAAGCGCACACCAGCCAACTACCACAAAAATATCCTACCAACCTTGACCACAAAGGCCACACTTTCGCCACCACAATTTCCGCCAAGGTGTTCCAATGAGAGGTGACAAGTGTCGCCTCTTGTTGGTCCAAAATGTTTCGCCTCTCGGAAAAATCCGCAAAAATTAAAAATGACATAGAAATTCCCATACGAAAGTGGAAAACGCTTTAAAAACGACTCTAACCGTGTTGTGAACAAAGTTAATTCGCCAAGCCTAATTCTCAAGTTCAAATTTTCTACGCACGCCCCACGCATATACTCCGGAAATACCGGTATAACATTCTCCTCCTTAGAAACATTCGTTCCAATGTTCTTTCTAAGTCTCAAAACAAACGCGCCAAGATAGTCTTCACTACCATACTTACGACACAATCCTCGCCACAATGGCCACGTAAACAATCACGCAAAAATACTTACATCCAAGTCCACGAGGAAACACCTCTAACATTACCACAACCACCCTCTCCGGGTCTAAAATATACTTCCTTCGCACCTTCTCCTTACAAAAGAAATGATCACATCTATGCTCGCCATACATGCTCGCTTCTTCCCGATACCACTTTTGTCACTTTGCCGCGAGGTTCTAGTGTCACTCCACACCCAACAAACGGTACCGACTACATGCGATCCCCGGCCGCCGTGACACTCAAACTCTTACCACACTTCCGAGCATCGCTTCGCCAAGACTGGTTACTATCTCTAACGTGGTCATCATTAATCGAACACTGACGGATCTCCATACCTTCCCGAACATAACAATACGAAAGATCGGACGCATCGCTTCCTAAGCTGGACCAAAGCTAACATATAGGCAACCCGCCTACTCGCACTGCATCCGTAGTGCCCAAAGTAACTCGCTAAGTTCCTCTGCTTTCCAAAACTCGCCACACCCAAACCGGTGGTATCTTCAAGAAGACCGACCGCCAACTCAACTCTGTCATTGCCGCCGATTATCCGCACGGCTCCGAGCCGCGTAACCTCTTCTAGACAAGCTTTACTCTATCCACACTACCGGAACAAGCTCGAACCAACTATTTGAATCTTGCCAACATCGAACCAATCGATCGCGATTTACACATCCGCCCTACAAGGCTTTATAAGGCGACACCGAACACCGAAATGGTAGCTTAAATACTCCTCCACAGAGACAACAATCTCCACAACTACCCCAAATCCAACCATCGCCCGGCGGAGAATGCGATTCTCGAGACTCACTGAGTTCCTAACCTTGCCCGCAAAACCTCCGTAAAAGAAGCAGAACTGGCTCCATCGTCTGCCTTAAGGTGTGTAGGCACCTCGCAGCCCTACAACCTTTCCGACGCAACATCTCGCATAACCTCTCGCCGAGAAAACGGCCCGAACGAAGAACACGATGGCTGCCCCCATCGACCACCAACGGCCGAACGTATCCACGAACTCAGACAAGTTAACTAAACTGGGCCCAACACCCTCGTGATCTCACCACCCGGCGACCACCACAACCGACCCCACCAACAAATGTGTCGCGGGTTGACCCGCAACGCGCCTCAACCCGACCCGCAACGCCGCGACAATACTAGCTCCCCGATCCGAACAATCTCACTTAATCACGCCAAAACCAAGCGTCTTCTTAGCTCAACGACCCCTTTCATTCCACACTACTGGACCTATCCCAAACATAACTCACGCGCACTATGCACTTCCGATAAGTGGTCAAACATAACCCCACACCTATGCTCGAGACGGCCTTACCTCTAAGGTCTCTACGTAAAAAACCTAAGGCTCACACCTTCTCTATCCCCAAAATCTTACTCTGCTAACCCATCATGATTTCTAATCACAACTAACACACCGCTATCGTAACATAAAGCACTTAAGGTATACTCACCTTATCACATATACAGCATCTCTGTAGGTTAAGGATATATCTATATTCATCGCTTTCACTCCCTTAGTCGTTCTAATCAAACTCGCCTGCAGGCGACATAGCTAAGACGACGTTAACTACCCACCGATCCCGAAGGCTAAGTCCTCCTACAAAGACACTCTTCGACATACGGCCTCGACGGCCGCAGTACAACAAGTACCAACTAAAAGACGACACTTCGATGACGCTCACACCGCGGAACACCGAGGAAAATCGAATCCACTGGCCGGAACCTACGCCAGAGCCGCGAACCTAAGCTCGAGCTCGACCAACTCCCGCATACCCCGAACGCCCCGAACCCCGCGGGGACCTTCAGACCGTGGATGTACAACGACCACGCGAGGCGATCGCCGAAAGTTACCAAAGCGACTCGCCGCCCGCCTCTTCTACCGCCCTTCAACCCGCCGATCTCTACACGCCTCGGCCGCTGCGCAAAAAGCCCGCATACGTGCCATGCTCGTTTAATCAAGAATTACTCTTGCACAACCTCTTAGATAGTCATCAAGACTCGCGTACATCGGTATACTCTATACTCATCGCTCCCGCCGCGAATCGGGCGTTCAAACATCGTGGCCGCAGAGGAATCGCGCCGCCGCTAAAACTCGCTGGGCTAGTGACGCCGGTAACTCCCGAACGAAGCACTATCCTAGGTAATGATTTGGCTCAGGCCTCGCCACCCTCCGAACTCTACTCGCAGCCTCTCGGCCGCTTCCCCCGGCCGGTTGCTCCTACGCGAGGCATAACGATAAGTGGAAATAATTTCGCAGGTCCAACTAACAACACCTCTAAGGCACGATCTCAGAGTGAGAAGAATAGAAACCAATCCTAAATACCCTATAGCCTCCTCGACATTGGTGTGGTGCACAACACACCGATAATCAAGACTTCCATCGGATACGGTCAGACACTTTCCGAGGATTAATCGCTCGATACCACTTTTTGTCACGCACCAACTCGGCCCGTGGATCGTGCCTTACCCGCACCCTAGTGATACAACATCGAGTAATCAATGAACATAATACACATACATGAAACAAATGAAGTACAAATAAAGAATTTGAGGGAAAACTTGCCTTTCTAAGATATATAAATAACAACTCTTACAAATGAACGCTTTAATCCTTTTTACAAACCCCGCCCACAACAAGATTACATGCACTTCTAAGAAAAAGATACGACAACAATGGCGACAGTTCCCCGCCATACCCTCGAATGTAAATACCTACAACGCAGGACTATACTAAGATAAGCCTCCGAGAACGGAGCTTTCCCAAACGTCAATCAGGACTCCTAAGAGCGAGGATCAACGATCGTGTATTTTACTCATGCAGATTAACGCACTTCAAGGAGGTCAAGATAACAAAAATTTAGTATGCGAATCAAAATATTGTAAATGAAATCATAGTAGTCTATATAAAGGTGAGACATGTATGATAACCAAACTACGCCACAATAAATAAGCAAATATCAAGTCGTGGACTCACGCCTCGTCATCACCAAATACATAAATACGGGTTCTACGCCACAACATCAATCATGCCCGTGGAATACCTTCTCACCGCAAGCCAATGATAGAAAAGCACCAAGGAACACACATGAACAACAGTCCCACTCGTCTAAATAAAACAAAGATGGTAAGCACGTAAGGCATAGCCGACTACTAACACCTACGCGATTACTAACAAGGTCGTGAATCGAATCATGATATTCGTCTAGACCGTCACACGATCAAAGCCGGTCACTCGCTCGCAATATCAAATGTAAAGCGCCTAGCCTCGAACTCCCCGCAGCTCCGCATAAGCCAATCTCATAGGCCCGCATGAGGTATAACCCCGCATCGAGGGTAGCTACTCCCAAGATCGCCCCGACTCGCACCGCACGGCCACATGCATCGCATGACCATAAAGGCCGCACACTAACCCGAACTCTCGTAGCCCGCGATAGGCCCTCAGACCCGCATGCAGGTATTCTAATCACGGTCCTGCATCACCGAGTCTACCCCGCACGGAGGCGCCTTAACCCCTAAACACGGTGAGTGGTATAATACCAACATAACGCTTTATCGCTTAAACATCATAAGCACAATCAAGGGAAAATCCCTTTACACAAACATCACGTATCACTAACACACGTAAAGATCCTAATATGATTACTTATCAAATCAACACGAAGGTATTACAAGGCTATCACAAACCAACACAATCCAGCTTATACACACAAGGTACATTCTATTGTATGATTAACAAGATCGAGTATCTATTCTCAAAGTACTTCATACATTATCATTTAAAAGATATTACGCTTACATAAAAGTCACACAATACCCGTAGTATATGAAAACTAGAGTGATTATCTTTCAAGTAAAGCAAAACACTTCTCTTTGTAAAATCAAGTAACAACATTATTTCTCAAACGCCCAAGTTTGCCTAATTTCAAATGTTCACGTTTCTTACTTTAGGAAGGTTTCGTAGTTCATAGTCTTATTCATTTAAGAATATAATTTTCTTTTAAACTATCTCGAGAAACATAAGCCTTATATGTGAGTAGGATATTCTTGTTTATAACAATCTTATTACAAAGCCTATGATCTAGGAAATATCATTTGTCTCATCTTATTCTACGCAGATGGAAGTTTCACCGGTTTTAATAATACTTAATCACAAAACATTTCCTTTTATTAACGCTATAGTTGGTTTGTCGATACACATTCGATTTCCAAATCGAAACATTCTTAAGCCGTTATACCTAACTTCCCATAAAGCTAGTATAACTCTTAAGTTTTCAAAACCAAGTATTACTTTCTTTCAAAATGATTCAAAAATCTTTTGAAAACTTCAAGTTCTTTATTAACACATAACAAGCCGCTTATAGTTCAAATCAGCTACCTTTTAAAACCACAAGTATTTTCTTTTACCAACATAAAGTCAGTTATAACCAACTTCCCATAAAGCCGTTATAACACTTTATGTTTTAAACCAATCAAATACATTTAGCACACGTACGCTCACCGTACTACATAGTTCACACATATCATGCTAGAAGAGATAGGAAGAGGTTCACATACCTCGCGACGTGTATCGACTAACAGCAAACGCTCCAAGTACCTCCAACCGCCGCTACTCCTTAAGCCAAGTAGATCGCCACGCGTAGTACTCAACCTATAAGGCCACAAGCGCGCTTTATTAATATTTAGATCCTACGAGAACATTCTACGAAAAATTCGCAAAGACTCTCCCCGCAAACAGAAATCTCCTCCTTTATCGAGGCCGCCACCAAGCCAACCATTGGGGTTATACATCTAACCCGAACGTACAATTTACTCACGTAAAAGTTACACAAGTCTCATCAGAATACGCCTTATGAATACGCAAGATTTCTTTCTTCGAAAAGGTTTCTTATTATTCAAAGTCAAAAGACAGTGCCGATACCTACGGTCACTACTATATATAGTCGACTTCCACTATATAATCATACAACATGTAATTTCCAAGTACACTAGAGGGACAAGATATTTACCTCGATAAGCCCATAATTATCCGAGTTTAAATGTCGATCCCGAGCAAGGTTTAGCTCCTACTCCGCGTGCGCTCCAACTCCGCTCCAAACAACCCTTAGAAGTTCTAACCAACTTCTACTTATTACTTCAACTAACCATGGAGATTTTCCTTAGGGTTTGGTTTTGTGACTAAGGAAGTATAATAGTATTTCTCTTTTCAGATAAGTATAACCTGAATACTACAAGGTATACGGCTAAGGTAATTTGGGCATTATAACAATACTTTTGAGAGTATTTCTAACAAGAGGGGTATTTATACGAAAACTACTAGGCTAGTGGCACCCTACGCCACACTACTAGGAGTGGGAGAGGGCTCTCGCCAAGGGGGCCTTTCAGTGGAGAGGGCTCTTGGGACGAGAGTCAACAAGAGGAGAGGAGAGGATTTTAACACTTAGAAGATTTGTGGAAAGGATGAAGAATTCATCAAAGGGAGAGGGTATTTATAGAAGCCAAGGCCAACCAATGGCCAAGATCTTGCCAAGTGCATAGCAAGTGTAGGCCAAGATCTTGCCAAGCGCACACTAGCCAACTACCACAAAAATATCCTACCAACCCTTGACCACAAAGGCCACACTTTCGCCACCACAATTTCCGCCAAGGTGTTCCAATGAGAGGTGACAAGTGTCGCTCTTTGTTGGTCCAAAATGTTTCGCCTCTAAAAATCCGCAAAAATTGAAAATGACATAGCCGAAATTCCCATACGAAAGTCGTGAAAACGCTTCGCCGAAAAACGACTTAACCGGGTGTTGTGAACAGTTAATTCGCCAAGCCTAATTCTCAAGTTCAAATTTTCTACGCACGCCCCACGCATATACTGGAAATACGGGTATAACATTATGTACCCTACGCGGGCCTATGAGTGGCCTATGCTGACTACTTGGAGAGTCCGTGATTAGCTTGCATGGTGATACTACGGCACCGGCCTCGCTTCGATCATTCGCGGCTAGAAAAGACTCAGCTTTACCTATCGTTACTTTGCTTATGATGTGGCACTATATGCGCGTCCCTTGGTTGTTTCATACATACTTGCAAAACTGATTTTAAAATGATATGTTTTCATTTAAGTATTTTACGCTTTCATATACTTAGTACTTGTCAGATCGACCTCCTCCGGTCGCGTTTATGCCGTGGTAAGGGCAAGGTGTGCTAGATCCACATTCCTAGGATTCTACGCGTCGAGCTCCATCTTTTCCGAGGCTCTACTTTTGGGTATGATCTCCTTGTAGATAGTTTTGTACACTGTGTATGGCGGGGCCCGTCTCGCCATAGTTGTATATTTCTTAGAGGTCTGTAGTCATGTTGTACAAGATTGATGTAATTGCTAAACCATGTTTATATATATATGCCGAAAGGCGATGTTTTCACATAAACCGTGGTCTTATTTTATAAAATGTTTCATGTCTTGTTTCATATTTCCGCCGACACTGATGTATGACTACTGGGTGCCCTTGCATAGGCACTACCACGCCCCGAATGGGTCGTGACAAAAGTGGTATCGCAGCGCTTAATCTCGGAAAGTGTCTACGGCACCGTATCCAGAAGTTCGTTATCTGTGTTGTGCACCACACCAATAATCGTGAGGCTATAGGGTATTTAGGATTGGTTTCCATTCTTCTCACTCCGAGATCGCGCTTTAGAGTCGTGTTAAAGTCGGACCCTCTAACGCATTCCTTGTCTCGTACGCTTATGCCTCCACGTAGCGCAACCCGCCCGGAGTGGCAAGGCAATGAGGAGCCGCTGACGGGACACCTAGAGTCACGAGGGCTCGGCCCGCCTATACCGTGAGACGGCGAGTTCTACGACGCCGCCCAGCAGAGACTACAAGACCGCACCCCGTCCCACACCGGGCGGAGGAGATGTGGTACAAGGAGACGGCCCACTATTGGCTAGATTGTGGCAGACACGAGGACAGCCGGATGCGCAGCCTACCCAACCCGCCGCACCCGTGGTTCACCAGGTGCAGAGTTTGAGGCTACGAGACTTCCCGAGTTGTAGCCCGCCGAGTTTACGGGTCGAGGCCGGAGGATGATCCGCGAGTTCATCCGGCCGCCTACAGAGGATTCGAGAGTGATCAAGGCCGAGACCGAGTCCGTGATCTTTGTTCGCATAAGGCCGCTGATACCGCAAATCGATTGGTTCGATTCACGGAGTTATCCCGGGAGAGCACGCCCCAGCCTACTGGGATGAGTTCTCGTGAGGCTTTCTCACTTCACTTCTTGCCTCCACAGACGGCGAGGCGCGGTCGATAGATTTTCACCGGCCGAGGCGCAGAGGACGACCGTCAGGAGTACAATGTCGAAGTTTGATTCATCGGCTCGACATGTCCCCAATGGTAGCTAATACGGAGGATAGGGTGCACCGCCACGCCACCGCTAGATGACTATATGGCCGAAGTCATGCGTGGGTGTTTCTTTGGCCCACCGTATGGACATTACCCGCACGCAGCTCATGCTCTGGATGTGAGGAGCGTAGAGACCGCCGTTGTGACAGCGCCAGCAGGTACACGTGACTGCAGGTCTTTCGGTGGCTATCGTGGTGGCGTGTCTCGCCTCAAGAAATAGCCAGATTTGCACCACAACCGCCAGAGCACTCCCGCACCGCCCTCGCACATCCGTGATATTCGAGGCGCACTGTGGCCCTGTGACTCGCATATCCGCAGCAGCAGGTTCTGCCGACGGACCACCCTCCGCTGCGTGGCCGACGCGCAGATCCCACTTCGAAACAGGAAAGTCGGTGCTACGGAGCTTGTTTGATTGCGCCAGGCCGCAGGTCACTATGCGAGGAACCGCCTCACCGGGCGCGGCCGATGGTAGGGTCACCACGTTCTTTCGCACGTCTTCTTCATCCCCGACAGCCACTCGCCCCGAGGCAAGGTACTCATGACCCACAGTCGCGCAGAGGTCGTGGCGCGGTCAGCTTCTAGCGGTCCTCGTAACCGCATTTATGCTTTGTCCACCGACAGATCAGAGGCCTCACCCGATGTCGCGGTACCTTATTAGTTTCGGTTTGATGTTTATGCCTCGATAGATCCGGTTCTACCGCCCCATATATCTCCCTTGTTGCTAGTAGGATAGGATAGAGCCCGAGTCCATGTACCTTTGAGGTAGCTACGCCTGCGCCGTGGTGATTCGTGGTAGTCACGGGTATATGTAGCTTGTCCCGTGACCATTTACTACCGTTTGACCCTAGCCGACTTGATAGAGTTGGAGATGATTGACTTCGACGTGATCACGGGACGGATCGCTAGCTTGCTACGCCAATGTAGACCGCAGAGAGAGTAGTACGGTTCCGCTTCGGCGAGCCAAGTGGGAGGGAGTGAGCACAGATCGCTGGTGGTAGGTTTATTTCCTACCTCAAGGCTAGGAAGATGGTGCAGGCATATCTACCATCTCGCTCGGGTGTTTGATATCAAGGTCGCGGTACCAGATTTTCGAGTCCGCTGGCCCAGCTGGGTCGAGTCACGAGTTCCCAGACGTGAGTAATTTAAGACGACACTCGTATCCTCCGAGAGGAGATTGAGTTTTGTATTGACATATTGTCGACACTCCACTTATTTCCATTCCGCCATACGCGGCACCGCCGAAGCTGAGAGTAGTCAAGGATCAGCTAGAGATTTGCCGGAGAAGCGGCTTCATCAGTGCCTAGTGTTTCTCCCCGGGAGCGCCGGATTGTTCGTGAAAAAGAAGGACGACGCCGCAAGATGTGTGTTGATTACAGTACCAACAAGGTGACCATTAAGAATGGATACCCTTCCGATTGATGATTTGTTCGACTGGGCTGGGTGTGGTGCGAGATGCTTCTCCATGATTGATCTACGGCTGCTATCATCAAAGAGTCGAGGTAGATGTCCCTAGGATCGCATTCAGACCTTGAAAATGGGCATTATGGAGTTCGTGGTCATGCCTGGTCGACCAATGCTCTACGGTATTCACGGATTTGATGAACCGAGTGTTCAAACCATTTTTGGACACGCTTGTGATAGTGTTCATTGATGATATCTTGGCTTATTCTCGCCAGAGCAGAGCATGGGAGCATTTCGGATCTGGCCGACGCTTCTCCAGACCAGAAGCTTGTACGCCAAGTTTTCCAAATGTGGAGTTTTGGTGACTTCGGGCTGGGCATATCACCTTGGCCGATGGCATTGAGTGCGGATACGCCAAGATCGAGCTAGCCAGACTTGCCTAGACCTACTACTCCGGCTGCAGGTTCGCAGCTGGGCCTCGCAGATATTATCTGGCGTTCGTGGAGAAGATTGCTGCTATCTCTGCACCATTGACTCAGCTGACTCGTGGCGCAAGTTTCAGCGGATCATGTCGCGATGGTTTCCGCTTGCCGAAGAGATCGACGATCGCCGCTTCTTACTCTTCCGAGGGTCCATGTTATGTCGTGTATCGACGCGGCGTGCATCGGCTTGGGACGTGTGTTGACGCAAAGCATGGCAGGTTATAGCATACGCATCCCGACACCAAGAAACACGAAGAACTACCCCACCCATGATTTGGAGCGGCCGTGGATTCACGCCAAGATCCGGAGGCACTATTTGTACGGGGTTCACGTGGATATTTTTACAGCACTACAAGAGCCTCGATATCTTCACCGCAGGAGCCGAATCTCACGACAGAGACGGTGGTTAGAGTTAAGCTTAAGGATTACGATGTTGATATCATGTATCACCCGGGAAGGCCACGTCAGGGCGTATGCTCTTAGTCGTGAGGTCGACGGGGAGCCATCGATGTGCAACAGAGATGAGGACATGGTTCGTGATTTGCACCGCTTAGCGCAGCCTTGGTGTCCATTTGATCGATTCTCGATAGCAGCGGGTTAGAGTTCGCGAGGTTGCCGAGTCTTCCATCGTCGAGGAGGCGTAGAGGCAACCGAGGATCCGCCATGATTCGATATCGCGATACGCCTCTTCGAGGGCAAGGGTCCTTTTGAGGTAGCACACGGGTGCTAAGGTTTGAGGGCATCAGGTGTTCCGCATGTTTCGTGACTTCAGTTGTGCTCGGGAAGCACACGTGGCATTCTATCCATCCGGGAAAATTCGACCAAGATGTACTACGACCTTAGATCCGGTATTGCGGATGGCTCAAGAGGACGCTGCGCAGTTCGTAGCTCGCCCACGTTGTCGCAGTGAAGGTAGAGCACCGCAGGCCCGTGGTTCGTCGCAGCGATAGAGATCCCGCACCGAAGCCGAGGTGATCAACACGACTTCATCACAGATTACCTCGCACTCGCAGGAGACATGATTCTATATGGGTTATCGTCGACGTCGCCGACGAAATCAGCCCACTTTCTTCCCGTCGTGATCGACTTTTTCTACCGAGATTATGCCGCACTTTACATCCGAGAGGTCGCCGACCGCACGGAGTCCCTATTTCGATCATATCGCATGCAGGAGCCCGCCACTTTACGCTAACTTCGGAGGTCTTTCCAGAGAGGTTTAGGACGCAGCGAGTCGAAAATCGCATTCCATCCACGCATGCACGGACAAAGCCGAGCGACTATCCGCACTTCGAGGATATGTCGCGAGCCATTGTTATCGATTTTGGGTAGCCGGAGGATCATTTGCCTCTAGTTGAGTTCGCTGCATAATAATAGCTACCACTCAAGATTCGATGGCGCCTTATGAGGCCTTGTATGGGAGAAGTGCGACGCCTATAGGTTGGTTCGATGTAGGCGATGCAGCCTAAATGAGACCATATTTGGTGCAGAAGTGGATAAGGTGAAGCTTATCCGAGAGTAGCTATTGACAACTGTAGTCGATGTATCGACGCAGATCATCGCCGTCTGCATCCGAGTTCGAGCTGATGATTGGGTTTTCTCAAGCGTCACCCATGAAGCGGTGTGATGAGATTCGGGAAGAAAGAAACTTCCACCAAGGTACATCATCGGGTCGCTTCTGATTGTTCGCAGTGGCAGTGCAAGGTTGCCCATGAGTTGGATCCGCCGTCCGACCGGAGGCGTGCATCCGCTGTTCACGTATCTATGCCGAGGAGATGTATCGGGATCCATCTGTGGTGCACCCGATCGACGATGTCCAGTGACCGAGGGGTTATCGTACGGCGAGGTTCCCATAAATGATAATCGATCATCAGTTAGCGCGTGTCCGCGACGGGTTGACGATCGGCTTCCACAAAGTCTTGCAGGCGAAACGCAGCTCGTGCGGCGAGGAGATGACGTGGGAAGCCGCATGAGGACATGAGGCGTATATCCTCACCTATTCCCACACCTCCGTAATTCACTTTCCTACTTGTAAATTTTCATTATCGCTATGCTTAAGTGTTGTTCTTGTGGCCGTATGCGGCATTTTGCAAACCGCTTAAGTTATGGGCGACCTTATCGTTAATCCGCCAGGGAAGCGAAATATTCGCGGACGCACGTTTCTAAGGAGGGGAGAATGTTATACCCTCGTATTTCCGCAGTATGTACGTAAGTGGAATAATGCACAAAAGTCTAATTTCTTTAAAGTTAGGCACAAGTTCGCTTTTCTCGGGGCACAACTTCACAAAACGCAATTAGTTTTCTCCACGTAAACGCTTCCACAAATTTTTTCTTCGTAGGATAAATTCCGCCATGCCATTTCTAATTTTGGCGGATTTTTCCGAGAGACGAAACATTTTGGACCAACGGGAGGGCGACACTCTGGCACCTCCAATCGTGGGGACTTGAAATCGCCCATCGGACGACTGGACACAACGGCGCACGCTTGTGCCTTTGCACAAGTCAAGGATTAGGTAGGATATTTTGTGTGCAAGCTCGTCAGCGACACTTGCCCTAATCCACACCTTTTTACACTTGCCTAGCACTTGTTGCTAAATCTTTTGGCCCTTGGTCAATACAAGTGTCTTGACCTATAAATACCCCCTTAAGACGAAGAGCGTCTTCATCCACAAATTCCTTTCAAGTCTTGAAAATCCTCTCCTTCTCCCTTGTAGCCTTTTCGTCCAACACCACCCCTTTTTAGCGTAGCTCACGCAGGCAACCTCTCTCCTCCTAGCCTAGCCGAAATCTACCCCCTCCCTTGGTAGAAAAGTTGTCTTCTCAGTATTAAAGAGTAATGCCCAAAATACCCTAGCCCAAATCCCTTAGGGTACTTAGTAGAAGTTGTGAAGAACTTCTAAGGTTTCTCGAGCATACAACTTGTGAGCAAACCTGCTCAGCGCCGATTTATCTAGATATTATCAAGCTTACCGAGGTAACTAATCCTAACCCTCTTTTGGAATTAGAGAATACTTCATCAGAGTAGTATAAGAATAAGTATAAAATACTTAGAAGAATATTGCGCAGTATTATAATTGAATCCGCTATCGCGCAGGGGCGGTTTAAAAGCAAGAATAATCAAATCGAGATTTCTTACATGCGATCGTTGCTTTCGTCCAAAGAGACTGAGTAGCTCACCTAGTAGGGAAGTACTGCCAATTTTCCGCAGGATATAGAACCCTCTCGCTAGAATCACTATAAAGTAGTCCAACGCTGATAGACGGGTTCCGACTATTATAGCGTCTGATTCTCTCGCGCGCTACGATATATTCAACTCCAAGTGTGGTTTTCGGGCCGGTATGCGCGGCTGTGATTCTTCCTAAAGCATGATATTTTACAATATATATGTAGTACGGTAGATGTACACGCATGTTAATCGAATAATAACTACGTTTACAAATGTTCTTTGGATTTAAGCTCGATTAATAATACTTACGCGAATGCCTCACTACTTTAAGCCTCGAATAACACTTACAAGAATGCCTCACGGCTTAAGCCTGAATAATAAAGAACTGAAAGCATTTCAAAAGAATACTGAATCATTTTTTAACAGAAGAGAACTAATTGGTTTTTAAAACAGAAGCTTAAGAGTTATACTAGCTTTATGGGAAGTTAAGTATAACCACTTAAGAATGATAAAAGAAACAGCTTCTGCCTACATGGGCGTGTTTATAACATGTAATTTATATCAATTGCAGTGAAAAGAATAATAAGTATGGTTTGGAGCAAGTAGACACGATACGATTCTACGTGGCAGTGTTGCCTTGTAACGCTTGTATAAGAGAGTATTCTCTCGGTTGTGCTTATGTTGTTTAAAGATAAGTCAAGTATGTTAGTGTACTATCACTCACCTCTTGACATATTAACGGGGTTAAGTCGCCCTCCACGCGGTAGACTGCGGCAGCGTCCGGGACCATGATTCGAGAATACCCTGCACGCGGGTCCGCGGACCTACGCGGAGCTACGAGAGTTCCGTGTTAGTGATGCTGGGGTTATACCTCACGCGGTCTATTGTGGGCCAGCGCTGACTACGAGTCCAGACGACGCCGAGGAGTAAGCAACTTCGACGCTGGGTTATGTACCCCATGGCGCTGGCCTACGTGAGTGGCCTCCTAGCGCGACTACGAGTCCGTGATTAGGCTTGCACGGTGATACTACGCAATTGGCCCCCGCTTCGATCATTCGCACCTCTCAGAAAAGACTCCTCACTGCGCTTACCTATCGCTTACTTTTGTTTATGACGCTGGCACTACGCGCGCGCCCTCGTTGTTTCATACATACTTGCAAAACTGATTTTAAAAATGCATATGTTTTCATTTAAGTATTTTGGCGCTTTCATATACTTTAGTACCGTTGTAATCGACTCTCCTGCCGGCCGCGTTTCATGCCGCAGGGCGGGCAAAGCAGAAAAGCTAGATCCACATTCCTAGGATCTCTATTGCTGCGTCGTGCGTGAGCTCCATCTTTTCTCGAGGCTCTACTTTTGGGCATGATCTCCCGTCAGAGATAGTTTTGTGACACTGCATGGCGGGCCCCTGTCCTCGCCATAGTTGTATATTTCCTCAGAGGTCTCAGTAGTCATGCTGCAGTACAAGACGGATGTAAATCGCTAAAACCATGTTTATATATATATGCTTTAAAGGCGATGTTTTCATAAATCGTGGTCTTATTTTATAAACCGCTTTGGCATGTCTTGTTTCATATTTCGCTGACATTTGATGTAATGACTACTTGGGGTGCCCCTAGACACCAACACTGTCCTGAATGGGTCGTGACATATATATTCCTCTAAGGCTCTCTACATTCTCTATCCCCCCAATCTTTTCCTTGGCCAACTAATCATGATTTTCTAATCACAAGCTTAACACAATGCTATCCGGAAATAATACTTAAGATATTCGCATCTTACTATACATACAAATCTCTGTAGGTTATGATAGCACCAGATCTATGCCGCGACTTCTAGGTCGCGCCTTAATCAACTTCGCTCACCGGCAAGGCGCATAGTCGGGAAGGTGATTTAACTAGCCACCGATCCCGAAGTTAATGAAGTCTCCTACATCCGCACCACCCTTTGGTCGGACAATTTCCGCAAACATGGCCCCGCCGCCACAAGCATAACAAGCCGCCGGCTAGCTACCTATTAATTCCCAAAATGACATCGACCATTAACGGCCACACCGCAGGTGGGGTGGCCTCTGGGCTAACAACACCCCTTCCTTCTCCGCGCACCACCGAATCCGCAGAATCGATCCGTAGGTCGAGTCCTCCTACTGTGATCCTTTCTCATAGATCATTCCTCGCTATACGGTCTCTCGACGCCGCAGTAAACAAGAACCATCAAAAGACGCACATCTCCCCGATGACGTCATTTGCCACATCTGGGTGGAACAATCGAGGAAAATCGAACCCCGCGGAGGGACACTTCCGCGACCGGGCGCGGAGGCGCATGTCTAATCTCGCCGACGAGGCGGTTCGCCTCGAGAGTTACTAAACATGATCCCGGCTAATCTGGCCCTCTTCCTGTTAGTTCTTCGTTAACTGGTCGATCTCTTTATCTCTCACCACGCATAAGTTCCCGAACGCGAAGCTTCTCCGGGCTTTACTTCATTCCTCGATCGAAGAGCTTACTTCTTCACAACCCTTCTTAGATAATCATCAATGGCCATCCTCATATATCTGGCACATAAAATACTCCCGCTGCCAAATCCTCAAGTAAGAATGTGGTCGCCTCCTCTTCCAATCCATATTTTCTCGCTTCCTAACGCGGGAATCAAGGTCCGTATGCGTCATGGCCAGCAGTAGGGAATCGCCGCCGTACAAATCCTCGCTGCTACGCCGATGCCTCAGAACTCCCACGGTAAGCATCCCCCCTGTGCGATGATCGGGCCCGTGCCCTTCTAACTCTCTCAGATTTACTGGGCAGCCTCCTTCGCCGCTCGGGCCTTCTCTCCGGGGCCCGGAAAGGTTCGGGCGCGGGAGGCATAATCGTAAAGGAAAGGAATACGTTAGAGGGGTCCAACTTATAACACGTGCCTTTCAAAGCACTTCCATCTCTGCAGTGAGGCAAGAATGGAAAACCAATCCTAAATATCCTATAGCCTCCTCGATTCATCAAGTGTGGCGACAACACACCGTATAATCAAGCACTCTACTAGATACGCCCTCAGACACTTTCCGAGGATTAATCAAGCCTGATATCACTCTTTGTCACGTAATTCGCTCCGGGGCCTGCAGATCGTGCTCATCTCCTGCACTCCAAGTAGTCCTACATCGCAGTAGTAATCGACTTAATATATAAATCAACCAAGATATGAAACAAGATAAAGCTGAGACATAGTTATCTCTAAGAAAGTTGTCTTTTCCGCATATATATATAAATACCCAAAATGAAATAGCTAGCATCCCAACTTTACAACAAGCACTCATGCACTTCTAAGAGTTTAAAACAACAATGGCGGACAGTGGCCCCGCCTATACCCCTCAAATGCCAAAATACCTTACAACGACAGTGACTACATACTAAAATGCTAAGCCTCCTCGGAAATCCAGATTTTCCAACGCCAAACGTAAGATCCTAAGAACGGATCAACAAGTAGAGAGCACCTCTACCCGCCGTATGAACGCAGCTTCAAGCGATAAGGTCGGCATAACGTGTACCAAGCATGTGAAATCAGAAAGTACTTTTTTAATGAAATCAAAGTATTTAAAACCATGTAAATAAAACAATTACGGTTCAATGTGCACAAAGTGCCATA